>JALMGJ010000002.1:69872246-71133079 GCA_023362775.1 Charina bottae
GGCGTAGTCTTCAAGTCCTACTTCATGAAGAGAAGATTTGGTATGGAAACAGTTGATTGGATTCCACTCTTGAATGGCCCTTGATTTAAGTATCATTGCTGCTCTCCCCCAAATGAGCAATTTTAACTCTAAACCAAAGGTTTCATTTTTAACAGTGAATAAACTAATGAAGACAGTTCAATGTAACACCATGAAAAAGTGTACTCTGAATTGCATTAGCGCCACACTATGCTAAAACATACAAACAGACTGGATTATAGTTTACTATTTCAGTATTCTTTGAAAGATACTATTTTCAGTACTACAGATCATAAATGATAGTAAATTCCTATAAATAAAATTCAGAGCAGGTACCTGATGGAACTCCACAGCCAGTGTACAGTATATCTCCCTTTCCTACCAGCAGAGAGATTCCTGTTCATGTGACGGCCACTGTGAGACTCCCAGAATTCTATTTCCCTATCTTCTTCAAGCTTGATCCCAATTACACCAATGCCACCTTCCTTTAAATCTGAGCAAGCATGTTTGAGCAGTTCCCTTACAAAGAAAAAAGAGCTGGCATTTAAATGGTTGTTGAGTGCTCAGAGCTCTTCACACACATCCTCTCAGTCAACTTGACAACAACCCTGTAAAGCAGATCAACATTATTGTCTTTGTATGGCAAATAGTGAAAGAACATGGTTCCTCTGTTGCCACCTACTGAGCTGATGACAGAGATAACATCTGTTCCATATGTTCAAGATTAAAATAAAAAGCAGCAACAGTTATTCATTCAACCAAGCATCCAGATTAAAAGCAGATCAAAACAAACAAAAGAACCATTTTTTAATATCACATTCACAAACAAACCAAAAATGTTAACAAAGAAGGGTCCAAATATATATTTTGGGAGAGAATTCAATCAACATGGGGTCACTATTTTGTAACTTCTGGCCTATATTTGAGCCTGAATATGCAGAGGTTCCCCAAGGCCTGAAAAATATTTCAAGGGTTCCTCCAGGGTCAAAAAGTTGAGAAAGGCTGTTGTAAGCCATGCCCACTGGAGAGTTGCTTCACTTTTATGATAATGTTGGTTGTCCTCTCCCTGATCAATAATCTCTTTCTCCAGAAGCAATTACCACTGTACCTGAGAAGGTAGGAAGCATCCCTGACCAACAAATTATCCGTATCTTCTCAGACAATAGCAAGTCCAAAAAGACCTCCAAAATGGAAACTTAAGACTTTCAAAGTTAGTGGAATCCCATCCAAGAACATGAATAGATGTCTATCCAGACTGGTTACTTCCCACGTAAAATGTCAACTTTATAGTTGATTGAGCTCTTCTAGCCACTTCTAAAATTCCACAGCCTCCCTGGGATTCAGTATCTGAAAAAGAAGGACAAGGCTGAAAGTCATCTCATACTGATGGTGTTCCCCACAAGGAAATTCTTTTCTTGAGCCCCTGGGCTTCACCAAAATGCATTGGGCATTTTGTTGTTTTATTACCATTCCACTTTTTCCAGTATTATTTGGAGCATTTGCTCCTTCAGCCCCTTTGTCTATTATTTTGCTGTCAGTGCTGCTCAATAGGAAATGAAGAATAGAGATGGCAGGACCAAGAAGAAGTAGACAAGAACAGCTTTGGCAGCTCTTACATGAATCTAGCAGGCATGTAAGTGCAAATTAACCAGCTCTTCTTTTTTGATAACATAGCCAATGTTCTGGTGAGCCTTTGTCACAGCACTTGAAATATCTGGAAATTTATAAAAAAAAAAACCTATTATTTAGGAACATGGAGTTCGAAGGGCCAGTTAGGCAACTAAGTCCAGCTTCCCGCTCGAGGTGGGTATTTTAATTAAAGAGTGTTTGTGAGTTCAAGAAGCCAACCATGCAGGAGCCTTGGAGTCTTTATGAGACTGTGGGAAGGAAGCAACGAAGTGCAGTTGAGGTGAGAAGAGGCAATGTAGTGCAGACGTGAAAGGCATGGGAAGAAAGCATTCAAAAAGACTCTGCCTTAATGAACTCACTACTGTATAATTCTGGCTGGGAATTTATCGTTACAGTTTTCAAGAATATGCTTTTACTGCAGATTAGCATTAAATATACTTTTCTGAAATCTGTAAATTCTTGCTTCTTTGAAATGATAGAAGATTTTACATACATAGAACTTAAATACAAATATATTTCATATTCATATATTTTATATGTAGTATTCATATATTAGAAACATTTGCACTTGTATTATGGCTCTGAAACCATGTTGTATTTCCTTGAAGAGTTTTGTTGACTTTCTTAGTCTTCCTTTCTCACTGGCCTACAGGCCTTGATAGATAGCTGTGCCTATAGAAACAAGATAAGGTGTACATTCCAAGGATAGCTTCTCCAGAGGAAAGATATTGTTTAATAACGATCAAGGGGCCCTAGTAAGGATGGAAGGAAGTCCCTTATATGGAATGATGTTAAGGTGGAGTATGGGTCACTGAGTAAGGGGTGGTCTTCTAAGGGAGGGGTTGAATGGAATGTATATAATGTGCTGTAAGGAGGGGGTCCTGGGCGGCCACCCGCCTAACAGCTTGCTGTCATTGCTTTTGCTCTTGGGTGAAAAATAAAGAACTTAATTCCATGCAACAGCCTGTTTCTTTGGTCCCAGCTCAGAAACAAACCTGGTAAGGAAATAAAAAAATTCTAACAGAAAGATTCAACTTCCTAGAGTAAGGTCAGCCTAGGAAACCAGTATGTTCTTTGCTCGTGTTGGGAGATAGATATGGACTCCCTGTTTTTCCCAGTTTCAGAGATATGTAAATTGAGCAACCACCTAATATTTGGAAACTCACTTGGCTATGATTCTATTCCCCTGAGCTGATTAAAAGTAACATAGATTGATGGATGCCAATATTGGCTTCAGTTTGCACTTTCTACCTGAATTCCTAAAAATCGGGGTGTGGCTGTTATATGCCCCATATTGAAGAAAACTATGAAGAATAACCCATCTAACTCTCACCCAGTCTATTGAACATTATTAGCAAGTTCTATGCTGGATATTTTTTACTGGAAAGTGCACCAATTTTACCATATATGAAGTCATCCAATCTTAATGAAGGCTGCAGTGGGGCTACTACATACCAAATGCTGCTCTCTATGGCCCCTTTAACCTGGGTTAATCACTATCAGTCCTCTTGGACATGCTATTCCACTGTGGATTCTCTCTTTCATGGTACTGCTGACCATGAATTATGAGAGGTCTAATAGTGTAGAGGAATGCAGAAATAATCTTGAAGAAGGTACGCAGGAGCAGTTAAGGCCAAATAAGAGACAACTCAGTCTTGGGAAAGGAGAAGGCATGAGAAAGAAACTCAAAATAACCCTGCCTCGAGCCTTTGTGGTATAAGAGGGGGCAGAGGGAAAGATTTTGTTATTATACCCAAAAACAATAAGGTAGTGTTCCTGGAATCCTTGTGTTGTTTCCTGACAGCCTACCTCAAAAGGCTGACAAGTACTACATTCAAACAAAGACTATTGGATATGGAATTCAATATCGAACACAGAAGAATATCCAAATATGATGAGTTAGAGAATCAGCTGAGTAGTCTCTAACCAGCTAGGTACTTTGATCAATTTATTATATCTAAATGTCACAACTATCACTTCAGTATTTTACCTTCAGTCATTCTCAATGACAGATTTAAGATGATTTGCTATGCTAAAAAGTTACATCCCTATGGTGATAGAACAGCCAAATCAGCAGCCCATCTATATTATACTCTTTTCTACAGAGATGTGTGCAACACATTAATAATGACAACTATGTGGTGTTTTTTTTTTTTTGATAATCAGATGGATCTTATGTACATACTCTTTTGTCTGACCAAGATTCTAGCTTAACATGTCAACTTCTTTGGGATAACAAGCAGAATTCACCTATAATGAATATATAGTTGTCTGTCTGTCTGTCTGTCTGTCTGTCTGTCTGTCTGTCTCTCTCTCTCTCTCTCTCTCTCACACACACACACACACACACACACACACTTTAACTGGTGGTCTGGCTATTATAATTTCATAAAAGTAAATTGATTTGCTACCTAACTCAAATTATCTTATCTCTTGGGTCAACAGAGTTCTGTTTGTAATTATTAGTATTTGTAATAATGACATGTGATTGTAATAAGGATCTGAATATACATGCACCTTCCCACCAACTATATTTGAACTAGCTTTCAAAGGTATATCATATTTAATACTAGAAGTAAAATAGTAATGTCATATCGTAACTAGTAACGCCTATCCTCGAATCTGTCTAACCTCTTTTAAAAGCCATATACATTGGTGGATACCAGGGGCGTGGTGGCTCAGCGGGTAAGACGCCAGGCTTGTCGACCGGAAGATCGCAAGTTCGGAGGTTCAAATCCCTAGCCCTGCATGATGGAGTGAGCTCCCGCACTAGCTCCAGCTCTTGCCAACCTAGCAATTCGAAAGCATGCAAATGCAAGTAGATGAATAGGTACCACTTCGGTGGGTAGCTAACAGCATTCCGTGTGCGTCACACCAGCCACATGACCGTGGAAGCATCTTCAGACAACGCTGGCTCTTCGGCTAACAAATAGAGATGAGCACCGGCTCCTAGAGTCGGACACGACTGCACAAATGTGCGGGGGGAACCTTTACCTTTACATTGGTGGATATCAGTATATCCTGAAGTAGCAAATTCCATAGCTTAATTATGTTTTGTATGAAGAAGTACTTTTTAATACAGTTATATTCAAAAGAGCCTAGGACTGTGGTTAATAAGGCTACCTAACAGATTGTTTGCAACATCTAGCTCATGCACTTTGAAAATTTACCAAACTGTTGGGAAGCTGAGTGAAAGAACATCTAGCTTGACAACAAACTGCACACTCTTCAAATAGTATGAATTATACTAGGAGCACAACACAGCCACCTGAACGGAAAAGCTGGCTTTTCAATTGAGGAACTTTGTCTCAACTGCAGGCAAGTAATTATAGGCAAGTCACAGCTGTGCCCAATCACAGAAGTGAAAATGTGACTATTATAGAGTGCAATCACACCCTCATCACCCATGTGCATTCTTCTCATGAGCATTGGTTCACTGCTACTCAGAAGTAGGATTATCTGCTCAAGAGTTGAGCAATTTATCCTTGAAAAGGAGTTGGGGGAAAAGGCATAGAGGTGCGTAGAGAAGATAACAAGATGTTCTGCAGAGGAAGGACAAAGAGCAATAATCCGTGTCACAGATAACAATGTCATCTAAACAAAATAAAGTATCCTTTTTGAAGGAATCTTTCTCTCCAAGTCCAATAGTTGAGTGGGCAGAAACTTTATATCCAAGCAGATCAGCTTTAATGTAATTTTGAATGGCACACATTTCACCTAAATACATTTGTTTCTTTTATTTATATGCTTACTGGATTTACTACCTCCCATAATCCCAAGACTCTTGGTGGTTTATAATAATGAAACATTTAAAAAATGAAAAATTAGATGTAGTTATAAAATCAATCATCCATCCTAGACATCATGCATCACTGTAGGCCAGGGGTGGGCAACGTCAGGCCCGCGGGCCATATAAGGCCCGCGGGGTTCCCACCTAAGGCCCTCGGGGCTCCTGCCTGCAAACCCCGCCCCTTCCATGCAATTGGCTCCCGCCCGCAAACCCCACCCCCCCAGTGCTTGTGATTGGCTCCCGCCCGCAAACTCTGGCCCCCCGTCTGTGGAAATCCCAGAAACCCTGCCCCCCACCCCGGTCCCCAGTTATAAATATCCAAATGGCCCTTGGCAGAAAAAAGGTTCCCCACCCCTGCTGTAGGCCTTTGGGAACAACTCTGTTTTCAATATTTTTTGGAAGGTTAAAACTGCAGAGGTCAACCTCAGCCCAAGCAGAAGGCTATTCCAAAGTATAGGTGCTGCCACAGAAAAGCAGCCCCTATGAGCTTCTAGTATGCACCTCATGGAAATGGGGGGCTACCCTCAGTTTCTCCTGGGACAAGCAAGCCAGGCAGGGCAATTCTGCTTGGAGAAGGCAGTCCTGAAGGTGGGGTGCCAAGCCATAGAGGCATCTTGCACTCAGAAGCTAACTGGAAGCCAGCGCAGGTATAATATATTCGTGGCAGCAAGTGCCAGCCACTAAACAAGCCTCTGCATTCTGGCCTAACTGAAACTTCTGGGTGGGCTTCAAGGGCACCCATACAGAGAGCACGCTGCAATAGTCCAGCCGCATGGTGATGAGGACATAAGTTACTGCATTTACTGTAAATGCAGAAAAGGATTAAAATAGAGGTGCGCTATTTTTCTGGAAGGAAGATAGATGCTTTTGAACTGTGGCGTTGGAGGAAAATTCTGAGAGTGCCTTGGACTGCAAGAAGATCAAACCAGTCCATACTCCAGGAAATAAAGCCAGACTGCTCACTTGAGGGAATGATATTAAAGGCAAAACTGAAGTACTTTGGCCACATAATGAGAAGACAGGATACCCTGGAGAAGGTGCTGATGCTAGGGAAAGTGGAAGGCAAAAGGAAGAGGGGCCGACCAAGGGCAAGATGGATGGATGATATTCTGGAGGTGACGGACTCGACCGTGGGGGAGCTGGGGATGGCGACGGCTGACAGGAAGCTCTGGCGTGGGCTGGCCCATGAAGTCACGAAGAGTCGGAAGCGACTGAATGAATAAACAACAAATTTTTTCTGGGCCACACTTGATCTTTGAATGATCTGCCAGGTCTGCAATCCAAAACATAGCAGATGAGATCAGGACACAAACACATTTTCATTTCATTTCATACATCTTTGCATACAGCTAATATTACATAAAGTTACCATCACTACACCTTGGTTATATAATTAATACGCAAAAAGTCCATTACTGTAGAGTGTAAGGAAGATGACCTTGATGGAGAGAGGCAGGAACCATGACTCAGGCGAAAAGGGCTGAAGCATTTTTTGAAGTCCAGAACGAGATAACATTTGGAAGTGGCTCAGGCAGACACCTCCCTAAGTCATTGAAGTATAAGGAGAAGGGAAAGATGGTGCTACAGCACAATCAGGTTTGCAAGATTCTGTTATTATATCCAATCTCAATAAAAGTAGTTTTAATTTTCATGTGGAGTTGATTTCCTGGCTTAGTGGGGCTGACCATTAGTCTCCTTTAACATCCCCTCCTATAAATGGCATAATGGCTTATACATACAATGATGGCTAAATGGTCTCATTGGCCTCCATCAAATGTGTACTTAAACTGGTCTCCAGTGCTAAGCTACTTCATGTTTAGTTTCATGCAATCAAACACAACACTTATAGGAAAAGGCAAAACCAGGTACTGTAGATTCAATAGCAACAATACTCAACTTGAGCAGGGGTTAAGGGGTGGTTTGGAGAAAAGAGCTAAATTTTCTTTTGTACTTTTACCACACTGCTTGCCTCACTGTGTTTTAAAAGTCTCCTTCACTGTCATAGAGTTCATAGCAAATCAGCAATGACCCCATTCTGATACACATCTCTATTATTACTACATCTCGTCTGGTTCTCTGTGGTCCACTGAATACAAAAAAATGAACTGTGTTCCAGGAGCAATGCAGTTCAAGTATTCACAGCCTTGGATTCAGGGGCGTCAATATTTGTCAGACAAACACAGCAAGAAGCATACGCATCAAAACATACCAGCCTTTGTAAATCTATTTTCTTCCCTTACTTTAAATTTGTGTACGCATCTGGCCCTCTCCAAACAAACATAATTACACTATGGAGGCGACTGCAACGTTTCATGATAACAGGAGTTAAAGGTGTGTTAAAAGACATGATAGAGACATATAAAATGATGCCTCGTGTGAAAAAAGTGGATAGGGAGATATTTTTCTTCTTATATCATACTTAAATTTGATGTTACAACTACTTGCCCAGTACTAATGAAGCACCTACATTGATTTCTCTGCTGAAGATATCTGTGTGAAACTAAGGGGCTTGGATCTTCCATCAACAGCATAAAATGCTTTCAAAAGACATTTGGTAGAAGCTCTATGTGCCTCTTTCACAAAAGTCCAACTCTTTGGCTTAAGTCATACAATCAGTGTCTGCTGGATAAGGAGCGAAACGTTTCCACTGAGAAAATAGAAATCCAGTTGACATGATTCAAGTTACAGACAATTCCACCTGGATGACTGAGAACCTTCATAGACATCAGTGTCTGCAGTGAAGAAATCATGTTTGTTGATGAACCAAGTTATTTGCAGTGGTTAAAAATAAAAGACAGTGAAGTAATCCAGAAGAGTTCCCCAGACCATAGAATTTGCAAAACAACAAGTGAGGGTCAATGTAAGCATATACAAATTTAAGTACATTTGGGGAAATATTCTAACTCCACATATGAGTTAACAGGATCCAACTTCATGATACTGATCAGGAAAGAGATCTTGGAGATGTGATATATAGCTCAACGACAGTTTAAATCAAGAATACAACTCCTGAAAAAAAAAGTTAACAGCCATTTAAAAAATCTAAAAATAACTACCAATACTATAAAACTTGTATACAAAATTTTATTACAGTATATGAATTTTGAGCCACAGCCGCTCCAAAAACATGTTATAGAAACTGAACTGGTGCAAAAAATGTTGATGAAAGGGCAGCATGATAGTAATTTATAAAATTATGCAAGGAGTAGAAAAATGGATAGAGAAACTTATCTGCTTCTCTGCACCTTACATAAAACTTTTCTCACTTTCTTGTACTACTGAGACTTATGGTCCTTCAGTGAAGCTGAATGGGAGGAAATTAAAGTAAAAAAAAACCTCTATGGAATTCACTACCATAGGATTTATTGAAGATCACAAAGTTCTATAGCTTCAGAAACAAATTCATGAAGGACACAACTACCCAAAACGACTAGTTATGATGGCTATCTTTCATGATGCCTCTGTATACCAGCATATCTATCTGTATTTATAATCTATCATCTATCATCTATCATCTATCATCTCTACTGTATATCTATATCTACGTATATCTACTGTATATCTCTCTATCTCTATATCTAGAAGCTGGTATACAGCTGTTTCTGCTGTTGGTGGCTCTCCTGTTACTGTGTTGTTGCACTGCACTTGGGAGTACACCTTGGATAGCTCTTTGGAGAACAGGGCATTTACCTTCTTGGCCTGTGCTTCTCTAGTGTATCTAAGCCTGGTAGCCAGTGCTGTGAACATTTGTTTAGCAGTCTCTATGGCTTCAGATGAAGTCAGGCCCTTGTATTTTCAGTAGTCGAGTCTTATCTTTAATCTCCACACCCTTCTGTAGTTCCACCATTGGGATGTCATTCGGACTAGAAAAGTGTGGCCGGATGGTAGTAAAGAGAGGGAAGGTAGTCAAGACCGATGGGGTGGAACTACCAGCAGGCCACATAGCAGACATACAGACCAGCTACAAGTACCTTGGTATCCCACAGTCACATGGGAACCATGAGGAGGAGGCAAGGAAGACAGCAACATCCAAGTACCACCAAAGGATAAGACAGGTCCTGAAGAGCCAGCTCAATGGGAAGAACAAGATCCATGCCATTAACATGTATGCCCTTCCAGTCATCAGATACCCTGCCGGTATAGTGAGCTGGCCAAAGGAGGACATGGAGGCTGCTGATGTGAAGACCTGGAAGCTCCTCACAATGTACGGAGGCTTTCACCCTAAGTCCAACACCCAGAGACTGTACACCAGCTGAAAAGAGGGCAGGCGGGGTCTGGTGAGTGTCAAAGCCACTGTCCTGGATGAGACCCAGAGCATCCAGGAGTACATCAGTAAGATGGCACCTAAAGATGAGCTGCTGAGAGAATGCCTGAGGCAGCAGCAGACATGGGAGGAAGATCAAGCAGAGGAAGTGCCATGGCAAGACAAGACCCTGCATGGGATGTACCATCAACAGATAGCTGAGGTGGCTGACACTGGGAAATCCTACTGGTTGTCATGGCCAGCTCAGACTTGGAAGATGAAGAGGAGTTACAGGAGGGTCATCAGCCTGAGGGGATTCAGCTGGAAGAGTCGCAGGCAGAGAAAGCAGCGTTGCCTAGCAACCAGGAGATGTGGTTATTGTTGGCCACAGAATATGAAGAGGCGGAGCTAACACCTCCCCCAATGCAAAGACCCACCACAAAGTGAGGAGGGCTGAACAAAGGTGCTCAGCAAGACTATTGGCCAGAAAGAACCCCGCCCTGCCAAAGGAACAAATCCAGGTCGTGTCGCCCCTATATAAGGCGAGCTGCATGCTCACAGATCCGTTGGTGACAACTCTTGTTTACCTCACCACCATGTTCAACTCCTTAGCCTGCCTTCTCAAGTAGTGACCCTGGACCCTCACAACACGTTTGTCTGACTCTCTAGTACCTTGTTTACGAATTGAACTCTTTCTTGCCTCTGTAAAAGCTGGTTGATTTTTTGTGGGCTGAGTATTTTGGGAGTGAGGGACTATGTCTGTTTGTTCAAACCTTTTTGCCATTAGAGTTCTGTTTGAAAACTTTTTTAGTAAAGATATAAGACTTACCTGTGTGTCTGTGATTTCCGTGGACCAGGACAGGACACCAGTGGCTGGAAAGGGCTGGACTAAAAGAAACCACTGAGGCACTGATCATAGCAGCACAAGAACAGGCACTAAGCACCAAATCCATAGAAGCAGGGGTCTACCACACTAGACCCAAGGTGCAGACTGTGCAGAGAGGCCTCAGAGACAGTCCAAAACATAGCAGCAGGGTGTAAGATGCAGGCAGGAACAGCAGACACTGAATGGCACAACCAAGTAGCTGGCATTGTGTACAGGAACATCTGCACAGCGTATGGGCTAGACCCTCCCGAGTCCATATGGGAGATTCCACAGAAGGTCTTGAAGAATAACAGAGATAAGATCCTGTGGGCCTTCCAGATACAGACAGACAGGCAGGCAGGTACTGGCCAATCAACCAGACATCGTGGTATTAGACAAGGACCAGAAGACGGCGGTGGTGATAGATGTAGCGGTGCCAAGTGACAGCAACATCAGGAAGAAGGAGTATGAGAAGCTGGAGAAGTACCAGCACCTGAAGGAGGAACTAGAGAGGATGTGGAAAGCGAAGGCCAAAGTGGTCCCAGTGGTGGTAGGAGCACTTGGGGCTGTGACTCCTAAGCTGGGAGAGTGGCTCGAACAGATCCCAGGAACAATATCAGAGCTCTCTGTCCAGAAGAGTGCAGTGCTAGGAACAAATAAGATACTGCACAGAACCCTCAAACTCCCAGGCCTCTGGTAGAGGACCCGAGGTTGAGGAAGACACATACCACCCATAGGGGTGAGAAGGGAGACACACACACACACACTTATAAAATGGTAGAATTATCAAAGACTTTCAACACAATAAGAGGAGAGTACAGGGGAGGGACGGAGGGAACTCAATAGCATTCATTTCTCTGTTTCATCCTAAAAATAAAACACAGATATCCATCATCTTTGGCAAAACAAGTGACTACATCACAGACTTCACATCTGAAATGAAGGAGTATTTACTTTCTCATTCCCTCCCTCCCACACCCTTGCTCCTGGAACCAGCCTCCTGGATCAGCTATTGGATGATATGCCTGAACAGGCTGAGACAGTCTGAAAATTGAAGGCTTCCCCAGGGTGCTGCTCCTGATGGAATTAGCAGCAGGAGCTAAAAGCTGCATACTGATAACTTTTTCTTCCCCTTGAAGGTTTTAAATGTTTGCAAGGGGGGAGTAAATATAACATTCTGATTTGAATAGAATAGTGATTAGGGTAACAGGTTATGCTCTGTCAAAAAGCTTGAGCCTCCTACAATGTAAATAAATGGGAAATTAGTCTTTTGAACCTTCATGCCACAAGATTTATGTACCATGGAACTGGGGAAAAAGAACAGTAATAAGGCTTAACAGTAAATATTTGAGTGTATATAACTAGGCCACTCACTCCCTGTATGTATAGAAAAAAATCTCACAGTAACAAATTGCACAATCATTCTCAAGGACTTCTACCTCAATTAGATGCTATGGAACTAACAGTCAGATCACATCACTCTGGGTTAAAGTCCCTTGTTACAGAATATATAGAACTTACTTCTGACTAAACAGTATTAACATCATTCTACAGGGGAAAAACCACTGAGAAAAAGAAGCCTGTAAGGTGGAGAATTAAGCTTGAAGAAAAAGATGTAAAGCAAGTAAGAAATTGAGGCAAGAATCTCTGAATAAACTTTACAAGTAAACCAAGGAAGTTCTGTAGGCTTTAAATTCAGAGGGCTCTTGGGGCAGATTACTTTCAGAGTGCTCCGTTTTTTTATTTGTTACCTTCCCACACTGGGCCAAATCCATCCCACCCTTCAGAGGGAGGAGGCCCATGGTAGCAGCTCTTGGTCCTCTTTCCTATTTACTTGGAGAGAATGGTGGGATTAACACCCAGCACCATGGCCATGGGGCTTCAAGAGTCAGAAACGATCCCCCTGTAGTTCCATGTAGAACTTCAACAGGTGCTAATGATATTGATCCCAATACCATTCCTCATGAATGAAGGGCTATATGCTATGAGGGCCTATGGGAAGGTAAGGCAACACAAGGTAAGAGAACACAGAAGCTGGTGAAGAGATAGCATAAATGAAGTAGAATACATTTATAAAATTTATAAAATGAATGATTATTTACCTAGACTCAAATCTCGGAACCCGCCGTAGAAACTTGGACAGCAATTAGTCAGAGAAGATTTTGATACTGAGACAGCATGGCACCAGGAGTGGGTTATTTCTAACCTGGATCTGTTTAACTTAGTTTCTAACCCAGTACAACGCCCTCATGGCTTTGATCTTCCGAGGAAAAACTGGACAGCGCTTAACCAGATTCAAACTAATTATGGCAGGTGCCAATATTGGAAACATAAATGGGGGCTGGTAGATAATTCTAACTTTGACTGCGGGAATGTCCTGGAAACTTTACATCACATCACGATGGAATGCCCCCTCAGAAAGTTCCCTGGCTCCCTGTAAGAACTACATCATCTTGAGGGCACTGCTGTCCAATGGCTAAACGATCTAGATATCCGGCCATAGGTTTAGCCATTCTAGTAATTGCTCACACATAAATTAATTTTATTTATAATCCCACTTAGTATTCGCAGTGTGTGTTTTTAAAACAATCTATTGTTTCAAAGTTTTACATTTTATACATATTTATATATTGTTCTGTGAATTTTTAAACAATAATGCTGTATTCTGTTATGCCATACAAAATAAATAAATAACTCTTAGCAACCACATAGATTTTCTCCAGGATATTCTGCCTTCAGCTTGGCTTTATAGGTATAACAGTGATGCATCTATTGTTATTGTAATCAAATCCATCCACCTTAAAGATGGTTCTTTTTCTCTTTCCTTCAACTTTTCCTAGCATTATAGACTTCTCAAGAGAACTGGGTCTTCATATAATGTGTCCAAAATATTATAGCTTGAGCCTGGTTACTTGCATCTCAACTGAGAACTCTGGATTTTTTTGTATTATGACCCATTTGTTGGTTTTCCTAGTTATCCATGGTATCCTCAACAGCCTTCTCCAGCACCAAAGTTCAAAAGTGTCAATACTCTATCTGGCTTCTTCAAAATCCAAATTTTACATCCATAGTGTCACAGGAAAAAATGTTGTCTGAACGATTCTAATCTTTGTAGGTACAAACACATCACAGCATGAGAATATCATTTCCAAGACCTTCACTGCTACCCTACCAAGTTCTAGTCTGTGGCATATTTCTTGATGGCTGGATCCTTTAGCCTTGATGGTTAATCCTAAGGAGCAGAAGCTATCAACTACTTCAATGTTTTCATTGTTAATTCTGAGGCTGGTTGCTATACTTTGTTTTTTTGTGTCCTGAGTAGTAAACACTATAATCTTCTGACTAAAAGTGTCCAATTCCAGTTCATTTCAATTGGCTGATGCCCAAGATGCCAATCCATAATAGATTCATTTTATCTTTCATTGTGTTGAGTTTTCTCATGTTCATGCTTCTCATATTCCATGTTCCCACTGTGATCTGTCTCTGCAGCTTCAGGTTTTCTTTTTTCTGCATGGCGACATCAGCAAATAGATGCCCAAAAGGCTTTAATTTAACCACATCATAAACACCATCAGTACTGTGAAAGATCCTCAGCTCTTCCTCAGGATCATGTTGAGTGCCATCTGACCTGAGCAGCCCATCATTCGTCACTGTATCAACATTTGTTCTATCTTGTCTCTCCATCTGGTTTTCTTCATAAAATACAGGAGTGGTTTACCATTGCCTTCTGTGAAATGATGCATTTGTTGTTGTCACTAAAGTGATTCTTTGCCTCCAGCACCTTCCTATATCACTGCTGTCCAACATAGGTGATTCCTTGCTTTAGCTGGGTAGCTGTGATGACCTTCATGTCTTAGGTGACCCTCCTGGAAGTATATACTCTTGGCAAATACTCCTGGTGTATTTCACTCATCCTTCCCAGGAACACCCAGCACCACAATGAGATTGCATAGCAGAACTTTGGGTGGGGAGGGGGGGATAGTGGCCTGAGAATAAAAAAGGAGGAGCTGAAAAATAAAATAAAAATAAAACATGCAAAGAAGTCCAAGATGAGTGGTAGCCATGCAAGAAGGCAGATATACATTTTTAGGCATGGTAATTCCACCATCTTAGAGAAAAATCTGAAGCATTATGACCTAAGTCCACAATTTCTATCAGTTGAGGGATGCACCAAAATTTGCACATGTAAAAGGGCCACACTTCAAAAGTAAGTTTGTCTAAAACTTATTTGAAGGCGAGTTTATGGGATGAAATGGGTGCATTAAGCATTTGTGAGGTGTGAGGAACCCATTTGTTCCATAAAGCCACCTAAAGAAAAAAGGGACATTTTTAGTCCCATTTACTCTGGAGCTACAAAAAAGAAGTTAATGTGTAGACCTTGGACTACACTTTTTGTATCCCTCCTATAAGAATCCATGCACTCTTATATGAGGGTGATTAAAATGGGAAGAAAGGAATTACATATATTGATTTGAAGCTGGTTGGTTCAAACCAGTCAGTTCTTGACTGCAAGTTTTAGAATACATACTGCACTGCTCTGCTGAATGTATTCATTCAAATAAGCTTTGATTGTGTTCACAGGTAACACATTCCTATATTTGATTGTTGCATTACTAGTTAGTTCATTAAAATCTCAGGACTATGATCAGAGGTCAACATTAGAGTCTCAGTGATTGAAAGAAATGTATGCATCTAAGGAGAGAGAATATCTTCCAATCATAATTCTCTTGCCTTCACTTTGACATCAGATGTCAGGCCATGCATCCCATGACATTTAAAATTCTGTTTCTAAATGCAGCACACCATATCTGTACCTCCAAGTGAAACTTCATGCCTCTCATTCTCCTGAGAAGATTCTCTCTCAGTCTCTTGGGCATCAGCTGCCACTGCCTAAAAGAACTGACACAGAAGCAGCTACAACTAGTATATATAGATTCATGATAAGTCTTATGATTTAAGAATTCAACATCTTGTTTTAATGAAGCCCAGTGTTGCTTCTTTAGACTAATGCTGTGGAGGTCATTAATTTACATGAATATATTTAAAGAGTTAGATAGAAACCAAATGCTTCTCCAGGTTAGCACTTAATAATCCAAATGAAATCAAATGATATTAAGAAAGTGAAAGGAGACCTATAGAAAATAGTACATCGGACTTAGCATGGGAGGTCCATTATTTGAAAGAAAATGACAATTTGCAAAGCTTTCAACTTAATTTGGACTTTACCATTTGCTCACCTGCATCACAGAGGTATTGGGTTGGCATGGTTCAGGGTGCAATGTATCACCTCCTCAGGAGTCATATATATTTCCTGAAGGATCCCCGTTTTTCTTGTTAATCTTTTGTCCAGGTTTTGAACATTTCTAAACCTGCTTAGTTTGTCTGGCAATTCATGGAAATTAGATTCATTCAATCAATTACAACAGTCTTAGAAAACAACAACTCTCCTTGAACAGAATCCATCTAAAGCAAAACTATCAGCTTCACAATATATTGCATGTATGCATGTTGTTGTTGTTCAGTCGTTTAGTCGTATCCGACTCTTCGTGACCTCATGGACCATAGCACGCCAGGCCAAATCAGTCAATCCTAAAGGAAATCAACCCTGACTGCTCATTGGAAGGACAGATACTGAAGCTGAAGCTCAAATACTTTGGCCACCTAATGCGAAGAGAGGACTCACTGGAAAAGACCCTGATGCTGGGAAAGACTGAAGGCAAAAGGAGAAGGGGACGGCAGAGGATGAGATGGTTAGATAGCATCACCGATGTAATGAACATGAATTTGAGTAAACCCCAGGAGGCAGTGGAGGACAGGAAGGCCTGGCGTGCTATGGTCCATGGGGTCACGAAGAGTCGGACACGACTAAACGACTGAACAACAACAACAACAACAACAAATGCAGTATAGCTGTGGCAGATGGATGCAGGAGGGTGGGGGATTGTATTCTGTGTACAGTATTTGTGCTCATTTAGATACACGGGTCCTCAAGGAAATGGATGCAAAAGCCTACTTCCCCACACATCTGCTCCCTGGCTTCATGAGGGAAAACAGCTTTTCAGAGGAGCCGAGTCAAGATTAATAGAGCTATATCTCTGTGGTCACAATGGGAGGCTTCACTATCATTAATATGAAAACAATCCTCACAAGTTAAAAGGCTATTTTTCTCTCAGGCATGGAAGATGCTTGTTGAAAGAATTCAAGGGAACCCGTCTGCCTCCAAAGACATTTCTTGGGCTTTGAGGGAAGCTCAGTTCCACACAATGGACAAGTAATTACAACCAATGGTACCACATGGGAAAGGGGAGTAGGAAGAATGATATCTGAAGCTTCGGTGTATCTAGCTAATAATGTACCAGGCCCAAGTTGTTTTTCTCATAAATACTGACTAGCTGGGATCTTCCCTCTTTCTTTAGGCCACTGGGAAACAACTGCTCACAGTAAGCTACATCAACAGCGCTGACTGATGTAGCTCCACGTAAAATAGGAAAGCAAAAGGAGAGGATTGACAGGATGTGGAACAATCCTACCAGAAATCATAAGAGGATATAAAGAGCTATGATGCAAAAAAAATTTCTAAAGGAGTAGCATGTCATGCCCTGGTGAAGGAAGTTGGGTGATGAAACATTCTCTGCAACCTAACTATTTAAAAAGTACAAAAGTCACTGTATTGTTGAATGAATACATTCACCTTTATATTTTGCCACTCCATTCACTGCTCTTCTGTTCCATCATAGAAATCACTTGCTCTTTTATTCCCTGAAATGTAATTCCTGGATGCTAAAAGGAAATGAAAGGTAGAAGGAAAAACATGAAAGCACAATCATATTCTAATACAAGCTGAAATGTTGCCAATAGTTTGTCTTTTTAAGTATGTTACATACAATTCCCACCAAAAATGTCTTGTACCATTTCCCTCCCATTACTAAATGAAAATATTTATTAGAGGAGACTTTCACATTAGCTGCTTCAGTTTCGAGCAATGCAAAACAATTTGCTTTATTCCTGCTTGTTTACTCTCCATACATTTAAGTAGGTTCTTCATTGCCCACTTCTCCAAATTCACCTAATTTGCCATTATAAAACAAACATGCTTCCTGGAACATAGAATACCCTATCTCTTTCTTTAGTGCATTAAAAAAGTTGTATTTAACTTACACTCTCTGACTCAATGGATTAAATAGACTTTGTTGGGATTACAGCTGCCAATCAAGTTCAAGTACATTTTTAATAGTTTAATTTGTGGCACCAGGTTTCAAATAAAATCATCAAGTGCAGTCGATTAAACTCATTAAGCCCTTACGGACTTGCCTGTGTGCAGGGCTGTTATCAGATTCTGAGACATGAGAATTAATTAGGCTTCTGTTATCCTTTGTATGGATTAGTGTGCTAGGCCCAGAGGCCTGGCGTTTTTCTCTGAATATACTAGGCCTATAATCTCTTTACCAGCACTATTGAGAAAGACTAGGGCCTAAAGAGGTTTCTTCAAGGCTCCTCAAAGATTAAACTGCAGTGAATACCACATATGCTGATTTTATTTTTATTGAAATAAAGAACTGTGCCACTCTCGTCTATATGTCACTTCACCTAGAAAGGTACATTAAATTTGGAAAGCAAATAATACATTGATATGAACACATTTATGCTGAGCATCCAAAATATGGAGTTTATCAACAACTGTAACAGAATAATGACAATCGCTCACACATCTGGGGAATGTTCAGAAGAAAGAGACTATAAATGTTGACAGTAACTATTCAATGAAAAATGTAAACAATCTGTATTTACATTCACTAGTTACGTGCAGGAACGCCAACATTTTCTTGCAACCATATGCTGTCCACATTTGGAAACGAATTAATCATCTTTCCTTAGTTTGGAACTACATGGATAGATGGGTTGTGCAGCAATCACACCAATCCTATCTAGATGGTTGGGGGACAAAAAAACTATTCTTACAATTCTTTTTTGTGATTTTATAATTCAAAAGTTACTACAGTTCTGTTTGACAAATGCTTATATGGTGCAATTTAAACCATGTCCAAACTTAAAATTCTGGACAAACTGATTAAACATGAGCTAAAAGCCAACTTTCTGTACTTCTGGGTGAAACATCCTTCTTCAACCTTTTTCAATCTAAATTTTAAAATAACTGTAATGCAGGTAGGCTTGATACATTATCTTCACCGGTTAACAGAAGAAGTCAATAGAAGTCTCAAACCAGAAGTGACCAGTATGTGATATTGTGAATCATATTAATCTCCAGAAATAAGGTCAACAGATTACAGTTATATTTTTTTCTCTACCTACACTGATGATGATAACTCAGCCTCATGGGAATTTGAGAGAAACTATCCAGAACTTCGTAAATGTAACATTAGCATTAATTTTTTCATTTAACTAAAGGACATAGGAACTGTGGACTCCATCTTAAATCTGTGATGAGAGCAAATCAAAATACTACTGGGGAACTCCGAAATCTTGGAATAAGCCAACACACGCGTGACAGACAGAATTAACAAATCTGGGGCACAGATATAATCCTATTAATGAAAGCAAGTCATTGGCGATCACTCGTAGCCGAGTAAGATTGTCTTCCAAAGGTAAAATTTTAACGGTGGATCCGTAAGTGGCTATAAAGGCCAATTCTGGATCCGCACAACCTCCCACAATGAGGGCATAGGTTTCCGGGTGGGAGACGGTCATGATGAGGGTTTGCCTGACGTGCCTTCCTTTTAGCTCTTTTCTCCCTTTCGCCCTGTACTCGTGCTTCTTCAAAGTCCATAGCGCCATTAATAAAGGATGACCTCCAATTGAAACGCTCATGAGTTAGGGCTTCCCAGTTCTCAATGCTGATATTACATTTTTTTAAATTAGCTTTGAGAGTATCTTTGAATCTCTTTTGCTGTCCACCAATATTCCGTTTTCCATTCTTAAGTTGGGAGTAAAGTAGCTGCTTTGGAAGACGATGGTCAGGCATTCGAACAACATGACCGGTCCAGCGAAGTTGATGTTGGATGATCATTGTTTCAATGCTGGTGGTTTTCGCTTCTTCTAATACGCTAACATTAGTCCGCCTATCTTCCCAAGTAATTTGCAGAATTTTTCGGAGGCAGCGTTGATGGAATCTTTCAAGAAGTTGGAGGTGGCGTTTGTGAAAGCAAGTATGAAATGCTTCACACTATGGCAAAATAATCAAACATATTGCATGCATGATCTGAGTAGCAGTATTTGGAGCTCAAGAAAGATGTTGTACAGCTAGAACATGTGAGGAAAAGAACAATCAGAATGATCAAGGGGCTGGAAAAGCTTCCTTCCAAGGAGAGGTTACATCATCATAATCCTGGTCAAGGAAAAAAGGCAAGGATATACTGTATGGAGGCATATAGACTCATGCCCACTGTATGGAAAGCAAATAGTGAAGTCTCCTCCTTCTCAAATAATAAGGATGAAAGGGATGTATTTAGGATCATGTGGTAAAAGTGAATAGTAGAAGATTCAGACAGAAGGAAGCATTTCCTCACATAAATATGAGATTCGCTATTAAAATAGTGATGCCGATCAAAGTGGATGTCTTCCATGAGTTTTCAAACTCATGGAAGATAAGATTATCAAGAACTAGCAGTCATTATATTAAATTTCCCGGACTTCCGGAAGAAGTTGAAGACCTGGCTCTGCCGCCTCGCCTGGGATGGGAAGGGTAATCGTTCCTCCTGGGGCTGACTGGCGCCATAGAGTCCTCATTTTTAAATATGATCTTATCGCCTCTTGGATTTTATACTTAATTTATTCTTATATAGTTGTTGTATTGTATGTATATGTTTTATAGTTTTAATTCTGATTTTATTGTAAACCGCCCAGAGTCCCCCTTGCGGGGGAGATGGGCGGTGATAGAAATTGGAAAAATACATAAAAATAAATAAATATATTCACTTATTAGTACTATTACTGTGCTGTTGTCTTCCTTCTGGTCTTCCAACAGGTTAGCATCTGGAGAAGCAAAACTGCTGTATTAGATGGCCCTTTGGTCTGATCCAGACAGGTTCTTATATTATTATGCTGTTGAGGTAACTAGTGACTGGGCTGCTTCATGTAACAGAAGTTTGGCCTCAGGCAACAAGTATGAACAGGATGCTTAGATTTTAAGTGCCAGTTCAATATTTTTGCACAACCAGGGGAGAAAACATAAGAGAAAAACATTTTAGTGATTTGCTCAGAGGTAGGGTGAAATTCACTGCTTTAGGCAGAGCCCTGAGCTGTGATTTCTTTGGTCTTTCAGGCAGCAATTATTTACATTCACCAATAAGACCAATCACACACAGGGCCTCAACAACTGCCTTGTTAAATGAGGCTTTGTCAAAGAGCCTTTTATAAGAGACATAAATCCTTTCAGATAGGCCAGCTGCCAGCATGGCCACTTGGTAAATGTATGGCAACATAAGAGCACATCGTAAAAACAGTGATGAACTTAAAGGGGATGAAGAAAAGTAAAATTCCTACTCTTCCTAATCAGAGCCCTGAGCTCACTTATATGTATAGCCCTGGCAAATTATATTTGCCACAAGTTCAATGATGGCCATTTTCATACTGTCTTACTTGGGCTTCTTGAACTGGTTTGTGACTCCATTAGGTGACTTCAGCAATCAAATTAAGTTACAGTATTTCCTCTTCCTGCTGTCCTCCTCCCATTTCCATTTCCTGGTTGACAGAATCATTAAGCCATTCTCCAAGACATGCTTAGCGTAGGGGGGGGAAACAGAGCTTGTTTGAGCCCCTGAAAATCTACCAGCCACGTGTACCTAGAATCAATCTCATACTGTGTTCATGCATTGCTGGGGCCACTGAGTCAACAACAGGCATTCAAGAGCTTACCACCACTGCTGCTGCATGATGGTGACGTTGTTCTACATGTCCAATTATTTTTCATGAACTGCAATATCTTTCCCCGTTGGTTAGCCCAAACTGGGGCAGGGGGGGACACAACACTTACACAACAGTATAATTACATATGCAGCTGTTAGGGCCTCAAACATGGTATAGGATATTTTTTGGCCCATTTTATTTGATTCCTAACCTCTGTGAAAATCTAACCAGACAGATATTAACTCTTTGCAATGTTTTAAAGATATACCCATTGACTCCGAACAGTCACTCATGCCCTTGTCATCTCCCATATAGATTATTGCAATGCACTCTACATGGGGCTACCCTTGAAGAGTATCCGGAAGCTTCAGCTGGTCCAGAATGCGGCTGCGCGGGCAGTTACAGGTGCGATAAGATCAGCTCATGTAACACCACTGCTGCGCGAGCTGCATTGGGTACCAGTTTGCTTCCGGGTCCAATTCAAGGTGTTGGTTATCACCTTTAAAGCCCTACATGGCATGGGGCCAGGGTACCTGAGGGACCGTCTCATCCCACTTACATCTGCCCGCCCCACCCGGTCATGCAGAGAGGGCATGCTTCGGACCCCATGAATGAAGGAATTTCATTTGGCAGGGTCCAGGAGACATGCCTTCTCTGCAACAGCACCCACCTTGTGGAATATCTTGTCCCCGGAGGTGAGACAGGCGCCCTCGCTCCTGGTCTTCAGTAGTAGTTTATTAATTGATTAGTCCTGTGACCTTATCAATAAAATAAAATTAAATACAATACAATACAAAGATAAAAATACAATAATAAAATACATATGTGATAATACATAGAGTCCGAAATCAGATATATGAACCTCCCTTACAGGATACCCCAATTTGTTCAATGTATTGAGTTCTAATGACCGTTGCCTTAGTTATAAACTTAGCAGTCCTACGTACAATATGCACATTTGAGCCCAGGAGGAAATAAGACAGTCTGTGGTTTGGATCCCAGTGTGCTGTTTTTTCTAATAAGGATGATAGATATTTATGCCTAATGGATGCATATAATTGGCAATTGAACAAAATATGACAAATATTTTCAATGGTTGGAGAACCGCATAGGCAGGTTCTTTCATGATATGGCAAGTGGTGGAAACGCCCATATTTGGCCATGGAATCCAGCAGCTCAAATCTAGCTCTAGACTAGGCCCTTCTTAAAGTTTGTGGAATACTCATTGATAGATACTTTTTGGGTTGAAATATAATTTTATTCTTAGCCAACCATCTTAAAGATCTATTTTTAGTTAATAATTCCATGTCAGTTTGTGCACTAATATCCAGGACTCGCTGTTTAAAAATTTCCCTTGCCTGTGAGACCGTTGAAAGCAAATACTGAATAGAAAACCCATGTCTTAAAATAACTTCATAAAGTTGGCTGATCCAGGAATTGGGCTGTGCCATATTTGTCTGTTCCATTAGGCATAATTTGGGAAGTCTATCTGAATCCATTTGTTGGATCTTCAGCCAATAAGTAAAAACTTTAATAATTGAGTGACTATGTAAGGAATGGATACCTAATTCTGCTCTGACTGCAGGGGCAGGTGTATTTTTATCAGTTCCCAATATGGATCTTAAAAAGTGAGTTTGAATTTGTTCAAGAGGGGTAGCTTTATTTAAACCCCATAATTCTGCACCATAGGTCAGCATTGGAACTATTTTGGCCCTAAACGCTTTCAATATAGGAGTCAGAGTGCCTGGATAATTGTAGTTAAATAATTTATATAATCTTTTAGTACTTGCCACTGCCCTTTCTGAGCTTCTTTTAAAGTGATTTAACCACAAACCTGAACTGGTAAAAACCACTCCTAGATAGTTAAAAAAATTAACTTGTTCAATAGACTCCCCATTTAACTGCCAATTATATTTCACACTTTTTCTGCTGAAAACCATCACTTTGGATTTACTTTTATTGGTGTTTAAACAATTGAGAGCATAGTAAGTATTCAGTTTTTTCAGCAGTCTTCTCAGGCCTATTTGGGAATGTGCCATCAGAACCATGTCATCAGCTCCTGGCCTTCAGGAAGTCTTTAAAGACTTGGTTCTGCCGCCTTGCTTGGGACGAAGGAGGTAATAGTTCCTCCTGGGGGTGGTTAGCCCCGTAATACCCTCCTTTTTTAATATCTTCCCAACCTCTGGATTCTTATCTATTTATTATTATATTGTATTTTTAAGTGTATAAGTTTTTTAATATTAATATTAATGTTGTAAACCGCCCAGATTCTACTGTTGTGAAAATGGGCAGTGATAAATTTGAATAAATAAATAAATAAATAAATAATAAATAAATAAATAAATAAATAAATAAATAAATATTACTTTAAATGGTTTTGTTTGTTTATTCGTTCAGTCGTTTCCGACTCTTCGTGACTTCATGGACCAGTCCACGCCAGAGCTTCCTGTCGGCTGTCACTATCCCCAGCTCCCCCATGGTTGAGTCCGTCACCTCCAGAATACCATCCATCCATCTTGCCCTTGGTCGGCCCCTCTTCCTTTTGCCTTCCACTTTCCCTAGCATCAGCTTCTTCTCCAGGGTATCCTGTCTTCTCAACTTTAAATGGTACAGACTGGTGATTTATGGAAAAAGTGATAGGATGAGAAGAAAGCCCTTCTGAAGTGCTGCTATGAAATAAATAGATATCATAGAGAAGCTTGCAGCTCTTGCAGCCATGTTCTGGTAGAGAAGAAGGAGCATGTTGCTAGAAACCTTAGTTTGAATCAGACAGTTCAACTAAACTCAACTCGGGAAAGAGCTTAATTTTTTGTTTCGTTAAAGCTTTTATTTTCAGAATATAATTAAAATACAAAATACATTAAATAAATACATTAGTTGAATAAATTGAAATGTGATGTGATATGTTTACAAGAAACACATATAAAGAAAAAAGGAAAGAGCTTAAAAATTAATCATAGCTCTACATTGAAAAAAGGCCATAGCAGACATACAGTAGCTGTTGGAAATGACTGCATATAAAGTAAAAAGTGTAGGTGTATTCAGATTCAGACAAGGTTCAGCTTTTAAATAAATCTCATCAACTATTATTTGGAAAAAGACCAGTTTAAGAGTTTAGATTTATTTCAGTTTTAAAAAATCCATGGTACAAAATGGACGATGAATTAGACTCATAGTGATTGATATCCTTCTACTGCTAGGAGGATTTAAATTCCATCTATTCCATACCCACTGTCCACTCTTTTCATCAAATTCTCCACCCCCAGAAGACTCAACCTCTGCTTCTCCTGGGAATCAAGTTCAGGTGAATAACTGAGCCATACTGTACTCAAACTTTCTTTTTTTAATGAAGCCTTCCAACATAACTGGTGATAGGGAAGCATGCCTGTAAAGGAAATCAGAAGGAAGGAAGGAAGGAAGGAAGGAAGGAAGGAAGGAAGGAAGGAAGGAAGGAAGGAAGGAAGGAAGGAAGGAAGGAAGGAAGGAAGCTTAGTGATGAACTGACAATCATAGAGAATAAAGTTTTGGAAGGAGAACACATTAAATTAACTGACCTCATAGAAAAGGACTCATTTTGGGAGGCTAAACCCATATCCTTTCACACTATAGATATGCCTTCAGGAATTAAAGGCTCCTTGTATTGGATGATACAATCACCAGATAGCTGCATTTGAGATAGCTTAAAGCTTACAGTATGAATTGTCTACTTGGTGCAAATTACACATCAGATAGATAGATGGATATAGATATAGCTGTAGTGAAATCAGTGATGATAGAACACAGCAGCACCAAGACAGTGAGGAAGTATAGACATAATGTCCTAGAAGGCTAATTTAAGCTGCTAAATAGGCTGTTGAAAACAGACTATTCAAGGTACTTTTCTTCTGTTCCAGGCTCACAGACATCCAGAGGAAAAGCTGGAAGTCTCAATGCATGAATTAATTAATGATGTGGAGGAAGGATTTAGATTAGTTAGGAATGAAACAATACTGTAGGACAAGCATTGTGGGACAAGAGAAGCCTGTACAAAATGGGTAGGCTCCATTTCAACCAGAAGAGAACCAGATTTAACATTAAAAAACCCTGCTGAGCAGATTATAAGATGAACCGTGGAAAAAACCAGCATGAGCCAGGGAGTACCTGATCTGTGTTATCCCTATTAGAATTAGGAATTAGGTTGAAGGCATTTGGTTAATCAGAGGGACAGGACAGAACTAGGTCTTACTATGATACAATATCCCTTCTCAATAGTTAAAGGAAAATAGAGAACATCATTTCTATGCTAATAATCGATTTATCTGAGGCAAGATAGGAAAATGGGAATACTTAAGAGTGAAAAATATAGCAGTTGTATGGAATAGAAAAAACTATGGATCATGTCTGGAAGCAAGTTTTACTACAGCCTATCAGCACAGGCATCAATAACAAGCCACAATGACACATATATTATACCATCCTCATGCAAATGATGCAATGATGCACTTGGTCATTACCTCTGAAACAAGTAACTTGTATCATTGGTATGATACAAATGATACATGATACACCTGTCATCATTTGTTCCCCTGTGCCAACCAGATGCCCATGGGAAGCACTGGTTTAACAAGTATCTGCTGGGATCCCCTTTGGCTTAGCTCAAGGATCAGTTGTCAAAGGCTACAATTATTTAGCATATCTAGAAACCCTGCTTCTTTGTTGTAACTACAACATGGATTTATCAATCACTGTGTGGGTAATAGGTCCCCCATTAGAGCATCTGTTTCTCTTTTGATTTTCACTCCCCGATTTTTGGCTCAAGTAAAGTAGCGGGAGGTGTATATACTTATGTGGGTACTGTGTTGCCAGTTTCTTCCCCCTCCACTTCCTATGGCTGGACTTACTCAACACAAGTTAACCAGGTAAATGAAAGACATAGAGGCTGCGTTTGTACAACATGGCAAGCTTCATTGTGTCTTCTGTGGTTTGCTTACCATCTTGTACCAACCCAGCCCATTCCATAGTTATATGGAATATGTATCTTCTATACAAAGATAGAAAATTGATTAATTCAGTAACCAAGAAAAAAACATTGTGTGAACCCTGGCAACTGGTCTCTGATTGGATTAGATTGCTCCCTCACAAACATTATTAACATCTTTGCCTAGATATTCCTTGCATGGCCTATGCAAAAAAAGAAATGGAGAATGCTTTCACAGAAGAAACTCCTTCAAGACAAGTCTGGTCTATGAACTGTTCTAGATACTTTTTGGAATTCTAATTCTACCTGTTACATCTGTAAGTGGGGAAAAAAATATTTACTGCACCCCTGGGTTCCCCCTGCTTGGCACCATTTCCTGCAAATTGTTTAATTCATCATAATTAAAGACAGGCAAAGAGAGACACTGCTCCTTTCCAACCTCTTTTCTCCATGTCTCTTTCATACTTCCCCCCTGACCCCCCTGCCCATGAAATTGACGAATGCCTCTTTAAGGTCTTGTGCCTGCCACCTCGACAGAACACCCTTGTAAATCAGATAAATATCTCAAGGATCCTTATCCTGGGAAAATGGAGATAATTGCACTAAATTGAAGTGCCTCTTCTTCTTTTTTTCAGCTGGAGTCTCTTGTAGTAACAGGTGCACACTGACTGCTAATTCTTATACCGTTTTTTTTTCTAACTCTCTGTCACAGAAGGGAAAAAAAACAGTAGTAGGCCTAAGTAATCTGTTGATCTGATATTTAACCAAGATAAATTATCAATCAGGAACCTTTTTATAGCTCTATTTGAGTGTTGTTGCAAAAGGTCACCTTACCAGGACCACAGTTAACTCTGACATTCTCAAGCTTACAAATATTCCTGTTGGGTAGCAGAGTGGCAGGATTCATCAGGATTTATTCCAAGCAAAGGCAATTCCCTGGAGTTCTCACAGCAGAAATCAATTTGGACAGATGCACTTTCTAGGGTGGCCACCAGCTGCAAAGGAAGGTATGGCCTGGAATATTAAAAACTAAGTGTTGACAAAGGCAGCTCTCCTTGTTAGAATCCACCCACCTCAACTTCAGTAGAACCACTGTCAGCACCTGAACCTTCCTCCCCTTGCTATCTGGCCCACTCAGGCCTTCCCTCTCATGATGCATAAGCAATGGAGCCAATCCAAAACTTAAAGAAGATTCATACACTTACCATTTCAAATCCGACTGACCTCACAGCTAAGAACCTGAAGTGTCACTTGCTCATCTCTCCCCCTGCCCCCCTCCACCATCTTCCTTATCGAATTTGCCCCAAGGGAGAAAAGAATAGTTTTGTCCACTATTTAGTTCAGATATAGACAATCTGGTGCCAGGGCATGAATTTGCCCACAGATATCCCTTAGTGCACATCGCGCTGTTAATAGATTTCAATTATTTATTTTAATTATTTAATTAAAAATAAATGAGAAGCTAGCACGTTGCAAACCACCTTCATCTTTATTTATAAGAATGCTTTCATCCCCTTGTAGGTCCTACAGAGGCATTCTTAGAAAGTAAAACTGGTGAGTGGCTACAGCTTGTTTGATATAGAAATATGCCTACCTGTTCAAAAAAACAGAGAGAGGTAAATTCAGTTACACTGGCAGCCATGTTCTGAACAGACAACCCTCTTATGGGAAGCATTGTATTAAAGGACTCAAATCAAGCTCTCAACCTTCCAGATGTGCTCAGTATTCCAGAAAGGCTGCCTAACTCCTGCTCTACTAAATAAAGATATCAGGGATAATAATCCCATAACAACTGATTATTGAACAGTCATTCTAAAGTTCTTCATATGTAACAGATGCAACTACACATAAACCGACCATGCTCATATCCTGAGGCACTTATACAGTACAGGTACTCCTCGGGTTAAAGCCACTCATTCAGCAACCGTTCAAAGTCACGACAGCACTGAACAAGGGGGACTTACAACTGGTCCTTGAAGTTGCAGCCATCGCAGCATCCCCACGGTCACATGATCGTGATTCAGGTGATTGGCAACTAGCTCACAATTACAACAGTTGCAGCGTCCCACAGTCACATGATCACCATTTGAGACCTTCACTACTGGCTTCCCACAAGCAAAGTCAAAGGGGAAGCCAGCAGGATGTCGCAAGTCACTCCTGCAAGTTGCTCCCAGTCCCACCACTTTTTTGCCCACCCGTATTCTGTAGCGCCTGCCTGCCCATACTCTGTAGCGCCCACCCACCCACACTCCGTAGTGCCCACCCATGGCACTCGCTCACCTGCCTGCATTCCGTAGCACCCTCCCGCAGCACCCACCCGCAGCACCAACCTGCCCACACTCCATAGTGCCTGCCCACAGCTCTCACCAGCCTGCTTGCCTGGATTCCTGCCTCTTCCCACATCACAGTCACATAAGGTCCTCGCTTAACAACCCACAGGGTCTTCTGGTTACAACGGGAACCCGGACTGCTATCGCTAAGCGATGCAGTCACATGTGGTCCCGCTTTACAACTGCATCACTTAGTGATGGAAATTCTGGTCCCAATTGCGGTTGCAACCTGAGGACCACTTGTATGATAATACCACATTATCTTTTGTCAGACATATCTCAGATATTCTAGAGTATAGAGTTGTTGTTTATTCGTTCAGTCGCTTCCGACTCTTCGTGACTTCATGGACCAGCCCACACCAGAGCTTCCTGTCGGCCGTCACCATCCCCAGCTCCCCCACGGTTAAATCTGTCACCTCCAGAATATCATCCATCCATCTTGCCCTTGGACAGCCCCTCTTCCTCTTGCCTTCCACTTTCCCTAGCATCAGCATCTTCTCCAGGGTATCCTGTCTTCTCATTATGTGGCCAAAGTACTTCAGTTTTGCCTTTAATATCATTCCCTCAAGTGAGCAGTCTGGCTTTATTTCCTGGAGTATGGACTGGTTTGATCTTCTTCAAGTCCAAGGCACTCTCAGAATTTTCCTCCAACACCACAGTTCAAAAGCATCTATCTTCCTTCACTCAGCCTTTCTTATGGTCCAGCTCTCGCAGCAATAGGTTACTATGGGGCAATTCCTTTAACTATGCGGACCTTTGTTGTCAGTGTGATGTCTCTGCTCTTAACTATTTTATCGAGATTTGTCATTGCTCTCCTCCCAAGAAGTAAACGTCTTCTGATTTCCTGGCTGCAGTCAGCGTCAGCAGTAATCTTTGCGCCTAGAAATACAAAGTCTGTCACTGCCTCCACTTTTTCTCCCTCTATTTGCCAGTCATCAATCAAGCTCGTTGCCATAATCTTGGTTTTTTTGAGGTTTAACTGCAACCCAGCTTTTGCACTTTCTTCTTTCACCTTTGTCATAAGGCTTCTTAGCTCCTCCTCGCTTTCAGCCATCAAAGTGGTATCATCTGCATATCTGAGATTGTTAATGTTTCTTCCAGCGATTTTAACTCCAGCCTTGGATTCATCAAGCCCAGCACGTCGCATGATGTGTTCTGCGTACAGGTTGAATAGGTAGGGTGAGAGTATACAACCCTGCCGTACTCCTTTCCCAATCTTAAACCAGTCTGTTGTTCCATGGTCTGTTCTTACCGTTGCTACATGGTCATTATACAGATTCCTCAGGAGGCAGACAAGATGACTTGGTATCTACATACCACCAAGAACTTGCCACAATTTGTTATGATCCACACAGTCAAAGGCTTGAGAATAGTCAATAAAACAAAAATAGATGTTTTTCTGAAACTCCCTGGCTTTCTCCATTATCCAGTGGATATTGGCAATTTGGTCTCTAGTTCCTCTGCCTTTTCTAAACCCAGCTTGTACATCTGGCAATTCTCACTCCATAAATTGCTGGAGTCTACCTTGCAAGATCTTGAGCATTACCTTACTGGCATGTGAAATAAATGCCACTGCTGGATAGTTTGAACATTCTTTAGTGCTTCCCTTTTTTGGTATGGGGATATAAGTTGATTTTTTCCCATCTGATGGCCATTCTTGTGTTTTCCAAATTTGCTGGCATATGGCATGCATCACCTTGACAGCATCATCTTGCAAGATTTTAAACAGTTCAGCTGGGATACCGTCGTCTCCTGTTGCCTTGTTATTAGCAATGCTTCTTAAGGCCCATTCAACCTCACTCTTCAGGATGTCTGGCTCTAACTCACTGACCACATCGTCAAAGCTATCCCCGATATTATTATCCTTCCTATACAGATCTTCCGTATATTCTTGCCACCTTTTCTTGATCTCTTCTGCTTCTGTTAGGTCCTTGCCATCTTTGTTTTTGATCATACCCATTTTTGCCTGGAATTTACTTCTGATGTTTCTAATTTTCTGGAAGAGGTCTCTTGTCCTTCCTATTCTATTGTCTTCTTCCACCTCCACGCATTGCTTGTTTAAAAATAATTCCTTATCTCTTCTGGCTAACCTCTGGAATTTTGCATTTAATTGGGCATATCTCCCCCTATCACTGTTGCCTTTTGCTTTCCTTCTTTCTTGGGCTACTTCCAGTGTCTCAGCAGGCAGCCATCTTGCCTTCTTGGTTTTCTTTTTCTTTGGGACATTTTTTGTTGCCGCCTCCTGAACAATGTTGCGAACTTCTGTCCATAGTTCTTCTGGGACCCTATCTACTAAATCAAGTCCCTTAAATCTATTCTTCACCTCCACTGCATATTCCTTCGGAATATTAGTGAGCTCATATCTAACTGATCTGTGGGTCTTCCCTATTCTCTTTAGTCTGCTTCTAAATTGTGCACTAAGAAGTTCGTGATCTGAACTACAGTCAGCTCCAGCTCTTGTTTTTACCAACTGTATAGATGTCCACTACCTTTGGTTGCAAAGGATGTAGTCAATCTGATTTCGGTGTCAACCATCTGGTGAAGTCCATGTATAAAGTCGTCTTTCAGGTTGTTGGAAGAGAGTGTTTGTTATTGACAGTGAGTTGTCTTGGCAAAATTCTATCAGCCTATGTCCTGCTTCATTTTGTTCTCCCAGACCATGCTTGCCTGTAATTCCAGGTGTCGTTTGACTACCCACCTTAGTATTCCAGTCTCCTGTAATGAAAATAACATCTCTTTTTGGTGTATTATCCAGTAGGTGCTGCAGATCCTCATAGAACTGATCTACTTCTGCTTCTTCAGCATCTGTGGTTGGGGCGTATATTTGGATCACTGTGATGTTAAATGGCTTACCCTGAATTCAAATTGAGATCATTCTATCGTTTTTTGGATTGTATCCAAGCACTGCTTTAGCCACTTTATTATTAATTATGAAGGCTACTCCATTTCCTCTGTGGTCCTCTTGTCCACAGTAGTAGATCTGGTGGTCATCTGATGTGAAGTGGCCCATTCCAGTCCATTTCAGTTCACTGACACCCAAAATGTCTATATTTAATCTTGCCATCTCACCAATAACCACATCCAATTTGCCCTGGCTCATAGATCTTACATTCCCGGTTCCTATGGTGTGTTGATCTTTAGAACATCGGATTCGTCGTTCACCACCAGCACCGTCGGCCGCTAGCCGTCCTTTCGGCTTTCAGCTAGCTGCGTCATCACATCTGGGGCTAGTTGAACTTATCCTCTGTTCCTCCCCAGTAGCATTTTGACCATCTTCCGACCTGGGAGTCCCATCTTCCGATGGTATACTGACATATCTCTGGTTGTACTGATCCATTTAGTTTTCACAGCAAGAATACTGGGGTGGGTTGCTGTTACCTTCCCCAGGGATCATATTTAGTCTGACCTCTCTGCCATGACCTTCCCGTCTTGGGTGTCCCTTCACAGTTTATCTCATGGCATCATTGAGGTGCTCAAGCTTCAGCACCACGACAAGGTAACAATCTCCTTTGCTGGAGAGAGTATAGAGTATAAAGTTCTATTACTCAGTACTTACTTTTCATTCTTCCTCAGGAGAGGGAGAGTACCTCAACTGCCTCCTAGCAAACTCTTTTGATTCATCTAGACTGAGAGCAGACAAAATCTCAACCTGGCTGTAACAACGGAAAAAAAGTTTAAGCTGGGCCAGTGTCCAGGAGAGGTTATTTGTTCTCTTTCCAAATATGATCTTGTCAATCAAGAGCAAGAATGGAAAGATAGGTCATCAGTTCACACAAAGGACATAAGATGACCTTGCAATGTTCAGTATTCCCCTTTCTTCTTGCTCCAAGAGGTGAGGAGAAAGAAAAAAACCTCAAAGAAAAAAAATGAAGCCATCCTCATAGTAATTTGGGTAACCTGCCAAACACAAAAACAAATGGGAAATGTGACACAAACAAAAAATGAATGATGGTGCCATCTGGATAGGATTATTGTTTTGTCTTTCTAGTTTTCCAGGAAACACCTGGGGTCCCACAAGGATCCAACAGACAGGATTTTATAGGTGTGAACTTTATTCAAGGGTAGCAAACATCAGTAACTTATACACAACAGAGACAGCTATCCAGATAAACCAACTCAGATTACTTGCTACCTTTGATGTCTAAATACTCAGCTGCCTACAGGCCTGAAAACAAATTATTTTTTTCCCAGAAAATAACAGCTTTTCTCCCTTCTACATAACATCTCCACACACAAACACACACACACATATACTGAAGAAAGAAAAGAAAACAAGAACTGCAAAAATTATTGATTTTTATAAGCTGGAAGGCACTGCAGTGTGTGCCTATATATCTTACTGCCCATAGTTTGATATGTTGAAACATTAAGAATTTGACCCATGCTGCATCTTAAACTGATACAATAATTTAGATTCTCATAATGAATATTAGAGGGCAAGGGTTCAAATTCTTTTACTATGCCTGTCACATCTACACCAAAGACGCAAGCAAGTCAGTTATGATAGATACATCTTCCAAATACATTTCAAGGTAGTCCAAACATGTACATTATCAGTGGTTTTGCAAGCATGTTTAGTACCAGTTTGCTTCAGAAATTCAACTGTAATGGTAAGATATTTAGCATAAAACTTCACTGATCAACAAAGCAATTATCTTAAATGTTTTGGTTTATTTTGAGGTGGGATAAAAATTAAGAATAAGTAAAGTTTCTTGTAATGATTTAAAGTTTGTTTTTTAAGGTTTAATAGGGGTAAGGTTGAAATAATAGTATTAAGTATAAAAGTAGTTAATTTAAATGTTTTTTAAAATGCTTTTTCAATTTGATTGTTAAAATTAAGAATAAATACTGTATGTAGATTGATTTTATTTTATTTTTCTCTAATGACTTAAAGTTTCTTGTAATGATTTAAAGTTTGTTTTTTAAGGTTTAATAGGGGTAAGATTGAAATAACAGTAATAAGTATATGGATTGATTATAAGGTTGTATGATTCTATTTTTTTAATGATTTAAAGTTTGATTTTTAAGGTTTAAGGGGGTAAGATTGTAGTATTAAGTATAAAATTATAATAATATGATTGTTAATATAGTGGCCAGAAATATATAGAATAGTGTTAGGAGGGAAACATTTTATAAATGAGTTTATATGGGAGGGAGAAGTTGATTTGAAGGTTTATATATTTCTTTATTTTTTATATATATAAGAGAAAGAAGCATTTGCTTTTATTGATTTATATAATGTCCATGGAATGTTTTATAGAAACAATGTGATTTTGGTTAAATTTGGAGAAAGGGATTAATTATGGGAATTGCTATATATTCTTGTTGTTGAAAGTCAGAAGTCATTTCTTATGTAATCTAAAAAAAATCTTTTTCTTGTGTTTTGCACATTTTTTCTTTTTTGTAGTTTTTTTCTTTTTATTGTAGTTTTTATTTATGCTCTATACTTAATAAAATTCTTTTAAAAAAAACAAAGCAGTTATCTCACTGTTACCATATTCACCAAGGTGAATGGTTAAAAATAACTATTTGATAGAGACCAGAAGCTGGACATTTTTCCTCCTAGAGTTGAACTTTAAAGACTGAACTGTGTACAACCTATGGTCCTTTGGATTTCTGAGACCATCAAGGGTGACACCAAGCACACATTCCATTCCGTGCTGTAACTTCTCTTCACCGAACCCTTTAAGTGACACCAGGTGACACTGCTATGGCTCCTGGCAGAGCAGCAGCTTGACACTGTTTTGACTCTCTCCTTTTCCCTCTAAGAATCTTCCACACGGCTCCTCATAATTCAGTGTTGCTCTCTAATGCAGATCTTTGACTGCACAGCTAAGCAGTATGGCAAGCAAGAAGCACTGTCAATCAAGCCCAGTCATAACACATCACATTTTAGAAGAATTAGGATGAATGTGCGAGGAGGAGAGAAAAAGAACCATCTGAGGGGAGAAGCAGAAACATCTGAACACAAATATTAGAAAAGACAGACAAAACAGGTGTATGTCAAATACTCCATGTGGCAATCACCTTTTGCTTTTCAAAAGAATTTCCTAAAAGCTTTCTAATAACAGGCAGCAGAAATACTGTACATGATTGGGGAAGTCACACATAAAAAGAACCCAGCAGCTTAGATTTTAGTTTTATGTCTAAAGAAACCCATGACAAGAGTGATTTCTAATCTGAATCTCTATGCCATCTCCCCACTCTGTGACTCTATGCCTTTGAAGACCAGATGCTAGGCAAGAGCCACTGCCTTCAAACCCTGACTGAAGACACTTGGCTAGCGACTTGGTTTGTTGTTGTTGTTTTTATTTGTTCATTTTATACTGTAGATGATTATTGTACGTATTTTGATGGATGTATTGTAAGCAACCAAGTTAGTTAGTTTCTCCCTCTCTCCCTCTCATTCTCTGGGTCATAATCCAATAAATAAATATATTAGGAAGACCTTGGTTATGATTCAGCAGTAATCCTCTCTTCTAGCCATGCCAGTCTAGATCCCTTAGCATCCATCCACAGCTTCAGGGAACCAGGAAGGGAGGCAATTAGAAAATATATTTCTCAGCTTTATATTCCTCAGCCTGAGTTTCTCTATCTCATCAACTCCCCACTTTAGTGTCACATAAGCAGGAGATGTGCCCATCCTCTCCTTTGCATCTTCAGGACTCCATCTCTCCCCAGAATACAAGGGAGGGAGGGAGGGAATTGTTATCTGAGGAAAATCAGGTGCCAGAAATAATTTATTTTGTGGACTCCTAAGCCAGAGCTTTCCAAACTCTTCATGTTGGTGACACACTTTTTAGACATGCATCATTTCGCGACACACTCTTACAGCAGGGCATCATTTCGCGACACACTCTTACAGCAGGGCGTCATTTCGCAACACACTCTTACAGCAGGGCATCATTTCGCAACACACTCTTACAGCAGGGCACAAGGCAGGCACTAGGACCTGTGTAGAATCACAGCAGGTTTGGAGGCAGCAAGGCACGAGGCAGGCACTAGGACCTGCACAGAATTCTGGCAGGGCTCGGAGGCAGCAGCAGCCACGACACACCCAGACACTGCAGCCGACACACTAACGTGTCCCGGCACACAGTTTGGAAAGCTCTGTCCTAAGTACATGCACACAACAATTCACATGGCCAACTGAAGAATGCCTAATGCAGGGCAGGCAATTCATAAAGACCCTGAATCCTTCTGGGGCCTCAGAAATCATGTCACCAAATTTCGGTGACTTAGCTTTGAGAAAAGCGGTACAGTTACAAACTTTTTCAGCATAAAAGGGCTACTGCATAAACTTTCATTACTGACCTTCCCCTCAAATCACCCATCCTTCCCCATTAAAACAACCACCACCACCACCACAGTCTTGCCCTGTGTACTTTGGTCTGCAGAAAGCAACCAAGAAAAGGGTTCCAGAAAAGGGGTTCCACTCTAAAAACCTAAGGCACTGAACCTCCCTGCCCCACTCATGAAAACAAAAATCTGCTACTGTCACATGTGACTGGAAAAGCTTTCTAGCATAGTTCCATCTCTAGCATTAAGAAGGTCTGAAGATCCTGCTTAGACTGCTGTGAGTACCCCTAAGACAGAATAGCAAGCAGAACTAATATACATGACATAAATACAGCTCACAGAAAATTAATACCATTTATCAAAAATGGTTTTATCAGGAGGCCCAAATCTCCTTACAATGAGATTCATTCTAATTTTTATTACAGCAGCTGCACTTCCCCTTATTCATGTGAGAATTATGACTGTTAGATATCAGGAAACATCCCATCACCTTTGAGGTGGTGACTTGTTAAATAATCGAGGCTGCCAGGATCAACCTGGTAACATGTGAAAGTTGTGTGGATTCAGGGATATTCATCGTCACCCATGTGGAAAAGCACAGGAGGAGAAGCCCATCAGTTTTGAACAGTTTTAGGATGTAGCGGGAACAGCCAGACACATCTTCCTTGGCCTCTGCTGCTGATCATACTTCAGCAAACAAGTAAATCCCACTGACCTTCTATGGTACCATATGAAGCAGAGAGTTCCTGGTTCAATATCATCTGAACTATGACCTCATAAAGATTTAAAGATTCTACACAGCTGACATGGAAAGCATCCTGGCCCAGTGGGGGTTGCCTTCTGAGTAAACACGGTTGGGCTACAGCTGTAAATAACCATATCCTCTCTAAGCAACCTTGGCTCTAATTCTGTCCTCCCCCACTTGCGATGCAGGAATCATATCTTACTAGCCATTCCCGCTCTCAGATTTCCTAATGTAATGTCACTGCACTTTGATTTAGCACCGTTCAGATATCCATTGCCAAGTATTGTTGCATTTTCATTCCAAGGAGCAAAGTAGAAATCTTGTGTTTTAGACAAGGAGATACTTATCACAAGAACAATAATTGAGGCATGGATTTCAGGAGGGTTGCTAAATAGCTGAAAATAAGGAAATTAGTATACCGCAGCTTGTGTCACCTGTGAATCGACAGACTTTGCTAGAATAACAGAGATACTTTAGCTTGCATATATTTCATCAAGCTTTGTAAACTTGAATTTATTTATACCAGCTAATACCCCATTCTAAATTGGATATGGCACTTTATTTTCTATTTTTGTCTTGTCAAATCACCTTTTTCTTGGTGGGTGAAATCTGAGGCAGTGTGGAAGCTGAGCTATTTTCTCTAGAAATTTCATCTCCTCCTTGCATTAAACTCTTTGCAGATCTTATTCTGATCACAGTCAAAACAAATCAAACTTTGTTAAAACAAATGTCAGTTTGTATGTTTGATTTATTTTTAATTGGAGGAGAGGTGTTGTTTAATAGTGGCAAGGAGGAAAAAAAATGCAGAGAATCATAGAATCTAAAGGTTGGAAGGGACCATAGAGATCATCTAGTACAACCCCCTGCCCAGTGCAGAAGTCCACTATATCCCACATCACATGGGAAAAAATCTGCATGGCTTAACCTATGCAGAAATAGGGAATGGACACCCCAAGTATAATATCAACCTTGGTTTACAGATCCTAGTAAAGGGCCATTAGTTGCCTGTTTGTCCTAACTCTCTCTTGGCAATCAGCAGATGCTACGATCTGCATTTCATTTTTTTCCCCTTCCTTTCAGTTCTTTGGCAGCAATTTTGTAGCTTGTCTGACCCTTCACCCCTCTTCCAATAAGCTTCTCCTTTTCTTCTCTCTCCTGCACCAACATGCCCCTCTTCCTTTCCTTCTTGAGATGAGAACATGACCAGAGAGATAAGAAGAGGTCAAGAAACATAGTACCTGGCTGTCAACAGAATCTGTAAGCCTTAATGAAATGGGGGCGGGGGAGAGGAGAAAATAATGGACTGTAAAGAAAAGGAGACAAGAAGGATAGAAACTGAACCGAAGTTACAAAGAGATACTGTACATCCCTGTTCACAAAACAAGCCAATGGGCAAAGTCCATTTCCAGCATTTGTTCAGCACTACTCCCCTGCACACTCACATTGAGAAGCTGGGACCCCTAACCAGAGTTGAATCAACAGAAAGAAAGACTTCCAAGTTCCTTATTCCCCATTATTTCTATATAATATCATTTGATATTTGAAGCAGAACTGTAAAGTGTTCCAAGGTTCATATCAGAGAAAAAGAAGTGTCATGGAAGTTCACTTCATGAGTGGACCCTGGATTCCACTTCTCTCTCCGTGGCTCTCTTAGCCATATGAATAATACAAGATGGGGGCAGATCAGTGCAGCAGGCCAATGCACACCAACAGCTTCTGGCACATAATTGAATACAATTCAAACATCCCTTCACATGGCCGCCGCTGCGTCAGACTTTGCTACATTCTCTAGAGCAGCGTTTCTCAACCTTGGCAACTTTAAGGTGCGTGGATTTCAAGCCCCAGAATTGAGCATGCTGGTTGGAGAATTCTGGGAGTTGAAGTCCACGGATCTTAAAGTTGCCAAGGTTGAGAAATGCTGCTCTAGAGCAATGTATATAATGCATTCTAGCCTTTATTGGGGGCTAGAACACACGCTACACATAAAAGACTTCATAATAGCCTTCCACAATGTCATAATTGCCAGGTTTAACCATTTGGTTTTTATCCTGCCTTCTGTTCAGCAGGTCAAGGTGGCATACATGTCACTCCACCCTCCAATTTTCCCACAACAACCACCCAATGACGTAGGTTGAACTAACAGAGTGACTAGCCCCAAGTCAGCCAGCGGAATGTTGAGTTAGAATTTATGGGAGTTGCAGTCTATTACCAATGGAGGACACTAGGTTGGACAAGGTGGCATTAAGTGTTGTTTAACAGCCCTGCTCCATGTTCTTTTGGTTATGCAATTTTGATCAATGAGAAACAAGCCTTTTTGGTGGTGGCTCCATAAGTTATAGAATCCCCTGGGGTCTCTTCAAAACTGAGTGTATGTATTTCACTGTAACTTTTATATTTGATTTGAGAGAGATTTGGAGATTAAAATGGTGTTCTTTTACTCACCGTCTTTTTTTCAATTTTTCAATTGTCATACTCCCCTGAACCGCTTAGAAAAGTTTTGATCTGATCCAACAGACTGGATGCTGCCTTACAATAGATCCGATTACCAGATAGGCCAGTTCTGGTCTACTGCAACTGGCAGAGACTTTCCAAGATTTCAGGCAAAAGTCTTTCCTGCCACTTTCTACCAGGTATCTTATCTCACTGGAGATGCAAGAGACTGAACCAGAGACTTGTATCCAAAGCATACAGTATTACTTAGCGATGACACCTCGCTTAACAAAAAATAAAAAAGGTTTATAAATATTGTCCAGCTAGGTGGTAGCAGATAGCCTACTCAGCTATTTCCAAAAGCTAAACAGAATCAGATCTGTTAATGTTTGGAAGGGTGACCATCAGGGAATAACTGGGCTGGAAACGAGAGTGGGAATTTGAAAAAAACATTCCAGAAGAAGGCAAAAACAAATCACTTCCATGTTATAGCAAATAAAACTACACAGATATCTCCATGAAGTCACCAGGATTTGAGCTCAGCTCAAAGGAAACTTGACTTATATAAATATGGCCAATAAATAGTGATGCCTTGGAGCTAAAGAGATAGTCAGAATTAGGGATGTAAGAAGGGAGAACTGATACAGAAAAAGCCCCCATCCTTCTATCCTATGACTGGGAGAACATCAGTCCAATCGCACATGCTCAAGAACCCATGCCTCGCTCAGCAGGTTAATGTGACAATCCATTTCTGACAGCGTGTCAATACAAAGCACTTTAACAGTGCATGAAAAATCGACGCAAAGTAACAGGCAATTTCTCTGCTCTGCTGGTTTAGATGGAAGTGGGGTCCAACGAGGCTGGAGTTTCTCAGCAAACTCAGTTCACCCATCAGTGCCTAGTGCTTGCCGTCTGAGACAACTGTCATGAAAAAGGGCTCTCACGCTAGGTAATGACAATCCCAGCAGGGACAAAAAAGGGCAAATCAAATTCTAAAGGAAAAAAGACAAAAGCCATTAAACCAAGTGGAATAAATGCAGCATTTTTTAAAAGATGGAGAACACACTCCTGCCACCACCATCACTATCACCACTACATTAACTGGATGCATGTTAATTTGTTGGACAGAGAATCACAGAATCATACAGAGGCCATTTAAACCATCAAGTTCAACCTCCTACTCAGTGCAGGAACCCAGATTAAAGCATAGCCACATTCAACAAAGAAGAGCTCACCATTTCTCTGGCTAATGGGTTCTACCATCCTTTCAGGTATTTAAGGGTCCTATCATATCCCTCCTTAGTAATTTTTTCTCAAGTTTAATCCTATCCAGCTCCTTCTACAATAAAAAGTTAACCCATCCTTAGAGAAGCTCACGTCCTACACTCCTGCCTAGGTGCAGACCTCAAGGTAGCCTTGTGCTGGAAAAAGGCAGGGTCAGAACTGTGAATCATACCAAACTGTTGCAAGCAATTTTGCTTACAGTTTAATAAGATGAAATAGTAACAGTGTCTCTTATAATCAGGAGATAAAAATATTCTATTCACTCTTAAGACTAGCAAATAACAAAGGAACCTGGAGGTAAAACAAAGGAAGAAACAAAAAAAAACACCCAACATTCATTCATTTATATAAAGGATGAATTCCTGGATTTCAGAAGGTCTAATAGAACAGGTTTTTGTTTGTACATTATTAATTGCCCAAGAATTCTGTTGACATGAATCTGGCAGATTTCCCTGTTCTTGGTGCCATCAGAGGAAAAAGTACAATTTCTGCTAAAGAACAGCACAGATGGTAGCAGCATCCCAAACAGCATTTTGCCAGATGATCTTAATCCACGAACAGGGGTACAGACGGAAGGAAGTGGTCTCTAAGATACTGTCGTCACTCTTTGTTATGTTATAAGTCCTGGTACTATAACTTCAACCTTTATCATAGAATTACACACACATTTTCTTCATTGCACTTGGGGGGAAAATACAGCAGGAAATCTAGTTTGGAGAAACCATATGTACATCTATAGGGGATGGAGACTAAAGCCAAAATCATTTTTACAATTCAATCTCTCACCAGATGAGGCAACTGCAGAACTTTAAACCAGAGGAGGCCCTCAATGAAACAATGGGGTTTCATTCATATGATATATAAATTAATTATTTGCTGGCTTAAATTTGATTTACTTGTTCTTGCAAGCACAGAAAGAGCAAATGAACTGTTTGGTATAGAGAAGAGGGCCTACTGAAAGCAATAACAATTCAGTCTGTTTTCTATGAATTTTTCTCAGAAGCTTAAGATTGAGCTATGGTAAAAAATATTCAAAGCTCTTTCAGAATGAAGGAGAGAGGTGGACAATCCATTACATACTGTAGAAGATCATCAAGTTTTGTTTGCTCGTTTCCCAGTTGTTTTGTCTACATATTAAAATCAGGCTGACCTGGGAAAAGACGCCTTCTTACTTTTACTTTCACACAAACCAAATTGGACAAAGGTGTGACAGCAAAAGATGCAGCCATAAAGACCTATAATCAAACCAACAACCTATACGGAACATCCATATTTAGAGGTCATCTATCCCTGAACACCACGTGCTACAGATAAGAGGAGGGGGCAAACATCCTTGGGCTCTGCTTACGGATGTCCAAGAGAGTTTTAGACAACGGCCATGTGCCGTTTCAACATTTCTTGGTTTAAAATTATTTCTAGTTGACCATTGCTGTAACTTTATTCATTTATTCTGTAGCAGTTGAAGTGCTAAATTTTTAGTGGTATGAAGTTGCTTCTTATACATTGATGTGGTTTGGATATGCTGGTGACAGAGTGATCCAGAAATGCTTTAAGTTTGAATCAATTGCCCGAGAAATGGGTTGCTAGACAGAATGAACTCGCTTGATCCAGCAGGACTCTCTTGACTTCTCTTCGATTGGTATCTCTTGACTCAGTGGGACACAACAGCAATCAGCCAGTGCATAACAGAGGAAAACACCTTAGTCAAGGAGGGGAAAAATCTCTTTCAAGTTTCCTTTCTTATTATGTCAGGAACTTTGGCAGTTTTTGTTCATTTTAGGATTTATTTACTACTTTTTGGTGTGTTGCCTGTTGGTTCAGAAAAAATGTTTGTGAAGGAAAGAAAAATAACAGTGAAGATCCTGGTATCCAGAGCTGCCAATTTTCACATTTCCAGCAGCGAACTAAGGAGATAGTTCCCCCACCCCAAACACAGACCCCTTCCCCCGAAAAAGTATAGCCAAGCAGGCCTGACAATAAGGAACAGCTTAATTCCACTAGGCAGCATTAAGAATCTCCTCACAGAGACCACTTTGTGGCAAATGTCCTTATCACTTATTAGAGATGAATCTATGTTCATTTCTGAGCAGCTGCCCCCAAAGCAAGGCAACTGGTCAGAGAAGGAGACCATTACAGAGACCAAAGGAAGAAAACAACAACAACATCGCTGCAGAAAACCTCTGCAGCAATGCAGTTGTTCTGGGACTGGAGAGACAAGGCTCAAAAATTAGTTCAATCTCCACCTGGTTTAGGGAACAGCCTATATATTTTTTTGTTGTTGTTCAGTCGTTCAGTCGTGTCCGACTCTTCGTGACCCCATGGACCATAGCACGCCAGGCCTTCCTGTCCTCCACTGTCTCCCGGAGTTTACTCAAATTCATGTTCATTACATCGGTGATGCTATCTAACCATCTCATCCTCTGCCGTCCCCTTCTCCTTTTGCCTTCGGTCTTTCCCAGCATCAGGGTCTTTTCCAGTGAGTCCTCTCTTCTCATTGTATACAAACATTTTGAAACTATGGAAGAGGAAGAGGCTGGGGATAGAGGGGAGAAGCAATTTGGCAGGGGAAAAAAAGGACAAGTGTCTCCTTCTTGGTACTGGATCTCCCCTCATGTACTGGCTCCTTTCTTTTTTCTTTTTCTTTTTTCTTGGATCTTGCTCATAACATTTAATCAGAATCTTACCCTAGAAGAACAGGGTGAACCGTTTTGTTTCAAGAGTTTCCCAATCATTAATTAATTAGTTAGTTAATTAAATTTTGCAACCGCCCATCTCCCCCCAAAGGGGGACTCTGGGCGGTTTACAACAAAGATAAAAAACATTAAAATATCATAAACATAATAAATATCAAATACAAATACAGTATAAATATAAATATAGTGTAAAATCCAGATGACGATAAAAGTTGTAGTACCGCTTATATACATCTAAAGGGCCATTTTAGGGGGCCAGCCATCTCCAGGAGCGGTTGTTTCCCTCCCCACCCCAGGCAAGGTGGCAAAACCAAGTTTTCAGTTGTTTTCGGAAGGCCACCAGAGATGGGATCTGTCTTATCTCTGGGGGAAGAGTATTCCACAGTGCAGGAGCCACTGCAGAGAAGGCCCACCTCCTGGACCCTGCCAGATAGAATTCTCTTGCAGACGGGGTCCGTAGCATGCCCTCTCTGCATGATCGGGTGGGGCGGGTTGATGCAATGGGGATGAGGCGGTCCCTCAGATACCCTGGACCCATGCCATGAAGGGCTTTAAAGGTGATGACCAACACCTTGAATTGCACCCGGAAGCAAACTGGTACCCAATGTAGCTCGCGGAGCAACAGTGTAACATGTGCTGATCTAGGGGCATCAAGAATTGCCTGCGCAGCTGCATTTTGGACCAGCTGTAGCTTCCGGATACTCTTCAAGGGTAGCCCCATGTAGAGCGCATTGCAGTAGTCTATATGGGAGATGACCAGGGCATGAGTGACGGTGCGAAGGGCCTCCCGGTCCAGGAAAGGGCGTAACTGGTGCACAACACGAAGTTGCACAAAGGCCCTCCTGGCCACGACTGCCACCTGCTCTTCAAGCAGGAGTCGTGAGTCCAAGAGGACCCCCAGATTCCACACCAGGTCTGTCTGGGGAAGACCCAACCACATGTCACCTCCCGAGCTGCTTTTACTAGCCAGGAGGGGCAAGGGACTAGTTGACAGGTGGTGGCGTTTACAGTCCGGAGGATCCTGTCCACTTCCTCGGGTCCAATAGGATCAAACTGCTCCCAGATAACAGGGTAAGTCCATTCCCTCGGCATCTCCTCAGACCCTGCCTCATGCTCAGAGTCCAACTTAGAACGAATAATACTGCCCTTATCTCAGATCTGCTATTGAAAATTAATTTTGCATGTTTACAAAGAGCACTTAGAATCCCAATCCAGTCTACCTTGCTTCACAAGATGACATCAGCAATTTCACAGCATCTCTGGAAGGCTAAGCCAACATTTGTGGAGCATGTTCAAACAGACACTCTTCCAGGTCAGCTAGAAGCCATACTATCAAACTGTTTTCTGCCACATTAAATCCTTTTGAGAACTAATAATCCAAAGTGCGCATCTTCAGCTCTTTGAGGATCTCCTTTGGTCATACCCTGGCATCAGCTAGCAGCTAATCTCCGCAAACTGCCCACACTAATTAACCAAAAGTTTTGGTCTCAAGCTTCCAGTTCATAAAGGCAAGAGAGAGAAGAGGCTTTAATCAGAAATCCAGTCACCCATACACAAAACCAGTTCACCACTAATGCCAACAAGAAAAGCTGTATTCTACCAGGAATGAATGAATGAATGAATGTATGTATGTGTATATACTGTATAGTATATATATATACACATACATACACACACACACACATACTGTGTGTGTGTATATGTGTGTGTGTATGTATATATATGTATATATATACATATATATATATATATGCATATATGTGTGTATATATATATATGTATATACGTGTATATATATATATATGTATATATATGTGTGTGTATGTATGTATGTATGTGTGTGTATGTATGTATATGTATATGTATATGTATATGTATATGTATATATATATATATATGTATGTATGTATGTATGTATATATGAGAGAATGATAAAATGTATGAGAGAGACGTTAAACCTAAGTAAGAAAAAAATGCAAGCATACTTCAGTCACTCTTTCATCTTTAGTTGTTTATGAAAGAACAGGAAGACGGAACACTCCATGCTATATCAGAGGCTGTTCCCCAAAAAAAGAAATCACTAGGGCATCCCAAGGGATACAAGGACCAGTAAATGCTGACAATGTACATCAAAAATGACATTTGTACAACAAGCACAGCAGCACTTACATTTTCCTCACACCTTCAAACTAAATTCTGGATGAGTTGCGGAACAGACACAGGAACACAACAGGAGCTCCTGAAAATTCAATTTATAGGAGGAAATGGGGGTAGAGGTGGGGGGGAGGAGAGAGAATGGTAATCAGTTCTATGGACCTAAGTTGTTTTATTCATTACAAAAAAAGAAAAGAATGTTTGGATACTGCAGGGTGGTTAGAAAGGATTGAAATTCTATAGTTTCTGAGGATGAAGGCTTCCAAAACCAACTTATCCATTTCTTCATTATTGTCACCAAGTTTGAGTCTCAAGGGTTAAAAATATAGATATTAGAGATAAGGCGGCAAAGTAATTTCCTGCATTTGCTGCTTAGGGTTACCAAATACAGCTGTGCTATGCTTTGGATTTCAAGGGGAAAAGATGATTTGGAGCATGAAGGATGCTCACAAAGCACCTGTCAGTAATTCCTGAAAGCAGCTGCATCTTTCCCTGAGATCACCTGCAGCAGCAGAGGGCAGCTACATGTTCCCGGGAAAAGATGCAGCTGCTTTAACAAGTTAGAGTCAGGTTGTCCATCCCTGCTCCTATGCTCTCTGAAGCACTTTTTTTCCCAAATCCAAAGCCCTGCATAGCCCTATTGTCGAGAATATTTGTCAGTCAGTATGAAATGATCACTTCATACTGATCATGATGTAACCACTACCAATATATTAACTTTTGACTGAATGCCATGCTTTGTGTATCTGGGCTGCTCAGAAAACACCACACTTTCTTAAAAGCAGAAACTCACAAAAAGCTTTGGCAGATTTTTAGGGAGCATTCATACTGGTAGCCTTACGCTAGCCTGACTGTTTTAGTTCACATCATATTCCCAGTTATGTCAATGATAACGTTTCCAGTCTACATCCACATGTCATTCCCTGGAATAATATCTTTAAGGTATTTTTCATGGGGTCCTCCTAGTTAACTCACTACTAGGAACAACGAGCCACAGTTTCCTGCATTTTAGATAGCAAGCTGGTGAAGCCTAATTGCATGCAGAACAATGTGCAAAATGGACAGACGCAAGCCAGTCTGCTAAGTCCACAGGCCTGTTCTGCTTATGAACAGATAGTCCTCGTTTAGTGACTGCCTTGTTTAGTGACCATTTGCAGTTACAACGGTAATAAAAAAGTAACTTTATGACCAATCCTCATATTTATGACCTTCACAGGTCTGTAAGGCCAAGGAAAGCTGAAGTAAGATCATAAGCACAGTTGGTTTCACTTAGTGACCGCTTTGCTTAATGACTGAGTTGCCAGTCCCAACTGTGGTCACTAAATGATGACTACCTGTACACCATGATATGCCATAGGAATCAGTAGACAACAACCCCATTCTGACCAGTGGATCTGCTTGCAAGGAAGGTTTCAGTAACTTATATAAAGTGTTTGGTCCCCTCCCCAACCATAATCCTCACTTGCAAGAGAGGAAAAATAGGAAAAACGTGTGCTGCTGTTTTTTTTTAAAATATATAAACTGAGGCAAACTGCCTTTGCCGAATACTAACCTGACCATATTCAAGCCTGTTGGCTTTCAAACACAGCTCTAGTCCTCCAAACGTCTAGGAAAGAGCAGAATTCCAACTACTGCAGGATTGGGACCTTGGTGTGGAACCAGATGGACCTGCTCCAAAATTCTAGAATTCACACCTCTCGTCAGCATCCCAACATCACAGATCTGGTGCCACTTCTTGATGAAACACATATGGCTTCTTGATTCACACTAGAGCTGGTTGGGAAAGTAGGAAAAAAAATCTCTTTGAGGAATCTAACATCGAAAAATTTAAGAAAACATCAACATTTTGACAAAGTATCAAAATATTTCAATTAACACCAAAAATATTCATGTTTCTATATAAAAAAAGTATATTTTTGACAAATTTGCTCAAAACATAAAGGCAAACATCATGTGCCTTTTGGCTGCTATATCAATTTTGAATAGCTACATATTAGAAGAACATCAACCACTAACCCCCCGCTTAACAAAACTATGAATCATCTTATGTTTCTAATATTGACACTGTTACGTATTACACAAGAGAGGGGTGTATGCATGTATTAATCAACTAGTATGCATCAGTGGATTTAAGCAATATAGATTTGGATACAAATCCTCACGTAGCCATGTGGAACTCAACCAGAGTCGTCGTGTAGGAGATGGGCGGCCAAGAAATTTGATAAATAAATAAATAAATAAACCTCAGCTCCCCAACTCTAACTCATAAAACAATATTTATTTTTCTAAAAAACAGTAAGTCCATTTTAATACCTCTTTTGTAACAAGATTCTATACATAAAGGCATAGCTTTCCAAACTGTGTGTTGGGACACGTTAGTGTGTCAGCTGCAGTGTCTGGGTGTGTCGCGGCTGCTGCTGCCTCTGAGCCCTGCCAGGATTCCGCACAGGTCCTAGTGCCTGCCTTGTGCCCTGCTGTAAGAGTGTGTCGCAAAATGATGCATGTCTAAAAAGTGTGTCACCAACATGAAAAGTTTGGAAAGCTCTGCATAAGGGGATTTAAAACAAAACGCTGCATTGTAACCTGCTTAAAAGGAAGGTTCCTCTTCAGAATTTCAGCCCTTTTTTTTCAAAGGGGAGCATTTTCTATTTTCTTAAATACAAAGCATTTTACTTGCCAGCCATAGCTATTGTATCTTTTCCAGCTATCTCCCAAAGGTCCCTTCCTCTCGTATTTTTCTACTGCGTAACTTTCTGAGGCATGATAACCTCACTCTTGTCAGTGGCTCAGCTCTGCTTTACCAAAGAAGCTATTTCAAAAGCCTGAAGCTTTGTTTTGCCTCCGTAGCAGAAGAACCCCTCCCTTTGACCTATTTCCAAAACCCTTCAGATTTTGCAGCTAAGTTGATACAAGATGCTGAGCTAATCACAAACAACAGGTTGATCCTAGTTAACTACAAACAACATGTTTTACGCAGGCAGAGGAAATGGGGAAAGGTAAAAGGTAATTTGATATATAGAGATGTAAGGTAAAGGATCAGTGAGAGGGATGGGTCAAGGTGGTGTTGCACCCTAAGTTTTGAAAAAGGGGAGATGCCTATAGAAGGGAGAAGGGAAAAGATTCTGCACTTCTCTTCCCCAATTGTTGGTTCCTGCTTTTCCCAGCACCCCTGATCCACCTGATCCTATCTCAGAGATCAGTGAAACACAAAGATGCTGGGCAATGGATGGTGAGAACTTAACATCATCTAACAACTAGAATCCGCCAGGAAGATTCTCCACCCCATCCCACCCTGCCTCCTTCTTCCCCCCTTTTTCTTAGGTTAGGATGTTGAACTTGCTAATTACTTACCAAATTTTAAACGCTTCATTCAGTAACAACTTATCAAGCTCAGGAGAAGAAGCCATATTTGATCTTTTATAATCCTCCAATGCTTTAAGTAAAGCAGTATCAAAAGCAAAGGTGGTCTAATTTTTGAGCCCTGTGCTCCAGCTTACTTAAAGCATGCCATGTAATCTGGAGGTCTATGTGCCTAAAAGAAGTACTGCAGGTGTGTGCTTGAGTAGGAGGCAATCTCAGGGGACAGGAAACTGGCAGTCCTGATTCAATGGGCAGAAGTCAGACAATCCTTTGGGGTGGTGATAAATCTGGAGGACCTGCCCAGCCAGTGGGATCAGCCCCCCTCTGTGAACCAAGGTTTCCCAGAGGGCAGACGATGGGAGTGGCCTTAGGGAAGAGGAAGAAAGTGAACCGATTCACCGGAGCTCAAGCTGAGCATGAACACTGTCATCATCACTTTTCTGCCATGGTTCCTGCCCTTCGGAGTATCATCCCACCTGAGGTTAGATTGGGCCCAACCCTATTGGTCTTTTGGAAGTCCCTGAAGACATGGCTGTGCCATCAGGCCTGGGGATCCCGCAGATGCGGGGTACCTGCAAGATGGCTGTATTGTCTGTGAGCTTGGCATTCTCCTGCGCGTTCACATCTTTTGGTTTACTGTTTTAATTGTTTTTAATTTCATTTATACAAGTTTGTTTTCTGCTGGCTTAACGTGTGAGCTGCCCAGAGTCACATATGTGAAATGGGCGGCTATATACTGTAAATTCAGTAAAATAAATAAATAAATAAATAAAATCATTTAACACAGGAGCTTGCCAATAGAAGGAATCATTCTTCACGCATGCACATTCTTTCCTCCAGGAGCTTAGAAAAAAAGACACGGCAATCCTGTTTTCTCCACACAGCTACCCAGTGGGCTCTTCCTTACAGCCATCTGAAAGTCCTAGAGCAGAGTTTCTTAACCAGGGTTCCACGAGAGGTGGAACTAAGGGTTCCCTGGGAAATCACGATTTATTTTAAAAAATATTTCAAATTCGGGCAACTTCACATTCAAGAGGAAAGTTTCATTCTTTATTTTTAGCTTAAGAACACTGTTAATGCATATCTACAGGCCTACACGTGAAACGAGTATGATAATTTTGTAACTTGTGGCCTATATTTGAGCTGGAATGTGCAGGGGTTCCCCGAGGCCTGAAAAATATTTCAAGGGTTCCTCCAGGGTCAAAAGGTTGAGAAAGGCTGTCCTAGAGTCACCAAAGAATGCCAAAATAAATGATGCTTTCCCAACTACTCTGACTCAGTAACAAGGTTGCCACCTTTATAGTTTTAATATGGAAAAGGGATCTCCCCAGCTTTGTTTCCCCTCCACCCAAGCGTCATCTGCCCACTACCAAAGCCACGACCAGTCACTCTCCTTAACAGGTGGTGGGGCAGGGATGGGTTTGCAGTCAGATAATTTAGCCCCATGTCAAGCTGACTGAATGACAGGTCACAGGCATGGCAGAGGGGCAGTAGACGAAGTGGAATTCTCTCAGAACATTGGCAGAGCCCTGTCCCACACTTGTCCATGCCTGCAACCTGAGAGAGTTTATTCTTGGATACTGGTTTAGTGCTCTTCCAGAAGAACGCTTAGACCTGGGTTCAGAAACAGACATGGGCACAGAGGAAAAGTTGCAAGGAATATCAAGGATACTCCTTCCCACTTTATCCACTGCCTCTCCTCTGCTCCTGTCACTTATCGACTGGGCTATTTCTGACTGGGATTCAGTATTTAGTATTTGCACTGATAGGAATGTATATTTGTACCTAACATGTAATTACATGCCTATAATTAAATGCCCCTGCTGTGGTGCCTACAGCAGCCTAAAGTGGTCAATACTGCAACATCCACCACATTGTCAAGGAACTGTCATAGATCATATCCCCAGCAAAACCTGCGTTGAGAGAAGAGGAAAAGGTTCCTTTAAGAGTAGAACATTTAGATAGGACTTCAGACTGCCTCTCCTAAGAGTTGGCAATCAGATGAAGGCAACGGCATGAGGACATGTCATGTCAAAAGAGTTCACAGGGTCCTTTTGTGCTATGGCTGCGAAGCAAGCATGGGCCCTATGGCCCCTGCTTTAGAAAGCCACAAAAACTCATAATCCAAATCTGACCTAGGCATTACACAGAATAAGCTTACCCAATTTTAAATGCTTAATTTTAGAACCACTTATCAAACTAAGGAGAAGAAACAATATTTAGTCCTTGACCACCCATTTCAAATTAGGTTGAAGTCACATTGTCTAATTCTACAGATATGAAGTGACAGAGTTACTATCGTCAACAATTCAGGAAGGAGGCTTTTCATGGAAAAACATGGATATCCCACTCTTTAAAGCAGTGTTTCTCAACCTTGGCAACTTGAAGATGTGTGGACTTCAACTCCCAGAATTCCCCAGCCAGCCTTGCTGGCTGGGGAATTCTGGGAGTTGAAGTCCACACATCTTCAAGCTGCCAAGGTTGAGAAACACTGCTTTAAAGTGTACCAGAGTTGTAGTGCTGGTGGTGCTGGAAGGCAGTATTGGGGAGGGGGCGGGAATGCTACTCATCCTCTGAATCCTCCTCTATCTTTTCATCCTTTTCTAGGACACTTTACATTGACCAATTTGAGAAACAGCACTGGGGAGGGAAGAAATACAATTACCTGTAGAATTATTGGGTAAGATTAAACATTATTCGTATGAGAGGAAGTTGTTGGGGTATGAATAGAAACCATAATTTCCCACTGCTGAATTTCTCTGTCCTAAAATAATTGTGTTATCCCCAATTATGACTGTTGTGAATATTTATGTTTATTTTGCCTATTAATCTTTAACTGAGTTATCACCACCTGTACTTTTTGCAATTCATTATCATTCGAGCCCTCCAGTTACATTTTGTGTCTCTCCTGCCAGCTAATGCTCTTGTATGCATTAGTCCACAGAAGTGTATAATCTGTTAGTCTTAAAATGGCACAAGACTCTTTATGGCTTGTCATTACCCTGCTGTTGGTTGTTCATAGCAGTTGACTATAAAATTACATAACACTCCACCCCACCCCACAAGAAACCAAACAAACAAGGATGTAGGGCAGAAGGAATGGTCACCTCCTCAGTTCCTTGGAGTAACCACAGCAATCCTGGCTAAGTACCTGACTATAAAACTATGCAAAAACAGAGAAGGAAACGATAATTAAAACCAGGCTCTAATGTCAATGCAAAAAAAGTTTTAGAATACTGAAGATTGCACAACAAAACTAAAAATGATCACCAAATGGAACTTTTAAAATAGCATTTTTAACAATTGCTTTTATTTTTAAATTGCTTTTCTTCTCAAAGAGCAGTACTGTGGTAAAATAGCCAATTTATTTAAATATACAAATATTGAATTGCACAGCAACGATGAGCATAAATCGAGTATGGACAAGCAAGGACATTAGCCTGGCAACTAAATGCAGATTAGTCCGCACTATCGTGTTTGCCATAGCTACCTATGGTTGCGAAAGTTGGACCATGGAAAACTAGACAGGAGGAAAATCGACTCGTTCCAGCTGTGGTGTTAGAGAAGGCTCCTGTGCATTCCTTGGTCAGCAAAGATGACAAACAAGCAAGTACTGAAGCATATAAAACCAGACATATCACTGGTGGGCAAAATCACAAAATTGTGCCTTATTTATTTTGGCCATGTCATGTGATCAAACTGACTGGAAAAGGCAGTTATGCTCGAAATGGTCAGCGGTAAAAGGAAACGAGGCCGCCAAAAAACACAGTGGCTAGACACCATCAAAGTCGACACCAGCCAGAGCACAAAACAACTAAAAGAATCCATACAAGGTCAGAAAATGCTGAGAGCGCTGGTCCATAGAATCGCCAAGAAACGGACATGATTGAACGGATAGCATCATCACAAATATCTAAATGGCAGGTTAACTGAAGCAGCATTTCTTCTCATGTTTACTCCTACTATCTTGCCCTGAGGTGGCCCTTCTCCAGATGTTCCTGCCCAAAGAGAAGGTTAATGGCCAAAAGAGAAAGACCCTTTTTAGTAGGTAGCATCTCAAATGTAGAAAGTTTTACCTGGTGCCATTATCATCTTTTCAGTTCCAGGTGACATCTTTTTTGTAAACTGTTTCAGGTTTATCCCAATATTGTTTTGCTGCTGGTTAGAGTTGAAGTGGATTGAGTTGCCACTTCTCTTCCCCTAATGGCTTGTCCATTCCTTCACCTTGTAGTAGTATTAGAGCAGGGCTTTCCAAACGTTTCCTGCGGTGACACACCATTGGCGGCGCACAAGAAAACCCGGAAGCACCGCCGCCACCGCTTTCGGTTTTTGCGCGCCGCAGCGGTGGCAGCGGTGTCCTTGTGTGTCGTGCAAAAACCCGGAAGCACTGATGGCCCGGCGGCGGCGTGCCATCAGTGCTTCCGGGTTTTGACGCGACACAAACCTGGGCCCGGCAGGTGACACACTTTTGTGTCGCGACACACAGTTTGGAAAGCTGTGTATTAGAGGATAAGCCCAATAAATTTTGTGAACCGCATAGAACTTAGAAGGCTGTGGTAGTTGGCAACTGTTTGCTTTGCAATGCAGCACTCTTCTCGCCTCATTCCTAAGCAAGGTCATACTGCCAGGCAAGTAGCAAATCTTCCGCAAGACCCACATGCTTCACTATATAACATCCTCCTTGTGTTTAAAGGAGGCTTTGATATGTAGCTCAGAAGTCCTCCAATTATGCTGATTTACTGAAGAATAAAGAAAATAAGCTCATCTAAGCTTTCCTATGTTTAAAAAATAAAAACTGTCTTTGATAAGCTACTGCCTATGTGTTACAATTTCTCTTCTTCCGACAAGCAGAGCCAGTTTGGTCTAGTGGTTAAGGCAACGGGCTAGAAACCAGGAGACTGTGAGTTCTAGTCCCGCCTTAGGCATGAAAGCCAGCTGGGTGACCTTGGGCCAGTCACTCTCTCTCAGCCCAACTCACCTCACAGGGTTGTTGTTGTGGGGAAAATAGGAGGAAGGAATATTAGGTATGTTTGCCGCCTTATTTATAAAAATAATAAAGGTGGGATAGAAAATAAATTAATAAATAAAATAAAATAAACCCCGCCTTCAAGGGAACACCCTCTGCTTCCTCATCTAGATGCAAGCTAGATGAAAAGCAATTATTCAATTAGCCTTTATTCCTTAGAATGGGATGTAACCTATATAAGATCTGTGCATCGGGGCTCTGGGCTTTGCTTGCTGAGGGCCCCGTGATCACTGCATTCTTCACGAGCTCAATAAAAGTTTGGGTCTCTCCAATTGCTTTGGCTTATTTCTTTAGTGAGTTTTCCATCACAATCTACATTCCTTTACAATTGTTTTATTTTAAATGCTATATATTGTACGCTGCCCAGAGTTGTAATGGGCAGCTTATAAATTAATTAATTAATTAATTAATTAATTTTCTTTCTTTCTTTCTTTCTTTCTTTCTTTCTTTCTTTCTTTCTTTCTTTCTTTCTTTCTTTCTTTCTTTCCCACCTGTCACTGGCATCTTTCAGTGAACTAAAATGGACCAGAATGAGACATTTCACATCAGAGAAGCATAAGATCTTTTACTGTAGACAAAAAAAAATCAGAGAAGAAATAGAACAGCCATCATTATTAACAAAAAGATATCGAACTCAGTGTTTAGATCCAATTCAAATACAAAGTTATGTATTGTTACTTTATTTATGTAGAGGTAAGCACAAATAATCTTGAAGAAGCTATGCAGAACAGTCAAGGCAACATAAGACAACTGAATCCTTGGAGAAGGTATGAGAAAGAAATTCCGAAGAACTCCACCTTGTCTTTATTTGGCATAAGAGGGGGCAGAGGGAAGCTGTGTCAGGCTTTAAAGATTCTGTTAGCACACCCTACAACACTAAAGTAGCATTCCTGGGATCCCTGCACTGTTTCCTGATCTGGCCTACCTCAAAGGGGTGGCATCTTAACTTTATGCACAAATTCTGTACAAAGGCTGCACAAGAAGAAACAGAAATTAGATAAAGCCAGTATGAGGCAGTGGTTAAGGCATAGCTTTCCAAAGTGTGTGTTGCGACACACTACTGTGTCACCTGCGGTGTCCTGGCGTGTCGTGCAAAAACCCGGAAGCGCTGATGGGGGGAACCGAAAGAAGCGGCACCCCCGCCAATCAGCGCCGCCGCCGCTGCTGGTGTGGCGGCAGCAGCACTGATTGGCGGGGGTGCCTTTTCTTCCAGTTCCCCCCATCAGCGCTTCCGGGTTTTTTGTGCGACAGACCAGGACACCGCAGGCCGCGCCGCCGCCGCTGCCATTGTTGTGTGTCGCCAACATGAAAAGTTTGGAAAGCTCTGGGTTAAGAGGTTGTACTAGCACTAGGGAGTCCAAGATCCAGCCCACCCTCAGCCACAGAAGCTCACTAGATAAGTTTGGGCTAGTTTCTCCCCAGCCCAAGCAACCTCCCAGAGAAAAATAGGAGGATATGTATGCTGCCAGAATGAAAGGTGGAATCTAAATCTAATTAAATAAATGAGTTTAGAATTGAATTTAAAATGCCGGGAGAAATATCAATAGCCTGAGATATGTTGAAGATACCACATAGCACTTTAATGTCTGACAGTGAGGAAGACTTAAGGAATCTTTTGGTGAAGGTGAAAGAAGAAAGTACACAAATTTGGTCTGCTAGTCACTATTAGAAAAAGCTAAGATTACATAAACAGGCAATGCCAACCCAGTGCAAATAGGAGAAAAAAAAGTTGAAATAATAACAGACTTTATCTTCCTACAATCTAAAATTCACCGGGATGATGGCTGTAGTCATGAAATAATGAGACGTTTGCTACTTGGGAGAAAAACTATGACAGATCTAGACAAAATATTAAAGTGCAGAGACCTCACATGAACAGCAAAGGCATATATTATAGCAGTTATGGCATATGGCTGTAAAAGCTGAAGCATCAGAAAGATTGAACAAAAAAAAAAGATTCCTCTGAACTGTGGTACTGGAGAAAAGTATTGAGAATATCTTGGCTCACAAGAGAACAAATCATTCACTGCTACATAAACTAAAAGCAGACTGCTCACTGCAAACATAACTAATGAAGCTAAAGCTGAAATCTTTTGGATACATACAGTAATGCAAAGGCCAGAGTTATTGGAAGCCGCTGATGTATGGAAAAAAACAAGTCAAAGAAGAGGCCACCAGAAGATATGCTATCATTGATAAGACAGGCATACGCTTTTAACAACTCAAAGATGCAGCTATTGACAAGCTGGTCCAGAATGCAGCTGCACGAGTAGTCATGGGTGCTATAAGATCAGCACATGTAACACCACTGCTGCGCAAGCTGCATTGGGAACCGGTTTATGAACGAAATATGAACAATAAATAAATAAACTCTAACAAAATTACGTCCATCAGATCACAAAGAATCAGAAACAACTGACTCAGTTTATTTTACTGAATTCAGTCCCCACACTTCTTCTATTTCAATGAAGACTTTTAGTCTTCTTCACATCCTACTACAAAATTATCATTAGTTTCCCTTCCTCAGTAAACACTGATCTTTGTAATTCATCCTCCCCCAAACTTTATTTTATAACTTCTACCTTTATTACACAGTACCTCAGATCCTCACCATATTCTTCCTAGGAGCAATTATAAAATGACCTCAGTAAGACATGAGCCCCCGTCTCAATTGAGCCCCAATAATAGCCTCACCGAAGTCTGTGGACAGGGAAATGGTAACATTAGTCCATTCATATTTTGACTCGTTTCCCACCTCTGCCCTACAGCTTTATGAGAAAAAGAATGCGAAGGCCTTCAGCTCTTGCCAACCTAGCAATTCGAAAGCATGCAAATGCAAGTAGATGAATAGGTACCACTTCGGTGGGAAGGTAACAGCGTTCCGCGCGTGTCATGCCGGCCACATGACCGTGGAAGCGTCTTCGGACAGCGCTGGCTCTTCGGCTAACAAACGGAGATGAGCACCGGCCCCTAGAGTCAGACACGACTGCAAAAATATGCGGGGGAAACCTTTACCTTTAATGATGGCATGGCTCTCAGTGTTCCAGAAGACAACGCTTGCAATCTTAAGCTTTATCTTGTAAACAGGCTGTCCTGGAGGTGAAGGAGGAATGGAATAATTTTACTTGCTGGGACAAATGCCTATATTCACTTCAGTGATCCCAATATTGCTACCAACTGTATTAACTTTGAGGCTCTAGATTCCAGGCTGGCAAGCAGCTTAGAAGAATTAAGAGCAAGTTTGATTGCAATGCAGGGCTGAGAGATAAGCAAGTAATTTAGTTTTTGAAAAGCTTCAGAAACAGAAGCTGGGTTGAGAAGAAATCTGGAAGCACTAAATTTAGACACTAACTCTACAACCCTACACTTTTGCCAGGGAGTAAATTTTATTGAATTCAATTAGGTTTACTTCTGATAAGAATTTCATAAGAATGCACGAAAAACCCCTAAGGCTGCTGCAGCTTGACAAGCCTGGAGCTAAATTACAACTTCTGGCATTCCTTACTTTTGGCCAGGCCAACCCATTTTTAAAGGATGTCCTGAGAGAACATCAAGAGAGTAACCATTTATCTGTTGTTAACTGAAAACTACTACACTTCTGGGTATGCATGTGACATCACAATGCATGTAAAAAGGGAAGGATTGCATCACAACAACACAACACCTACTTTCATAATTCTGCCCCCCTCCCCTGATGCCACTGACTCCAAAAACCAAGAATTCAGAAGCAACTTGTAAAAGAAATTCAGAGGTGAAATAAGGAAGGTTACTGTTAGGAAAACTGAGCTAGAAAATAAATGCTATTTTCAGGAAATTTGCACCAAAATATCCCACCAGTTCTGGAAGATAATAATCAGCCTGGACATCAAAGTGTTCAGTAAATTGCCTTTCAAAGAGCACAGTGTAAACTGGCTCACAAAAAAAGCTTCAGAAAAGACCAGGCAGGATCTAGGCTGTAGCAGAGTCTTCAATCTTGCAGCTCTGTAGCTGCAATTTTATGCATTCATAATAAAAAGCTGCCTTCAAGTTGAGCCTGACAGCTAAAAGACTTTCATGGGCACACCCAGGTAGTGTTGTGGGCGACAGTTCAGATGTGGTTTGCCGTTGCTTTCTGCCAGGTTGTGGTTCTGGATCCCAAATCTAGACAACAGCCCTACAATTTCCTGGTGATCTCCAATTCAAGTATTAACCAGATGCTCAGATTCTGAGATCAGGCCAGGTTGGTGAAGTATTGCCACCTGCCGTCATTAGATACCTGCTCCATTCAGACCACACTAGTAGAGATCCCATTTATGTGGGGGGTGGGGAGCATAAACAAACAATGGAAAGGATTATCAGATTCTGGGAAGCTGTAACCAGAAGTTATATGTAACTTTATAGGTTTCAAGTCCTCACAGGATTCAAGTTGAGTAGGCATTTCCTAAATCAACACTCCAAAAAGTTTATGAGAAACCTACAATGTGGACCCTGCTTGTCCCCATTTAATGATGGCTGTAATCCTAACAGAGAGACAATTTGGTGTAGTGGTTAAAGGCACCTGCTAGAAACTGGGAGACTGCGAGTATTAGTCTTGCCTTAGGCGTGAAGCCAGCTGGGTGACCTTGGGCCAGTCCCTCTCCCTCAGCCCTGGGAAGGAGGCAAGGGCAAGCCACTTCCAAAAACGTGGCCACGAAAACAACTTGCAGCGACTTCTTCATGTCACCACCATCAGTCAAGACTGACTTGAAGCACAAGATAGCGACAACAATAATAACCCTTAAAACACCAGGAAAACTCTACCAGAGAATCCCAGCGCTGTGGGCTAGACCGAGAAGTAGATGAACTCAATGACAAGCCACTTCTGTACTCTTGCCAAAAGAAGCGCGTATGTTGATCTACACCACATCCCGGAGTCGAGCTCAACTAGAAGGCAGCTTTACTTTAAGCAACTTCCCCTTCGCCGGCACTAATGAGATCCAGCCCGAAAATAATATAAAGTGCACCTGGCAAAGGGAGGCGGCAGCGGCGCGGAGATGTGGGTAGTTCTGTCGGGCTGTGTGTAGTCTTTGTTGGAGTGTTGTCTTGAGACAGACCTCGCCTCCCAATTCCGCATGGCTCTCGATAATTTACGCAGTTGAGTTTGATCACCCACCCACTGGCCTGAAACTAGTATTCGCTTGTTTCTCTCTGCAAGCTGGATCGGGATCGCGATGAGCGAATCTGTATCGCCGGTCCGCGTGGAGGTTTGGGCCCAGGTCGGTAGGGGTCCTCGGCTTTAACGTAACCAGGGCGGTAACAAGAACTGCGGAAAGCCAAATTGTTGCTCCCCTGGGCGGGTTTTTGCGGGAGATCACCTCCAGGGCCGCTTTCGGTTGGAGGAACCTCCCGCCCTAGAGGGAGGGAGCGAATCGATTCACCTTCTCTGAAAGGGAGGTATTTGGGCCCATTGTAGATCTCGCTTTCGAAGGAAAATAAGCCTTCCCTAGAGAAATCCGTGGGAAAATCCCGGATTAGTAAACAGAGTATTGTTTCTACTGGATGGAGGGGGATGCTTTTTTTTTCTTTACAAATATTGGGGATTATTCCCATATCACAAAGTGCAGAAAGTACCTGGAAATGGATTAGAGGTTGACAGAAGGTGCCTGATCTGGTTTCTAATCCAAGTTCCCTCTCTGCCCATCCTGGCAGGATACCCCCTAAATTGCAACCAAGGTCAGTCTGGTTGCTTTATCCCTGCGCAGCCCTAAACAGCACTGAATTGCAGGCTGAAACCTGAGGCTCCAACGTCGTTTAGGACAGTCAGAAACTTCCGAGGTTTTTTCCTTTTTTTAAGAAAACCAGACTGAACTTCCGTCTTCAGCTCTGTGATTTGTTCTTTGTCGGTGTCGAATGATAATTTCTGAGTAACCACAGCTATACAGTAGTAAATCACTGGATTCCTCTTGATTTCCATAGGCAATCTTGCTTCTGCTATAAGGCAGAAAAAAAGACTACAGGAAATAACAATGGGTCCTAGGTATTGGTAAAGGCTGGGTTCCTGTGCAAATTTAATGGGAACAGATGATCTTAATCCCAGTTAGGCTTTCTTACAGATGAACATATAGACTTGTACTTTCACTATAGATGTACAGTGATTTATGGATGCACTTTCACTATAGATATGGAGATTTTGTTGTTGACTGTGGAGGATCATTAAAATTGAGGAACAGCACTTTCTCCCCAAATCTGAGAAGAGCAATAAGAAAAAGAAAAGGTGGAAATTAATTAATGTGTATTAAGTATGTGTGTATAATATATATGTACACACATACTGTATATACAAATAAGATATGGATTATATTCACATAACACACTCTGTCCTGAGTTTTTACTCACCAGCTGGGTTCCCACAAAAACTTAACCATAAACCACAGTCACACGTTGTTAGCTCCAAACTTCATTTTTAGGAGCCTGGGGCTTGGCTGCCGTTCTTCTTTTCTGTGGACTGTTTTACGAGACAGCCTTGTGGGTTTTGGACCCTTACTCTGGAGCAAAGCTCCCTAAACGTCACTTTCCTTTTTTTGCAGCTTCAGGCCCATGGCATTGTACCAGAATGCATCACCTATCCCCGCGTGACCCTCTCCTCTGCCTCTCGCCTTTGTGTGCACCACCGCCCTCCTGGGGATGCCTCCCAGCATTCCCTCACTCTCTTGGATCCCCGGACATCTCCGAAGGAGGGCGAGGCTCCCCCCAGCTGGACAGTGCATCAAGTGCGGGGGGCACTGGCTAATCCCAGTCACCCGCTGCTGGCTGTGAGAGGTATTGACTAAAAGCATTTTGGTGACTGGAAAACGGGGCTGAAGAAAGGATAAAAGTAGGATCCAGATTAGGATGAGGAGAATTCATTTTTTCATTGGCGATCACTCGTAGCCGAGTAAGATTGTCTTCCAAAGGTAAAATTTTAACGGTGAATCCGTAAGTGGCTATAAAGGCCAATTGTGGGAGGTTGTGCGGATGAGGAGAATATGTCATAGGGAACATGCACTCGGGGTCCACTCAGTATAGAAGAGGGAGGATGTGGAAACGTGAAATGGCGGCCAGGTCTTGGGCTTGAAATAATGTGTGGTCCTTTTGGTGGAAATTGCTAGATGAAGGAAAGTGGTAGCAATACTTAGAAGAGCATTTGGGGATTAACACAACCCTCTGGTTCTCTATGGGGAGAGGATAAGATTATGTCTGGTTTCACCTTCTGGTCATGCCAACTATAATCCTTGACACCTTTTGGACATTTGTTTTGGAGCAAATGAACGTAAGAGTTGCCCTGCTGGGGCGGGCCAGAGCAAAACAGTGTTACCACCACTTTCACTCTACATGCAAACATCAACTGGACTGACAGCAGAATTGTAATGCTAACCGGCAACTGAGGCTAGTCTGATGATCAACACTGAGGCAGTATTTTAGCTTAGGGGTCCCCCAAATTGGCTATGTGACATACATAGTTTGGTCCATTAACTGAGGAGAACATTTGGAAGGCTCAGAAAGAGCAGTCATAAGAACAGGAACAGGCCAAGGCCTATCTTAATGCAACGTTTTGTTTCTCAAGTGATGAACCAGATGTCTGTGGGTTGGATGCAAGGTGGAGATGGATGGAGACATAGCCCTCTCCCACTGTTGTTCCTTGCTGCTGGAATTTGAAGGCATGCTGCCCACAACCCAGAAGTAACCTTGGGCCTTCCAAATCAATAACTCTTGATAGACCTGTCCTCTATCAATTTATCCAAGTCCCTTTTAAAACCATCCAAGTTAGTGTCCTTCACCGGAATGTGTGGCAGTGAATTCCATAAGTTTAATATGTTCTGTGTGAAGAAATCTCTCCTTTCGCCTGTTCTAAGTCGTCTTCCACTCACTTCCTTGTGCCCTACGTGATTTTTACACTTCAATCATGTCCCCCTTTAGTCACCTTCTTTCCAAGCTGCAAAGTCCCAGACATTTTAATCTTTCATTGTCAGGAAAATGTGAGAGATTGCTGACAATTTTGGTTGCCCTCTTTTACACTATAACGGCAGTCTTCAGTGAGCACTGCCTTTTTATGGTAGTGCTTATTTCAAAATTCTATAACCTTCAGAAAAACCTCTGATCATTTTGGTTTTCCTTTTCAGTACCTTCTAGCTCTATTACATCCTTTTTCCAAATGTGGCGTTGAGAACTGTTGGCACTTTTATTTTCAGTTTATTTTCTAATGATGCCTAGCATGGAATCTGCCTTTTTCAAAACTGCTGCAACCCGAGTCAATGGGCCATGACCCCAGGATCTTTTTCTTGGTTAGCTACAAGTAACTCAGAGCCCTTCAGATTATATGTAGAGTTTTACACAATATTCATCACTCCATGCTGATTTAAATTGCATTGCAATTGCCTTTGGTTGGCCATTCACCCAGTTTAAAGAGATCCTCCTGGAACTCATCGCAATCAAACTCTTGGTGTTCACTACCCTAAATAATTCAGTGTCCATAAACTTGACCAGCTCAGTGTTTATCCATAAATCAAGATAATTTATGAATAAGTTAACATACATTGGTCCCAACATAGATCCTTGAGAGACTTTGCTTCTTTTTTTAATAGTAATTTTATTAAAAATTACAATTACAAAGATAAAAGCTAATACAAACTAAAAAAAGAAAAAAAAATGGAAAGTACAGAAAAGAAAAAATTAAAAAGTAGAAAAGAAAGAAAAAATAAGAATATAGTAAAGAAAAATATATAAAGAAATTACTCCCCCCCTTCATCACAACAAGTATAAGCAATTCTAGTAACTTATCACCTTCTCTTAAAATACAACAAATGATCTCTTCCTTCCATATCCCATCTCTTATTTATAGACAAATCCTTAAAAACCTCATTTCAATCCTGATCACAAAAGTCCGTTAAGGGTTACCAGAGATAACAACATATCTATTTTTATCTAGATCAAGTAAACCAACTTTATATTCCTTCCTTTTACTTTCAACAATCTTGATATTTAGTCTCTTCAAACAATGTCCTAGAACTTGATTTCTTTTCATTTTTTCTTTGTCCCTTCTCACAAAATTCTTCAAAGCTTTAGAAGCCTATTTTGTAAATTCAGTATAAGAAAATTATCCTGGTCAATATTTTGGTTTGTTATTCATATATCCCTTTTAATTATTAAGACATTAGCTAGCTTCTTTTGTATGTCCAGTGTAGCATCTTTCCATATCATTCTTGTAGCCTGTCATTTTTAAATCCACTTTCAGATCAGTCTCAATGTTGTCAGGTAAAACTGGTTCTTCTTCCATAACATCTTTTAAACACAGTCTGTCTATAGATGCAGACACTCTTAAAATTAACTTCTGGGTCCATTGTTCAAAAATATCCTTCAGTATGTCCAAAGTTAAAATATTTTGCTTCATTCTGTATTAATAAGTCAAATTTAAGTGTTCTTCTCCTTTAATTGTAATCTTTAGTTCCTTCTAGTTCCCTCTAGTGTCCAACCTTCAAAGTCCCATCCTATCATGTTTTTTTTAAGAGAATTCAAAACAAAAGCATTTTCCCATGGGAAGGATTCTTTTAATTAATTTCAAAATCTTATTTCAAATCCATCTGGACCCTTAGTCCATTTGTAATTTTCCAAAATCAAAGTTCTAATCACTCTTTTACTGTTTGTCCCCCCCCCCAAATTTTTTTAATCCTTAAACTTGTATTTAAAACTTCTTTTGCTAAGGATTGAAGGAAACCCCCTCGGTGTTTTCAGACGTGTCAATCCAAAGGTTCCTAATAGCTAAAAAGCAGTTAACAAACAATTTCCAAAAGTGATTAGAAAAGGAAGTATGCGAACCCAGTGTCCTTAAAGGCGCTGATCATGGTCTCATCAAGATGGCTATTCCATCATTTCCCAGAGCTCTAAACCCACTGGAGACTGCTGTCTTGCAGTCTCCTCATGAGGAGCAACTATCTGGAGCACTTATGGGCGATCTCAAGTCCTCTCCTTGTCTGGAGAGGAATTACGAAGAGCCGGTCTGGCTCTTCATTCTGCCATGGTCAGTTTTTCAGTTCACCATTTCTTCCCTGGAAGTGCCGCTTCTTATTTCTCTCCATTGAAATAATTGCCTGTTTATTCCCACTCTTTGCTTTCTGTTTTTTAACCAATTAGTGATCCATTCATGTAGTGATTGATCCCCTTATCCCTACAAGTTTATTCAAGAGTTTTTGAGAAGGGGTTTTGGGAAAGGCAGATACTTTAGACCAGTGCTTTCCAAAGTCCCGCCGTTGGCGACAAACCAACGGTGGTGGCGGCGGGGTGGTGCGCGCAGTAGCGCACATGGCAGCAGCGGCCTCGTGTTTCGCGCTAAAACCCGGAAGCGCTGATGGCACGCCGCTGCCGCAGCCACCACACACACCACCACCGTCACACACGCCTCCGCAGGGGCAGCGGCGACACGCCATCAGCACTTCCGGTTTTTGTCGCGACACACTAATGTGTCACCACACACAGTTTGGAAAGCTATGCTTTAGACAGTTATATTCTCAAGGTTGTTTTTCTTTGATTACCTTTTCCAATGAAACCAACATTTAGCTCATCATCCTATAATTCCCTATATCTCCACTGGGGCCCTTTTGAAAAATTGGTGTCACATTGACTACCTCTGGCACTAAGCCCAGTTTGAGGGACAAGTTACATATCTTTGCTAGGAGGTCAGCAATTTCACCTTTGAGTTCTTTACAGACTCTCAGATGGATGTCCTCACAGACCAGTGGTTTGTTACGGTGTAGTTTCTTCTGTTTTTTATCTTGATAAAAAAGTTGGTTTTGTTTTTTTTAATTCAGGAACTATTGACCTAAAAAGTGGCACCTATTTTATACTCTAGCAGAGTTGGGAGCTCTGACAGACCGTCACTAAGCTCACCTTGCCACGCAGTCTGTGAACGCTGATGTGCTAAATTCTCTTGCAAAGTCTTGTTTGTCCTCCTAGTCACTTTTTCTAGTCATGAGCTCACAACTCTCCCTCCTCTTTCTACAGCTGGCTGGGACTCTTTGTGGGTGAGATACTGAATCCCTAGTCTTCATCCATGACATTTGTCTGCTTCATTTGGTGTGAGGGCTCCTTCAGTCTGACAGATGCAAAAAGAAACAGATCTATTCAGCGATGCAGACTGCATTGTCCTTGTTTAGAAATCACTCAAAGGTCAACGGATGTATGTGTTCTCATTCCTGTAACCTTCTAACAATGTTCTCCCTTCTAGCCATCCAGCTAGCACAGGTTTATGATGTGGATCAGCGTGCCTTAAAGTACCAGTGGGAATTTGCTCGCCCAATTGAGTACTGGGTGTGGCTTAATGCAGACACACTGGCTGTGGTGACGGAGAAAGGCATTTTCCACTGGACCATGAAACGTGAGTATTAGCGAATTGCTGAGGCAGAGTCTAAGCTCGTGCATTATGCTAAAACCAAAATGTGATTTGTTTGTGAAGTCAGCTATTATGCCTTATTCAGCTAACCAGTTAAAATAAACAACCTGGCCCAGACTGCATGGAAGATGTGCACAGCTAGACAGAAATCATTGGTGGGCTCCCATGAGGATGGCAGCCTTTTAAAACATGCAGCTCTACCAGCATCCCATACAGTATATAGCCACTGATGTACCCCAAAATCTCTCTCCTAAAATTCAGTGGCAAAATGGTCCCCAAAATCACAAGAGCCCTCCTCACACACTATCATCAGATGGCTGGAAATGACTAATCAGGACACTGAATTGTGTGACTTTTTTGTTGTTCAGTTGTTTAGTCATGTCCGACTCTTCGTGACCCCATGGACCATAGCATGCCAGGCCTTCCTGTCCTCCACTGTCTCTCGGAGTTTGCTCACATTCATGTTCGTTACTTCGGTGATGCTATCTAACCATCTCATCCTCTGCCGTCCCCTTCTCCTTTTGCCTTCAGTCTTTCCCAGCATCAGGGTCTTTTCCAGGGAGTCCTCTCTTCGCATTAGGTGGCCAAAGTATTTGAGCTTCAGCTTCAGCATCTGTCCTTCCAATGAGCAGTCAGGGTTGATTTCCTTTAGGATTGACTGGTTTGACCTCCTTGCTACCCACCTAAAAAAGATTGCTCTGGAAAAGAAATTTGCTGTAGGTATGTTGATTGAGGAAAATCTTTAAAAGCAGATGGAAAGGCCAAATTGTGTTCTAGACGCAGGCAGTGTGATGCCCCTGTGTTGCTTCCAGAGCTCACTGACAAAACTGATTTTACTTTTTTTTAAAAAAAATCTGCTAATTAAAAAACGGGAAACTGGCATTCAGCAACATGCCAGATTCCAGCATCTCTACTTACAAGAGTGTCTCTGGGCTCTGTATAGGCCTCACAGAAGCATTCTTAAAAAGTAAAAATGCATCCACTGCACCTACCACCAAAGAAAGGCGGTCCATCTCTGACCTCTCGTGACGATTTCTCATGTAGTCCATTTGAGATGACTGGAAACGTTGACCCCATTTCTTCAAGGCACAAGACCAAGATGGCAGTTCAGCCGGCATGAGCGACTCTGTGTCATGGAGGTGATAGGATACCAACAGGATGCCAGTCGCATGTGGATGGCGCTCTCAGCTCTAGGGCTTGAGGAGGTATAATCCTCTGACCACAAGTGTGTAATCTGCCTTGCTGCTCATCCCATGAATGGGCTAGCAGCTCTGGCCCAATCTCTCTCTCCTTCCCTTTTCTCAGGGCCAGGTTGTGGGTCTGACACAACTCTATTGGCGAGGAGGCTTCCTGTCTCAGGTCATAGAAGCCCAAGCAGTGGCCTTGCCTCAGCACAGATTCTCCAGGAATCCCAAACCTTCCACAGCATTTTTGGCTGCAGTGCGGAGGAACAAGGAATGGACTGGGCAGGTAGGTAGGTAGGTATGGGCAGACAAAGGGGAAGAAAGCAAAAATCATCCAAGTTTCAGTAGGAATAAGGGAGCCTTTATGCCAGGATTCTCTTGTTTCTCTGTTCTCTTTCCATGCTTGTGTTTCAGTTCCATGTGGTGGAACTTGGCCCACACCAGCCAAACAATGCCGCCCTGCTTAGTGCCCGTGGCATCTTGCCTTTCGAGGGGACCTGGCTAGGGGATTTCCCCAGTGCAATACAGGTGAGTTTTTTCTTCTAGTCTTGGAGGAAGATTTTTTTGTGTGTGTTGTGTATAGCAAGAAAACCTCAGCGGGGATTTTAAAAAATGTGAATAGTTGCACAAAGTTAGATACCCAGTGAAACGAAATTCAGCCTAAACAAATTGTGTAAATGGTTGCTTGGCACATTCCTGCTTCCATTAGATTTATGGGAGGAGGAAGGAGATACAGTATATAAAATTGGCAGGTCTACACCTGCTTGTTGATATAGAACTGCTTAGTCACCCCTGAAATTTCAGCAGCTATTGCCCATTAATTGTCTGTGCCGGGACATTCAAAGCCTATATGGTGAGTCCCTAAATCTGTGGTGACTATGGACAGGTAGAATACAAAGTGCTCTCCCAGCATAGTTGTGGCTTTCCCCATCTCAGTGGATGATGGGGGGATTATCAGTTTGGTCCAGAAGAGGTAGACGTGCCTTCCTTGCTGTTGTGAGATTCCAGGGCCTAGGAAGGAGTGTTTCTTTTTAATAATACTGGTGTAAGTTACCAATATGATGCAGGGATGGATCTGATCCTAGACTTCCCCTTATCTGACTCTCTCCGTGTCTGTTCTTCAGTTCCTATCCCACTTGGGTGTGGTGGGGATTCTGACCAAACATGCCTTCCTCTTCCTTGCGGATGTTGAGACAGCACAAGCCATCTGCCACATCCAGCTGACTTGCGATATCCTTTTTGCCGCTGTCCTGGATGAGGGCAGGCCCCATAGCCTGCTGGGTGTCTGCCGCAGTGGCAAGGTGAGTGAGGGCAAAATGGTGAAAAGGAGCCAGGCTGGAGTGAGAAGAATGTGATGAAGTTCCTTAAGCTCTCTTCTCTCTCCCCTCCCAGGTCCTTTCCATTTCCATCTGCCCCGATGGCTTGTGCCAGTATCTGTCCCACCACCCCACCAGCCTCTACCTTTCCCAGAGAATACTGCAATTGGTGGGGCAGAGTCCTGCCCCATGGAAAGCCGTTCCTGTGGAGTAACTGGTGAACTGGACACTACGTTATCATGAACCGTTTTCTCTCCTATGTGGACAGTTGGGGCTTCTGGAGAGTTAATAGGGGAGGACAAAACTATGGAGAAGAGCAAGATTTCTCTTAAGTAGGAATGTATACAGGGGTAGATTTTATGGGAGGGAAAAGGTACAAGTATAGGATAAAATTATGGTGTTAGAGGCCACGAACTGGGTGTTCTCTGTTCCCTCTATGTCTTCTGTGCCAACTGCATCCCTCACCTGCAAGGAATGCTGCGTCCCTGGAAAAGGCTTCTAGCATCCACTTTCCCCTTCCTGCCCTTGGCATCATGATTTGCTCACTACTCTTACATTCAAAAGATAAAAAAGGAAGGGGTAAGTTCTTTTTTCAAATCCATATGTCACCCATGCAGTGAGCTGGGGGAAGAGCTGATCTTACAACAACAGAATCGGCACCTGGCTGCCTCAATCTTATCTCCCTGAGTTTGTCTGGTTATTAAGGAGCACACATCCAACCTCCCTTAGCTGCAGTTTTAGCCAGAGTTACTCAAAGTAGGAGTGCAATGAGAACTAATCCCCTCATACGTATAATGGCATCTCCAGACCATTTTTTTTTTTTGTGCGTTGTACGGCTGATGCACGGACCTATTATATATGGCTGATCTTCCAGCAAGGTCACAATCCGTGTGCTGTTGCTCTTGGCAGGTAGTGCTTAGGTGCAAAAAGTCTCTTAGGACGCCCAACTTTTGTGCAGGCAGCTCCATTTTACCTTTCCCTGGGGGGATAGAAGCAGCTTCTGTTGTACTGGCAACAAATTATTAAGTGAAATCTGTGCTCCTGCCTAGTGACTCTACTGCTATGAAAAGGGGGGGATGGATTTAACTGTTAAGCAGGGGGTAACAAAAAAGCATCATGCTGACATGGGGAAGGATAAGTAGGCTTGCTTATACCCCCCTACTGTTCATGTTACAGAATAAAAGAGCCCTCTGCCTGGAACATACCATTTTAATAAAAATTAAGCAATTACATACTTTATTTTTAAAAGAAGAAGGAACTGCACTTTGGGAAAGCCTTTATCATGCCTGATGGGCATGGTTCAGCACAGGTCTGTGAGTCAAGAAATGTTACATATAACAGTGAGGATGGCTGTAGTGTGGGAACGGTCTGCAGCTGGCATACAGCTGGTAGTTACCAATAAAGTGGGAGTATTGTGGCTCTAGAAGGGCACTGTCACCTGAGGAACACCAGGTTTTTGCTACTATTACCAAGTATACACGCAACTCACAGAAAGGATGTTTCTGAAGAATCCCTAAATCAGGTCCTGTTGTGAGATTCAGATAAGCCCCAAAACTTTTCCATCATTTGGAGCCTCTAGTCCTAATAAAAATTTAAAAATAAGGAAAGCCAAAGGTGACATCCTCCCAAAATTGAAACAGAAGTTGACTCTTTTTAACTTAAGTCAATAGCAAAGGTGTAATTTGAGGCTTCCTTTGAGCTTGAGGCTCAGATCATCTTGACTCTCTTGAGATTGCCCAGACAGGCATTGGTGAGTTGAGAAAACAAATTAGAATATGCTTGCTTCTCCTGGATATTTGTACAGATATGATTGTGGAGGTTCAGGGTTTGATGCTTTTGTTGAAAAACCATTTCTTTGAATGCAAGGAATACAGACTAGATATCAGGTCTTAAACCCATATTTTAATAGTTTTTTCCCCTCTTGACCACTATCAATAATACATATTTGACAGCATCCTTTACTGGTAGTTACTGCTTGGCTTAGTGAATGTAAACATTGAAAAATATCAAAAAGTTCTAGAAGGCAAGAAAATAGCATCTATAGTATTGCTCTGAATATTTGTTCTGGGCCTTTTGCTGAAGCTGTGCTTGGAGTTCTTGACTGTTTTTATGTAGTTGGCTGTGGGCCCATGCCCCATGACTAAATTATTGTTGAGTAAAAAGGGAACAGAAGAACCTTCCAGGGACTTGCCATCTTCTCTTTCAGCTTTTCTTTCTCTTTCATTCCTCTCTCCCTTCTATGTCTGTTGACTATCTGACCTCAATCTGTCTGCTTAGATTAGATTCCCAAGATGCTTCTCCTGTGCCTCGCCATACATGAAATTCAGTCACAGTTGTGAAACCATAATTTTCTCTGTTGAGGTATCAGATGTGGTTAACGGTCACTCCATGTATGAATTGTGTCCACAGCGGAGAGAGGACGAAAGTGACAGGAAGAGATGAATTGAAGCTTAATGGCTGGAAGGGGTCACTGTAATTTACTGTCTTGTGGGAATTATGAATTAATTGTTGCAAAGGCCAGCACTGTACTGCTTATAAGGCCAAAAACAAAGCAGTGGGTTGAGATTGAAAAGCTGACTTCCATATTTTCAGTGCATTCTAAACCGAAGCATACCAGTGTAGTTGTAGGAGTTTGAGCCAGGACTATTGAGATCTAGGTTCAAACCCAAACTTGGCCTTGACCTCATGTGGTGACACAGTGGACCAAACACCCTGTCCTAGTCTAAGGACCATGTGAAAAAATAAGGCAGAAATACCTAGTAGTTATTTGTATCATGTACTGGTAAAACTGCATCTGGAAAAACTGAATCATGGTATGAGGTGTCTGTGAATGTGTGTACCAATTCGGTACTGCAGTCATGGAAGTTAATTAGATCTTCATTAAAAATATAACACCTTCGAATTGAACTTGACTTCGGATGACTACATAGGTTCAAGCATGCAGTTTTCTATACAGAAAGAAACTGCAGAAATGGTTTATCATCACCTTTCTTCCAGAATGTTGTTTGACTTCCCAACATAGCCTACAGCCCTCTATTCCCTGGTGTTCTCCCATCTGAATATTTGTCAAGCCAAATTCTCCTTAGACCACCGAGGCTGCCTGTGGATGATGAAAGTACAGCACAATCTCTCAGAAGGGTGTTAGGCTGGAGAAATCTGCTCTGGACAGGTTTGGCTTGCTGGAGGAGGCTGGAACCTTAGAAGGCATCAGGGCTAGAAAGATAGGGCCTGTCGGAGGTCATGGGAGTTGTAATCCAATGCCTTAGAAAGGGGCTGTCCTGAGGAAACCGGCACTAGGCAGCATCAGCCCCCTCTTCCCTAGGTAGTCACAAGCCTCTAACTTATCAGTGAAAAATTGCCCTTCGTTTAAACCTAATGGTACCAGAAAAACAGTAGCAATCCACCACCACTATAGGAAAAGCCACTGAGTCAGACACAGATGTAAAATGAAACCACTGCCTTCCATGAGAGAGTAAGTAGCACAAATTGTAGCTTTGAGAGGAAAAAAAATTCAACAGACACCAATTAAATGCATGACTTGGTTATTATTGCTGCTGCTGCTGTTGCTAGTGGCACATTGCTGATGACTGTTGTGTATGACTTGCAATAGGACTGAAAAAGATTGGACAGGGAGCTGGTGTTTCATGTACATACAGCCCCTTACAACTTTGGGTCTCTTTTCCAATATGGTTTGGTGTTTTTTTAAACAAATAATTTTATTAAAGATTATAATCACAATAGTAAAAACGAATACAGAAAGAAAGAAAAGAAAAAATGTAGAGAATAAAAAGAAAAATGCAAATATATGAAAGAAAATATATAAAGAAGTGACTTCCAACCTTCATCACAAGTATAAACAATTTTAGTAACTTTTCACCCCCTCTTAATTAACAACCAATGATCTCTTCATCCCATGTCCCATCTCTTATCAATAAACAAATCCACAAAGCATTCTCATTTCAGTGATGGTGTCAGCAAAAATCCATTAAGGGTTGCCAGAAACAACCGATCTATTTTAACCTTGATCAAATAAACCAACTTTATATTCCTTCCTTTCACTTCCAACAATCTTAATCTTCAGTCCATTCCAGTAATGTCATAGAATTTTATTTCTTTTCATTTCTTTTTTATCCTTTCTCACAAGATTCATGCAAGCTTTAACAAATCTCTTTTGTAAATCCAATATAAAAGAATTATCATGGTCACTCTCTTGGTTTATTATTTGTAATTCTCATTTTATTTTTAAAGCATCAACCAATTTCTTTTGTATGTCCAATGAAACATATTTTTCTACGTCATTCTTGTAGCCTTTCATTTGTAGATCCACTTTCAGTGTCAACTCTGTCTCTGTCTTGTCAGATAAAAACTTGTCAGATAAAACTTGTTCCTCTTCTGCCATTTCTTCCAAAACATATTTTGGACACAGCCTATCCATAGAAGCAAACATCGTTATTAACATTGTTGATGTTAACTCCTGATTCCATTTTTCAAAAGTATCCTTCAGTATTTCCAATGTTATAATATTTTGCGTCATTCTGTAGCTGTTAATCAGGTTTATGTATTCTTCTTTAATTAAAATCTTTAGTTCCCTCCAATGTGCAATTTTGGAAATTGTTTCTTTTTTATGTTCAAAAAAAGTCAACTTTCCTACGGGAAGGATTCTTATAATTAATTCCAAAATCTTATTTAAAATTTATCTGGACCCTTAATCCATTTATAACTTTCTAAAATCAAAGTCTTAATTAGCTTTTTGCTGTTTATTTCAAATTTTTAACGTTCTTAAACTTGTAGTTAAAATTTCCTTTCATTAAGGATTGAAGGCAGACTCACCTGGTATTTTCAGACTTGTCGATCCAAAGGTTTCTAATAGCTGAAAAGTAGTTAATAAGCAATTTCCAAATGTGATTAGAAAAGGAAGTATACACACTTGGTGTCCTTATAAAGGCACTGACCACGGTTTGAGTAAGATGGCTATTCCCTCAACTCCCAGTGCTCAAAACCCGCTGGAGACTGCTGTCTTGCAGTCTCCTGGCGAGGAGCAACTGTCTGGAGCACTTGTGCCATCCTCTCTCTGTCTGGAGAGGTTTGAAGAGCTGGTCTACTCATCAGCTCTTCATTCTTTGCCACAGTCATCAGCTCCGCTTTTCACTGAGCTGTCTTCAGTCTGCCGTTTCTTCCTCTGGAAGTCCCCAGTATGGTTTGTTTAATGCTGCAGATTGGCTGTTTCATTGCCACCTAAAGCTGAGATCCTATTTTTATTTACCTGGAAGTCAGTCTGAGTCGGGCAAGGTGCTTTGCACATTCTGTGTTTTCTTTTGTACATTGAGAGACAGCTCATCTATACAGATGTATCCTAAATACAGAAAGAGAAGTTCACTTGTGCTTCTGCTGCTCTCCTCCATATAAGTGGAAACCCTGAGTGTGGAAGCTTCTTTCATAAATGTACTCAATACATGGCACTCAAGTTTGGCTATCAGGTTTACTCCTCTGCATCGGGTGGCTAGTTAAAAAAAATTGGGTCTGTCACTGAAAGTAGGTTGGATATACAGCTTTGCGTAAATTTATTTATTTATTTTATTTATTTATTTATTTATTTATTATTTAGATTTATCCCCACCCATCTCTGCCATGGCAGACTCTAAATCCCAAACAAATACCTTAAACTTGAAAAGGGATGCACGTTTCTTGAGGAGTAGAACTATCTTAAGAGAGCTCACCCATTACAATATTATGTACACAGATTTTGGAGTGCTAATTAAAACTTTGAAACCATCACAAAAAAGAAAAAATCCTAGAGAGACCAAAAGAGTCCCTGCATGCTGTGATTCATGACACTGTTATGAAACCTGCCAAGGAAGCTGGAATCCTGAGGAATGAGAGCTCAAACCTTCTCATTGTGAAAGCAGTCAAGTTTCCTTCAAGTAGGGCTACCAGATCTGGGCTGCCAAAGGCCAAATATCCACTCATCTGGATTTTTTAAAGCCTGGTAGTCCTACCTTCAAATAGAATACAAACAGGGACAGTCTCAACAAACCAACATCAAAGAATTGTATAGAAAAATGAATTCAGATTAGCTATTTTGATCAACATTCACTGAAGCAAGTTTGATCTGTATTGCAACCAAGGTTTAATAGTCTATTAATTACTCAAAAGTATACATCATTTATTTGATTAACCTTTTAGGATTAATCAATTGACTCCAATAAATCAAGCTGAGGATTCTGATACATCAATTATTTGTAATACAAATACTTTTTAATGAATGGATAGCAGGTATCATCTTCGACATTTTCCAAGACTTCCTGATAGGAGAGCTTGGATGTGTCTGCTTGATTAATCCCCAGTAGGCAGAGGTGACAAGGAGCCTCTTCTATGTGGATAAAACCATTTCTCTCTCATCACATTAAATACATTTAAACAAATTAATGAAATACAATTTTACAAAACTCACCGTCACCTCTTAGAATCTTTTTTAATTATGAATTCTGCATGGCAACCGTTACCAAGAGAATCGTCTCTGAAACTGATGTTCAAAGAATGTTACATCAAATCTTCAAACAGCCGAGAAAGGTTCAAGCTACAAACTTGAAACATCTGTTGCCTTCTATGCATTTTTCAGTGGGGAGATTAGAGAGGAAAGGGAAAAAGCAGACAAAACAACCTTGGTTCAGCTTTATTATTTAAATCAAGCAGCCGCCTGCATTGGATGTTTTATGCTGAGAGAAAGCAGGCACGCTTACACAGGGTTCTGTACAGGTTTACAGACTGGAACCAGACTTCTGAGCAGCCAGAAATATTTTCCTCCTCTTTGATTTCATTTAACTGAGCCAGGATTTTCTAGCTTGACTGATGCCATCCCATTTCAACAAGGTGACTCGAATGGCATGCAAGCGTCTAATTCCAGAAATGTTGTTTGACCACAAACCATAATCCGTTCAGTGATAATTATTCATAAAACACTTTTGATGGAGCTGAGGAGGCAGTATTACAGTTAAGATTTTTTTAAAAAAAGAACCATGGCACTCTCCTGCAAAATAGTCCTTCTCCAGACCGAGGTTGCCAACTCTGTAAATGGCATAGTCCGTGCTGGCTCCCATCACTGATGTGAACAAGTGAGGTCCAGCATGACTTTATATTGGAGAGACTGAAGGCCCTGAAACAATAGATCTCTTCCCTTAATAAGAAACAAGCTACGTGTTACATTTCTCCTGAGACCGTGTTATTTCTGAGCACAGACTGGCAGTTGCACGCTTGGATATTTCCCTGCATTTCTATCTCTGGAAAACTTGCGTGTCACAGAGAAGAACTGTTGTTTTTAGACGAGCATTCAAATATTATATCTGTTTGTGCATTCATTCTATCTCCATTCCTTCTATTCACAAAAAAATCTATCATGGGAGATAACCATCAGGTTAAAAGAAACAATTCTAAAACAGCACTAAAGTAGTGAGAGGGGGAAGCAAAAGCGTACCTCACGTATCCATTACAGTGGCTACTACCATTCATTGATGTCCAGTAAAAAAAAGTAAAATAGTACACAACCTTCATTCCAAGATGTGATTTCCCACCTGGCATTCTGAAATGGCAGACCCACAGAAGGTCTACATGACATCTAGCTTGCTTTAGGAGCAGCCTTGACGTTTCTTAGATCACCCATGTTGTAACCATATAAAATAGTAGAGGCTCTGGAGGAAACTAGTAGTAACTCGGTCTAAAAGTACAGCCATGAGGAATCTTTTGGTGACTAGTGTTGCAGTGGATGCGATGATGATGCCAAAGGGATGAGTCTCGTTATATTTGTGGGTGGGGTTGTTTCTGAGGAGTGGATTTTAATTAACTATGTCAAGCGTATGTCTATGAAGGTTCTCAGTCATCCAGGTGGAATTGTCTGTAGCTTGAATCATGTCAACTGGATTTCTATTTTCTTAGTAGAAACGTTTCGCTCCTTATCCAAGGAGCTTCTTCAGTCTGAGCAAAGTTGGTAAGGGAATCCTAAATATGTTCCTAGGTAGCTGTGTGACCTTACACCTGGGGCTAAGTCATGGTTATATTGAGATGTAATTTTTAAGTCCTTTTATCATCTAAAGGAGGGTCGTTAAAATCACCATGCTGCTGTTGAGCTTCTGAAATGGTCTTAATCTTCCTAGGCACAGAAGACAAAACGGGGAGGAAGATGGGGGAGAGTTTGTGCCTGAGGCCCCCACCTCTATTCAAGGAAGGATTTTCCAAGTTGGCATAAATGGATTCCTTGACCCCTCTCTCAAGCGTATTAACATTTCTATTACACTTTCCATGTGTTCTCCACCTTAAAATGACAGGAAACCGTCACCAAATTCAGGCATTCTCTCCACTGATACCAGTGCAGTGCAACTGACCTCATCTGAGAAATGGGGTTAGGGACTGCCTGTGGTTGTCCATGGGGTATTATCTATTCCACAGCAAAATTGGCTCATAAAACATTTGAAATGGAGAATCCCATCCCTTTCATTTTGCTGTGAAGGAATCTGACCTTTTGCCATCACCACTCAGACTGGACCTGATGGAATTACATCTCCCCCATTTCTTTGTGCTAACCTCTCTTTTCCAGTGGCCTCACCTCTAAACATGGGAATAGATAAAACTGTCTGACACGTTAAGTTCATTTGTTGTACTTTAAAAACGTGAATTAGCAAACACTCCCAAGATAGAAAAATGACGGATAGAGAGACAGGGTAAAGGCTTCTAGGCCAATGATGATAAAATGTTACTGTTTGACAGCAGAGTTGAAATGGCAACTTATAATTACTATTATTTTATTTTGTACTCTCAGTGCATTCAACAGGAAAAGCCAGAGCCAGCTCCTTTCCCTGAGGAAGGCATATTCAAAAAGTGAATAATAGAGAGAGACAAGGAGGGAGAGAGAAGTCAAATGTTTGGAGTTAACTTTGAGTCAATTACATTTTATTTAGCTTAGCTGCGGTGTAACAGAAGAAAGACGGGGCACGCAAAAGTTTCAAGGAAGGCTCGCCAGAGTTGATTTTAAGAAGAGGCTTCAAAGGGGAAGAGGGGCAACCCACATTGTGCCCTTCTCAGCTCCTCAGTGGTGTTTGGCTAACAAGGGAAGGTTACAAATATTTGAATCTGACAAGGCTTCTATGCTTTGGACACCTGCATGACAAACAGAAAGTCAACATCTGTAGCTTTTGCTGGCAGAAATGTGATTATGGAAAAAGCTACAACTGCTGGATTTTTGCACCTCACACACCTTTCATAGGTAGAGGAACCTTGCCAGAAACAGGGCAATTATAAATAACGAAAGGCAACTTTTGTTTCATGTATTTTTTACACACCATGATTTCCCTCCACTGCAGTGCTGTGACCCCCTGGGACACTATTCTAGGGTGATATGAAACACTGGTGAATCTCACATCATCCAACTCCTCCACTCCCTCAGCCTCCTCAGACTGGAGTGCTTTAACTTCAGAGGATCGCTTTGCTCAACAGATCCCAGATGGCTTTTTAAAAAGGTAAAGGTTCCCCCCGCACACTTGTGCAGTCGTCTCCGACTCTAGGGGCCGGTGCTCATCTCCATTTGTTAGCCGAAGAGCCAGCGCTGTCCGAAGACGCTTCCACAGTCATGTGGCCGGCATGACACGCGCGGAACGCTGTTACCATCCCACCGAAGTGGTACCTATTCATCTACTTGCATTTGCATGCTTTCGAATTGCTAGGTTGGCAAGAGCTGGGGCGAGTGTGGGAGCTCACTCTGTCACACGGGGCTAGGGATTCGAACCTCGGAACTTGCGATCTTCCAATCCACAAGCCTGGCATCTTACCCGCTGAGCCACCACGCCCCTTGGCTTTTTAGCAGGTATCAATTATTTCCTGAATGTGGAAACACAATGCACCTTCTGCACCATAAAAGTACTTTGTGGGTAGCTAGGAGGTTCCCCCCACCCACCCATTTTCTCACCTTTTTTCCAAATCTCTCATCCATACCAGCTGGTTCCAAGATCATCACAAACTCTTCTGCTGAAAATATCGGGCACTGATTTGTACCCTTCTAATGTTCATTGACTCGTTGACTTACTGATTCTGCATATCAAGTGCACGAAAGTATGTGCATGTTCATATTTTTAATCCCAAAAGTCTGGCATGGGGTAGTAATCCAGCCATCTTTTGAAGCCCTCCAGATATTTTGAGATACAACAGCAAGAACAAAAATATCTGACAATGCATTTATGCAATGCAGAGATAAACTATAGAATTGGCTGCCCTCTGATGTGCTGATGGCCACCGTTTCAGAAGGTATTAAAAGGAGACTAGACAGGTTCATGGAGGAGATCTCTCTCAATGGCATTGGCATTCACAAGATGACTCATCCCAATGGGATATACTGCTTCTACTACATCAAAATAACATATGAGCCTTAGAAGTCCTTAAAAGCAGCTCTATGTGCCAATAGTTATCTTAGAATAACAAAACCCTCTCTCCTGCTAAAACAGGTTCTCTTGTTCATTCTTTATTATTTTGTCAAAGCACTTTCAAATATTGTTTGTTATAGGTCTGAAGATTCATTTTGCTTTACAGACCTCATAGGCTAAATTCTCTCCGAAGCAAATGATGTGCTAATTGAACCATGCTGCTAGTGAAGAGGGAAATTCTTGCACTGGTTTCTATCTGCCTTCATTTCTGAATGCTGACATGATGTCACACAAACTCATGTTAATGAAACCCAGTCAGATTTAAGGTATGTGGAGTTTGTGAGTGACAAGGATAAAATCAGCTGTGGCAGAGATAGGAATGCATCAGTAGGAACGGAGAATTCATTCCCCTGCTGCTACTCAATTCTAGGGCTATTTTACTCCTGCCTGCCTTGTTTTAAGAACAGGTATTGGAAATGGAGGACACACACACATATACACACATACATGGAACTGGTCAATTAGCAGCGAATTTGGCAAAGCTGCTTGAGGAAACCGTACAAAAACTGAAAAATGCCTTCAAGCATGGCCTTTGACAATTTATTTATTTATTTATTTATTTATTTATTTGACTTTTATCACCGCGCCATCTCCCCCACAGGGGACTCTGAGCGGTTTATCTCTACCTAATTTAAATCAGCATAAGCAGAGTGCAATAAATGGATTCCAAATGAAAGAAAGCCACTTAAGGACAATCTAGGGCTTGAGTGGAGAGTGATAGATCCAGTCACCATTTCTTGAAGGAGAGGGGAGCCTAGTTGCCTGGATGTCACATGGGCACAGCATTCTTTCATAGCAGGAGGGCTCCAACCTTGGATATTACTGCATTCCCTAAGTCCTGCAGACCTGCAACTAAGGGAGAAAATACGTATATATATATTTCCCTCCCAATCAATATGGCTTTCCTCACATTGTGAGCATGGAGCAGATTTATTTATCGCAATTTTGGGGCTTCTGTAGGTTCTATGCTGGTTTGAGGGCAACTTTGTGGGGAGACAAAGGGCCAACCTGTTTCCTTGTGGCCCTTACCTGACATCACAAAGTGCTGGACTGAAGCTGGCCAGGAAACAGATGGAGTTATTGGATTTCCCTCTTCAAGGCGGAAGCTCCCTCTCCAACTTCAGAAGAGGAGAAGCCAATGGATCTCAGAAACCTCTGAATTCCCTGCATAAGGTAGATCCATCATGGCTGTTGTGGGTCTTCCGGACTGTGTGGCCGTGTTCTGGAAGTTGTGGTTCCTAACGTTTCGCCAGCATCTGTGCTGGCCACAGATGCTGGCGAAACATTAGGAACCACAACTTCCAGAACACGGCCACACAGCCCGGAAGACCCACAACAGCCATTGAACTCCGGCCGTGAAAGCCTTCGACAATACATAGATCCATCATGTTTGCCCTCCCTATCATAACTTTTCACAGTTCTATTTTAAAACAGTTACACATTCCCTATTTTGTGGAACCAATAATTTAAAATGCAGGTGATACGTTCTACCATTACCAGTGGTTGTCCTGTAGCCAGAATCCTAAGGGTTTGCTTGAAAATAATATTTACTGTATTTTTATTTACAATATTTTATGCTGTTTGTAAGCCATTTGGGGAGGATGGTTATCCTGAAAGGCAGGATATAACTAATTGTAATTAATAAAACTTCAAGGCCAATAATACTTTGCCACTTAAACCATTTTCTGCTTATTACAGAATAAATAAATTACTCAGTCCTGAAAATAAAATAAAAATATGAATGTGAAAGTATGTAACAATATAAACTCTATCAGGACTGCCATTTTTTTCATTCAAGAATCAGCAAGGAATGAAAAGCAAGTGATTTTGCTGTTAATTGTTCTCCATAATACTCTTTTTGCTTTAACATTCTCAATTATAATGAAACATTGAGGCATACATAAATGATCTGTGCCCAAGGGGTGTGAATTTAAAAAAAATCAATATAGACCCAGGTTTGGAAAAGATCTAAAGTTATAGCAGATGGCAGCACGAGGGTCACCTTGGCAGATCCCTAAAGTGGGACCTGGTCAGTATTTTGATAGAAGACCATCAAGAAATCCCAGAGCTGTAGACTAGGCTGAGAAATCCCCCCCAGAAAATTCCTGGAAGAGGATCGTGACCAACCATTTCTCCATTACTGTCAAGAAAACTACATGGATCTATCCTTGTAATCACCAGGAATCAAGTTCAGTTTGAGTAACAGCAGATGGCATTACCTAGCCAACTTGGTTGATCTTGAAAAAAGAAAATTGGGTTAGACCTACTTAGTACTGACCATGGTTTGTTGAAGTCATGAAGGCTTAGTTTACAAATCATGCTAGGCTATAAAATATAACCTTCAAACTTAGTGGCTGGATTTGCACATTGCACAACATGAAACTCAAATCATACAGTGTCTAATGTAGTGACAAACAAGGCCACCGTCTTTAATGAGGTTTATTCCTTATCAACCCAATCTTCACTGAGCTCAGAAAGCTAGGCAGGGTTAGACCTGGATAGTACTTGGATGGGTAACCACCAGGAAATCTTATGACGGTAAACTGAAAAGTCAAAAAACATCCTGGAAGACAACAGTGGCAGACTACTTTTTTAATAATATTTTAATTTTAATAATGGTTTATATTTTTATAATGATTGTTTTTATAATGACTGTATGTACAGTATGTGTATGTGTGTATGCGTGTATGTATGTATGTATGTATGTATGTATGTATGTATGTATATATATATATATATATATATATATATATATATATATATATATGATTGTTGTATGCCACTCAGAATCACTTCTGGTGAGATGGGCAGCTATATAAATTTGATAAATAAATAAACAAACAAACAAACTTCAGTAACACTGCCAGGAAAGCAACATAGGCAGGTTTGTGTAATCATTTGCAGTCAACCTGAAGAAGAGTTTAAACCAAAAAATGGCCCATTGCATATTCAAGCCCACAAAAATGTTTCTCCATTTTTTACATAGCTCTGAAACTGGTGTTCCAGAATGTAAGAATGAAAATTCCCACTGAATCCTATGAAAAGCCTATCTACTCCAGAATCTTCTATTTTCAACCGTAAGCCACCAGATGCCTCTATAAACCTATAAGGAAGACATTCTATGTTAGATTGAATGTGATGTATCATCTGTGATCAGGAAGGTTCCAGAGTCGTCATGACTAAAATTTACATGATGAATTTGTCTCATCTTCTTTTCAAACTGTCCAAGTTGGCGGCCATCATTATATCTTCTGGCAGCTATTTCCAGAGTGTAACTACAGTATGCTCTGTATTTCCATTTTTCGTTCCTGTATCTTCTGCCAATCAGTTTAGGTTGATGTTCCCGAGTTCTCAACTTCAAGAAATGGGGAAAAAAACACTTTCTCCATCCATATCTCCATGCCCTGCATAAGTTTATCTCTCTCTCTCATCATGTGTGTCTCGCCCTTTATCCTTGCTATGCTCTGTGTGGAACAAAGACAGTCAAGGCCTGTCCTAGTTTCTTTTTCCCCCAGCAGTAAATGTTTTTGGCCATAGACACTGCTTTTTGAATCTGTGTCTAAAAACATCTGGTAGATTTAGCAGAACATAAATTGTATCATTTAATTTAAGGTGGAGGTTTTGAGGAACAGGAGGTACTTGGTGGTATGTCACATAAGGAATGAGCAAAGACATTTTTTTTCTCTTGGACTTCTTAACAGAGCAACAGAATCTGACTCCTGATCTACTCTTTTACTTTGTTTTAGCACAAATCTTTTAATCTGATAAGATGGGAAGGCCTATTCTCCTACTTATGTATGATACTGCATAAAGTACTTATGTATGATCTCATCTTTAACCATGTCAGGGATTGCCTTAAAACTAATTAATCCAGAATAAAAGAGTTTTATTTCAGGTCTAAAATACTGATGAGAATTTTGCCCAGAATCCTTCTTATAAACTAAGTTTACAAGTGTTAAAATACCTATGGTAAATTACATTATTAAATTAATGAGACTCTACAATTACATGCTAAATGTATCATTAAGGACTTACATGCATTGAACAAAAGAATAGATTTAATAAGGCAAAAATAATTGATCTGAAATAGATAAAATAGATCTAAATATGAAAATATTTAAATGTTTTAAAAAACCAAGAGAACAAAAATGGGTTTGGTGCCAAAAGTGGTGTGTGGGCGTCAGGCTGGCAGGGGAGGGGGAGGGGGAGGGAATAGCGCTGAGAAAGACTTTTGTTTCCACCTTAAGAACCTTATACTTGGTTGGTTCATAGCATAATAAAAGAGAAAATGTGGCTGAGCTCTTCTCCATTTTTCAAAAATGAGTAAATGTCTTCTTTACAACATGGAGGAATAGCAGTTCAAACCAAGTTGAAACTCAAAAAACTTCCCCAGTAAAAAACAATGCCTATCTCTTAAAATAATTCAAAAGTCCATCAAGGAAGAGGTTCCTCGGACTCCATTCTACTAAGGATTAAATCCATTTCCATCTGACATGAGGGTTACCTGCAGATTTTGCTAGACTGTATATGCCGTAAGTACTGTAAAGGGCCCTTATTTCCTACAGGGGCCTTCCCTGGGATTTCAGAAGATAATAAGCTTCTGTAGTTATGGTGAGCTGATATTGTAATAGAACCTGGAATTCATAACTACAGGGCAGGGATGGGAAAATATTAATTATAGTCATTTCAAACCAATTTAAAGGACTTGCCTGAAGAAGTCTCCTGTGCTCATTTGTATACCTAACTGAGCTTCTTCCAGATTATCAAGTATCTCCTTGCAGACTGAGACAAGGGCATTACAGAACATTAGTAGACCACACCATTTCCATGCAAAAGATCCCAGTTCAATAAGTTACAATTTATGATCAGGAAATAAACTGGTCTGAAATATTGCAGACAGTGCTCAACTTGCTTAGTCTTCCCCAGTCTGGTGCCTTTCAGCTATGTTGGGCTACATATGCAAGACCGTCAGAGTCTGCATGCTGACTGGGTATGTTGAAATACGTAGCCCAACACTTCTAGAGGGCACCAGATTGGAGAAAACTCAGCTAAATAAACCAGTGGGTTCACTTGATACATGATATTTTCCTAGATTTTTTTCTCTGTCTTCAGAGCTGCAAGGCTATATTGAAATATTTTTGATGTAGAACTAAGAAATTGTAACACAGATAAATTAAGTTATTTTTCTTTAGGGATGCTGATCAAAAGTAGCTTATTGTTTGGTTTTACTTTATGATTGCATTCATTCTTTGTGGCTCTTACAATTCACAGTATAGAAGAAACCATGCATATCCATACTATCTAAAGTGCACTACTGCATAGGATTCTAGCCATAGCTGCTAGCATGCTTACTTTCCCATCAACACCTGAGTACCAGACTATATATCTCCTATATATATAACTGGCGAGAGAGAGAGAGAGAGAAATAAGGGTCAGGGATCCTGGCAACCAGAGGCCCATTGATTACTGGCAGGGTGGGTGCATTTCCATGTGATTTGCTAAAAGGAGGGACAGTCAGAGAAAGTCCACTTTTGTAGGACATTATTTTGCAAATAAATTTGGCTTCTGATAAACTGGGTTTGACATCTATCACACAGATTTTTGCTGGCATAATTTAGCATTGACTGTAGGGCCTCTTTGGAATTTCACCCCGCCCACCCGTCCCTTTGCTAACAATGAACTAATGGATCTCTGGCTTCATCTCAGCATCGCCAAAGAGCACGCAGGAGTCCCAGAAGAGGCAGATTTGTTAAAGCTTCAGGCATGAAATTCCATTTGTAGTGACCTAGAAGTCAGAGGCCTTTCTTCAGCACCTGGATCTATTACACAGTATGTCCAAAAGGGCCTTTAGCACTGGCCTTGTTTTTGTATTTCCACACTTCACATTTCCACAGAGTATAACAAATATTGGAGCTCAGCAGCCAGCTATTGGGGAGCTCTATTTGTTGTCAAGAGCCTGGATCAGGAGACAGGCAGAGAGAAACATTGAGGAGAACTAGGCTTCCCATATATCCTGGTTTAACTGGGTTTGTCATGGTTTTGGGATGAAGTACAGGCCAGGCTGGCTTAGAAAAAATTCCCAGGAAGTAAAGCAGTATAGGTAGTCCTTGCTTAACAACCACAATTGGGACTGGAATTTCAGTCGCTAAGCAATGCCATCATTAAGTGAATCCAACCCGATTTTATGACCATTTTTGCAGTGGTCATTAAGCGAATCATGTGGCTATTAAGCGAATCACATGGTTCCCCATTTATTTTGCTTGCCAGAAGCCAGCTGAGAAGGTCAAATGCAAACCAGTTGCCAAGTGCCCGAATTGTGACCGCGTGACCACGGGGATGCTGCGACGGTTGTAAACGCGAGGACCAGTCGTAAGTCGTTTTTTTTCAGTGCCGTCATAAGTCCAAACTGTCGCTAAACAAATGACTGTTAAGCGAGGACTACCTGTACAGACTGGCAAATGAACGGATGGGTTCCACCATCTGTCAAACCTCTTTTCCACTTTGCCTATGCCAGCTTGCTGATCATGACCCTAGTTCTGGTTTAACTGCTTGGAAATATGGTACACCTAGGGTACAGGATGGGAAGAAGTCTAGGCAGGAAGCAACACAGGAGTAAAGTTTAGGAAACTGGTCTCCAGTGTTTACGACAGGCTTCCCCAACCTATCTGAGCTCATATCTCCATTTGGAATTTTAAATGGGGCTCTCACAAAATGGTTGTTGGAGGGCCTTGTATATTCACAAAATGGCTGTCATGGAAGTCATAACCATGAGCACATCACCAGATTACCACAATGTTACCGGCCGTTTCTTCTAGCAGCCCCTTTTTGCAGGATGCTTACTTTTACATTGATTACTTTGTGTTTTTTCAGGGGAGGGCAAACGCTTAAACAAAATACTAGATTTTACTGTTTAAGAATGCTTACAGGATTCATTTGAGGCTAGGGGCATTTTTGGAAATAAAGATTATTGTGGCAAGAGCCAGTTGCTTGCCCCATAAATCACCTGCACACATAGAGAGAGTTACAGGAGCAATCCTGCAATTAAACTAAAATGGTGAGCGCCATAATAGCGATGTTCAAGGCCTGCTGTCTCTGACATTTGATCTATATTTGATTTATTTTTTATCTAGAAGGAATTTGTTCTCCTAGATCCAGGTCCTCCTTGATACTTACTCAGTATTAAGGGAAAAAAACACTCTTCACTTCAGAATAGTGAGAATGAACTTTGTCATCCTCACTTTAACCTCACATATTTCCATGCTGAAATCTATTGCTGTTGAGTTAAAATTCTAGACTTCTCCAGAAGGAGGGCCTAATTTAACCTGTAGGTCCAGACAACAGATGGACAAAAACTATTTCACTGGAACAAGGAAGAATCTTTTGGGCAAATCAGGACTGATTCACTGTTGTAAAGCTGCTGGATTCTCCAAAAAAGTAGGGGACAATCTTGAAGATGATCTTTTCAACTCCAGGAGTGCAGTAGGCTTTGATGGCTCCTTCCCAAAAGGGACCGTGCTTCAAACCAGGAAGCCCTATCTATCTATCTATCTATCTATCTATCTATCTATCTATCTATCTATCATCTATTTATTTTACTGCCCATCTCCCCCGAAAGGGGAACTCTGGGCGGTTTACAATAATACCAGAATTAAAATTCAAAGCGGACCACAAATTTTGTTGTTCAGTCATTTAGTCGTGTCCGACTCTTCGTGACCTCATGGACCATAGCACGCCAGGCCTTCCTGTCCTCCACTGTCACCCGGAGTTTACTCAAATTCATGTTCATTACATCGGTGATGCTATCTAACCATCTCATCCTCTGCCGTCCCCTTCTCCTTTTGCCTTCAGTCTTTCCCAGCATCAGGGTCTTTTCTAGTGAGTCCTCTCTTCGCATTAGGTGGCCAAAGTATTTGAGCTTCAGCTTCAGCATCTGTCCTTCCAATGAGCAGTCAAGTTTGATTTCCTTTAGGACTGACTGATTTGACCTCCTTGCAGTCCAAGGGACTCTCAAGAGTCTTCTCCAACACCACAGTTTGAAAGCATCAATTCTTCGGCGCTCAGCCTTCCTTATGGTCCAACTCTCACAGCCATACATTACTACTGGAAAAACCATAGCTTTAACTATACCGACCTTTGTCAGCAAAGTGATGTCTCTGCTTTTTAATATGCTGTCTAGGTTTGCCATAGCTTTCCTCCCAAGGAGCAAGCGTCTTTTAATTTCATGGCTGCAGTCACCGTCTGCGGTGATCTTGGAGCCCAAGAAAATAAAATCTGTCACTGCTTCCATTTCTTCCCCTTCTATTTGCCAGGAAGTGATGGGACCAGATGCCATGATCTGAGTTTTTTTAATGTTGAGTTTCAAGCCAGCTTTTGCACTCTCCTCTTTCACCCTCATCAAGAGCTCGGACCACAAATACAAAAATATAAAATACAAATACAGATAACAATAAATACAAATGGGATAAAATCAAGATGGTTAAAAGTTCTCTGTTAGTCCCTGAGGGTAAGGGCCATTCTCAGTCTATTCTATTAGCATATGCTAATTTTCCCATTAAGGGAAAAGCCAGAATAGTTGCTGTTAAGAGGTGGCCATTTAAGGATTTCGCAATGAGGCCTAGGAAACCTGGACCAAAAATGTCTTATCAACACAGAGCAGCAAATGTTCTCACCACATACACACCCATCTCCAGGAAATTATCCAGGCTCTTAGTAGAGGAAAGAAGTATATCTCAAATGTTTTGAAAACTAACTAGATGTGTAACAGAAATGTGTTAGGGGCAGAGGACTCTTCTAAATTAAACACAAAATGGAAGACCTACACTCAAAATGGAGCAGGGGTGGGGTGGGGAACTTTTTTTAGCTTTTGCTTCTGCTTCAGCATTATTCTCCAGCAGATGAAAGTGGATAGATCTTATGAGTTTGTTTCCAAGGCATGCTAGTCCCCTGAAGGGATCCTGCAACATCAAGTGATAACGTCCTCATTGGAATGAGCCTGCATAGTTCTATGCTTCAGGGCATAACTTTCATATTTCCTGATGTCACCTGAAAGTCAGTGCACTAAGGAGCTGGCTCCAAACATTGGGGGGGGGGGCGAAGCAAACAAGCTATATGCTGCAAACAAGCAGCCTGAATATACTGTATCCCTTAACACATTAATGCTTCTCTGAACATCTGTGTTAGATGAAGAATAGCCAGCCCATGAATAAAGACTATAGAGCTTGCAGACAAACTTGCAACACAGGTGCAAAAGGGGTAGAACTTGCTTTGCTGTATCTGGACAAAGTTCCTGACATATTTCATCATTTGCCCTCCACTTCTCTCCCATGAGTGCATTTACCATATAGAGTTCACGCCATGGTAATCATGGTCTCTTGATGAATTCATAATTGACTGGGCTCACACATTATGCTAAACCTTACATCATGATCTGCAAACCAGTATGTATTGGTTCATAGATTGCACTAAACCCAAATCAAACAAACCACATTATGGTTTAATGCAATGGTGAACAAGGCCAGTATCGTCACCTGGTTGAACTTGGCTGATCTCAGAAGAGCTAAACAGAGTCATATTGATTATATGTTGCAGGGAGTGTTCAGGGAGGTCCCCAGGCAATTCCAGGGCTGTTGTCTAGAGGGGGAATTTGAAGAATCATCCTGGAAGAAGGAATAGCAAACCACTTCTGTATTGTGAATAAAATTCACAAGGGAAGAAGAAAACAACAACATGCTACCCTTCTTGGACATCCTCATCAGTAGAGGAAATGATGGCATTCTAGAAACACAAGTCTACCGGAAATCTACCCACACTAACCAAGTGCTCCACTACCAAAGCAATAACCCTACCTCCCACAAGAGGAGCTGTGTAAGAACACTATTCAGACAAGCACAAATGCACTGCATCAACCCAGAACACTAGAAAAAGGAAACAGACCACTTATATAGCATCTTCCAGCAAAATGGATATCCACGCAACTTTATCAAAAAGTGCCTGACCACTCAACCCACCACAGCAAAACCAACAGAAGCTATGAAAAGGATTACACTGCCATACATCAGAAACATCTCAGAAACTACTAATAGACTGTTACAACCACACAGCATCACCGTAGCACACAAACCAACCAAAACCCTTCAGAACATCGTAAGTAAACCAAAAGACCCAGTAGCCCAAGAAGAAAAAACAGGAGTTATCTACAACATACAGTGTAAGGACTGTAACAGCCACTATGTAGGACAGAGTGGCAGAAGACTAGCAGAACACATCCACGAACACCAACTAGCAGTCAGAAGTCATGATGAAAACTCCTTAATCTCACAACACATGGACAGACTTAACCATACTTTCAAATGGAAAACTGTGAGCATCTTAAACCAAGCCAAATCCAAAAATGCTAGAGAATTCCTGGAAGCTTGGCACTCAGACAAAGCAGCCATCAACAGACACATAGAGGTAAACAACATTTACATACCATTCATAAGAGACAATAGAAAAGCCAGAAGACCAGAACACCTCCTTGCCAGCAATCAACAACAAGATATGCAAAGATTAACAGCAAGATTAGCAGCAGAGGAGCAATCAAACAACACAATAGACCCTAATCAAGGAACTATTAACTCAATCAATCAACCAAGCAGCAAACAACAACCCAATCAAGGTACTACCAAGGAGAGTACAACACCCCCACCAACACAGGCAGGACAAGCCAGGGTATATAAACAGAGAGCAAGTCCCACTCCCTTTTCGCACTGAAGATGTTGCCTAGCCTGGCAATGAAATGTCTGCAAGAAAACAACAAGGCTCAGAGAGCACCAAGGACTCCACAGTTCAACCCTGAGCTACAAATATTCTCTTTGATTGGCACTTCTGTGTTGTTCCTAAGAAACTATACAGATGTGTCCATGCAGTTTTCAGGAGCTGAGCTCTGTTCAGGGGAGTCTGGGCCTGTAGTGCGCAAATACCTACCTTGTGTTTAAGTCACACAGATCCATTCTGATGGCTTTTTTCCCAGCATGGTGCAATCTCCTGCTGGTCCAAGAACCCTTAGAAATAACTCACTCTAGATCCATTTATGCAGGAGAATGAGATGGCCAGTTCCTCACTTCCAGTCTGAAATCAAGCCGTTTGTTCCACAGTTTCAGGACATTAGCCCCTAATTCCACTGCATATATCTGGCCTGACTCCAAGGATGTTGCTAATTTTCTGCCCCAGACTCCTACCATTCAAAAGCCTGTTTGTGTTCATAGCTCTGCCAGGAGAGACCACCTGAAACCCCAGTTCCTGGTGAGATTAGCCTGGCCTGATAGGGGAGCACACAAAGAGAGGGATCTGCTATAGGAAAGGGTAAGTTTTTAAGTTCATTGCTACCATGGCTCCTGATTGACCAGTTTACTGTGCCTCGGGCCACAATTATAGCATATGCTGTTGTTCCTGGAAGGTTCAGTTGTCATCATTTCATCAAATAAAGTGTATTTGTAGATTGCACAATCATTCTCAGGTCCCAATAATATTTTTTTGCTTAGCTGTGAACTAGAACTTGGAGACAAAGATATTTACTGCTGATTTTGGAGCCTGTGGCTTCTTGCCAAGAACCCTTGTCCCCCAGAGATGTGACTTACAATTATTATTACACTGTGTCCCAGAGTTCATGAAATATTAGGAGGGTTTCTCTTCTACTTCCTATTAACCATCCTGCAACTTTCAACATTATTCCCAAAGAATACAATGCCACAATTATGAAGTTGAAGCAAGAAAAATATCTCTAAGAAGCTACAGGATAATAAAACTATGGTCAGCAAGTACTGTCAGAAAAAGATTTATAGGAGATGCAGAATGCTAGGGAAACTCAAAAGCTCTTTTTTTTAACGGGGAATTTTCCTTTAGAATAATCATAACATTAGCGACTAAAGAGGAACTATGTGGTCTCATATATCATGTTTGTGGAGACGTGTTTCCTAAACAATAGCTATAATAACTTATTTTACAATTACAACATGTATGCCCATCTATTTAGAAATCTAATTACGAACAAGGAGAAAAATATACTGACTTTTTTCTTCAGACCATAACCTAGCATAGCTTTCAGCTAAATGAATGGAATCCACAGAGCATAGGAAGATCTTTTACATCCATTTCCTTTTTTTCCTCTGGGGCAGGGCTTTCCAAAGTTTTCCCGTGGCGACACACCAACCGCCGTTGGTGTGTCGCCATGGGAAAACCTGGAAGTGCCGCCGTTGCGGCAGCGCACAAAAACCTGGAAGCGCTGCTGCTGCTTTCAGGTTTTTGCGCACTGCCGTTGGTGTGTCGCCGCGGGAAAACCTGGAAGCGCTGATGATGATCAGCGCTTCCAGGTTGTGTGGTGACACACCAGACTGTGTGTGGCGACACACTTTTGTGTTGCGACACACAGTTTGGAAAGCTCTGCTCTGGGGACTTCCTTAATCTTCTAAAGGGACAAACACAACTCATAAAAAGGTTGAAGCCCAATGTGCTGAAAAAGACATTATTTATGAAAAATGTATATTCATACATCTATTATCCTGGGTGACTATTCATACTGCATTAGTCACTACTCTTGAGTAATGAGTATAAATCACATATCCACGCTGTAGCCTTCTGTTACAAATTTTAGAGAACACTTCCAAAAGAGATTGACATGTAATCCAGACAAATATTATTAAATGCTGCACATTCCTTATTATGTTTCAAAACGGCTACTGTCCTAAGTTTCAGTTTTCCCCTCAAGCTGTTTTCCTGCATATACCCACTTGCAAATATTTTGAATCATACAATTCAATTGCAGCTAGAACTTTTTTCCCCATTTCAAAAGGGCAGCAGATCACCCTGGCAGGCCAATGCCATTCACAACAGCAATGGACTTAATGAGAATGTGAAGTCTAGCAAATTAATATAAATGGATAGTGGCTTCCAGCACAATGTTTTGTGCTTGTGGGTTTCAGTGAACAAGGGGTAAAATATCTAGATATATCCTCTATGACTTTGCCCTTAGACAGTTGATTGTGGAGCTGAGAGGAAAGATAATCTTGGATTTAAACAGTGGGATCAAATTAATCTATAAGAAATTCTGAGGGAGGGGAGAAGCTTTGGGCTGTGTACTTCATTGGTGCCCTTAAAAATAGTGATACCCTAAATCAGTGTTTCTCAACCATAGCAACTTTAACATGTGTGGAACTTCAACTCCCAGAATTCCCTAGCCAGCATGGAATGCTGGGTGTTGAAGTTCACACATCTTAAAATTGCCAAGGTTGAGAAACACTACCCTAAATTGTATTTGTGCAAATGAGCCTATCCTGGCCAAGAAGCAGAATTATTCATTTCTACTGTTCTCTAGAACAAACCTTATCCATTAGCTAATTCTTTATATAAGAGCAGAGAGAAGATAAATTAAGATCTACAGGTAGATCATTAGCTGATTTGCAGTGGACCATGGTTTCTGGCTCCCAATTGCTTAACCGTGGCAACAAACATAGTCTCCCTCTTCCCAATCTCAATGAGTCTGCTGAAATGGAAAAAGTTTCCACAGATGCATCTGCCCACATACTGCCCGACTAGAGTTTTCCAAAACACTTGCCGTGTCTTCCTTAGCTCCTAACATACGTGGGTTTAGCCTTGTTTTAAGAGATGATTGCACCAGTTTTGTAAGCACCAGTTTAGCACTCTTTTGAAAGAGTGCTAGACCTGCGTACAGAAAGCAAGTCTAGCACTACGACCACTAGAGAAAGCCGTAGGTCTGTGCTGCACTAAAAGTCAGTTTAAAAGAGAAACAAGAGCTCAGTCCTCTCAGGTGTGTGTTGCTGGTTCTATTGCCAATGGGTGCATTACAAGTCACCCACTGCTTCTGCCAACAAGGGATTCTGTATAGCCATAATTTTCTTTTTATTACTTTGGTGGCAGGGGGGAAGCAGCAGTGCCACATTGCCTACTTCACGGCAACTTCCAGGGGCTGCTGGCTATAGCCCCTTGGTGTCTGCACTGCCAGCTGCTTCCAGAAATACACCCGGATGGTGTTTGCTCATTCTCAGTCACCCCTCTGATTTCCTCCCATGGCCCTTCTCCGCACTGATTATCCGATCGACAGTTCACAAGTGTGAGGGAGAGGCATGGATGGGTGGGAGGAAGTGCCCTCCTCAACACTTGGGACCTATCAGCCATGTTCTTTCCAAACACAGGCCCAGCACACAGGTTTATTTTTTTTTATTATTTTTTTATTAAAAATAAATTTTATTATATACAATACATAATACAACACACAATACAATACAAAGACGAACAATACATAAAAATATAACATGACATTAATCTAATATCTTAATCTATAACCTTATATATATAGACTTTGCCTAAACTAAACTCATCTAACCAAAAAAAAGAAAGAAAGAAAAAAAAACCCATTAAATTAATTTATTTAAAACCCTCTCTAACTAAATACTCCAACCTAACCATCTTCCTACTTACTCAATCTTTCTTTCTCTCCTTCCTTCCTCTTTCCTCTCTTCCCTTCTTTTGCTTCCACTTCCTTACTCTTTCTGTTCTACTTTACTTTACCTTCACACTCCTTCCCCCAAAAAAGCTTCACAAAAAAAAAAGAGACTTCTTACTTTCCGTCTACTTTTCCATTATATATTTATAACTAATTTGTTCCTAATAGTTACTTTACATATTATGTTTTTAATATTAAATTTCTAATTGTATGTTTTGCGTTTTTTGAATATATTTAAAAAAGGGACTCCAAACTATCTTAAATTCATCCATATTTCTGTCGTTAATTTGATCAATTAATTTTGCCATTTGCATCAGGTCCATTATTTTTAAAGTCCATTCTTCGGTCGTGGGCATATAATCTTCTTTCCAATAGAAAGAAGTTTAAACCTATGTCCAAAAATAGCCCAGCTGACAGATCACAGGTATGGGGAAAGAATGCTCCTTTTGTTATTTTCACTGCAACAGACAAACACAACTATCTTCTTGAACATGAAACACATATACATCCATAGATGTATATACATGCATGCTCCCTGATTGACTTTTTATTTGATTTGATCCATTTGCATGCATGTGTAATTTCATTCATGTTTCTATGTGTGTATGTGCTATCTGTATGGAGAACAGCTTGCAAACAAGCTGCATGTCGCCATGTGATAATGGAAAGTTAAAAAATTTAGAGACTTTTCTAAACCATTATCCATTTAAATCTACTCAACTATTTAAGGAACATATTGCAAATACTTCTCTCCGTTTTCCACTGTGAATTGCAAGGTGTCCTCTTTCAATAAACAATGAACAAAGGGGAAATAAAAGACCAAAATACAGTGATTATACCCAGAAAAGATGCTGTTTTAAGTGAAACTTTTCTGTGCACTAAAAGCTTTACTCTCTTAAACAATGGCTGTTCTCTCCTCTGTTCGGAATGCTTCATAAGCCTTTCAGCTTCTCCTGTTGTGGCAAAGCAGGTGATCACTTGACCTGCACAGCACTTTTGTATGAGAGCGGCTCACCGCTCCTCTGCAGCAAATGCAGTTACTCTGCACTTGATATGGCCTTTTCTATAGGCCTAAATTGCTTAGCAGCTGTGCAGATTGCAAGAGGGGCTGGTGTACCGCAGAGGGAGGGGGGAAGGCACTAATGAGGCACTTAGCTCCATTAATTGATCAAGACGGTGCTTTCTAACAGGTGTTTTTTCTTGGTTTTTCTGAAAAATTGGGGCAGAGGTACATTGCAAAGATAAAATAAAGCACTGGGTTGCCTGCAATTATGGGGTTTGTCTGCCATGCCTAGTCTAGTGGCCTGAAAAAGGAAATCAATCCATTCTACTTCCAACGATTTGGCTACCACAGCAAGGCAATATAGGCGCAATTGCACTCATAAGGTTTCTGTTTAACGTAATCTTCCCCTTTGAAAAAGCACATTGTAAGAGCACATCACAAAGGCAGAGTTGACGTCTGGGCTGCCCTGGACTGGGTTCTCACACTGCACATCTCCCTGCAATACTATGCAGATAGGCCTGTGGGGACCTGTTCAGAGGTAGCATGGTTACCTATATTTCACCTCTCTCTCTGTCTCTCTCTCCCTCCTTTCCTCCTCTCTCCTCTCCTACTTAAAGTTTGATCTACCAGTCTTCAAGGTGGCAGAAAATTATACTGGCATAACATTTTCTGCCCCCACTAACAGTCCTTATCTTGCCACAGCCAGGATGCTGGCAATAGGATTATCCTTATTTACAGTGTCCTGCAGTTCATGGATTCCCCTGGGATTGTTCCCTTCCTGTCCCACTAATATCAGCTGGCAGGAAAACATCTACTAATCACTCTCTGTTATATGGAAAGTGGATTAGGAAGAAGGCAAGTTTTCAAATATGGCTAAACCAGCAAATTTAGTTATCTGTCAAAACTTTTCTTTCCTTTGGCACAAGTGTTTTGGAATAGCACTTTTCCAGAATTGTGCTATTCTGAATTATCAGTAAACCCATGTCCAATAGAAGCCCAACAACTAGCTGATATCAGCTGATATCTCCTCGAAATGCACCTGCACGAAACACTTGCGTCTACCCAAAGCTGATTTCTGAGTGCCTTCTAGGCAGAGACATTGTGGAGGCAGCCTAAAGTCATCCTTAACTGTTCCAGTGTCAAAATGGCTTTTTCCTCCTTAAGCAAGCAACCCAAGGCAGTTTTGCTATGAATTCAATGGAATGTGCTTCACCAACTATTAACTTGGTGTCACAGTCAAGTGACCTCTAGGTTGGGATCAGTTTAGCACCCTATTGGCCAATTTAGGGTGATGAAGGCATATCTCCTCTAGTTCACGGGCACTACCTTCCAGAACTGCTCTGAACAGAAGAGGAGTCTGATTCTTTCAAACTGGGATGGCCTTATACTTGTCAGGTCTCTGAGCTATCCCCCAGCTCAGAGACCTTGATCAGACTGAACAGCAGCTGATGAACTGTGGCAGCAGGGAAGGAGCTGCACCATAAAGTGGCAGAGCACAATAGACAGAGCTCTATCTCTGCTGTTCCACAGCACTATTCTCCCCTGTCAGTTGTTACTCAAGGTGCTTTTGGACACGGGTTTAGCACTCTTCTGAAATACATTTCATGCCTCTCTCACCGGACCTCATGGGATGGATAGAAGTAACTGGGGAGAGGTGGTTCCATGCCATGAGTTGAAGGACATGAGGAGGACATGGCAGAAGAAAGAAGTTGCTTGCCAGGGCCTGTTTATACTGTGGTTAGCTACAAATGGGGAAAACATCTTCCCAGTTTTAGAACAAGAAATCAAGGTTTGCATTCCCTCAGGACAATCTGAGGGTGGGGGAGGAGGTAGAAAGCAGGGCTAAAGCAAGGAATGGACATCCATTTTCTGATACTCTGTTTCTCCTCTCTCTAATAGTGTCCCCTCTCTCTCCCTCTAGTTTTTTCTCTCTCTCTCTTACCACCTGCTTTTATTCCTGAGCAGCAGATTGCAAGGGTCCAATAGTTTTACCTGAGTGCTGGACAAGAGCTTTGGCAGTTCAGATGAGGACTGCATATGGCTTTAGGACAGGGATCAGCAACTCAAGTTACATGTATTACATGAGGCCCCCAGCATCCATTAATTCCCCCCTCCCAAGTTGGACTGAAATGATGCTAATGAAATTCAGCAACAAAGTGGCTGACTTTGCCCTGTATTGTATTTTGGTCCCCGCCTCCCCCCCCCCAAAAATAAGGGTGGGAATGGGAAGAAACCCTTCATTTCCCTACACCTAACTCCTCCTCCCTACCCATTGTGCCACCAAATTTCCCAGACATGGGATGGCACCTGAGCAACTAACATCAGGCTATTGTTAATGGTATTCACAACACCAACACTCAGCTAGAATTCCAACATCAATAGCCTGATGTTAGTTGCTCAGCTGCCATCCCATGTCTGGGGAGAGGCTACCGTGATTGCAGTGTGTTTTCTAACTAACAGGTTGTAGAATTCAACTGTAAAAAGAAGTTCATTATTTTTCTTTTGTTTGGCAAGCGCCCTTCACTGAAGTACCTGCATGTCTTTGGAACATTTGCATGTGTTCACATCCCCAGGTCACAGCGAAGGAAGAACCAACCAAAAGCACAGTGCTTCAGGTTGTTGGTTGTTGGTTGTTGATTAAAATCCAAGGCTTATCGTGTTTCATTAGGCGATGGTCAAATCCAAATCTCCAGAAGCGCTTTATTTTTCAAAGCAGCCTACTGGTTAGGAAAGGTTGTATGCTAATGTTGCAGAAGTGTTGCTGCATTGCTAGTGTAAAACCTACTGTCCATACTTCAGTAGATGGGCAAACACCAGTTCAGGTTTCTTCTGTTCCCCAGTCTCCTAGTGTGTTAAAAGGGCCCCTCAGGTGAAGGAAGTGGAAATTTCACCTGAGCAGGTGCAGGGCCTGGAGGGGGAGTCAGGTAGTGGAAAGAAAAGAAGACGGTGATGGGGAAAGCACAGTGGTCATTTCTCATGGGTCCTCTTATTCCACAAAGGGTGTGAAGCCTGACAGATTTGTGATTTAGCAGGTGACAGTGTGTCAAATCACCTGAAAAAAACCCAGTCTTTTCAAGACGTGTTGCTCCCGCCTGTTGAGAGGCAAGAACATTGGAACACAGCTGTGGATAATCTGTTTGAGAGTTTTGGTGAAGTGTTAAAAGTAACCAACCTGTCCTTTGTTTTAGTAAGCTGTAGGTTCCAGATGAGTGTTCAGAAATACATTTCTTCCTGATAATACTCTGCAATGTAAAGCCAGCTTTGTTGCCCAGGGATTTGTTTCACAGGAGGAGTTTGTGAACTGTTTTCTAATGTATGCACCCACAGCTAGGCCAGAATGTTTACGTGTGGTACGTTTTCTGGTTGCGTAGCGTGAAACAGTTGTCCGTTTACATATTGTGATGTTGACACAGCATATTAGAATATAGATCTCTCTGAAACAGTGTGTGTAAGGCAAGCCTTTGGCTATACATGTGTGACAATTCCCAGAAAGTCCATTGACTTCACAGGGTGCTTTATGGATCTTAAAGCAGGCCAGTCATTGATAGCATCAGTGCAAAGGTGCAAATTCTGACAAAAACTCGGATGTGTAGAACAGTCACGTGCTGTTTTCTGTATGTACATAAGAGATTGTAGAAGTTTGTATAGTACTTCTTATGTAGTTGTTTTCTGCTTAGCAACTGCATCTTTCCACCTTGTATAAGAATTTGTTAATCAGCTGAAGCAGTATTTCCAGCTGAGGGCGTTAGGCACAAATTCAAACATTTATCTTGGTATTGAAGTTTCTAAAGCTCAGAATAGAGAATCCTATGGTTCTTGATTTCCTACAGAGTGTCATTTGTGTAAAGGAAGCTTATCCTTAATTTGTTGTATATCACTCTGCAGTAACACAGTGGATACACCCTAATTTAGTTTACCTAGTTTGCCCAGGTAAAATACCAAGCCTGCAAAATGGTTTAGCCATCTATGCGAGGCTGGCAAGGGTTGAAAAAGTCTGCATTTTCTTAAAAAATCAAAACAAGCCTTTGCCTCAAACAGAAGCAGCTAACAAGTTTGGAATTTCTGCTTATCTATGTCAGCTGTATTTTTGTTTTGAAAGGAGGGGACGTCTGTGGGCGATTTTTCTGTTTCTATATGCTGTTTTCTCTGTATTGTCTCTGCTATTGCATAATTTGTATTATTATGTATTTGTATGTATCTGAACAAAACATTCCATAAAGTGTGTATTGTACATTATACATATGTGTAACAAGTGTTTTTAAACCATTTCTAGTTTTGATGACTATTGGTTGTAAAATTGAAACTTGAACAGTGTGAATAATACATGTACTAACCATGTTTTTTTTTCTGTTTCTGTAAAAATGTATTTTACAGCTTTGAAAATCCCATTGCTGCAGTGTGTGTCGAAAACAATTTGGGAGGGGTGTCAGATTTCCCACATGAAAATTGTTTTGGCAAATTGTTTTCTATACAAAGCACAGCTTTCTCACGATGATGTGAAGTGCAGGTGGCCAGATAACAACAAAGCCTTCCCATAGCTTTGAATGGCCTTGCTTATATCTTCTTTAGATATGAAGCTAGAAGGTACCATGTGATGTATTGTTTACGTCTAGTCTCTAAACCTTCCCATGGGAACAGTTTGCCATGATGCGTCTGTGGGAAGCCTTGCTCTGTGTAGAGCAAGGGAGGGGGGGATCACATGCTTGCTTAGATGCAGCACTGCCACCCAATAGCAGGTCATGCTATCTGCTATGGCCTATGCTTTAGGCCTGGTGTGTGTCACACCTAACTTCCAGCCAATCAGAAAGCTGGAAGAACTGAATATCTAACCATGCAAAATGGTGTTCTATGCTTCTTGACTTCTGTCCGGTCTTTTAGCCATGTTCGTGTGTGTGTTCTACTTCTGAAGACTGGGAAGTGCGTAGCTATGCGTGGCTGTGTGTGTAGGCCATGGCATGAGCCCCTTCATGTCTGTCAATGGAAACAATACACGAAACTCTGCTTGTAAGTTTGTTTTTCCTTTTGCAATGCTGTACCATGTATATTCAACTTTGCTTTTATCACAAGTAAAGATTTTATAGCTTTTACAAGCTGCACTCTGTCTGTTTACTCTCAAGCCTTGATTTTTCCCTATAAGCCAGCGTACATCCTATCAATTCAGGGAGCATGAAATGGACTGTAGTCCATAAAAGTTTATGCTAATAGAAATTTGTTAGTCATTAAGGTACAACAGCATACTTGCAGCAAAAGCAGTAGAGAGCTAGCTTTCTGGAAATAAATTTGGTGATACATAAATACAGTATATTAACATTCTAAAAGCTGTTGAATTTCTAGGAGGAGGTTTTAGAGCTTGAAGTCTTCTGATTAGTAAATTGTAACAAAAATAATGTATGATGATTCACAAGGTATATAGTGTATAGTGTAGTAGCAAATAGGGAAGGGCAGGTGCTCATAATTACCACTTTCTAGTTAATGTATTTGAGAACAATGTGAGAAAGTATATCCTGCTATTTTTTTCCCTGAAATGATTCTTGATCACTATCAGCCCCAGTAGGTAGACCAGACCATGAAATTAACTCCACAGGAAGGCCAAAACTATTTTTATTGAGATTGGCTATAATAACAGAATCTTGCCAGTCTGATTGTGTTGTACCTTCTCCTCCTTGTTATAGTTCAGTGAATAAGGGAGGTGTCTGTCTGAGCCACTTCTGAATACTATCTGGATGTTCTGGGCTTAAAAAACATTTTAGCCCCTTTTGCCTAGGCAAAATCTTTTGCATATCGCCATCAAGGTCATGTTCCTTACTCTCTACAACAGAGCTTTCCAAACTGTGTGTCGCGACACAAAAGTGTGTCACCACACACAGTCTGGTGTGTCGCCACACAACCCGGAAGCGCTGATCATCATCAGCGCTTCCGGGTTTTCCCGCGGCGACACACCAACGGCGGCGCGCAAAAACCCGAAAGCGGCAGCAGTGCTTCTGGGTTTTTGCGCGCTGCCACAACGGCAGCACTTCTGGGTTTTCCTGCAGCAACACCCCAACGGTGGTTGGTGTGTCGCCACGGGAAAACTTTGGAAAGCCCTGCTCTACAGTAACCTTACTCAGAAATTGACTATCTGAGATTGACCTATTATTTCAGAAATGTTCTGGCTCAAAGAAGGACCTTTTAGCAAAAATCTTATAACTGCTGCTTTAAACAGGTGGGATCATGCCTGATCCTTAAAAAGGCATTGACTACCTCTCTTAACTATGAATCTAGCCTCATACTGGCTGATTTTATCACCAGAAGGATGAGGATCAAGCAAGGAGGTGATAGCCCACACAATCGTTTCCCAGACAGCCACAAGATGAAAGGGATCCAAATAGCAGGACAAGTTGTTGCCAAGGTTACCTTTCTATAATCTACCTTAACATTGGAGTCCAAGTTAAAGTAAATCCAATCAACATTGCCTGCAGAAAACAATGGAAGCTGCACACAGCAAGCCTTTGACTGTCCCAGCTTCCCTCCCCTATTGATGGAGGAGATGCTGCAGAGTGCAGAAAAACATCACCAACTCTTCCGTGCAGATGCAGAAGAGCAGATATATGGGCATTCTTTGCTGCATCCATTGCCATGGAATAGGGTTTCAAATGGACCATATGATGTCCCCCACTCTGTGTTTGATCTGATTCATCCCAAGAATTACTATGCTTGCATTCCAGTCTTCCATCTATCTTCTTCATTGATGTTAGCAACCTGGTAAGCCAAGGGGCTGATTCAGTTTTGGGAGAAGAAATAGGGCACTTAAGAGCTATAATACAGTATGTCAACTGCCCAAGTCTGTATTCTGCAGATCAGTGAGGGCTTCAACAATATTGCATATGGGAAGCATCCAGATCCATCAAGTGCCTGAGTCAGAACATTTTAACTGGTCCTTCACCCAGCAGGCATTTTTAGCAGCTGCCATCCAAAACTCAACAGAGAGCAATCTGTCCACGTCAACAGAGTTATAGAGAGCTTCTCCACCCTCAGATCGCCAGCTTTAGCCAAACAGAAAAAATAATTCTGCATGTACTGTTCTGCATTCATGGGGCCAGATACCATTTGGGACAGGCTTATGGTCATCATGGAGGAGATTAAATTCTGAAGCACTTCTAATTGGGCAACCTCCATGTAGATGCTGCATTTCTCCAGGACAATTAGTTTAATGTAGTCTAATGCCACATCAGAGATCACCATGACTAGCTCAGGAATAAAAACTGTTGTGTAATGGATAGACAGTACACTAACAGTAGCTCTACACTGTCCTGGCTCCTCAAATGTTGCAACAATCACTCCTATTTATTTATTTATTTATTTATTTATTTATTTATTTATTTGTTTGTTTATTTATTCAACTTATACAGCTGCCCTTTCAAAATGACTCAGGGCAGGTACAATTAAAACAACAAAACACTAAAACTAACAAACATAAACACAGAGGCAAATTCAGCTCTCAGAACAATCAAGAGGATCAGAGCATGTGGTTCTCATGGGGAATACTATTCCATAGGGCAGGTACAGAGACAGAAGGCATGCCTTCTGGTCCCCATGAAATGACACTGCTTAAGAGACAGGACCTATCTTACTGGCTAGGCAGAGATGATAGGAGACCAGCAATCCCACAAACAATCAGACCCTATGCCATGATGGCTTTAAAGGTGACAACCAGCACCTTCAATTGCACCTGGAAGCCCACTAGTAACCAGGGTAGCTCCTGAAGTAGCGTTCTTACATGGGCATCTCAAGGTGTGTCAATAATTACCCAAACTATTACATTCCGAACCAGCTATAGCTTCTGAGTAGTTTTCAAGGGCAGACCCAAGTAGAATGCATTGCACTTATCCAGTTGACAGGTGATCAAGGCCAAACCGATGGATTGTTGAATGGAGCTTCTAGTAATAAGATGGATTTTCAATAGACTGCAACCGTGCCATCTCCCTGCCTCTGACCTTACCTGCTGCATCATGGAGTAACCTGTCAGGCAGAGTTGGGAGAGATTAATTCCTCTTTTTCTCTCAGCCAGGTCACCATATAACATGCCAGGTTAGCACTTTCATCTAGGATTCAATCCTGGTTGACATTAAGAAGCAAGGTCTTTAGTTTGGAGAACTCACATTTGCTGTCACTTTGCCTTAGTTAGACTGCAACTTGTAAGGACAAGAGGCTTTCTCTGCTTGCAAAAGCCAAGTGACAGCCACATACCAATTTTCCACCATTGGTTATTTCCTTAAAATATACTCCCAGGTCATGCTTCGTTCCCCACATTCCACCATCTCCCTGACATATCTCATAAGACCCAGAAACAATAAAAACTGAAGATTTAAACAAGTCCTCCCCCTAAACACCCATATATAAAGACAAACAGGATGGTCCCCATTCCGGTACATTAAAAAGCAATTATATATTTTCTAAGATATATGAAGCCATATAGATCTAAACTAGATATGAACATTACTATTGCAGTAAGCAGGTATTCAAAATCACAATGAAAATAGTTCTCTCATTCTAAGTGTCTCTTACTCCCATGTCATAAAGCCATTTCCCAAACCTTATATTAAACTACAACTCCCTTCAGGTAAGGCTGCATGGTTATATTTGCTGGGGGGGGGCATGATTTAGCTAAAATCTCAAGGGGATCCAGGATGGGGCTTGTGGGTTTCATTAAGGGTTTCCCTATCTCACCCCACTTTGTTCAAACAGCAGACAACAGCCGGAAAGAAGAAAGACAAAGGGTTGTTTCCTTCAGTAACAAGTAGTAACCAAGGAGCTATGCAGCAGGTAGCGGCCTGGATTGGTTACCTGGAGATCATCTGATTTCCAACCAGGATAACTGAGTTGATTTGGGGCCACATAAAGCACCCAAAAAATCTCAAGGCAGAATTCTCCAGCTAAACTATAAACTATGGTGAATGAATCAAAATACCCATGTCGCATAATGTGCTATGTCATAACAAGCATATTGTATTAAGACGTAACAAGGTGCTCTAGTTCATCCTACAAACTGAACCAGAGTATGGTTTGCTTGGCTTGCTTGACCGAGAGGAGGTGAAAGGAAAAGCTCCGCAGTGGAAAATGCACCAGAAAACAGGACCTTGGATAGCGCCAGTGACTCCTGCTGACTGAATGGTTCCCTTAAGGCAGTAATAGAAAGTTCTCTCTCCAACACCGACCTATTTTATCAGATATCCTGGCTTCAGCTGCTGACCTTCCTCCACTGCTAATGCATGGGGAGTGGGGTCTCAGTGCCTGAGCCCCATGAACAGGCTTCTTGGCTCTGCTGCTTTCTTCATAGTTCCTCCTGCTATTCACTTGCCTATTTCAAGTGAGAGAGCAAAAAGAAGGAGCAACAAATTGCATTCCGTGACATCCTTTGCGTGCTGTGTGAACCAGTGTGAGAAAAGCTATCTCACACCAGGTCACTATGGCTTGCTCAAATAACACAATAATGGTTTAGTAGTATGTGTGAATGCAGCCTATTTCCAATTTCTTTTAAAGAGGAGGTGCCAATAGGCGCAAAGAGCGGGGCAAATGAAGGGTCAGCAACAGTACGGTGGTCCAGTGAAAGTTTTCACAGTCCACCAAATTTGACACTACACTAACTGTTCTCTGTGGGTGTGTGGCTGAAAGGAGGGAGACTGGAGCATTTGGAATCCAAGATGTCCAAAATTTGCCTCTGAACCCTGAGTTAAAGCTTCAGTTTTGAAACTCCTTCGAGAATTTGTTGTACAGTTCTTTTAATTCCATTCAGATTGTTCATCCCAATTAAATGAACTTTGAAACAATAAAACATTAAAAGAATAAAATGATACTATACACACAAGTTCTAAGACAAAAGAGCATCAGGCACATTAACTCAGTCATATTAGAAATATATAGCATTATATATTCTTAGCTTCTGCATTTAATGCATAGCTCAGTACGTTACTGTTTATGTTCAGTGTAAAATATGCACCATTAAATGAATGTATACCATAAACTATACAGGATGTGTGTAATGGGGATAGGTAAATATTGGTCGTAACTGTTTTAGCCTATCTGTTGGATTGTGTTTAACTATTCTTCTTAAAAGCACCCATCAACCAAAAATAAAAGTATATCTTAAAATGTATCTCCGATAAAGGGATTAGCAAAAAGAGACCTTTTCTTTTCTTGATTGCCAGATTTTTAAGAGCATTTGGCACAACCTTTACTACTAGCAGTTTCACTGTTTATTTGGAGACTATAATAAAGCTGGATTAGACTCAACATTCCCCTCCCCCTTGCTTTCAATTGATTCTGCAAGCACAAGTTAACATACACTAGTTTTCAAACTGTTCTTTGTCCCTTTGCTATTATATGTCCATTACTCATGTGACCTCAGGATCATTGTATAAGTTCACTTTCTCTAACAGTATGAGTGAAATTGTCTAAATTTGCATATCACACTAAACCATAGTTTGTTTTAGTCATAGCCAATAGTTTAACCAGACAGAAATAATCCGGAGTCATTCTTGCAGAGTAATGATAATTTGTTTGGCCTCATTTAATTTCCCTCTCTCTAACTCTGAACAATAAAACAAAGTCTGGAATCCCAGCACTCCTATTTCCATATCATGCTAAGCCAATCAATAAGCTAATAAGGGACTAGATTTTTAAAGTATGGTTTACTTCCTGAAATAAGCATTATGAATGTGTGTTGTTACACTATTTATATCTCCTAGATGGTGGAATGTGACAACAGAATATTGGCTTGCAAGGTAGTCTCTAGGTTACAGATCCTAGTTTGCCTAGAATTGCTTGGGCAACTTTGGGATAAAACTGGTCTGTGGTTGCTCTTTTGGCATGCAAGCTAATATGTGCCAAAGTTGACCTTAACCTTTAGCTGGGAATGCTACATGTGGCAGAGGAATGACTTAAGTAATTTAATTTCAAAAAGTCTTATGTGAAAGCTTCAGTTGACCAAATTGATGGGTATCTGAGGTCAATGTCTATGGACCCATCTGGTGACAACTGCAATATATGGAAGATTCAGGCTTGAAATGTAAAGAAATAAATGATAAAGAGAATGAATTAATTAATTAAACAAAATCCTCAGCTTAATGATACTTGCATGTCACATTCTAATGTATAGTGATAGTGGAAAAACCAGAAATGCTTTTTGAGGAAAATTACACAACATTCTGAATTAATGTGATCCATGGGAAAATTATTCTGACAGGTGACTTGAATGGATGGACAGGAATAAGATGAGGAAGTACAGAAAAAGTGATCAGGCCACTGTTGTTGGAATTCAACAAATCAAGCATGCCTCATTAGCATATGGGTGATTGCTCTAGGAGGCAAACTCTGTGTTTCCAGAGGAAGCTGCTTGTTGCCCTTCCCACGTCTTCTCTCTCTCTGATTATTCCACCGATGGGGTAGGACGCACGTGCCTTAGCTCCTTCCTTGGAGAGGCCATGTGCTAGGCCTCAACTCCAGAGGCTTTTTCCCCTTTCTCCACGCAGCCTCTGGCAGCAAACAGGGCCAGAGGTATACAGTTTAGGGAACAGAAAGAAGAACTGAAACATCATTTTTCTACTGAAATGGCTGTACCTGGACTGAATAAACGTAAGAACTCTTTTGTACTTACTTTTTGTACCTGCAATGTCTAAGCGTGTGTTTCTTTATGCTTGGGTGGGCTAAAAGTATAAGAATAAGAACCTGAATCTCTCTAACGTGCTCACAGGCTGTGTTTTTAAACAATATTCCTTTTTCTGACCACGAGTTTACACAACATTAAGCTCTGCTCCATTCACTAGTTCTAACAGGCCACTGAATGTTCTTCAATTGTGAGACCCAGGAATGAATGAGAGTGGTGACTGGTTAGGAGAAGGTCTGTTTGTTTCAAAGATGTGGTTTCAGTGTAAGTCTATTCATATGTAAAGGTAAAGGTAAAGGTTCCCCCACACAGTCGTGTCCGACTCTAGGGGCCGGTGCTCATCTCCGTTTGTTAGCCAAAGAGCCAGTGTTGTCCGAAGACATTTCCATGGTCATGTGGCCGGCATGATGCATGCAGAACGCTGTTACCATCCCACCGAAGTGGTACCTTTTTATCTACTTGCATTTGCATGCTTTCAAACTGCTAGGTTGGCAAGAGCTGGGGCAAGTGCCGGAGCTCACTCCGTCATGTGGGGCTAGGGTCTTGAACCTCCGAACTTTGTGACATTCATATGTACACCTGGGAAAGGAATTAATGTAAATCCAAAAGCATGATTGTTGTTATTGTTTATGATGAAAGACTGAGAGAATTAGTGAAGGGTAATGAGAGATTCTGGATGTGGGACAGATCATTTTTGATAGTGTCAAGAGTGGCTCTTGGGAAACAATTGATACTGTATAGAAAAAACGGAAAGAGTGGAAAACTAATGTGAAAATACAATTACTCCCAAAACAGAAAGTACAAGTCCTATATGGAAAAGTACAGAAGATTAGATTAATTTCCCAACCGAATGAATGGAAAGTGGATTTAAATAAAGAGATTGTGGAAGCTGCTTGGAACAGAGTGGAAAAAAAATGTTGTGCCATAGAAGTTCATGGAGTTACACCAGTGGAATGTATGAAAAAGGTTGCTTGATAGAATGATGAAGTAAAGGAAGCTGTGGAGAAAGAAATACATATAAGAAAATGACTGATGTAAAAGTGAGGATGAGAGAAAGCTATTGTATAATATGTATACTGAGATGTAAGTCAAAGAGTATAGTCAAAGAGAGCAAAGGACATTTATAATTTTGAAAAGGCAAAGAAAATGCAAGGCAAATCGGTGAAGAAAATCCTCCCTCAGAGTGAATGTGATTAAAAATAAAGGGGATGAAAAGAGTAAGGATGAAACTGAAGTGAGAGAAGCTGGAGGGAGGATGTCAGTAGTCTGGGCATGATCGTGATATATTGAGAAGAGCAACTGAAACAAATCTAATACTGTAAATCTTAGTGTCCAAGAAAGAATTGATGAAAAAGAAGTCATAAATGCTGCTAGAATATTGAAAAATTGTAAGGATACTGGTGTAGATGGTGTAACTAGAAAAACAGTAACGTTTGTTCATGGAGTAGTCATGTGACTTGTTTAATGCATGTGTGGAGACTATGTTGACGTGAACAAGCTCAAGTTATGGACCTTTTGCATGAATATGGAGTTGAAGGGCAATTTCTGAATACTGTAAAAGCACTATGCAATAGAAGTAAAGCAGATGTGAGAATGAATTGGATCATCAGTGAATGGTTTGGCACTGAGCAAGGAATAAGACAAATCTTTGTGATGTCCTTTTGGTTGTTTAGTATACATATGGATAAATATATAAGGAATTATGGTGAAGTTAGTAGAGTATTACCATAAGTTAGTAGAGTATTAGGGGCATGGTGGCTCAGCGGGTAAGACGCCAGGCTTGTGAGATCGCAAGTTTGGAGGTTCGAATCCCTAGCCACGCATGACGGAGTGAGCTCCCGCACTAGCCCCAGCTCTTGCCAACCCAGCAATTCGAAAGCATGCAAATGCAAGTAGATAAATAGGTACCACTTTGGTGGGATGGTAACAGCGTTCCGCGTGCATCATGCCGGCCACATGACCGTGGAAGCGTCTTCAGACAACGCTGGCTCTTCGGCTAACAAACGGAGATGAGCACCGGCCCCTAGAGTTGGACACGACTGCACAAATGTGCGGGGGGAACCTTTACCTTTAGTAGAGCATTGGTTGGGGATGTGAATGTATGTATTGATGATGCCATGTTGTTGGCTAACTGGTTTTCAGTGAGCGTTTCATAGATTATATCAAGCAATAAGGAGCATGGATCTGAAAATTAATGTATCAGAAATCCAGGTAGTTGTGTTTCAGGAGGAAAATGGAGTGAATTATTTCAAGTCATACATAAATAGTGAAAAATTAGAAGAAGTAGATTAGAAGTAGAAGTAGAATTTGTGTGCCTTGGTAGAATTTATTAAAGATGGAGAAGTGGATGGAGAAATGTTAAGACATGCAAATGCTGGTAGAAGGGTAGCCAGTAGATGTGGTCTGCTGTGAGTAACAAATATTTGTTGAACTAAGAAAAAAAATTGCTGTGTCTAAGAGTATGCTTCTGCCCACTTTGTAATATGGAAGGTAGAGTTGGGTAGGTCAGGAGAAACAGAAAAGTAAGTGGAATGCACTCTGAATGGGGTACATCAATGTTCAGTAAAACAAGAAGATATAGGGTCAAGAATGAATGAGTGCTGAATGAATGTGAATACAAAAGTGAGTGTATGAGAGTAGTGAATTAAATTAGTTTGGCCATACAAAGAGAATGAATGAGGATCAAATTGCAAAACAAATATATTTAGGAAAAGTTGGTAGGTTGAGATGAAGCAGAAGATTGACAAAGATGTAGTTAAATGTAATCGATTATACCCTGAAAAGAGAAAGATGAGAAGTTTAAAGAGCAAAAGGCAATGTGAAAAGTGATATATAGATGTTGTGGAAGTGATGGTATGCAAGGATAGAAAGGTATGGGGGAGTAAGTTGAATGCCATGATGTAAACTAGTTTTAACTATATTTCATTTCTTTTTTCAATCTCAGACCTTTAATTTCTTGGTTTAGTCTTTCTTACTCCTCTTCTGTGTTCTGCATGATGTTGCTTACTCCAAATCAGAATAGTGAGATGGGTGCATGCCCTGGGACAAGTTGTTCATCATATTCATACATCACACTAAATAAAATAGAGTTCATTATAGTTTAGTGTTCCCATACACCATTAGAAATTTTAGGGACACAGCGCTTCCTACATAATGAGCATAATTATCTTTGGAACAAACATTGCTGAAGACTTTTTAGCTATGTATATTGTTTATGTTTATTTATAAATGTAAAGTTTGCTTTCAAACTGTGGTGCTGGAGAAGACTCTTGAGAGTCCCTTGGACTGCAAGGAGGTCAAATCAGTCAATCCTAAAGGAAATCAACCCTGACTGCTCATTGGAAGGACAGATGCTGAAGCTGAAGCTCAAATACTTTGGCCACCTAATGCGAAGAGAGGACTCACTGGAAAAGACCCTGATGCTGGGAAAGACTGAAGGCAAAAGGAGAAGGGGACGGCAGAGGATGAGATGGTTAGATAGCATCACCGATAGAATGAACATGACTTTGAGTAAACTCCAGGAGACAGTGGAGGACAGGAAGGCCTGGCGTGCTATGGTCCATGAGGTCACGAAGAGTCGGACACGACTAAATGACTGAACAACAACAACAAAGGTTGCAAATGGGAGAAATAGTGTGCTATTTGCCATGTCCTGACATTTTATGCTCTCATATTTAACTGCTAGTGGGTGGACAGCCCTCTAATATGCCTCCCAAGCCAAGGGACGAATCTTTGCCTAATTACTTCTCAGTCAAGGAAGACCAGTTAACCCTGTCTTCTTCTGCCTCTTCTTTTATTGAGGTAGTTCCGGTGGACAGAGAAAAGAGACTGAAATGAGGTAGTGGCTGGCAGAGGGAGAAAGAAAGGGGAGTGAGTTGAGCTGACATTAGAGAATTGAGAGGATTGAGAAAGAATTGAATAGGAATTATTGTGGATAGTAGATCTGTGGCAAATTGACCTGGGGTGCTCATTCTCTTAACTCGGGAGAACAAATTTGGCAGAATAAATTGATTTTACAGGAATTTATTGAAGATGATTTGTGAGAACAAGTTTACCTCATAAAAAATGGGGATATTCTCTTGAAACAGAAATTGGTGGGCTCGAAGAAGAGGTTGTAGGAGTTTTATTCTTACCTTATAGTTGTGTTGCTGACAAAATATTTGTCTCTTAGCCTCCTCACTTGAAATAGGTGTTTAGTTATGTTGTGTATGATGAAGTTTGATGTTTGGCTCAACCCCCACCTCATCTACCACTTACATTTTTGTGAACAAGTATTCAACGCCCCATACAATCAATTCAATTAAAGGAATAATTAGGGTGGGTTACTTCAGTACTTCCCCTCCCCCTCCACCCCCAAGTCCTGCTGTGCTGCCTCATTGTGGTGGAGGATTGTTCCTGGGAGGGATGAGCGAAGAACTTCGGGAATGTATGCCAAAAGTATACATTCCCAGCAGGGTCACCCAAAGAGTGAAGGTCATCCCAGCTGCCCAGCTAAACAAACAGGCCCCTATGTTGGGCACCAGCAACATAGGAAGATGCCAGAGGCAGATGATCACTTTAGTGACAATGGCAAAGGCATCAATTCATGCTGCATAGAAGAAGGCAATGGTAAACCACTCCTATATTTTTACCAAGAAAACAATATGGTTAGAAAATATAAAATGATTGACTATATAGTGCTGGATGATAGGCCCCTCAGGTTGGATGGCACTCAACATGTTACTGAGGAAAAGCTGAGAATCTTTTGGAGTACTAATGGTGTTTATGATGTGGCTAGATTAAAGCCTTTAAGGTATCTACTTGCTGATGTTGCCAAGAAGCATGAACACGGGAAAGCTCAACACGCTGAAAGATGAAATGAAACAACTAAAGATATACATCTTAGGCATGAGTGAATTGAAATGGACTGGGATCAGACACTTTCAGTCAGAGGATCACACCATTTATTACTCAGGAAGGAATGGTGTTGCTTTAAAGATAGTAAGGGTATAGCAAGAACAGTACTTGGCTACAATGCAATCGATGACCAAAACATATTGATTAGACTTCGTGGACAACCCTTTAATACGATGATCATTCAAGTTTATGTTCCAACCACTGATGCAGAAGATGAGGAACTTGAGTTTTATAATCAAGTTCAGTTTGAAATCAACAGAACATGCAAACAAGATATGCTGCTTGTGATTGGAGACTGGAATTCCAAAGTTGGAAACACTAAAGAGGAAAATGTAGTTGGACTGTATGGCTTAGGAAACCAAAATGAAGCTGGGGACCAACTGATAAATTTCTGCCACTCCAGTGATTTCTTCATAGCTAACACTGTCTTCAAACAACCAAAATGACACCCCTACACATGAACATCACCAGATTGAGTATATAGAAATCAAATTGACTATATTGTTGCTAAAAGGGGGTAAAGGAGCTCAGTTATAGCATCAAAAATATGGCTAAGATGATAAATAAATAAGGATGAATGTGAAAAGAGACTGCCAAAAATGAAGAAAGAGTAGAAAGCAAACTGCATCCTTGGACCCAACAGTTTTAGACAACTTTCATCCAGTCTCCAAACTTCTCTTGTTAAGAGGGTGGTTGGCACTCAGCTACAGGGGGCCCTGAATGAAATGAATTATCTGGATCCCTTTCAGTCTGGGTTCAGGCAGGGTACAGTACCAAGACGGCATTGGCCGTGCTTGCAGATGACCTCTGGAGGGCTTGGGATGGGGGTGGTGCAACTGTAGAAGCTCTCCTGGATCTCTCAGTGGCTTTTGATACCATCAGTCATGGTATCCTTCTGAGTGGGCTTCAGGGGTTGGAAGTAGGAGGCACTGTTTTGTGGAGGTTCTCTGCCTTTCTCCATGGTCAGTTTTAGTTGAACTTGGTGAGGGGGGAGAGGTTGGGCCCTAGGCCCCTGTAAAGCAGGGTCCCTCAGGGCTCAGGGCTCTTTCCTCTCCTCTTTAACATTTACATGAAACCACTGGGTGAGGTCATTTGCCAGTATGGGTTGTGGTATCATCAATACACTGATGATCAGCATACTGATGCTACCCAGTGATACATCTCCAGCCCTGGCTGGGCAGGTGATGCTGTTGTGGTGCTGACTGATCGCCTGGAGGCTGTGAGGGTCTGGAGTGTCAACCCTGGCAAGATGGAGTGGCTTTGGGGTTTTGGCTCCCTAGGGTCCAATGATATGCCATCTTTAACTCTGGATGGGGTGGCAGTCCCCTGGACAGAGCTGCTGCACAATTTGTGGTCCTCCTAGACTCATGGCTGCAATGCGCTTTACATGGGGCTGCCCTTGAAGACCACTTGGAAGTTACAGCTGGTCCAGAATGCAGCAGCATACACAGTGTTGGGTGCTCCTAGGTTCACCCATGTTACACCCCTGCTGTGTGAGCTGCACTGGCTCCCAGTTTCCTTCTGGGTGCAATTCAAGGTACTGGTTATTGCCTTTAAAGGCCTACATGGCATGAGACCAGGTTATCTGAGGGACTGCCTCTCCCTGAACGTATCTACCTGTGCTACCACAGTGGATAGGGTAGGCACACTCCAGGTCCCTTCCCTTAAACATTGCCACCTTGTGGCTCCTCGGAAGCACGCCTTTTCAGTTGCAGCCCCTGCCCTATGGAGTACTCTCCCCCTGGAGGTCCAACAGGCCCCGTCCTTTTAACCTTCCAGAGAGCACTCAAGACCTGGCTCTTCGCCCAGGCGCTGAGATAGGGTGAGGCCAGAGCAGGATGAGAACGTGAAGGGATGCATCAAGAATGTGTGGCTGCAGCACCAGGTTTTTCTGGTTTTCCTGTTTTGGTTTTATTGTTTTGGTTTTAGCTGTATATGTTGTTTTATTGTTGGGTTGTAAGCCACCCAGAGTTTGCTTTTAAGATGGGCAGCCATACAAATGTTTTAAATAAATGAATAAATAAAATCTCAGAACAAACCGTGGAAATTGCCAAGAAGAAAAGCCAAAGCCGAGAAAGACTCTCAGAAAGGAACTTAACAAAGAGTTTCAGAAAGATGTTAGGCTAGACAAGAAGCAATAGTACAACATCTGTACAGACACTGAAGATGGAAACAGATATGGGAAAACAAGGAAAGTCTTTCAAAACAATCTCTGAACTCAGAAGGAGGTTCCAACCTCCAACTGATATGCTAAAGGACACCAGTGGACAGATAGTAACCAATTCAAAGGAGATCAGAGGAGATGGTTGGAATATACTGAAACACTGTACAGTAGAGATCTTAACATGCAAGTTACCTGAGAAGTTATTCCCTATTTAAAAGAACCTCTTGCACTAGAAGATGAAGTTAGATCAGCACAGCATAGTAATTACCAAGTTGGAAGGTGACAGGTACTGATGGAACACCCACTGAAATATGGCAAGCAACAGAAGAAGAATCAGTTTAACATCTACATGAGGCCACTGGGTGAGGTGATCTGGTGGTTTGGGGTGAGGTATCATCAATATGCTGATGATACCCAGCTTTATATCTCCACCCTGGGTCCCCTGAGTGATGCCGTGGATGTCCTGTCCCAGTGCCTGGAGGCTGTAAGGGCCTGGATGGGGTGCAATGGGCTTTGACTCAACCCAAGCAAGACTGAGTGGCTTTGGGTATTTGGGCCTTCCAGTGACAAGGTTTTTCCATCGTTGGTCCTGTATGGGGTGGCACTGCCCCAGACAGACCCAGTGTGCAATCTGGGGGTCCTCTTGGACTCACGGCTCCTGCTAGAAGAGCAGGTGGCAGCCGTGGCTAGGAGGGCCTTTGCACACCTTTGGGTTGTGCACCAGTTGCACCCGTTCCTGGACCAGGAGGCTTTGCTCACAGTCACTCATGCACTTGTGACCTCTCATCTGGATTACTGCAACATGCTCTACATGAGGCTGCCCTTGAATGGCATTCAGAAGCTTCAACTGGTGCAGAATGCAGCTGCATGGGTAGTAAATGGTGTCAGATATTTGACACATGTAACACCACTACTACATGAGCTGAATTGGTTGCCGGTGTATTTCCCGGTGCAATTCAAGGTGCTGGTTGTCACCGTTAAAGCCCTTCATGTCTTGGGACTGGGACCTATGGGACTGTCTTCTCCCAGTTGTTTCTACCCGTCCAATTCAGTCCAGCAGGTTGGGCATGTTACGGGTCCCCTCCGCCAAGGAACGTCAACTGGGAGGACTAGGAGACGTACTTTCTCTTCCATAGCCCCTGCCCCCTGGAACATTCTCCCTTCAGAGATCAGGATGTCCCCGACCCTTTTGGCCATTTGTAAGGCTGTGAAGACCTGGTTATGTGCCTGGGGCTGGGGCCCCGAGTGTGTTAAGAGCCCCGTTTCTTGGCTATATTAGCATCTATGGCAATAGTTTTACTATATGGTTATATATATTTATTTTGTATTGTTTTAATTGTTTTATGTTTTTATGATTATACACTGCCCAGAATCACTTGTCGAGATGGGCAGCTATAGAAAACAAACAAACAAACAGACAAACAAACAAATAAATGTATGTTCTAACCAAGCTATGCCAGCAAATCTGGTTTTATTACATTTTAAATCGTTTAGCTTTTTTGTAAACCGCCCAGAGTCCCTCTTCCAGGGAGAGATGGGTGGTGGGAAAATTTGATAAATAAATAAAGCTGGAGAACAACACAGGGGCCAATAAATTGGAAGAGGTCAATCTACATTCCAATACCAAAAAAAGGAGACTTAACAGAGTGTGCAAACCATCATGCAATATCCTTAATTTTGCATGCTAGCAAAATAATACTTTAGGATCAATGCGGATTATAGCCCTACATGGAAAAAGAGATGCCAGATGTTCAAGCTGGCTTAAGAAAAGGCTGAGGTACATGAGACATCATTGCTGATGCATGCTGGATAAGCCAAAGAATACAAAAAAGAAGTCACTATGTGCTTCATTGATTATAGAAATGCCTCTGATTGTGTCAATCACATCAAGCTGTAGAATGTGCTCAGAAAAATGGGAATCCCAGAACATCTCATTGTTCCCATGAGAAATTTATATACAGGTCAGGAAGCCACAGAACGGACAGAACATGGCGAAACAGACTGGCTCCGAATTGGCAAAGGAGTGCGACCAGGCTGTATATTCTCCCCTTACTTATTCAACTTATATGCTGAATATATATTAAGGGAAGCTGGATTGGAAGAAGATGAGCATGGTTTTAGAACTGGAAGAAGAAACATCAATAACCTATTAAAGTGGTGGACAGCTTCAGCCTTTTAGGAGCAACCATCAACAGTAAAGGAACAAGCAGTAAAAAATATGATGCAGACTAGCACTTGGTAGGGCAGCCGTGAAGGCCTAGAAAAGATAGCCAAATGCCATGATGTGTCTATTCCTACAAAGATGAGAATAGTGCAGACAATGGTATTCCCTGTGAAACTCCATGGAGGTGGAAGTTGGACTTTGAAGAAGCAGGATAGGAAGATTGTTGATGCTTTTGAACTTTGGAGTTGGAGAAGACCTCTGAGAATACTGTGGACAGCCAAGAAAACAAATGGATCATTAAACAAATCAACCCAGTTCTCACTCGAGGCACAAATGTCCAGGCTCAAATTATCCTACTTCAGACACATTATCTGAAGACTTAATTCTCTGGAGAAGGCTCTAATGCTGGAAAAGGTGAAAGAAAAGATAAGAAGAGGGCAACCAGCAGCAAGGTGGAAGGACTCAGTTATGGTGGTGATGAATGCACCATTGGAAGACCTGAAAGACCAGGTTAGCGACAGATCGCTATGGAGAAAATCTATCTGTGTGGTTGCTAGGAGTAAAAAATGACTTGGTGGTGCATAATCAACCAACCAACCAACCAATCAATCAGTACTACAATCAAGGCTGATTTGGGCCAGCCCTGCCTGTAGAAATCTCACAAATTTTGTCCTCTCATCACAGTGAATTTCTTACCACATGAATTCTAGAGTCATGTCAGCTCTACTCAGAAATTTCTGAAGAACCCTGGAAAAAAATAATTAGTCCATCTGTCCTTCAAGTGAAGCTCATGTGAGTCATGCAGCAAGAAAATATACAAACAAGGGAGGCCCTGTTCACTGTCACTCATGCCTTAGTCACCTCCTATTGGATTACAGCAACTTGCTCTACATAAGGCTGCCCTTGAAGACCACCAGGAAGCTTCAGATGATCAAGAATTCAGCTGTTCAAGTAGTGATGGGAGTTCCAAAGTTCTCCCATGTAACATGCCCAATTTAGAAAAGCCAAAGCTTAATGTGATATGTGAATCCTATGATGTGAACTTTGTTGTTGTTCAGTCATTTAGTCGTGTCCGACTCTTCGTGACCTCATGGACCATAGCACGCCAGGCCTTCCTGTCCTCCACTGTCTCTCGGAGTTTACTCAAATTCATGTTCATTACATCGGTGATGCTATCTAACCATCTCATCCTCTGCCGTCCCCTTCTCCTTTTGCCTTCAGTCTTTCCCAGCATCAGGGTCTTTTCCAGTGAGTCCTCTCTTCGCATTAGGTGGCCAAAGTATTTGAGCTTCATCTTCAGCATCTGTCCTTCCAATGAGCAGTCAGGGTTGATTTCCTTTAGGATTGACTGGTTTGACCTCCTTGCAGTCCAAGGGACTCTCAAGAGTCTTCTCCAGCACCACAGCTCGAAAGCATCAATTCTTCGGTGCTCAGCCTTCCTTATGGTCCAACTCTCACAACCATACATTACTACTGGAAAAACCATAGCTTTAACTAGACGGACCTTTGTCGGCAAGGTGATGTCTCTGCTTTTTAATATGCTGTCTAGGTTTGCCATAGCTTTCCTCCCAAGGAGCAAGCGTCTTTTAATTTCATGGCTGCAGTCACCGTGAACTACTTCACAATATATGCATGACTCAGGCAGAAACTAGTAAGACATTGGAGAATTAAAAATCACTAAGTGCCTGTTTGCTTTATTTTTAGACCTGCAGCACCAATGTCAAAGTGGTTTGATTGAAGACTGCTTAGTCACATTGTTCTATATTCCTTTCTGGTGGTAATAGTTGTTTCTTTTTTAAAAAAAAACAGTCTCTGAAAACAATACATTTGAAATGTAATCAATGCCTGCTACTAATGGCTGAGGATGACTCCAGGGAATAGCATTTTACACTCCTCCCTTTATGTTTCTCAGTAATTGGGGAGCAGGCAGAATAGAGATGCCCTATTGACCGGAAGCCAGAGGAGCAGATAAATGATCAAAGGAGTGAAACAGCTGGCAGCCTGCCGATAGAGGGAATGGGGAGGATGAAGCACAAACAAAGTCAACATCCTTTATATTGGCCAATTAATTTGGAATAATTGACACACTTCTTGTTTGTGTGTGGCGGTGCTCTGCTTGGTTTTTCCTAAATGATGCTGGGCTCCCAGATGTTCAGGCAGTGGGCTAATGTGGAGCTTGGAGCTGGTGAGACAACTACCATCCTGTGTTTGTTCCCCATTTAATGGAATAGATCACCCCAAAGGAACATGAAAGGGATCAGCTAGTGCACATTCTTTGGCTGCACTCAGACAGAAGCTGTCAAGGAGGAATTTGAAGTTTGGGGTGTGTGAAGATGATTGTGGGGAGCTGCTAAACTGAAAAGGAAGTACAGACACTTCAATATATTTCTGATCATTTGCTGTATTGTGATTATAATCATTTATTTCTATTTACCAGAATGCTTCAAGCCAGTTAAAGCTCTAGTTGTCTGAATCAGGATGTTCCACTGAGATATGCAAGATACTGGAGCAAATCTAAGGCATCCCTTCTGCATTTTTATGCTATCTAGAAAGCTCCACAAATATAGAGAGGTAGAAGTAAGGAATCAGGACAATGGCTCATTTCTTGATGGGAGAGGGCTTGCATTGCTTGCCCAAGCTGCCATGTAGATGCCTGAATGGTTTGGAGTCTGGATGTATCTGAAAATACCTTCTCTGCGTTGAACTGCCCACCCTGTGAGAGGATAGAGCGGGTTTGCTGAAGATCCCACACCCAAGAGAGAACACCACCTGCAGTGACTCCATGCTTGAGCCTTCTCAATGATGGCGCCCCACCCCTGCAGCTTACCCCCAGCTTTTGGGAGCACCCCTTCCCTATTATATTGTCAAAGAGCTCTGAAAACATGGCTCTTCAGAAAGGCATCTGGGGACAGATGAAGATCATTCTACCCCCAAACAACACTTTAGAGTTATGGGTATTATTTTAATTTGTTATGTTGGACTTGTAAACTGTTAGAGTTCTTTGGAAATAGAGCAACATATAATCTGAAGAAGTAAATACATACTGTAAATGCATCTTATTCTTAGATAAAGCAACACTGGCCATAGGTAAAGGTAAAGGTTCCCCCCACACATTTGTGCAGTCATGTCCGACTCTAGGGGCCTGTGCTCATCTCCGTTTGTTAGCCAAAGAGCCAGCGTTGTCTGAAGACGCTTCCACGGTCATGTGGCCGGCATGACGCACGCGGAACGCTGTTACCTTCCCACCAAAGTGGTACCTATTCATCTACTTGCATTTGCATGCTTTCGAATTGCTAGGTTGGCAAGAGCTGGGGCGAGTGCGGGAGCTCACTCCGTCACACGGGGCTAGGGATTCGAACCTCCGAACTTGCGATCGACAAGCCTGGCGTCTTACCCGCTGAGCTACCACGCCCTCTAACACTGGCCATAGATGCTCCCTTTTTTGGCATATTGGTAGAGCTTGCATACATCTCAGGGTGGGTGGGGGGTTCTTTCCTGCATCTGATTACTTGTGGTGCAGGGATGTGCTGCATTCACCTAGAATCTGACAATCCTACCAATATAAAATTATTGACACTGTAAACTCAGCTTTTAAATATTTATCTATTTATATTTATTTATGGCATTTATTTGCCACCTCAGTCTTGACAAACTCTAGGCAGTGTACATATATTTTCAAAATGCTCTTGAGTAAATGGTGTAAAATTGCTACAGGTACTCATTTTTAGCTGCAATGACAAAAAAATGACAAAATTTGCTTCCTGACATCAGATGCAAATACATAAGTCATGTGGTTTGTGTCATAAAGCCATGACCCACATGTCTTTGCTTGAATACAAAAACATAATGTCTCCTACCTTGTAGGCACCTATGGGAGCTGTTCATTTATACATTGCTAATTGCTAAAAAAAACAGAAAGCAAAAAATAGGGATAAAGGGGCAATTTTCTCAGTGAAAGGAAAAAAGAATGGAGCCTTTCAAAGGAATATTATCTTGCCTTGGGGTAAGCAGTGAGGTGGTAATGTTGGCAGATGATACCACTATTCACAGTGGTAAAAACCAAAAGTGCTCATGAAGAGTTCCAGAAGAATCTCTTTAAACTGGGTGAATAGTCAACCAGATGGCAAATGCAATTCAACTTAAGTAAGTGTAAAGTGATGCAGTTTAGGGGGGTGGAAACTAACTTCACATATATATTGAGCTATCTTTAACCAGGAAAAAGATCTTGAGATCATAGTGGATGGATAGGTTAATGGGGATATCAACACAGTGGGCAGCTGTCTGTGAAAAGGGTAGCTTCCATGCTAGGGAAATCATTATTAATTATTAAGAAATCAACTGAAAATATGAATGCCAACATGAATATGCCTATGTACAGTTTTGTGTTTTGTCTGCATTTGGAGTACTGTGTATTGTTCTGGTTGCCACATTTGAAAAAGTATACAGTATAATGGAGCTGGAAAAGGTTTAGCAGAGAATAATCAAAATGGTCAGAGGGCTCAAGCATCTTTCCTATGAAAAAAGGCTAGACTGTTTGTGAGTCTTCAGCATGAAGACTTTCAGACTGAAAGAGGGTATGCGAAGGTATATCAGGTCATGTCTTTCTACTTTTCTCAAAATAACAGGATCAGGGACCATTGACTGAAGTTGATTGGAAGGGGATCTAAGACAGCCAAAAGGAAGCACTTCTTCATTCTTGTTTGTGTTGGGATAAATTAAGATCTCTCCCTGCCCAATCAAATAACAAAAGATTCCTTCCAAGGTGCACATTCCAAATAGTAGACAAGGCCACAGCCCGCAGGAAACACAGACAGGAAACACAAACAGCAGGGGGCCCAACCACAGAGCGCCTCCTCTCTGAAATCTGGCAAATTACACTTCTCTCAAGTTCCTAGGGGGCGGGAACACCTTTGCATAGCAACGACCAAGCTCTCCTATATAAATGGCCTGTGGGGGAAATACAGGTGTGGCCACCTTCCAACCAGCATACTCCGTACTTTGTACTTTATATATGCTCTTGGGTAATAAACCAGCAAACCTCTGTTCCAGCAACTGCCTGCGTCTATTCATTCCCGGCTTGGGACGAACCTTGGTAAGATTCCTTCTAACATTTGTCTCTTCTTTTACCACATACACTTCTTAAGTATCCAACTCCTGCTTCATTCAACTGTCATATTGTTAGAATGAATTAAGATCACTGTCCTGCCTGCATGTTGTCTCCCCCCCCCCAGAACAGGTAAAAGGAAACCCAATTGTTAAAAGGTTACAAAATAGCATAAGAGTTTGATATTGCCAGAGATTAAGATGGAAAAGGAAGCCCAACTGCTTAGACAAAGGATTCCCTCTCAATTCAATTGGAAAGCTTGACACACAAATGGTCAGTTCATTCACAGAACTTAGCCAGCCATTCAGGTAGATCTCCTTCCTCAGCCAAACAGATCTCCATAATAAAATAACAATAGACTTGGAATTGCACATTCCAAGTAAGCCACAGCCCACAGGAAACATGAACAGCAGGGGGCCCAACCACAGAGCACCCCCTCTCTGAAATCCGGCAAATTACACTTCTCTCAGGTTCCTAGGGGGCGGGAACACCTTTGCATAGCAACGACCAAGCTCTCCTATATAAATGGCCTGTGGGGGAAATACAGGTGTGGCCACCTTCCAACCAGCATACTCCGTACTTTGTACTCTGCATATGCTCTTGGGAATAAACCTGCAAACCTCTGTTCCAGCAACTGTCTGCATGTCTATTCATTCCCGGCTTGGGACGAACCTTGGTAAGATTACCTTCTAACAATTGGGTTTCCTTTTACCTGTTCTGGGGGGGGGAGACAACATGGAGGCAGTACAGTGATCTTAATTCATTCCAAATATATTTCTCCTGACATACCCAATTCTCACTTCCATATAATAAGTGGACAAAGAAGTATGCTCTCACACCCTCCCTCCCTTCCTTCCTTCCCCCCCTCCATCCCCTATTTACATGCCTTAGAATGTACCCATTCATTTTGCCATCTCCGGCAAACCTGAATTCATCTACCTGCTCTAATTTTTCACCCTACCTAAACTACCTGTAATTTAAAACTTCCCCCTCTTTTGAATCAGGTATTGCCCCAACGTACCTCTGAATGTAAACTCAATGGCTTTGAACCCTTGTCAATGACCTCAAAAGAGTGGAAGATGGCTCCATCTTTGATCCTCTCCTAATCAGTGTGCAGAGATGAATGAAATTTGTAGACTAGGTAGTTGCAAGTGAGATAAAGTAAGATGTATCTTTGGAGACAAATTGGGAGTGTAAGAAGTCACCATCCCCACCCCCATGGACAAACATCTAATGGGGGAATAGTATTTATTGGAGAGTTTAGAGCTGTGAACTGCAGCCTTCCATTCCTTGCTAAATCTTCTTTGGCCCTGAGAGGTGGCCTCTTCTTTCCAATAAATGGATTCATACTTTTTGTTGTTGTTCAGTCGTTTAGTTGTGTCCGCGTCTTAGTGACCCCATGGACCATAGCACGCCAGGCCTTCCTGTCCTCCACTGTCTCCTGGAGTTTACTCAAATTCATGTTCATTACATCGGTGATGCTATCTAACCATCTCATCCTCTGCCGTCCCCTTCTCCTTTTGCCCTCAGTCTTTCCCAGCATCAGGGTCTTTTCCAGTGAGTCCTCTCTTCGCATTAGGTGGCCAAAGTAGAATCCTCCTAAAAATGGTCCAGAGCAGAAAGTTTCTTCCTTTTTCATAAAGTCTGTGCTTTCCAAGTCAAAGCTGGCAGGAGAATGTTTTACTTTCCTAATGTGGAGAAATGGAAAAAGAAATTATCCAAACTGTAAGGCCAAGGGAGAAAATAGTAGGAAGTGTCATTCAGATTTCAGAATAAAATATTCGAGAAAAGGCAAGGACTGAAAAAAGAGGCAAAAAGAGTAGCTGTAAAGACAGGCCAGGGCCCATTGATTGGCCTCTTTGATCCCAGCACTTGATAACCAGACAGCTTGTCTGCCAATTATACTCCCACTTTTGCCAATCTCTCAAACTAATGGGGTGATTTACATGGCCAGGGACTCTTTGAATGCAGGGGAACAACCTGAAGACCTTTGTCATGAAATAAGCATGTTGATCTTTCATCTGTCCTCCCACCCTCCACACCTCTCACCACAAGGGAAAAGAAATTCCTTCCATCTTGCTCTCAGCAGAGGAAGAAGGCAACTTTTGTTTGGATATGGATGGAGCAGACAGAGGGATCTGGGGGCTCAAATTACAAAGATGAAAGAAGGATTAACCCCTTATCCTCAGCATGTGCTCCAGGAGCTGACTTCAAGTGGCTGGCCTGGTTGGGTGCCTTACCTAGTCATCTCTTGCCAGTGTGTAAGAGACAGCACCACTTGCAAAAGCCCATGACCAAGCCAACATGCTGAGGCACAGACTGCTCTAACTAATCAGGAGGTTCTGCTCACCTGCCTATGTTGGCACTGCATTTGTTCGTGTGGGCACTGGGCTGCGTCCAAATACAGCACTGGTGGCAGCAAGGTTTCGGAGGCCAAGCTCCACAGCCTGCCCTTCAGTCTTCAGATATACTGGCAATGCACCAGAAAATCCATCTGGTAGTGGGGGACACAGTTTGCCTCAGATTGCAAATAATTGGGCTAACTATACTGCCTCCCTTTGTCTTCGAAATGGCCTCCTGGGCAGCTGTCTTTGGTGGCATGGTCTCAGGACACCTGAAAGAAATCGTGGGGACCTTTCCAGGAAATAGGGAGCCTCATTTCTCCATCGCGTCCAGTATTGTTCATGGCAACTAGCAACAGCAGCTCTCCAGGATGTCAGACTCAGAAGGTCCTTTCCATCTGCTGGCTGAGATCATTTGACAGCAGAGAAGCCCTGGCCTTCTGCGTGACAAGCAGGTGCTCCGTCACTAAGGGTGGCCTCTTCTCTGATTTCTACAGGTCCTCCATGGGTGTATAAAAGCAAGTATTTTTTTCTGGAATGCTTCTGACTTCTTCTCTTATGGTTTTGTTAGCAATTTTAAGAGTGAAGCAACTAACTAGATACATAGTGAATCTATGGTATTTTCCACTGGGAGGGCAGACAAATTTCCTGTGCATTTAGAAGTAGTTTGGGATACAGACATACATGAGGTGAAGCTTTTCCCAAGATGGCATTACTATATCTGTAAAAATGGCACTTTCTACATTCTGTGTTAACAGATTGCTGTTAGGTGCATAGGCCCACTTACGTGAAGGGCAGACAAACATAGTTTGGAGGGATCCCAAAGTATACTTTCCAGGATTGCATTGTGGCTTCCATAAGGAGGGAGCGTCCAAAGTGTGATCCAGAAGGGCTAGCTGGGATGTATCCGGATTTCGGTAGTATGTTGGGCACGTGGCCATCAGCTGCTGTTCCTCCTCCTCCTCCTCCTCCTCCTCCTCCTCCTCCTCCTCCTCCTCCTCCTCCTCCTCCTCCTCCTCCTCCCTGCAGCTAGACACTTGTCAGAAAGAGAGCCAGCAGAGCCAGTGGAGCCAATCCCTGAGAGAGGCGGTGGGCTGCCCTTCACCGGATGCATCCAAGCAGAGATTGAATGGCCATCTGCTGGGGATGCTTTCATTTGAGTTCCTGCTCTGGGCAGAGGACTGGGCTCAGTGGACTAAAGAGCCCCTTCCAACTCAGTGATTCTCTGAATCAAATGGGAGGTGGTGACAGATGCCTTTCCTCCTCCATCCTGCTTCGTTTAGAAAAGGGGAGGGAGCGAGATGGCTCAGAAACAAGAAGGTGCCTTCTGGTGGAGTGGGAGGAGCAGAATCAGACTAAGGGGTGGCTCACCACCATTTCCCCCTTCAACAAAACTGAGCCAAACTAGCCAGCAGTGAGCTTCCAGTTGAAGGAAGAGCCGTAGTAAGAGGGCTTCGTCTACTCATCCAGGGGCTGCAAATCTCTTCCATAGCAGGTGCACAAACATTGCGCAGGACAATGAGGAAAAGATCAGGAGGCAAGTGTTCCACCTCCATTAGAAGTGAATGAAAAAGTAGTTCAGAGCAAAACATTAGTAAAAAAAGCAGGTATAGGCACCTGAACATTAGAAATAGTAGACCTGGTGGCCAAAAAGAAATCGCATTTAATTTGTTTAATGCAACAATACAGCATTTCTTCATTCTGTACTTACAATCTTTGATCTGTAGTTTTAATTTAACCTATTCTAAACCTAACCTTAAAAAAGGAGACAGTATTGAGGACAATTTGGTCAGCTCGCCTTTTTATCCTTCTTCTCTTTATTTGTTCCCTCTCAACCTTTTCTTTTGTGCTGTCTTTTTGCATCTGAGTTTTTTTTTCACAGATGCAGGATTATTAACAGATATGAACATGTGATCAACATACAGGATTAGTAACAGGAGTCAAAGTAAGTGTGATGGCCCCGATTCTAATCCCCAAATCAGTCTCCTCAATACACTCCAATTGAAATGTAGAAGCAGCTTTATTGGGGATATGCAAATCGAAGCATTGCCAAAGACCCGAATGAGAATGGGGGAAAGATTGTGCCTGAGGCTCCCACCTCTATTCAAGGAAGGATTTTCCAAGTTGGCATAAATGGATTCCTTGACCCCTCTCTCAAACCACCTATCTTCTCTGTCTAAAATGTGAACATTAATGTCCTCAACACATTCACATTTTAGACAGAGAAGATAGGTGGTTTGAGAGAGGGGTCAAGGAATCCATTTATGCCAACTTGGAAAATCCTTCCTTGAATAGAGGTGGGGGCCTCAGCCACAATCTTTCCCCCATCTTCCTCCCTGCTTTGTCTTCTGTGCCTAGGAAGATTAAGACCATTTCGCAAGCTCAACAGCAGCATGGTGATCTTAACGATCCTCCTTTGGATGATAAAGGGACTTAGAAACAAACATCTCAAATAACCATGACCTAGCCCCAGGTGCAAGGTCACACAGCCACCCTAGAAACATATTTAAGGATTCCCTTACTAACTTTACTCAGACTGAAGAAGCTTCTTGGATAAGGAGCGAAACATTTCCACTGAGAAAATAGAAATCCAGTTGACATGATTCAAGCTACAGACTGTTCCACCTGGATGACTGAGAACCTTCATCGACATTCAGCGGAAGACACTTTATTGCCTGATAGTGAAACAGGATATAGTACTCACCATCTCCACAAAGTCAAGGCATGTTATATTGGCCTCTAATGTCAAAGTACGATAAATTCAAATGTAACCAAAATTTAAGCAAATATCATAGAAATCTGAGCAAGCCATCTGAGCAAGGTAATATAAATTAAATAAATAAATAAAGATATATTGCATTCCGTTGTCCCTTCACTTGAAAAGGAGACCGATATGGTTTCCCATTTTAACCTCCTCCTTTATTTTACTTGTTCCAACCAAGTCTTGCTTCTTGATGCCATGAATCAGACGCTCAGCCCATGAACTGTGAACTGGATGCTTCAGCAGTACAGAAGGTGCAGCATGATTGCTTTTTCCTTTATCTCCAGGGTAATTTAAGAAGCCCCAGGCCCGTTCCTATGGTGTTCATCATGCTGGACTTGGCCCAGTGATGCAAGAGGAATGGTGAGGAAAAAGAGATTAAGGCCTGATGGTAGACTCAGATAGATACTGGAGGACAGTACGTAAGGACTCAGTTAGCAAGCACAGGATACAAGCTGGACAAGTGACCACTCCAAGTGTGACATTCAACAATTTTAGTTCCTGACTTGACCAGTGTTGGTTAGTTAGAACACAGTTAAATAAGTAAGTTAAATACCATGTCACCCTGGACACAGTCCCATTTATTTCACTTTATCATTGTTCCATCATATAATGTAACTTCCCCCCCCCAAAAAAAACTGAGTGAAGTATTTCCAAGAGAAACCCAGGCTTCAGGGACCCAGTGAATAAAGCAACTGCAGCGGGAAGTTTAGATGCCATATTCTGTGAATCTGAAGGAGCAAATCAAGGTCTGAAAGAGGACGCCCTCTCTGTAACCATAAATATATCTGTGGAAGGGAAACCGAATCAATATTTTCCACACATCTGGGTTCTCTGCTACATCAGTGCCTTAGGACTCTAGGCTCGGGTTATTCAAATACCTGAGAGTTAGGGCTCCTTGTTTCTTACAGCTTTAAAAGCTGCAGACTAATAGGGCAGGGAAACAGAGTTTCTTTACACGCTTTTTTTTTTCAATCTTTCAGACTGTGTTATTGCAGGATACTAAAACATTGAGCTAGATGAACGACACGATAGCTTTAACCATAGGCATTACTACAGTACTTTATTTTCTTGCTCTTTGCATTGCAGGCAACACAGCACAATAAGCTTGTTCCTTCTAATTCAGGCCAGTGGAAGCAATAGGTGTGTTCTTCTTGGCGATCACTCGTAGCCGAGTAATATAAAATAAATAGTAAAAGAGTAAAATAGGTGTGTATATGTTTTGCAACTATTCTAGGAAACAGGGGTCCCAGCTCCAGCAATGCTTTTGATTACCAGTTTTTCTAAAATGATAAACATTTTGCTTGGTTGAGAGTCAAGTGCCTGTAATGCAGAACAAACAATGCTGGAAAAAGTAGGAAACATCACACTGAGGCTCAAATAATGGCACGATGGGCGAGAAGGAAATGTTGCGGTCAAGGCTGATCAGGCTGCAGGAACGTGCAAATTAGCAGATGGCTATCCCTTGCCTCATGACACTTCCATTTCCCCACGTGTCCTCCAAACAAAAACTGATATTCACAAAGCCAGACAAGACACGTTCTATAGCAAAAATGTTTAATCTCTTCTTAATGTGTGTGTTTATTTACAAGTACTAAATCTGAAGAACATTAAAATAGGAAATAGCAGGATATTTACACAACCAAAGGGTGCCGACCTGCCACACTGGCACAGTTGCTTCAAGTCTGAAACAATTACATAAAGTTATCATGATTTTATTTTTTTTTTAAATTTACTATTAAAATTCTTTGCTTTTTATGGTTTCCTCTCTGCCTCCCCTCCCATACCACCCCCTTTCCCGTTTCTTAAAGGACAGTTAACTGCAGCCTTGACATTCCTTAGAAATAAGTGTGAGTGGCAGCCCCTACAGTGCTGGGATAGATATTCAGCCCCAAGTAGTACCGAAAGTGCTGAAAAGAGGAACATCACAATGGGAGAAGGGATTAGCTCACCATCTTGTCCAGTGTACCCACTCCCCTATTCCGCTTTTTGGAACTGTCCCTAAACCTTCCAGTTCCAAGGAGCTGGAAGTACTTACTCCCTGTATAATTTTTCTTGGAGCAGATGTGCAAAAAGAACCTATGATAAATTTGTAAACCCTGCTGCATGGAGCCGGTGTTTGTCCTTCAGGCTGTCTGCCTGGAAGGTGGAAGTAGAATCAGCACCAGCTGCCCTATGTAAACAGTCCAAAGTATGGAGCTCACATGGGATCTGGTGCATGTTATTAGACTCCTGTAATTTTGTACATTTTGGGGTGCAACCAAATATTGAAGACAACTGATTTGTCATTCTCACTTGCTAAGGGATTTCTTATGTTAGAACACTATGAACTTTGAAGAAAAACCAATAGTTCAAGAGAACAAGAAAGCTGTCTCCAATGAGCTCTCTCAAATCATTTTCTCAGATCTGTGCATTTTTCTATCTGGATCATGTATTAATCACAGTGCCTTCAACATCTTTCTATTCAGGTGATCCTTCAACCCGGTCCCATAGTTTGCTGTCCTAAAACAGCATTCATATTTAAGAATCCAAGAGCATAGGGGAGGACGTGAAATATGAATCAACTTATCAGCAATGAATATAAAACCTGAACAAGTACCTGAAGAACAAAATATATTTCATATGCATCTTTTCGTACATGGGTACTCAAATAATGGAGAATTTATCACGTCATTGATGCTGGAATGGACACTAGTTTTGTTGGTAGGGAATCACAAATAATATTGGTGGGAATCAATTGGCGTAACACTTAACTGCAATTTTAAAAAGTGACATGATAAATACTCTTCTTTGTTTCTGATGTTTGATGCTTTTAGGAATCCTTGGGCTAACTTTACTTAGAAAAATATGTTGGCATATCCATTTGAATAATGTCTATTTATTCAGTTTTAGTATTACCATTTTAATATTCCACTGTTTCATTTTTGAAGGATTTTTGTAAAGATGTGTTAATCCAAGGGTTTCCTGCTTATGTGTACGACTTTCTCATATGCTCATTTGAGCATCAATCAAAATGCATATCAAAAGATCTTGCCTATTGTAATGACATGAATGACTACAATTAAAATAACTGCTTAACTACAGAAACTTCTGGGGATTCAATATTTCTGTCAAAGCCTCTGACATTATCTTGGCAGAGTATTTGTATAACCAGGTGCATCAAGGGTCAACATAATCTGATGAAAAAAACCTAATAAAATATTTATACTTCTGGAAAGCAAATTCATTCTGTCCCTCCTCACTGTTAATCCCACCATTAACAGGAAAGAAACTATAAACAGTTATATGAGAAGAACAGACCCTCAAGAGAAATAAGTGGAAATATGAAAGGACAGCTTACACAATACCAAAGGAAGTGAAAAGCTAAGGGAATTGTTGCTTAGGAAGACAAGAATGGTCCTACTGAGTAAGATGAAAAGTCCATGTAATCCAAAAGGAGCTAGCAGATGTTTCAAGGAACTGCACAAGCAGGGTATGAATAATCTTCAATCCATTTAGGAATGTGGTTATCAGAAGTATGTTGACTTTGAATATAGTTAAGTAAAACAGGTTAGATGAGCAACAAAGAAGAAAAAATGATGGTCAAATGCCCACAAAAAAAGGTCCATCTTTTTAAATGATGAATCCTTCACTAAGAAAATTACTTCATAAGCTAACTTACTTCATAAATTGTTATGAATTGCTTCATAAGCTAACTTTAGAGGGAGTTACCAACAAATGGGCCTCATTTACCCACAAGAAAAAAAATGGATGATGCTATCAAAAGGATGTACCAAGAAAAAGAAAATTGGCCTAATATGTTTCAAAATACTTATTTTCCATGGGCACTAAAAAAGGACATCAGTATGTTGACTAGTAAGTTCTACTCAAGTGGGTGTTATGAGTCCACTTCACATTTCAAAACTTCCAACAGGACAGTAATGTCAACCTTGCCCATGTATTCAATGAAGTCATTGTAAGGTGAGATGTTTATTTAAATTATTATACATGCAAAAATGCCAATTGTTTACTATGGAGGTAGACTGGGAGGGGAATTGAACTTAAGGTGCATGCAGGTTTGCTCTCCTATTGAAGTATTTTAACCTAGTTGAGACACTGGATTATTGCAATTCATTGGTTGAATGATTTAAAAAGGGCAACCCAGATTCACACAAATTACATCCCCAAGAGCCCCATTAGAGTAGTACAAAGAAGCGAACAACTCCATTTGCAAGCAAGGACGATCAACTCTGTAAGTTGCATGGTGACATCAGTGAACCACCAGTCCCCAGAGGTACGGCACAACTGTCTGCAGAGTGGAAGCCTTCCTATGTAGGGCTTTATGGACATGAGCTCAAGCCCCGATAGTGCAGGGTTTGAAACTGCAATTAAAGAGGATCAAAGAGATGCTCCGTTTATTCATTAGAGCTCTCCCATATGAATCTGACTGTAAACGCTTTGGACATACTGGAGGAATGTCTGGTCACACAAACAGTTGTTTATTTTCAGTGAAACCGCAAGCACCATGGTGAGAAAGATGAACGTCTGGGTTCAGTTGCCTACTTGTCATATATTTTTCTCCCGTTAGTGGGACAGCCACTGAGCTTCTCTTTTGCCTTGGGCACTGTCTGGAAAGTGACTGGCTCTGTTTCAATAGCAGACTAACTGATAGACAGTACCAGATAATCATATCTACCCCTAAAAAAAAACAGAGAAGCATCCCCCAATACAAAGCACATGCGGAGAGGAACAACTTTTTTCATGGCCCCATCTGAATATTGCTATAATGGATCTATCCTATCCCACTTTCTATGTCTTGAGTGAAGCCTTTGCATGTGAAAAAGCATCCACCAGGCTGTCTTTATGCCTGCAAATATGCAGTAAATTCAAGATCTGCTGTTTGCTCCACAAACAAGATTAATTTAAAGTACTTGGTCATAAACTGATTAGTTTCATTACTTTTCAGCTATTTTAATTGAAGTGGTTTGTCCACTTGGCAAAGAACCTAGAAGATACAGATGAATGCTGACCTTTCCACACACTTCATGGTTAGTTTTTTATTTTATTCTATTTATTTGTTTATTTTCAGCAAGGACTCCTTTCCCCAGGGTTCAAGTCATTACTGCAGAATGATGGTAATGATTTAGTTGAATCAAGGCCAGTAATGGCAAAAACAGGGTATGATTCATTGAACAAAGATTTTCCAAAAAAGAATAAATCCCCAAATCAGACTCCCACTTAAGATGGCAACAGAATGACAACTCTTTAGTGAGCTCCCAAATCACTCACTTAATTTTGCATTCTTCAGGACCTTCATATAAATCCAGTCCTGATCTACTCCATGGCCAAGATCAACCTAACATAGATAAGAAAACTCCAGCATGGGTTTATCAAGAATAAGTCATGTCACACCAACCTGATCGTTTTTGATAGAGTGATCAGTTTAGTTGATAATGGGTATGCCATGTACATAGTATACCTTGACTTCAGGAAAGAATTCAACTAAACGTCTCATGAGATCTTAGTAATGATGTTAAATTTGGATTAGACTATCCTATCATTAGATGGCTCCAGCAAAGGAGATCGTTACCTTGTCGTGGTGCTGGAGCTTGAGCACCTCAAGGAAACCATGAGCTAAACCGTGAAGGGACACCCAAGACGGGAAGGTCGTGGCAGAGAGGTCAGACTAAATACGATCCCTGGGGAAGGTAATGGCAACCCACCCCAGTATTCTTGCCGTGAAAACTAAATGGATCAGTACAACCAGAGATATGTCGCTATACCATCGGAAGATGGGACTCCCAGGTCGGAAGATGGTCAAAATGCTACTGGGGAGGAACAGAGGATAAGTTCAACTAGCCCCAGATGTGATGACGCAGCTAGCTCAAAGCCGAAAGGACGGCTAGCGGCCGACGGTGCTGGTGGTGAACGACGAATCCTATGTTCTAAAGATCAACACACCATAGGAACCTGGAATGTAAGATCTATGAGCCAGGGCAAATTGGATGTGGTTATTGGTGAGATGTCAAGATTAAATATAGACATTTTAGGTGTCAGTGAACTGAAATGGACTGGAATGGGCCACTTCACATCAGATGACCACCAGATCTACTACTGTGGACAAGAGGACCACAGAAGAAATGGAGTAGCCTTCATAATTAATAATAAAGTGGCTAAAGCAGTGCTTGGATACAATCCAAAAAACGATAGAATGATCTCAATTCGAATTCAGGGGAAGCCATTTAACATCACAGTGATCCAAATATACGCCCCAACCACAGATGCTGAAGAAGCAGAAGTAGATCAGTTCTATGAGGATATGCAGCACCTACTGGATAATACACCAAAAAGAGATGTTATTTTCATTAAAGGAGACTGGAATGCTAAGGTGGGTAGTCAGACGACACCTGGAATTACAGGCAAGCATGGTCTGGGAGAACAAAGTGAAGCAGGACATAGGCTGATAGAATTTTGCCAAGACAACTCACTGTCAATAACAAACACTCTCTTCCAACAACCTAAAAGACGACTTTATACATGGACTTCACCAGATGGTCGATTGACTACATCCTTTGCAGCCAAAGGTGGCGGACATCTATACAGTCGGTAAAAACAAGACCTGGAGCTGACTGTAGTTCAGATCACGAACTTCTTATTGCAAAATTTAGAATCAGACTAAAGAGAATAGGGAAGACCCACAGATCAGTTAGATATGAGCTCACTAATATTCCTAAGGAATATGCAGTGGAGGTGAAGAATAGATTTAAGGGACTAGATTTAGTAGATAGGGTCCCAGAAGAACTATGGACAGAAGTTTGCAACATTGTTCAGGAGGCGGCAACAAAAAACGTCCCAAAGAAAAAGAAAACCAAGAAGGCAAGATGGCTGTCTGCTGAGACACTGGAAGTAGCCCAAGAAAGAAGGAAAGCAAAAGGCAACAGTGATAGGGGGAGACATGCCCAATTAAATGCAAAATTCCAGAGGTTAGCCAGAAGAGATAAGGAATTATTTTTAAACAAGCAATGTGCGGAAGTGGAAGAAGACAATAGAATAGGAAGGACAAGAGACCTCTTCCAGAATTTAGAAACCTCGGAGGTAAATTCCAGGCAAAAATGGGTATGATCAAAAACAAAGATGGTAAGGACCTAACAGAAGCAGAAGAGATCAAGAAAAGGTGGCAAGAATATACGGAAGATCTGTATAGGAAGGATAATATTGGAGATAGCTTTGACGGTGTGGTCAGTGAGTTAGAGCCAGACATCCTGAAGAGTGAGGTTGAATGGGCCTTAAGAAGCATTGCTAATAACAAGGCAGCAGGAGACGACGGTATCCCAGCTGAACTGTTTAAAATCTTGCAAGATGCTGCTGTCAAGGTGATGCATGCCATATGCCAGCAAATTTGGAAAACACAAGAATGGCCATCAGATTGGAAAAAATCAACTTATATCCCCATACCAAAAAAGGGAAGCACTAAAGAATGTTCAAACTATCGAACAGTGGCACTTATTTCACATGCCAGTAAGGTAATGCTCAAGATCTTGCAAGGTAGACTCCAGCAATTCATGGAGCGAGAATTGCCAGATGTACAAGCTGGGTTTAGAAAAGGCAGAGGAACTAGAGACCAAATTGTCAATATCCGCTGGATAATGGAGAAAGCCAGGGAGTTTCAGAAAAACATCCATTTTTGTTTTATTGACTATTCTCAAGCCTTTGACTGTGTGGATCATAACAAATTGTGGCAAGTTCTTGGTGGTATGGGGATACCAAGTCATCTTGTCTGCCTCCTGAGGAATCTGTATAACGACCAAGTAGCAATGGTAAGAACAGATCATGGAACAACGGACTGGTTTAAGATTGGGAAAGGAGTACGACCAAGTAGCAATGGTAAGAACAGATCATGGAACAACGGACTGGTTTAAGATTGGGAAAGGAGGGTTGTATACTCTCACCCTACCTATTCAACCTGTACGCAGAACACATCATGCGATGTGCTGGGCTTGAGGAATCCAAGGCTGGAGTTAAAATCGCTGGAAGAAACATTAACAATCTCAGATATGCAGATGATACCACTTTGATGGCTGAAAGCGAGGAGGAGTTGAGGAGCCTTATGACGAAGGTGAAAGAAGAAAGTGCAAAAGCTGGGTTGCAGTTAAACCTCAAAAAAAACAAGATTATGGCAACCAGCTTGATTGATGACTGGCAAATAGAGGGAGAAAACGTGGAGGCAGTGACAGACTTTGTATTTTTAGGCGCAAAGATTACTGCAGACGCTGACTGCAGCCAGGAAATCAGAAGACGTCTACTTCTTGGGAGGAGAGCAATGGCAAATCTTGATAAAATAGTTAAGAGCAGAGACATCACACTGACAACAAAGGTCCGCATAGTTAAAGCAATGGTATTCCCTGTAGTAACCTATGGCTGCGAGAGCTGGACCATAAGGAAGGCTGAGCGAAGGAAGATAGATGCTTTTGAACTGTGGTGTTGGAGGAAAATTCTGAGAGTGCCTTGGACTGCAAGAAGATCAAACCAGTCCATACTCCAGGAAATCAAGCCAGACTGCTCACTTGAGGGAATGATATTAAAGGCAAAACTGAAGTCCTTTGGCCACATAATGAGAAGACAGGATGTCCTGGAGAAGAAGCTGATGCTAGGGAAAGTGGAAGGCAAAAGGAATAGGGGCCGACCAAGGACAAGATGGATGGATGATATTCTGGAGGTGACAGACTCGACCTTGGGGGAGCTGGGGATGGTGACGGCCGACAGGAAGCTCTGGCGTGGGCTGGTCCATGAAGTCACGAAGAGTCGGAAGCGACTGAACGAATAAACAACAACAAATCATTAGATGGAGATGGCCTTATTTGAACAATTATATCCAACAAATCTGATTGGCTCCATGTTTAGCTGGAAAGAAGTGTTGAGTGGTATACTGAAGGGCTGCATTCTAGGTCCTGTGCTGTTCAACTTATTTATAAATGACTTGGATGAGGAATAGAAAGTAGGTTTATCAACTTTCAGATGACACAAAGATGAGGGGGTAGAAATTAGCAACATGAATGTTAATATGGACAAATGCAATGTTTGAGTAGGATAAATCAAAGGTACGAATATAGGAAGGGGGGAGGAGACCATGCTGGGCAGCAATATATGCAAAAAGGATCTGGAGGGATCACAAGCTAACATAAGCCAACAATGTGATACAGCTGCAAAAAGCAAAGAACAAATGCAAACCTGGGTTGTAGTATCAACAGAAATATGACACCATTAATAGAATTGCTCCCCTCTGTTCAGTATTGGTCAGACTGCACCTATAATATTGTGTCCAGTTCTGAGTACAGCATATTAGGAAGGATATTGACAAACTAAAGCATGTCCAGAGGAGAGAAACTAAGAGAAGGGGCCTGGAAAGAAAAACAGACGAGGAATGGTTGGAGGTGCTGGGCGTGTTTAGCCTGGAGAAGAGAAGAGAGAGATGATTGCCATATTGAGGTTTCTGAACAGCTGTCACGTAGAAGACAGGACAGAATTGTTCAGTGTTGTTCCAGGATGCAAAATGAAAAACAAGGGGTTTAAATGACAGGTAGATTTAAATTGAATAGATTTCCCAATGTTAAGAGCTGTTCAGTAATGGAACAGACTGCCTCGGGAGGTGGTAGACTTCTCTTTGCTAGTGTTTAAACAGAAGTTGGATGGCCATAAAGTAGTGGATTCTTGCACTGGGCAGTGGGTTGGATTAGATGATCTCCAAGTTCCCTTTCCAAGCTTAAGTGCTATGGTTCTAAGTAGCTCTCTTTTGAAAAGGACATGTAACTCTTTAGAGAAATTGCTTCTTTCTATTAATCAAAACAGATGAAGATTCTGATCACTTGAATGCATAAAGCCAAGTTTGCTTCTTTGTGATCCATGACACAATTTGTAAAGTGAAAAGATAAGCCACTTTGAGGAATATAAATCATATAATGTTTATAGTCCCAAGTACACTTCAAAGTCTGGAGAGGTGAACCTGTAAAACATTATGGTATCCTTCATGTGCAGCAACATTTAGCTGTCCTTTAAGACTTATATGAGTACCATTTTCCAGAAATAAACAATTTACATTAATTCTTTTTGTTTCTTGTACAAGAAGTGACAAATTAAGTCCAAAATTTCAAAAAATAAAAAAGTCTAACCAAATCTCTAATATTCAACACTTGCATTTTTTTTCTTTTGAAAAAAGATTAACTCAGACTAAATTCTATCACAGTCATGCAACAGCCCACAGGTCTTATGGATCCAGAATTATCTCAGGACTCCACAGATTTTTTTTAGTTTGTTTTATTTTATTGTCTTCTCTTCCTCCTCCTCTTTAATTAAAGAAATAATTAAAAAATAAAAATTACAAAGTAATTTGAGATGTATATTCAAAGGATTGTTCTATTGGTGAGGAATGTTAATATGTTTTTCCATTTGGTATTTTTCACTGTTAGTGTAAAAACCGCATTTGATATTGTTTCAACTCCTCCAGTTAATTACACAGTGCCCCACTGAGGCGTAAGAATTAGATTGTAACAACATTTTGTGTACACACACACACACACACACACACACACACAAATATCACATCCCTGTCTTCCCCTTATTTGCTTCCTAAGGGAATGGATAGGATCAGGCCTGGTATGTTTTACAATACCTTCTCTTTCAACACCATGTAGGCTGAGAGAACAGCTTAATTTATTGATACTAGGTAGGCAGATGGGTGAAGGCTGAAAATTCAGTGGATTTGGTCACCTGAGTTGAAATAGGGCAGTGACTTCAACACACTGGTAAACTTAAAATAATAGTAAAAAGCATTACATACAGAGCTGAGCTGAACGTCTTAATGCAAAGAGTGGAATATTTGACGGAATGATGAAGAAATAAATGAAAGAAGAGAGGAGAAAAAGGAAATAAAATCCAGGAAGAATCCCAGTGAAACCCTCGAAAGGGCATGTCTCTCTCACATCTAGCAAGAAAGGTGGAATATGGGATAGCGTGATTCTGTTAGTAGTGTATAGGACTGAAAAAAAATACTAGGCATTTCAGAATTGTCAGAACTGACTCACTTGATTGGCTGGAAATGTGTTTTATGAATTCATTTTAGCAAATGTGTAAATTGCCCTTTGGTACATGATTCCATGGCCAGCATACATTCAGACAGAATTCAGGAAGGCCAGCAGGTTTACTGTGGCCATAAAGCAAGAACCAAGTCCTAGCTCAGCTGGAGAATTTCCCTTTCACTGAGCTTCATTTCTACGCTTGTAAAATGAGAACAGTGGCAACTTCTTTTGCAGGGATGTAGTGATTCTCAACATTTGCCACTGAACTTAATTTAACAAGCAAAAGTCTCCTTTCCAATGGTACAGAGTTCACATATAAAGGCTTTGCTTTTAACTGAGGATACCTTCTAACTCAGCTGTGCCAAAATAAGACAAAGGAACACACATGTTCCATTCCAAAACATTACAAGATACCTTGGAAATCTCCATGGCAGCAATAAAGGAACTCTTGTCTTTAATCATATGGGAGATGTCTGATTCAGCCTAGAGAACATGCAAGTAACTAAGTGTCTCAGTTCCGTTTTTTAATTTTTTTTGCAGCCTTTCCACTCTTTTGCAATGTTGGCACCTGTTTCCTCTGGTGATAGTCTGCTAACAAAGAACTCCAGAGCCAGCTAATGATCAGAAGCAGAGTGGAAAGGAATTATAATCTTTGGGTTGGAGGAAATAGGAGAAAACAGAAAGTAGGTCTTCAGTTTGGGGGGGGGAGGGGAGGCGGTGACCTCTCTGGTACTTTTCTGCTAGCCTCCGCACCAGCATTAAATGCGAGTGGACAATCCCATGCTGTTCCTATGGAGATTATTATTTATCTGCTGCCTAAAGAAACGGGGAGACAAGGTAACCAAAGCAAGTCATAATAAGCTGCAGCAAGAATATTGTGTTGGTCACAGATCATTTAAAGTTTCTAGCAAGGAAGCAACCATCCAAACACTTTCCTGAGAGATCCTAACTGATCACCGATATCAGCATTCAAAAAAGATCCTGAATGGTTGTGCTTCCATGCAGTTAAGAGCCACACTTCTCTCTTCCCCTCTCATGGGCCAATCCACCGATCTAGCTGCTATCATTTCCAATTCTCACGGAATATTTAGTTGCACACAAAGAGGACTTGGTTCCAGACTCAGCTTTGGTTGCCTGGCCATTATTTCTTGCTTTTAAGCTTAAGCCCGGTTTTATGTTTTTGGAGATAGTCTGCTGAAGATAGGAGGATGCTATAATCAACATTTGAAAGAGTTGTATGTCCATGAGCATGCACACTCACACGCACACATACCCAACATAAAAACAATGCTGGAACTTACACGCCATATTTATCTGGGCTAAACTGCAATTGCATGTCGGAACACTCTTGTCATTTTCTACCTTTTTGGATAAAGACTGCCCTTCTGACAATCTGACCAGGCCTTACATTGCCATTGGGAGTGCCACCAGAATGTGGTGGAGCCATGCAGTTTCAACGGGCAAAAGTAGCTATTCTCTAAACCTGCATGATCCTGGTGTTGCTAAATCTGGCACCAAGAACATTTTCCTCTGCAATACTGAGAAAGCTGATTAGAATAGGTAGCTCCTTTCACTGTGGCTGTATGACACTTGTACGTGGAGAACTGCTTCTTTGAAAATATCCCTTTGTCCTCTAAATTGAAAGCTTACATACGGAGAGGTTTGTGTCTATGTGTCTATGTGTGTGTGTGTGTCTGCAATGAGAACTGGGTAGGGTCAACTTAGAGAGAATTGTTAAACTCTGCTTACAAAAGCTGATCCTGACTTCTATAAAAAGCCAATGCAAGGATATTTTGGGAAAGTGGATTGCTTCTTATAGATGAGAAAAATCTCCCTTTAGGCGAGATGGTTTTCACATATGCCTATCCCTCTTTTTTATTTTAGTTTTCTTGCCTTCCTGTTTCTAAGTCTCCAGCACACTCTTAAGCAGCATTCAAAATGAGAGCATTTATTTGGCCTGTGCTAAATAACATTTTAAAAATGGCACAGGACAAACTGTGGAAAGAATAAAGGATGCCTGGGACTGCTTCTCTAGGTTCCACTCACCCTCATTTCTCTCCCACACAAATAATTTGTTGGAAAAAAATATCCTGCAACGTTTTCTTGCAGATTTGTAACCTCCCTCCCCTCCATATACTTTCAATCCTTAAAAGAAAAACATTAGCTTGTGGAAATTGTGCAAATATAGCAGTTAACACTAGAGGCAGAAGGCCAGGGAGAAAGAAAGGAAGAGTAGATTCAAGAGTTGAGTTGTCCAGTCAAGGTGGGAAAGGAAGCAAATACAGAAGGAAAAAAATGATAAGACTGCCCACCCGCCTGCTATAAGAAAAACATAATGTAAAAACATTGCCCTAGAAGTTAGTGCACGCCCCAACCTTCCATTGCCGGATTTGGGGCAGGCCTTGGTGAGGGAGGGACAGTAGCAGTTCAGCTGGAATTTCCGCCCCCCCCCCCCCCCCCCCCGCTCTTCTCGCGCATCTCTTGGGTCTCTCAGGTTCTTTGCTACGTGGCTCCTTTCAAAAGGTCCTTGGATTGGTTCAACTTGTTTCGATAATCATGATTTAAGGGTTTGTTTGTTTTTCTTCTGTTCAATCGGTGCAAAAGGTTCAAAGACGCAGCAGACTCTGTGCACTGTTTTGTGCTGGGCCCCAATATATCGTGTGTGTTTTCTCGTTGCTGCAACTTGCTTGCCCCCTCTCTTTTAGCATCCACTGCTAGGAAGTCTGCAACAGCAACTCGGCCTTTTCAGCTACTTAGGGCCATTGTGTCAATTGCCTGCTCCAACTTACTTCGCAGCCGTTGTCTTCGGGCCTGTTCATCCTTCTCTAAAGCAGCTAAAATCTGGTAAAGGAAAGAGCAGAAATGAAAGCATTATTACTAATAAAAAAATTATCTACAATCTGAAATACTTTCCACAAGGAGCTGTCTAGACAGGAGAGGCTACACTACACTACAGTAAGGAGATAATGGAACATAGTTGCCAGTGAAAAAAATATGAAGTGGCTGTTTTCCCAAACATCATAGATAGGAAGAGACTGGGAAAAACTACTGAATCATAAGTTGGAACCTGAATGTTATGAAGGGATGAAATGAACGGTTTGGGTTTATTTGCCACACCACTAGAAAACATGACAACTGAGAGGAGGAGACATGCTTAACTTGTTTCGTAGTCAACTGTCCCCTAAAACTGTCAGGATCTTCTCTCTGCAGGCTTTCCCCCCTCAATTTGGATTTCAAAATATGGCAAGTGAAAAGTTATTTAAGCCACTTAGTCTGAGAGGCAGCAAAATTTGCATAGGAAACTCTAAGGCTGCAGGAAAGTGTAAGTATTCCCTTTCTGTTTCAATTATTGGAATGACTCCCCTTCTTCATCCCAACAAAAAATGGGTTTCTGAGCATGCACTGTGCAGAAACCACTGTTATCAAACAGAAGCAGCCAAACTAGGTGGATTGGACCCACCTGAATGCTTTGCCACTCTGAGGTGGAACAGGTCATCTCTACAAGGCCAAACATTATGTTGACCTGGATTTAACTCATCCACAGAGGTCCAGAAACATAATGTGCTTTCTTAATGTCTAGATTTGTCCTGACGTTGAAGATATACGAGGGAATGGTTCCTTATGGACACAAACCCTGATAATTATATAAAACAAACAATGGGATAAATTCCAAGAAAGTCATGGAAATCTCTGAAACTGATAAAGAAACTGTTTCTTTAACAGTCAAATATTTTGAACAGAATATTCAAAGGCCTGCCATGGAATCTTTTTAAGTCAATCTTCTCCAGAACCACTTTGTTTTTAATTCCATTACTATTCACATTTAGACATTTCTCAGCTAATCAGTATTTTTAATGGTCTGTTTATGTGATCCTGAGCTCAGTGAATCCAAAGGAGAATCCGAGCCTCATAGTCTCTCTTAAGGAGTAAACTGTATAAGCAATGAGTCCCTATTTTTGGTTGCTGGGCAAGGCAAGAAAAATTGCTGCTGAAGAACCTAAATTGGTTGGTCCAATGTAGATAAAGGTTTGCTTCAAAAGATCCTATTGCTATTCAAACTATGTTTTTAGAATACTGGAAAATGGCAATTCTGGAATTTTTCCACCAAATTTTCATTCCTCTGAATAGGCTTATACTTCAGTGCCATTTAGAAAACAAGTCAAGTAATGGAATTTAACATGCTTAGGGCATTTATTGAAGACACTAGGAAAAAGGACATAATTAGGGGACACAGTCAAATTCATATAATAAACATCTTTCCTACTAAAAGAGCTAAAAATGCATTCTACATTTTGGTTCTGTTCTCAGAATCAGTTGAAAACCCTTAGATCACCATTTGTACATATTCTTAGAAACCTATTCTTTAATCAACCACATTAATGAACTGAAGGGTGGGATGTTGCGAGTAGGCCTTTTGACAGTGAGTGAGAAGGGAAGATTTGGCAGGAAAGGATTGAGAAAGTGGAGGGATGAAAAAGAAATGCCCCAAAGCCCCACCTCCCTTTAAATTGCACTGCCAGATTAAAAAAAAAAAAGGATGATTAAAACACAATCTCATCAGAAATCCATTATAGTGGTTACATTTGTTGTGAGTGCAAGCTGTATTTTTTTCTCCAATTAAATGTCAAGGCATCCATCAAAAAGAACTCAATTAACCATTTCATTGGCTGCATAATTGGAAACAAGCTCTTGTATAATTAATAGGCTGACTATTTGGAAGCAGGAAAGGCCCATCACAAACCCTACAAGTAATATGGAAATCAGCTCCCCATGATTAAAAGCAGCTGTGACACCTTTAGGCTTCCCATGTTGAATGTGCAGGACACGCTGGGGAGAACACACAGCGCGGCTGCCCAGGGCCTTGGGAAATGCTGCGAATAAGCAAGTAAAAGAACCTGCACAGGGTTTATGTGCCACAGAGCTGGCACATCCAGGTCGAATCATCAGATCAAGGAAGGGGTTAACCAGTCCAGCTTCATGCCCTGTGGGAGGGAGGGAGGGAGGGAGGGAGTGTTCTATGGCTGTTATCCTATGGGGAAAGATTTCTTGTATCTGGCTGCTAAACTTTTCTGAATAGGAAGGGTGATCCCAGAGCTCCCTGGGACAAAAACTGCAAATCGGTACAGGCAAAATCCAGGCCAGAGTTTGATCCCCCAAATGCCTCATCCCTCACCTGAAGTATTGTTCCCAAGCACCTCTAGATGGTGCTAAAACACTGAATGTTAACAAAAGCAACCAATTAGGCTGCCGATGACAAATCTTAGGATCTTAAAGGTATTGGAGACCTGAATGGGAATGAGAGACTCCCCCAAATCTCCTTCAAGTGATTCAGGTGGAGGGTATCACTAAAGTTTGTGAGTTTGGAAAGGTTCTACAACCTGCTTGGTACCAGTTTGTTCTTCTGTTGCCCTTCTGGGAGCAACAGGGTAGAAAAGAAAACAGCAGGGAGAACAGAGAGGAAAAGAGAGATACTTGTCTGTCACCTGCTTTAAAGACTGCCATGATTAGGAAGACGCAAAAACCTAAATGAAAATTAATTATGATTTTCATTCAGCACCAATGACAGCATATTATAGCACTGAGCAATAGGAAAAATTATTCCCTCCCATTTTGCATCAAAGAGGGTGCAATCGGGCTGCATGTAATTGTGTTTAATGAATGAAAACAAACAAAGGGAACAGCTGCTATTTATTAATCCCATTACAAATAATAAAAGAAGCTCCTGAGAGCTGCAAACACATAGGCAGTACTTTTAGAGCAGCCTATAGAGGCCCATTCAACAGATGCCAGACAGTGGTTAACCAAAAAGACAAGGATTGGCAACTTCTCTTGTCTGCAGCTCATTAAGGTTGCACTTTCTAACCACGTAGCACTTGCCCTGCTTGCTATTGATTTCTGCTGTTAAGGCCTTGCTGATTTGTAAGACGAATGAAAGGGAATGTTGGGAGCTGGGAGACTAGCCTCAGGGCAGCAGCAGCTGCTATGAAAAGGGTTGGAGGAACAGTTCTTTGGGTGTGCTGCCTCTGGCCAGAGATTCGGGACTGCTGTTGAACTTCTACAGATGGCAGGCACCTCGCTGGAAAGCTGCAACTCTGCCGGCTGTTAGGATGCTGTTGATGACCCAGCCATCTCCTATAGTGCTTCACCCTTAAGGCAGGTCTGACTTACGCTTGGGTCTATTCATCCAAAAAGCTGTCCCTGGCACTGCTAATGCAGACCTGTGTTTCCCAGAATTGGAACCCACTAAACCTTACCCAATTTAATCAAGGTATGATTAAAAAGAAAGGTTACATGGAGTTCTTATTTGCAAGGGACAGGAACAATTATCTCTGTGAATTCCATTGACATGAATGATGTTGTACTCCTCTCTCTCGTTTGCAGAAAGGAGAAGCAGAAAAGGGGCTCTTTCAGGGAGCAGCTCGCCCCGCCACAACAACTGAGCTGCACAGCTCTGAAGCCCTTTATGCGTCTTGCTGTCAAATGAAACACTGAGTATGACGACTAAGATGTTTTGATTAATCTGCTACTTGATTAATATCTGAAGCATACAGTGGCCTCAAGAATAAGGAATTGGCCAACTCACGGGGGATCATCAGGATCACACTGACTTGTGGGTGGTCTCTTAAGGAATGAAAATATCACTTAAAAGAGGGCCTTAATTCAGGGAGGCTCTTGTGCAACCCCCATTCCTAGTTATGAATAGGAGTTATGAAAATGGAACTTTGTATCTATATGAGAGATGCTTTCCTCTTTTATGCATCACAACCAGTATGTTGGATTGGGTGATTATTAAACTGATTTAAGTATTAAAAATTCTGTATTATTATTGTTCTGTTATCCTTCTCCTTCCATTTCAGTAAGAAAGGCTGTAGGTCTGGACAAAAGAAACAGCATTAGTTCAGTATTTTATTTATTTATTTTTTATCCCGCCTTTATTATTTTTATAAATAACTCAAGGTGGCGAACATACCTAATACTCCTTCCTCCTCCTATTTTCCCCACAACAACAACCCTGTGAGGTGAGTTGGGCTGAGAGAGAGGGACTGGCCCAAGGTCACCCAGCCGGCTTTCATGCCTAAGGCGGGACTAGAACTCTCAGTCTCCTGGTTTCTAGCCCAGCACCTTAACCACTAGACCAAAACAGTTCTCTCTGTATCACATTCTAAAACAAAGGAATAATTCTACATCTTTGTTATCTCTAAGATCTAGTTTGTAGGAAATCTAAGAGGAGAAATCTAGTAACTGGATCTATTCTAGAAGAAGTAGCAACTATTAATCCTCATTAATATGCAATGCCAACAAAAGTTTGGCATGTGAATTTATTTTTATGGAATAAAAACAATAGGAAATTGGAATGTTCCCAGCAACATGACATTATACCACAGAGGGAACTCTGCTGACTTGAAATAGATCTCTGAACTGCATATTAAAAGCAACTCTGTTCTGCAAAATGCAAGTTGTCACAAAGAGATACAGAATCCATCTGAAGTATCTTGTGTATAAAGAAACAATAATATTCAGTTTTGCTGACATGCAGCATTAATGCTAGCTTTCCACCATCCATCCTAATCTGGTGTCATTCGGAAATAATGCTTTGAGAGTTTCCAATATGCAAAACACTTTATATATGAATATAATATTCAAACACAGAGTAATATGATTCAAAACATAGGTAGGCAACCTTTTTGATAGTGGGCATATTTAGAATATTAACAAGCATGTCATAGGCACTCTTACAAAATGGATGTACAAATGTGCTTTCCTATTCACAAATAATGGGCACATCAATCACATAATAACCATTCTCCAGAATGGGAATAGGTGAGATTGCTCCCTGCCAACCCCACTAAGCCCCCAGGATTAATCCCCTGTCACCCCAACTTTCCTTTCCTTCCTTTTCATTTCTGGCAGGTGGCCATAGTTCCAGCACTGAGCTGTGGCCACCCACCATTTTTATTGTTTAATAACCCTAAACCTTTGTGAGACCCGAAGATTTTTGGAAATAAAAATGAGACTGAATTTGGGGGCATGCTAGCTTTCTATTAAAAATAAAATAACTGCAGAGACCCAGGGAGGTGGCTATACACATCTATTCTGAAGTAACTCATCAAATCAATGAGTGAACATCAACCAAGGTTTCCAAAGATTTAAACCTAGTTTTGACTCGAGGCAACTGCCTGGACTAGTCCCTGAAATTTTATTGGCAACATTCTCAGAAGTGGTTTGCCATTGCCTTCTTCCTAGGGCTGAGAGAGTGACTGGCCAAGGTCACCCAGCTGGCTTTTGGCCTAAGGCAGGACTAGAACTCACAACCCTAACCACTACACCAAACTGGCTTGCTAAACCTAGCTATATAGTCATGAATTATTTTTCATTTATCTGTTCTGCTAGATCTCAGGTTCCTCTAAGAACTCTTGATCTCTATTCACATGAGTCTAAGGCAGTAGGCCACTTTCCTTACTAGCTGTTGAAGGAACCTATTTCTTAGCCTTGCCCAGATAGCAATACAGAGCTGTCTGGCAAGGTCTTGTACAAATGCTTTCATTATCTTATACCAATCCCCTTCCCCCAGCTCTCATCATCTTTCTGTTGGGCAATAAAATCCATATAACCCCATTACATATATTTTTATTAGCGTTATATATTTTATTGCTTTAATAAAGGATTGTAGAGAATGTGTTCAAAACTACTTTCTGCTGTTCATACCAATTACAGTAGATGGTTTTTTAACCACTCTTAAAACTTTATAGGCTTATGAAGTGACTCTCTTGTGATAGTAAATGCCACCCCCACCTCAAAATTATAAATAAGATCATTTGTACATGGGCTCACTGAAATGACCCAGAATAGAATGACACAGAACACATTCATTTAGAGAATTAAGTGCTTCAGGTGTATGTTGATAGATATTTTCTTCTTTTTCTTATTTGATTTGTTTACTTAATGAGATGTGTTCCCTTCAGTGATTTAATTCCTGTATTTTTATTTGCCCATTACTTATGTGCTGAGACATTGTGATTTTTTTTTTCTGTTTTGGAAAAGTTGTTTTGTTTTGTTATAAAAGAGTGGCCTGTGCTTGTTACTTTGATAGATTAATATCAAAATAGGAGGAGAAAGGAAGAAGTACGAATGATAATGGGCAGATAAGAATACCTGAGGGCATATCTAAACTTTAGAAAAGAAACTACAGTAGATGCCCCTCTTTGTAATGCAACTGCAGGGCTCAAAGGAGCTTGAGCAGAAGGAGGTCTTAGCAGGTGGCTGACCTTGTCTGGGCTTGTTGAGCCTGGAGAGTTCTTGGATGAGAGACATCCACGGAATCCCAGGGCTGTAGGTTATATGAAGTAAAAAAACAATGGAACGTCCAGAAACCTATATGCACAAGTCACTAGGGTTCAAGGGGGTAACATCAGGAGGAGGAGGAGGAGGAGGAGGAGGAGGAGGAGGAGGAGGAGGAGGAGGAGGAGGAGGAGGAGGAGGAGGAGGAGGAGGAGGAATAATAATAATAATAATAATAATAATATTATTGATGGATAGGAATTAGGGGGAACTACTACTTGGCAAATGTTCATATCTCATTCATCCATATGTCAGGGTTGCTAGTTAGGATTGGGGGAAAAAGGCTTCAGAAAGAGGGAGACTGGTTTTAAGAAAGACTCAATATCTTTGGGAAAGTTCAGCACCTCCTGTTTCAATAATTCCCTGCAACTGGTTCCTCTGTCGCTCTATTATCTCAACAAATGGATAATTGGGTCACATCCTTTTAATGACGGCTAGCTCTTCAGGAAGACAAGCATCTTTTTCATTTTTTTACAGTGGGCCAAATCCCAGACAGGTTTGCCTCACATAATAGAAATGATAGGCACAACTAGGATATTTTGTAAGTAAATGCCTACAGTATATCAACCTTTAATTACTGATTTTGGAACATAACAAGTATTCTGCACATCTTCATGTTCTTTTGTTTATTGATTTTATACATCACAGATTGTTTTTAAAATATAAAAAATACAGCTACTTTTATATGTGCATGGAAATGTTCCAGAACACAATCTGAATAGCGGGTGCTCATTAGCTGGCTATGCAACTATGCCCAAGGTAAGAAATGATATGATGAGTATACAGTAAAAGCAGCTCCACTCTGGATTTCTTTTTGTGGACCAAAAGAAAAAGGAAAAACAGAGGTAAATAGTTACATTAAGTTATGTCTAAGAGCTCTGCTACATCTTACCTCATCCTTGTACTTGGTAATGTATGAATAGATCTCATGCAGGGCACTCATGCTGTTGAACTGGCTCAAGTGTAACCGCGACTGCTCTGCCAAATAGGCGCTCATGTCCTGATCGCTGATTGCTGGCATTTTAGCTATATCTGCATAATATCTATAAGTGAGGAGGAGGAGGAGAAATAAATCACACTGTTGAAAATAAAGATGTTCAATACACGAAGGAGAGAAACTGAGGAAAAATCTAGAAACACCGTAAACTTAATCAACAGGTCTCCAGATTAAGTATAATAAATGTATTCATTACAGTGAGGCAACTGGTACATATCAGGTTCAATTGTTTTACAGTGATCTGCCTGCCAAATGACTCTTCATTTTGTGTTCATGCAATCACACTAGCCTTCTTAAGCCCTCAAAGGACACAGAACACAGGGTCTCCCTTCACGTCTAACGGACTGTGGGGAAAGAGCCAACGCACCTGGCCCAAGCCCCTTACATGAGTTGAAATAATAGAACTTGAAAAACAGCTAAACATGGCTGCTGTGATAATTGAAGGCAGAGCCTTTTATTGAAATCTGTTTCCTCCTCTCCTCTCCCCAAACAAAAGAAGCTTGGATGCAATGAATTGGGTGGAAAATCCATGGTTGTATCAGCAGAAATAGAAAAATTAGGACCATCTCAACTGGGTATTTGGAGTCGTTGAAACTAATATACCTGACCTACAAACACAGAGCAAAACACAGAAGCATTACTGAGGGAAAACAGTAGACCTGATACGTAACATGTTTTTGTCAACACTCATTGTTGGAGATAGACTTGAGTTGTTCCAAAATCATGGTGATACAGGTCAAGCAGAACGACAGATTGACACTGGGCACTTCTATGAGAAGAACTTAATGGAGCAGGACTCTCAGCTGAGCAGCAGAGAGAGACATTTTTGGAGCTTGTGTTTTTTAATTCTATATTTATTAAAAAGTTTATTATAGACTACCAAGTTATGGATTTCAGTTAGGATAGTAAGGCAGAAGTCCAGCTCTTCCATAACAGCAGTAATCATGATCTAACATTTACAGAATAGTTTATAATTATACATACATCAGCTCCCAGAATGTAAATATGCAACATAACAAAATTCATGTTTTAAAAGTCTAGCCATGTGGGAAAGATCCTAATGGCAGTGTTATCACTAAAATACCACCATATAATATAATATCAGCTAATATTAAAACAGCCAGCTAAGCAAGTAGCAAATAGTATTGAGTACCAGGGCTATGAGAGTGCTTCAGAGCGTAAAGAAGCAGCGCTTCAGATCCCTTTGTGAGTACAGCACCTCTCTGCTAATCATTAAAGCAGCCCTACTTTCTTCAGGATTTTGCACAAGCCAAAAAATGATGTGGCTGCTTTAAGAAGTTAATCCATTAAAGTTGTATTAACTTTAATGGATCAACTCCTTAAACCAGCTGCTCTTTTTTTCAAGCTCTCAAAAAAGAGAGCTTTAATGAATAATAGAAAAGTCTTGCACAAGGTTTGAAGTTTTCTTCCTCATCATTTTCAAAGTGTGCAGAGCCTCATTAAATAAAAAAGAAAGAAAGAAAAGAAAAGAAAAGAAACACTAAGATGCTACAACTTGCAGTATGTAAAAGACTGCATCACAAAATACTGTTTATGTTAAGGCTAGCAATTGAAAAGACAATGAAGATATGAAAAGGACACAAGTACAGGTCTTGTCCCAGCTGTCCTTACCTTAAGATGCTGGGATGAAAAAGGACGATGCCCCCCTCCCCCTGCACATTATTAGTTAAGTTTCTGGGGGGGGGGAACCAGGGAGATGACCTTAAACAAGGAATCCAGAGGCCATTAGGAAAAATCAGGTACAGTACAGAAGACACATGTGTTAAGTCCAGAGAGATGGAAGGGGGTTACAAAGAGACTCAGACTAGCCCCCACCTCTGACTCCCTGGGGTATAAGAGGGAGGGAAAGGAAAACTTAGCCAAGATTCTGTTACTAAAGCTTATCGCAGTAAAATATAGTTTCCTGGTCTGTCCACCTTGTAGGGCTGGCATTGGGTTTTGTAGTTCACATATTACTATGAATAAACAAGAGCTCTCATAAAAATAATTTTATTTATTTATTTTCTATCCCGCCTTTATTATTTTTATAAATAACTCAAGGCGGCAAACATCCCTAATACTCCTTCCTCCTCCAATTTTCCCCACAACAGCAACCCTGTGAGGTGAGTTGGGCTGAGAGAGAGTGACCGGCCCAAGGGTCACCCAGCCGGCTTTCATGCCTAAGGCGGGACTAGAACTCTCAGTCTCCTGGTTTCTAGCCTGCTGCCTTAACCACTAGGCCAAACTGGCTCTTATGCTCATAAAACGAATGCAACATCGTTTTCCTCTAACCATCAGTAAAATAAGTTGTTAAAACAGTTTGAATTAAAGCTCAGCCACAATTGTGATAATTGAAGCTGCCCCCAGCATCTCTTAAGTCAAGAACCAGGTATTTGGAAGAGAGCTGACAGCAACATCCCTGAGAAGTGAGCCTTACCTCTTCCTACTGTGAGGTAGAACATGTTTGGAAAAACTAAAATGGATTCAGCTCTCCTTTTTAAAACTTTCCCCTTGGGAGGGGAAAGAATGAAGGGTATGCTTTGAACAATTAATCAAAGCCCAACTAATTTCTTATATATATATTTATAGGGTCAATTTGTTTAACAAAACAGCTCCACTCATCATAAATAAGAGTCTTAATGGGTCCTTCCCTTTTTAATCCTATGTTCCACTATCAAATTCTTCACCTTTATCAGCAGCAGTGAAAAGAACTTTTGGGTTTACTTAGTACATCAACAGGGTAATGATGTCATCGGCAAATAGAACATTCACATAACTGCACCAGCTCCACTGAGTGCCACTCTTTCCAATGTGCAAGTCTCTCCACCAACAGTACATTTTAACAATAATTAACAAAACAAGCATACTTAAAGAAAAGTTGATCAGAACCTCCTTGGTAAAACCTCTGAAAAGCAAAAACTCATATTTGTATTATTCAACACAACATGATTGTATTATTTTCGGGTTAGATCTAATCCAGGCTGTAAATTCCACTGGCAAGAGATTTTGCTTTGCTAATCCTCCTGCAAATGGATTATTCTACCAGTAGAAATTTCCTCAAAACCCAGTGAAACTGGAAGGGGGAAAGGGAGGAAGTTATTTTCACTTTTTTGGAGTCCCCAGTGCTTCCTTGCTCACTATTCCGAAAGTCCCCACCCCCACTCCCAATCCTTTAGATGTGATTTTTAGGAGACTTTGGGATCTGGCAGTGGTTGCAAGAAATATCATTCCCTGTCTTGTTCAACCACTGAAAAGCTCAGCTGATGGAAGAAACACTTTGTTGGGTTTCTTTTCCATTAGACGTTCATGTTGGATCCAGCCTAATAGAAATAGCTGCCGTTGTGATCTCTACGTGCTCTATTACTTATTCATTAGAAGGGTCTGAGAGGAATTGGCATTTCTTAGAAAAACAATCACTTGCAGTTGTTTACAAGAACCAATTCTTCCTGCTCTAATCCAGGAAGGCTCTTTTATAGCAGGGAACTATCCCCAACTTTCTAGGGGAGACTAAAACTGCCACACCTTTGTTAATTTTGCAAACCTACCTCCTCTGCAGCTGAGACTACTCACCTTTCTACCCAGCTCTTATAGTTAGGGATGTCCTTGGCGTACAGTAGTTTATTGGAGGGAGAGTCTTTCCCTAGCTTGTGCTCAGAAGTTGAGCAGGAGTCCATGAATGTCTGAGCCACCACTGATAGGCAGGCATCAGTAATACTGTTCTTGTGAATGTCAAACACAAATTGCGGGTTCTTAATCACATTCACCCAAAAACGCAGAGGTAGACTGTAAAGGAGAAGAAAAAGGGACATTATTCTTAGTACTTTCAAGCAGGGCCCTTAGCAATAACCTTTATCTCATCAAAATCTATAGGGGCGTGGTGGCTCAGCGGGTACGACGCCAGGCTTGTCGATCGGAAGATCCCAAGTTCGGAGGTTCGAATCCCTAGCCCTGCGTGTGGAGTGAGCTCCCGCACTAGCTCCAGCTCTTGCCAACCTAGCAATTCGAAATCATGCAAATGCAAGTAGATTAATAGGTACCACTTCGGTGGGTAGGTAACAGCGTTCCGCGAGCGTCATGTGACCACATGACCGTGGAAGCGTCTTCGAACAACGCTGGCTCTTCGGCTAACAAATGGAGATGAGCACCGGCCTCTAGAGTCGGACACGACTGCACAAATGTGTGGGGGGAACCTTTACCTTTTTTACATCAAAATCTATCAAAGTGGGGGCAGGGGTTTTCCCAAAATCTAAATGGGTGATAATAACTCTGATGCATGGTTTGCCAGCTATACAGCTATCTCATTGAAGAGTGGGTATATGATATACAGTACATTTGTATAAGAATATATTTATAAATGTTTTTATTTTTTTAAATCCATTAAAACGTGTCCGATTCTCCGACTGCCTGGAAAAGTCCCTGCAGTTTTCTTGGCAAGGTTTTTTCAGAAGTGGTTTGCCATTGCCTCCTTCCTAGGGCTGAGAGAAAGTGACTGGCCCAAGCTGGCTTTGTGCCTAAGGCAGGACTAGAATTCATTCTCCTGGCTTCTAGCCTGATGCCCTAACCACTACACCAAACTGGCTCTTAAATTTTTTTATATGTAAATATAAATATATAAATACTTTTAAAGGCATTTGGCATTTGAAAAGTAACAGCGAATATGAGAAACATTTCTATCATGGGACTTGTGTTAAATACCCAAAATTGTGCCCTGGTAAATTCTATTATTTTTGACACAGAATAGAGAATGAGTCCATTTGTCAAAGTCACTCATGTTGACCTTGGGATTTTATCAGTACATGTCAACATTTCTATTATTTCCCCATGCTCTTCTTAAACCCTTTGGAATTACTGGTAAATGTCAGGGTTCACCAAGCTTTCTGCCCTTTATTAAACCCTTGTATCCAATATTAGCCCCCTGAGACTAAATTCTATCAAGAAATGAGAACTATAATTAAAGGAAAGGCAAATGCCTTCTCGATCCACCTCAGCGCAGCATTTATTTATCCCTTAACTGAGGCAACCAGCACGATGCAGATGGCTGTGCTGTTTCTGCAGATAACTCAGCTGAGCGAGTGAGGTGGCTCCCTTATTTTAAACATCCCTTCGTCTTTAGTTCTTTGTTTCAGTTGGGTTTTAATATTTTTAATGTATTTATTGATTGCTTTTAGCTCTTTGTACGTCGCCCAGAGTCGCTTGTTTGTGAGATGGGCGGCTATATACATTTGAAAAATAAATAAATAACTCATGTCTTCTTTCACAAAACAATGTTATTGGGGCGGGGGTGGGGGGGTCATAATACGTTTCCTGTTTTATTGGAATTCTTACCTGCTAGGTAAAAAAAAATAAATCCAAAGTAGTGGGAAAACTCAAGCTATTTTACCCGGAGAAAGTCGGGAGGATCAAATTTCAAAGCACAGCACAAAGAACCCCAAGAATGCCACCTAATTTTTCACTTCTCACCGGAAAGATTTCTATACGTCAGGGAAATCCAGCATACCATGGAGGCTCTTCTGGGGAAGGGTTATTTTGGGTAAAATAATTCCATCATCTGATCCTCACTTACAGTCTGAAGTAGTATAAAATCTGTACTATTTCAATGAAGGCTAGGCTTGGCTTGGTTTACATAATTGCATTTGTCTCAAATATCAAACTCCCATGATTCATATAATCCAGGGGTTGGTCATACCTACTTCTTTTAATGTCAGGGAATCATCTCTTGAAATTAACTCTATACACTGAATTAGCAGTACGAAATAAGACAGGGCATTAGTATGCGGGAGCCTGCCTCCCTGGGCTCTGTGGAGTGGCATCGTTGGGATTCGTTCCCCACCCCGCTTTTTCCTCCCAAGAGCAGCTATTTCCTTTAATATAGAAAGCCGAGTGATAAATCAGTTCCAAGTGTGGAATGCTCTCATAACTCCATTTAAAAATGTTTCTTTTCCTGCCTTGCTAATTACTGACAGTTACTGAACTACAAAAGCAATTTGGTTGCTATTTAACAAATACCAGAGATGAGAATGTATATTCCTATCCCCAGTAACAGTGAAAGGAACCGAGAGATCAAATCAGCCAGGCAGCAGCCGAAAAGAGAGTGCTTGCCGCTTCTCACTATTCATCAAGCACATTAATCCTGAAATAAATAGCGAGACGGAGTTTAAGGCTATGCAAATCAGCATGCGGAGAATAGCTTCCCTATCACATTCTAAGGTAAACGTGGAACACAGTTCACCATCAAAACGATAACCGGCTATGTAAACAAAAACGCTGCATACAAGGTTTTTAACTACTTTCCTGTAGCTGCCGCTTTTACTGTTTATTATGACTCTGCGAGGCTTCTGATGCAAAGATAAAAGAGGTGCCTTGGAGCGGTCAAAGGTCTGAATGCAGCACCTGCCTGCGGCTTGTTTCAGCAGCTGCCCCTTTTCCTCGGATGGGGCGTCTGTCCTCCGTGGCAGCTAAGCCATCCTGTGCTCTGAAACACCTTTTTGCCTTGAATCTGAAGTGCTGCGCAGCCCTATTATTTTACTGATCTCTTAATGATTTGTTGTTGTTCAGTCGTTTAGTCGTGTCCGACTCTTCGTGACCTCATGGACCATAGCACGCCAGGCCTTCCTGTCCTCCACTGTCTCCCGGAGTTTACTCAAATTCATGTTCATTACATCGGTGATGCTATCTAACCATCTCATCCTCTGCCGTCCCCTTCTCCTTTTGCCTTCAGTCTTTCCCAGCATCAGGGTCTTTTCCAGTGAGTCCTCTCTTCGCATTAGGTGGCAAAGTATTTGAGCTTTAGCTTCAGCATCTGTCCTTCCAATGAGCAGTCAGGGTTGATTTCCTTTAGGATTGACTGGTTTGACCTCCTTGCAGTCCAAGGGACTCTCAAGAGTCTTCTCCAGCACCACAGTTCGAAAGTATGATTATGTTTCCATTATTGGATCCACATTATTATTCCACGTTTTATATTGTGATTTTAGTGATTTACACATTATCCTGGAAAAATCTGGTTCTGAAGGGGGCATGGAAGTATTTGGTGAAGCAAGATGATGTCCAATAATACAAAGTTACAGAAATTTCATTCTGACAGATCTGTATATTGTAGCCTAATATAAATGCAACTTCTGCATTTTATATTAAGTGTATATATGAGGCTTCCTCTACCCCAGGGAATAAAGAAGCACGAATACGTTTAGAGGCTTCACTTTCTTTTGTGACTGAGGTAATTTTTTAAAGCATCTGATCTATTTTCTGAAGAAGCTGAAACTACAGTAAGCTGATTAGACCTCTTTGACAGATACATCTTCCTGTTAGCTATACTCAACTTTTCACACACCAGCTTCAGATTAGATAAGAAGCTGTCTTGCAGAACCAGACCATTGATCTACCTAGTTCAATATTTATCTACACAATGACCCACCAGGTTTCCATTCTTCCTCAGCTTGACCTAGAGAAGTTGGGAAGAGATCTTGGGACTTTCTGCATTGCAAGTTGTGCAATTTATTGCTGAGCTACAGCATCTTCTTACCAGTTACTCTTCCAAGTGTGCCTGACATCATAGTCATTGATCTGGTGCTTATCAGCTTGTTCATCCAGGAAGTCAAACATGTACTTGATGGCCAGAGGCAAGGCACTCCCTCGGTGGGCTGTGCTGAAGATGGTCTCAAAAAGGTCATCCACAAACTTCTGCAAAGTTCCCTAGACACAAAAAAGGAGGGTATTTGTTCAGCATTGCTTAATGCATCATTCATACACACAACCAGAACGGTAACAATAGAATGAAGACATTCTCTTCTTAGAAGGGTTAAAGATCTCACTGGTATTAAAAACATGTTCTGAAATGAGAAACTGAAGTGTCACCAATGGATGAAATAAAACTGGCCTTTCTGGGCTGTTGTAAAGGGATTTAGAACTGAACTTGGAGAAGGTATGAAAGAACCATTAAGGGAGGAAGGAATGAAACACATAAAAAACAGGCAGAGCTTCAATTGCACCATTGTGACCACAGTCCTGAGTTTTTTACCATATTCCGTGAACACCCCTGTCATATCCATTCATTTAAGATGGCTCATATGCCCTGTCAGTTGTATACAAATCTTCAATTTAACAATTTACATGTGGTAATGAAATATTATGATTTTACAGAGAACAATCCAGATCATTTCAGAGTTCTAGTTCAGTGTTCAATTAACTACAGGATCAGGTTTTTTTTCCCAGAATAGTTCCATGCTTCCTAGACAGTGATTTTTTTTATGAGGAAATATATAAGCCTATAATCCTCTCATTTCTCATCTCATGCAGAATCCAGCTACTGAAGTTTGAAAAACATACAACACGTGTAGCTAGAATAGTGGTGTAAAATTGCAGAAAGATTGTACAGGAGAGAGAAACTGGAGCTGTAGACTGCTTTTAGAGTCCTAACGAAGCTGCAAAGGCCAGTTTGCTAGGAAGACTGATAAGTGCTTTCAAAAACTGTGCCTTTTGAACAGCCAGAAAATACTTAAAATGTATAAAAATATTCCTCTCCTTCCTCAGGCTGAGGTAATTCAGGTATCTCCCTGTGAAAAGGGACTGCTTTGAGAGGGAAAGACAGAGGAAGAAAGATCTGAGTTGGGATTCTGAAAGCATTCTGGAGCAGTCTCTCTCTTACTAAGAATCTGAGCAAGGACAGCCAATGGCTGTTGTGGGTCTTCTGGGCTGTGTGGCCGTGTTCTGGAAGTTGTGGTTCCTAACGTTTTGCCAGCATCTTCAGAGGGCAGGAGCACAGACAGAAGCGAAATTTATTTTATTTATTTATTTATGTTTCAATTTATATACCGCTCCATCTCCCCGCAAGGGAACTCTGGGCGGTTTACAAAACACAAAAATTAAAATCCGACAATTAAAACACCCAATAAAACACTCTAATATATTAAAATTAAATATAAAATATAAAAATCCAATCTTGGAAGGACAGCCAACTTTGGCTTTCTGATGGAGTGCTCAAACTATTTGTCACCTGTATATTTGTAAACCAACCAAATATGACAAAGTACCCAGAGGCTTTGAGTGACCTACAAGAGAAACATCAAACAGAAGGAAGGAAGGAAGGAAGGAAGGAAGGAAGGAAGGAAGGAAGGAAGGAAGGAAGGAAGGAAGGAAGGACAGAGAGACAGAATAGTTTAACACAGTTTAAATAATTTTTGCTGCTCAGAGAAGTGAACGTTCAGGGTATATATATTCTAAAATTGTACAAGTGAAGCAATAGCAACACAGCAACCAACATTCCTCTTACAGATTACTATGATTTATGATTTGGCTAGGATAGATTCAGCTGAGCTGAATTCAGCTCCTGCAGTTCGTGAGCGTTTTTTCAGAATCTGACAAGAGAGTACTATTTTGTTTTGTTCCAATACAAATCTTATACTGACCATTTGATTTACATCAGGAATTAGTGCAGCAATTACCTGTGAGCAGTTCAGTGTTTATGTCATAAGCCACTGGACTTTTAACACTCCCTTGCTTGGGTTTTTGCTGATGCGGAATACTGGTAAAATGAGGGCGTCTATCAAGTGTATGAACAATGAGCAAAGGAGAAATCAATGATTACCGCAACTAGAGGCTGGAATCCCATTTTGCTTTGTCAACAGCCAGGGTGCAAAACTCATATTTTCAGCTTTAGTGGAGGGTAGATATAAAAAGGCTAGAAATGAGAGGTGATGAGATCAAAGGAGTGAAGTCAGACTACTCAGCAAACCAGAGGCACTTCAACCACCACTGGGACTGCAGGATGGCTAGAGCCTGTTTTTGGTAATACTCATCTCTTGATTATGGATCAGGTATGGACACCAGAGGAAGGAAACTGTCTATCTTGGATTCCAACTGCTCCTGCAACCCAACAGCAGGAACATGGAATCACAGAATTGGAAGGGACTAAGAGGTCATCAAGTTCAATCCTCTGCACACTGCAGGATTCATTACACCATCCCCGATAGATGACTATCCAGATGGCAACTAGAATCTGGTGCAATGCATATAATTCATGTAAGTATATAAAACAATGGCTGCGAGAGCTGGACCATAAGGAAGGCTGAGCGAAGGAAGATAGATGCTTTTGAACTGTGGTGTTGGAGGAAAATTCTGAGAGTGCCTTGGACTGCAAGAAGATCAAACCAGTCCATACTCCAGGAAATCAAGGCAGACTGCTCACTTGAGGGAATGATATTAAAGGCAAAACTGAAGTACTTTGGCCACATAATGAGAAGACAGGATACCCTGGAGAAGAAGCTGATGCTAGGGAAAGTGGAAGGCAACAGGAAGAGGGGCCGACCAAGGGCAAGATGGATGGATGGTATTCTGGAGGTGACGGACTCAACCATTGGGGAGCTGGGGATGGTGACGGCCGACAGGAAGCTCTGGCGTGGGCTGGTCCATGAAGTCACGAAGAGTCGGAAGCGACTGAACGAATAAACAACAAAAAATACAAAACAATTTAGGAAAAAAGGTGAACAGGATAGAGGACTGACACCATGGCATGATGAAATGTTAGCAAACTTTTCCGCTACCCAGATCTTGGACCTAGGAGCCATTCTGATTTACCTTAGTAGCTAACAGGCGAGTCAAATATATTTCTGAGACCATCTTGCTGCCACGATCACCTTCTCGTTGATCCATGTGATCGTGATTCTTCACCAGATGCCATAGCTTGGTGCCACTCTCCAGGTCAGGTGTGATCATGGGGGTCCGGGAACGGAGGCTGTCAGGGCTGCTAGCTGTCCGGAGCATACTCTCTGTGAGGAAACCACATATAATGGCAACTGCCTCTCCCTCCTTCGCTGACTCTTGGCCTCTGCTGTCCTCCCTCCACCTCACTTAACCTGCAGCATGGCCTGTCATACCACCAAGAAATAGGATATGTTTCGGGCTACCCTGTCAATGAAACTTCATTAACTAACTGGCCCTAGAAAAAAAGAGACCAGTGACTTATTTTTTTCATCCAAAGGATCTACAGATCTGATGAATAATGAAGGAAGCTGATTATAGTTCAAGGCCTACTGGCAGGTACACTTCAATTCTAAATAAATGACTATTATTTTCTCAGCAAAGTAATACTTTTAATACTTACAATAGATATCTTGCTTCTCTTAATCATGTACCAAGTAACTATTACTGTATTGTCAAAGACTTTAACTAAGAAAGCACACTGAAGAAATACACATTTTGCAAGTATAACTAAATTGGATAAAGCAAATTATCAAAAGTTAGAGAAGAAATAATCAGAGGCAAAAGCCTTAACTGGGAACAGCTGGTCCTTCTCTACTATAAAATGGACCTAGGTCAATTTTGTCATGCAAAACCAAAGCAGAAGTCATCAGAAGAAGCTTGGCTACAACATGGCATTCTTTTTAGTCTGCTTTCTCTTAACTGAGGAAGACTTTCATTTTTAATTCCCAGATTGCTACTGAATTCTAGACAGTAAACAGACAAGGATGTTTTCTCACTTACTCACCATATCTGCTGAGTGATTTCGTGAAAGTGGAGGAGTTAGAAATGTTGTAAGCAGAGTTCTGCTTGGGCACCAGGGCCACAGATGAACCATCCGTTACCTATAGAGAATATTACCAAAATTAAGACTGAAGGAGGATTTCAGATCCACAACCTCTACATCTCTCACTCCAACAACACTGATCTCCTAACTAAAGGTAGCTGAAATAACAGTTTTAACTCCCTATTCAGTGGACTTTCAGAGCCTCTTAAAAGTTTGAGAAGATGGACAGTGTACTCCCTCATAATGTAAACACAAGCATAAGAAATCTGTTTTTAAATCAAACTTTCTTTTCTTCTCAATAAAAGCCATTTTCCATTCCTTGGGATTCCCAGATCTGACCTGATTTTTATCTCCTTCAATTTCTGCCTGGCAGGAAAAAAAGAGAGCTTTTCAGCTTTGTCTAAAATCTGTTCTTGTTTTATTCTTGCTTTGTTAGAGCATATTTATTCAATTGTTTGTAGTGGACAGATCGAAGACAAAGCATACAGGGCAGCACATGGATTCTTCCAGGGCTTGTCAGGAAGGATACAGAGAAAGAGAACAATCTTGCACATAACTTTAATGCTTCTTTTGTTAAACTTAAGAGCTAGAAGCTTTCTTTTTATTTTCTACAAACCCAACATTTTCAATGTATAATTTAGTATCCTGAGCTTGCTTTTCTTCTTGCAAACATTACCAGGCTAGGTATCATCATCTCGGCACTGATGATGTTGTCTAGCCTGGTAATGAAATGTCTGAAAGAAGAAAAGCAAGCTCAGAGGACACCAAGAATCCAACAATACAGTCCTGAGCTACGTACTGTATATTCTCCACTACTGCAATTTAATACCTATCGCTCGTACACACCAGGACCTAGCCTGGACTTCATCCTATTCTCTCCCACCAATACTAATCCAATAGGAAAATGAATGACAAGAGCTATTTGCAGTATCCTTCTCTCATATATGAAGTAAACTGAATGAGCTTCTGCTCAGATGCCAGGTCTCTTCTGCCACTGCTATGGCGAAAACCCAAGGACAACCACACCTGGTAATGAGCTAGAGTGTTGAGCCTTTTCCAATCATTGTCGATCTTTGTGGTGACATCTTCATCTTGAAGAATTATCCGAGCCATCCTGCCCTGCCGCCACTCTGCACCGATGGAAGAGAAGGGCATGGGGTCACTGGGGATCGTGCTCACTTTGGACAGATCACAGAATGAAAGGCATGGAGAGCATGTGAATGAGGCATGGCACAAGCCATTTTAAAAAGCCACACCCCACTGTAAACCCCATTATGGTCTTGCTGTAGTTAGCAGCAGTTAGGCTAGGAAAATCTGTTTGGGATGTAATGTAACAGGGCCATTTTCTCCTTTCTGTGTTTCATGTGAGAGCCAGTTTAGTGTAGTGGTTAAAGGCACCAGGCTAGAAACCAGGAGACCATGTTCCTGCCTAAGGAACAAAGCCAGCTTGGTGACTTGGGCCTCCCACTCCTAGGAAGAAGGCAATGGCAAATCAATTCTGAAGTTGTTGCCAAGAAAACTGCATGGACTCATATATGTAGTTGCCAGAAGTCAAAGACTGACTCAAAGGCAACCCCCTGCCCCCCACCCCCACCCAAAGCTTCATATTGTTCAACTCCACAAGCCATTTTGGGGAATTTTCAAGAATATCCTTAACTTATTCAACCACCTTCTACTTTTACTTCTTCTGAGCCTTACATATTTAGTGATCACAAGCACTACTATCTCAACCACTGGCAACATGCCATCCCCCCCCCCCAATACTTGGTTCAGTACTCTGTTCTGACTATTCATATGAGATTACTGTTCTCCTCATTTCTCAGATATTACATGTGGAGCCTTATTCCTTCCTGCTATCATAAAGATCCTTTAAATGCTAACCTAGAATCAGCAAGTACATCACAGCAACATTTTAAGAATGAAATATGACCTTCCTTGCATACCAAGTAGCATCTGTCTCAACATTCCTATTAGCTTTTCCCTAGGTTTACCCAGGGAAGGTCTCAAGTGTGAGGGCTTCAGTTTTGGAGCAAAAAGTTGTTCAGGTGTGGAACACTGAATCACCTCTTGCCCACTTTTATGTCTATAGCTTCTCCCCAAAGGTGGGTTTATGGGCTCATTTCTGAGAGAAAGACTTTGGGGTGGTAAATTTCAGAAAGGAGAATCCCCAATCAAACTGTCACTGTTTTTGTTACTGGATCCAGCTGTAAACAACAAATCTGCTTCTGTTTATCACAGGTTCTTTTTTTAAACTGTACCCAATTAGATTGACCCAGACTCAAAAGAGCCACAAAAGCACTGGACCCTGGACAGGTGGTTTTTTTATATCTCCCTATAAGGGTTGGGAAGATGTTTTATTTTGAAGATTAGAGATTGTAGATTAGAACAACGTTATCATTGCAATAAATACACAAAACAATTTTTCCAGTTTGGTTCTTCCTGCTAATTCTGCTATACAATGGGTCTAGTTTCCACATTTCAGCCGTTTTAAAGTACTATTGTTCTCTTACAATTATTTCTGCTAAGGATGTTTGTAATCTACTTGATGACTGCAATCACACAAAATAATATCTATTTCTTATAGGTGATTTATCATTAATATATTTGGTGATATTGCCACTATTATGCATAGTTTGATCCTTGACTACCCCTTAGAGAGCCTAATTCTATTCATAGTATGCTAGCAAAATACTAGGGATGTGCAAAATGGGAAGAGACTATTCAAGAGAACTCCAGAATGTTCCATTTCCCTCTGAATAATGGTGAACCTTTTCCAGACAGTGCCTTTCCAGGAAATGATTCAGTAGTTTGGGAAGTAAATCTTCTCTGTTGCAGCATCTGCTCTCCGGAGCAGCATCCTTCTGACGATTTGCTTGGCCCCCATTGTACTTGCTTTCAAGAGAGCCCCCAAAACATGACTCTTTCTTCAGACCTTGGGTTAGGGGCCCTCCAGTTTGGGGGGTGATATGGGGGCTTGTTTTTTTCATTGTTCCCTCTGAGCACTTTTTATATGATGTTTTTTTTTCCAATTTTTAACTGTGTGAAGCTGCCCAGAGTCATTTTTGGAGTTGGGCAGCCTAGAAATTGGATGGATGGATGGAAAAATAAATAAATAAATGCTCTTCTGGAAACACGCATGCCCATTTGTAGTGCTTGCACGCTTGCTTATTCTTCCTAATATAGAGCGGATTCATTTATCAAAATACTATCAGTTCAGCTGCAAAAAAATCCCTGGCTCTGTTCAGTCTCTGCCTATTCACCCTGAGTTACTAGCTTCCGACTACCATCAACTCAGATAGTTTTACAATGTTGTCTTAGAACATGCATGGAGGTACCTATCAACAGGTATGGAAGGCCACATGTGAAGAGGGCTGTGGGAAAAAGAAAGCAAAATGGCTGCACATACATACATGTGGACAAAGATAAGAGCAGCTTCTGAAGCAGCCACATGAGCCTGGAAAAGCATGCAGCTGCTTTAATAAATTAAAAAGAAGCATCTTTTTCTGTAGGAGTCCTGAAGCATCTTTTTTGTAGGAGTTATATAGCCCTGATGTCTTGATTATATGAATCCACTGTTTAGCTTCCTCTGACCACACAATAAACCACTGCTCACCCAAATCCATGTCTCCTGCTTTGGGTCTTTGGGAATATGGTACTCCTTTGTATACAGCATCCAACAGCTTTTCCTTCACTTGTGTGATGGTATCACAATTCAGGACCTTGACTGGGATTTCAGGAGCATTTTCATTCTCAGGGTTCACACAGTTCAGTGTCTATATAAAAAGGAAGAATGAATTATTTTTAATGATTGTTTTTAGTCTCAAACATTTTTGTACTATGAAAACTTGGGTTTTGAAGGGCATCATGCAAATTTTAAAAATAAAATAAATATAAATACATTTGTGTGAGGGAATGCTCTGCATAACATTATAGCTGTCTTCAGAAGAAATGGATGACAGGAAGGGCTGTCATTAAGCTGTCTTGAAATGCATCACTCCACTCTATCATTAGGAAGGAAGTCTGGGGGAAAAGTTTGCTGCAGAATGTTCTCATTTGAAAATAATAGGGAGAATCATAGCTTAGACATAGAGCACCTCTTCGCATGCATAAGGTTCAAAGTCCAGTTCCTGGCATCTCTGGGTAGAGTAGGAGAATCTCCAGTCTAAAAGCCTGGAGTGTTGAGTCAACTACACTGGAATACATAGGCCAATGACCTGACTTAGTAAAAGGCAGCTGTCCACACATCTATATCTAGCCATGAAAGGTGCACATGCTACTTAAACATAGTATCTCTATTTGTCATGGTTCATATTCCTGGAAAAGAAAATAGTATGCTTCTTATATGTGGGACATAGCAAGGGGTTTTTTCCCCTTGATTTAGGAAGAGATTTAACACTAATATTAGAAAAGAACTCATATTTATGGCCCACTGAGGCTGTAAGAACTCTGGGTGTCTGTCTTTTAAAGCCACATTTTTTCTTCCAAGGATTCAGACCATAACTTCACTGCTACAGACTATTCCAGTGTTTCTTAAAGTGTGGTCCTAGGACCTCTGGGGGTCCCCCAAGACCCTCTGAGGGGTCCGTGAAATCAAAATTATTTGCCAGCTCATGTTGAAGAATAATACAATATTAAAATCTCATCAAACAATTCTGAGAAGCGGCAGAAAATTCATCAATTTTAATTTTAAATATGGTAAATATCGATAAATATAACCCATACAAACAAAAGCTCTTTTGGGGTCCTCCATAATATTTAAAAGTGCGAAGGGGTGCTGAGAGAAGAAAAGTTTAAAAAACACTGGACTAATCTATTCTCACTTCACTTCTCCCGTTATATTACCTCATCTTCTCTTATTGGTCCTGAAGTAGGGAATAACTACCTTGTTAAATAGTGGTTTTTTTTCCTAGCAGGAGGCTGTCAGAAGGGCTAAGGATCAATCCTAGTTGAACTCCCACTGTTACTAACCAACATTTTGTAGTCAATTTGTTGCCGGATGAGCTTGTCTTCACTCAGGGAGTAGCGGGCTTCTCCAGTGATGGCATCTATAGGCCCCTTTTCCATCTGCTGTTTGATGGCACAATACAGCATGAATAGAGGTTCACCTGCACACTCCTGAAGAAAGGAAGGAGAGAAAGAAGGGCATCTGATATAACATCTAGGGTTCATTTCCAAAGAACCCTGTATATATAAGAGAAATACAGTAATTGCTATTCTTGCCTTTCAGAAGAATCTACATCAAAGGCTGATTTTATTAGCCATGATTTCATGCTTCAGTTAAATGATTATTTTACAAGATGCTCGCTGCAGGATAAAAAGTAGATACACAGAAATGACCAGGATTGAGCAAGGTCAGGATTTTGTTAATTATTAAATTCAATATTGCCTCTAAAAGTAGCTCTATTTGCTTTGGTATGATCTCTCTTGATAATCTTTCATCTAAAATAACAGCTGCTTATTTACTCTAAACTTTTAAAAAGAAAAAATATGATTATTTGCAATATGCAATTCCTGACTGAACTGTGTATATGTATGTGTGTGTGTTTCTCTGTGTGTATCAGTTACAAGATATACTTTACAAACCAGGCAGTGAAAAACTTGTATGTAAACAATAGTTTCAAGAATTTCACTGAAGGTCATTGAGCTACTAGGATTGTAACTAATAATGGCAAACCAAGCTAGGGATCCAATAGTTTAAGTTCAAATGAAGCTCTTTCAGAAATTTTGATTTAACGAGAGATTTAAAGTTAAGAGCAATACACAATTATTTGAAGGCTGTATTTTCTGTGGGTTCTTTACAGCTAAAATCCTCAGAGAATCTAGGAAGCATGGTTTCTGGCAGAGGCTTTCAAATTGTGCAGTCTATTATTTCCAAGGCTTTAAAGATGGCTGCCCTAACCTGGCCTGGTTTTGAAAGCATATTAAGAGCCTCAGTTCCAAGCGTCTTGAAGAGGCTTTGGGCTTTTTTTAAAAAAGGTAAAAGATAAAAACGATTGAACAGCTCCTAAATTATTTGTACTACTGTAGGTAGTATACTACACATATTCTCAGAGATACGGACCACACAAGGCATGTATAGGAAATAAGAACTGTGTTAGGACAATAGCAACAGCCCAACCGATCCTCAGGCAATGGGCACCTCTGCCAGTAAGACGTATCTCTTACAGGAGCCAGAACTTGCTCTTTCAGAAAAAGAACAGACACCACTAAAATCAGATCATTCTCTATTTTTCACACTACTGTATGGTTGCAATCTCTAGGCAAAATAATTAAGGTATGCAGATTTACTTCCAGTTTGTCTCTTAAATATTTTATTGCTAGAAGCTCAGAGACAAACTTGCAGCTCCAATATCTTCTCTGAATTTCTCAACTGTGAATTTCTCCACTCCACTACCCTATATTAATCTGTATTTCAATTAACTTCTGTAAATTTCTTTTATTCCTTAAAAAGTGTTTTTAGCCATGCTGCTAGATTCTATATTTGATAGTAATGAGGTCAACAAGACAATCATCTGATGGTTTGAAATAAATGCTTCCTGTCGTTTCCTCTACATTTCCTAGTTCATTTCTCTAGGTGTCCTCTACTGTTCTTATTATATAAAAAAGCAAATACATAATCAACTAGTCAGCTTCTACTCCACTGTGAAATATGCAACCTTATCTATGTCCTGCTTTTCAGAAGTGTAAGAAAAAATGTACTCAAATTTCAGTTAAGGGAGATGTGCTATGTCACAGTGCTTAGATGAAAGAAAAAATTAGAAACATTGAAGGGTGTGGTATAACTCCAGCCCCAAAGAGTGCCATATTATGCAGTTAAGAGCTATTTGATAAGAGATTGGATTGTTTATGAGAGATAGGAGTAGGGCTGAAGAGATGAAAATTAATAAATTGAGAGTCAGAGAAATTATTCAAAGTGGGAGGGGTACCACTCCAAGAATTGTCATCTGGGAAGAGAGACATGGGCTTCAACAGTTAAAGACTATTATAGATCTGACCTATAATACTGCTATGTAGTTAATCCCCAAAATATTTCAGTATTTTGAAGAGCTCCTTATGCCCAAATTATGGGAAGTTAGGAACCCATGGACAACATTCCAGATGACCTCTATGGAGTCCCCTCTTTTTCCGCTGGCCACCAGCACAACAAATTCTACTTTGGTGCAAAGTTAGCCTGCTCTCTCTGTCACCATATGCTGTTAGCATCTCGTTAGCATCTGCAGTAATTAAAGAGACAGCTGCTAACGAGCAGGAACAGGCATACATCATCCCTAGACCTTCCGACAACACGCCTGTCTTTGAAATTATGTTTCATTTGCAAACTTGGCTTCATTAAGTCTGCTTGGGGAAAAAAATGTGGGTGCTGCGCTGTTTATTAATAACTGTCTTGTCTCCTCATAATGCACAAGCCAAATGATGACCGTACATTAACAGGCGCACATGGCAATTATGCTCCAGCCTGGAAAGATACTCCCATTTTAGCCCTTCTCTCTCCTTTCAGGTGAAGCCAAAGGTATAAGTTTCTTCCCAGGCAGTTTTTGATTGCTCATAAAAGGTCTCTGAAATCCATTCAGCCACACAAAGCAACATAGGCGGAGAATAAATTGAAGATGGCTCCTTGGTCCCATCTGGTTTGTCTATTGTGTTCTCTTGGCACATTGTTTTCTACCACTTGCAGTCAGCTGACAAGCCATGCGTTGCTTTGGGGCTGCTGGGGCTGCCTTTTCATCAGGGCTGTTTAAAGTGCTCATAAGAGCAGGGGATTGCTTGTTCAAAAGCACCTCTGAGGACTAACCCATTTACCATTCTTACTCTAGAGAGGTTTGAGAGAGACTATGTATCACACAATGGACAATAACAAGAAAAGTTCTGCAGTTCTTAAAGCTCTGGATTAACTTGTTAATTACTTTATGTTTGCTAACTGATCTTCTGCTTTCTGACTCTCAGCTGTACTTGGAGAGGTACCTTCATCATGCAACAGTGAAATAGCTTTTTGTAAGAATTAGTGGATTCAGTATCTGTTTGCAGTCGGAAGTGGGAGGACTTGGCATGGGTTTAGTAAAGAGCAGATTGGAGTTTCAAACTAACAGGGATTAGGCCATATAAAAACAGGCCATTGCATCCAACCTAGGAAAGCCAGCTTGAGCTCAGTAATTCAGTCTTGCGCCAAATAATGTATTAGCCAGCTCTTTGTTATTCAAGGAGAGCTACCACATACTGACTCCAGATAACCCATTTTGGCATTTGGCTATTCTGATCAGTTTTCCAACATCAAAAAACAGAATTGCTTTGTCTGCTCTAATAAAAGATATACGGACTAAACAGGATAGTTACCAGAGTGTGTTGCATACCTCACTGACCTGTCCATATCAGGCTTCTCTGGAGGCCTTTAAGTTGTGTGCATGAATGGCAAAACTGGTCCTGGCTTTCTGTTCCAAAGATTAGCATCTTAAATTCAGTTATGCACAACTGTCTGTGGCTTCAGCGCTTGCTACAGTTTCCGGGGTACCAATTAGGCCATTTTAGATACCGGTTTTAATAATCGTTTTGGGGATAGCTAACCATAGGCAGCCTTGGGAAAGCCCCGTTTGAAAAACTAGGTATATTTCACAAACAAACTAAAATAATAAATAAATTAGCCTGTTCCTCTAGCAAAGTATAATAGGCTGGCATGATGGGAAACCAGTCCATACTCCAGGAAATCAAGGCAGACTGCTCACTTGAGGGAATGATATTAAAGGCAAAACTGAAGTACTTTGGCCACATAATGAGAAGACAGGATACCCTGGAGAAGAAGCTGATGCTAGGGAAAGTGGAAGGCAAAAGGAAGAGGGGCCGACCAAGGGCAAGATGGATGGATGATATTCTGGAGGTGACAGACTCGACCGTGGGGGAGCTGGGGATGGTGACGGCTGACAGGAAGCTGTGGCATGGGCTGGTCTATGAAGTCACGAAGAGTCGGAAGCGACTGAACGAATAAACAACAACAAATGATGGGAATATAAACCAAGCCAAAGGGAGCCCACAGAAGGGCAATTCACTGAGTTTCCCTCCATTTAAATTCTAGATTCTGCTTCAGGCTGCTTACAGCTCCAAATCCCACTTTCTTCCTCACACAGACATTCACCACCATCGTTTTGCAAAAACAAGGAAATACACCCTGACATCTTTAGGCAAGCAGTTATGTTTTATAACAGCTCCAATCCTTTCTCCCTTTTCTGAGCAGCAGGGATTAAGTGCTAATCAGCAACATTAGAAGTAACACTTTAAAAGTGAAGAGGGAGATACTGCCCGACACATATCACAGGGACCACTGCTCAGCTCTGTGTTCAGGCATATAGCACTTTCCCCTGGGGTGATCAAAAATTGGTGCTCAATCTTTTAAGGACGTAGACCTAAAAATCCTGTTGTGTCAAATGATTAGGGGTGATCCTACAGCAATATAGGATGAGATTTTATAAAATGAGCTCATAGTTCTGAGCTCAGTTCATCTGGAAAAGGAACCAGAGAGAAAGGAAAACAATGGTGAAAAATCCTATTGACAACTTAAAAAGGTAAAGGTTCCCCCCGCACATCTGTGCAGTCGTGTCCGACTCTAGGGGCCGGTGCTCATCTCCGTTTGTTAGCCGAAGAGCCAGCGTTGTCCGAAGATGCTTCCGTGGTCATGTGGCCAGCATGACGCATGCAGAATGCTGTTACCTTCCCACCGAAGTGGTACCTATTAATCTACTTGCATTTGCATGCTTTCGAATTGCTAGGTTGGCAAGAGCTGCGGCTAGTGCGGGATGTTTATAATGATGTCTACACAATGAAGTGCTGATGATTACTGCCCCAAATCTGGTAAGCATATTTTTGTCTAGAACAGCCACCTGCCAACCTAGTGCCCTTCAGAAGTGTTCAGTAGCACAGTCAACAGCTACGTTGGCTGGGACCTCTGTGAGTTGTAGTCCAGTACAAGTGGAGAGCACCAGGTTGGAGAAAGAATTAGCTGAAGCTGTAGGAAGCAGTGGGACGTATAAGCCTGGCATACGAGTGCCTGTGTGTATGCGGAGGCCTGAGGCAGTATGAGCCACACTAGCTAACACTCACACAGTGTCTTATTGATGAGATTTAGCTCATCAGGCACCTAATATTGTACATTTTTCAATGCTCCTCTTTATCTGTTTCACTTTCCTATTCCCTAGGATGGCTCATTAGAAGGCTGATAAATGGCACTTGAGGCCTCAACAAAACCACCAGTGCCAGGGCTTGCCGATTTCACGATGCTGGCCTATCCCTACCTTTTCTGCAGCAGACAGCTAGATAGGAAAGGAGGGAGAGAAGAAAAGTATGTTGATCTCACCCTCAGTGGGGCTTAATCAATATATTATTTTGGCAGTCTAGCTTTTCTCTCTTTCACATGCCTTGATGTGTTACTGTATTGCGGTCACAAGGGACTAAATAATCCCATGTGCCCTACACAGTTATACCTTTGGGAATAATTCTTCCCAATCTGATGACAGAACAGCCAGCAAGAGTATAAATGCAAGGTTGCCCTGGAGCATCCTGTACCAAAAGTCAGACACTTGTTAGAAAGCCTTCCTTGGCACTGCTGTTCTGATCATCAGTAATTGTTGGCTCAAAGACATGGACCCAATAAAAACACCCTCCTGAAAAACAGAGCCCTGCCAGCATCCCCCAATGACACATTTTCACAAAAATCTGCTGTGTACAGGAAAATATAGATATTTTTACTTGCTTGATTTGCTTGTACAAGTTTGGGCTAAGGGATTAAAAAACAAAACCTGCTGATATTCTGCTTGCTTCAAAGCCTATTCTAAACATCTTAACCTTATACCTTCTTATTTGATAAATATTTGCAATACGGTATTCACCCACTAATATCTGTCAGAGGAAAAAAAGAGAAAGGAAAGCAGGTGGGTCTTTTCTTAATAAATGAGAAACCTGAATGGCAAGACAAGTTTGCCTAACATTTTGTCACATTTTAGATGAGGCATATGTTCCCAAGTCTTGTGAGATAACTCTTTCTTTTCCCTCTTTTTTACACCACAAGGCCTGTAACGCAGACTTTTATTATGTCTCCATAAGTGCCCCCAGTGTTATTGCACAGATCTTTTCTCCAGACCTCCTAGACATTTGTTTATGGGAGCTGCTGTTTGCAAACATTACTCTTTTCTACTGAAAATCCTGAGCTATATAGGGTGTAAAGATGACAAAGGGTGATATATTAGGAGAGCTGGCCCATTTTTGACCAATCTGATTTTTGTTTCTTTCTTTTAACTGTCTAGTTTGCTGTGGCTCCCAGGAAAATAAAACCATGTAGCAGCAGCATGACTGATAGCCCCATGATGGTGAGCTGGGATTTGGAACTTGACAACTGCAATCAGGGGAAATCTGCAGGAAATTCACAACTTGGAAATGCAGTTTATCTATTTCAGGAGTTCAGTGGTTTGGGATATTTTTGAAAGAAGTGGGGCTGTACCGTTTTTCTTTAAAAAAACAAAACACCAGACCAGCTCTTGGAGCATCCCACACACAGTTTGAGGCATATTTCCAGACCACACTGTATTTCATTCTCCCTCGCTTGAATCCTGTGCTGAAGCACAGCATGGAATAAATTGTAAGTCATGGCCGTATTTATGGTTTCTACATTTAATATACAAAGTATGGTAACAGCACATTTGTGTGAAAGTACTAGCTAAACAATTTCTCCCTTACAGGAGAAGTAAAACTTATCATCAGCTTCAGATAGAACATATCACTGAGAATTTGCTGTAGTTGTACTAGCAGCGTAATATAAGCAAGTTCCTTTCCTTTTGCTAAGTTTCCATCCATTCTTCCTGCAGACACTTATGTTCCATGACTTCACCACCATGGATCAAACAAGTTAGTCCCTTACATGGCTCCTGCCAAATACTATGCAAAAGCACAGCCAGAATAAAATAAATTGTGCAGTTACGTTGGGATAATTTAAAACAACAATATTAAGAAAGGGTATGTTGGCTTCAGCAATGGGCTTAATAAATGTTAAAAGAGAAGCAAAAGTCTATTCTTATTCCTTTGCAAAGTGTTATACATTCTAGAGTAGCGATACACTTTCATGGATATAGGATGTCCCTAGATGGAAGCAAGGAGGGAAGGGCCTGTAACCAATAACATTAAGCACCTCTCAGTTGTGACTGCATGCCATTTGCATAGCTTTCTACTTCTTCTGGAAAGCACCCAAGCTTTCTTTATCTTAACAAGGAATGGTATTCTTCAGAAAAGCATCTCTGCCCTGTGCCATAGCAACTCACTGAGTAAAAGCCTGGCAAGATCCTACTAAGGCATCACTTTTGACATAAACAAGCACAGATTTGTAGCTGCCATTAATCCAGGATTCCTTCTGGCATGTGCAACGAAATTCCTTTAACGCAAGCATGTGCTGGGAAACTATAGTTTTAAGTTCATTAGTGATACAGGAGTTTAAGGCTTCAGATCAGGCAATACTGAAGGTATTCCCTCTGCCGAGAGAACCTGAATCTTATTCTGGCCTACCGATTTTGCTAGGGAAAACTGAACCAATGGAAGATATTATATCACACAGTAATGAGGTGCTGAGTAAATTATTATCAAGGAAAAAAACACCTCCCATCAGCTGAACCAAACATTACCACAAGAATCCTGTAAATTATTCCATGCTGCAACAATTCTGGTTCCACAGTTTCTTGGGAGGGGTATCCCTTTTTCTTGAACTCATAGTCTATTTTACCCAAATAACTTTTAAACTTTTCTGTAGCTCTCTTCTCCATATGTATGCTTTTATTTATATATCAAATTTATATGGCTGTCCATCTCACAAAAAAGTGACTCTGGGTGGCATACAACAAACTTATAAAACAGTAAAATATAAAAACAGTCATTATTTAAAAAAAAATAAAAATCACAAGGCATAAGAAAGAATAGACATTAACAGTAGTAATGGAGCCACCTCAAGATCTCACTGGTCCCCTGGGACCCCCAGGCCTGATGACATAACCAGGTCTTGAGGGACTTCTGGAAAATCAACAGGAGGGAGAATGTTCCATAAAGCGGGCGCCATGGCAGAGAAGGCCTGCCTCCTGGGACCCGCCAAGTGTAGTTCCCTGACTGACGGGACCCACAGCATGCCTCTTCTGCCAGATCTGATGGGACAGGCAGATATAATCGGGGACAGGTGGTCCCTCAGATAACCCGGCCCCATGCCATGAAGGGCTTTAAAGGTCGAAACCAGCACACTGCATTGGACCCGGAAGCAAACCGGCAACCAATACAGCTTGCTGTTCTAGAGGCACACATAACTGCCCGCGCTGCTGCATTTTATTTAACCTGATACTTCAGTCAGTGCCTCAGATGGATTCTAAACAACCCACACCTCTGCACCAACCAATTTATTATGAAGATTAAAATAAGACTAAGGATAGCAGCAAGATGGAGAATTTGTATCAAAGCAGATCGTTCATATTTCACATTCTCCCATTATTCCTAGTGAAAAGGATTTTAAAATAATATTCTGAACATTTGTAGCATTTATAACAAAAGATTTTAACAAGGGATGGAAAACATTGTTATTCTTATTTTACAGAAAATGAAACCTCAATGGCACTCAGTGTAGTCCCAGCCCTCCCAAATCCAAGGCTTCTTGATTCACAGCACAGTGTTTTAGCCAAATACACTGTCAACCTCCAAAAAGATCAAAGATTCCAACAAATCAGTGCCCCAATCCTTTTCCCCAACACTCTTAATATGGTTCAAACAATGTAGCATTCTTACCTTCAGGAACTTGTACAGAAGGAATGTGAACCAGTTGGTCAGCATTTTTTCAGCCACTGACTCAGTCCTGTAAGAAAAGTAGAAAGTAAATATGATAGGAAAATTCAGAATTCTCTGATCTCCCTTGAGGTCTTAAACCTTTTAGTTATTTAACTTAAAGAGTTTAAGAAACAAATTTTGAAAGGCAACAAATTTAAAACAAAAAGGAATACTGAGGTTATTATGTAAAATTGAAATATCTTAATTAACAGCCAATTCCAGTTCATTCAATTCCCCATTGAGTGCATTCCAGTAAACAAGGTCCCCTATAAGCATTATACTATTGGAAATAATTTTATTCAATGCACTCAATGGGGAATTGAATGAACTGGAATTGGCTGTTAATTAAGATCTTTCAATTTTACATACAGTAATAACCTCAGTATTCTCCCATCATCAAATCTTCAGAGTAATATTGGGTAGCTGAGAGGATCCACAGAAAGTTCTAATTCAGAACAAAATTGATGCATCTTATTTTATCAATTCATTAGAAATAGAAAGCAGAGATAAAGTCAAATTTACAAGTTTTCTATAAATTCTGCCCAGCCTACGCCCAGTTAAAAATTGTAGTAAAAGGTAGTAGCTGCAGAATATTGACAAATCCTGAACAAATTTAAAACTCTTTTGTATATCAGTGAATTATCTCAGCTGGAAGAACTCTGTAAAAGCCACAAATAATTTCTTGGGCTATTAATGCTATAACAAGACAGCAACCACTTACATGGTCTACCCAGTGGTCACTAAGAGGAGCCTTCCACCCAGAATACAACACTAATCACGGAGGACAAAGTAGAAGTATGAAAGAGTAATGAAGGATGGGTGGATATCCTCCAGTTCTCTTCAAAAAACACCCATTTTTCTTAGAAACACTCAAAGGACTTAAATCTACTTGCAAAACCCGGGTAGGGACACTTTCTCTCTTCTGGTTCTTGCCCTTTACCATTGGAAAACAACGAAGTCAGACATCCACCACTTTGCCTTTCCAAAAGGACAAGCAGGTTAAGAAGCTCAAGTGTTTACAACAGAGACATGAAGATGTCTCTGTTGTAAACATTAAGATTATCATATTTATCAAACATTTAAACTATGCACATTTATTCAGCATGAAAAAATGCAGGTGGTTCTGATTGAAATTCTTTATTTATGCTTTTTTTTTTGACTGCTCCATCTATTAATCATCAGATCAGCTATTTCATATTCAAATTATCACAAAAGCACAAGCAGCGCTAATGACCTCAAGAAGGTAACAGCCTTTTCATTGCCATAAGGAAACAGGGAGAGTGTTATTGAAAATAACAAAATCAAAACAATCAAAATTCCAATTCCGTAGGTCTAGAAACTGCATGGATTTTGAGTGGTCTACATAACACAAAGGAGTATCAGGCAGAAAGGAGCAGTTAACTAGTTTAGATTGATTTGAACAAAACAGGAACATGGCAAATGTTATTTCCTGCCCACTCCCACCTTCTGCCTTGAATTAAATGAAGATGATGTCTCCACATTTTGGTTTTCTGCCCATTATATTCCTCTTTTGCTTTCCTCACAAAAATAGGCCTGGTGAGTTGTGACAAGGGTAGGAGTGGAATTTGTTGGATTCAAATTTAAACACAAATGACCTAATTTCTACTTCCCAACTAGTTGATATTCTAAATAAATAAATCCGTCCCCTTCCCTTCTGGTATGCAGCCTGGTTATAAGATAAGGAATGACAGCTTGCATTCAGCATGATAGAAAAGCTAGTGCGGAAAAAATGTGTGTCCTTAAAAAAAAAAAGGGGGGGGGGAGAAGCCTAAAATAGCCCAGATAGTTTTATAAATCCAATTGTTGGGATAAACTTGGCTCTGAGTAAAACTGTCACTGTTGAGGCGGCTTTCTGTAGTCAAGGCTTAATAACTATATGTGCATATGTCACATGGGACTAAATTTTATAATACAGATTTCATTGAACACATGAGTGTTAAGACTGTTAGGCTTGGTGTAAAGGCATACTTTGGCCTGAGAAAAGCACAGAGGAAGAAGGTTCTAGGATAAAACTCTCTCTTCCTGTGCAGGAAGTGATACAGGGAAAGACTATAAGATCAAGACTGGGGAGATAAGCTTTGGAAAAACTGGTTTAAGAATAAACCATGAAACTTAAGCCTAGGCCTAAAGCAATTTGTCACTAAGCCAGGTAGTATTAAGCCTTTTCTTCAAAACTAACTGTTCTTTTCTCTGCTGTCTTTTTGACATGTCTATCTGACATGTCCATTGCATGTTTATGAATACGAATTTACCTTCTGTGCATGACAGTGTTCTTTGCAAACATTGGTATATGTACAACAAATAGAGCTCCTATTTGACCTGCGAACTGGCCTAAAGTCTATGCTGATCAGGAAGTTGACCCTTGCAAAACTAGATTGTTAAAAGCCAAAGAAAAGGAACTTAGACAATAGATATTATTTAAAGGTACCCCCCGCACATTTGTGCAGTCGTGTCCGACTCTAGGGGCCGGTGCTCATCTCCGTTTGTTAGCCAAAGAGCCAGTGTTGTCCGAAGATGCTTCCACGGTCATGTGGCCGGCATGACATGCGCGGAACACTGTTACCATCCCACCAAAGTGGTACCTATTCATCTACTTGCATTTGCATGCTTTCGAATTGCTAGGTTGGCAAGAGCTGGGGCTAGTGCGGGAGCTCACTCCATCACACGGGGCTAGGGATTCGAACCTCCGAACTTGCGATCTTCCAATCGACAAGCCTGGCGTCTTACCCGCTGAGCCACCACGCCCCCTAATAGATATTATAGTGCACATTTAATAACTTTTTGTTCTGCACTTAGTGTATTTTTCAATATGCATTGGGCTATAATACAGTAAACCCATCTGGCTAACATTTAGAAACCTGATAGAGCAGAACAGACACAAAGAGGAACTGGAATATATTCTTGACATGTACTCCTCTCCCACCTGTGTTGAGACAATACTCAGGGAAACCTGCTTATTTTATTCTGAAACAATCACTTGTTAGAGGCTGAAAGAGCAGTCTTGGAGAAACAATTGGGAGAGAATGACATGGCAAAGAGAGGTCTGATGCATTGCATGCAGGAAGAGGATATGTCCCTTTTGGGCCTGTGGGAGAATAATGGCTTGCTCCCCACCAACCAGTCTAAACGTCAGAAACAAAGGCTATTGAAGGACAAAGTTTGCAATAGACATCATTTGCAATCAACAATTAATCAACCCTGGATTTAGGGGAATCTGTAAAAATACAGTATATATGAGACAGAGTATTGGTAACCTGCAAGAATGCCCCCCAAAAAAATTGGAAGGAAGGAAGGAAGGAAGGAAGGAAGGAAGGAAGGAGGGAGGGAGGGAGGGAGGGAGGGAGGGAGGGAGGGAAGGAAGGAAGGAAGGAAGGAAGGAAGGAAGGAAGGAAGGAAGGAAGGAAGGAAGGAAGGAAGGAAGGAAGGAAGGAAGGAAAAGAGAGCAAATTACAAATTGCTCTAAAGTCTTTTTGTTTGCCTTCTGTTGAGTGAAAAAAAAATCCCTCAAATGCTAACAAACAAGACACAGCAGTAAGCCACTACTACAAATCAAGCATGCATTTGTCCTTTCAATGCTGTATAATCTTTCTTATGGTCATTTCCCAAGTCTTTTAATGCTTTTTTTTTCTTTTAATTTTTACATCACATTGTCATCTTGGTTACCCCCCTCCCCCACATAGAAACATATTGTTTGTTTAATAAAGCATAGAATTATTCTGCAAAGAATGCTAACACTGAGTGGATGCTGTTGAAAATGGTGTATAATGAGAACTTTTACATTAACATCTCATTTAAAAGAGATGCTGACACACTCAAGTGTCTGTTCTCACATTTAACAGAAATCTGATATCTCTGTCCTCTGAAACAAACATCTCCTCCAATCTGTTTGTCACCCTTCTTTTGATATCTGATTTACAAAAATATATTGTATAAAAATAGTTTAAAAAGTAGCTTCTAAGTCATAGCTTTCCAAACTGTGTGTCGCGACACATTAGTGTGTCGCGACAAAACCCGGAAGTGCTGATGGCGTGTCGCCGCCACCTCTGCGGCGGCGGCGGTGGTGTGCGCAGCGGCGCACCATCAGCGCTTCCAGGTTTTAGTGTGAAACACAAGGCCGCCACCGCACGCACTGCCGCCGCCAGTGTATCACCAACGGCAGGACTTTGGAAAGCACTGTTCTAAGTTCTTACCACACTCATAAATGTTCAAACTCATAATTGAAATACTAAAGGCCAAAAAGTCTCTCCTACTTGCTCAGTTTGGTGAATTTTCCATCTAATAGCAATCACTCTGTTTTCAAGAAATGCTCAAATATGAAAATAACCTATTCACTGAGTGAAGGTCCTATCACCTTAGTGCTAAATCCATGATCAAAATGGTTGCAAAAAACCCAAAACAAAATAAAGGCAACACCCTGGCTTCAGCAAAAACCCACACAAATTCTTTTCCTAAGAGGATCCTGAACAAATGCTCACCTCCTCAAGAGCAATTTGGGATGGTTCTTGCTCTCCAAGTTTTTTTCAATCAGGTCTGAGAGAAGCTGTTTGAGCACTCCAGTGGCATATTCCATCTCACCCTGTAGGGCTGTCATGATTAAAGAGGCCACATTACCCCGGTCGCGCATGGAGAAGCTGCGTTGTGCCTCCAAGGTCCGAATAAAGGTTAACAGGAAGTGCTTTTTGTTCAACAGCTGCCCGAAGAGTGTCAAAGACTTCTCCACATTGGCTTGGACCTGAGGAAGAGAAAATATGATTGCAGTCACCTCAGAGTAATTTAACAATACAGTAAGATAAGGCAAGTCAGGTACAGGATCAGACCTGATGCAACATTGGACATGGAAAAGACAGAATCACGGGGTTCAGCCAACAGATAAATGCAATGTCCAATAGTCAGTTTTTAACTCTACAGGTGACCACAAATATTTATTTCTAATTATGTGGGGGGACCATCTTCTCTTTGTAGGAGTTTCTTTCCAACCCTCATAATTTAGTGTATAAAACAAGAATATGATCCTTTAAGTCCTTTGCAGCTACGCCTTTCCAGTATAAAGTGAAACTATTTTTTTCAAAGACTTTACTACTTAAGAAGCTCACATTGTGGACATACAATACTTTATTTTATTTATTTATTTATTTGTAGAATTTCATCACCGCCCATCTCACTCAAAGAGCAACTCTGGGCGGTTTTATGTTCCTTAATACTGTTGATATATTAAAAAGCTGCCTATTCTAGAAATTCCACTTATTGAACAGATACTCTCAAAGATTGTGGACATGGAATAAATGTAATCTATAATTTTACCTGTAAGGTTTGTTACAAATTTCCCCCCAACTTTGAAACCATGAATCAACTGATCTTGTTTGCAAAGAGTGCTGGAGTAGATCTCTCTTTTGTCTATTTATTGTTCAGACCACTGAGCATGTGCATTTATTCATGCACAAAATATGAACATTAATGAAATGCTAGTAAAAAAATAATTTCAATATGAGTGCTGGAAATCATCAGAATTCCTTTCTATGCTGGTTTTCACTGCACTTGTGCATATCCGTGCAGACAAAATGAGAACGAAAAACAAAGAGAGGCAAACCAGAATTGGTAGTAAAGTGCACAGATATCAGTTTAGACAGTAATTTAATAACGGTTAAATTAAGTAGTCCAAATCATCTTTTTCTCCTATTGCTCCAAATCTGAAGTTGACTGGAAATTCCAACCCATCCACCCACTAAACATAATATGGAAAGAGAATGATAGGCTCACATTCTCTTGCCTGCTGTCATCTCAAATCTATTGAAACAAACAAAGGTACTGTCATACCAGTCTGGACCTATGGGACCTAAGTAGCAGAATTAAATAGCAGAGAGAAGACTCTGATGCAAATAAACAGATTGTGAAGGCTGTGCAGGTAGTTCTCACTTAACGATCGCAGTTGAGACTGGTAACTCCATCACTTAAGCGATGGTGTTGTTAAGTAAAACATTACGTGATCACACCTGACTTATGATGTCACATCCGCTGTGGTCGTCAAGCAAATCATCAGCGGTCATTAAGTGCAATGTCACATGACTGCAACTTGTGACTTACTGCCAGCTTCCCCACTGACTTTGTTTGTCAGAAGCCAGCTGTGAAAGTCGCAAATGGCAATCATGTGACCGTGGGACACTGTGACCGTCATAAATGTGCGCCGGTTGCCAAGCACCTGAACTGCGATCACGTTACTGTGGGGATGCTTTGACTGTCCTAAATTTGAGGACCAGTCATAAACCTACTTTTTCAGCACTGTCCTAAGTTTGAACGGTTGCTAAATAGGACAGTTGTTAACTGAGGACTACCTGTATTTGGTTTTCTACAGAGATCAATTCAAGGAACAAGTCTCGGTTCAGCCATTGACCAATTTATTATTTGAATACTGCATCTTCATTGACATTTGCAGGTTCCTTACAGTGCAACTGGACTGTCCCCCATCCCATCTTGATAGGACTACAGAAAATTTATTTATTTATTTGTTTTATTCATCAAATTTTGCCACCACCCATCTCCCCCAGAGGAGGGACTCTGGGTGGTTACAGAATTCATTAATAGAGAATTCGTTAATGAAATCTGGTCAACATCAGCATATATGTCACTGTAAATCTAAAGCCAGGAACTAAATTAAATTAACTACATTATAACAGATGAAACCCTTCTTTTAACAGTTACAGTACATTATTTTGCAGTGTACAATTTTCAGGAAAGAATATGAATTTTTTAAAAAATCCTTTCTCTCATCCTGCATACTCTCACAGCATCACATTTTTAAATTTTATCAAACAAGCATCCTCTCTATCCCTAACAGGAATTGCCAAAATGCTTGATTTGACCTGAGACTAATTGCCAGATTCCTCCTGGCTAAATCTGAGCATAGCAAACAGCCCTACAGGAAATCTTGATCTTTTGCACTTTCTACATATGGCTGTAAATGTTACCGTCTGTCCCTGAGATTTAGCAATGGAATTGGGTCATATGGTCTCTCTAGCCATGAAGCAGAAAATAAATTACTAAATATGACCAGGATGTCTGATCTACAGAGGCTCAAGCAGAGAATTATTTCTATTTAGCTACAGTTATAGTCTACCTGGTGCCTCAGTTCCATACTTTTACTCAGGAAACATCTGAATAGAGGCAGGAAAGAACCTGTATCATTTTAGGCCACCTACAATCTCTTCAATCTCTGTATTTTTCCAGACAGACAAGGTAAAACTAAACTGAACACCTTCAAAGCAAATGCCCACCTTCCTCTTGTAAAGTATGGGAACAATATCTTCAATCAAGATTTTTCAGCAGCCATTACCAAAGGTTATCACTGCCAACTGATTGCTTGCAATGGAGGATACAGAGATTTGCTTAATGGCCATGAAAATCACATGGAAACATAAAGCCCAATTGGCAATAGTCTGATAATTTGAGGACAATTCAAGTATTTAAAAGAAATCAGGATTTCAATAAATCAAGAAATACAAACCAGTTGTATTTCTAGGGAATTTTTAATGAGCCCCTGCTTCAAATTTACCCTAAGGTGAGATTCAGAACCCAAATAAAGGATACGTCCAAGACAACCACTTCTTCTGAATGCCCAACTTGCTTCTCAGACTCTAAACTCTCCTAGGGATGAGTACCAGATTCAGACAAAGCCTGACTCCAGACCCAAATGGGACACCTCAGAGATTCTGCTCCCTTCAGGTCTCTGGCTTCAAAGTCTGAGCCAAAAAAGCCGCTCCACCAAAGAAAAGTGATAGGCAGAACAGAGATGAAGTGAAAAGTAATATAGTCTGGGACTGATATTTAAAATACTATAAAAACTATGGAGTTGCTGGTATTTATTATTGGCTTCTCTAATCCTCTCCATTTATCCAGACAAAATATTTGATTGTTTTCAGTAATGTCTACTAATGCCTTATCCTAGAATATTTCCCCAAGTCTCATTCTCTTGCATCTGAATTATAAAGTACCTTGATTTTTATATGTGCCCTGTGTTAGTAATTAGGTAAATCGTTTCTCTCCAGCCTTTCTCCCTGCCTTTTGTACTGGTTAGCATTCCGTGGTTTTAATGTATCTAATCTATTTGGTCAGAAACTGCTAAATTGCTGGTAGCGTTGGGGGAGAAGGGCTCCAATTCATAACACAAAACAAAAGTAGTTATTTTAGTCCCCTGTGACACACTCATAATAATTTGAATTCACATTTGTTAGTTATACCAGGAACCCACTGCATTGAAAAGCATTCATGCAAATTCACTTTAATATCATTAGCACAAAGCAAAAGGCAGGAGATTATCTCTATCCATACAGTCATACAAAGGCAGCTGTTTGAATCAATATTGTTGTCACAGAAAGGACCCCATTACACAGGATACTAACCTTCCAAATATATCAGTGTGTGTGTGTGTGAGTGCGTGTGTGTGTGTAAATAAGCATGTGCTTACTTTAGAGTAGAATGCTCTCTCACATACAACTTATTCTCTCTCCACAATGTTTGCACCATGTTCTTGAGGCACTTCAGTGCAGGGCCATTTCCATTCCCCAATCCTTCTAAATCACAGTTTGGGGATGTGAGATGGTCCTGGAATAACAGAAAAATGTCCTTATACACCGCCCCCCCCATCCCATGTTTGAGCCTCTGCAGAAGAGAAGGAGGAGACAGAAGGAACGTTGTTATTTCATCCCAGCTGCTTTGGTTATTGTACATGGGAGAACAGTTGCAAGGAACTGAAAAGAGACAATACAGTCCAGGTCAGTTCCAGCTGTGTTATAAAGTGGGTTGCATTTATCTAAGGATAAACACACAGACACAAAACCCTGAGTGGTCACTATGAAGGGGGAACTGTAAAACTGTCAAACCATCTTTCATCTTGTGACTAAAATGCTATGTCAGCGGAGACCTAAGATCTGGGAGGAAGGATAAGGCAAGATTTTCCACCAGCAGGGAAGCAAACCACCCACAAACTCTGCAGAACTTGCTAGATATGGAAAGTTTTGATTTTTTTCCCTTTTTGCAATTTTGGGTTCATCATTGCTGAGCTAGAGATTAACCACCCTAACTGCCCAATACAACAGCACAGGGACATTCAACTCTGAAACCAATTTTGGAGCAGTACAAGGGCTTCAACTGGAAGTGCTATCAGGCAGCAGAATGAAGGCTAGAATTCAAGCCTCAATATCCATATGATCATACTGATTAGTGCTCCCCATGGCCTCACTTTGAGGAATAAGCAACACAACTAATGCTTTATTCAGGCACAATCATGAAAATGACAGACATGGACTGGACCGGGAATGGGGAAAAGCAGCCCTCCTAAATGCTCTACTGGTCCTTTCCGGAGAAAAGAGACTGAGAATACATGCACAATTAGCTGACTCTCAGTAGCAGCAGCAAGAGAGAAGTGAAACAAGAGATGGAGAGACTCATTTGATTAGAGGCTGCATGAAGAGAAAACATGGGCTCACGGGGCTGAGGGCATGTTGGGTTCAGAGCAGTTGCTTCCTTGCATGCTTTAAAGCAACTGGACATCTGACCATAATTCCATCTCTCTAAGATCTTTAACTGGAGAAAACCAATTCTGGATTTTTTAGTGGCAGATTCTGTTTGAAATACAAGGCAAAAGGCATCGTGCCTGAAGTGTTCCAAGCCAAACTGACTGACCTAATTGCTCCTAAGTGGAATTTGAATTGGCCTTAATTCCCTGTTTTAATTAGGGGTGCGTGGGGGGGGGGAGAGGGAGAGATATTCTTTTCCTCACCGACTGCTTTTCCCTTCCATTCAAATAATCTCCAAATGTGCTTCCCTTGGAGGTTCTACATGTAATTATTCATTACATTACATTACATTTAAAGAATGTAATGAATTCTTTAAAATTTAGAGAAGCATGAGTAAGAAGGCTGTAATTTTAACCTGAGTTGCTCCTAATTGGGATATGAAGATGCAGAACAGTGTTCTATTCATGACAGATATCACAGATGACTTTATGCAAAACCACTGTTTCACATTTTCACTGATCAAAATAAATAATGGCCTTTGCTTGCTTGATGAAATGAAAGGAGGACCACATAGCATGTTTCTTTTTGGGCTGTGTGCTCAGCTTCCAAAACCCACAATACCTGATAAGCTCTAAAACTTGTCTTGTCCTATACAAGTTATCTTATTACAACTGCTCATGACAAGCAGAGCAGAGTGGTGGTGCTGTATTAGTAGAGGCAATAGCATAACACATCTGTCATATAAATGATCTCATCAGGCTTGGCTGGCTATCAACAGCTCTGAAAGCAGTGAAACAATGATCTTGCAAACACACGCTCTCTCCTTTCCCTTCCCACACTGTCACTCTTTTTTAATGTGTGTGTTATCATTAATAGAAGTAAATGAACAATAAAACATCGTGGCTTTAAATTTTCATAGAAGTGCTAAAACAGCAACTCTAAACCCCAAAGAGGAGCTGTACTTACAGTGCACCAAATTAGTTGAGGGGGGCATGCATAAAAAGTTGGGAAGGGCAAAGAGAGACAGAACACATATTCCTTCCTTGCCATTTGCAGTAACTAACACTATTATTTTTCTAGTTAAGACGTATGAACACAAACTTATCATATTGATTTTAAAAACTGCTGATGTCACATTTGACATAGTAAGATAAAAAGCAGTCATACTTGTCTTGTTCCATGAGAAAAAAAAATCCAGAATTGACAGTTGAATATCTTTATTAGGGCCTAAGAAAATAACACAAACAACTTTCAGAATTTCAAGAATGCTTTGTCAGAAATAAAATTGGGTGGGGGGAGATGTTTTCAGAGTCATATCTGTATCACATATCACATTTTGTGAGATGGGCGGCCATATAAATATGATGAATGAACGAACATGACAGGGAACCTACAGACCTGCAAATTGGGTCAGAATGTTATTCATGCTGCCATAAAGGCTCTCCCCCAGCTCTGAGAATACAAGAACTTTTGTATTTGTATGTATCATGCTGTTTTTTTTCCTTTATTGCAATTTCATTTTTTCCAACCATTTGGCATTCTGCAATACATAGCATAACTAGGGAAGGCTTGTATGCTTACTCATTTACTCATTATAATTTTTATTTCAGAGTTCTGCCAGATCAAATCTATGAACAATCTTTCTATTTTCTTTTGCAAGACACTGTTCCATACTTTACTACATAGCATAGCATTCCATCCTTATTTATCTTGAGAATAACCTGAAAAATTTAAATGAATGAAAATACAACCCATTTGGCTATAGAGTTATGAATGGAGGAAGCATGCTGAATTGACTGTAATAATGAATTGTGAATAAAAAAAAGTTCTATTAACATGAATGCTACTATCCAGAGTCTCCTGTTTGGTACTGTTTGCATGTTATGGTTTCATCTGTTCCATTTGCAGGTTATCTTTGTACTAGAAAGTTAAAATCCCTGTCTTCTGGTTGATGTGTGCCCTTTCTCTATCTCTTTTCCCTCACAATAATTAAGGAGGTAATGACAGGCAAAGTGTGATCACAACAACATAACTGCCAAGAGTTGAAACACAGATGGGCCAAAATGAACCTCTACATTTCAGAGAGGATAAAAGCTAAACTCCTGATTCAGATACAAATGAATCTGGAATTCACAAAGGAACTAATTTCTGGTACCTGTGACATGAAAACAGACCTTTCCAGGACAAGAATCTTTCTGAAATAAGTGTCAAGATAGAATGGGCTCAGATCCTTGCCATTGTTTTATTGCTATGGTCTGCCTCTATCAAACACACATAGTATAATCTCACAGATCATGAAATTGAGTTCCTTGGTTATTTTTGCTTCCTTAAAGGCATAATGGCTCACAAAAGATTTTACAGCTGTGATATGCCTTCAACCCAATGACATAATTCTTCATCTTCCATACCCCAGCTCAGGATTCTTCTGCAGATTTAAAGTTAGAAAAATTGCATCCTTTGCTCAAAATAAATTTCGGCAACTCAGTAAAATACATAAGCATATTTACTTCCTCTTCAATACTTTCAATAGCCATGCTTTATTCTTAAAGCAATGCTTGAATTTTTGCAGATTTGGTTTGGTAAGCAAATAATAATGCAGTCAATATGAACAGAGAAATAAAAGGCATAACTGAAGACAATGAGAACAGGGAATACAAAATTCTCCTAAACACTGGAGTTATCTGCAAGATTTTAAAAAAATAATCTCCACGGCCAGAAGACAGATCTTTCTTTTTTTAAAAAAAACAATAGGCATTATACTGTATAAACCATGTATTTGTTCTTACATTCCATCTGAAATTCTGAGTGCAAAAGATAGGCTAGAGTGTAATACTGTCTTCCCTTGCCCTTTTTATTTTCTGGACTCACATGATAGCACATGACAATGAAGGAGTTATAGGGCAGGAAAACCCACTCAGAAATCCCCAACAAATGGCAGCATCCTGGTAAGCAGTAACATCCATAGTCTCAAATGTTTACAGGTAGTCCTCGTTTACTGACTGCCTCATTTAGCAACCATTCGCAGTTACAACAGTGATGAAAAAGGAAATTTGTGACCAGTCCTCGCATTTACAACCTTCACAGGTCTATAAAGCCAAGGAAAGCTGAAGTAAGATCATAAGCACAGTCGCAGTTTCACTTAGTGGTTGCTTCACTTAATGACCGAGGTGTCAGTCCCAATTGTGATCGCTAAATGAGGACTACCTGTACACCACTGCAGAGTGTGAACAACAAATAGGAGCACGTAGCAATCTTAACATAGGAAAGTAAATGTGACCTTATGGAATAAGATTCACAATTGGAATGTAGAACTCAAGGATATTACTTGTTCTAAAGATATAAATTGAAAAAGAAAGGAAGGCAGAATGGCTTTGAATGTAAAAAAGCCATATATCTGTATGACCTTAGATACAGAAATCCACTGAAATCATCTGGGAAAGAGTAACTTTAAAGGAGTAACAAACAGAATATCATGCCCTAGTCACCCCCAGATTGGACTACTGTAATGCACTCTACATGGGGCTGCCCTTGAAGAGTATCTGGAAGCTTCAACTGGTGCAGAATGTGGCGGCACAGGCAGTTATGTATGCTCTTAGAAGAGCACATGTTACACCTCTGCTTCACGAGCTGCATTGGCTGCTTCTGGGTGCAAGTCAAGGTGCTGGTTTTGACCTTTAAAGCCCTTCATGGCATGGGGCCAGGTTATCTGAGGGACTGCCTCTCCCCGATTACTTCAGCCCGTCCCATTTGCTCCGGCAGGGAAGGCATACTATGGGTTCCATTGGCCAGGGACTTGCATTTGGTGGGTCACAGGGGGCAGGCCTTCTCTGCTGTGGTGCCCTCCTTGTGGAACATTCTTCCCCCTGCAGTTAGGCTTGCTCCTTCCCTGCTATCATTTAGGAAGTCCCTCATGACCTGGTTATGTCATCAGGCCTGGGGTCTTTGGGAACCGGAGACATTCTTAGATGGCTCTACTGTGATTGATACTCTTGCTCTCTCTGTGGGGTTTGTATATTTTACAAAAATGTGATATTATTTTTATTTTAATAATTAATTTTTTATCTTTCATAGTTATTGTTTTTATCTATTTCCTGTTTTATTCAATTGTTGTATGCCACCCAGAGTTGCTTTGCGTGAGATGGGTGGCCATATAAATGTGATTAATAAATAAATAAAATGTAACTCTGGGAATTTACTACACGAGTTTACCACAGGCAGAAGATATGAACAATGCTTTCCTAAATCAACTTGCCAAGCCTTCAAGAAGGCAGCCTAGAGTAGTAATGGGAGACTTCAATTAGCCTGATATTTGCAGGAAAGCTAACTCAGCTACAAGTGGAAGATTCGACAGATTTCTTCTTTCTCTTGCTGACAGCTCATTTTTCAGACAGTGGAAAAAGAAACAAGGGGTCAGCTATCCTAGACCTAATCCTGACCAACAGGAAGGAACTGATTGATGGATCAAAAGTGTCAAGCCCTAGAGGGAAGCAACCATGTCCAGACGGAGTACAAGATAACTAAGGGAGGAAGAGAAGTCAGTCATGTGTCATGGACATCAGGAAGGCAGATTTTAAAGAACTCCAAAAAAAGTTGGGCACCATACCATAGCTTGAAATCCCAAAAGTCAAAGAGGTACAGGAGATCCTGAAAAAACTCGATACTAAATAGGACAAGGACAAATAATCTCCCTGGGAAGGAAAAATTGGAAAAGCTGGATTTTTCATCCATTAATATGGATGAACAGAGAGCTGTCTGACAAGGTGAAAAACAAAAAGGAAATGTTTAGGAAAAGGAAATGGGGCTGTTAATGAAAAACTGATTGCTCAAACTTGAAGAATGGAATCATTCTTCTATTCCATTCAAGCTAAAACTCAAATGAGATAGGGCTTAGGAGGAATGCAAACTATGATAAGAAGGGAAGTTTCGAGTATGTTCATAATAAGAGACAAGGCAGCTATTGGTCTCTTACATGGGGAAGGTGATGGAGTAATAAAGGAAATTAAGAAGAAGACAGAACTGTATAACCCTTTCTTTGTATCTGTCTTCTATCAGAAGAGGGAGAGAACCTTTCCTGATATGACTGAGGAAAGGGAGGAGAGGGCATAGCTGAGCAGCGAAAAGTATAATAAGAGCCTATCTTGAAGAAATTCAAGACTTCAGAGTCATTTGAATTACATCTCCAGGTGATAAATGAACTGGCAGAAATGATAAAACCTGTGACAAACTCCTACAGAAGTGGTAAGGTGCCAGAAGATTGGAGAAAGACAAACTTGGTACCAGAAAAGGGCCAGGGGGAGGACTAGAACCTTTACAAGCAAGCCACTAGAACAGACTGTCAAGCATTTAGAAAACAATGCTACCATTATTAGGAGCCAGCATGGGATTGTCAACAAGTCGTGTTTTTTGAAATAAATCTGGATAATATACAACAGAATTGGAATTGGATATCCTATTTTACAAAATCATTGGCTTATGTTAAGCAAGTTTCATGCAATTTAAAAACCAGGTTTGTCCAACAAAACATATTTTTCAGGTTTATTAAACTTCTCAACAGATAGTCAAAAAAGAGTGAACTTCTTTCCTATGTTGGAGATAAATTAAAATTTGAAGTGCATATGATTTGGTCATGTCCACTGATAAATTCCATTTTGGTTAGATATTATTACAATGGTGACCCAGGATCTTGGGAGAAAATTATGGATAATGTGTTATTAAATTATATTTTAAAAATCTGGAATTATCTATCTATTAAGAGTTTTGAATTTATTGTGCCAGGACTGTTGGGGAAAAGGTGATATATAGTCTGTATAGTCTCAGTTTAATTTGTTGCTCAAAAATTTATTGTAATGATTTCCTAAAGACAGTTTTACTGTTTTTGATATTGTAGAAGCAGAGAAATTGAAATTGTATTGTAATTTTTCCTTCTTTTTCTTTCTTTTGAGTTTATATACTTTTAAAGTATATAGCTTTTTTTAAACTAATTTTAAATGAAATTAATAAGTTTTGTATTCAACTGCTTTTTTGTACTGTTTTTTAAGAAAAAAACCAACGTGTTATACAAACACTTAAAGCTCTAAAAGCCTAGGCTTAACTATTTATGGTAGTCTCTCTCCTGTTGAGATCTGCAAGAAAAGGCCTTCTGAGGATTCCTCAACTGTCAGAAGGAAGCAAGGCAGCACTCCTATGCTATGGAATACAATCCCCTGAAAGTTGCATTTGTTCCCCCAATCTCTTTTAGAAAATCTATAAAGCCAAATCTGTTTTGCCTGGTGTTGTTATTATAATTATTATCAGCCCAAATCAATCCACTGCAAATAATGGCTTCTTCTCAAATAAAGGTTAAGGAGTGTAATCTACCAATCGAAGAATGTAATCTACCATGCTGATCCAGCATCAGTTGGTAGATACTGTAGATCAGTGGTCCCCAACCTTTTTGGCACCAGGGACCGGTTTCGTGGAAGACAATTTTTCCACGGACCGGGGGGGGGGGGGGGGATGGTTTCGGGATGATTCAAGGGCATTACGTTTATTGTGCACATTATTTCTATTATTATTACACTGTAATATATAATGACATAATTATACAACTCACCACGTGCGGACTAAATTAAGTGTCGGATTCTGACTTCTCATAAGGAGCGTGCAACCTAGATCCCTCACATGCGCAGTTTACAGTAGGGTTCACGCTCCTATGAGAATCTAATGCCGCTGCTGATCTGACAGGAGACGGAGCTCAGGCGGGAATGTGAGTGATGGGGAGCGGCTGTAAATACAGATGAAGCTTCGCTCGCTCACCCACCGCTCACCTCCTGCTGTGCGGCCCGGTTCCTAACAGGCCACGAACCAGTACCGGTCTGTGGCCCGGGGGTTGGGGACCCCTGCTGTAGATGATTCTTGACTTCCTGGTCTAGGGCTGAGAGAGAGAGCGCAACTGTCCCAAAGTCACCCAGCTGGCTTCCATGCCTAAGGGAGGACTAGAACCTGGGTCTCATGTTCCTAATCCAGCACCTTAACCACTACACCACATTGGCTCTCAGTATTCACAGTATTTAGCTTTTAATATTTTGTACTATATTTTCAAAATTTTGTGAGTCCTGTTGAGTTCTTGTCTAAGGCAGGATATAAACTGAATAAATAACTAAAATTATAATAAGCATGATTTTTGCTTTTTAGAGAATCTCTACTGAATGAGAAATCATTTAGAGAGCATTCTAATACATACATAGTTTGCCAAGAAAGAAAGATGTGGATCGGCTAGTGAGGTTCAGAGGCAAAGAACAGCAGAGCAATCCATGCCTTCCAAAGTAAAAAAAAATCTGCTAAAAGGGACCTTACAGTAGCAAAAATACACAAGCAATTCACAGGATTATTCTGAGACAATACAAATACAAAGAACAACATACTGTAATCTATCTTGCAAAGGAGATCAATGGGCATGGCGGTAATGCCCATATCACAGAAGCAGCAGCAGCACTGCTGTACACCCACCCCCTCTGGACAACATAGCTACTTTTATAGTCCAAGGCAAGATAGTCCTATGTGAGAGATTTTCTATTTGCCCAGTTGCTTTTTAGTGTGCCAATTTTCATTAAGATTCTGCTGTCAGCAAAATGCTTCTGTTGTTCTTTGCCTTTAACGAATTTTCATTCTCTTACTCTTTACTTAAAATCTTACCTACTCTAAACTGACCTTAGCAACAACTTTATGGCCCACTTAATGCTTCCCTATGGCTCCTCTTTTCTTACCCCATTTGACCTACCCATTAACATTTTTAAAAAGATGCTCCTCAATTCTCCCAGTTGCTATCAAGCAACATATCTGTAGAACTGATACTTCTTATTCTCATTACAATTAAGGCAATAATGACTGAATTAGTCTCCACGCTCTGCAATTTAGAAGGAATACAAGAACAAAAGCAATAGCAGGAGTGATCTAGTGAGAGCTCAGTAATGACTGTGGGAAGTGAGGTGGTTCAAATCTTATGCCAGACATAGTTTTGCTAGCTAGCATGGGTCAAGCCAATTTCTCTCTTGCTCAGCTCTCCTTCTGTAAAACTAAATGGCTTACTTTACAAGGTGTTTGTGAAAGCATAGTCCTCATGCACCACATTTATAGAAAGAGGGTGGCGGAACCCTGAAAAAGTGTCCCCTTCTCCAGAACGAATTTTTATTTTCACTTTGGAACCATCTATAAATGCAGAGCCCAAAATCTGCTGCCATACAGATGTTTTTATCAAAAAGCTCATAAACCATGTCCCTGGCAGTGAGGGCTGGGGCTCATGAACTTGCAGTTCAAAACCCCTGGAAGACTTTGAGTTGATTAATCCAATATTAGCATATTCTTATGGGTTTATTTATATACAGTATATGCACCTACCTCCTCAGAATACAGAAATGCCCATGATCTGGCATTTAAGAAACATCAGATTAGTCTCTTCAAGAGTATGGATAGTGTGTGTGTGTGTGTGTGTGTATGTGTGTATGTATGTATGTATGTATGTATGTATGTATGTATGTATATATACAGTATATATATAGTGATTATGATACACAATGAACAACTTTCCTCAGTGGCAACATTACAGTTATCCCACCAATATCCACATTAGTTTGCTTCTAAAACAAGCAAACCCTTAAGCTCCTTTAAGAATCAGCATCTTGAATGTACCTTCTTTAGCAAATAGCAAATCTTATGGGTAATGGGAAGTAAGAATCATGGCATACTGATGATTTTGAGATAATTCAGGTTAGCCTAAACCAATATCCCAAAGCAGAGAGACATCAATAGACAGAAGTAACACAAAGCTTATTTACAAAAAACAAGAGGGGACTGCTACAGCAAAAATACAAACAAATCCTTCTTCCTCAAGGCATAACCCCACAAAGCTCAGGAAATTAATGCAACTTAAAAGATTATCCAAGCAGACACACATACACCCGTTACCACACCTCCATTTCTTTCAGTACAGGATGGTCTTCTATTCCTGGAAAGAGGACTCTCATGGCATAGGTGCAATAATCCAAAAAGGGGATGCCAGCCCCATCCAAGTCATTGGTCAGCTCATGGATATCAGTCTGCAGCTCAGCAAAAGCTGGGGAGGAAACAGCAGATTAAAAAAGATGCCCAGACACACCTCCCTATCAAGACTTCAACTGACTAATACTGCCAATTGCACCGTGCAACTGAGTTATTATTTAAAGTGGAAATATAATTAAATACATCAAAGAAGTATCATAGCTTAGTCAAGTATGAAAAGAGAACCTAGAAAGTTCATGTTCCCAAAACTATACTGGTAGGGATTTCTTCAATGAAAATAGTTCAGTCTTCTGACATTGAAGCATCAGGTGACAGACCTGGACTAATACTTCAATATGAAATTGACTTTCATGTCTGTATATATAAAGAGGCACTAAGAATGAAAAAAAAATCAAGGAAGAGTTTTTCTCTAAGAGACCACTAGACAAAGGAAAAGTGAGTTTTCCCCCTTCTTTCCCATTTTTCAAATGGAACAACCATTTGGTAATATAGTACTTGTGGAGTCCTTGGTGCTCTCTGAGCTTGGTTGTTTACTTGCAGACATTTCATTACCCAGCTAGGTAACATCATCAGTGCTAGTGAGCGAGGGGTTTGCTCCCTGCAAGCTACTGTATATAAACTGGGAGCAAACCCCACACTCACTAACACTGATGTTACCTAGTCGGGTAATGAAACGTCTGCAAGCAAACAACCAAGCTCAGAGAGCCCAAGGACTCCACAGTTCAACCCTGAGCTACAGATATTCTCTTCTAGTACATGGCTGGGTTGGAACAGCCCACAAGAAAAAGAAAGCACATCTTATAGCTTTAAATTCATCTACAACAAACCAGGTTCTTTGTTTTCAAGTTCTAAAGCTAGGGAGGGGGGACATGAGCGGAAAGAGGAGAGGAATGCTGGGGGAAAAATCAAATTAATGGCACTTTAAAGGGAAGCTAGAAGTGGCAGAGGGCTGTAGGCTGATCAGTTTGATGAGAAAAAACAAACCGTCAGTTTGAAAGGCACACTATCTTATCTGTAACTAGTGGGACTAGAAAAGAGAAAAGGCAGGGAAGATACTGCAGCTTTTAATTAAAAGTAGATCCTTTTATCTGCCAGCTATGGAAGACAAGGCAAAATCCCCTCCATGCACTCCCTCCCTTCTTCTCCAATCACTCTGTCACTATTTCTATCTACAGGGCTATTTTTTTCATACTTCCTTTTTTATTATCTCATTTTAGGAGCCTGCTTCTATAGCAGCCTCTGGGCCAACTTGGAGTTGGCAGGGTCACAGCCCCAGGCGCTGGCTTGTGGTGATAATGGGCAATTAGGTTTTATCAGCAGGATCAGAAACAGTATTCTGTCCAATTTCTCAGCGTCTGTCTGTCACATAATGGGAGACCCACAGTCTTTCACAGGCAGACTTCTCTTTCCTTTAAAACTTTTCCTCTTGAATTCTTGCTAAGTTCCTTCAAACTGTACTAAATAAAACCTTGAATAAAATTGCCTCATCTGACCCCAAGCTCTCCCCAAAGCAGTGCCTAGGCTTCCTGAAGCATTTGGGGTTGCAAAGGCCATAATGCCAGGTGCAGCATAAACCTAGTTCCTACAGTTATGTTCTTTAAATCAGCATTTACCTACCTGGCATACAATGGTTGCCCTACCAATCACAGACTCCCCAGTCAGCATGGCCAACAGTATATGGGAATTCTGGTAATTACAATTACAATATACCTGGAGGGCACCATACTAGGGAAGGTTTGTGTCTAATTCATAATGACTTACTTTCCTATTCATGCTCACACAACACAGTAACAAATTTGGAACCAGTACAAATCTGACCATTACCTATTATTTGGCAACAACTTTGTAGGCCATTAATATTGGTGAAAAATATTTATTTTTATCCCCTTTTTCCTAGAAAAACAGGGTAACAGATTCACCCACATCTTTCTGTTTTACTGTTCTGTTTTAGCTGCTGAACAACACCTGTAACATTTTTTTTAGGGCTGGTTCTCCAAGCAAATATACATTTTATTTTCATCTCACGATCTAAGTAATGGTGAGATACTGAAGGACAGGTGAGCTCAAACTGTGACTTGTCAACCCCCTGCCCATGGTGCGGTGGCCAACTTAAGAGTGGGGATTGCAAAATGTTTTACATTCAGTCTATGAAGGTTCTCAGTCATCCAGGTGGAATTGTCTGTAGCTTGAATCATGTCAACTGGATTTCTATTTTCTCAGTGGAAACCTTTCGCTCCTTATCCAAGGAGCTTCTTCTTCTTAACGATCCTCCTTTAGATGATAAAAGGACTTAAAATAACATCTCAATATAACCATGACCTAGCCCCGGGTGTAAGGTCACACAGCTACCTAGAAACATATTTAGGATTCCCTTACTAACTTTGCTCAGACTGAAGAAGCTCCTTGGATAAGGAGCGAAACGTTTCCACTGAGAAAATAGAAATCCAGTTGACATGATTCAAGCTACAGTTTTACATTCAGGTTGGGCAAAGTAGGAACACAAACAAATCTCCCTCTGGGCTTCGCTCCCACTTTGTCTCTGTGCAAGCCAGTTGCAGTCTTGCCCAAGCAAAAAAGAAGTGAGTTTTGAAAGTGTTTCTGCTTTGCAAATGGAAGGACTGTACAAGCAGGACAAGCCATGGTGTATAAACAGAGAGCAAGTCCCACTCCCTTTTCGCACTGAAGATGTTGCCTAGCCTGGCAATGAAACGTCTGCAAGAAAACAACAAGGCTCAGAGAGCACCAAGGACTCCACAGTTCAACCCTGAGCTACAGATATTCTCTTGGATTGTTGAAAGTCAGTCTTGGCTTTGCCTGGGCAAGTCTGCAGTGGGCAGTTATGGTTTGAGAATAGTCGATCTCCAGACTGCAAGGATCCAGGAGACTGTTTAAAAGCAGCCACCTGCAAGCTCCTTCATTATCAGTGAAGAGACCCAACAGTTCACTGGTTCACAAAAAGGGAGTAAAAAAAAGAAAATGAGGAATCTGTCTTAATGTATCTTGGGGATATAGTAAGAAATATTTCAGTTGCCAGAATTTTCGTAGCCTCCTCTCTTTCTTAACACATTTCTACTAAAGAGACTTTGTGAGACTCATGATTGGAAAAGGAATTCCTTTTAGTCTTAGGCAGAAGCCAAGAGCATGATAGTAACCACAGTGTTTGCAAAATTCTGTGATATATAAAGATTTAATTTTCAAATGTAAGTGGTATATTTATTTCTTACTTAGCCTTAACCCCGGTGAAATCATTAGCTCTATTAATGGGGGAGGGTGATGTTGCACAATTTTATTTATTGTTTTAGGGAGATATGGCACTTCAAATTTTGAGAACCCATGCTATAGGGCCACAAAACTCCAGACATCCAAATTTTGGTGGTCCAGATATTATAGCTATAATACTGCCTGACCCAAAGCTAAGTCTGAATATGGGTGTCCTTATACCTACTCTGACATTTACTGTACCACAATGACTATGGAAGTAAATGAAACAGGTCTACATATTTCAGCGAAAAACAGGGGAGCAACCAAGAATGTATAGGCAGCAATTTCCTGTAACATTATGAAAAATGAGTGAATTCTACTGTGAGTTTTGTTTAGTAATATAACTTTACCTGTAATTAGAGCATTTATGAACCATAAAATTATGACTAATATCCCTGCAACTTTACATTTCTACTCTGATCTTCTTCCCTGAAAATGGCCTACCATCCAGGCAGCTTGCAGAAGGAGACTTGCCTTGTTTCAGTAAGAAAAAAGTATTTTACATTATATGGATGGATCATAAAGAATAATAAATGAAAATGTTGAAACCTGTGCTTCATGGCCAGTTGAAACTTTATGATGTGGGCAGGAAAAAAAATCTCTACCTGATTTACTTGTTTCATGTGGCAAGAGCCTGCAAGTATAATAGTCTCTCTCAGGAAGAAAAGAAGTTTTAGTGTTTTCCAAGCAGCTTATTCATGGAAACTAAACTGGGCAGAATGCTACAGAGGCACATAATGGAAACCTCAAACTACCTATGAAGGAGGAAGATTCATTTTCTTAAATTGGAGTTGCCCATCATATAGTACCTAATGTGATATGTTTGGTGTTTTTGAAAAGAAAAGAAAAGAAAAGAAAAGAAAAGAAAAGAAAAGAAAAGAAAAGAAAAGAAAAGAAAAGAAAAGAAAAGAAGTGTTGAAGTGGGGAACACTGAAACCAACTTCTACCTGCAGTTTTCCTCTTATAGTAGTGGGCTGACAACAATATAAATGACAGAATAGTGGAAAAAAAATAGTAGGCATCCTCACCTTCCTTGCATTCCAAGGCCACACGCGATTCCAGGTTGTCCATTTGCAGCTGGAGACGTTTGAGTGTGCGGTCAGCATCTCGAGATTTGCGTTTGTATGCAATAAGGACAATTATGATGATGAGCAAGAGAAGACCTCCACCTCCACCAATGCCAATAATGGCCGGCAAAGTCAGCAAGTTGTCAGAATATATCAGGAGTGTCCCTGGAGAGAACTCAAACCCCCCAGCCTTAATCTGGGAGACAGAGAGAGAAAAATATCAAATACTATCAGCTGGGGCTCCCTTACTCCAAAGAAAGACTTTTATATTCCTTTTTGCTAAGTAGACAAGGAAACTGAGCATATTTTGAAATTGGGCAATTGGGGATCTCCACAATCTACTGTAGAATGGGCTTTTGAGATGAGGACACTATCAACATACACTTTTCTGACTGGTGGTCACAGCTATCTTGTCATCGCAGGGTAAGCAAAAGGCACCATCTTTTAATTTGTACACATTTTAAAACTAGGAAGAAAAATATACTTGCCACACTGATTTTTATTCTAGCAATAGCCCAGAGACTCTTTGTACTCAGCACACCATTACAAATGTCTGTTCTATCCTCACTATGCCCATCTCTAAAAATCTTCTAGTTAGCACTGACTGCCACCTTTAGAGAGAAACAAATGTAAGAGTGGGAAAGAGCAATGTTGAGGTACTGTAGGGATACGTCTCACACTGCCTGAAAAGAGATTAGATGGGATATAGACATATGCTGGTACATTGCTGATGCCTGAAAGGAGTAAGCATCAAGTTTGATATCTCATTCAAATAACATTATAATAACAGATGGGATGCAAAGTACACTCCTGTGATGGATGAGGCGCCTGGAGGAGGAAATGTTTTGGGTCCTTTTCAAATATTCAAGGCCACAATGAACTCCAGAGTAAGATAGAATTGCTATACTAAAAACTAATCTTATTTAATGCATTCAGATACTGTTGAGTACAAGGAGAGACGAGGTGAAGAATAATCCTGCTTTGGAGATTAACAACATTTTTCTATTTAAGTTTTGCATAAACACAGTCATAAGTCAATTTTATCAAGCAACCACATAATTCTGATTGTTTTAAACATGTGCATAGCTGTTTTTACTTTTGTAAGCAACTTCTCTAACACATTCATTTTGTGCAGTTTTCTATAATACGTAGATTTTTGAGTGACAATTTTGAAACAAGGACTGTGTGAAAAATCCATCAAATGAGAATCTGAAGGATATGAGAATCTGAAGGAGAGCCAGTTTGGTCTAGTGGTTAAGGTGCTGGGCTAGAAACCAGGAGACTGAGAGTTCTAGTCCCGCCTGAGGCATGAAAGCCAGCTGGGTGACCTTGGGCCAGTCACTCTCTCTCAGCCCAACTCACCTCACAGGGTTGCTGTTGTGGGTAAAATAGGAGGAGGAAGGAGTATGAGGTATGTTCACCACCTTGAGTTATTTATAAAAATAATAAAGGCGGGATAAAAATAAATAAATAACTGTATTATGAACTGCATCATAATTTGGGAAGTATTAGGCCAGTTTGTTTAAAAAATTGAACTATGTAATTACTCCAGCATTCCTACCTCGAATACAGTCCAGAGTTTCTAAATGTGTAATATGGTAATACGTTAAAGAACAAACAATATCACAAGGACATTTGTAAATACATTGAAGATGGAAACATACACAGAAAAACAAGGAATGATTTAAAAAAGGTCTCCAAACTCAGAAGGAGGTTCTAACCTTGAATTGGTATACAAAAGTAGGGGTCAGCAAACCATGGCCTGCAAATGAAACCCAGCCCACCACCTGTTTTTGTACGGCCCGCAAGCTGAGAATGGACAGGCAGGCAGCATATCACCAGGTCCGAGCCTCAGCCAAGCTCCTGTGGCAAGGGGTGAGGTATCCTGGGCGATACCAGCAGCCTATCTGCAAACTGGCCTAATACTTCCCAAATTACGATGCAGATCATAATGCAGTTATCCTTCAGATTCTCATTTGATGGATTTTGCGCACAGTCCTTGTTTCAAAATTATCACTCAAAAATCTACGTATTATATAAAACTGCACAAAATGAATGTGTTAGAGAAGTTGCTTCTCTAACACATTCATTTATTCATGTAACAATGGATTTCCCTATGATGCTCTATGGAAGTGAAAGTTGGATTTTGGAGTAACAGGATAGAAAGAGTATTGATGCTTTTGAACTTCGGTTTTGGAGAAGACTCCTGAGAATACCATGAATACCCAAGAAAAGAAACAAATAGTCATAGAACAGATCAATCCAGAGCCCTTACTTGAAGCATAAATGACCAGGCTGAAATTATCATATTTTGGACGCATTGTGCAAAGGCCCAGCTCTCTTGAGAAGTCCATAATGCTGGGAAAGGTGAAAGGAAAGAGAAGAGGATGACAGCAGCAAGGTGGATGGACTCAATTATAATAGTGATGGGTACACCATTGGGAGATCTGATGGACCAGGTTGGGGACAGATCATCTTGGAGAAGGTCTACCTACAGTATATGGCTGCTAAGATTCAACACCAAATTGACGGCACATAATCAATAAAAAAAAATACAAATCTACCTCACAAAACTAAATACGTAATATGCACAATACAGTTAGATGTAGTTTTCTTTTTAGTTACACAGCATGGTTTTTCAGATGATAGAATTTATATTTGAAAAGGGAAGGAGGGAAGAGTGACAAGATTCAAAGGACAATGCATACATTCTGCAATCTTTGTAACTTTGCAATTCTTTTAGCAAGAAGAATAAAATAAGCACTTGGTGCTTATTATAAGACAGTCCAGGTAACACAAAAGCACAAACGAGGGCCATGCCTGACTTGCCTTACCGTCACTTTATGTTGTCCTGTGAGATTTGGTGACTCGCAGAGCAGTTGGGTCTCAGAAACAGTAAGAGCGCAGGGAGTGTCTCCAATGAGCACAGTGTAGTTTAACCGGGAATTACCAGATGCGGGTGGGAGCAGGTTGCGGCCCTTTAAGAAAAAGAAAACTGGGTTTAGTAATAATAGTCAATCTCATATTTTTAATTCACATCACTTCATTCAGCTTTGAAAAGGAAGTAACAGGAACGAAAGAAAAGATAGCACTTCACCTCAGGCAACTGAAGGGATAGTCCAATAGCTTATTCCTGGATGGGGAGAAAGACCAATGGGTGACCAGAGTGAGTATGTACTTACAGTGGTTCCCCTCTCCTGTTTTTGACACTGTAATGGGAAGATGCAACCAAGGCTTTTCTTTTCTTAGCAACTAAATTTCAATCCTGCACTTGTACATTTTGAGTACCAGGATTTATTAGTGTAATGGACAAAATCTTTACTGAACAGGTCCAGGAATACTGGACAACACGGTCAAGCTTCATAACTGTGTAATTAGTGCATCTCTAATAAGACCAGGAGTTATGCTCAAGAAGAACATTTGTCTCTAAAACTGCAGAAACAGGGTTGAAAAAACTATTACCTTGAGGATAAGAGGAGAACTTGGCTTGAGCTCCAACATACCAGATGGCAAAGATTCAAACACAGGATCTGGGTAATAGATGAAGTTAGTCCTGTTGATGATCAACAAGGCCTGGACATTGTCCATGATAAAACCAATCTCATCTGGTCGATCACCAAGCTCTGAAGGGCTCTTGACTGGGTTATCAATGGAGGGAGCATAACACACCATGGTGGTATCATTGAAGACTGTACAGTTCTGAAAGGCAAAAACTAGTAGGCTTAACCACTTTTCTCTCTTATTAATTTCATCTTATTGCCAAGAAAACCAAAGGCAATTTCCTCAAGCCACCTGCCACATCCTTCTGAACTTTTCCACACTACTAAGCAAGTGTCCCTACTTCTAGCACTCTGTCCTCTCTGGGGAAATGGGAAAACATAGAAGACAGCATCTTCCTTCCCTTTTCCCAGCAAAAGTGTGTTAAAAACAGAAACCAGCCACTATGTGGAGGGAACAGTAAAGCAACCCCCTTGGAATGGTGGGGAAGATGAGTATCTTGACAGCAACAGGCAGGGGGAAATATCCAGAGCCAGGAGTTGGATGAAGTAGGAACTCCTGCCAATGTGGAACTGCTTGTGTCGTACCTCCAAAAGAATGCTGTGAAACCTTTATTTTGGAGCAGAAGCTGAGCCAATAATAGGCCCACGGCATTGTGGGGAATCACAGATTTCAGCCTGGCACAGCCCCCACATATGGCAAGGGCTTTGTCAAATGTAATTAATTCCTAGGAAGAAATGTGTACTTTCCTCCCACATTACTCAATAGAACAATTACCTAAATCAGGAGTGGGCAATATTTTTGCTGTTAAAGGCTGGACTTAACAGTGTGTGTGTGTGTGTGTGTGTGTGTGTGTGTGTGTGTGTGTGAGAGAGAGAGAGAGAGAGAGAGAGAGAGAGAGAGAGAGAGAGAGAGAGAGAGAGAGAGAGAGAAAGTGGGGTGGTTCCACATCACATGTCAGTGAGGAGAGAGAGAGAGAGAGAGAGAGAGAGAGAGAGAGAGAGAGAGAGAAGAGAAAGTGGGGTGGTTCCACATCACATGTCAGTGAGGCTGGGTTTGGGGAAGAAGAGTTTGAGTGTTTTCTTTGTTTTTTTAAACTTGTATTATAGTATGCCTATTTGAGGGCTTCTGCAACCATTGTCATTATTTGTAGTAGTAGTAGTTGATGATATTATTATTATTATGGTTGATCGCACAGTCAGCCAAATGTTTAGACTGGATTTGGCATTTTTGTCCACCTATCGAGTCCTTCCCAAGGACCTGGGATAGGCATATGAATAATAATAATAATAATAATAATAATAATAATAATAATAATAATAATAAATTATTGTTGTTATTATTATTATATCCCACCTTCTTACCAGCAGCTCAAAACAGCTTATGTGGGGTCTCCTTTCATTTTATTTCACCCCACACCAAAAATTGAGCTTGGGCAGCGAGAGTGATCTAAATTCCCCCAGGAACTTTCCAAGGCTAAGGAGAGATTTGAATCCGGGTCTTCCCAGTCCTAGCCCAACAACTACTACACAACACTGGAAAATGGCTGGATACCATACAGTCAGTCTTTAGAAATAATGGTCAAAGTGGGGATTCATGGGACACAGGTTGCCCTCCTTTACCCTAAATAATATTAAATTTCATGATGCTATTATCTAAGGCGAGAGATTCAGGTGACACATCCTATGACATTTGTGACATCAGTTTAAGTACTATTAGTGCTTTGGTCAAATCTCTCTTAAAACTGTCCAACATTTTAAAATATATGTTTTTATAATAAATCTGGTAAGAGCCTTTGCTGACTTAACTGAGTTGAAGTATAACAAGGTACTGCATTTACTCTTTATGTTCAAAAAAAGGAGAAAATGTTTATGGTAAAAGTCAGATTCCTATTTTTTTCTCAGATTTGCATCTTATTATGGATAAAATACGCTGGTTAAGCTACTGTATTTTACATTCTCTTTCTTCATACTCTTTTAGACTTTCTTCCTATTGTCCACTCCAAGGAGATATAAATTAAACAATTACATTTCCAACTTATTCAGCTGATTTGGGAGGAAGAAGGGGAAGATTAAATCGAATAATAATTTAATTAGATGCAATGGCATGCTTCTCCGACAAATTTACAAAACAGAAAAGGGTTAGCATAAATGAACTCAGATCATTTCAACAGAAAGCAAAAAATTTGACTTCAGGAAAGCCTGGATAAACTTTGTCATGTGAGATAACAAATGCAAAAATTTGCCTAGATAACAATTTTCAACTATAAACTAATGAATATGAACTATTATTATTTGCCTTCAAGTCAGTTTTTGACTCCTGGTGACTGCCTGGACAAGTCCCTGCAGTCTTCTTGGCAAGGTTTTTCAGAAGTGGTTTGCCATTGCCTGCTTCCTGGGATTGAGAGAGAGTGACTGGCCCAAGGTCACCCAGCTGGCTTTGTGCCTAAGGTGGGAGTAGAACTCATGGTCTCCCGGTTTCTAGCCTTAACCAGTACACCAAACTGGCTTTTTGCTCTCTGCTGTGGTCATTAAGCTTCACTCAAAAATAGCAAATTCACTGAAAGGGGTGCTCTCAGTGGAGGGCAAAGTTTAAGAAAGTATGAGATGATTTATTATATTTTTCTGCAATTCTTTTCCCCTATATTAGTTAGATAGATTTTACCTGACTCTTTCAGTATCACAGAACACATCCAAGACATCTTAAGTAGACTGTTCTCATTTCTCAAGCTATGAATATGAATCTTTGGTTGGAGGAGCACAATAAACCCTTTCTCCCTGCACCATTTAAATATTGACTGTGGCATAAGAAAGCATTTGCTGTCCATGATGTGCAAGATCGTCCCACTATCTTCTCTAAGTAAACGATATCCAAGGTTTCTGTAGTTTTTCATAAGTTGCTGAATTATGCTGTACCTCAGACAACAATGCAACAGAACAACTGAGCTTGTCCACCAAGGTAATTATGTTTTTCATGAAATTCTGAAGTCTTTAGAAATGTATTATCTACTTGTCAGAAAACTGAAGGCAGACTTTTGCTCATGGCTGCTCAGGCATCCTGGATCCACAACTCTCCAAATTCCAGGTCAGAATGTGCATTCCTAAAACAAGTAAACTAACTTATCCAGAGATAAGACAGTCCCACTCGCTCCTGGACTTCCGAAAAAAACTCAAGACCTGGTTCTGTCAACAGGCCTGGGGCGGGAAGAGTGTACACTCTTGGGGATGGCTAATGCCTTAGGGTGGCCCTAGAATGCCCTTTCCATGGTTTTAAAGAAGATACTACCATCTTGATTTTATTATATTTATTATATTCTTGAACTGTTTATTTTAATGTTTATTTAATTTTATTTATATTTGTATCACAATTAATTATGTTTGATTGTAAACCGCCCAGAGTCCCTTTGAGGGAGTTGGGCGGTGATAAATCGAATGAATGAATGAATGAATGAATGAATGAATGAACAAACAAATAAACAAACTAGAGAATATTACATTGGGTCAAGGCTGGGTTACTTACATTCTCCTTCTCAGCACTGCCATATTTGGCTCGGATTCTGGGTTCTTTGATAGTGGCCAGGTTGGTGCCTGTCACAGTCAACAATGTCCCACCACTAGGAAGCAAGCAGAAGAGGTTAACTGAAGGTCCCAATGGAAAGAGTGCAGGCAGCATAAGCCAAGGAAACAAAGCATTCCTTTTATCCCAATATTTTGCAGCTCCATACTCTTTTAACTTCATGCTGGGAAAAACAACAACTTTGTGAGTTACTTTAGACAGCAGTGGGTAAAAATGAACAGTTCCAATTCTGAGTTCCATAAATCTCCACAATGTACCAAGGATACCCAATTTAAGAAGTCTAAAAAAGAATAGTTCCTCCTTTTGCCTACTACCACTCTGAAGTACTGCCACATCTGATTCTGGAGAAACCTGGTCAGGGCACATACTGTTGCTTCTCCTGTCCTTGGGGTGCTTCCTCCTCCAGCTTTAAAAATCTTTATTGGAACAATGGGATAGCTCAGCTTTTTTGTCTGTGCTACTACCCATGTCCTTCTCTTTCTCTCCTTTGGTCCCTCCCTGCTCCATTCAATTTACTGTTGTGAAAGAAATGGTCCGCTGCTTCCCATTTAATATTAGCTTCATATTAAATTAACTTGGTCCTGCACACAGATATCATCTTTACTATGCTGTTTGTCTAAGAAAAATGCAATCAAAATCAGCATTTAGTAAAATGTCTACTAAATAGTGCTGTAAAACAGCAGTGTTCCCATTCTGTGCCATGTCACTCAACTAGAGATTTGGGTTTTTTTCTTATATAGCTAAATCATCTTTAAATAGTTAAGATATTACAGCACAATCCTACAAATGAGTAGGATAGGGCTTACTCCCAAGTAAGTTAATATCAGGTCTTAATAGCATTAACTGAGAGCCAGTTTGGTCTAGTGGTTAAGGCAACGGGCTAGAAACCAGGAGTCTGTGAGTTCTAGTCCTGCCTTAGGCATGAAAGCCGGCTGGGTGACCTTGGGCCAGTCACTCTCTCTCAGCCCAACTCACCAAACAGGGTTGTTGTTGTGGGGAAAATAGGAGGAGGAAGGAGTGTTAGGTATGTTCCCCGCCTTGAGTTATTTATAAAACTAATAAAGATGGGATAGAAAATTAAATAAATAAATAAATAAATAAACTGATGCCAAATTCCAGACAGAAAGTGATGCCAAATTCCAGACAGTATTATTCTTTCCAGTGTTTATTTTGGAATTCTACGTGGCATCCAAAAGCTAGATGCAGAAGGATATATTTCCCAGGCATTGTTTGAATTCTTTTGATTCAGGTCCATTAATTACCAGTACAAACACTGCAAATAATATGTGATTTTTTTTACTACAAATCTTACAACTTTCATATTGATATTTTGTGAGAAAACATGTATCAAAAGCAAAGGTCTATTGTCCCAAATGCTTCACAAAATACATCTTTATTGTAGGAAAGAGATACACCGTAACAGTCATTCATAAATATCTCTCTGAGTTGTCCCCAAATAACTTATCAAATAAGTACAAAATCATACAGAAAACCTAACATTTTTGGGAATTTCTTTTGACTGTTGGTATTAACCTCTACCAAGGATTAGACATTCAGAATGGAGGGTGCTAACAAATACTCAGCTACAGCACTTTATGTCCAACTGACATATGATGGCTACTGTGCATTGACCTCACATTATTTATTGAAATAGCTTAGGAAAAAAGTTATAATACTGTTCAGTAGTTTTCTCTGTACAACATACTGTAAAGAACTACAACAACAAATGGACTCACACACAGTAATAAAACAAAAATGGATAATTTTATTCTGAAATAATTCTCTTCAACGCTACCTTCTGATGCTCCATTCAGGGTCTATCTTTTGAATGGTGGGATCCTCGGTATAATAATATGTAACTTCAGAACTGCTAAGTACAGCCCGATTTATATGAATGAGGATGGTTGAACTTCCTGGGATCTGACCAGGTGGTGTCCTACATTGGATCTCACCAGCATTTCTCCTGTGGGACATGGAGAGAAGGGAGAAAAAAAATGAAAGGAATGTCATTTGCTGAGTTTAAGACCGCAGACATCTTTTGCATGGCTATATCATGATACCAAACTAACTGAATATTCCATTTGTACCCAGGAGCCAAGCTTTCCTCTGTGCATGCCTGGTGAAATAATTGACTTCAATAACAAGGTGTCCAAGGTATCACAGAATATACTGTAAACTCTGATTGTCTGATTCTCAAGGCTGCTGTGCTGTGAGTGAGACTGTGCTAAACTAGGATAGGGAAGAATAAATTTGTTCACTTAAGGCACTAGTCCACAAACTACAGCCTTCCCATGTTCACTGTCAGCTAATGAAGCCAGAGCCTGCTCACCATCTCAGCCCTCACACCCCAGCAATCACTGCCAATCAGCTATTTGCAAAAATGAATCAGTAGTGAAACACTGGTTTATCAAAGTATATCAGTAATAATACAAATAGCAAAATGACTAAACCAACAATAGTGAACCGGTCTTTAACACCATTACTGATTGTGAATCTGCATATGGGCACTAAGTGGAACTGTGGTCTTGCACGAGCAGCTCCCCCCCTCAATGCCAATAGAAAATACATCACTGAATATCTAAAAATGGGATTTCACTAGCCTGAAGATCTACTTTCCTTTATTTATTTATCACTTAGATTTACAGTATATGGCTGCCCACTTAACATGCAATTCTGGGCAAATAACAATCAATTAAAAACAAACAGAAATAACAAACAATTTAAAGACAGCATATTAGTCCCTTAGCACTTTCAAGATCGATTGATTGATTGATGGATGGATTCATTCATTCAGTTTGTAGGCTGCCCATCTCAAATACATGACTCTGGTTATTTTCTTAATTTCTACCAGCAATTTTGTGCTAAGAGTTGTTATTATGGCATGTTCATAACCTAATTAAAGGGGTAAATAATATTTAGTTTTGAATTTAAAAAAATAGTTTTAAAAGGTGTTCGAAAATGAGGGGTATGGGAAGACTTATGTGAACAATATAAATAAATATAATCATCTTATTTCCTGGGAAATGTGAACTTCCATGCTTTAAAAGAGGAAAATACATGAAAGGATGTATATTTTTTTATATAAGGTGTAAGGTAAAAGGCTTTCTGTTATCTTATTCCAAAATATACTGAGGAGCAAGATACTTCAGCTGTTGCTTGCAAATCCTGGTGGGCAGGGTCTAAAAGCCTCAGTTCAATTTGAATGTTTGCTGAGGAATAATCTAAACCTGATACCCTCGTCAAATCAATACCTATCTGTTATATCTTGTCTGCTAACCAAGTTGTTCAAGTATTGGTGTAATTCTCTAAAGGGACTAGCACCAAAAGGCTAACAGATATTCTAAAATACATTATTTCAACTATAATTCAACAGCAACTAACCAGGTTGAAATTGAAAGAGGGCATAAACCTGTTTCCAGGAACAAGACTACATTGGGGAAACAACTTGGGTCATGAAAAAAACACAAAGGAATTGGCTTGTAATGAATGATGATCATCTTTAATTCCTTTAACCCAGATTGCCACCCCATATCAAAATTGAACCACTGTTTTGTCCTTAAAAATCTGAATTACTTTGGAGGGGTGTTGGTTTCCCTTGGAATAGAAAAGTCTAAGAATCAATGAACTAGGGGCAGATGCCTTCTTATTAGCAAAATACTTAAGGGAAGACCATGAAAGAGAATAGTGGAATAACATCTCCAAATACATCAATTCTTTAACCTGCTCCAATTTATCACCATCTGAATGTCATGACTGTGGTTTATACCTCCTCTCAAAAACCAATACTTTGGATTTAATGTAATTAATTTTCAGTGAATTAATATCACAGTACTTTGAGAATTTAATTAATAGGTGTTTAAGGATGAGGTCATTCTGATCCATGAAAGGAAGAGCAACAACAGAGTAGCAAGCAAAGTCCTCTTCCACTGACACTCCTTTTGATCTGATAGCAGTAAGAACTGGATTGATTCTGACCCATCATTTTTTGGCATCAGAAAGGGTAAAGTGGGAGAGAGATGCATAGAGAGAACAGATTCCACTGACCTCTTCCAAATTTTCCTTTCTGAAATCATCCCTGTGAAACCATGTTAGCTGCAGATGGTAGTTTATTTATAATTTAGATTTCTAAGCCACCTAACTCAGAAGCAACCCTGGGCTGTTCTAAGATTGGGGAGTCTTCCACTGATGACAGAGATGGCAAACAATAGAAAGTTGGTCTGCCTGGAGGTTTACTTGGCAAGGAAACAGCAGCACTGATTCCATAGCTGTTGGACATGGAACATAAGCAGGGGGAATGATCTGGTGTCACATGTTTGCTACAAGTTCTCAATGGGCGCAAACATTTATTACTTTCCCCTCTTCAAAAAAGGAGGCACAAGGAAGATAATTTACTGTCACACCTGACACATTTATGGAAAGATATTTTAAAGATATAAGACAATTAGGAAATCCAATGAATGAACTGGAAGAAGTCCTTGCAGAGCAGGCTAAAAATATAGTGTGCAAGTAAATAAATTGAGGAAAAACAGAAAACTTGCAACAAGGCTAAAACTGCAGTGATCAAAAGGAACTGGGAAGATGTGGGAGGCTCCTCCATAGGCGTGTCTTTTTTCCCCACTTAAAAAGCATAGATAGAAATGCCCAGTTAGTGCCCTGTGCTGTTACAGATTCTCATTTGTATGAAGTACAGAGATTGTAACCAAAAAGCCGCACCACTGGTAAACTGTAACATGAATTCAGTAGTATCACCTGGTTTATCAGTCTCACTGGTGCACTTTCCATACAGTCAGTCATAACTTTGAATTGACACATGGAAAAAGTGTGGAATGGACTGGAATGGAGAAAGTTCCAGGACTGGTTGTTTTTTCAACAGTTTACAATAGGGTTTCGATGAATAAAATATTAATCTCTGCAACTGGTCCTTCCCCACCCACTCCCTCTAATCTAGGGAAGTTCTGCTGAAATTATCAGCTAATGAAAAAAGAAAATAAAGCACATGCAGTCCTTGAAGCTGGCATAGCTCTGGAGCGTTCTCCATCATGCGGCTGCTGCAAACAGCAGCGATTAGGGCTGATAACCAGTAATTACTGCACAAAAATATTTAAAGAGCCGCTCCATTATCATCCCTAATCTAAAAATTATCCACTTCATGGCTCAGGGATTTGTGCTTTTTATAAGGAAAAGGAATTCATTCTTTGGTCTTTCTTCTTCTTTTTTAAAATGAACCTTGAAAAGAAATTCTACAAGCTACACCCAGTGCATATATGCAGTTGTACAGTTCGGTGCATTCAACCCTTTCTTCTCTCTCTATAGTGCCCCACAACCATTTATACCCCAGACCAAGAAAGCTCACCCTGCAAAAGCACATGGTTGCCCCCCAATGGTCACTGTGATGTTACTTCCTGCATTGAGATGCCTTCCTCTGATGCTAATCCAGGTGCCCCCAGAAAGAGGGCCACGCGCTGGGATGACTTGCGAGAAGGTAGGAGCCTGTCAAAAGGAAACACAGTCAGCTCACACTGTTCAGAAGATATCCTTAATGTCCAAGCACAACGAAAGAAGTATGGGAAGACATATAAGCAAAAACAAAAGGAAAGTTCTTCTCGCCTCAGGCACTATGGGTATCATATTGCCATGATACATGATTAAACAAACAGCAGAATAGATAATCAGTTGCAAGGATATCAGTGCTACTTCAGTGCTAGTTCATATACAGTTATTTTTCCTTACTTTTCTTATTGTTTGCATTTGTACACTACCTCAATCAACTGTTCCTTTGACGTTCATAACAAGATAAAATACATAATAATATGAAATGAAATAAAGAAGGAGACTAAAGGAATAGTAAGATGAGCAATTAAAAGCAACAGATTAAACTGGTTAAAGCTCAGCATTTTAAACACCTAAGAAATTAAAACATTGCGTAAATATATAATTTTATACACTTGCACGTGTGCACATATTATGGTGTGTTGCAGATAGGCAAATTGATGCCTTTCAAATGATGGCAGCTATAACTGCCATCATTCAGGGACAAGGGATTCTGAGAGGGCACCGTTATTTGTACCCGTCCACTAGCCAGAGGACACCTGTTTAACAATAAATGCTGTACAGGACAATCTTAGTAACTGACAGAAGATTCTAACCGGCCAAAGTCTCACTAGTCGCTTTACAGTTTTGAGTAACATTAGCAACATTGCTACCAGCAGATGCCAAGCTCTAAATCAGTGAAAAGAAACAGCCCATCCTTAGGATACTTCTGTTTAAATCTTGATCTAGTCCAATCTTAGTTAATGACTGCTTCAGTGATATCTCAGGGATCGGGAGCTTTCTTAGTTAAAAACCACACAAGAATCCCAGTTTGAGCAAAAATGTCTTGTATCTTTCAAGGCTGAACAGATTGACTGCTAATTTCTCAGCACCCCTTTTGCGTGTCTTACTGCAAAGGTTAGGCTATAATTTTTAATTAAATTAATATCCTGTCTATCAACAAATAATAACATAAAAATAGTTAGGATAAGGGTTGGTGGTAGAAAAACAACTCAATGACATACGTAGGGGGAACATGGGATTCAGAGTGAGAAGAGATGGCAAAGGCAAATGTCTAATACTTTAACCTTACCACAAAGGTGAAGCTTTTTGGAGCTATAGCCTTGTAGCTGGGGGAACAGTCTCTGACACACACTTCTACAGGAGCATCTTGAATTTTGCTGGGGCTGGCTTCTCCAATCTCACAGACAATCCTACAGAAGGCACACCAGATGAACTTGTTATAAATACATGAAATGTCATTGGTCCTGTTACACACATGAAGTGTAGCTACCCTGCAGATCATTGGCCATATCCCTATGCCAAATATTTTTAATGTTTTTGATAGTGAGAACAAATACTTTCTTTCAACCTTGTCATTATATTTTGATGGGCTGTTGTTGTTTTAATTAAATGTCATTTAACAATTTCAGGAAATGATGTCTTAGCATACATCAAATTGGTATTTGAACAATAAAAAGGTAAAGGTAAAGGTTCCCCCCGCACATTTGTGCAGTCGTGTCCGACTCTAGGGGCCGGTGCTCATCTCCGTTTGTTAGCTGAAGAGCCAGCGTTGTCCGAAGACGCTTCCACGGTCATGTGGCCGGCATGATGCGCGTGGAACGCTGTTACCTACCCACCGAAGTGGTACCTATTCATCTACTTGCATTTACATGCTTTCGAATTGCTAGGTTGGCAAGAGCTGGGGCGAGTGTGGGAGCTCACTCCATCACATGAGACTAGGGATTTGAACCTCCAAACTTGCGATCTTCCAATCCACAAGCCTGGCATCTTACCCGCTGAGCCACCATGCCCCTTATTTGAACAATAGGCATATTAAAATTGCAGAATACATAAAATATTACAAGTGGAGTATAATTTGGCTCAGTAGGAAATCAATTAAAATTTAACCCAACTAATAAGAAAAAAACCCATTCATTTTCATTCCTCCCCCATCCTATCACAGTATGTGTTAATGTAATGCACATCCATAAGTTAAGCAGTGGAAAATATTCCTATATACTGTACTTCCAGCTTTGTATTTTGACATAATTACTATCAACATATGAAAAGAAAGACACCCAGTAAATGTTCATACATTGATTTTTCTTATTACATCCTACTGATTTTTAAACTTGCTCTGTATTTTTCTATATAATTTTAAACTAGGTAAATCTGAAGAGCTTAGGTAGTGGTACACAGAATATATATGGCTAGCCAGAATTGACCACCTTTGACCAGCACATATTTTTTAAATATGTGGCTCTGTAAACACATATTTAAGACTGCTGAGAATATTCAAAGTAGACTTTTAAGTTAATACAAACTAGTAAAAAATCATTCTTCCTCTCCCCCCACCCCCCCATAACAGGTACAATTTGTTTTCAAAATCAAAACTCTGTTAATTACTTGCAGAATCAATGGTACTTTATCATTCAATATTTTCCAGAAATGATTTGTGAAGCCAGAAGAATCTTTCTGACAGAAATGTCACAGAAGATTTGGCATATCCCTTGATATTTTGCCACTGTTTTGTGGAACCAAACTCAGAGGGGATCTGGCATTATTATTTCTTTCAAGCTATCCCTGCCACTCATTTTTTCCTCTAAATTGCTCAGAGAAATGCTTATACACTTGCCGTCTCATTTAATAATCACTGCAATCCTACGAGGCAGATTAGGGTGAAAGATAATTGCTTCTAGCATGAACCAGTGACCTTCATGGATAAGCAGGAATTCGAACCTTTATCCAAGTTCAGCTGTCTTATCATCTTCACCACATTGGCTCTTTCCAAAATAAGAAACAGTGATTGTACAATGAGTTAAATCAAGAAGTGCTGATGGTGACTAGTGCTCTAAAAGAAAAATCACAGCCACCTTTCCTCATTGGCAGCACACAAATCTCTACATTACTTAGAAGCAGGAGTTATATACAATATAGTCATCTGTAATTTGTAAAATACTCACTGCTCAGCACTGATATATTCACTTTCAATGGGTATGCATATCACTTTGCCAACCCGCACACCCATGCGTACGTCTTCAAACTTCAGACCCAAGTTCTCACCAATGATGGTTAACCGAGTACCACCTTGTCGGGGGCCTGTTTCAGGAAACAACTAAGAAGGAACAAAGCAGACTGTTATGAAATTCATCAGATCCATTGGGATCAACATAAACATCCACTATGTTACACAATCCACCACTCCAAATAGTAATTATGATACTTAATTTCTACAGTTTGAGGCAGGTTGCCATTTACAATGAGCTTATCAGTAGATAAACTAAAATTAAGGTAATGGTCATTTAAGGGGCGTGGTGGCTCAGCGGGTAAGACGCCAGGCTTGTCGATCGGAAGATCGCAAGTTCGGAGGTTCGAATCCCTAGCCCTGCGTGACGGAGTGAGCTCCCGCACTAGCTCCAGCTCTTGCCAACATAGCAATTTGAAAGCATGCAAATGCAAGTAGATTAATAGGTACCACTTCGGTGGGTAGGTAACAGCGTTCCACGCACGTCATGCCGGCCACATGACCATGGAAGCGTCTTCGGACAGCGCTGGCTCTTCGGCTAACAAACAGAGATGAGCACCAGCCCCTAGAGTCGGACACGACTGCACAAATGTGCGGGGGGAACCTTTACCTTTACATTTAAAATTCAGGCAGCCCATCTATAGTCCAAGACAAGTCGCTATCATCTAAGCAGCAATATTAATTCCCTCTTCCTCCTGTATCCCACTGTTATACCAACCATTTTCTACTTACCATAATATATCCCTCTGAACTTATCAGAACATGAAAATGGAAACAGTAAATTCATATTCTACTAGGCGATGTTTGCTTATACTATTAGCAATGGACTATGCTTCAAGATGGCACAGGTCATCCTTCTTCCTAGCATTCTGCTTGTTTAACCCTAGTTGTTCTCAGAAAGGCTACTATTTCCCTTTCATGCTATGAATTAATAGGAGAAAAGTCATCCTTTGAGAGCCCTCTTCACAAAGAAGACACCAATTAACTCATATAAAATGGGTCTTCTCTTTCTCTAGTAATTCTGGAATATCCCAGCATACAAAAGTTTCTGCCAGCACCAGCTGGGGAAGGAAGAGAGCCCCAGCAGAGCACGATATGGCTCATTTGTTAGGATGATTCCCAATCAAGCAGACAGGTGTGGCTTGACATATGCCAGCGTGATGACAGATGAGCAGTGTGTTACAGGCCCACCATTGCCACTAACAAGGTAATTATGGGCAATTTTACACCACATTTTGCTGGCCCCCCGTGCTTGGCATACACCTGCAAGTGATAAAAAGGATTAATGGGCATCCAGCTGGGAAAGTTCTGAGCTGGGTCACCAACAACCCCAAGCCAAGGGAAGGGACTCCAGGGCTGAAATAGCACAAATGGACCTAGCAAAATCAAGTACCAACTGATCAGCTGATCAGTCAAGCTGGCCCCGGTTTCTCTGCTGATCCTAGACACAGGCTATGCTATCCTTTTCTAAGCTAGGTAGTGAGGCTTAGGAGTAGCAAACAGCTTTCAAATGCCTTCTATTATTTATTTAATTTGCCATGCTGCCAACTCCTAAATGCTCAGGAAAGGTCTCATGTTTAAAAATAGGCAGAAGACATGAAGGTATAGTCGAGACAAAGCCTCCCAATACTGCCTACAGAACAGCTTTATACTGCCTCTAGAAAATGCACAGGGGCTGGCAAGCCTCCAAGAGAAGGGATTCCTATCTTTGTGAGTCAGCCAGCAAGTTACTTCACTGCATGCTGTTGCACAGATCACACTGTTTTAAAAAAAGCATTTATTCAATTGATCTTAATGGAGGTGACAGTGACAGTGATGGGTCATAAGCTAGGAAAGTTTCCCAAAGCCTGGCAAGCCCAACCTGCTTAGTTCTCAGCTTACATCTAGCATTGTGGCTAGAAAGCAATGTAAAGAGTTATCTAAATAGGTATGACCACCTGGAAGCTTCAACTGGTCCAGTTTGCTTCCAGGTGTGATTCAAGGTGCCAGTTATGACTTATAAAGCTGTACATGGCCTAGGGCCTGGTTACTTAAGGGACTGCCCACCCTTTGTGGTGTTGGCCTCGCTAGTCTGATCCAACAGGGTTGCACATTCCAGGTTCCTTCAATTAAGCAATGCTTTCTATTGGGATTCCAGAAACGTGCCTTCTCTATCATGGCACCTGTCCTCTGGAATGAAGTTCCCCCTGAGATCTGAGTGGACGTATCTTTGTTTTTTATTGTGAGCCACCAGAGTCAATTGGAGCCAGGCGGTGTCTAAGTCAAATGAGAGAAGAGCAGAGAGGGGGAGGGAAGGGGAGAAGATTTTGTACACTTTTGTACACTATTTTGTACACTTCCAGGAGATGATGCAAACATAAAAAAAATCATCCTTCTAGATTCCTGACTGTCAGATATTAAATGCAACAACTCATAAGGGGAGCGGGGGAGAGAAGGAAAGGAGCTGGGAAGATCCGAAAGTTAGATGGTGCTGCCAATGTCCTGAGTTTCAAATGCAACTTATTCAACTGCTGATTTTCTCAAGACCCTCCATTACTTGCTAGCCTTAACCCATTGATGACTTTACTTCAAGCATGTCATTATGAGAATTAAGGAAATGAGAGTACAGGGAAGATGGCTGGCAGGCAGGCAGGCTGACACATAGGCCATGTGAAGAAGGAGGGGGGTGAGAGGTGAGACACACTAGCCTTGCCTTACCTCCCTGTAAGACCTCCTCCAAACTTTGTCTTGGCTGAAACCCAGAATTAACAAAATCTTCCAGGTTTTGATTCTGCCAAACCATCTCCCACCTGGAAAAGTTTGGTAGAACTTCTGAGATGCAACGTGTTTCTTTCAGGTTTGACACAGAACTCACTTTCCATTTCATCCATATCCCCACTGACTCTTCCTATTGACAAAGATGGAGAAAAGGTTCTGCTGGATAATGACAAAATGACATAGATCTGTCGCTGCTTGCCCAGAGACAACATGGGTCATGTATCCAAGTCCACAAAGCCCATCTTTGCTCTCTGATTTGCAGGTTACTCCATTTGTTAACTTTGACAAAGGCCTAAAGGAGTCAACTGCCATGTTTTAGAATTTATACAAGACAAGGCAATTTGAAAACTGGAGTCTGTCATTCACCTAAATTTAATCTAATCATCCACTGCAGTCCTGGATCAGAACTCAGTGAAGCAGCTGTTGCAACAGGCAACTTGAGTCATTCTTCCCTAAACTGGGCTCCTCTGGGTACTTGGTGAGTTGTGGCTGTTTGTTTGGTATTGTTAAATTAGTGCTAAAGGCTGCCGTAGTATGTTAGATTTCCCCTCTACTGCAGCAAAACTGACAAGGGCCACATGTTTGGGGAGAAGCAACTCTGGGAAAAAGTTGACACTGCTTGACACACTGCGTGTGTGGGGGTCACAGCTAAACAAGGCACTTGGGAGCCAGAGCTGGCAGGAAAATCTGGCTATTTCTTTCTCTCCATGTACACAAACTCCCACCCCGGCTCTGTCTGACAAACAGCAGCCCACTTCAGCTAATTGGTTTCGGAGCACAACCCTTCAAATCTGCCAAATGAAGTGAACACAAGAGCTACCAGTCCCTAAAAGATGAAATAATGAATCATCTACTAAGTGGCTTGATAATTTGATCATTTAATTTCAGAATAGCTGTTCGGTCCCTGCAGTTGAGAAGGTTGAGCATGAGACTGCAGGCACGGAGTGAGCCAAACTTTGAAACAACACAACCGTATACAGTAGGCCCACCTTCAGTATTGTTATCTCACAGTCAACAAAGCATATTTTAACTGGGATCCCCAAAAGAGGCTTTCATAGAGAAGTAAAACAACGCTGACAACAAAGTGCAGCATTTCGGTGTGCTAGATTTGCTTTTCCATATCCAAAATATGATCCAAAGACAAAGGGAAATATTTAGGTCAGATTTTGGTCTGCCGTATCATGCCAAAGTGATAAAAGGCAATACTAAATGAATTGATAATGGAATGACATGGAGAGTGCTTTTAATGTTAACTCAAAAGCCCTCAATTTCCTGTGGGTAAAGTGGGAATATTAAGATTACACTCAGTCACTTGGCATGATATGATTATTACAACAGTAAGAGATAGCAATTGTGAAGTCTTTCTTAGCACACTAACAGTGCTAAAGGGGTAACCACAACAATCTTGTCAAATCAAGCAAGAGCAATTTAATTTAATTAGCAGACCACATAAATGCTTTTTATTCGGACAGTCAGAACAATATATTCTCACTGATTCTCCCAATTCAGCTCTATCAGAGCTCTTCTAGAACATTTGCAATAGAGAAGTTACAGCTGAATCAGATAACCATCTTCTCTTCCAATCAAGGATCTTCTACAAATCTCCTTCATTGTTTTCTATGGCAATGTTTCTAGGAAGAGGAAGGCATTATCTTAGTAGTGCATCAAAGGATAGAGCTGAATTTATTTTTCAGCACTAAAACACTTCTCTTCTAAAAGCTAAAATCCTAAACACCAGCTTTCTATTTTAAATGGATGTACTTCAACCCTATTTCCCTTCAATCTAGCACAAATCACAGGCTGGGGCGATAGTTCCTCCTGGGTTGGCTGGAGCCATAGTGCCCTCCCTATTATTTGAGATCTATTAGCCCTTGGATTTTATACTTATTTATTCTATTTATACTGGTTATTGTAATTTCATGTTTATATTTTTAAATTGATTTTATTGTAAACTGCCCAGAGTCCCCCGGTGGGGGGAGATGGGCAGTGATATAAATTTAAATAATAAATAAATAAACAACTGTAAACTTTAACATTTGGATTTGCTTGGGTTTTGGCCAATTACTGTAGTTTGTAAACCATGGCTTGTTGCTTAGCACAATCTCTGAATCCACAATTTATGGCTTAATAAACAAACTGGTTTTTTTTTAAAGTATCTCAGCTTGCTGTGTATACTCATCCACTGTCTGTCCCCAAGAGAAATAGAGTAAGTAACTTCACTACTTGCATTTTCCAGGATTAAAAAACAACAACTGCACAGCATATTTTATACCCATAATTCCACTTCACTCTGGATGATCCTAGCAAATAAGCTATCACTGCACTTTCCTGAAGCCTGTAAGGTCTTCAATCACAGCAATACCTGGGGAAAAGCAATAACAATGTAACACCGCCCCCCCCCCCCTGCCCAAAGTACACAGTAATGAAAAAGTATTTGATCTGCTTACACAGGGTCTACAATTGCAGTAACAAGTTCTTAATTTAGTTTTCATAATTTAGCAATGTAGAGTTGTATTAGAATGAAATGCTGACAATTACTTAAAAACTGCAGATAAGCCATCCATGTGTTACCATACTCACCTGGGAGCTTTGAGACTTTATTGTGGTCTTAAGTTATTAAACTTCTTTCCTTTCCCTATGACAACTGGTATTTCACCAACATGATCATTCAGTTGGTATGTAAAAGCCCTATAACTCATTACTAGGACCCTGTGTCAATATCATGAACCAAGATTTAGGATTCTAGCATTATCCATATTTAAAAGGAAGGAGGAGATATTATTGGTTGGGGACATGATGAACTAAGAAGCTATTTTCTGCAGGTTTGCGGTTTAAAAACATCTATTTAAAACTTTTTAAGGTATGACTTAACATTAAAATTTCTGGGGTTGTTATTTTGTTGAAATGTGTTTATAATACAAATTGTCTAACATTAGGTGCATTACTCAGGATCACAAGATGTTTTCTTAACAAAAATCAAGGGAACTAATAAAAATTCCCTTCCTTTCCAACCAAGATTTGGAAACCAAGATTTGGAACCAGAACATCTAGAACGTATGAGAAAAGATTTAGTTTGGCATAAAAGTAATTAAGTCAGAGCTTTCCAAACTTTTCATGTTGGTGACACACTTTTTAGACATGCATCACTTCACGACACACTCTTACAGCAGGGCATCATTTCGTGACACACTTACAGCCGGGCACAAGGCAGGCACTAGGACCTGTGCAGAATCACAGCAGGTTTGGAGGCAGCAAGGCACAAGGCAGGCACTAGGACCTGCGCGGAATCCTGGTAGGGCTCAGAGGCAGCAGCAGCCACAACACACCCAGACACTGCAGCCGACACACTAACGTGTCCCGACACACAGTTTGGAAAGCTCTGAATTAAGTATTTGCAAAAGATTGCTATTTTTAAAATGCTATAGGTGTAGGGCAAACTTGGTTGCAGCAGCAAATGGTGGAAGGAATAGATTTTCAGGAAAGCAAATTAAGGCTGGTCACCAAAGGAAAAATTGTAACTGGAAAAATAGTTGAGAAAAATGGAACAAGATTACCACAACACACATGGGACTTCTTTTCTTGGAGAAGATAAAAGGACACTGGAAGAAGATAGAGATAATAGAGAACCCTAACCTTCATCTGACATGACACTGTCATCCAATGAATAGGACACTGTACTAAAATGGGATAATATCACTAAGGCTTGCTTTATCCTGAAACCTATAGGCAATTAAAATAAATAAACAACAATAAAAATAAAGACATCCTCAAACTGAGCTTCTCTCCTGGTGACTAAATGGACACAACTATGTGCTTTACTTGGGAGCAATTAAACATAACATGTTATATAGAAATAGCCACCAATCCCAGTTGTTGAACTTGGAGCCTGGCCTGATATATGCTAACATTAATACACACAATCTTATTAAATGATAAGATGTGCAATAATATTTATGATGACATTTGAAAGAACAGAGGCATAATCAACTAAAGGTCCAAAGGAAGTGAGAGAAAATACAGTATTCACCTGAAAAAGATTACCTTTGATTTTAGATTATCCTCTTCCACAAAGTAAAAGTAAGCAGAAAAAAGAAATTAAGCACAAAGTTTCCCCACCTTCTTGATTCAGAGCTGCCAACCCAGACTGAAACTATGTGGGAGATTACCCATCCTCAACTAAAAAAAGTTCACATGATACACTTGTGTGTTTGTTTATAAATATATCTGCCAGAGAAAACCCTCCAAATAAAGGGCTAGACCTGGAGAAATTTTTAAAATAATTGAATTAATAAGTACTAATTAAATTTATTTATTTATTTATTTATTTATAATTCAAATTTATCACCACTGTTCTCCCCCAACGGAGAGCCCTTTAAATAAGATAACACATTTACAAATTAAATTATCTACCGTCTAGATCAGTGTTTCTTAAACATTTTACTCTCAGGACCCTTTCCCACTTTTACAAATTATGGAGGACCCCAAGAGAGCTTTTGTTTGTATGGGTTATATTTATCAGTATTTACCATATTAAAAATTAAAATTGATGCATTCATAGAATATTTATTTATTGAATCATGTAAAAATAACAATATTGAACCCATTAGATATTAACATAAATGAAATATTTTTATGAAAAAACCCTATATTTTTAACAAATAAATAAAAATAATGAGAAGAGTGAAAATGTTTTAAATTTTTGCAAATACCTTCAATATCTGGCAAATAATTTTGATTTCGCAGACTCCTGGGAGGGTCTTGGGGGCCAATTTAAGAAACACTGATCTAGACCAATACTTTTTTCTCTCATTCTTGTACACAGAAACATGCAAGTATTCATATTCGCCTTCCAGCAGAAACAGTCGAAAGGGGGGGGGGGGAACGGGTGAGATGGGGTGTGAGGAAGAGGTAGCTCCACTAGGAAGAGAAAAGAAATGGGGGAAGAAAACTGGAAGATGAAATGAAGGGAAGAGATTATTGGACATGAAAGAAGGAGAGAGAGGGGGGGAGAGGGAGAGAGGGAGAGAGAAAGAGGGAGAGAGAGGGAGAGGGAGGGGGGGAGGGAGGGAGGGAGGGAGAGAGAGAGAGAGCGCTTCAATACTAAACAAGGAGAAACTATGTAGAAACCAAATAAGAGCATACAATGTTTATCATGTCTGCTATAGTGAATATATGCCAAATTTACTTCCAGCCCCTGTCTATCAGAGGGAACTGCCCTCAAGAGTAATTCATTAGATCTGACCAATTGCCCTCAGAGCAATTCTTCAGATCTGAACAATAAACTCTTGCAAGCCACCAATATCGATTGATATTAAACATCTCCATTCTATAGAGAGAGGAGAACAAAAGTCAAAGGGAGAAGCTAAATAGAAAAGAAGTAAAATTAGACCTAGAAATGGCATGTAGGATATGTATCCAACTCTAACCACTGAATCACATCCTCCCAATTCTCCACTGCAAGCCAGTTTGATCTAGTGGTTAAGGCAACGGGCTAGAAACCAGGAGACTGAGAGTTCTAGTCCCGTCTTAGGCATGAAAGCTGGCTGGGTGACCTTGGGCCTGTCCCTGTCTCTCAGCCCTAGGAAGGAGCCAATAGCATACCAGGAGACTGAGAGTTCTAGTCCTGCCTTAGGCATGAAAGCCGGCTGGGTGACCTTGGGCCAGTCACTCTCTCTCAGCCCAACCCACCTCACAGGGTTGTTGTTGTGGGGAAAATAGGAGGAAGGAGTATTAGGTATGTTCCCCACCTTGAGTTTTTTATAAAAATAATAAAGGTGGGATAGAAGATAAATAAAATAAAAAAATAAAAAAATCTCTGTATTATTCCATCAATAGCATCTCAGTGATAGCATTAGCATAACCGAATAAGCATTAGCATTCTATGAAACCTCATGGAGCAAAGAAGAGAAAGAGATTTTACCAAATTTCTTAAAAAGAATTCTAAAAAGTTAAACAGCATGAAAAAGTATCTGCAACGGCTGAAGAACTAGTAGTCTAAACTGACAGCAATATCGTCTGACACAGGAATGTTATACACACCAGCCTTCCCCAGCATGGTATCCGCCAAATGTATTACAGTTCAAATCCTATAATTCTCAGCCTCCTATGATACTGCTTCATTATTTGCCAGGGAAATTCCCCTGATACCACAGCTAGGTAAGCTGAGGGATTATGAACATGAAATCAGTAGTGTACAAAGCTGGACTGATTAATACCAACAGCTGCAGGATATGCCTATCATTCATTAAAATACTCCAGAACCATGTATTTCCAGGCATCCTCTGACACAGCCAATTTTCCATAGACCATTGAGAAAGAGAATGGAGAAAGACCCTCTTCTTTGCCAATCCAACACCCATCACAAACATACCTTAATGATTTTGGGATCTGCACAACGGCTATTGCCATTGCTCGCATGCATCCAGCTGCTTTCTGATGCTGGGCAGTGTTGTCGGAGGGAACACCGTTTTTCTGACACACACCACCCACACTCAAAGCGTGGATCTGCCTTGAGGCACAGCCCACAGCTTTCTCGCAGAGCTGAGCACTTGTACAAGTGAGCTGCAAAAGAAAAGCATACACTCAAAGATAAATTGTTGGTAATCAGAATTTCCTCTGATGAGTAATTTTTTGACTGCTCAAAAAAGGAACTCAGAGTGTATCATTCACCATATTCTTGTCCAACACCTAGCTTGACATTAGCAGGATGTCAGTATCCACAACCCATAAACATACTAACTTTAAATATGGAATCTGGCTTGCATGCGATATGGGTGTTTGTTTACCAGAATCTCAGCTAACAGTCACAGGACAGGGAGGATGTATATCACCAATTTCAGCTTGACGTGAACTGATGCAGTAGTCAGGCTTCCCCAAATAACTTGGAAGGACTGTAGGGCTGAAGATTTTTTTTCTTTTTTGTCATATTTTTATTCTCCACTTGCAAAACTGCCTTGACCTGGGTCCCTTGGAAGTTGCATTAGTAAAACAACTAGATTGCGGTTTCCTTCTATTTAGGATGCGCACCTAGTTGGCTGAATAACTTGTATCATTTCCAGAAACATATTAGAGGCAGAGAGAAATAACGCAGAGAATAAATTATAAAAACAGGCATTTCCAGACTGCCACCTCTAACTTTGCTAGGTGTCAGGAACACTGTTTGCTCAGATGGGCAAACTGTTTTGAATTTTCACTTGTGGCAGTTTGTTAATTCCAATATGGTCCCCAGCTGGCTGGTTCAGAGATTAAGTGTGGAGACAGTTCACTGTGGAGAAATTTTGTTATAACTGAAGGTGCTTCTACATTCCCTATTTCAGTTTACCTTGGATGTTTTGGGGATTGTCAATTATGAAGTTTCCATTCCACACGACAGAAAGGTTCACTGGGAGGTCACTGATGTCATTCCCTTCATAGAAATACTGCCAAAGAAGACACAACAGAGCAGAGAGTCTATTAGTCAACCTTAGATAAAATAACAGATACAAACCGAGAGCCAAATGAAAGGCTAGTAGAGGACATCACATTGTTCTCACTAATTTCAAGTGCACCTCCCTGGATCTTCCTCTGCCAGTGATGACCATGTCAAAAGCAAGACAGACTGGTCAGATACAAAGCCCCCCAATAACCAAAGAACAACAACACAGTTGTCTTTATTGTTTTCCAGCTGCTTCTTAGAATTCTACCAGACAGAATGCACTTTGGGGGAAAGTAACTGGGGACCAGTCCAAAGCACCCCAATTACTGTCCACATTAATTTTCCCTTTGCCTATTTAAGCAATGTTGAGACAGTTTGACTCTGGATTTGTAGTATTCTTTACCAGCCCTACTACTAGAGAATGATTGGTGGGAATTGAGCAAATCTATTCGATGCCAAATCACGAGCATGATTTATTTGGGCTGTTGAGGCCAATGTTCCTCAGCACAAAAACTGCATAACCTAATAATCTGGGTTCATTTTTAAAATACAATCCCAGAGTACACAAAACCTGAAACTAAGTGATTTTCAGAGCTATTAAAGTAATATACAGTCTATAAATGGGTATCGTCACTGTATAAATTAATAAAAAGTACAAATTGAAGTTATTTTATTCTAATCACCATTCAGCATTCAGGAATGCTGTGCACCTGTTCCTCGAAATAAGACAACAAAGCAGGGAGCGTTTGTCTGAATAAATATCTAAACTGAGGAAGAATGGAATCTAAAACCTCCCAGCAACTAGAGCCATTACTTTTGTCTTTGTTGAGCTGGCAAATAGTGTTCCGCTTCTCCTACAGCAGGAAAGAAAATATAGGAAATGAAAATGCAGACTTAAGGAAGACTATCTCTCTAAGAAGGATGATTACAGTACAGAGGCACATAAATTGGGAATTGTATTTCCATCCCACATCACCATGAGCCTTCACCCCATCTATCTCAGTGAAAAATAAACCCAACCCAATCTCTTGCTTCAGCCAAACTTCTCGTAGCCTCATCAATATTCCCTCCACAGTGCCTGTGTGCATGTGGAGGTTTAATCGATATGAAGACAGGAAGGCAGTCGGAACCTTCCCTGACAGCTAATGACCTCCTTTGGCGAGAGATTCTCCACTTTTCTCCGGAGAAAATGACAGGCGTGTCAGGAGAGATTAAATGAAAGATTCATGGCTTGCTGGAGTTTGTTAGGGAACTATGAATACTACAGGTGCAGCTCTTCCCATGCTCTGGAAACACCCCCTCCCTGCTCAGCCACAGCACTATATTAGCCATCAAGGCTTAAGACAGCCAGAAAGATGAAGGAGGCAACAAGTGCCTTCCCCAACACATATCCTTCCAAGTCTCCCTTTTCTCTCCCAACTCCTCTTCTACCTCCCTGGAAATCCAATTTGTCTTAATTTGTATTAAAAAAGAAATAGCTATAAAGCATACAGAATACAAGTGAATGGTCATGCATAGAGAATGAGAAACAAAACACACAGCAGAAACACTGAGTTCCTGAAAGCTATCATATAACATGTCATATAACATGACGAATCATTCTTTTGCATACTGAGCCAGAAACAATGCAGAATCACAATATAAAGTAAATACTATAGAAATACAGGTCAGAAGCCTTATCTATACAGCATGGGTTGGCTACATAGCACCCATAGGCATAGGGCACACGCCTGCACACTAGAATGATGTCCACTGTTCTCTCACATTAAATAATAATGGCCAAGCTCTCTATACTGTAGAGATTTTGGTCTTCTTCTAGAAAATGGGTTAAAACTGCTGAAATTTCAGGAGTTCTCGACAATTTATAAGATAGTTGTCCATTATATGAAATTCTGCAATGGCACCTGGGCCTGAAAAATGTATCAACTCCTGACCCATGGCATTAGTGATATAAAATACTCTTTAATTAAATCCAGCTGTTTAAGACCTGCTTTACCTATTTAGCGTTTCCCAGATATACAGTATACTGTATGCCTTGAGTCATTTTATAATATATCTGAAGAGCACTAATTTGAGGAAGGCTGGTCTAAAGTGCAGAATATGATATTAAATGGTGTAAAGAAGGCATTTCAACAAAATGTCCCATTTGGGGATTGATGTATTTATCTGAAGTATTATTATATTTTCATGGAGAACATCTATCTATGTGGTCACCAGGAGTCAACAACAACTTGATGACCCAATCAATCAATCAATCAATCAATCAATCAATCAATTTCTCTTCAACAAATGCCTTTCTTAGAATAATCTTTCAACCAGCATGGTATTATCCAAATTAACTGCTGAAAGTAGGAATTGTAATCTGGACAACATCAAGTTGGAGAAGGGTGGTCTATAATTCCAAATATCTGCCCCGAAGAGTAGAGCATAGAACTCTAAATGCAGATTGTATAATCAAAAGTTCAGAGAATTGAAGTGCAGCTAATATAAGCTCACATCAATAATACCTTTATGCAATACAATACATAAACTACATAAAGGTCATTAGGGACTTGAAAATAATTGATGTTTGCATAATGTGGTATTGTGTAAGTGTGTGTGACTGTGTTTGTGTATGTTCATGTCATTATTTTGTGGTTGTGTCAAACTAATTGGAAACAGGCTGAAGAAGCTGTCTATAGGAATAACTCAAAAAAGGTCAAGTATATTTACATAAAGGAAAAGCACCCATCATTTGGAAAGAGAAAAGTGTTTTGGGAGGGTGGCAGAGAAGGATTTAGCTGTGACGAGCAGCGTGGCAGAATAAGTGAAATTGGCATTTTCAATTTGTACTCTGACATGTCTCATTTGGGGCCCTGGCATCTCAGAAAGGCATACAGCCTGCAGCTGTCCGAAACACTTATTTGCATTTCTCTGCCCTGGATCCTTTCGGAAATGAATTCCTTTTGAATAGGGTACAAAGTGGGAACTGGCAGATTATTAACTCTTTAGATACCTGCTCTGACAAAAGCAGTTTACACAAAAGAGACAGATATGTGCATTTTTGTTTCATAGAATATGACCTTTTCTACCTAACAAACATTTTCTTGGTGGCAATTATTAAGACTTCTGGTGATCTGTAGCAACATATGGCATAAGTCAAGAACTTAAGACAAGATGAGGGTTCATGTCCATGAATAATCAACATTACTGCAATACCTCTTATCATGACATTAAGACTGTGAGCTATCATTATCTATGTTGCTTTTCATATACAAACATACAAAACAGTCACGCTGTCTTCTTAGAAAATAAAAATGGTGGGTGACTGCAGCCCAATGTTTTATTTTGGAAAATGTCCTCCTTCCCTCTCCACAAATAGTTTCCTTTCTGGCAAATGGTGGATTTCCCTTTCCTGAAATTTTAATTGTAGACTGAACAATCTTCAAAAACTCAAAATGCTCATAAAGACTGATCAGGCAAGAATCTATAAACTAATCAAATGCAGCCTAAAAGAGATGGTGTAGCATACCTTGTTGGCTCCCCTGCTTTCTTCAGATACCATATTATCCTCCCTCCCTCCCTCCCTCCCTCCCTCAAGGCAATTCTGGCAGCACACAGTGCATAGTTTAAAAAGATACACTGCTAAATTGCAAAAACTGGTCCGCTCTGCTAAAGAACTAATTTTCTGTATGCAATATAGAGGAGTCAGTTCTGTGAATCAGTAGTCAGCAATGGTACAGTGCAGATTTAGAATTTACTATCTCATCTGTTGGAGAACTTGCTTGAAGCTAATGCATTCAACATGTTCATTGCAGGGAAGAACAAAGGCTACATTAGACAGCTGAAAACATGTCATGCATGTTCTTACATAATTAAGAAGGCACTGAATGCGATTTCTCTCTTTAAATTCTACATTGGACTGAAAGGATGGATGGGCACATCTGGAAAAACAAGAACTAGGAAACTGTTTGCTTCTATAGTTGCCAGTGTCTCCAAAACTCATCTAGAGGAAGAACAATCCAGAATGTTAGTCTTGCCAATAACTGCCTAGACTATTCTTGGATTTCGAAACTCTGCATAAAGAAAGGGAATGGAAATGCATCCCAAGAGCCAGAGGGAAAGTTTAAAAGGTGGGTCTTTTGAAGAAAACAGGAAGGAAAGCAGCCAATAGGTTTGAACTATGGCCAGCAGCCTGACACCACACGCTTGAGTTACATTGCCAAAGCCAAACACTTGGGTTTTCTACTTCGTTTTATGTTTTATGCCAATTTTGTGTTTCACTCTTATTCTTTAACTGTGCCTAGGCTCCTAAGTACTCTGAAAACTTGTAACAACTATTTAGAACTGCAATTCAAAATACATGCATTTGGAAGGTAGTCTTCTGAAATCAATAGGGCTTATTTCCAAATGAACACGTGGGAGAACATAATGAAGGTCAAATTATTAAACAATCATGTTTGCTGATGTGTTACATTGCTTGTGGCTTTATGCCAATGTTGTTAACATCTCTCCATTCACATTTTTACAATTATACACTTCTGCAAATATATCGGGCTGGCTTAATGGCTGTAGCACACAGCAACCTGAATTTGCTTCTTAGGTTGTCACAAAATTACACTATCAGCAAACATTACATTATGCATGCACACAGAGTATCTCTGAGTGGTAGAACATGTTAGGATATTAGTTCCTTGGCTTTGGGGGACAACTCTGAAATTGTAATACAGATGTTTCCACACCAGCATCATTTAGATGGGGGATGGTAGCTTGCCTCTGCCCAAAAGCCCTGGCAGAAGTATTTTAACACATTGTGAACTAACAATCATCCAGACTGGCCCATCACATTTCATGCCTAAATTCTACTATATGTTCCTTTCACTTTTACTTTGCATGCAGAAAGCACAGGTGCCAGGCAGACTCCAGAGGAAGCAAGGACTATCCAGATCACCAACCAGTAAAACACAGAGAAGACTGAATGCAGAGTTCTCCTTGAGAGAAGGAACACAGCAGCCGCCGCCACCACCAGCAGCAGCAGCACAGCAGGGAAAGAATTTGGTTTTTTTTCTCTTGGAGGTCTATGCTGCTAGAGGAGAGGTCTTTAAAGTTCTGCCCCAAACTGGATTACCCTTACCCCTTCATCACAAAAATAAAGTTTGAGTGTGCACACGTATACATGTATCTCACACTACTAATTACACTCAGGCCCTGCTATCAATCCTGTTCTGATACAAAACCTTGGTTCTTGCTGGGGTTTAGTAAGGAACAAATAGCTTTAGCAATGCTACATTTTGGAGGACTCTCAATGCAAAACATGTATGCCCGTGTAATAATTGTCAGCACTACTGACACTTTATTCTTTGTTTCTGCAAAAACAGCAGACACCTTTCTGTGCCACTGTCATTCTCCACTATGCGCCTTTGCTGCTAGGGGAAAGGTACAGAGGATTCCTCATCACATCTGGAGCTTTTCAAGTTAATGTTCTTTATTTTTAAACGAAATAATCTCTAGAGCAGGGCTTTCCAAAGTTTTCCCGTGGCGACACACCAATCACCGTTGGTGTGTCGCCGCGGGAAAACCCAGAAGTGCTGCCGTTGCAGCAGCGTGCAAAAACCCGGAAGCGCTGCTGCGGCTTTCGGGTTTTTGCGCGCCGCCGTTGGTGTGTCGCCGCGGGAAAACCCGGAAGCGCTGATGATGATCAGCGCTTCCGGGTTGTGTGGCGACACACCAGACTGTGTGTGGTGACACACTTTTGTGTCGCGACACACAGTTTGGAAAGCTCTGCTCTAGAGAAAAGAAATTGTGAAATCACAAGATGGAACAAGCAAAGGGGTTGGTTGGTTTGATCCTCGAAAGCTCCTCAGAAAGGGGCAGAGAATTTTTTGAGCAGCAGTAAGAAAAAAAACATTGAATATGGAATTTCTGAGTTTACAATGGAAGCTTTAAAAAATGTCATGGGGTAGGGATAGGGGAGAGTAATTATTTCTAACCCAAGTCTTACTCTGATTTTAAAAAAAACTTAAAATATTTTAAAAATAACTTTGTCAATACAAATGATATTACCCTTTCACTATATAACATGTACTGTATGTGCATGGAGGGAGAGGTAGAAGAGCAAGGGATGGGTTACAGAAATCTTATTAGCCTTGTATATTAGACAGTGACTGAAACTTGTTTAGATTTAAAGTCAATATCCCCTCCCCAAAAGACACAAACACAAAACACCACTTAGTTATTAGTAAAAGTCAATTCTACTGTAACTTCTGTCTTTGCTGTTACTATTCAAATCAAATCGAATTATCCATTCAGTCATATCCGACCCTTGGCGATTCCATAAGCCAGCTCTCTCCCATGATTTCTGATCTTGTACAGCTTCTTTCAGTTGCTTTAAATTTTGGCCTGTGTCTGCTCTGATTACATCCAACCAGCGCGTTCTTTGGCATCCTCATCGTCTTTTGCCACTGACCGTTCCAAGCATAACGTCTTTCTCCAACGATGTTGATCTCATGACATGACCGAAGTAACTAAGTCTAAGTTTTGTTATTTTTCCTTCTAGTGACATGTCCGGTTTTATGTGCTTCAACACTTCTTTATTCGTTATCTTTGCAGTCCAAGGGATTCGCAAGAGCCTCTTCCAACACCATAGTTCAAAGGAATCCATTTTCCTTCTATCCAACTTTTTCATCGTCCAACTTTCACAGCCATAAGTAGTTATGGGGAACACGATTTACTGTTACTATTTACTATATATTTACTAATACTAGTAAATATTATTTACTATTTACTGTTACTATTGCTTCTATAAAATTCCGAATTTTTCAATCTATCCCTATCCCTATTTATCCCTATCCATGTGGCTCTCACCCTCTTGGCATTGAGTATGGCCCAAAAGACCTCTTTGTTCTCCCAGGCCTTGGGTTAAGATAGATGGACCCCTTGTTGGATGTGTTTTCATCTATGTTTTTGTATAGAGCAACTGGATCCCATCTTGATTTGTTTTGTATTGTATTGCGTTTTTATGGTTTATTATATTGTGAGCTGTGCAGAGTCAGACGGCACCTAAATTGAATTAAATAAACTAACTGGATAGGTAGGATCTTGCTGCATTTACTAGATGAGGTTTGCCTTTTGTGCAACCGATTCCTGACCTCAAGACTTGGCAGTTCAGCACAGGAATGGCTGCGCTCCAATTATTTTAGTTTAAGCTGTATTTATTTGTTGTTGACAGATACACAGATGAATCCTGTGCATGCCTTGAAAGCTCGAACAGGATTTCTATTTACTTTTTCTTTTAAAAAAAACTATTTAGATTACAACACCGCTCTGCAGTTATACACCACAGAAATTTAAACAGTACTGTAACTAATCAACACTTCCACCTGCCCCCTCCCATCCATCTTTGATGAGAAGCAAATCTATTTTATAATCCTCATTTTACACACGAGAGAGTTTTTTAAAAACTGGCAAAGTGACTGATCCAAAACTAAGCCAAAGCAACATTGGGCCAATGCATTTTGAGGTATGTCTGGCTTCCTGCTCTGGAGACATACAGTACAATAGGGCCCTCTCTGCCTTCCCTATGACTGAGCTTGTCTAAAACTAGAGAAGCCACCTTGGATGCACTTCATACCAAACAGGTTCCCAAACAACAGTATGCCACCTGCCTGGCTAATCTCACGATAACCGTTTTCCTTATCTTTCCCTGCTCAACTGAATTAAGTGTAAGAAAGATATATATTAAACAACTATCCCTGCCACTGTTTTTTTTTAATTAATTGATAAAAAGTGAGCAGTGTACAAGAAAATATGGGAGTGTAAAGATTTTCCTTGTGAAAGAATCCAAACTTATTCCTTGTATCCATGAAGGTATCAGTTACTGGGTGACATGAACCCCTGGGCTCAAGACTTCAGAAAATTGCTGCTGCTCAGAATAGATGATATTGCCTAGATACGATAAGAGTCTGATCTCGTGGGGTGAGAAATATCTAAATTATCAAAATAGGAGGCCATGTAGAGGTAGTCCTTGACTTATGACCACAACTGGGATTGGAACTGTGGTTGCTAAGCAAGGCAGTTGTGAAGTGAGTCACGCCCGATTTTATGACCCTTTTTGCCACGGTTAAGCGAATCACCGTGGCGGTTAAGTGAATCCGCCTTCCCCCGTTGACTTTGTCAGAAGCCGGCTGGGAAGGTTGCAAATGGCAATCACGTGACCCCGGAATGCTGCAACCATCTTAAGGGCGAGCCGGTTGCCAAGTGCATGAATTTTGATCTTGTGACCACTGGGACGCTGCAATGGTCATAAATGTGAGGACCGATCGCAAGTCACTTTTTTCAGCACTGTCGTAATGTTGAACGGTCACTAAACAAATGGTTATAAGTCGAGGACTACCTGTATGTGCTGGACAACTATAGATGCTGCTATATAAATGCTTGCGTGAAACAAATAAAAATACCAGTATTTGGAAAAGAAGAGAGGAAGTATTTTGCAATATGCTACTAACAGAGATATTTGGTTCCTAATAACTGAGACCAAGTCCAACTGCTTGTTTCTTAGGCACTAAAATAGTTTGTTCAAAGAAAAATAGGAAGCTGCCTTATTGTCAGGTCAGAGAATTCCTCCATTTAGCTAATATCATCAGCTTTCTCCAGGATCCTTTCACATATTTCATGTCACCTCCTAGAGGATCCTTTTTTTAATTGGAGATGTCAGAGTTCAGAGCACATGCTCTGCCAAAGAGTGGTGTTCTCCTCCCCCAAATGGCTGAAAATTACACACCTTTGACAATTACAGCAATTTAATAAATAGAAAACTAGGAGGTGTTCACATCCCCTTTTAACTAGGTACACCTATGACCTGCACACAAAATAAATGCTTTACCAGCAAGCTCTGGGTCTCTTCATAATCACTATTCAGGATTTCCAGTGGTAGATAGCATTTATATATGTAATCCAAGTAACTGACAGTAAAATATATATTTAAAAAAAAGGTAAAGGCTCCCCCCGCACATTTGTGCAGTTGTGTCCGACTCTAGGGGCCGGTGCTCATCTCCGTTTGTTAGCCAAAGAGCCAGCATTGTCCGAAGACGCTTCCACGGTCATGTGGCCGGCATGACGTGCGCGGAATGCTGTTACCTTCCCACCTAAGTGGTACCCATTCATCTACTTGCATTTGCATGCTTTCAAATTGCTAGGTTGGCAAGAGCTGGGGCGAGTGCGGGAGCTCACTCCGTCACACGGGACTAGGGATTCGAACCTCTGAACTTGCGATCTTCCGATCGACAAGCCTGGCGTCTTACCCGCTGAGCCACCACGCCCCATATATACTGTATATATATACAATATATACATATATACAATACATATACAATATATACATATATACAATACAACAAAAGTAAAATGAAACCCCACCAAACCCCACCAAAAAGCAATAAAACATCAACAGCGACATTGAAAAGCAACTGAGGAAGTTCAAAATAGAGGAATATAATAACTATTCGGACACACAGCTACTTCTATCCTCTGACCTAATTGTCTCTATTCTTGATTAAGCAATCAATCGCCTTCTGCAAGTCTATACCAAATGCTCCTTTTTTGAAAAGTCTACACCAAATACTTCTATATACAGAACAGTCAATCAGTCTTTAAGAAATAAAAGAATACCCAGATGCAGGTGGACAGAAACTTACACAGATGGGCACACAGCATGACAAGCAAACAAGCAGATGGGTGTAGAAGGACACAGAGAGACAAAGTATAGATATGGAAACAAAGACAGAGGAATACCTAGAAAGAAAGATGAATATGCGAATCTGGCACTAAAGACCCATTACAGAGAAACATACCAGAGGGAGGACAAAGAAAAATATTCACAGCATGGATATTCTCAACTTTTTTTATTACATTGTTTTTAAAATGAAAGCTGATGTTCTCAAAATTCTAGCACTAAGATATCTCTCCCCTCTAAGAGGATGCAATGTGGAATAAATATATTTGTTCAATAAACTGTCCTTTTAAGATGACAAATCTCTTTGCAAGAACATTTTTGTAAGCCACCCAGAGTCGCTTTTCTATGAGATGGGCGGATATATAACTTTGATCAATCACTCAATCAATTCCCCACCATCAGCTGATGTTTAAACAACTCAAATTATGCCTTTGTGCCCTGTATATTTTGTGTGGTGTTTATAGGGAGTTATCTGCTTAGCATTCCCCTTGATTAAGTTTCATCTTGTTCCACCTAATCAAGCATCAAATAACTACCAAGTTCTTTGAAAACAATGGCCGAGCACCTGGATGGTTTGAAAACAGGGTATATGTAAATGTTATTCAGTTTAGGATTAACCTAAATTCAGTGACCAGGAAAAGAAATACATGATTCAATTTACACACCACCTACTGTAAGTTCAATATTTTATCTGGTTTTAGTGCATGCATGTGAATCCACCCTTTCTGGTTTGTAAACCATAAGTTATAGCTCAGTACAGAGTATGAAACAAATCATGGCTAAAATAAGCTATAGTTTAATGGAATGTGTGAACACAACTTACATATACATTTTAATCCTCAATTCAATACACTTAATAATGGTAATTGGGACTGGAATTTCTGTCGCTCTGCAATGCAGTCATAAAGCACAACACATGCGACCACGCTGATTAGCGATGGCAGTCCCCAATTACTGTTGTTAAGCGAATCACTATGGGTCGTTAAGTGAGGACCTCACATGATCACGACTTCCAACTTCCTGCTGGCTTCTCCACTGACTTTGCTTGTTGGAAGCCGGCAGGAAAGGTCTCAAATTGCGATCATGTGACCGTGGGAAGCTGCAACGGTTGGAAATCGGGTCTGGTTGCCAAATGCCCAGATCACAATCACGTGACTGCGGGGGCACTGCAATGGCTGGAACTTCAAGGACCAGTTGTAAGTACCACTCATTCAGCATCATTCCAAGTTTAAACGGTAGCTGAATTAGTGGTCATTAAATGAGGACCACTTGTACTTTCATATCCTATTAAGACCTATTATTTCTGAACAGTAGAAATGCCTTCAAGACATCTTTGAATTATTTATAGGGGAATGTCAACTAGGATAGATTAGGTTTAAAGCATAACACTTTAACCAAAGAAAGTTTGTTTATCTAATGGACAATGTATGATAGGAATGTTTGGTATCTTAATAGGCCTAATCTAGTTTCTACTCAATTCATTCAAAACAGCAAACAATAAAAATATAGTTTCTATTAGAATAAGAAACCTAGATTTCTTTATTCTCTCTTCTGTAGTTCTGAATCTGAATGGCAAAGGAAGACAGCTTCTGTGCTGATCTCCTGGATTCATGCAGAACACTATTACAGTGTACACATCCACCTTGAACACACATACTAGCACAAACACCTTCCAACCTCATTTCCCTTGACTGTTTTCCGCACAAATAGTACAGCTGCAACTGTGTCCTATTTTTCTATAGTTGATGACCTCAATGCCTTCTTAGCAGTATGGGGATGACAGTAATGTGCATTGTGTCTCATTGGAGCTCAACTGCAATTCATCATTATTTTATCGGTTGGAATTTAATTGGATCCTATCAAACTCTCCTGATACTCCCTTTTCACACTAAACACTGCTGCAGAAAGATAAATGTCGGTGCTGCTTGGAAAGAGGGATGGAGAGAGATTTTTCCCTTCACAAACACTTCTAAATTCATAAGATCCAGCCCTATTTCCCCCTCTGTGCCTGAGTAATTAGAGATGCATATACTGTAGGTGTGCAGTACACATAATAGGGCCTTTTGTATGATTAATGTACTCCAGGCCCAGTGAAACACACACACACACACACACACACACACACAAACACACACACACACAGAGGGTTTGCCACATCCACTTTCTCCATGCCTAACATTATTTTTCTCCATCACTGCTTGCAGCTGAGTCTTCCTCTCTTATAAATTCACCTAATTCTATAGCTACCTATCTTGCAAGTTCAGCATATATAGTCTCTCATGTTTTTGCCAGTCTGTGTGATTTCTTAAACTCAAGTCTAAAATGAAGACATGCAAGTTTTCAGTTGAAAATATATTACCTCTTTATGTTATACTTTTATATTTCACATATATTTTTTTTATATCCATAGGCTTTTGGGATATGCACAATGTTTAGTTGCTATTAAGAATGGATTTCTGTTGTGTCCTTGTATTTCAACATTTAAATTACTTTTACTATGCTTGAATGCACATAATCTGCACATATCTATACAAAATATATATTACAATATTTGGGTATTTTGTTACCTTCTTTGTGTAGCCATAAATGGGGAAGAAAAGTCCATATTTATCCCTTTAACTTCATTCTACAAAAATTAAACTAACTATATTAAACCAGTAAAAATAATTTCCAGAGATTATAAACACATCATGAATTCTATCTTTCTACTAGGAAAATCAGAATCTGTACTAGACCCTGTTCTAGATGCAGACTCAGTCAACTAAGCACCCTCCAGATGACTTGGACTGCAAAATCCATAATTCCCATTCGGCTATACTGGTGGGAAAATGTGGGCATTGTTGCCCAAAGGGTTATGAAATGCATGGGATGTGAAGAAGCAATTACCTTCTTTTTTTTTAAAGACCTAAGGTATGATTAGGCATTGCTGGCATTCCTGTTGTCTTATATGTACAACAACAGTGTTTAATCTCCAAAACAATATAAAGACCTTTCAATTTCATAAAGTCCTATCAGGATGGTGGGTCTCGTTTCTCAAGAATAACAACATAGGTATTGTACAGCAGATATTTATAGTAATTAGGATATTTCCTGGTTTGAAAACTATAGGAAAACCTTTTTGGGGAAATTATGGACAATTTGAGGGATTAATAATTTACATCAATTTATTGCTAATCAGAAGAGAATCTGGCCTAAAATTACATAATGGCATTATATTCAGTTATAATTCTGATTCCAAAATTTGCTCCAGATACAATTGAGGGATCTAAAGCTCCCTAATTACTATCAAAAATAGAATATATTTTGGATTATTCTAAATATATGGGATTTTTTAGAATAAAAAATTAAAGTGCATCGTTACAGTAGACAAGAGTTATTTGTGAGAATACTTGCAACAATAAAGAATTGGAATATTCGACTTCCAGTGGGAATATGGCGGACTGAGCAGCTGTGCCCACGAGCTCCATGGGCAGAACTGGCATCATGGCATTATTTTCGGGCTCAGGCTGGTTCTCCTGCAGCCCAGAGCTTTTTTCCGGATAAAGGAAAAAGCTTGGAATCAACCCATTTCTCCTCCGAACGACGAGTTGTACCCAGGAGATCGTGGACAGCATGCGAGATTGACAGGGAAGACTTCGCTGGGAGGCTGGGATTTCTCCATTTCCGAGCCGCACTGCAGTCCCTTAAAGGGACAGTAAGTCCTGCCTTCCCATTTCTTAATCACCCAATTTAATTTTTTAAGTTTTATACCCTAAGAGAGGCTTTATACAGTAAGCAGAAACAGTCTCTCTTGGTGCTTATAATTATTTCTGGAATACTTTTTAAAGTCTTTTTACGTTTTGGCTTGTTTTCCCATTTAAAGATTAAGGAAAACTGAGAACAAATAATTGCTTTCCTGTTATTGTTTTTGTATTGAATTTGAAGGATTGAATATTTTCCTACATGTTGGATTTCTTGTTTTTCATTCTTAGTTTTTTGTTCACTTTCCTCAAGATCTGCTTGTTAGTATATCTCTTTTTGTTTCAATTTCATGGGGAAACTCTGTATCAACTTATTAACTTGTTAACTGCTATCTACTGTAAATTAGGTAGCTAGGGGGCGCCATAATCTACTGCCTGAAAAATGGAAGATTTTAAAGAGAGTTTTTTGGAGTTTCGTTGTGAGCTTAAGCAGTCCTTTAAAGAGACCCTTTCAGAGTACAGTCAAGTTATTCTGCAGAATATTCAGGATATTAGGGAAGAGATCATTTCTAAACTGTGTCATCTGGCTGAAGATGGTATAGAGCAGGGGTCCCCAACCACCAGGCCAGGGACCGGGACCGGTCCGTGGCCTGTTAGGAACCAGGCCGCACAGCAGGAGGTGAGCAGTGGGCGAGCGAACGAAGCTTCATCTCTATTTACAGCCACTCCCCATTGCTCGCATTACCGCCTGAGCTCCGCCTCCTGTCAGATCAGTGGCGGCATTACATTCTCATAGGAGCGCGAACCCTACTGTAAACTGCGCATGCGAGGGATCTAGGTTGCATGCACCTTATGAGAAGTCAGAATCCAACACTTATTTTAGTCCACTCATGGCCTGCCCATTATTTTATTTACCATTTCCGATGGTTAAAATAACTAAGTGGATGTTGTCTTATGGGGGAAGGAAGTATGTATGTATGTATGTATGTATGTATGTATGTATGTATGTATATATATATATATATATATATATATATAATATTGCGGCTGGATAGCGAAGTGGTTAGAGCACCGCCTTTGGAGCGGGAGACCGAGGTTCAAATCCCAGCTGCACCTACCTTACCAGTAGGGGTCCTTAGGCAAAGACCCCCTAACGCTTCACCTGCCTACCTCAAATATGAGAATGACATGAACTAAGAGAGTCATGCCAGCTCGGACATCACCCGGATTGACAAGGTCCGCGTCAGATGCTGGGGAACCAGGGCAATCTGACGATAAGTGGGCTACTGGAACAAACTATACATGGACGAGACAAGAGAACCTGGAATTGATGGAATGCTACTACAACAGTAGACCTAATGAGAGGGGATATATGAAACATATGAGGGAACTATGGATGGACAGAAGACCTGCATCCACACTATCTGAGAAACAGCTAGTTACCCAACGCTTCAACATAGTGAAGAGGAAGCTGCTCTCACAACTCGAGATAGACCAACTACACATTATATCCCAGATTCAAGAAGACCCGGAAGAACAACTGGAGGTGCAGCCAACATCTGAAGCTAGAACGTCACTGCCACCCCTTCCATTACAGAGCACAGCAGCTGATATGAGGCAAAAAATCATGGATAAACTAGCTACAGTCAACTCTCGAGACCGATTACCAAGGCTCAGTGGAGAAGTACCATCAGATAGTATGCTAGAAGATGCCGACAGAGCCCTCATGACAGTCCCTACTACTACTATAACTCAAACCAATGAACTGGTATATGCTACAGCCACTGTAACCCTGGAGATGCTTGGCTACATGGTCAAGAAGAACAGCACTACATACCCCCTCCCCCCGGAAAATGAGGTTGGAGGCTAAGATCAAGGCAACTCGGAGAGAATTTAGTCAGCTAGTGGAACTACAGAAGGGTGTTGAGATTAAGGATAAGACTCGGCTACTGAAAAAATACAAGGGCCTGACTCCACATGATGCCCTAGAGCAGGAGTCGGCAACCTTTTTTCCATCAGGGACCACCCCAGTTGCAAATCTTTTTTCAAGGACCGGGGGTGGAGTTTGCGGGTGGCAGCCAATTGGACGGACGGGGGTGGGGTTTGTGGGCGGCAGCCAATCAGCTGGATGGGGGGCGAGGTTTGCGGACGGCAGCCAATCAGACGGACGGGGGTGGGGTTTGCAGGCCTGTCGCTCCAGGGCACCAAGGGCATTCACAAATTCCTACAGTGGAGAAATGGATGATTAAACTGATGGAAGTGGCCCAAATGGCAAAGTTAACAGCGTTGATAAGAGAAAATACTGTGTCTGGATTTGTCTCTATTTGTCACTTTTAGACTATTTGCTTGTGTCAGAAAAAGATGAAGTTTTGATTTTGGGTTTTAATGATTAAATGGTTTGATTTGATAGAACATTGTTACTAAGGTTTAACTAATGGTAATAGACTGTATTTGTAAATACTGTATATGTATATCTGTATTGGAGAAGGTCGGAAGTCACTTTCTGTTTCTGTTTTCCCTCTATTTTACATTTTTATAGTTTTTCTTTTTCCTTTAGTCCTGTACGCTAGCTTTTCTATATTCTATATTTTGTATTCTAATTATAGCCTGAAAATTAATAAATTTCTTTTTTTAAAAAAGATCCTAAGATGAAAATTCTTTTTCATGCTTACTAGACATTTCATTATTATGTTGGAAGTATAAAGTACAGTAGGTGGGGAACCCTTACTTATATGTTTACCGGTGATTACCAGCCCAACTCATACAAATGGTTATACATTAGATCTAGTTTTTATCTCAGAACAGTTAATCTATGATCTGAAAATGGAGGGCATTTCTATTAGTTCTCTGTCATAGTCACATTACTTTCTGATTACCGTGAATCTTGTTGGCATTTCTGACATCTGTGGGGGGAGAACACCAATTAGGATGGTATGTCACAGGCACCTTATGGGATCCAATTGCCAACAGGCACCTGGTGACTGTAGCTTGAATCATGTCAACTGGATTTCTATTTTCTCAGTGGAAACGTTTCACTTCTTATCCAAGGAGCTTCTTCAGTCTTCATGATTCAAGCTACAGACAATTCCACCTGGATGACTGAGAACCTTCATAGACATAGGCACCTGGTGAGTTTCCTAATGACCTGTTGGGTAGTTCTACTATGAACGTGGTCAATCTTTGGAATCCAGAATTGGTGGGAGTGACAGACAAGACTGCCCCTGAAGGGGCACTGTGGGAAATGTTAAAAGTTCTGCCCAGAGCACTGTTGGCAAAAAAAGTAAGTATGACTAAAGATAGATGTAAGCCCAAGTTTGGGCCTATTCCATAAGGGCAGTGAAACACTGATAATGCCTATTCTTTGCCCTTATTACATCTACTGAATGTTGTCCAAGACACTGTTTAAGATGACCTGCTCCCTGAAGTGAATTGATGGATGAGAAGAATTTCCTTCAGGATACTGTGACCTATTGGCACACATTTTGCAGAGAACATAGCTCATATCCACTGTTCCTCTGCTGCTTTTGTCTGGCATCATGAATATACAACGTTTGAACATGGAGGTTTAATTTAGAGTGAATGGCTAAAAGTTGCTCACTGATGTACACTTTATAAATATACCTAATCCTTTTTCAAAACCATTTAAGATTTCAAATCTCACAATTCTCCTGCCAGCATGGACATTGCTGAAGATTCCAGAAGCTGAAGTTCACACAGCTGGAAGCTGCCCAAGTTGGAAACACTGATTTAAACAACCTTTTAGATAGATAGATAGATAGATAGATAGATAGATAGATAGATAGATGATAGATAGATAGATAGATAGATAGATAGATAGGCCAGTTACTCTCTCTCAGCCCAGCTCACCTCACAGGGTTGCTGTTGTGGGGAAAATAGGAGGAAGGAGTATTAGGTATGTTCGCCGCCTTGAGTTATTTATAAAAATAATAAAGGCGGGATAGAAAATTAAATAAATAAATAATTATACTCTATGTTTGTTATCTACCATAAAGTAGAAATGTAAGGTGTAAATTAAAAAAAAGGTTCCAAATAACAAAACACCTTGCAAAGTTATCTAATTTTGTATGCATTGTAAGCATTACAATCAAATCAGATAGATTGGGGGGGGGGGGAAACACCAAAAACAAACCAATAAAAATGTGAAATTGCTAGTTGTCTTTGTACATTAAGACAAACTTTCTGTGCAAACCTTGAAAGCATGAACAAACTCTTGAAACTGAAAGTTCTAGAATGATAGCTGTTGTCAAAATGGAAATCAAATTCAGTATAAATTTAGATGTCGATATCTAAAACCTAAAAAGGAAACTAAAATAAAAGACATTGGATGCAAATCTGGTAAAAAGCTAAGGAAAAATGTTAATTAATTGTAATAAAATATTGTTTCAAATATAGTTTCTGGTCCCTAGAAGAAAAGAAGACAAGATGAGAGAAGACAAAAGATAATTGAATTTTTGAACCCTATGCCAAAAGCTGAGCGAGATTGGACCCCTTTATGAAAATTCTTGAGGTTCATGGAATTTAAACAGTTGTATTCTCAAGTATAATTAGTTTCTACAGGGTTAGAATCAATTCCACTTATCCACATATTCTACACAAGAAGAGTCATGGTGATGTCATTTCATAGGAAAACATTAACATTAACTCTTTCCTACAAATAGGACTACAGGTTTTTTTTCCCCCAACAGATGCAATCCTGAGAATATCCATGACTGTTTTCATGCACAATTATAGACATGTATGCAAATGAAGTGAGACATGCTGCCTTGTTTGAAGTAGAATTGATTATGGGAACAAGCTCTTCATACACTAGCTTCTCTTGGATTCTAATCCTTTTTTTTACACCAGTTTGCTTTGTGAAACTCCATTATGTTTTTGTGGCCTATGTTTATCTATTTCCATTGTCAACTGTTGGACCAGAACTGCTTTCTGAGTACATGTCCAAATAGTATCTGTTGGCCTATTTCTCCACAGTAGCATTTCTACTGGGGCGCGATGGCTCAGTGGTTAAGACGCCAGGCTTGTCGATCGGAAGGTCGGCGGTTTGAGACCCGAGTGCCGCGTGATGGAGTGAGCTCCCGCACTCGCCCTAGCTCTTGCCAACCTAGCAATTCGAAAGCATGCAAATGCAAGTAGATAAATAGGTACCACTTCGGTGGGATGGTAACAGCGTTCCGCGTGCATCATGATGGCCACATGACCGCAGAAGCGTCTTCGGACAGCACTGTCTCTTCGGCTAAGAAACGGAGATGAGCACCGCCCCCTAGATTCGGACACGACTGTGCAGGGGAAAACCTTTATCTTTTTTTAAGCATTTCTGTGGTCTTATAAATATAGATAATTAATAGGATGACAGAAATTCCACTGGGTTTTAATGGCATCCCTTTAAACAAAATCTATATAGGGTTGAGCCACTAGAGGAATACAGAGATATGCTTCAAAAATATCCTATGGCATTTCCTTAGCACCCTTTTTTGTCAATGAAACAATAATAGCATAGACAGAATGCATGTTCACCACTCTTGTGCTTATAGATGAGAATATACCCTCCCTTCTTTCAGTTTTTGTGTTGCTATAGATACAGAATTCCTTCCCCACGGGCTGTATTTCAAATACAACCTTCAGGACCTATTAAGCTAGCACTTTTGCTACTGTTCAGCCATGCTGTTTATTGTTAAACAGTGTCCTTCAGTATACAGCACACCAAATCTCTTTAGAATAAAGGAAGCTCAATTGTGTTCTAAAGTGAAATGGGAAGGTTTAAAGAAAAGGTTTAGAGAGAAAGGCCCTTCTCTCCAAAGCATTCAAGACCCAGCAAAAATAACAGGACAGAAGATATTCAGGGCTGACAGGATTCAATACTCTGGTTCACTATTTTGAGACCATACGGGGCAATTTGACACTTCATGAAAGCAGGGATGAGGAGGTTATTGTAATGAAAGATACCTAAAAGCCAATATCTTGGAGTAAGGAAAGATGGAATACTGGATTAGCCACAGGCTGGTGGTCAGATCAGTGTACTTTCCCCCCGCCTTTCATTTTTCTTGTTAAAAATCCAACTAACCAAGCTGTAGTCCTCGAAGGAAGAAAGTGGAAAGGATACATCAAAGCAGCACGAATAGACAGAAAATAGTAAGGATGTGTATCAGTACAGAACATTCAGAATCTATTTTCATAAGGTACCATATTTATCTCAAAAGAAAGCAGCACGAAATTTAAGACAAGAAAAACGATGTGCCTCCATTATGGTATTCTTAGTCAATCTAAGATGGACTCTTTGATTTTATTTACAATTATCTGAGAAAAAACAAAACCTTCCTTTCAGTCGTATAATTAATATTATATATTAATGTAACACACACACACATACGCTGTCTGGCCCCACAGACCCATCACAGTATGTTTTATTAATGTTATTAATATTTTTTCAGAGAAAATGTTACTGTACTTAGGAATGTATAAAGGTCACATGTCAAATGAATAAGGAAGTATTTAGAAGAAAGTGGCAACTGATTCAAACATTTAATGTAATTTATATAATAAATTGTCTATGAGGCCTGACTTTTGGTACTCCCTGTGTGTGTACACACACACACGCACACACACACACAGAGAGAGAGAGAGAGAGAGAGAGAGAGAGAGAGAGAGAGAGAGAGAGAGAGAGGGATTAAGAAATAGATAATGGTGATTGAACTTTTAAAGCTATACTTTTTCAGATTTGTTGGAGCTCCGACTCACATAAACCTAGCCAGCTGTCCCATCAATTCCCATGGAGGTTCATCTGGTGTCATTTTTATGTCTTCTGAGAACAAGGTACTCCCCCTTTTTATTTTCTAAGACCTTTTAAAATATTTGCTGAATTTGATCTGACTCTATTTCTCTGATACCTACTGTATGCTTTCACTCTTCCTGTTTTAATCAAGTTATTATGCTATGTTATTTTGTTTTACTAATTTTCGCTGATATGAACATACATATTACTGAAGAACTGGATCTAAATTTAATACATTAATAACTGGGGGAAAAAAGCCTAAGCTCACAGCTAAGTTTCCAGTAGAGAAGTGCAACTAAGAGATTTAACCAGCTGACTCAGTCTCTTGAAAGAGATCAGAAATCACCTTCCTTCTAATCTGATTTCTCCCGGAGGCGTATCAAAATTATTCTTCTGAAGCATTCACACTACCTTGTAGCAGCTTTTTCTCACATCTCCACATCCCAGTCAGCCTAGTTTCAAGCTGAATGTGATTAGACTACGGGCTGGGATGTCTGAGCCGTTACCAGGCCTCCTGCTGAGGAAATAGCCATTCAGTTGACCTCTGAAGAATGGTCTCAAAGTCAATGATTGGGAAAGTGGCAACGCTGTATTGTGCACAGTGCAACTGTCAGTGGGCAAGGGACAATCTGTCCTCGTAAGCTAGACTGGAGAGGAGTCTGCTCTCTCTCCTCCTCTAGGTCATCCATCATGAATACTCCCTTAAAGTCCTAAGACAGGGCTTTACGTGCTGGATGCTCCTCTTCAACTGCCTGCTCTTTCTTTGTGCCATAGCTTAATTTTTTCCAAAACATCTTAGATAAATTTCTAAATGTATATCAATATTACATATATAGGTTCTGCATGTCTATGGAGATGCAAGAATCCACAGTCATTCAATATAATGCAAGGAGGAAAAAAGGGTATGGAAGTCACTAGTGGTTCTTTGCGGACTTCTGATTATATAGGAATTATTTCTCTGAAACTAGTATCTCTGATATAAACTCTCGAATTATTATTTCCAAAATACGTTAGCTGACGAAAATAACCACAGATAGTCCTCGCTTAACGACCACACTTGGGACTGGCAACTCTGTCGCTAAGAGATCCAGTTGTTAAGCGAGACATCACATGACTGCAACAGACATACAACCTCACTTCTGCAGTGGTTGTTAAGCGAATCACCCACGGCTGTTAAGCAAAACATGTGACCACGACTTGCGATTTTACTGCCGGCTTCTTCACTGACTCTGCTTATCGGAAGCTGGCTATGAAGCGTGCAAATAGCAATCATGTGACCTCAAGATGCTGTGATGGTCACAAATGCCCAGAGTCGTTTGTCAAGATGGGCGGTGAAGAAATGTGATAAATAAATAAATAAATAAATAAATGCCAAAATTTCAATCATGTGACTGCGGGGAGGCTGCGAAAGTCATGTGAGGACCAGTCGTAAAGTTACTTTTTCAGTGCCGTTGTAACTTCGAACAGTCACTAAACAGGGCAGTCATTAAGCAAGGGCTACCTATATTTTTCATGCATTCCATATTATTTATTTTTTTATTATTTAAATTTATATGACCGCCCAACTTCCCCAAACAGGGAAATTATTATTTTATTTTTACTTTTTGTTTTCAGTGAGCATCTGAGGATTATTAGATCATTTTGTGCTGTTTACAGTTTAGCATCCTTAGCATCCTTTACCATGCTTGCCTATTTAGCCAACTTCCCTGGTTATATACTTACCTCAAAAAGAACATTTGTTTTCTGTGTCGACTACTGTCAAGTCCCTATTGTCATGATCCATTTCTTCAGTACACATGTACTAATACAGGTTTATTATTTATTTATTTATTATTCAAATTTATTCCCCGCCCATCTCCCAAACAAGGGACTCTGGGCGGGTTACAATAAATAAAAATTTAAAAACTATACAAAATATCTAAAAACACAAACAAAACATAATAAAATAAAATCCAGGATGGGCTTGGACCCGCAGAATAGATAGTGGAGCTATGGGGCCAGCCAACCCCAGGAGGCACTACCACCTCCGTCGTCCCAGGCCAGGTGGCAGAGCCAGGTCTTAAGGGCCTTCCGAAAGGCCAGGAGGGAGGGGGCCAGTCTCACCTCCGGGGGCAGAATATTCCACAAGGCGGGTGCTATCGCAGAGAAGGCACACCTCCTGGACCCCGCTAGATGGAATTCTCTTGTTGAGGGGGTCCGAAGCATGCCCTCTCTGCATGTACGGGTGGGGCGGGTCGACGTTATCAGGACGAGACGGTCCCTCAGGTTTCCTCTACTATCACACAAATGCCCCCCTATGGATTTCAGAATGAATGAACAAGTAAGTATTTGGCCTCAGGCTATGCATACATCCACATGCATGTACACATTCCCAATACTCCCACAAGGTTTCTTGGAAAAGAGAAGAAGCCTTATTTGTTTCTCTCACAGTAAACATGCTGTAGATTACTAGTATCCTGCTGTTAATGGCAGTAGAAACAACCAGCATCTTGAGAAATTACTACCAGGCAGGAAGAAGTGTCACTGAGAAAGGAAAGAAGGAACACACAACACCAACAAAATATGATTTTACATACAAAAAAAAAAATCATCCTAATTTTTAAATAAATCATTAATGCCTGACCTGACTCACACTCACACTCACCATAGACACACACCCCTGATCTGCAACTCAGCTAGGGATGGAAGTCCTGGAGGCTTTGCAGGCAGTAGAAAGAGCAATCATGCCAGAGATTCAATAGAAAATACTCCCTTAATGTGTGCCCTTAATCTTGGGCACAGAGAAAATCTTCTAGCTGTGCTCCTGTCCTCTGAAGATGCCAGCAGATTCATATATATCATAACAGCATTGGAGACAATCTTTTTTGAGCTGAGGGCTGCATTTAGTTTTCCAATGATATAACAAAGATGACACTTCTAAACACGAATCCAGATTAAAATTAAATTTAACTTAAATGTAACTAAAATTAATTATATCTAATCTGATTTCTCCCCATATACTTAACCAAGTCCCCTTCGTAGCATATTAAAAATTATAACTCATCAGAAATTTGGGGGTCATACTCAAAACTTTGGAGGGTTGCAGGTTCTAAATCTCAGCTATATGGAAAGAGTATAGCAGGGTTTCTCAACCAGGGTTCCCTGGAACCCTAGGGTTCCACAAGAGGTCACTAGGGGTTTCCTGGGAGATCATGATTTATTTAAAAAATTATTTCAAATTCGGGCAACTTCACATTGAAGAGGTAAGTTTCATTCTTTATTTTTAGTTTAAGAACACTGTTAATGCATATATACAGGCCTACACATAAAACAAGTATAATAATTTTGCAACTTCTGGCCTATATTTGAGCCTGAATGTGCAGAGCCTGAATGTGCAGGGGTTCCCCGAGGACTGAAAAATATTTCAAGGGTTCCCCCAGGGTCAAAAAGTTGAGAAAGGCTAGAGTATAGTGTTAAATAGACAATTCCAAAAGTTCTGTGTTCTGAACTTGCCCCTTTGAGAAGAGCTATAAAAATGTAAAGAACACATCATAGGAGTTTATCTTTAAAGGCTACCAAATAGGCAATTTCACCAAATTTTATTTCACATGGGCCATAATGTAACAGGAACCTCCCCCAACAGTTCACTGGATGTCTCTGTGCAGACTGAGAGATGAAGGGAAGTAACAGTTTACTTGCAGACACTAATTGCATGAAGCAATTCTTTGATGGTTTGATTGGGTGCCTCTAGACTCATCTGGAGTTTTCCATCAATAACGTTCTATTGTCATTCCACTAGTTTAACTGCACTTAACTCCCCTGAGCTAATGTGGTCTATTCAGCAGGACAGAGCCTTACACAAAGGTGTGATGATTAGCAGATAGCTCAGAAGATTAGCCAAGAAATGGTAGGTCTCTACAGATTAGCACATTAAATTTACCAGTCTTTATGAACAGAGCTCCCTTAAGACAATTCATCCAATACTCTGGTACTGTGGGGCATGTGGAACTTCCTGAAACAATAACAACACCTGCTGCTGCTGCTGTTGTTATTTTTCTTTCCGTCAAAAGGGCACTCACAGCAATTAAGTGATCTCACGTGAGATCACTAACCTGACCTAATTAAAAACATTTGCCTTCTCATTCAGGAAGTATTTTGAGAGATGACAGTATGGGCCCAAGGAAAAAAATATTCTCTCTCTCTCTCTCTCTCTCTCTCTCTGACAGACACACCTCTGAATGAATGAGACTAGCATGCTAAATCTTAGAGAAAAGATATGTCTGAATGAAGGTCTGTAACCACCTTTTCCATAAAAAGAAGGGAAGACACCAACCCATTAAAAATGGGTGGCATTAATTAGGCAGAATGAGCAAAGAAGAACACAAATACATCCTGAAGCAGCATAAGGAGCATATGCAGGAGCATATAGAGATTAGATATAATTAATGCACAACTGCAAGACACAAGAAGATGCCAAATATTTTGTAGGTTGAGAAGGTTACATAACTTGCTATAATCAGTCTACCCATCTCAGTCTTCCTCTGCATCCAAGGTCAAAAGCAGTCTTTTCAGAAGGCAGTTCTGGGCTATAGACTCACCGAGGTATTCTGACACTGGATGCTGGTGCTGTTAAAACGCAGGGCAGTGACCCGGGAAGGGTTCCCAGGGATATGGAAGATGCACTCATAATTGCGCTGTCCGGACTGTGGCTGTGGCAGGTTTTTGGCTGTTAAAGTGATAGGCTTCACCACACCAACAGGGATATAGATCTGGGTGGTTGGAAGGATCTGTGGGCAGTCCTGTGTGAGAGAAGGATTTAAAAAACAGGTTTTACACATTTGTTTCAATGTCTGATGGCAATGGTGGTGAGCATTAGGATCTTCAAATCTAATTTACTAGTTTACTCTGGTTAGCTCTGGAATAAGATTATACTTTAATATAAATATGACACCATTAACCACTTAAAAAAAAGCTATGCATCTATAACCAAACATTCATAAATCAAGGTTGTTATTCAAATGACACACTTTGCTAGTAACTGATCTCCATTTGGAAATGCTCTCATAAAAAGCTTCCCCTTGCTATCAGCCCACTTCAACTAACCAAGACTCTCCAGCCTGTTATTTTCATATTCTATTCTTCCTCGACCTGGATACTCTCCAGATTTCCAAAATTCCCAGCATTCATTCTACTAACTCAGTAATCTGTCTCCAATAAGTCCAGTCTATATACCCATTATATCCAGACTTCAAAAAAGTCTGATTCTTGACATCTCTGCTTCTAGGTAGCAAGACAATTTTTATTGATTGATTGATTGATTGATTGATTGATTGTATTTTCCACCGCCCATCTCATAATGACTCTGGGAGGTTAACAATTCACAATATAGTTTATAAAATATTATGGTTGTGTTCATGTTAACATAAGCGACCATTGTTGGTACTTCTGTGACAGTTATTTACAGCTCTGTGGCAGTTATTTACAAAATTCTGCTTTGGAGTTAGAGTTAGTTTTACTGCTGTATTGTTCACACATATCTGAAGATCAGAAAACACAAATGTTTCTGCTCCTCCTATCCCACCAGAGAAAGAAGTACTGATTCTTGGCTTTGCATCTTGCACAAACAGCTATACCATATATCACGGAAAGGGCATATCAGAAATGGAAGAGCAGCTCATGGCCCAGTAACATTCATGGGCAGAGCCCTCAATTTTGGAGGAATAGTAGGCATACAAGGAATTCTAAGAGCATGTTAACAGCACTCTCAAAATGACTGCTTTGTAGAGATATCCAATCACAAAACACCCACTTGTGGGTTTTTCCTCACCACCCTACTGGTCCCTCAGATTCAGAAAGCTCTTTAGGATTCAGTTTACCTCAATCTATTTTGTGGGTATATAGGCATACTTCAAACAAAACACTGGCTGCAGTCATCATTTTATGTTCTTGTGTCTATGTGGGTCTTAAAGGCATTGCCAGAAATAATTCAAAATATATGGTTGTTGTGGGTTTTCAGGGTTGTGTGGCCGTGTTGTATAGAATTGTATAGTCGAAAGCCTTCGACTATACAATTCAAAATATAGTTTATAGCTCAGATTACGTCTGAGGTTGGTACCTTGCTTTGCCACACACTAACTTCTAGAGATATGCAAAATGGTTTGAACATGAACCTCTTGGAGCACTGAACTTCTAGTGCAGAGCTTTCCAAACTTTTCATGTTGGTGACACACTTTTTAGACATGCATCATTTCGCGACACACTCTTACAGCAGGGCATCATTTCGCGGCACACTCTTACAGCAGGGCACAAGGCAGGCACTAGGACCTGCGCGGAATCCTGGCAGGGCAGGTTTGGAGGCAGCAAGGCACAAGGCAGGCACTAAGACCTGCGCGGAATCCTGGCAGGGCTCGGAGGCGGCAGCAGCCGCGACACACCCAGACACTGCAGCCGACACACTAACGTGTCCCGACACACAGTTTGGAAATCTCTGTTCTAGTGACTCATGCATGAAGCAAAACATGCATAGATGTTTTGTTTCAAATTCAAAATAAAATGGGGTATTTTGTTTCAGACACAGATCAACATGCACTTTTTTTTAGGTGGGAAATGTTTTGAGAGTTCCATTCTGGTTTAGGTGATGTGATTGGAAGTTGTCTTGCCACTTGCAGTTGGGATGTTATTTTTCTGGCCAAGAGAGCCAAGACTTATTGTCAGCCCCACTAAGTAGACCAGGCCAGAAAACCCCACAGGAAGACAAAGATGATACTTTATTAAGATAGGCTATAGTACCTGAATCTTGCAAGCCTGACTGTACTTTACCTCCCTTCCTTATTACACCCCAGTAAAACAGGGAGGAGCCTGCCCAAGTTGCTTCTGAATACTATCTCAATACTATACCTCTATTGGCTGAGGCTGAATGGGGGATGAGCTGGGTGATGATAATCTACACTGATTATCAACTGAACTGAACCAAACCAAACCAAACCAAACCCCCAGAAACAAAGAAGTACCGGAACCAGAATGGGTGGTCAATATGTCCAGCCACCCATTATCCACTACAGAACACAGTATCCTGCAGAGAGGCCTCAATTACAACACTGAGGATGCGAATAAATTAGAATTCTTTGCAGCTTTAGAAGCAGCATTGAAAACTACAGGACTTACTACAGAAACCCAAGAGAATCATACCACAAACCAGAAGGACATGGAAACAGAACCAACTGAAAGCAGAGGACAGAGCAGCTCTCAAAAACCTAAAGATGGACTAAACTATCATCATCCTCCCAGCAGACAAAGGCCGCACCACTGTCATTATGGAGAGATCGCAATATATACAAAAAGCCAAAGACTTACTTGAGGACAAAGAAACCTACACCCTAGTAAACACCAATCCCATACAGAAACTGGACAACCAGGTCAAAAGAATCCTCAACGACCTAACCAAGAAAGGTCAAATCAGAAAAGAACAACAGAGGCGGATGAAAAGCAGCGGACCCATCATCCCACGCTTCTACGGACACCCCAAAATACACAAGCCCGACATACCGCTCCGTCTAATAGTATCATTACCAGGGACCCCCACATACAACATAGCTAAAGAACTTACAAGAAAACTTGGGCATCTCACAAAGGAGAGCGAATATTCTATCAACCCCACACTACAGTGCCTCCAGAAAATGAAAGACCTACAAATAGATGAAGATGAAATTATGGTGTCATTTGATGTCACTGCACTCTTTACATCCATAGACCAAGCACTAGCGATTGAATCCATGGCAGCAGTTCTATGTAACACACCTGACCTAACTAGATACACCAAGATCAAAATACCCAGAATCATGAACCTCATCAACCTCTGCCTCACCACCTATTTTCAGTTTGATGGAGAAATATACCAACAAATCAAAGGAACACCCATGGGATCACCACTCTCAGGACTCATAGCAGAGATTGTAATGCAACGTCTAGAAAGGATAGCACTCACACGCATACAACCCAAAGTATGGATCCGGTATGTAGATGACACCTTCGTCATAATAAAAAAGGATCAACTGGAGGAAACACATGAAACCATCAACAACATCTTCAAAGGGATAAAATTCACAAGGGAAGAAGAAAACAACAACCTTCTTGGACATCCTCATCAGCAGAGGAAATGATGGCATTCTAGAAACACAAGTCTACCGGAAATCTACCCACACTAACCAAGTGCTTCATTTTTTTACTACTTGAGCTAGAGAAAGATATGGGGATGGACCCACTCCAGTTCTGGGCAACCAATGGACAGTTTTGACAGCAGTTGTCAGCAGTATGTCTTTTGGAACACCAACCAACATCATAAGAAGGTATTCCCAAGAGAGGTTACATAGTGAACTCCATTGGTCATGCCTGAATATTGATTTGGTAGAAAATCTTGTCTTTCTTCAGAGGATCCTCCTTTGCTAGACCTTCCTGACCTACTACTAGAGGCAGACTGAAAGCTACCTCTTTATCTCATTCTCCAGACTCCTGGCAACAGCCTGCCTGCTACTCTGATATGGCGAGAGTTGAGGGTTTACTGCTGTCCCTACCTTGGTCACGCTCTGAGCCAATCATTCACTGAATGGAATTTTTTCATGCATTCCTGAAAAATGCATATACCAGTTTCAATAAATGTGTCAAGTCTCAGCCTTTGAATCAACTCTTTGTTGGTATAAAGGAAAGTTGGTATAAAGGAAAGACTTGGACAATATGATTCTGTGTGACCAAGGTTCATTTCATTGTTTAAGAATTGATTTGTAGCAATTCTTACACATATGTAATTAGTGTTATATTTTCATTGTTGTATTTGATTCAATTACTTTCATGGTTTTTTTGTTAGCTTTGTTATTTTTTGTTTTGTTTACATATTTTACTTGTTTTTGTATTTGCAGTTGCATTAAAGTAATAGATCGTCACTGGAACAAGTCATACAGAGATGAGTCCCTGGTTCATATCACCTAGGAGGTAAAATCCACATGGCTAACTTGGTAGGCCTTGAGCAATACCACTGAGTTTGGCTCACACTGGAGCAGACTCCATGGAGTTTTATCTAATCCCTCCACCATCCCTCCTGTGGCTCTCTGCCCGCTGCTCACCTACTTTCACACATGTCCAGTTATGACGTTGCCAGGCCCGTGTATATGCAGTGTTTATGAATTCTGTCCATACTCTTGATTCCTGTTGACGTTGAGATGCAGAGTGCCTTTATACTGTATATGTGGTGAGCCTGTCAAAGAACAGGCATACTGGAACTCAGCAGTTTCACAGTGTAGGGCAGGGTTTCTCAACCAGGGTTCCATGAGAGGTCACTAGGGGTTCCCTGGGAGATCACGATTTATTTTAAAAAAATTATTTCAAATTCGGGCAACTTCACATTAAAGAGGTAAGTTTCATTCATTACTTTTAGGTTAAGAACACTGTTAATGCATATATACAGGCCTACACATGAAACAAGTATAATAATTTTGTAACTTCTGGCCTATATTGGAGCCTGAATGTGCAGGGGTTCCCTGAGGCCTGAAAAATATCTCAAGGGTCACTCCAGGGTCAAAAAGTTGAGAAAGGCTGGTGTAGGGCCTCTGTCTTAGGCCATTGAACTTTCTTCCCCCCTCCCCTCCCCTCCCCATCCCTCCTACCCCCTCCCCTCCTTGCATATCAGAAATTGCCATTCTTGCCATTTGCTAGCCTTTGGTAGTCAAAAAGCAAAGCAAAGCATTGGTAATTATTTATTTTTAAATCATTTTAAAGTAACCCCTTAATGAACTAAATGGAATTAATATAATGTTCTCATGCTCTCGAGGAGAAAATTTTTAAAAATAATAATAAAAACAAAGAACCAGTCAAGTTGTAATTTCCCTTCTCATGTTCCTCTCAGTTAGACTAACCCAAGGGTCGGAAATGGCGGCTCTCGAGCCAGATCTGGCTCTTTGGCCTCTCGGCTCTGGCTCTCTCTCTCTATCTGCCGCCCGACATTCGGAAAGCCGGTCTCCGGAAGCAGCGCGAACCCCATTGCTGTCAGAGCCCGGAGCCAGCCAGCCTCTGTGTATGTGTGTGTATGAGTGCGAGGCGGCGCTGAGGGGAGCCCACCAGGGAGAAGGAGCGGCGGCGGCGGCGAGAGGTCGCGCTCGATCCGTAGCCAGGCGGCGAGGAAGAGGACGCCGCCGACGCCTCCTCCTCCTCCTCCGCCAGGAGAGAAGGAGCGGCTGCCCGCCTGCCTCCGCCCGCCCTGAGGGGAACCACCCGGCGGCGGCAGCGGCTCCCCTGAAGCGCGCCGCTTGTCGTCACCGCCCACCTCGTTTCCCACCCCCCATCATTTCCTTGGCCCGACGCGGGCGGGCGGAAGCGGCAGCCTCGCCCGCACCGAGTGGCGGTAGCGTGGCCCCGCCGCCGCCGCCCTTTCTCTCCGGCTCGGATCCCGAGAAGGCAGCGGGGGGCCTCGCGGAGGGAGGCAAGCAGGCAGGCAAGCAGGCGGGCGGCGGCGGCTCCCCTGAGGCGCACCGCTTGTCGTCACCGCCTGCCTCGTTTCCCCCCCCCACAGCCGCTCTTCGCCACAGATCCCGCCGGAGCTGATCTCCCTGGACCCCGGGCAGCTGGGCCGGGTGGACGTCGTCTCCCTGCAGCAGCAGCAGCGGAAGGAGCGTGCAGAGAGGCTGGTACCTTCCCGAGCAGGTGGGCGCCGGTGGCGCTCCGCTGGCCACTCTGGGAGGGTGGGGCGGGGCGAGACGCAGCTTTGCCGGGCTCCGGGCGTGCGGGCGCTGAGTCCCTGCCCCCCTCCCCCCAGGGCTACGACCCCGAGGCGAAGGAGGCCTCCCCCCAGTGGGGGCTGAAGGGCCGGGACTCGGCGGGCGGGCGGCTGAAGCGGAGGAGGAAGGTGGCAGCCGAGCAGCAGCGGGTGAGTCCCCTGGCGCTCCCCGTTCCTCCCCTGCCCTGGCTCCACCCTGGCTCCTTCCCTCCCTCCGTGGCAGATCCTTGCCAGATTCCAAGAGCCCCCAGCCCCCCCCAACCCTGCTGAGCCACACGTGGACGCCAAGGTTGTCACCAAATGTTAGCTTTTAATGCGACAGCACAAGAAAGTGATTAAATTTGACTCCGGGGTGGGTAATCATATTAACTGATGATTAATCCAAGTTGGTGGGGTCCTGGCTCCGGCGGGGGACCCTTGTCAGACGGCGCCTTGCTTTCCTGCTGGCCCTGGGCAGGCAGGGCCCTCGTGCGGGTGAGCCGGGCCGCCAGGCCAGCCCCTTCCAGCTACCCTCCTGGCCAGGCTCAAGGCGCTCAGGGGGGGGGGCTCTGCTCTTCCTGGGCCTCATGCCTCAGCCAGCCAGGCTGCTGGTGGGTTGGGCCGTCCGGGGGGGCCCATTCCCCGCCCTTCACGTCCGGCCCACCCCGGCAAATCCCCCCTCCCTCCACATTGGTGTGGCTCGCTCGGCCACGGCCGGGCCCCACGGGGATAGCCTGCCGCCTGAAGACGGCTGTCGGGTTCGGCGTGAGCCAGAGGCGGCCTGGGGCTGATCCGCTGGGAGGCCGCGTTCTGCGGGCGGATCTGACCCTGCCCGTTCCTGTTTGCGTCCTCCCGCCTCCCTGCTCACAAGCCCTGGTTCGGAACAGTTTGGCTGCCGAGGCAGAGGCGCAGCCGGCGCCCTCCGAAGCTGGAGCCCCTGCAGCCCGCAGATCGGCGCTGGATCGCTTCCGGAAATAGCGGGGGGAGAAGGCTGGCCGCCTTCTGCAGGCAAGGAGGGCGGGAAGCCGGTGGGGGGGGAGAAACTGCTACATGGGCCCTCCCACCCGCCCCAATAAGCCACGTGATTGGTTCCCGCCCGCAAACCCCGCCCCCTTCCACGTGATTGGCCCCCGCCCGCAAACCCCGCCCCCTTCCACACGATTGGCCCCCGCCCGCAAACCCCGCCCCCTGGCTCTCGAGCATTTCAAAATGTGCACGAGCATGTCAAAATGGCTCCCGGCATAAAAAGTTTGCCGACCCCTGGACTAACCTATATACCCAGGGCAAATTGTTAGGAGTTGGAAAAAGACAGGACAAGGCTGCAAAAATATGTGTGGCCACCAGATGGCAGCAAAAAGAGTCTTTGCTATCTCTTTGTTACCCCCTGGTTGTCTGGATTTTGCAGACCAAGAGGATTGCTCTGAGTTCCCTCTGTTCTCCACTGCTGAAACACTCTAAACTGTTATAAATTTTATTTCAACAAAACATGGAACACCCAACATACGTTAGGTTCTGTTACATCCAACCACAACCAATTCAAAATGATTTCCTTCAGAATAAAATAATTTGTTTCAAGATTAAAAAAAAACAGCTTTCATGCACACCTCTGCTAATTTATGTTGTTGTTCAAAAGAATCAAAAAATGAAATGAGGCAGGAAATCTCTGTACATGCCAAAGGGGCATCCTGTAGATGTCCAAGAGAATTATTTCTCCTTCTTTCTTGTTTTATTATTCAAAGTGCTTTGTTAAGAAGAAGTAATTGTTGGTGGAAATATGGCCCACAACCAATGCTACATAACAGGTATCACAATGTGCATGTGTTTGGAATGATTGAGTTTTCAGTTCTTCTTGTGTGCCCACCACAAGGAGAATAAAAAGGGTTTGCAACACAATATCGGCTGACAGTTCTGTCACAAAAGCTGCCAGTGAATTCAGAAAGCAGAAGGACCTTGGAGTATCAGACAAGCTGTTTACCATGGTATTTCACTATTCAACTTGCTGTGAAAGGAAAGGCCAAGACAATGTTGACAAGAACACTAGAGAAAATCAATGCAGTACAGTGGAAATAACACTGGAGAAAACATTTCAAGCCAAGTTTGAATTTATCATCAGCTATGAAGCTCATAAGATGAACCTGAACCACTCTATTATCGCTATCCTATCTCCTAAGCTAAACACATTTATCAAAGTATAACTGTGCCCAAATAAATAAACCGTATCATAACTTAACCTGACGGCTTGGTTTACACATATTGAAACACTAACTGGGATCCCACAATATGTTGAACCTCAAACTATCCAACTTCACTTTAGCCACATACAGAGGGCAAATCCAGCCACAGGCTGATGAGAGAATAAAACAGATATGGTGAAAACCACATATTTAGCTTTAAATTCCTTAGATGTAGGGTGAGATACAAATATTAAGTACGATAGTAAGTAGAGTAACAAGGAAAATTGGCTTTTGCTACTTAACTTCAGGATGCACAAATCTTCACTGTCTCCGCAAGGCCTAACCCAAATAAAAGACAGCATATCCAAATAAATTGCAAGCTTAGGGATATAATACCTCCATTTACTTAACATTAGTACATCCCCTCTGAAAGCAATAATAAAATCTATAAAGGCATTTAACTTTATCATTCAGGTGGTGGGAAACAAATGTTAACTCCTTGTTTATAGCTTTCTGTGAAAAACAAGCTGCAGAACACCAAGATTGTGTGTGGAACCTCAAGAACCAAAGATCATTCTTACTTTTTCAGCCTGTCTGACCAAGAAATACAACCTGACCTATTATAAAAAACACACACACATACCTTCAGGACTTGCAAAAACCCCAAATCTATTACAAGGTATTTTTCAGAATATCATCCAGCTCTATCTAGCAGGACTCAGTGTATTTGTGATAGAGATAACACTAATCACTGGCAACAAATCATAGCATCTCTGCTGCAGCTATACTTGATAGAAAACAGGATTCTTTACTGGCTGAGCCAAAAGCTGAACTACCATCTGAATAACAGGTGAACTTTCCCAATTACCTTCAACAAGTGGTTGTTTAGCACCCTGGCAAAGTAGTGGCCAAAAACTCTTCATACCACCTCCTGCTCTCACAGTACCATCTTGACTTCCCAAAAGCCTAGCTGCAATACTCAAAAGAGCAGAGGAGAATAAAAATAAACAGGACCAGGCAGGAAAACAGCCCTGGATCCCAGAAGGGCACTACTTCAGCAACAATACCCTGATGCAATACCCAGGCCAGCCAATCTGGGCCTAGTGGCAAAGACATCCCTGCTTTAAATAGCAGAGAGAGGGGAGAATAACATGTTTTCAAGCTAAGTGTTACAGACTTGAAAAGCTGGCCTTAGGAGCCTGAAGATATGTGCATTGGAGACTCCCCCAGAGACACACCAGCATACCCTTAGGTTTAGCACAATTCAACAAGGCTAATTGTAGTAAATGAAGCATACAGGAAAGGCAAGAAAGGGGTGTGTCTTTCCATACCAGGAAGGACTGCTAAATACACAAAGACCTGGTATCCTAAAGTATCTTATAGGAGTTCTCATCAGTTCTTGCTTGTGTCAATGAATTATCAAAGCAACAGAAACAAACTAGCATAGAACAGTTTGCAAATCTTCTCTTCCTTTGCTGCTCCTTCCCTCTAACCTGAATATTCAATTTCCTGGATTTCTAAAGTTCTAAGCAGTTTCCCTCACTTCTTTCAAAATGAAGTCAACAGCCTATTCCTGCTGCCTGGGCATTCTGGAAGGTGCAGTCTCAACACACCTGAAAAGGGGCAGGTTGAGGACTTCCAGGGAAGAAATGGCAAATTGAAGATAGCTCCGCTAAAAGCAGAGCCGACAACCACAGCAGAATGAAGAGCCGGCGAGTAGACCGGCTCTTCGTGATTCCTCTCCAGACAAGGAGAGGACTTGAGATCACCCACAAGTGCTCCAAACAGTTGCTCCTCATGAGGAGACCACAAGACAGCGGTCTCTGGCGGGTTTAGAGCTCTGGGGGACGAGGGAATAGCCATCTTTGCTCACACCGTGGTCAGCGCCTTTTCAAAGGAAACTGGGTTCACATACTTCCTTTTCTAATCACGTTCGGAAATTGCTTGTTAACTGCTTTTCAGCTATTAGGAACCTTTGGATTGACAAGTCTGAAAACACCAGGTGAATTTCCTTCAATCCTTAGCGAAATAAGTTTAAATACAAGTTTAAGGACTTTAAAAAATTATTTTTGGAATAAACAGGAAAAGGATGACTAGAACTTTGAAAGTTACAAATGGACTAAGGGTCCAGATGATTTGAAATAAGATTTTGGAATTAATTTTAAGAATCCTTCCTGTGGGAAAATGCTTCTGTTTTGAATTCTTAAAAAAAAACATGATAGGATGGGACTTTGAAGGTTGGACACTAGAGGGAACCAGAAGGAACTAAAGATTACAATTAAAGAAGAGTTAAATCTGACTTACTAGTACAGAATGGAGCAAACTACCTTAACATTAGACATATTGAAGGATATTTTTAAACAATGGATCCAGAAGTTAATTTTAAGAGTGTCTGCCTCTAGATAGACAGTGTTTAAAATATGTTATGGAAGAGGAAAAAGTTTTACTGGACAAGACTGAGACTGATCTGAAAGTGGATTTAAAAATGACAGGCTACAAGAATGGTATGGAAAAAGATGCTGCACTGGATATACAAATGAAACTGGCAGATGTCTTAATACTTAAAAGGGATATACAAATAACAAACCAAAAGAGTGACCTGGATAACTTTCCTATATTGGATTTACAAGATACTTCTTAAAGTTTTGAAGAATTTTGTGAGAAGGGACAAAGAAAAAATGAGAAGAAATCAAGTTCTAGGCCATTATTTGAATGGATTAAAGATCAAGATTGTTAAAAGGAAGGAATATAAAGTCAGTTTATCTGATGAAGGTTAAAATAGATACAGGTAGTCCTTGACTTACAACCATTCATTCAGTGACTGTTCGAAGTTACGACAGTGCTGAAAAAATGGACTTACGAACTGGTCCCTGAAGTTACGGACGTTGTAGCGCCCCACAGTCATGTGATCAAAATTTGGGCACTTGGCAGCCCGCCCACACTTAACGACCACAGGGGCACTTCAACTCCGCCCACCTGCCTATCTCGCCCTCTATCTCTGCCCTCTTGGGTGCCCTGCACCCTGTCTTGCGGGGTGGCAATCAGCCCCAGAACTGTGAAGCTCTGAGGCTGCTTGCTATGCCCCTGGAAGCCTCAGCCTCCCCAGCCTGCCCCAGGAAGCGCCAGCAAACATTTGTTTGCCCAGCTGCCTTCTCTCCCAGTTCCCTGCACCGACCTTTCACCTTTTGCGCCTAGCCACCGCGGCTGAAGCAGAAGCACCTTGCTGCCTTTGCTGTCTCCTTTTTGGACCCAGCTTCTCCAGTGAACGTTTCCTACACGTGGCTCCCTGAGCCTTTGGAAAGCTGGGAGAGAAGGCAGCTGGGCAAATGAATGCTTGCTGGGGCTTCCCGGGTGCTGCAACTTGCTGATGCTTGCTGGGGCGGGCTGGGGTGGCTGAGGCTTGCTGGGGCGGCTGGGGCTTGCTGGGGCGTGGCAAGCAGTCCCAGAGCCTCATGGTTCTGGGGCTGCTTGCTGCCCCACAAAGCAGGGTGCAGGGTGGCCAAAAGGGCAGAGATTGGGGGGGAGATAGGTGGGTGGGGGGAGTTGGAGGCAGTCCCTTACCTTGTTGAGGCTCAGGGCTGGGAGAGACCAAGCTCAGAATGGCTTGGATTGGGGTGGGTCCTCGGCTAATGACCGGTGAAATTCGCTTAACGATGGCAAGGGGGATTGCCAGGACTGCCGTTGCTAAGCAATGCGGTCACATGATGTCTCGCTTTACAACCGCATTGCTTGGCAACGGAAATACCGGTCCCAATTGTGATCGCAAGTTGAGGACTACCTGTATGTTATCATCTCTGGTAACCCTTAATGGACTTTTGCTGATCAGGACTGAACGAGGAGGCTTTAAGGATCAGTTTATAGATACAGTAACAGATGGGATATGGGAAGAAGAGATCATTTGTTGTATTGTAAGAGAAGGTGATAAGTAAAGGTTCCCCCGCACATTTTGTGCAGTCGTGTCCGACTCTAGGGGCCAGTGCTCATCTCCGTTTGTTAGCCGAAGAGCCAGCGTTGTCCGAAGACGCTTCCATGGTCATGTGGCCGCATGACGCGCGCGGAACGCTGTTACCTACCCACTGAAGTGGTACCAATTAATCTACTTGCATTTACATGCTTTCGAATTGCTAGGTTGGCAAGAGCTGGAGCTAGTGCGGGAGCTCACTCCGCACGCAGGGCTAGGGATTCGAACCTCCGAACTTGCGATCTTCCAATCGACAAACCTGGCATCTTACCCGCTGAGCCACCACGCCCTCAAGAGAAGGTGATAAGTTACTAAAATTGTTCATACTTGTGATGAAGGGGGAAGTCAATTCTTTATATATTCCTTTTCTTTTTGTTTACTATATCCTTAGTTCTTATTTCTTTCTATTTTTTTTCTTTTCTGCACTATTTTTTCTTTTTATTCTTTTATTTTTTCAGTTTGTATTAGTTTTTATCTTTTTAATTGTAATTTTCAATAAAATTACTATTAAAAAAGGGAGCAGGTTGAGAAGGGCTGGTCTATCCCATCTCACTGTTGGGTATGAAACAGCTCTTTTATCCTTGGTAATCAAATTTATGGGACATCCTGGCAAATGGACCAGAAGTACGTACATGAATACTACAAATATGGAGAGTACTTAAAAGTGCTTACAAAGCAATCTGACACAAAATATGCCTCCACAGATGCCTAGACAAACACAGTGCATGAGCTAATATGTTTTTCACCCCAAATTCATACACATTTTAGTGATTTTTCAGCCAAAAATTCTCCAATCTTGCTACATTATATTTGGCATCTATAGGGAACAGTGCCTAATCAAACAAAAATTCTGCCCTACTGAAAAACAGCTTATGGACTTTTCTAAAGAGCCTCATGGCTCAGCCTTCATGATACTGGACTGGACGTTCCTCAGAAGAAATGCTCTGAAGCTAGGCAGGTTTTCCCCTGCTGTTCCATCCTTTGGAACAGCCAATTCTAAGGATTAATGAGAATATCTCCTTATTCAAACACCACAAGCTTATCATCTCCTTAGCCAACATGTCTCTTCCTGGATACCAGCAGAAGCAGTGAATTTTGGAAAGCAGTGTGCATGCCAATATTGTCATCAATCCACTTAATTGCATTCTAAAGTTCTAAGTCATGCCTGCGCAGATACCTTTGCAGATCTTTCTCATTTTGGAAGATATCTCTGACTTGGAAAAACCACATCTTACTGTCTGATAAAGTTGAGACAATAGAATGAGTATTGAGTACCTAATCTGAGTACCTAAAGATTTACAAAAGTAATCAACAAAAGTTGAAAGTGAAAGAACAAATGTCCTTTGAGTGACAAGATGATAGAATCATTACTAAATTACTAAATAGAAAAATTGCTCGATGCCCAGATCTCCATCCATCATAATAATCTTTCCTATGTTTAATGAGCTGCTTTTCTCATTTTTTATTTATTTCATTATTAATATCTGTAGAAATTTTTTTTTTAAAAAAAACCCTGCCTCTTATAGAGTCCAACTTCTCTCCTTGGTTGCTCCCAAACGGTGAAATGTCTTTTTTTTTTTTAAGTTTCAACTGGCCTCAGATTCTTGAATTTTAGAAAAGCTATTACGAACCAATTCCGTATCAATAAAAGTAACTGTTGGGCAGTGTTGGGGTTCAAGTTTTAGTGACTGTAGTCTAGACAACAGATTTCCTGACGCTTTGCCAGCAAATGCGGCTGGCATCTTCAGAGGCAAGATGGTCGGCGTTTCTCCACACACAGTATCTATCAGAGGCATCTTCAGTCTGCCTCTGAAGATGCCAGCCAAATGTCAGGAAATCTGTTGTCTAGACCACAGTTACTAAACCCTGAACCCCAACACTGCCCAACCAGTACCAGCCGTGAAAGCCTACACCAATAAAAGTAACTACTTTGTTCCACTACTTTCACCATTTTTTCAGAACTGGAGATGTATATGATTAACTCCAGTTTAAAGTTGCTACTGATAGCTACTTCTGAGGCTACCTGGTTGCTTACTTACTAGAAAAAACAAAGGGAAGGGAGAATACTGAACAAACTTGTTAGGGAATAAACTACAGTAAGCACCTGCCTTCAGTGAATATGTTTCATCAATTTCATATCTCTCCTTCCACCTGCTTTCAATTTTATCAAATCATGTTTTGATTAGATAAGAAAATTAGGAGATTGTTTTGTTTCACTATCCAAATTGCATCCTGTTGTCATTCAAAGGTTTTGAATTAAAAATAATAATTAGGCAGTCTAGGTGTTCGGCGGGAAGTTGTGTTCTGCAGAACAATTATATAAAAAATATAGAATCATGAGACACCAAGAAAAATGGGTTTAATCCCCTTTTCACAAAGGCACAGAAAAGCACCTGTTCACAGGCCAACTGAACTATGCAATGAATTAAGACTTGTGTGGTGCACACAAAGAACAGGACAATCCCTCTTCTATGTAGCTTTTCCTGAAGACTCCAATGTGCTGGAACTCAGTGTGCTGGAATTCAAAAGCAAAGAGAAAACCTAGCTGGTATCACACATGAACACTTATAACTTTCTACTGCACCCTGCACCCCAAACACACATACACGTTTTGTGCTTGCCAGGTTTTGCATTCCTAACAGGAATTCAAGAAACAATGAATCAGACACAAAGAAGGGTTAAAAATCTATGAAGGCATTCCACTAGAGGAATTTCTCATTGGGCTTTCCTGGCTAAAATCCACAAGATGCAGATAACCTACAATACAGCCAGACCCAGACTCGCCTAAAAGAGCTCTAAGGATTCATTCAACACTTACGAACGGGTAGCAATCCAAAGAGTAGGGCATGTCTTACCTCAACTCATCCCCGCCTCCAAAATACAAGAAGTTCCAGAATGAAAGTGGAGATATCCTGTGCCCATTCAGTGCTGCTTTTACCATTTCAGTTTGGAAGCCATAAGAGAACACAAAGCATGAGTGAATGTCTGTCTGTTCCATTATGAGCAAGGAGCTAATTAGAACCCAAGTCCAGTGGCATTTTGTCTGGCTTGCTTCCTTCCAGAAGTAGAAATTCCTGAAGCTATACTCAAAAAGGGAACTGCTTTCTGCTGGCTGAGAGTGGGATTGCCAATATTTGAACAGATCGCTGTAGTTTTTAGCAAAGTTTCATCTTCCATAATCAGCTAATAATATTTAGCATCACACATTCAGTGCCTGATTCTTGTTTATTAAACATATTAGAGATATAGAAATCAGGGTACTATATTTCTGCCATCTGAAAACTCTAATTAAGCATGAGCAGACATAGGATGGTGTAAGGACTATCACATTTGGCCATACAGGTAGTCCTCGCTTAACAACCACAATTGGGACTGGAATTTCAGTTGCTAAGCGAAGCAGTCATTAAGTGAATCCGACCCAATTTTATGACGTTTTTCACGGTGGTCATTAAGCGAACCACATGGTCGTTAAGCGAATCACATGGTTCCACATTGATTTTGCTTGCCAGAAGCTGGCTGGGAAGGTCGAAAATGGCGATCATGTGACTGTGGGACGCTGCAACAGTCGTTAGTGTGAGGACTGGTTGCAAGTTGGTTTTTCAGCACCGTCGTAAGTCCAAACCATTGCTAAATGAATGGTTGTTAAGCAAGGACTACCTGTATACTGATCCCTCCTTCAACTTTACCAAGAAGGTAGTATTCATATAGTATTACATATAATTCTGTAAAAATGCATTTGTCCCCTTTCAGATTTTCTGAATTTTTGTATATCTTTGCCGCTAAATGTTAACAGTTTCATGTGGGTTCTACTACTGACAAAATTATGTGAACCTCTCCAATTATCAGTTCATCTGAAAGGGAAATTAGAGTCAGATATTTCAATCAATGGGATGATAACCAGATATAAGTGTGGGAGGTCCTGCCTTATTTAAAGAACAGAATTCTGGGTATTCACTATCAAAACCTGATGTTCACAACACAGGTATTTATTTATTTATTTATCATACTTATATCACCGCCCATCTCCCCCTACAGAGGGGACTCTGGGCGGTATGTGGAAGTGTGTCATGGCCCAAACAAAGGAGATTTCTGAGGACCTCTGAAAACAGTTGTTGATGTTCACCAGGCAGGAAAAGGTTACAAAACTATTTCCAAAGAGTTTGGACTCCACCAGTCTACTGTCAGGCATATCATGTACAAATGGAGGCAATTCAACACCACTGTTACCCTCCCCAGGAGTGGTCAACCAACCAAGATCACATCAAGAGCAGCCTGTAATACTCCAGGAAGCCTCAAAGAACCCCAGGGTAATGTCTAAGCAACTAAAGGTCTCTCTTGCATTGGCGAATGACAGTGTTCATGAGACTGCTATCAGGAAAACACAGAACAACAATGGTGTGCATGGCAGGATTGCAAGGCAAAAGCCACTACTCTCTAAAAAGAACAATGCTGCCTGTCTACAGTTTGTGAAAGACCATGTGGATCAGCCAGAAGGCTATTGGAAAAATGTTCTGTGGATGGATGAGACCAAAATAGAACTTTTGGTCTTGAACGAAAAGCATTATGCTTGGCGAAAGGCAAGCACTGCATTCTACCTAAGAACCTTATTCCATCTGTGAAACGTGGTGGTGGCAGTATCATGGTTTTGGCCTGCTTTGCTGCCTCTGGACCAGGACAGTTTGTCATCATTGATGGAACTATGAAGTCTGAATTGTACCAGCAAATTCTACAGGAAAAGATCAGGATATCTGTCTGTGAACTGAAGCTCAAGAGAAAGTGGGCCATGCAGCAAGACAACGACCCAAAACACACGTCATACAACCAAAAAACGGTTAAGCAGAAGAAAATTAATGTTTTGGCATGGCCAAGTCAAAGCTCTTAACTTAATTCTATAGAAATGTTGTGAAAGGACCTGAAGTGGGCAGTTCATGTGAGGAAGCCCACCAACATCCCTGAGTTGAAGCTATTCTGTAAGGAGGAATAGGCTAAAAAGCTGATGTGCAGGATTGATCAAGAGTTACCAGAAATGTTTAGTTGTAGTAATTGTTGCCCAAAGGGGGCACACCAATTCCTGAAAGCAAAGGTTCATATACTTTTACTGAAATTCGTAAGGGTTCACAAACTTTTAAGCACCACCATATATCTCAGAAAGATTGGTCCCCTCATCACAGGAAGTTCTCACCACACAGATTCCAGAGGCACATCATTTATTTATTTATTTCTCCAACTTATATCACCGCCCATCTCCCCCCATAGAGGCGGTTTACAACAAGTTAGCAATTAAAAGATATAAAAACATATAAAATACAATAAACAATATATATAACTAACCATAAGTTAATTAAAAATATATAAAACCCAAGAGGCTCTGATGTCATATTTAAAAGAACTCTACGGCGCAAGCCATCCCCATGAGGAGCTGTCACTCTTCCCATCCCAAGCGAGGTGGCAGAGCCAGGTCTTCAGTTGCTTTCGGATTGGTCCCCTCATCACAGGAAGTTCTCACCACACAGATTCCAGAGGCACATCATGCCCCCTTTCAAAAGAAATTTCTGAGGTCCTCCGTAAAAAAGTCAATTATGCCTGACAATCTGGAAAAGGTTACAAAACTATTTCTAAAATACTGGAGACATCACCTTGAAATCGAGAATATTTGGAATAACAGTAAATGTTCTCAGCCATGGCCACTTTATCAAAATCATTATTAAATTCAAAATCAGCATTAAATTGTCCAGGAAGCTACAAAGAGGCCCAAAACCAGTGACCTGCAGGCTCTCTTTTCTTGGCTAAAGACAGTGCTCGTGACTCCATCAGAAAAGCACGGTAAATAGGAGATTCATGGGAGTGTAGCAAGGTGAAAGCCATTGCTTGCTAAGGAGAAAATGATGCTCATCTCAAGTTTGCCAAAAAGCATCTGGATAGGGTTTCTGAATGAATATTCTATGGACAGATGAGTCAAAACTAGAACTACGTGGGTGTGATTATGTCTTGCAAAAATCCAACACCACATTCCATAATGATCAAAAGTCAAGCATGGAGTCAAGTGTCATTGTTTAGGGATGTTTTATTACCTCAGGACCTGGACAACTTCAGAGGATGGTGCTGCTTACCAAAATTTTAGACAGAAGGAAGCAGGTGCAGCTTCTCCTCAGCTCCCATATATAAGACAAGGGTCTTTTTATCTTATTCAGGGTCATGTAGCAAGGAAATGATCCCAAACCTATAAGCAAGTCTATAAGAGAATGGTTGAAAAATAATACATTCCTTGTTTCAGAATAGCTTAGACAAAGTCTAGACCTAAACCCCATAGAACTGTTGTGGCAAAATCTAAAAGGAGACATTTATGCTAGAAAACTCTCATGTGTTACTGAGCTGAAGAACTTTGTATAGAAGAATGGGCCAAAATTCCTATATAACAATGTGAGAGTTTGATAACCAGTTACCAGAAGCAGTTGTTTTCAGTTACTGCTGTTAACTGTGGTGCAATCAGTTACTGAATCTAAGGGGGCAATTCCTTTTATACATTACCACATGTTTGATGAGTTTGTTCTTTGTAATAAATGGAAAAAAAAACCTACCAAACTCTGGTGTAACTTTATCAAAAAGTGCCTGACCACTCAACCCACCACAGCAAAACCAACAGAAGCTATGAAAAGGATTACACTGCCATACATCAGAAACATCTCAGAAACTACTAATAGACTGTTACAACCACACGGCATCACCGTAGCACACAAACCAACCAAAACCCTTCAGAACATCGTAAGTAAACCAAAAGATCCAGTAGCCCAAGAAGAAAAAACAGGAGTTGTCTACAACATACAGTGTAAGGACTGTAAGAGCCACTATGTAGGACAGACTGGCAGAAGACTAGCAGAACGCATCCATGAACACCAACTAGCAGTCAGAAGACATGATGAAAACTCCTTAATCTCACAACACATGGACAGACTTAACCATACTTTCAACTGGGAAACTGTGAGCATCTTAAACCAAGCCAAATCCAAAAATGCTAGAGAATTCCTGGAAGCTTGGCACTCAGACAAAGCAGCCATCAACAGACACATCGAGGTAAACAACATTTACATACAATTCATAAGAGACAATAGAAAAGCCAAAAGACCAGAACACCTCCTTGCCAGCAATCAACAACCAGATAGGCAAAGATTAGCACCAGAGGAGCAATCAAACAACACAATAGACCCTAATCAAGGAACTATTAACTCAGTCAATCAACCAGGCAGCAAACAACAACCCAATCAAGGAACTACCAAGGAGAGTACAACACCCCCACCAACACAGGTAGGACAAGCCAGGGTATATAAACAGAGAGCAAGTCCCATTCCCTTTTCGCACTGAAGATGTTGCCTAGCCTGGCAATGAAATGTCTGCAAGAAAACAAGGCTCAGAGAGCACCAAGGACTCCACAAACTCTGGTGTTTTTTGTTCACTCACATTCACTTTATATATTCATAGGATCCATATGAAGTTCTGACAGCATTCATTGGCAAAAATGTGCAAAAATTAAAGCATATCCCAAAGGGGACAATTACTTTTTTCACAGAACTGTATACCAAAATTAACCCACCCCACCCGCTTTCTGTACTGAATCATCTTACATCTCAGCTTCAGGGGGAAAAAGAGAGTAAGCCGAGATGCATGAATTCAGCTACTGTGGTTTGTAAACTTTTTTTCTTCTGAAGTTGTATTCCACAGAGGTGATGAAGGGGGAATCACACGGTGGGCAAGACTGAAAGAAGAACTGGGTGGAATCATGCCTGTTACAAAGGAGTAGGGCTTCAATTGCTCCACTGTGCTTGCCATCTTGGCCTTTTCCACTCTCCTCTGTGGATGCCCCTGGTATCAAAGCCAAAAGTGGACAGAGACACTCCCCCCCCCATTTTTTGCATAACTTTTGTGGCCTCGCTCACCCTCTTTCCTCTCTTCCAAGCAGTGGGATTACAGAAGTCTGAGGATTGATTGATTATTTGTTTATTTTGAGAGAGGGCTTGTTTAAGACCGCGTGGGCCACAATTTGTGCCTGGTAGTTTATGGCTTTTTGTTTCGTGTGAACCACACCATTTTACTGATTGCCTAAAACATGGCTTAGAGCAATGTGTGCATTTAGCCACTGTGCTCTCTCCTACTAGGTTATACCTCAGAAAAGCATCTGCTTTTATAGAGGCTGCTGCTGCTTACAAGAGAGAGAGAGAGAGAGAGAAGCAGATGTAGCTTCTCCTCAACTCCTGTATATAAGACAATGGTCTTTTTATCTAGTTCATCCATATTCTTCTGGGGGAACAGGCTCACCGAATCCAGCAGCAGCTTTTGCCTTCAGCAATTGTTGACAGAATTTGACACATAATAAATAAAATAAATCCCTCTTTCCCTTTCACATAACCAGCCCTTGCAAAAGCAATCACTCTGCTGGTGGCTGGGTGCTGGATGAATGACTGCCAATCTGTTGTGGTTCCTCCTTGGGAGGCTGGTGCTCCCATAAATGATAAAGGGTGAGACTGGGGAAATGGGGGGTGGGGGGAATGAATTGCTCATTGCCGGAAGCTCGAGTTCTTTAATGTGGAGCTGACACTCATCAGCCCAGAGTGGCTGCCAGGCAGAAGTCATAATGGGATATGATACAAAGAGAGGGAAGTGAAAAATATAGCTGAGGGCATCTCTACTATGCCAGCGCTCACAACCAAAGATTAGAATGAGATTCATCTAGAGCAACACAGGAGCTGTCAAGATGGCTATCGTATTGCAGATTACAGCACAAAACATGGAGGGTAATCCATGAAATGAAAGAAACCACAACAAGCAAGTGGTCGGAGCTAAATCCAAGTCTTGCCTGTGTCCAAAGAACCATTGCCTCTCCCTCAAAGTCAGAGGACAGTAAACCAGGCCAGGGAAAGGGAAATCTGCCAGTTTTCATACCAAAACAAATGCAGAATGGAAAATCAGGCTTAACATTGGAGTAAGGAGAACATTAAGAGTTTAAAATTGAATTGCATCAGAAGAGAAGAAAACAGAAGCATGTTTCAAACAGCTGCAAATGTATACAGAGCTACAAGAGTTCTAGTTTTTATAACCTGATCATGCTGTGATCATGCTGGCTCAGCGGGTAAGACGCCAGGCTTGTCGATCAGAAGATCGCAAGTTCGGAGGTTTGAATCCCTAGCCCCGCGTGACGGATTGAGCTCCCGCACTCATCCCAGCTCTTGCCAACCTAGCAATTTGAAAGCATGCAAATGCAAGTAGATAAATAGGTACCACTTCGGTGGGTAGGTAACAGCATTCCGCGTGCGTCATGCCGGCCACATGACCACAGAAGCGTCTTCGGACAACGCTGCCTCTTCAGCTAACAAACGGAGATGAGCACCGGCCCCTAGAATCAGACACGACTGTGCAGGGGAAAACCTTTACCTTTACCTGCTGTGTCCTGAGACACTAGTTTTTATTTTCCAGTTATGGAGGAGAAAAGAGATGTTTCCAAGGTTTGAACAGGCAGCTGCACCACCTAATAAAAACTATGAACTCTCCTTCCCATCTACCATTACAAAAAAGCCTCTTACATGCATATAGACTACCGTACTGCGCTATACATGGGGCTACCCTTGAAGAATATCCGGAAGCTTCAGCTGATCCAGAATGCAGCCGCGCGGACGATTTTGAGTGTCCCTAATCGGACACATGTAACACCTTTGCTACGCAAGCTGCACTGGGTTCCAGTTTGCTTCTGGGTCCAATTCAAGGTATTGGTGATGACCTTTAAAGCCCTTCATGGCATGGGACCAGGTTACCTAAGGGACCGTCTTATCCCCATTACATCGTCTCGTCCCATCCGGTCATGCAGGGAGGGCATGCTACAGACCCCATCGGTTAAAGAATTCCATCTAACGGGGTCACGGAAGCGTGCCTTCTCTGCAGTAGCTCCTGCTCTGTAGAACATTCTCCACTCGGAGATAAGACAGTCCCCCTCGCTCCTGGACTTCCGGAAAAAACTCAAGATCTGGTTCTGTCAACAGGCCTGGGGCGGGAAGAAGAGTGTACACTCTTGGGGATGGCTTAGGGTGGCTCTAGAATGCCCTTTCCATGGTTTTAAAGAAGATACTGCCATCTGGATATTATTATATTTATTATATTCTTGAACTGTTATTTTAATGTTTTATTTAATTTTATTTATATTTGTAGTATAATTAATTATGCTTGATTGTAAACCGCCCAGAGTCCCTCTTGAGGGAGTTGGGCAGTGATAAATCGAATAAGTAAGTAAGTAAGTAAGTAAGTAAGTAAGTAAGTAAGTAAGTAAGTAAGTCAGTCAGTCAGTCAGTCAGTCAGTCAGTCAGTCAGTCAGTCAGTCAGTCAGTCAGAAAGCAAAAGGGAAGGACTGTATGTGAAGGAGAATGTTTAGTCTGGTAACATTTTAAAAAGAAAACTTAAAGCATATTTCATAGCTTTCCAAACTGTGTGTCACGACACTTTAGTGTGTCGCAACACACAGTTTAGTGTGTTGCGAAGCGGCGGTGCAGGGGTGCGCGCGGCAGCAGCGGCGCGCCATCAGCGCTTCTGTGTTTTAGCGAGGCCACCGCCACCGTGCACACGCGCGCCGCTGCCGCTATTGATGTGTTGCCAATGGCGGCAGTTTGGAAAGCACTGGCATATTTATTTATAAGTAACATAGGTGGACAGCACCCACAAAAGGTCAGGGGCTTCCAACTGGTATTAATTTTCTAACCTATATATTCCAGAAGAGTACCTGGCCCCTTACAGACCAAAATCATATTGTGACAAACAGCTTTTACAGAAATAGAACCACAAAGTCCTTTCTGATCCAGGGTCCTACAAAGAGAACATAATTTTTTGCATCCTATTGATAGGACTGAATATCAAAATGCCTTTTAACACATCACACCATTGTTTATAGTCTTGTCAAGGTACTTTCTGAGGAGGCACAGAAGGATTTTATGGTCATATAAACCTGACTGCAAAACAAAACAATTTTCACGAGTTAAATTGGCATTTCAGTATCTTCCAAATATTGCTTACAATATAGTTAGCTATTAATCAGCACACAAATAGCTATAGGGATGTGTTCTCAATTTGCTCCAGGTTCTTATGGTGAGTTACTTCATAAACAAATAGGCAGATAACTATCTGAAAATTGCACATGCTGTCCAGCTCATAAAGCAAGGTGACAAACTGAAAGACATAAAACTACAATAATGGCCCCAAACAGTCCAATTCATCTTATTTCTATGAGACACCACATGGTTGTCTGTGGAACTACCAATGAAGGCAGCCTCGGAGATCTTTCCATCAGAGCAGGACATTACTGACATCAAGTCTTGGTCGATTCGTAACTGCACCTTTTAGTTTTTGTTTGCATGTTCTAAATGGAGCCACATGTTATCCACATACTGACCTTAAAATCTGGAGTAGGCTTGCACATCATATGGCCCGCAGGCCAAATGCAGCCTGCCAAGCAGTCTTGTGCACCCTGGTAGCATTTTTCGAAAACTTAACATATCCTCTGCTGCCAAACGTCACCACCACCAGGAAGGATCCACCTCCACCGCTAGTTTTTCGCAGCCACCTCCGCCCTGAAAGACACGCTGCTGAGTGCCTTCAACACCTCCAGTCCTTACTGACACTGCCAGCTCCATCACTGTTGCTGCACTGCTAGCCACTGAACAGCTAATCGGCATGCCAGCTACTCCTTTGTGGCCCACAATCATTTTTAATGTATCAGTGTGGCCTTTTCCATTGTATGAGTTGTGCCAGCCTGCTCTAGAGTCTAAATGAAATAATGCTGAACATTACTGAACTGCCACCAGGCAGAGAATTTCAAGTCCTGACATTTCATATACCTCTACTATTTTACATTTACCCTTCATTTTAAGGAGGGGTGGAAGCATATCCATAGAGTTGCATCTAATTTCAGTGCTTCTGACTTTTCATAACCAGACGGATATCATTTCACCAAGACTATCTGTCAGCAACTGCTTGAGTTTCTGTAAACTCCACCTTGCTTCATCAGTGAGTGTAAGTAGCCTTATTCTTAGACAGAGCTGCTTTCTCGTGTCACAATACACAGAATTGATAAACCCAGGTAAATGTGCAGACTTGGCTACTTATCCATATAATAAGTGCAAGACAGAAACTGAATTAACACTCTTCAAGGAATATTAAAGTCCTTTATCAGTTGCTTTATAACAAGGAGGAAGCCCATGACAATATAGAGCCACCCAGATAGTTCTGTTATCCAAGTTTATTATCCAATGTATTATTTTATTTTAGCATTTTTGTCCCCTTGAAGTCGAAAAGCCAAACTCTACTCATGCCTTAGAGGGAATAGGCATCCGAATTATAAAAGTTAAAAATGATTCAAATTATGGTTTGAAGATAGAATTTGCTTTAAACTGGCTCATTTCTGCAGGGCATGTGTCATTTAGGATTACGGATTCTCCTTGACAGTTCAAATTCTTTAATCATTCAGGTTAATAACTAAAGTTGAATTAAATATATATAGCGGCTGGATAGCGTAGTGGTTAGAGCACCACCCTTTGACACGGGAGATTGGGGTTCGAATCCTGTCTGGTACCTACCTTACCAGTAGGGGTCCTTGGGCAAAGACCCCCTAACGCTTCACCTGCCTACCTCAAATATGAGAGTGACACGAACTAAGAGAGTCAGGCCGGCCCAAATTAACAAGGTCCACGTCAGATGTTGGGGAACCAGGACAATCTGACAATATAGCAACCTTTTTCGAAACAGATGTTTTACTCAATCTATATCTTATAGTTCTCTTTAAGACATTAGATATATAAATGCATATGGATTCCGTGGGTTCTCCTGAAAGCCAGTTTAGAAGTAATCTGAAAAATCTGCCCACCATTACAACTTATAGTGATTGGAAGAGTCCCCTCAGATAATGGAGCAAGGAAAAGACTTTACAACATGCCTGAAGGCTAAAATGACCATCTGATAAAGACGAGAGGAGAGGAAGAAACGGCCCTAGTGAACACAACCGCGACCTATCTGAAATTGACTTGCTGGCCTGCAGGCTTCTTTCTTGATGGTTTGCCCAGAAAGGAAGATACAAAAGAGGAAGATACAAAAGGATAAAGAAGCTAAATCCTCTGGTTACTGAAAGACTGTGTTTCATTGCTAAACAGAGCATCCCACCATATACAGTATATACTCTGTGTGTATGTATGCATGTATGTGTGTATCTGTATATATATATACACACACACTGTGTCTATGTGTGTGTGTGTGTGTGTGTGTGTGTGTGTGTGTGTGTGTGTTTTTCTAAATCAGCTTCCCTCCCCCATCAGACATTTATTTAATTGAAGAGAATATTTGTAGCTCAGGGTTGAACTGTGGAGTCCTTGGTACTCTCTGAGCCTTGTTGCTTTCTTGCAGACGTTTCATTGCCAGACTAGGCAACATCTTCAGTGTGAAAAGGGAGTGGGACTTGCTCTCTGTTTATATACTATGGCTTGTCCTGCTTGTGTTGGTGGAGGTGAATGCGCTCTGCTAGTCTTCTGCCCATCTGTCCTACATAGTGGCTGCTACAGTCCTTACACTGTATGTTGTAGATAACTCCTGTTTTTTCTTCTTGGGCTACTGGGTCTTTTAGGTTACTTAAGATGTTCTGAAAGGTTTTGGTTGGTTTATGTGCTACGGTGATACCATGTGGTTGTAACATTATTTTAGTAGTTTCTGAGATGTTTCTGATGTATGACAGTGTTATCCTTTTCATAGCTTCTGTTGGTTGTGTTGTCGTGGGTTGAGTAGTCAGGCACTTTTTGATAAAGTTGCATGGGTATCAATTTTGCTGGAAGATGCTGTATAGATGATCTGTGTTCTGGGTTGCTACAGTGCATTAGTGCTCGTCTGAATAATGTTCTTACACAGCTTCTCTTGTGGGAGGTTGGGTTGTTGCTTTGGTAATGGAGCACTTGGTTAGTGTGGGTAGATTTCTGGTAGACATGTGTTTCTAGAATGCCCTCATTTCCTCTATTGATGAGGATGTCCAAGAAGGGTAGTGAAATCCATAACCAGATATGCAAGGATTAACACCAAGATTAGCACCAGAGGAACAATCAGACAGCACAATATACCCTAATCAAGGAACTATTAACTCAGTCAATCAACCAAGCAGCAAACAACAGCCCAATCAAGGAACTACCAAGGAGAGAACAACACCTCCACCAACACAAGCAGGACAAGCCATGGTATATAAATAGAGAGCAAGTCCCACTCCCTTTTCGCACTGAAGATGTTGCCTAGTCTGGCAATGAAACGTCTGCAAGAAAACAACAAGGCTCAGAGAGCACCAAGGACTCCACATTTATTTAATTATTTCCTTCCTGCTACAATTCTATATATTTCTGTCAACTGTAATAAAAACTAAATTATAAAAACATATAAATTGTCTACTTTTATAATTAATAATAGTACACCAATTTTAACCTTATTAAACCTAAAAGACCAAGCAATTATTAGATATCTTATAAGTCTTACAAATCAAACAAACCTTTAAAAAATCTAGTAAATCTTAATCCAACTCAATAAAGAGAAATGAAATCATAATAACCATAAATCATTATCCATCCTATACATTCTTAAATTTTTACCCCACTTCAAGATACAAATCTTTAAAAAAAATCCAATAAATCTTAATCCAAATCATTAAAGAAAAATGAAGTCATAAAAGTCTCAATGTCAATCCAATTAAACATTCTTAATGTTTACCCTACTTCAAAATAAACCAAAACATTTATATATCTCATTACACACAGGGCATTTTTCTTACAAATATCAAACAGCCCAACTGCCCCCCTTAAAATCACACATTTCTCAACAAAAGAAAAACTCCCACATGACAGATTCTCTTCTCTCCCATAACAATCCCTGAGAAAGCCCTAACAAACAGCTCTTCTAACAATCTGCAGCTCAAACTGTCTCTTTAACCCTTTCAACACCAAAATGTAGTCCTTGTCTGGCATTACTTCAGTTTTGCTGTCAGTAGAAAAATCTTCATCCTTATCAAGATCTCCATCTTCTTCCATAGAAACTTCAGCCAGATGACACATTTTAGAAATCATCTCTTCCCCAATGTCCCGCATATTTTGCAAAATAGTCTGATACAAATCTGAAAGAATCTCTTTATAGGACTGCTCCAGTTCACAATCCTCCATGTTTCAGGCAGTAGATTATAGTGCTCCCTAGATACTTAACTCGCACAGATTAATAAATTAAAGATTATGGATCTTAGGATCATAATAAATTAATCTGTTAAATTAATAAAAAACTTCCGAGTGAAATTGACAAGAGAAACTACGCTAACAGGCAGCTTCTAAAGAAAGCGAGCATAGAGCTAGAAATTCAAAACAGCAATTTCAGCGTGCAGAAAAATATTAAATCCTTCAAATTCAGTACAAAAATAATAACAGGGAGGCAATTATTTGTTCTCAATTCTCCTTAGCCTTTAAATGGGAAAACAAGCAAAAACTTTAAAAGATTTTAAAAATTAATCCAGAAATAACGATAAACACCAAGACAATCCGCTTCTTCTTGCTGTAGAAAACCTCTCTTAGGGTACAGAACTTTAAAAAAATATAAATTGGGTGATTTAGAAATGGGGGGGCTCGACCTAATGTCCTGTTAAGGCTGCAATGCGGCGTGGAAAAGATGGAGTCCCCGTCTCCTGTCGTCTCTTACCAGAACGTTGCGAACGCTGTTTGCGATTCTCTGGCTGCAAGACGGCATTATGGAGCACAAATGGGATGATTCCAAGCGTTAGAAAACGCTTGGAATCATCCCATGAGTACTTTGATTCTTGAATACTTTGATATTCAATAAACAAGAATAATTGTTCTATTCCTTTCACAATGTTTTAAGTATTACAACCCAATAAATTCCTTTCCCATCCCATCTTTTATCTGATCTTTCTTCCAGAGCAAAACACTGCAATGTCTTTCAACCTTTCCTTGCATGACCTGACTTTAAATTCTCCTTTTTCATTCTGAAATTCTCCTCAGTCCTTTCTTATTCTGATGCCCAAGAAGATATGGATTACCCAATATTGAGTCAATTGGTTACTATTATTTTTTGAACCCAGGATTTGATCCTTCCTAGATGAAATGGGTCTTTTGGCTGTATCATCTAAGAAATGAAAAAAGAAACACGAGGAGAAAATAGATGAGCCACAACACTGAGTAAAAAAGACAGACTTGGGTATATACCTCAGACATGTTGACACGGCCTTCCAGGAAGGAACAATCTGCTGCATTGTGAGTACAAATGTGACGATATTTACACCAGTGGCAAGGGAAGGATCCATTCACACAGGACAGGCAGCTGTAAAAAAGAGAGAGAAAGAGAGAACAAGCAAGCATTAATACTTTCAGAAACATCTTGATTATATAAGAGCTTGTCTTTTTCATTATTATTAGCAGTGTGTTGATGACAGAGATCCAGAATGCTTGACAATACATATAGTAGGTGAAGAAACAAACATTAGGCCAAGAAATAAAAAAACGTGCACTGTACAATGGAACCTAAGTGGAAAAGATTTTATAGGTTAGAGAACAATGGATCAGCATCTGGATATGGCCATAAGCACTGACATCTCAGTTGTTGCTGAAAGCTTCAGTGGTTTTTTGGCAAAATGTCTGCCATATAATACAAACTAGAAGATGGCAATAGGAGAAACAGATCATCCCTTAGGATCATAATAGGATACAGAGTGAAATGTCAATGATAAATGTTCCCTACAGGGTCCTCCATGTCTTTCTCCACAGCTTTATGTCCTTAGTTCCATGTTGAGGCAACTGAGTTCACTACTGAATCAAAGATGAGAACACTAAAGAGGCTAAGGCACCACCTTCAGTGACTGCAAACACAGAACTTTACAAATGTCACAGTTTAATATTCACATTCCTTAGCCCTTCTGTCAACCGCCTTCTCCTTTCCTCACATCAGGGCCTCATAATGCTTTCCGTGTGATTAAATCTGTGCCCCTATGACCTCGCCTCCTAACTTGGCAGTATTACAGTTCTTTCTTTCCATCAATAGGCACTGGGTTGAATCACAGACTTTGTGAGCTTTATTTTGGGATATATGAAAAGCAATTTGAATAAACAGATAGCAATAAAACAGACCTCCATTGAGGGAAGAAAAATCCTTTAAAACGTAATGCAGAATCATTCAGAAAAAAATGTTTTAATTACCAAAAATCTGAGTCAGATTAATGTTTGAAGACTGTAACTTTTTTTATCTTATTATAACAGCATACTACAATGTCTTCTATCACCTACTTATGTTGCTTCTGTGCATACTATACCCCTCTATTTTCTTCACTTACACATTTTAATCCATGCATTTTGTTTTCTCCTCCAGGATTTTATTTATTTATGTTGTTTTCTCACTGAAAGGCTTTCTCCCAATTCTTATGACCCTGCTCAGCATCGACCAACAGTTTTTTTTTGATAGATTAAGAATTCTTTAACTTCATTTTCCCCAAAGACCAGCACTGAAATCTCAATTTTATTCATGAGCTTTAGATCTTCATTCCCATTTGCCTCTGCTTTGTTCACACTGGGGAGAAAAGATTCAGAGCTCTTTGGTACTCTCCAATAGTGGGGGGGGGGAATGCTGAAGTGAGCAGACCTCTGTTTTTCGTTTTTAAACCAGTAGTAGCCTTCTTTCTCATACTGGTAGTAGCTAGGGCTGCTGCTAAGCCAGAAACATCAGATACATAGATATCCTAGAAATCATATTCCCCAGCCTTTGGTACATGAGGGCCCAATTGCACCTGCATAAACGGAATGCTACAGTCTAGGTTTGCTATAAACGTACTGTGTTTTCAACTGTCATCTTATTCAGGCAAATGTTTTGAATCTTAGCATGTAGAGAAATGAAGAAATGTATGAGGCCTGAGGAGAAACAGAATCAATTCCCATGTTTATATAGCCTTGGTGAGCAATGTGAGTATAAGTCTTGTTAAAAAAATAATTAGGAGATGGGTTGCCCAGACTGTAACTTGATAATTCAAACCAGAGTTAATCATTAATCTACCCATGCTCAACCCACTTTCTAGAGCTTAGTAACCAAAGACGTAACTATTTGTAGAACTGTCACTGCTAAAGACACCAACAATTAATAACTATTTTCTGGAAGTTACTTCCATATTTATTTGTGATTTCATTCCCAAACCAAAAAACATGTTTAACAGTACCTACAAACATGTTTATTTATTTCATCTATTTATCACTTTCCATAGCAGAATGCATGTGCTGAGATGCTCATTATGCAATTTTTATACCTAGAAATGGTACAGTCATAACTGCTAGGCAAAATATTGAATTATTTTACTATCTGGGAAGAAACCATTACATATTTTAGATAAAGAAGGTCTGAGGTTTAATCCTCGCCACATCAGATTCAAAAGATCTGAGTGATCTTAGGGGCCAGTGCTCATCTTTGTTTGTTAGCCGAAGAGCCAGCATTGTCCGAAGATGCTTCCGCGGTCATGTGGCCGGCATGATGCACGAAGAACGCTGTTACCTACCCACCGAAGTGGTACCTATTCATCTACTTGCATTTGCATGCTTTTGAATTGCTAGGTTGGCAAGAGCTGGGGCGAGTGTGGGAGCTCAGTCCGTCACGCGGGGCTAGGGTCTCGAACTTGTGACCTTCCGATCGACAAGCTTGGCGTCTTAACCGCTGAGGCTTGAAGCCCCCTGCGCCACTGGATTTCAATGCTCCCAACCTTGCCCAGGCGTGGCAGCATTGGAAAGAGGAGATTGCACTGTACCGGGACCTTTCCTTTACAGACGAAGATGAGAGGGAGGTAAAACTCTTAAGTTATTTGATTGGCGAAAAAGGGTGGGAAATCTGCAGCTCGCTCAGGTTGGGTCCCACTAGCATTTGCATCTCCGGGAAAGAGTGTTGCGGGAGCCTGATCTGACACTGGCTCGGTGTTTGGAACTGGGGAGAGCAGCAGAAGCAGCAAAGGACAGGCTCAGGACACTAGAAGGCACACAGGAGGCGCAAGTGCATCTGGTCCACCACCAGTCCGGCCCCCACAAGGAGCAGGACAGTCAACATCGGGGCCAATTACCAAGGATCCAATGCATATACTGTGGAAAACGCCATGAAAAGAAAAAAGAACAATGCCCAGCATATGGACAGAAATGCAAGGGGTGTGGCAAATATAATCATTTCCAAAGCCAGTGCAAAGGGGCGAAGAGACCGTATAGACTGGCGGTGAGAACAATACAGGATGATGGGGCTGAGTCAGAGGACTATGAGGATATCTTAACCCTCAGTTTAGGACCCGTGGAACATGATGTCCACATGGTGGGGAATACTGGGAGAAAAGAAACATACCCCACTGCCTGGTTTGCCACAGTGCTGTTAGGCAAACATCCTGTTCATTTCCAACTGGACTGTGGAGCCACCTGCAATGTGTTGCCACTAGCCATGGTGGACCGTGAGATGGACATCGAACCATGTGGCCAATCACTCATCATGTATAACAAGAGTACCCTGAAGCCTGTGGGGAAATGTAAGCTAAAGATCCACAATCCAAAGAACAATAAACTGTATTGCCTGGAATTCATCATCATCCGGGGAGAAGCCCACAGACCACTGCTGGGAAGCAAAGCAGTTCAGGCCATGCAGCTGATTCAGGTGCGCCATGACAACATCCTGCAGGCAGTGGAAACCATGAACGAAAACCGGCCCAGAGCCTGGACTATGGAGACTATACTAAAGGAGTATAGAGATGTTTTTGAAGGAGAAGGACAGTTGAGAGGAACACTAAGACCGGAGGTGGACCCCAGCATAGAGCCAGTAAAGAACCCCACTAGTACGAGTACCTAGAGCACTAGCAGAACCGCTGAAAAAGGAATTGGCAAGTCTTCAGGCGAAAGGCATAATCGCACTGGTAGAGACCAGCACAGACTGGATCAGCAGTTTGGTCGTTGTCCAGAAGCGGTCTGGAAAATTGTGCATTTGTATTGACCCGAAACCGCTAAACAAGGCATTAAAACGCAGCCATTATCCTTTGCCCACTATTGAGGATGTACTATGCAATCTCTCACGTGCCAAAGTCTTTTCAGTATTTGATGTAAAGAACGGATTCTGGCACATACAACTGGATCAGAGATCCAGCTACATGACCACCTTTGCAACTCCTTTCAGCAGATATTGATGGCTACGGATGCCAGTGGGCATCAGCCCAGCCCCAGAAGTGTTTCAGCGCAGACTAACCCAAGAGTTGGAGAACATCCCAGGTTTGAAAATAATTGCAGATGATATCCTGATTGTGGGAGAGGGAGATACGGAAACGGAAGCGGCAAGGGATCATGATGAAAAGTTATACAGTTTCTTGGAGCGCTGTAGGGACAGAAATATCAAATTAAACCCAGAGAAATCCAGGTTAAGACTGAAAGAAGTACCATACATAGGCCACCTGTTGATGGCAGAGGGATTGAAAGTGGATCCAGAGAAGGTTAAGGCCATCCACGAGATGCCAAGGCCTGAGGACGTGAAAGGGGTTCAAAGATTTTTAGGGATGGTAAACTACCTGGCAAAGTTTTGCAAAGGGTTAGCTAAAAACTGTGAGTTACTCAGGCAGCTGACACACAAGGAAACAGCATGGGAATGGTCGGAGAGTCATCAGCAGGCATTAGATAAAATAAAGGACAAAATAACTAAGACACCTGTGCTAAAATACTACAGCCCAGGTGAGCGGTTGGTTTTACAGTGTGACGCCTCAGAAAAAGGGCTAGGAGAAGCCCTACTACAGAACCAACAACCAATTGCTTTTGCCAGTAGAGCATTGTCAGAAGCTGAGAAAGGGTATGCACAAATCGAAAAAGAACTGTTGGCAGTGCTTTTTGGGGTGGGGCGCTTTCATCAGCTTACTTTTGGACAGATAGTGCATGTCCAATTGGATCATAAGCCACTGGAAACCATTGTGCAAAAACCCTTGCTGAGTGCTCCGAAAAGACTCCAGAGAATGCTAATGAGACTTCAAAATTATGATGTGCGCATCCAATATTTTCCAGGTTCCCAACTCGTAGTGGCAGATACCTTGAGCAGAGCATATTTACCGGAGCCTAGTGAAGAGGGCTCAGTAGAAAGGGACATAGAATCAATAAATATGCTGCAGTATCTACCCATTTCACGGCCATGCCTACAAGCAATACAGGAATGCACAGCCCAGGACGTGGAGCTGCAGACAGTTAAACAAATTGTCCTTGCCGTCTGGCCGGAGAACAAGCATCAGCTGCCAGTGGAAGCTACTCCCTATTTCTCCATGAGGGAGGAGCTCAGTGTACAGGATGGCATTCTCTTTAGAGGAAACCAAGCTATCACCCCAGCGGCTATATGCATGGACATTATGAAGAGAATACATTCATCACACATGGGAATAGAGAGTTGCCTAAGGAGGGCACGAGAATGTGTATACTGGCCTGGCATGCACAATCAGCTAAAAGCCTACATAGTGCAATGTGAGATATGCAACTCCCTAGGAGACAGACAACAAAAGGAAACACTGCACCCACATGAGATGCCGAGTCGACCATGGGAAAAAGTAGGGGTAGACATATTCAATCTGCAAAAGAAGGACTACCTCATAACAGTGGACTATTATTCGAACTTCTGGAAGATAGACCCTGTGCCAGAAACCAGGTCTCTGACAATTATCAGAAAGCTAAAGGGCCACTTTGCGAGATATGGCATACCCGATGTGGTGTTCTCAGATAATGGTCCGCAATTTACTTCAGAGGAATTTAGGGCATTCAGGTCACAGTGGGAATTTGACCGCCAAACATCATCCCCTGCCTATCCTCAGAGCAATGGGAAAGCTGAATCAGCTGTCAAGACTGTGAAGCGTCTTTCAGTCAAAGCCAAGAAAGTGGGAGCAGACCTATATCGAGCAGTCCTAGAGCACAGGAATACCCCGTCACAGGGTTTGGATGGAAGCCTCCTACAGAGTCTCATGGGTCAGAGAACTAAGACATTACTTCCCATGAGGGGAATCTTGCTGCAGCCGGTAGGTCGCAGTAGTTGCGTGGAGCTTATCGCGGAACAAAAAATAAGACAGGCTCATTACTACAACAGGACGGCTAGACCTACCTAACCTACACAGTAGAGAGCAAGTATGGATATAGCCCAATGGACAGGAGAACAAGGAATGGAGGAAAGCTGAGGTCCAGAAACAGGTGACCACGCGTTACTTTGAGGTGGTGACCCCTGAAGGTCAGGTACTCAGGAGAAATTGACGACACCTGCACAGAAACAACCAACAGTCAGAGGTACAAAACCAGGACCAACAGCAACTGGCGGAAGAAGCAGACACTTCACCATCTGGGTCCCGGGGAGAGACAATTTGGAATCGTATACAAACGGGACTGAGGGAATGAGCGATGCGTCGTCACACCCAGGAGAAACAATGACCACCACAAATGAATTCAGAACTCGGGCAGGTCGTCTAGTACAAAGACCAAAACACTTACAAATCTATGTTTAGCGGTGGGGGTGAGAAGGTTTGTCTGTTGTTTGTTAGTTTAAAAAAAACAAGAGGAAAGACGTATTAATAGGTGGAACTAAGTGGTAGAGTCAGGAGGACAAAGTTGGTAACAGAGGAAGGACTGAGATTGGGGAAGCACGCCCTCTACTGGGAAGTATGGCCTTTGGCCCGGGAAGTAGTTTCGTTTTGTTTCCTATTCAACAAGTAGTTAGAGCAGGAGGCCGGATGTGGAAGTTGTTAATTAATAAAGACATTCAGTATAAATGAACCTCTTACTCATTATTATTAGAAGAGACGTTGAAACAGGCCTGAAATTACGACCCTCACAAGGCCTCTGCGATCACCTGACTGAGATTTGGCCATCCCAGAAGTGGTGGCCATTTTGGGTCACATGTCCGCCCTTTGGAACCAGGAAGTCCTCCAGGCTTATAACGCAGGATTTCTGAGGCAGCAGGCCCGGTCACATGGTCACACTACTTATTGTGATTTAGCAGCCGGCAGAGGGAGCCTTGTATGTGCCTTACAGTACTGTACAGGAAAGGTAAGTACTTTTTCCATGCAGTACTGTATTTACGCTTGCCTTTAATTTTTTCCCAGTTTTTGTTTAACTTAAGTAGAGATTTGTATGGTGCGATGCACGTTCCATCCTCTGCCTGATTTTTAATTATATTTAACAATACTGAATGCTGGTTTACTGTTTTTAAAACAGTTGTTTTATAAAAATCAGATTTATATACAGTACTGTACAGTAATAAAAGCTGCAGAGTTTACTACATCAGGAAAAAAAAGTTACAGTACTGTACAGTAAAGGTAAAGGTTTCCCCACACAGCCGTATCCAACTCTAGGGGCCGGTGCTCATCTCCGTTTGTTAGCTGAAGAGCCAGCGTTGTCCGAAGACGCTTCCGCGGTCATGTGGCTGGAATGATGCGTGCGGAACGCTGTTACCTTCCCACCGAAGTGGTACCTATTTATCTACTTGCATTTGCATGCTTTCGAATTGCTAGGTTGGCAAGAGCTGGGGCGAGTGCAGGAACTCACTCCGTCACGCGGGGCTAGGTTCTTGAACCTCTGAACTTGCGACCTTCCGATCAACAAGCCTGGCGTCTTAACCGCTGAGCCACCACGCCCCCTTTACAGTACTATACCTTTAAACCTGTTTAGTACTGTGCTGTAGAACAAAGATTCCAATGAAGACCTTACAGTAAAAGGTTTTAATAATCAACCAGTAATATTAGTTGAAAATAACAGTAATATTAACTGAAAATAATACTACTGTAGCCACAGAAGCATTTCCATAGTCATGTTTTGGTGGAAAACCTATGACCATCACACTCCACCCCCCACCCCCCCAATACTCCAAAGTAATTCTTGGTTTGCTTAACAACCGCACCATTCGCTTAACAACCAAAGGAAACCACAAGCCCCGATCTTGAATCACTTAATGACCGCTGTGACTCGCTTAACAACTGTGGTAAAAAAAGGTTGTAAAAACAAGTCTGGCTCACTTAACAACCGTTATGACTTACAATCGAAAATCTGGGCTCAATTGTGGTTGTTAAGTGAAGACTACCTATAAGGTAGTCCTTGCTTAGCAATCACAATTGGGACCGTCAATCGGCGAAGAAACAATGCTGAGTCCAAGTTCTAACTCTAGTTTCTTTATTGTTTCTACCATACACAGAATCTTGCCAAACTAAAGGTCCCTGTTCTGAGCTAAAGGGAAAAATACCCTTGGGAATCTAGGGCGATGCCAGTCGAACCCTCTTTCTTGGCATCCCCGCACTTTCCACGCTAAGCAAGCTGCGACTTCTCTTATCAGCTTGGAATGCGCTCTCCTATCCTCCCTCTTCGAGCTCCATCACCCCACCTCCCTCCTCAGGGAGACATTCCATCACAGTTGCAAGCGAACATGCATGCCAGTTGCGAAGTACACAAATGGTGATCACATGACTGAGGGATGCTGTGATGGTCATAAATTTGTGCTGCTTGCGAAGCAGGCAAATGGCGATCACGTGACACTGCGACGGTCATAAATGCAAGGATTGGTCACAAAGTTATTTTTTTTAGCATTGTCGTAACTTCGAACAGTCGCTGCACGAGGCAGTCAGTAAGCGAGGACTACCTGCAATGCACACATGTATTACACTTCTAGACTTTTGTTTTGGCTCTTAATGAGTGAGGTTAATGCATTAATATTTAGGTGTTTGAGAATATAATCATGTGAAAATGTAAATTAATTACTCCAGCGCCAACATTCACTCTTTAAGCAGAGATGAAATAGTTCTATGTGAGAAACTGAATGTAATCTACCAGGAGAAAAAATTATTATTTTTAGAGTTATATCCCCATCTTTGAAATAATTAAGATTTTCTGTTGGGGTTTATTAGTCAGTAGTCCTATGCACCAGTTAACCTTTCATTTTGAAAGTTTTTCCAAGGAACTCTAGGAAAACTCTAGGAACGCCACTGCTAAGGAAAACAAAACAAAACAAAACAGTTTTCATCTCAACTGATAGCCCTGGAAAGGTCCACTGAGATTCCTTATTTTATCAGAGTACAAGAGCCAGGGAGACTCTTCATACTTCTATTGAGATATGAGCATGCTTCATTCAAAATTAAGCCTTACAGCATGTTTGGGAGTTTATCCCCTATATCCATATGTCATCACTATCTGTTTATGTTTCAGCGGCAGGTTGCTTGACAGCCTGACACCATCTGTTCCATCTCTCCTTTTTCCTGGGGTGAACATTGTTTACTGTCATTATTCAGGGACTAAACATTATTTTTAATGTCTAGATAAAGTAACTGCATCCGCACCACTTGCATATCTGGTCAAACTGGTTCAAGTCAGTCATATCAGGCTCAAGCCCATTCTTCCTTTCAAGCCTAAGTATTGGTTTAGATGTAATACTCAAATCCCTTCATCTAGTCCTGGTAACCTCTTCACAAGCAGTGTTGCCAGCAAGTAAGGCCACAAATTGATTGATCTGATCTAGAATGAAGGGGAAGATTCTGAGAAAGAGCTAGACTGAGGTACTATTTCCATCTCTGCTACAAAGTGGTACTTGAAATGTGTTAATTAAATTTTTGTTTAGTTTGTGAGTTGGCTACACAGGAGATTCTCATATTCAAATTTTTGTAAAAAGCCCATTAAATCTCAGATACTCCCTAAACCACAGCTTTCCAAACTGTGTGTCGCGACACAAAAGTGTGTCGCCTGCGGGGCCCAGGTGTGTTGCGTCAAAACCTGGAAGCGCTGATGGTGCGCCGCCGCTCTTAGCCGCGCGCATGGTGGCGGCGGCGCGCCATCAGTGCTTCCGGGTTTTTGCATGGCACACAAGGACACCGCTGCCGCCACTGCTGCAGTGTGCGAAAATCTGAAAGTGACGCAGTGGCGGCAGCGCCCAAAAGCCGAAAGCAGCGGCGGCGCTTCCGGGGTTTTGTGCGTCGCCGCAGCAGTGGTGCTTCCGGGTTTTCTTGCGTGCCGCCGTTGGTGTGTCGCTGCGGGAAAAGTTTGGAAAGCCCTGCCCTAAACAATGAGAATGGCAATACCATCCTTCAATACCATACCTTCCTTATGGTTTATATTCTTAGACAATTAAGGCCACTTTTGTTTCTTTCACTTCTGCTGTTATTAAGTAGGTTTCACAACATTGAGTGTGTGTGGAATTTTTCAAATTAATTATGTTTGATTCTCACACTTGCCCAAGGTCAGGTTCATATGATTTGGCATTATACTAGATATTAATGTAACTCTGGAAGCAGCGCTATATAAAAAAAAAGATCCAGTTCCCAAAGCTTCATGGGAAATTTTGGAGGGCATGATGCCATCTAGTGGAGAGCATTTTTGCAAATAGAAAAAGTTTAATATTTTAAAGTTATGCTTGCATACATATCTGTAAGCTTGCATGAGGGAATATAGCATGTGAGAATCACACAAGAGCATATTTTTAAATAGTCTCTCAAAATACCAAATAATCCGATATGCAAGGCCTTTGCCTGCTAATTGTCTTTAAAAATTTTCTAAGGATAACTTAAAAAAAATTAATAAAAAGGTAAAGGTTCCCCCCGCACATTTGTGCAGTTGTGTCCGACTCTAGGGGCCGGTGCTCATCTCCGTTTGTTAGCCGAAGAGCCAGCGTTGTCCGAAGACGCTTCCTCAGTCATGTGGCCGCATGACGCACGTGGAACGCTGTTACCTACCCACCGAAGTGGTACCTATTCATCTACTTGCATTTGCATGCTTTCAAATTGCTAGGTTGGCAAGAGCTGGGGCGAGTGCGGGAGCTCACTCCGCACGCAGGGCTAGGGATTCGAACCTCCGAACTTGCGATCTTCCGATCGACAAGCCTGGCGTCTTACCCACTGAGCCACTACGCCCCTTAATTAAATTAATTAAAAAAATTAATACCATGCTGTTAAGTCAAGAAACAAAGATGTTTGCTCCTAAAAAGTCTTTCCATCCTACAATGCACAAACCTCTGGATTCTGCTCTGCAGATCTTTCTATTGCAGTCAGGATTACTGGAAGACACAGACTACAGTTTACACTACTTTGCAAAAGCTTTTTTGACCCAGTAGCCTCAATTATCTAATTGGTGTTCAAAGACCACAAATATCTTGCTGTATTGCAATACTTCCTGGCTGTCTCTGTCCACAACCTTACTTGCTCTATAGTCCTCTGTAAATGTATTTTTGGCAGAATTAACAGCAGTAAAGTGCCAAATAGGAAAACATCAGCAGCAGCCTGGATGAAAGAAATGTTTTGTTTTTCTAAAAAAAGCCTTAACAGTCAAAAGAGGTTGTGAGTAGCAGGGATGCCTCACCCTAGGAGTCCCAACTAGGGGGTGGGGGGACAAAAAACAATTAGGGTGAGATGAGTAGCCATATAAAGAGGAGGAGGAGGAGGAGGAGGAGGGTGTGATTCCACAACATCTGGAGCACCACTTCAACACCATCGGCACTGACAAAATCACCACTAGTCAATTGCAAAAGGCAGCTTTACTTGGAACAGCTTACATCCTGCGACAATACCTTCAATAGTGGATGTGTAAAAAAGCTAGAAAATGTTGGGCTCAAATACCTATAGGTCAATAGCGAACTCTAAAAATGAATAAATAAAACTTTAGTAAAAGAAAAAAAATATTATTAAACAACACCTGCCTATCCCAGGTCCTTGGGAAGGACTTGCTGGGTGGACAAAAATGCCAAATCCAGTCTAAACATCTGGCTGACTATGCGAACAACCATAATATCATCATCACCATCATCATCATCATCATCATCGAAACAAGGGGCAAGCACATCCTCTCACTGCAGTACTATCTTGCTGATTTTAACAATTGTGTAACCTGTGAAACTATCTGGCTTACCTTTCTTCCATGTATACAATGTTGCTGTTTCTTATTGCCAGCCTAACTTATGAGATGCTATATTTCAATCCATTTACAATATGAACAATACTAAAATAAAAAAAACCCTCCAATATTAGTCCTGACTGGCAAAGGTTCTGCAATAAACTGTACATATCATCCTAATTGAACTTTTGCTAGATAACATAATATATCATGAAAACTACTTCTTCAGGTAAATTTGGACATTTTCCTGAACTTGTTATTCTTACTATGTGTTTTATAACTCTAGGCTCTTCGGAGATATTTCTGAATTATTTAATTTTAAATATGTTTTTTCTTTCAATCTTTGTTTCTGCTGCTCAACACCCCTCATAGTTGCAGTTGCTATCTAAAATCATCATATTGACATGGCTTTATCCATAGTCCAGATGTGACGTTAGAACACTCAGCTGAGGAACAGGAAACATCAAAACTTGTGTCACAGTTCCTTTTTATATACTGTATATACATTTAAGGAGAAACATGCTCATATTGCAAGAGACCCAGTCAGTCATGCAGGTAGGTGACATCAGTGTAGACTTAACATCATTGCGCTTCAGTGGTCAAATTCATTGAAACGGGGGTTATTACAAGGCATTTTTAATAATTTCCTTTAAACCAATAAACATTAAACACATTTGCAATGCTTTCACTTTAACACTATAGTCTAAAGAAAATGCAATCTTTAGTATGTCTTGTTACATATTACAGAGTAATGATCCAAGTGAACCTATAAATACAGGTCTTTATTTCACAGCCTCCTATTAAACTTTTAGATAATTAATCTACTGATCAAACCAATAAACCCTAGTTGTTTCATCATATTTACAGAATCCCTGATAAATATGATGGTGTGGTCACTGACCTTGAGCCGGACATCCTAGAGAGTGAAGTCAAGTGGGCCTTAGGAAGCATTACTAACAACAAAGCTAGCGGAGAAGACAGTATCCCAGCTGAGCTATTTAAAATCCTAAAAGATGATGCTGTTAAAGTGCTGTACTCAATATGCCAACAAATTTGGAAAACTCAACAGTGGCCACAGGATTGGAAAAGGTCAGTTTACATTCCAATCCCAAAGAAAGGCAATGCCAAAGAATGTTCAAACTACCGTACAATTGCGCTCATTTCACATGCCAGCAAGGTTATGCTCAAAATCCTACAAGCTAGGCTTCAGCAGCATGTGAACCGAGAACTACCAGAAGTGCAAGCTGGGTTTCGAAGAGGCAGAGGAACTAGAGATCAGATTGCCAACATTCGCTGGATCATGGAAAAAGCAAGAGAGTTCCAGAAAAACATCTACTTCTGCTTCATTGACTACGCTAAAGCCTTTGATTGTGTGGATCACAACAAACTGTGGCAAATTCTTAAAGAGATGGGAGTACCAGACCACCTTACCTGTCTCCTGAGAAACCTGTATGCGGGTCAAGAAGCAACAGTTAGAACCGGACATGGAACAACCGACTGGTTCAAAATTGGGAAAGGAGTACGACAAGGCTGTATATTATCACCGTGCTTATTTAACTTATATGCAGAGTACATCATGAGAAATGCCGGGCTGGATGAATCACAAGCCGGAGTTAAGATTGCCGGGAAAAATATCAACAACCTCAGATATGCAGACGATACCACCCTAATGGCAGAAAGTGAAGAGGAACTAAAGAGCCTCTTGATGAGGGTGAAAGAGGAGAGTGCAAAAGCTGGCTTGAAACTCAACATTAAAAAAACCCAGATCATGGCATCTGGTCCCATCACTTCCTGGCAAATAGAAGGGGAAGAAATGGAAGCAGTGACAGATTTTATTTTCTTGGGCTCCAAGATCACCGCAGACGGTGACTGCAGCCATGAAATTAAAAGACGCTTGCTCCTTGGGAGGAAAGCTATGGCAAACCTAGACAGCATATTAAAAAGCAGAGACATCACCTTGCCGACAAAGGTCCGTATAGTTAAAGCTATGGTTTTTCCAGTAGCAATGTATGGCTGTGAGAGTTGGACCATAAGGAAGGCTGAGCGCCGAAGAATTGATGCTTTCGAACTGTGGTGCTGGAGAAGACTCTTGAGAGTCCCTTGGACTGCAAGGAGGTCAAACCAGTCAATCCTAAAGGAAATCAACCCTGACTGCTCATTGGAAGGACAGATGCTGAAGCTGAAGCTCAAATACTTTGGCCACCTAATGCGAAGAGAGGACTCACTGGAAAAGACCCTGATGCTGGGAAAGACTGAGGGCAAAAGGAGAAGGGGACGGCAGAGGATGAGATGGTTAGATAGCATCACCGATGTAATGAACATGAATTTGAGTAAACTCCGAGAGACAGTGGAGGACAGGAAGGCCTGGCGTACTATGGTCCATGAGGTCACGAAGAGTCGGACACGACTAAACGACTGAACAACAACAAAAAACATATTGTCTGTACTGAATAAATTGCATCAAGTTCAACGTAACATACCCACAATTATATGTAGCATATGTAGATTGAACACACATGCAGACTATTAAGTGGGGGTTATTATAAACACCAGTGTCTGAATGATATAGCTACATTGGCAGCCTCTTGCCACTTGACAACTGCCCATTTTCTGAATATGAAGGTTCAAATACTAATGGAAAGAATCCCAGAGTTAATATTCTTTCCTTGAAATGCATATTATTATGGCCTTGTTCAGGTGCCACCTTCTAGTTTCTTTTCACTTACAAATTCTACTGTATAGGACTGCTCCTACGATGCTTACTTTTATATTTATACAGCATGGGAATCAGGTTCTTTCTTTATCTCTGGTTTTTCAAGCTAAACGCTCTTCAGTACTCTGGAGGAGAGTAAGAGTAATGCACAAATCTAAGGAAGCAACAAAAAAGTGGGAGAAAGCAAAGGATTTAAAAAAGAGAGAGAGAGGGAGGGAGGGAAGGAAGGAACGGGGAAAGTAGGCTTCAAAAGCTGATTGGAAAAGAAATATGATGGAAATAATCTGATATGGAAAATGCAGAAAGAAAGATCTGGGAGTGACTATTTGAATAATTATCAGCAGGATGAGATGTCTTGGGAGATACCAACCTGGCCAACACAAGAAAAAGACAGGTTTAAAACTACAAGGCATGTTCTAGTAACTGGCAGGCTTGACTATTGTAATGCACTCAGGAGGAAAATAATAACAGCAGGAAAATAATTGAAACAATAAAAGCAAGCATCCAAAAAACAACTCCCTGAATCCTAAACTACACTCCCTGATACATAAGCTATTACAATCACTGGGACCCAGCTTTACCCTATGCCTAGGGGAAAAACCATTTTTTTAAGGCCTTTGGGAAGGCTAGAAAGGGGAAGCCAGCCAGATCTCATTGTGGAGGGCAAGGGGCACTACTGAGAAGGCACTCTTCCTAGGTCCCACTAGATGACAACATTTAAAAGAAGGAACATGGAGCACCCTACCCAACCTGATGGAGCAGGCAGATAGCCTCATGGAGAGGCAGTCCTGCAGATAACCTGGCCTCGTGTCATGCAGGGCTATAAAGAACCCAGAAGGAAACTAAAAGCTAGTACAGCTCACACAGCAGTGGCGTAATATGAGCAAATTGAGGGTGCCTGAAAGGAGTCATTTGTCCAGGAGGACCCCCAAATTGTGTACCAGTTCAGTCTAGGGAAGTGCTCTCCCATCAAGAGTCAAAGATAACACAACACCAGATCCAAGGGGACCCAAAACCACTCCGTCTTGCTAGGACTGAGTTGAAGCCAGTTCCTCCCCATCCAGACCCTCATAGCCTCCAGGCACTGGGTCAGCACCTGAATGGCACTGCCTGCCCAACCGGTGGTACAAATGTAAAACTGGGTATCATAATCATATTCATATACCATGAAAGGCTGCAGCCCAAACAACCATCATGCAAAAGGTGTCCCAGCCCACAGAAGGAAAAGGTGTGTAGGAAGCGTCTCAGAAGGGATCCTCCCTAGTTTTCGGGAAAGTAAAAGTAAAGGAGGGGAGAAGTGCTTTCAGACTTGCAAGATTCTGTTACCGTAATCTTACAATAACGGCTTTGTTAGTACTCATGGCTTACACTTCTTGTCTGGACTACCTTGAAGGGCTGACACCAAGTCCTAATAAAGGCATTTAGCTGTACATGGTTGGCTTCACTCTTTGTCTTTCATCAGTGGCACTCAAGGTGTCTTTGAGTCGCTTCATCTTCTGGAGCTCGGTGGTGAACCAGTGAGCTAAATGGTATTCCTGATCATAAGAGTGTCCACACAGGTGTGATCCAGTCCAAGGCCCCTATGTGTGCTCATTCCAAGATGTGACCAAGGCCTCGGCCAAACTGTGCACCAGAGGTTCGAGAATAATCCCAAATTCCCTCTGAAACCACATCAGTCACCTGGGGTGGGCCAATCAAATAAGCCCTACCTCCCTGCAGTGGAGGGTGGCCACAGAAAACTCCAGGGCAAAGAGGGCATGATCTGTCTATGTCAAAGGACTGATGTTAACATCTCCCAACCCCAGATCCCAATGCCGCTGCCCTGAGATAAAAACTAGATCCAATTTGTGACCTCCACTGTGGATTAAATGCTGTATTTCTGCTTGGAAAGAACATCCAAGACAGTTCACAGTTAAAACAACACAAACAAGCTCTGAAAACATGTATTTTAAAAAAGGGGGTTTATTTAAACAGGCAAGTAATAGTTTAACTCTGGTTAATTGTTAGTTTTAATTGCTGGTTTTAGTATCTCTGTTTTTACTTTGGGTTTTATCTTTCTACTGTGAAGTGCCAAGAGATGTTGGTTGTCAGCAATAAAACAAGCTTAATTAATTGACTGAGTGATGTTATTTGATTTTTGCCTGCCTACCTCAAAGGTAAATATCCTATTAAATATACACTTTAAATGAATCAGTTACAAGGTAGGGAGCATTATTAGCATTCTCTAACACAGAATTCCTCTGTTACAAGGAGGAGGATCAACATCTATGCGGACAATTAGGTTGCCCTTTGATCTGCTGTATAAGCCGCCCATTGGATGGAATATTGTGCTACAAATATCTTCCTAGTTCTACTAAGGAGGCCTAGGGACAATGATTTACACATGTAACACCGCTACTCCGTGAGCTGCATTGGGTACCAGTTTGCTTCCGGGTCCAATTCAAGGTGTTGGTTATCACCTTTAAAGCCCTACATGGCATAGGACCAGGTTACCTGAGGGACCATCTTATCCCGATTACATCTACCCACCCCACCCGATCATGCAGGGAGGGCATGCTTCGGATCCCATCACTAAAAGAATTCCATCTAGCGGGGTCCAGGAGGCGTGCCTTCTCTGCAATAGCACCTGCCCTGTGGAATATCTTGCCCCCAGAGGTGAGACGGGCGCCCTCGCTCCTGGCCTTCAGGAAGTCTTTAAACACCTGGTTCCGCCACCTTCCTTGGAACGAAGGAAATAATAGTTCCTCCTGGGGGTGGTTGGCTTAGTAATACCCTCCTTTTAAGAACTTACCATCTTTGGATTTTTCTATTTATTATTTTAGTCGATTTTAGCTGTATAAGTTTTAATTGTTTTTATGATATCGTTGTAAACAGCCCATAGTCTACTTTTGTAGAGATGGGCGGTGATAAATTAGAATAACAAATAAATAAATAAATAAATAAATAAATAAATAAACAAACAAACAAACAAACAAACAATAAAACTTCGGCATTTTTCATCTGCCCTCCTTCTATTTGCTCTGGCTGGGACTCATCATTCTTGGGTGGTGAAGTTCCTGTCAAAACAGCTTGTCTCTGAGATACAGTCACCAAAAGGGGTTGTCTCTTTGGAAGCCCATTAGGGAAACCAGGAGGCTAAGGGCACACCATTTTGTACTTGTATACGTATGGTTTTTTGCACGTTTATTGTGTCATTTTTGTTGTTTATTCGTTCAGTCGCTTCCGACTCTTCGTGACTTCATGGACCAGCCCACGCCAGAGCTTTCTGTCGGCCGTCACCATCCCCAGCTCCCCCATGGTCGAGTCTGTCACCTCCAGAATATCATCCATCCATCTTGCCCTTGGTCGGCCCCTCTTCCTTTTGCCTTCCACTTTCCCTAGCATCAGCTTCTTCTCCAGGGTATCCTGTCTTCTCATTATCTGGCCAAAGTACTTCAGTTTTGCCTTTAATATCATTCCCTCAAGTGAGCAGTCTGGCTTTATTTCCTGGACTATGGACTGGTTTGATCTTCTTGCAGTCCAAGGCACTCTCAGAATTTTCCTCCAACACCACAGTTCAAAAGCATCTATCTTCCTTCGCTCAGCCTTCCTTATGGTCCAGCTCTCACAGCCATAGGTTACTACAGGGAATATCATTGCTTTAACTATGCGGACCTTTCTTGTCAGTGTGATGTCTCTGCTCTTAACTATTTTATCAAGATTTGCCATTGCTCTCCTCCCAAGAAGTAGACGTCTTCTGATTTCCTGGCTGAAGTCAGCCATCAAAGTGGTATCATCTGCATATCTGAGATTGTTAATGTTTCTTCCAGCGATTTTAACTCCAGCCTTGGATTCCTCAAGCCCAGCACGTCGCATGATGTGTTCTGCGTACAGGTTGAATAGGTAGGGTGAGAGTATACAACCCTGCCGTACTCCTTTCCCAATCTTAAACCAGTCCGTTGTTCCGTGCTCTGTTCTTACCGTTGCTACTTGGTCGTTATACAGATTCCTCAGGAGGCAGACAAGATGACTTGGTATCCCCAAGTCTTGCCACAATTTGTTATGATCCACACAGTCAAAGGCTTTAGACTAGTCAATAAAACAAAAATAGATGTTTTTCTGAAACTCCCTGGTTTTCTCCATTATCCAGTGGATATTGGCAATTTGGTCTCTAGTTCCTCTGCCTTTTCTAAACCCAGATTGTACATCTGGCAATTCTCGCTCCATGAATTGCTGGAGTCTACCTTGCAAGATGCCGGGCTGGATGAATCACAAGCCAGAGTTAAGATTGCCGGGAGAAATATCAACAACCTCAGATATGCAGACGATACCACCCTAATAGCAGAAAGTGAAGAGGAACTAAAGAGCCTCTTGATGAGGGTGAAAGAGGAGAGTGCAAAAGCTGGCTTGAAACTCAACATTAAAAAAAACCCAGATCATGGCATCTGGTCCCATCACTTCCTGGCAAATAGAAGGGGAAGAAATGAAGCAGTGACAGATTTTATTTTCTTGGGCTCCAAGATCACCGCAGACAGTGACTGCAGCCATGAAATTAAAAGACGCTTGCTCCTTGGGAGGAAAGCTATGGCAAACCTAGACAGCATATTAAAAAGCAGAGACATCACCTTGCCGACAAAGGTCCGTATAGTTAAAGCTATGGTTTTTCCAGTAGTAATGTATGGCTGTGAGAGTTGGACCATAAGGAAGGCTGAGCGCCGAAGAATTGATGCTTTCGAACTGTGGTGCTGGAGAAGACTCTTAAGAGTCCCTTGGACTGCAAGGAGGTCAAATCAGTCAATCCTAAAGGAAATCAACCCTGACTCCTCATTGGAAGGACAGATGCTGAAGCTGAAGCTCAAATACTTTGGCCACTTAATGCGAAGAGAGGACTCACTGGAAAAGAGCCTGATGCTGGGAAAGACTGAAGGCAAAAGGAGAAGGGGACGGCAGAGGATGAGATGGTTAGATAGCATCATCGATGTAATGAACATGAATTTGAGTAAACTCTGGGAGACAGTGGAGGACAGGAAGGCCTGGGGTGCTATGGTCCATGAGGTCACGAAGAGTCGGACACAACTAAATGACTGAACAACAACAACAACACCTTGCAAGATCTTGAGCATTACCTTACTGGCATGTGAAATAAGTACCACTGTTCGATAATTTGAACATTCTTTAGTGCTTCCCTTTTTTGGTATGGGAATATAAGTTGATTTTTTCCAATCTGATGGCCATTCTTGTGTTTTCCAAATTTGCTGGCATATGGCATGCATCACCATGACAGCATCATCTTGCAAGATTTTAAACAGTTCAGCTGGGATACCGTCATCTCCTGCTGCCTTGTTATTAGCAATGCTTCTTAAGGCCCATTCAACCTCACTCTTCAGGATGTCTGGCTCTAACTCACTGACCACACCGTCAAAGCTATCTCCAATATTATTATCCTTCCTATACAGATCTTCCGTATATTCTTGCCACCTTTTCTTGATCTCTTCTGCTTCTGTTAGGTCCTTACCATCTTTGTTTTTGATCATACCCATTTTTGCCTGGAATTTACCTCCGATGTTTCTAATTTTCTGGAAGAGGTCTCTTGTCCTTCCTATTCTATTGTCTTCTTCCACTTCTGCACATTGCTTGTTTAAAAATAATTCCTTATCTCTTCTGGCTAACCTCTGGAATTTTGCATTTAATTGGGCATATCTCCCCCTATCACTGTTGCCTTTTGCTTTCCTTCTTTCTTGGGCTACTTCCAGTGTCTCAGCAGACAGTCATCTTGCCTTCTTGGTTTTCTTTTTCTTTGGGACATTTTTTGTTGCCGCCTCCTGAACAATGTTGCGAACGTCTGTCCATAGTTCTTCCGGGACCCTATCTACTAAATCTAGTCCCTTAAATCTATTCTTCACCTCCACTGCATATTCCTTAGGAATATTAGTGAGATCATATCTAACTGATCTGTGGGTCTTCCCTATTCTCTTTAGTCTGATTCTAAATTTTGCAATAAGAAGTTCGTGATCTGAACTACAGTCAGCTCCAGGTCTTGTTTTTACCGACTTATTGTGTCATAGCATAATGCATTACCATTGAGTGCATGACTGTGGAAGTTTCTTTGTTAGATTAGACTGAGAAGCCATCTGACATCAGAATGACTCTAGGTGTCTACACTTAAAAAAGAAAAACAAATGAAAAGAAGAACCTATGCACCCAGACAAAATGTACATGATGCTGGTGTGCTCTGGTCAGAATAGGAGAATGATGTGTCCCTTCTGAAGTGATTTTGGGAAGATACAGTGTTGGGGAAGACAAAGAAAACTTGGATCATATGCTTAAAAGTTATATTTTGGCCTCACCGTCTCTCAAAATCAAGGCTGTTGGGTCAGTCGGTCATCTGGCTTGATAGTGCTACTTTTAAATTCTAGATTGGCCATTATAAGACAATTTCAAGCCATTATATAATTTTGGATGAAAGAATTTACTTGGCGTGTATTACTGAGATTTTATTGAGCAAGCTTGATAGATAGGCATCTCACCAGTAATGTTTATTTGGATATTTGGTCGAGAAGTAATCAAGGCTGTGGGAAGGATAGGGTTGCTATCATTATAGAGATCCCATTGTCCTCTCAAAGAAATCTGCTTTAGCACTAATTCTGAAGGCATGTACTTGGTGTTAAGAAAGACAGGCAGGACAGTCTGGTGTTAAGACAGACATATAAGACAGCCTGATGTATTGTTCTCCATCTTTCCTGGCACTTTTCCTGGCCTGGCTGGTTGAGGTAAATCTAAGAGATGGGTGTTGGAGAATCCCAGCCTAGTAGGTCTAGGAGACTTCAAAAATCATGCTAAAGTCTCCCTGACAAAACTGGTTCAGGACTTCATGGTCCCTATGACACCCATAGAGGAGGAAGGAGTATTTGGTACGTTCGCTGCCTTGAGTTATTTATAAAAATAATAAAGGCGGAATAGATAGATAGATAGATAGATAGATAGATAGATAGATAGATAGAACTTTTGAGTTCATCTAACGCAGTGCTTTCCAAACTGCCGCCATTGGCGATACACCAACGGCTGCAGCAGCGCGCATGGCGGCATGCACGACGGCGGCATGGGGGGGCGCACGGTGGTGGCGATGTGCATGGCGGCGGCGGCCTTGTGTTTTCCGCTAAAACCTGGAAGCGCTAATGGTGTGCCGCCGCCGTGCATGCCGCCACGCGCGCCACTGCCGCCATTGGTGTGTCAACAAAACTTCCGGGTTTTGTCGCAACACACTAAAGTGTCGCGACACAGAGTTTGGAAAGCTATGATCTAACAGTTTGACACATGTGGCAGGTCATACTTTTGACTCAGTTTTTTCAACTAGGCAGAGAGAAGGGGGTCTATATGCATGTGGGGAGGTTATAACTCATTTGAAATGGGTAGACCACTTCCCCTTGAGACTCAGACAGGTATTGATAGAAGGATTCCTGGATGCTTAGGGCATTTCCCTGCTAGCAGGGATGATGATCCTGTCAAGGGTCTTGTCAGGTTATACAGATCATGAGACAGAAAGGGCCATCAACACAAATGATCCTTGACGTCTTCCTGTCTTCCTTCCTGTCTTCCTTCCTTCCTTCCTTGATACATTGTATTATTTCAATGCAGATTTCAATGTGATGATAGTTTTGTAATATGATTAAAATTATGAACATTCTATTATTTAGAAAGCTCAAAGTATTGAAAAAAATAAGAAAAAAGTAAAAATTCTATCAATATTAATAGCATTTTAGGATCTCAATATTGCAAGCATAAAATTATTTAACTTTTCATCCAAAATTGAGTATTAAAAGAAAAGAATCGTTGTATTTCATATCAAAGTACTAGTTATGTGACAATACTTTTGGTCTGAGAGTAATTAGTTAATATTAAGACCTCCATTGTATTATTTCTCTCTCTCTCTCTCTCTCTCTCTCTCTCTCTCTCTGTGTGTGTGTGCGTGTGCATGTGTGTGTGTGAATGGATGGATGGATGGATGGATGGACGGACGGACAGATGGATGGACGGACGGACGGACAGACAGACAAAGCAAAGTTAACAAAAATTAAAATACCTGAAAAGTAGAAAAAAAAAGAGAGAGGAAAAAGTAGTAGTAGTAGTAATAATAAACTATTGCTTTGTTACTCCCTCCTTTTTATACATTTGCTAATTTGTGGTATTTGTAAACATTCAGGTCCCTTAGAAGCCATACTGTAAGTGGATATATTTATCATGCTGTGTGATGTGTTGAATGTATGGGAACCATTCTTGCTTAAATTTGGTTAAACTTCTGTTGTGTAAGTATACTGTTAGTTTTGATATTTCTGTGTATTCTCCAGATTTAAGTTCCCAATCAGATATTGTTAGAATTGTGTCTTTCTTCCAGTGTTGAGCAAAATTTATTCTTGCTGCTATAAGCATATGTCTCATTAAATTATGATATTTCTTGTTATTTTTTTCTAAGATTATATCTAATAAAAACACTTGTGGTTTCATTTCAAATTTAAATTCCAAGGTTTTTTGAATTATACTATGTATGTCTTTCAGTACTTTTGAGTTCTTTTACATATCCACCACATGTGACAAAATGTTCCTTCTTTATCATGGCATTTCCAACATTTATTACTGTATGATTTGTCCATCTTAGATATTATTGATGGAGTTGCATACCATCTATAAAACACTGACATCCTTGTCTGTAGCTTGAATCATGTCAACTGGATTTCTATTTTCTCAGTGGAAACGTTTCGCTCCTTATCCAAGGAGCTTCTTCAGTCTGAGCAAAGTTAGTAAGAGAATCCTAAATATGTTTCTAGGTAGCTGTGTGACCTTACACCTGGGGCTAGGTCATGGTTATATTGAGATGTTATTTTAAGTCCTTTTATCATCTAAAGGAGGATCGTTAAGATCACCATGCTGCTGTTGAGCTTGTGAAATGGTCTTAATCTTCCTAGGCACAGAAGACAAAGCAGGGAGGAAGATGGGGGAAAGATTATGCCTGAGGCCCCCACCTCTATTCAAGGAAGGATTTTCCAAGTTGGCATAAATGGATTCCTTGACCCCTCTCTCAAACCACCTATCTTCTCTGTCTAAAATGTGAACATTAATGTCCTCAAATGAGTGTCCTTTTTCCTTTAGATGAAGATAAACTGCTGACTCTGGTCCTGTGGTGTTACTTCTTCTGTGTTGGGCCATCCTCCTGTACAAAAGTTGTTTGGTTTCTCCAATGTAGAGTTAGAGAAATTCCCATTTCCACTGAGAAAATAGAAATCCAGTTGACATGATTCAAGCTACAGACAATTCCACCTGGATGACTGAGAACCTTCATAGACATATTGACATCCTTGATATTTTCTTTGGCACTATGGAACTCTGAATGCCACTTGATTCTCAGACCAGCTCCTGGTGATGAAAAGGACTGTGATGTCTTCTAGAATAATCAATTCCAGTTCTTGAGGTCTGAGAATATGGACAAGACATCTGTAGGTGTTTTACCTACCACAGGTAGACTTAAGCCCTGCTCATCCTGACTGAGATCTAGTACAGGAGGACTGATGAGTAGGTCCAGAGAATTAAATGTCTTGTTACATCAGTGCATGGTTTCCCTTTCTTAAAAGAAGCAATGGCGGCAATTCCCCTAAAAAGGACATTCCTGGACCTGGACATATTTAAGAACTATGACCGTTATCACAATTTGATCCTTTGGAAGCAAGGTACTTGAGAGGATTCTTCCCAAGGAATTACTATTGACACAGGGGAGGACTTGGTAGCTTAAGGACCGAGAACAATGCTGGTGGAAGTGAGAGCTCCACCTTTGCTGGAAAGTTTAAAGGGGGGTGGGGGTGAAGCTAAGGGGTGAGGGTGGGTGGAGCTCTGTAGGCATGAGCATAGCCAACTCCCCTACAAGAAGGAATTCCATTTGAAACCTAGAAGGCAATGTTAAACCACTTCTATATTGTTCCAAGAAAACTGTGGGTATAGCTGAATGTTTTAGTTGAGTTTGATTGCCAAATGAACAGATCCTCTACATTAGAAGGCTCTCATGTTCTTATTGGGGAACAGTGTTAAACTTTCATAAGCAGACCCGGAGCTGATGACCTGGCCAAACAAAACTAGAAGTTGCTGGTATTAGAAGAAGAATTTCATGTTTTACAAAGACACATATAACTGGAACATGGAATATGACATGCATGAACCAAGACAAACTTTAAATTGGTAAAGCAACACAAATTGGTAAATTGGATCTTTCAGGAGTAAGTGAATTTATGTGGACTGGAATGGGAGATATACAAAAAGGTTACATGATATGCTATTCAGGGTATGAGCCTATACGAAGGAAGAGAGTTTCAATGATACTCAAAAATGACATTGTTAAATATGTGCTTGACTATTATCCAATAAACAATAGGATCATACAAATATGTATGTATCAAATTAGTGTGTATCAAGGGAACAGCAATGTATGTCTGTACTACAGATGCAATGATGAAGACACAGAGGAATCCTAGGGCAAACTGCAATATCTAGAAAGGACATAGCACTAATAATGGATGACTAGAATTCCAGGAAGATTTAGTTTGAATCAAAACCATAATACAGTGATAGATTAATACAAGATTAATACAGTTCTGTGAAGAGAATTCTCTGTTTATTGCCAGCATCTGTTTCAAGCAGCATAAATACTGATTCTACTGTATATATGGACATTACTTAATGCACAACTTTGGAATCAGATTGACTACATAATAGGAAACAGAAGAAGGATCAGTGCAATCCAAAATCTAGGACATTTCCAAGTGTGGATTGTAGAATGGAACATGAATTATTGGTATCAAATACATGAGTTAAAAGTAGAAAATTAAAGAGAGAAAGTGTGCCAGCAAAACTTGATCTGTCCACATACAGTAAAAAAAATAAGATTAATGTAAGGAACAGATTTGATACACATAACCAGGGGAACAATGGGAAGAAATAGGAGACACTGTGAAAACTGGAGCAGCAAAAAACAAAACAAAACAAACCCCTGAACATTTCAAAGAGAAAAAGATCCAAGTGGCTTTCAATACAAGCTATCGCAATAGCCAGGAAAAAAGGAGCATGAAAGCCTTGGGCAACAAGCAGAACAACACAGACTTTCAACATCAAGCAAAAAAGGGATAAGGATTCTTGATTAAGATATCTAACAAATAGAAGTAAATTACAAAAACAAGAAAATGACAGATGTTTTGAGAAGACTGGAGAAATCACACGAAAATGTATAATGTATAGCTAAGTATATAGTATATAGCTAAGTATAGCTAATCAAGTAATCATGGAAGTGAACTGATGAGGCAAATGAGATTAAAGGAAAATGAAAAGAATATGCTGAAACCCTTTACAGGTAGGATTACAGAATGACACAGAGAATATATTCAATAACTGACTCCACTAGAAAGCTGTCAAATGTAAAAGTACCAAGTACAGAAGGAAACTTAAATGATCTATTTAAATATTCAGGCAAAGAGGCAGTTAAAGTGCTAACATCTCTATGTCATCAAATATGGAACAAGACTGTGTCTAAAAGTTGAAAAATATTGAGATATATATACTGTATATACCTATACCAAAAAACAGAGATAAAAGAGAATGTGCAAATTACTGAAATATTGCACTAACTCCTTGTACAAGTAAAGTATTGTCTAAGTGTTTACAAAGAAAAGTACTGTAGAACCATACAGGGAGAGAGAAATGCCAACAACAGGTCTCAGAAAAGGCAAAGGGACACCATATACTGTAGTTAAGATGGATAATGCAGAGAATAAGATGATTACAGCAAGGCCTTTGATGCTGTAGTTCATGTCACAATGTGGAATATATTAAGGCCAATAATGTGCCTTATTCTTCTGAGGAACCTTTACAATGGGTTCAGAAAAACAGGATGGTTCTGAATATGGATGGGAGTGAGACAAGGATGCACATTGTCCCCATATCTTTTCAACTTACACTGCAAATATCTTATATGAATGGTAAGGCTGGGAGAAATGACAAGCTGGAATCAAAGTTGAAAGTCTCAACACTAACAGTTTGAGATATGCATAAAAGAGCACTTTGTTAGCTGAAAGAAAATTTTTAGAAAAGCTAATTATGAAAGTAAAAATAGAGAGTAAAAAATATGAGTTAACAATAAATATTAAGCAGACAGAGCTAATATTTACCAGCATCCTTAGCAAAATCACAGTTGATGGTAAAAAAAAGTCAAGAGAAGAGATATTTTTGTTAAGTTGGGTTCAATAGGTAAAGATGCACAATGTGTTGAGTAATTACATAATCACAGGCTATAAGGCTTGGAAAGTAACTTGTCCAATCTGCTGGAAGAATCCCTACTACAGCATTCCCCAAAAATGGCCATCATCTGCTGAAACATTTCCAGGAGAGGAGAGTCCACTATCTTGTAAGGAAGTCTGCTCCATTACTGAACAGCTTTACTATTATTATTTTACTATTAATTTAAACCCACTCTTTACTGTATCTTGTTTTCTGAAGCAATAATGAACAAGTCTACCCATCTTCTATACCACAGCTTGTCAGATATTTTAAAAAAGCTATCATATCATCCCACAATCTCCTGTCCAGGCTTAACATGTCCAACACTTCTAACCATTCTTCTTAAGTATTTCCTCCCAGGCCCCTTATGACCTTAGTTGCTCTCCTCTGGATACAGTTCAATTTGTCAATGTCCCTCCCAAACTGTGGTGTCCCAAACTGGACACAATATTCTAGGTACGGTCTGACCAATTCAGAGAGGAACTGTGCCTTCTCCTGATCTTAACATTATATTTTTGTAATGCAGACTAGGATTGCTTTTCTTAGCAGCTGCACCACACTGTCAGCTCATGTACAGTTTGTGATCCACCAAGTCTCCCAGGCCATTTTTGCATGTCTTCCCAATACGGTTTCCCCAATACTATATTCATTGTTTGATTTTTCCTACTCTAATGTAGAACTCTGCATTTCTCCTTGTTGAAGTACATTTCTGCCCATTGCTCCAAGTTGCCAAGATCCTCCTGAATATGGATGCTATCCTCTCAGTATTTACTATCCCCATCTTTCTGTTAACTGCAACTTTGATAATCATATTTTCTAACCCCTTATCAAAGTTATTTATAAATAAGTTCAACAGCACAGAGCCTAGAACACAGCCATTCAATATTTCCCACCAAGTTGATGTAGCACTGTTTGAGGTACACTTGGTCAGTATGCTTGTTCATCCAGTTTTCTATCCTTCTAATAGTAGCACAGTCCAACCCCTATTTTGCCATCTTCTCTACCAGTATGTCAAGGAAGACCTTATTGAATGCTTTACTGGTCAGAGTATTTTGTATGTGCTGTTTCTGAAATGTATCACTTTTACCTACCTTGTCAGGCAGAATTATCATGAAAAGCTTGCTTAAGAATACAGTATCTTACACAAAACTATTTTTAGGGTCAGTGTTTTAATTCATTCTCATGTTATTTTGAATAACAAACAATATCAGCATTACTTCATGCTGGCAGAACATGAGTGGAAAGATCCTGGCAATATTTTCATAGGTTTTGAGTTTTGCCAGCTCAGCTGCAGTGCAATGCAAAGGATAAGAAAAGCATATGACTAAGAGGCATTTTCACACTGACACAGTGGGGGCAAACCAAACCATTGTAATATACAATATATTACAATGTATATGCTGAGGCAGGAATAGCAAGTTAGTGGAAACCAGAAGATAAAGTAATTGGCCATAGTCAAGAAATTTTGCAGAATGTGTATATATAATAGCAGTCTGTCAGTCCCTATTTTCCAACACTTTTTTCTTTACCAAATTAAAATACAGGCAAAAAACTAACAGCATTAAAACAGGTTTAGGCAAGTACTGAAAATCCCCTGGGCAACCCAGAGGGAGAGTAACTGTTTATTATTTGAGCAACAAACAGTACATGAACAACCTCCTACTTAATCCAATGGAAAATATTTTTCTTCAAAAAATATTTCAAAAATATTACTTCAAAGTAAGTTAGGTCTTCAAAATGGCTATATGTATTTCTGTTCTACGATCCATTAATTAATCCTGCTGTATTAACTTTAAACTGCGGGAATGTATCAAAAAGAAAAACACACACGAGAACAAGTAGGACAGTTTGTTTCAGTTCCAACCTTATCCTTGCTGTCCCTTAACCAACAACTTTGTATTATACCCATCAGAAACAATTTGGTTTTATTTCATAAAGCTATATGAAATGTCCCTCAAACTGAGAAATACTAAACCATGCTTAAAATCAAACTCTTGTTTTCTCTTCCTACATGTTTTTTTTTAAATGTAAGATGGTTTACCACAAGCTTCATAGTTTTAGCACAGGTCTGCTCTTGACATACATCTTTTGGGGTACTCTGTCCAAAACAACAATGCTTTGGTAGGAAATGGATAATCTGTACTGAGATGTGTAATAGCTATCTAACTCCTAGTATCATGACAATTCCTGTCATTAAACCATAAGACTAGGTATAACTAAGCCAATCTTACGGAGCACTGCCCACTCTGGTAGTTACATTCCGAGATAAACAGGGCTAGGTCCTTCACATCACATACTATCTGCATTTTAAATTGGAATATTAAGGACTAAATATTTCAGACGTACAAAGCAGATGTTCTACCACTGAGCTACAGCCCTTCCCCACTGAGGGCTGCCTGCTAAATGGCGGGCTTTTGTAGAACAATATAATCTGTCATCTAATGGGGACAGTTGCCAGGAAAAAAAGCACATCAGAGGTCCACACTCAGTTCTTATAGTCTTCCAAACACAATTCAGGTTTTGATTTGTGAAATCTTAATAGCCCCTTTGTACCCCATGAAATCTATTTCTAAATCTGACAAAACAGTACCTTCCTAGCTATTCTGCTTACTAAAGCTGAATACTGCTAACACCCTAACTTCTTCTTCTATTAGGTAAAACCATCCTTTCAGAAATCTGTCAAAGTCGGGAATTAGGAATTTTTCCAGAACTTTTAGGATTTTGTTTTGTTTCCTACCGTGTTATAGAAAATGTACAGTGAGTCTGCATCTTGCAAATGTCAGAGTGACAGAAAGCAAGGACACTTGGTACAGTGTGATCTCAGACCATCTTTCCCCAGGATAGTATCTTGCAAATATTCTGAGATTTTGGAGAACTGATGTAAACACATCATGACAGTTCTTCAGCTGATGTCAACAAACTGTGCCAGCTTTACTGAAGCACCTCCAATTTACCCAAGTTACTGAGAAGACTCCATTTAATAATTTGAAAATTACACCCATCTAGAGCAGAGAAGTGACTTAATGCTCATGTTCCTAGCTTCTGACCCCAAGTAATATTGCCCACATATAAAAGTCAAAGGTAGGTAATTCATGGAGATAAGTAAACTACAAAAGAAGACTGTTTGCCTAATTGAGATAAGAACTGCTCCTGATACTGGGATTTGACTTACAGATGTCTCTCTAAAAGAAGTAGGAAAACTGGAGTCAAAGTCTATTAAATGCAAACATATGCTTATTTATAATTGCTGCTTAAATGTGCTGTACCATACTGCTAGGGATCAAGCATTTTTTTAAAAAACAAAATCCAGTACAAATTTATTATATTGGTCTCTGTCTCATAATCCCATCTTTAAAAATCAAAAACCAAGTGTTTCTATTTTAGTTTTAAAATTATTTTTCTACATTTCTGAAATTACAATGTAGCCTACATGGGCTTTTTCGAATATGTTCCCAAACATAACAGCCAGACTAAAGAAGATTCCGACAAGGCTTATTTATTGTATTGCAGCTTTTTTGATAGAAGTAACACAAGCTCCCATTTTTTTCCAGATCCATAACCCTAATTAGAGAGCATTCTTCCTTCAAACAGCTGTCCTTTCTGCCTATAGGTAACCATAATCCTCTTTATTAATTGCATTTTAATTCCATATATGACTCTTCTATTCTAAAAATGGGCTATGACTAGCAACTAACTGTTCTAAATCTGTATTTCTACTACAATGCTTCCTCAGATAGGTTCCACCAAATTTCCAAAGGATCTAGATAGTACACACATAGGTCACGGGGAAAAGTTTTCTATAAATACCCCTAAGCATGATGTACAATTTAATCTTTGTGGTAATTCAGTTTCTGCCTAGCTGAACCTCCCCGGATCTCCAGACCTAAGTCAAGTCTGCTCTTCAGTCCATCAAGTTTGCACCCAACACATTGTCATGCTCCTTCACAAGCACTTTGATATATTAGGATTCAGTTAAAAATGGTCTTGCAGTAGAAACATTCAGTAATAAGTAAATAACTGACAGAATGAATAGAAAACTAACGTTTCACAAGTCACAGGTGTTTTATTAAAGCTACCTTCTATAAATTAAACACCATAAATAATCATCTTGTGGCAACCTGCCTAGAACATGTCCATTAAGTGCCTAATACACCATCTGGAAAGTGATCATGACTAAATGTATCCAAGAAAAGTGTAAGTACCAGACAAAGACCAATATAGATACTCTACCTATGCAAAGCATACAATCATAACCAGAAAGAGAAGTCTGCTACCATTTATTTACCATCACGTATCTTTGTATGTGATATTTCCTAATAGTACTGCTCCACTATTCACATTGTTAGAGAATGCAGAGCACTGTAGGAGGTAGAAAAATGTTTTAAACTAGTATTTCTTAGTATCAGTTGCTGAGGGTACACAAAAGAAGACAGCTGATGCCTTCATATATTTGAAAGTGCCCAGAGCTATTCAGATGTCCATGCATTTTGAAAAAAGTGCTGGACCAAGTGTCCTTTGATCAAATGAACCACAGAACTTTTAATGTCCTTCTGAATGTAAATAAATATATGAATAAATAGCAGTGTGAGTTAAAGCAATGGCTCAATAAATGTTCTTATATATGTTTGTACTATAATGACAAATTAGAAGCAAAAATCACTTAGAATTTGATTTACCCCCACTAGGTTACTTTCAGAAATGATAAGAGGTCTTGCATTCTTCAGCTGAGAAAACCAACTAATGCATGCTGCAAGTTTACAAACCTACTGAATAATATGGTTCAGAGGCAGATACAATGAAGGGGAAAGAAAGAACATGTTAGGTTCTTAGAAAATATTTCAAACTTACCAGTTTTCATTTTAAAAACTGTTTTAAAAAGTAGAAAGCACATTGTCTAAGCAATTCCTGTTAGCAAGAAGCAAGCTAAATTATGTAAGGTTGAACAGAGATTCAATTGGCATACTAACTGATTGCATGTTAATATATGATGACAAACATTTATTTATGTATTTATTTTTCAGAGAACTTATTTGATTGGTCTTCTTTCTTTATGATGAACATCAAAGCCAGATGATAGCGAAGGAAGAAGGAAACAAAAAAAAAGTTCCATTGTAAACAACCACTGCCATCAATAGCTCTAAAGTGATTTTATAAATATTAATACAAACCATAATTTGCTTTTTAAAATAATTCATCTAAAATTAAAATTCAATCTGATCATAAATCAGCCACGGTTGCTGTTTATTGCAGAGTTTTTTGCTTTTTTACTTTTTGCATATATTAATATTTTAAAACAGCATCCTTATTGTGCCTTTCTTGAATAAAACATACTCTTTAGTGACTCTTTCATAAAGCCACTTTTGTTTGTGGGTGTGTTCGTACATGTGTAAAAAATGTACACCCCATCTAAGAAATATCTTCAGACTTATGAAATCAAACAAAGATAAACCAAATCTGAAAAAAATGCTTTTCTCCAAAGAAGACCAAGATGAAGAAGAAAGTCCGATTCAGAAATCATTCTCCTTCCCTGCCTACAACCACCCCGCCTGCCCACAACCTCCAGGAGCCAAGAAATGCTCTCTAAAGGAACAGCAGGTGGTACTGATTTCCCAGCAGTAGCTTTGGCATCACCTCTCTGTCAGGAAAAGCTATGATGAACTTTCCTATGTGCATATTTTACACTCTGCTGCCCAGATCAGAGTTTTGACTGTTCCATCCTGCTGTCCAACTTTTATACCCTAGAGCAGTGTTTCTCAACCTTGGCAACTTTAAGACGTGTGGACTTCAACTCCCAGAATTCCCCAGCCAGCAATTGGCTGGGGAATTCTGGGAGTTGAAGTCCACACGTCTTAAAGTTGCCAAGGTTGAGAAACACTGCCCTAGAGCTTTCTCCTGGATGCCAGAATCTTCACAGAAAACAAGCATAGGCATGTTCCCCCTCCCCTGCCCAGCAATAGATTTCACTGCAGGTATTTTAGCATCTTTTAGGCTTCTAGCATCTCAACAGATCCTGCCCTTTCTTAAATATCAAAAACAAGTCTTACTTAAAATTATCTCCAAAGCCATTTCAATCTCTACAATTTCAGGTTCAGAAGCATTTCTCTTTCTCCTTCCCATTAGTATTTTTAACCTATCAGACTACAAACATGCCACTAGAATGACAGATTATTAAGGCCCCTGAATTTGAATGTGTGACTTCAGATCTCTCCATGTCCCCAAGAAGGGGTCTGTCAAATCCTTCTTTATCCATAATCATAACTGAGAAAACAGTAGACGTATTGTCTATACTGTTTTAAATGTTGTCTCTACACATATATTTTAAATATACCAGTAATAATTTTGAATACAGTCTCTCTATACGTTTCTGGAAGCCAACATGTAAGCATTGCCAAGGATTAATCTGAGGAAGACACTTCACAAAACAAAAATTGTTAGGTGATCCCACTGACCACCTGCACCAACACAGCAAGATTCTCAAGAATGTCCCAATTTGCCTGAATAACACTGTAGCCAGACTGGACATAACAAGTTGAGGGAGGATGGGTCAGCTATGGTCTCTAGCTTTTGAGAAAAAATATATTGCCCACGGCTTAAAAAAAGTTGCCAATCCCTGTAATAAAGAATGGAGCAAATATATCCATTCTCTTTTAATCCAGAGGGTAGGACTGGGACTTAAGGGAGAAACAGCAACAGAGTAGATTTCTGCTAAAGATTACAAGTTAACTCTATACAGAAGAAAATTATTTGCCACCTGATAACATTGTCCATGAAGTACTGTATGTAGGCTTCTCTCCCCTGGAATATTTAAGCCAATCATCACTCAACCAAGACTGAGTCAAAAGCAAGATCCTTCAATGTCCCTTCCAACTCCATACAGCTACGGCAACTAATACGATTACCATTCCCTTAAATCTTCCTGTATTTAACTAAGATAGATAGATAGATAGATAGATAGATAGATAGATAGATAGATAGATAGATAGATAGATAGACAGACAGACAGACAGACAGACAGACAGACAGACAGACAGACAGACAGACTATCTATCTATCTATCTATCTATCTATCTATCTATCTATCTATCTATCTATCTATCTATCTATCTTTTAAAGGGGTATGGATTTTGTATACTCTGGCATTATGTGATTTCAGTCCATTCACTTGTGCTTCTGTCCTGAAAGTCTGAAAGTCCTGAAAAGACAGAACTAGCTGTAAATTGTAATAGAGAAAGAAAGTAAATTAAATTATTGTTGCAGCATTTTGTAAAAGGGTTTGGAATAGTCACTTTGCATATGAAAATCATTTTGGTCAGGTATCATGCATCCACAAATACAGCAATCCCAGCATGTAGAGCTAGACACTGAAAGCAGATATCAAAGACTGCAAATAAAGTTCTTGTTTATTTTATTTCAATGATTCTTAAACAAATGTCTTTCAATATACATAATTTTCCATTTCACAGATCACCAACCAGCATCCCCAACAAACAAGTATTTCCTAAGAAACAAACTCAGATTGACCCTATTAACTGTTTTTGCTGTAACTAGCTAGATACTATGGAAGTCATTCCTTTCTATAGATTCTCTGAAGTATGTATCTGATATATTGCCAGTTTAGATTTTATGGTTTTCAGTATGTAAAATCTTCTAGTTTAAACAATTTGAATAAAAGAATCTGCCAATTTTTGACCAGATAAAATATAACTATGCATGAGTTTAGTCCTCTCATAGATGCACCCAATTCAAATAATGCTGCCAATCATACATCCGCATCCACACAGGAAGTTGTGTTCTTCCAAGAATTAAGGCACCTTTCCCCCATTATCTGATCTTTTCAATTTATGTTCTGAGCACATGTAATACTGGTAAGTTTTGCAAACCAAATTACACAAACATCACTCACAGAACATCATAGATACAAACCATCCTAAGAAAATGTATATAACTATCTCTATAGAACCAACATATGGTCATAATTAAGCCATTTCTTATGACAGTAAATACATGTAGCTTTGGTTGCCTAGTTTTTTGGCCAAACCATACTTTTATCAGCCAAGCAGTGGTATAGTTTTCCTTAAAATAAATATGTCAACCCAGGAAACAGTCTCTGACTTTCCCCTCATTTAGATTGCTTCTACTATATACTATTCTCAGCCTTCTCTCAGAGTGAGTCCAAAAAAATTCAGAGAAACATGTATTTCAGGTAACTTACGATTGGTGAACACTACAGTTGTAAAATACAAAATCCACAGATGCAAACTTCTTCCCTGTCTCTTTGGACTTGAGATAGAGCTTTACCACTCGCTTATCACCTAGAACAGAACAAAGCAAGCATACAGATCAGAAATAATCAACAGATTGGCATGGACATCTGTGAAAATAAGACTTCTTGATTTGACCAGATTGGAATAAGTAGTTCTGACTGAATTGAGAAATAGTCTCAATGAATACCAATGACATGAGAAAACATTAATCATGGAAGAACATGATCCATCCATGCCACTTTTCTGCTTTCAGGATAGCTATACAGTAATGATTTAGAGAGTAAGTAACCTTGCTTAGTGCAAAACTTTAAAAAATCAGGTGAAAGGCTATGATAATAGGTCTTTAACTGCCTAGTACATAATTTATATTTGGTATTCTCTACCTTAAATAATCAGAATGAAATCTAATCTAGATGCTCTCTAGATCTAATCAATCCTATCTAGGAACTTTCTGCAGATGTAATTGGGAAAAGTGCCGGATTGAACTTTTTAAAAATGGGAAACCAAGAGATTTGTGGCAAATACAACTCAATGAAAAATTAGCCTCAGCAAATCACTGGATCATTCTCAAGCTACTATATCCAAGTTGACAAAATGTATATCCAATGACAAAACTGACTTTCCCAGTCCCTCAATTAACATGCATCTCAGTTATTGGCCTTCTTTCTCTACCTGCATGTTACCTTTCCCTCAGGCCAATGTGTTATATCTTCTTAAGGGATTTTGATCTTCTCTATATCAAAAACATCCTGAGTATCTGAGATCAGCATAGATTATACTATCAGAACACAGAGGACTGAAGTAAATGCCTTCCATGTGGGGATAGAAACAACAGCATACTTTTAAATAGTGCTTTTCATTACCCAGAGAGGAGGATTTTGTAATGGAATAAACACTACAAAAAGCGTAGATGGCTCCACATTTATATTTCTTCAGCTCCTTCAAAACCGATCAGGGTTTATTGTGGTTCTACATATATCAAAGTGTGTTAAAATGCACCCAATTTTAATAAGGTGAGGTAGACATATCTACAAACTTACAGAGACATTGTAAAAACATGTTCCCAAAGCATCAGAAGACCCAATTTTTAAGCATTCTAAAACAGGTTACATAATCTATTCCACTTTACTGTCATAACAATAAGCTACAGTAGACTGGCCTAGCTACTGTATTACTTAAATATTTGTTGAAAAATTCAGTTCCCTAAGTACATTCAGTTTGTTCTAAACTTAACTGGTGCAGGCTGATGAGATGATCCAAACTCACCTTGCCCTCTGGTAATAGGTATGACATCTTTTGTAGATGGAGAACTACAGTAGATTCTGCCATCTTCAATACGGCTTTCAGATTCCGTGAAATCTTCAAAGGAGCAGTTCACACCAGCCAAGAGATCAGGAACATTCCAGGCTTGCAAAACCAGCTGACAGAATGGTGGGGGAATCAGACACACACACACACACAAAATCTATTCAGTGATCTGTTTTTAAAAAGGATCTATAACAAAAACCACATACTTCACCATCCTAAAGAAATATACTGACATCAAGCTAACTAACAAGACTGTATAGAACTCAAAGTTAAATGACCCACCGGGACCTCCGACATGGTGACTGATATATTCCTAGGCTGAACAGTAAGTTGAACACACTGGCGCAGATCTGAGGCAAAACGCTGATGTTCATCAGCTCGATCACAGTGGTCCTTCCGAGAGCAGCTGTGAAAAAGCAGAATACAATGTCTGTAAGATTGTGGTAATCTTTAGCTACAACTTATAATGTTCTCAGTACGTTGCTACATTGATGACTAATGACGTGCAAAAACCTATTTTATTTTCATCTGCTAGTTCATTTTAGTTTTATTTAAATTCTGCCCCATCTTTCATAACTGCTTTGTCAGTTACGATTGAAATGGAATAAAAGATGCACAAATAAATAAACGAGAAAGCCCTTCCTACATTTCACAAATAATAAAAGAGACCGCAAGGTATTATCAATTGAAAGCAATATAGAACAATATATGCTGAATCTTCACATTCAAATAATCACTGAAACATTTCTTTGGCAATTCAACTTCTTTTTGTGTATTACTGTATATTCTGCTCTTGAACCCATTTCCATGTTTATAAAAAAACTAATGCCTAGCTACTGGTCAGTATAAGGATGGCATTCAGTATCTCAAAGAATCTCTGAAAAAAATAAAGATGGGTTTTATGCATCATTTTGGCCACCATTAAAATTAATCTTAATGAGAGAGGAGTAAATGAAACACTGTACAATACAAATATAGGTATGTCTTCTCAGAGGAAGCCTTAATGATAGTACAAAAGTTTGTTGCTAGGTTATTAAAATCTATGTTTTACTGCAAAAAAATCTGAGTTGTGAGAACAAGCCTTATTCTGCTGAATAAGCCTTATTTTTCTGATTTGGTTTGCTTGTTAAATTAAATTTAAGTCTTTCTCTCTTAAAATTAGTTCTTCAAACAAAGAAACCCACCCTAGATTATTACTCCTTAAAGTTAAATTATTATTTTTATGTTGGGATTTTAATTTCATCTGCAATTGTGTATGGATTATTAAGGACTGTAACACAATAAAGTAATCTAACAAATACTTACCGTGCCGAACAGCTTTATAATATTCAGTGATTGTATAAATGCTTGTAAGTGTGCAGTGAATTTTACATGCTTTTGTAGTTGTGATCTTTACAAAACCACTACATGGTAAGTCACAGAATCACAGAATAGGAAAGAATCTCAATGTATATCTCATTCAATATGCTGATTATGCAAGAAATCCTTTAAAACTATATTAGCTTCTCAGACCTTTTTTAAAAACGTCCAACGAAGGAAAGGCAATCCGGTCTACTATCAAACATATTGATTATCTAAAAGCTAGGAAGATATTTCTAAGGTTACAAAAAGTCTTGTAATTTGAACGAGTTGGTCTGGATACTATGAGCAACAGCTCCTTCATCTCTGTACAATACAAACATAGGGATGCGAAGATGCGAAGATGGCTACCATGATACCTTTTAATCATGTCTTCTCAAAATAAGCATATGCAATGCTTACAATCTTTCCTCATAGGCTCAACATATTTATCACCATCCTCTAGATGTATCCTAGTTCATTAAGAGGCTTCTTAATGTATGACAGCCAAAGCTGCTTTTTTCACTATGCAAGTGGAAGGGGTTAAAATTAAGAGTAACTTACCTATGGCCATCTAGCAAGTTCATGGCAGAGGAAAAATTCAAGCTGGGAATTTCCTGATTCAGTTCTCAATATCTGTATGACACTGATGATGCAACCTTATACTTGGGCATTTGTATGTCTGAATTAGATCCTTCTTCAAATTTCTGTAGGGCAAAGGAATAGGGCTCATCCTTTAACATCCTACCCTATGCAATTCCATGCTCTTCCCATCTCATGTATTATGGTTTTACTTGCTGGAGTCCTGCTTCAGTTTCCTTTGTGCCCTTATAGTTCATCACATTCATCTATGCTCTCGATTAATCATAAGCAACTCCAAATATTCCATCTATTTCATCAAGGCAGCCACCCCGTTGCCCCCGTACACTGTTCTATCCAGGTATTCTGCCTCCATTAATAAGTTTAAATGAGTTTCTTTTACTTTTCCTCCCTGCATTTGTGATAACATTATTTCATTATGGAAAGCATTTAATTAAGCAAAGGGCAATACAGAATAAGCAGATACACATGCACCTTTCAAGGTCTTGGTAATCTCAGTGATTTATCTCCGAAGCAAGTGCCAGCATGACACTGCACAGTGGAGTTTCTGAGCCACTACCGCATCCCACCCATAACCCTGGGATGCTTCAGGGAAAGAGATGTCTTTGAATTTTAATTAAAATGCTCCACATGGCTAAACCGTCAGGACTCTGTAGCTTCTAACAACTTTCCCCCCTCAAGCCCAAAGGAAACCACCCTTTCTTATGTCTTTCAGATTTTGTTTTGTCCCTTCTCTTTTATGCTTTCATTAGTAACCCTATATGGGAGGCCCAATTCCCGAGTTAGACACTGAATTATAGGTTAGTTTTGATCAGTAGCAGGAGATGCACATGATCTTCAGAGAGAACCAGATTAATGAGTATAAAGAATAAAGTCTCCTTCATACTATTCTTCTGCAGCTAAAACAGGGCTAGAGATCATTCCCAAGAATATTCCCTGTGGCCAAATGCTCCTGGATTGGCAGCTCAACACTGCCCTAGATCAGGCCATTTTCAGTGGGAATAACTTAACTTTTCCAAAACAAGAAGCATTGTGGTACCTGCAACTGATGCCAACAACCAACATAACTGAAAGCATTTGATAGCTACAAGTATTGACATTTTATGCCGAGCAATAGAATTGCATTCATAAAGGTGTTAAGGAAGTTTCTTTAAAGTATAGACAAGACAAAGATAAAATATTTTCAAGCAGGACGTGTGATGAATTCTAAATATGCTATTTGTTGTTGTTCAGTCTTTAAGTCGTGTCCGACTCTTTGTGACCCCATGGACCATAGCATGCCAGGCCTTCCTGTCCTCCACTGTCTCCCAGAGTTTACTCAAATTCATGTTCATTACATCGGTGATGCTATCTAACCATCTCATCCTCTGCCATCCCCTTCTCCTTTTGCCTTCAGTCTTTCCCAGCATCAGGGTCTTTTCCAGTGAGTCCTCTCTTCGCATTAGGTGGCCAAAGTATTTGAGCTTCAGCTTCAGTATCTGTCCTTCCATTGAGCAGTCAGGGTTGATTTCCTTTAGGATTGACTGATTTGACCTCCTTGCAGTCCAAGGGACTCTCAAGAGTCTTCTCCAGCACCACAGCTCAAAAGCATCAATTCTTCGGCGCTCAGCCTTCCTTATGGTCCAACTCTCACAGCCATACATTACTACTGGGAAAACCATAGCTTTAATTATACGGACCTTTGTCGGCAAGGTGATGTCTATGCTTTTTAATATGCTGTCTAGGTTTGCCATAGCTTTCCTCCCAAGGAGCAAGCGTCTTTTAATTTTATGGCTGCAGTCACCGTCTGCGGTGATCTTGGAGCCCTAGAAAATTATTCCAAGTAATTCAATATCTACGTTCGCTGTATATGTGTATGTTTGCGTGTTTGTGTGTGTATCACTATTAAGATGCTGCACTCTCTCTCAAAATAAATAAATAAATAAATGGTGGACAACTGGTCCCAGGGCACCAAGCTATTTTTTGGAATGCACATTCTATGTCAATATATGCTGGAATGAGAGTGATTCCTGCTGTGTTTCAAGATAGGAAGTAGAAAATTTAATCCTTAGCCACCCACACACCAGACATTCAGAAGCTGCTGATGCAGTAGACAACTGGCAGCTCAGAGCTGGCTGCCATCAATCACCTTTACAGCATAAAGCATATACCACAGAGGCAAGAGCAGACTAAGAATACACACTGGACATTGAGGTTTACTTCTCTCAGCTTGATACAAACAGGTGAGGACTACTAGCAATTCTCTGCTCTATTCCCCACTGTGCTAGTTCCACATTCATGCAAACCAGCAGGATAAGGGATTCCTGGCAGCTACAATGGACAGAATTTTTAATCCCTAGCAAGGTTGGAGGAAAATTTGCTGAGCTGTCCTACTATAGGAGATTCAAGGTTGAATATACATGACAGACCTACTCACTCAAGCAAAACAAGTAATTTCCCCAACATTACAAAATTAAATGATAATGTCACCCTTATCCTTATCATAGTTATAACACTTTATGAGTATGCACAGCACTTCAATCTTATTATTGCAATCTTATAATAACTCCATGAACTCAGTATTATATAAACATGAGAGAGCGAGCAGTGCTGTGCTAAGAAGTAGCATTTTCCATAAGTGAGTTCCTGGCAGAGGAAAATTTGAAGATTTCTGAATTTCAAAAGCATATAAGAGAACTCCACTGGACCAGCAAACGTCCACAGCTTCCTGCATTTTGCTTTTTATAGAGGTTAACCAAATGCCACCAAAAGCCCATAAGCAGATCTAGAAATGAACTCCTCTTGCTGTTTCCTCAGCTCTTCACATTCAACAGTCTACTGTTTTTGAATAATGAGATCTCATAGCAGCCTTGTGATTAATGCACTCCAAACTCACTCCTGTCAACACCTACTGTCATTTTTCAACTCTATGCCTTCTACCATGTTTCTTGCAATTTCCCCCTTTTTCTGTTGGTCCTTCTTATCCTTAGCACCCATTGCTTTAACAAATTGTTTTCTGATTTAACTTAGCCTCCATACATATGCATATATGGCCATCTTTTGCTACTTTCCCTCAATTACAGTCTTCCCAAGTTCCTGTCTTATGCATTTCATGCAATCATATACTCTATGGCAGGAGCTATGGTACTTAGGTGTTCAGTACATAACATTGATACATTTTTCATTTTTATTGGTGAAATTTAACAGACTATTACAACCAAATACATTAGTGATTATACTGTAAAAATGCACATCATAGTGATTAAAATAAGTTAAACATAAAAGAAAAAAGAACTAATAAAAAAGAAAAAAATAATATCATCCATATAGCATCAGCATAAAACTCTTCCAGTCTCTAAACTTAAACATTACAGCTAGACCGTACAGAATCATATTGCTCTTTCTACATAACCCTGTTACTAAATAAATGATTAGTAGTACTATTGTAACAGGTTTGTACGCACTGAAAATGTCAGAAATAAGGCTTCCACAATGGGACAGAGTTTTTATAGATAAATAAAGGAGTGTCGAGAATAAGAGGCAGGAGACACCATCGAATCAAATCAAATCAAATCAAATCAAATCAAATCAAATCAAATCAAATCAAATCAAATCAAATCAAATCAAATCAAATCAAATCAAATCAAATCAAATCAAATCGACAACTCAGCATACTTACATATTATGTAGGACACACCAACCACAGTGAGGATCCCTGGAACCCAGGCAGAGTGCACATGTTGTATATTGCTCACAGCTTTCCACTGGCACACGAGTCACCTGGGGGGTAAGGACTAGTGTTAAATAAATTCTTACTTCAGAGAATGTCAAGCCACAGTCCTTATTCATGTGAAATTCCTAGTGCTTCCTCTTTTTCCCCATTTACCATCAGGTAACTGAAAATAGGTCCCCCAATTTCAGCACCCCATTCATTGGTTATAAGGGAAGGAAGGGTGGAAATTTCAGGAGCAGGAGCTAAAAAAGAGAAGTGTGCCTACTCTGTCACGGCACGAGCCCTCTGGAATGAGATTCCTCCTGAGATCCATGTGGCTCCCACCCTGATGGCATTCCGGAAAGTCTTAAAGACCTGGCTGTTCTCCCAGTTGGGGCTAGGGTGGATGGGGCCCCTGTTGGATCTGTTTGGGGGTATGGGTGTTGTTAGCTGGACTTGCCATCAGCTCTTGTTCTTTTTTATCATTTTATTATAATGCATTTTTTAGTTTGTTTGGGGTATTTTGTCAGTTTGGAATTTTTTTTATCTGTTTGGTGCTTAAATTGTATAAATTAAATTAAATTTAAAAAGGGCCTTGCCTGAAGCAGAGATGCGCTTCTTGGCAACTCAAGACAATTATTTCCCAACACCAATTCCCTCTGTCTAATACTATGTTACAACATTATGGTGTTGTACTGAGGGGAGGGAATTATGGTTACCAACCATCATCTTTTAAACATTCAATTCTCCTTTGATATAGGTAATTGGGAAGGGGTGTTATGACAGCCAGCTGTTGAAAGGAATACTTCATTGCTTCTGCCAGAAGAAAGCGCCACTGCCTTTGTGAAACAGATGGCAGCACTGAAAAAAGGTGAGGCAGAGGACCCTTTGTCTACCACCCCAATTGTTCTCCGTGGATTACACAACATGATTACAATACAATCATTAAGGGGGAAAAAGCAATCCAGTTAGCATTGGAAGCATTCTAGAATTCAAAATTATTTCCTCATTCCTTCAGCTTGTTCTGCTATTTCAAGGGAAGCATACTTTTTTCCCAAACTGGGGTCTCCACTTGAATGATGTGGTAGGGTTACACTCCAGAAAGTATGCAAGGCCTAGATAATTATAGTAGTTATTTTACTTTAGACAACATTAATTACAGTACATATGATTACTCCCCATTAAATTCTCCCCATCACATCTAAACATTTCAGTTTAGTGGCTATTTAGTGATGGGGCCTTGATGGTCTCCATGTGGTCTTTGGGCCTAAGATTGCACATGCCTCAAATACAGGACCCTCCACAAACAGTTGGAAAATATGACAGCTTTCCTCGACCATATATACTGGATTTGGGCTCCCATAATCACCTGCCAGCATAATTATGTTATGATCATTCTACATATCAGATAGGGCACTAGCTTGGGGGGAAATGGAGTACAATACAGCCTACTATTATTAGTGCTATAAAACCTGCAATGGGATTGCACTGAAATAGCTAAATTTCAATCAAATGAGATACAATAAGCACATATTCCCTGTAGGTAACGCTGAAATCACCCAAGGACTGATTCAGGAATTAGCAAAAAAGGATCTGTCTGAACAGTACAACTCAATTTTGGACATGAGGGTCCTCTTGAATAGTAGGTAGGAATGCCAGCAAAGGTGCAGAAAATCTCACACAAATTAAGCAGTTTTGTATAGGGAGGGGGGAAAAAACAAGAAGAACAAAATGCAAGCTTGCTTTGCTCATGGATTAAAATAATTTTTCAGTTCCCATTCTTGCAATCGCCATATTTAAAGCCAAATACCCTCAGTGGGCCTGAAAGGGTCCACAAAATATAGGTCAAACACCAAGGTTCTAAGTCCAATGTTAATGATTGGAGGCACCCTGCTACTTCTTTGAGGCTGGTGGTCACCGAAGAGGGAAAGGAACACACATTTTTGTGCTTTCAGTTCTCTCAATATTCCCTAGAGTCATCCCTGAGTCTAGGAAATAAAATTCTGGGTTTGTTAGACCAGTTTCCAACTCAGAGGAGCCCCTCTGAACAACAGCTGAGAAGAGCTCTTTCTAAAAGGGAAGAAAGGAAATATCATGAGGATGGAAATGGCTGAAAGGAGTAATCCACTGTGTAGACTAGAATGGTATCAAACACAAGACTAAGAACTGCTGAGTACACACTGACGCCAGTATGAATGCTTTCCCAACATGTAGCTCATGGAAGCATAACAACTATACTTTCTCAGCCTTAAGAAAGGACAACACCACCCTAGCTTCCTATAGTATGTGGCAGTCATCTTTACCCCACTTTAAATTTCCATGTTATCCTATCCTTTCTCAAGGAAGTCAGAGGAGTATTCATATAGGATACCCTGAGGTAATAGTATTCATCACATCATCTCTGTGAGATTATAACCAATCCAAGGGCATTCAATGAATATCAAGAAAAATATAGTCACACACTAAGCCATGAACTATGTTTTATAAATCATAACATCTTTGTTCACGAAACCCAATAAACCAAAATCAAAGATGTTTTAGTGTTCAGCTTGAAATTCACCATAATGTCTCTTCAATTTAGAAACCTGTTTTCCAGAGTTCCTGGCCATATGGACAGAGCCTTATCTATGTAGAAATTGGGCAGACACTGAGTGAATGTGTATCACTCAGAAGTGGGGTCTGTCACTTCATGTTCTTGCATATTTGTGTTCATGCTTCCTGGATGAGTCATGAAAACAGAGCTACACACTGCCTCCAATTTCCACAGGACATATCTAGAATAGTTTCATTATGGATAAAGGATCTATAAGGATTAAAGACTCAAAATATGTACATGTTTCTCAGTTACTACATATTTATTTTGTTTCTAATGTACAGTATATATCTCCACAAGACAGCTAGGAGTATCTATTTATCTGTTCCATACATTCAACATTTTTGAGAAATTGATTTCAACCATTCTCTGGGAGCCAACTGTTTATTTTATTTACCAAAAGGTTTATCACTTACTCTTCACTATTAAAACAGAAAACGAAGCAGACAGCTACAGTATGCCAACATCCCTCTGTAGATCTGCATTCTATCTCAGCTCTATCAGGAAGACTTGTCTATTACTTGCTTTTTATAGACAGCCAGAAAGTGAAATAAAATCTGGCTTCTGGGCAATTGGCCACTTAAGAAATTTACCTACATAGTAATAAAAATTGTTTACCTTTTCTCATTTATGTAAATCTTTCATTTTAACACTAAAACTAATAGTTCATACTTCAAATATGAATCGGGCAAAATAATTCAAAACCCAATGCTTATATGAGTTTAAATATACAAATAAAAGCCTGGTTCAGAAAGCAATTAACCATCTTCTTAAAAAAAGAACAAGATTAACAACTTTAGAAACTGTTCTTCTCCAAACCTTAAAACATTTATAGAAGCACATACATACAGGTAACAATTTCACAGCCTCTAGGACAGGACTTTCCAAACTGTGTGTCGCAACACAATACTGTGTCGCCTGGGGGCCCCAAGTGTGTCCTGTTCATCAGCAGAAGCGCTGATGAAAATGCCCTCGGTTCCGGTAGGGAAGCGAAAATCGTGTGTGCACACTGCCCGGCCGCTTCCCTGCTGCACAGCTGACTGGCGCGGGGGGGCGGGGTGGAAATTCTTTGCACCGATCAGCTGTGCGGTGGGAAGCGGCCCGGCAGCGTGCGCGGCGAGGCTTTTTGCCTCCCTGCCGGAACCGAGGGCATTTTCAGGGTACCCGGAGCCTGCCCTTTCTAAGCGGCAGCGGGCCATCAGCGCTTCCGGGTTCCAGGACACTGCTGCTGCCGCTGCCCCTTCAAAAGGACAGGCTCCGGGGACCCTAAAATGCCCTCGGTTCTGGCAGGGAGGCAAAAAGCCTCGCCGTGTGCATGCGCACGCTGCTGAGCCACTTCCCGCCGCACAGCTGATCGGCGCAGAGAATTTCCACCCCCGGCCCCCCATGCGCCGATCAGCTGTGCAGCAGGGAAGCTCCCTGCCAGGAACCGAGGGCATTTTCGGGATCCCCAGAGCCTGCCCTTTCGAAGGGGCAGTGGCAGTGCTGCTGCCGCTTCAGGGTTTTTGCACGCCGGCCGTTGGTGTGTCGCCAACGGCAAAAGTTTGGAAAGCCCTGCTCTAGGATCTGACTATACCTAACACTGTTTCTCAACTGTAGCAATTTTAAGACGTGTGGACTTTAACTCCCAGAATTCCCCAGCCAACAAGGCTGGCTGGGGAATTCTGGGAGTTGAAGTCCTCATGTCTTAAAGTTGTCAAGATTGAGGAACGTCATAACACATCAGTAAAGTCCTTGTACTGCCCTCTAGCTTTAGGGAACTGTAACAAAACCTACACAGTACTGGCTTCCAAGATAAATAAATTATTTATTTATTTATTTATTTATTTATTTAAATTTTAATAAATTTTAATAAATTTTAATAATTTAATTATTTAATTTAAATTTAAATTAAATTTCTCTACCGCCCATCTCGCATACGACGACTCTGGGCAGCTTACAATCAATCAATCAATCAATCAGCAAGCAAGCAAGCAAGCTCTTTTAATCTTCTATAATCTTCTATCCTTGGGATTCTCAACCCAACCAGGGTGTGTCAGGTTGCTCACAGACACCCTCTTATTGCAATCTGCAAAGGAATTGCAGGTATGCTGCAATGCAAAGCACCATTCTTTTCTTTATTTCCACAAAGGCAGGCTTTCTTCAAAAATAAAACAAGCAGCTACAGTTGAATGTTCTTTTGGTAAATGTGCCCAGAAAAAAGACAAAGTTAAGCTGAACTAGGGGTTAGAATCACAGAATCATTGAGTTGGAAAGAAACTTGGAACTCATCTAATCCAGCCCTCTGCTCAGTGCAGGATCCACTAGAGCAGTATTTCTCAACCTTAGCAACTTTAAGGTGTGTGGACTTCAACTCCCAGAATTCCCCAGCCAGCATCTGGCTAGAAAATTCTGGGAGTTGAAGTCCACACAGCTTAAAGTTGCCAAGGTTGTGAAACACTGCACTAGAGCATTTCTCACAGATGACCATCCAGCCTCCTCCTCTAGTGAAGAATGCACCATTTCATGTGGCAGCCTGTTCAACTATCTGACAGCTTATACAGTCAGAAAGTTGCTCCTGATGTCTAACCTTGAACCTATTTCCTTGAATTCTGACACACTGATTCTAGTCAAGCTCTCTGCAGCAAGAGAAAATAAGTCCATTCCCGCTTCTGTGTGACAACCCTTTACATATTTTCCCTCAGTCAGCTCTTCTGTGAGCTAAATAAACCCAGATGCTTTAACTGTTCCTTGTAGGGCCTGGTTTCCAGATCTTCACTATCTTGGTCGGCCCTCCTCTGAATTTGCTCCATCTGTCACTATCCCTTTTGAACTGTGGAGCCCATAACTGTCACAGTGCTCCAAAGGAATCTGGCCAGGGTAGAGGAGAGGGAGACAATCACTTCCCATGATCTGGACTCTATACTCCTGTCAATGCACCTCAATAAAAGGTAAAGGTAAAGGTTCCCCCACACAGTCGTGTCCGACTCTAGGGGCCGGTGCTCATCTCCGTTTGTTAGCCGAAGAGCCAGCGCTGTCCGAAGACGCTTCCGCGGTCATGTGGCCGGCATGACGCGCACGGAACGCTGTTACCATCCCATGGAAGTGGTACCTATTCATCTACTTGCATTTGCATGCTTTCGAACTGTTAGGTTGGCAAGAGCTGGGGCGAGTGCGGGAGCTCAATCCGCCACGCGGGGCTAGGGTCTCGAACCTCCAAACTTGCGACCTTCCGATCGACAAGCCTGGCGTCTTAACTGCTGAGCCATCGCGCCCCCCTGCACCTCAATAGTATTTGCCTATTTAGCAGCTGCATCATACAACTGGCCATTTAACTTGTGGTTGATCAGGACACACAAATCCTTCTCACATATAATACTGCCAACCCAGGTCACCCCCATCCTATACTAGTGGCTTACATTTTTCCCATCCAGATGCAGAACGTTACATTTCTCTCTGTGAAATTCCACCCTATTTATTTCAGCCCACTGCTCAAGCCTGTCTAGATTTTTAAAAATCTTCTATTTTTATCTAAAATATTAGCTACCCTTCACAGTTTGTGTCATTTGTTGGAATAACCTAGAGATCTATACAAGATGATAAGGAGCAATCTGACCAGTTTGTCTTCTGATAAATATTTTGTGATTGGCTATCTCTGCAGTGAGAGTTAGTTTGGTGTAGTGGTTAAGGCACTGGGCTAGTAACAGGGAGACAGTGAGTTCCACCCAACATATGCTCTGAAAACATCAAACACTGACATAAAATGTTAGGAACTCTGCTCTATTTTCAGCCTAAAAGTTAACCTGTGCATACCACAAATCCCAAAGAACGTAAGAATTCCTTTTTCAAAGCCTCTGTCCATATTGGTAGAAAACACTGGTATACATAGACATTAACTAGCCAGTTTGGTCTAGTGGTTAAGGCAACGGGCTAGAAACCAGGAGTCTTTGAGTTCTAGTCCCGCCTTAGGCACAAAAGCCGGCTGGGTGACCTTGGGCCAGTCCCTGTCTCTCTCAGTCCTAGGAAGGAGCCAATGGCAAACCAGGAGACTGAGAGTTCTAGTCCCGCCTTAGGCACAAAAGCCGGCTGGGTGACCTTGGGCCAGTCCCTCTCTCTCAGCCCTAGGAAGGAGCCAATAGGAAACCAGGAGTCTGTGAGTTCTAGTCCCGCCTGAGGCATGAAAGCTGGCTGGGTGACCTTGGGCCAGTCACTCTCTCTCAGCCCAACTCACCTCACAGGTTTGTTGTTGTGGGGAAAATAGGAGGAGGAAGGAGTATTAGGTATGTTCGCCGCCTTGAGTTATTTATAAAAATAATAAAGGCGGGATAGAAGATAAATAAATAAATAAAAGGAAAACAGGTGAGGCACAATACTGCATCTTCCCATTGTCAATCAGCTGAAAATAACTCACAATTCCAAGCACTACTCTGGCAGCCAAACTGGGTTCATCAAGCTCCAGGTGAGTCATCGCACAAAGCTAGGATATTGTTTGGCTTGATGGACCACAACTTGTGCATGCCCCTCCTAAGGTACTTCTGCAATCTTTGTTTTACTAACTGTTCTATCCAGGCCAAGAAGATGAATAATGAGGAGAGAGTCTCTGGAAACAGGAAAAAAAAGTACATTAGTCACCCCAAAGTGCTTGTTTATAAATCAAGGGCTTCCTTTTCCAGAAGTCTCATCAAACACAGAATGTACGTATAACACAAAAGCAAAGACTTCTGAAAATCCTGAATTAGTTATGCTATTATATAAGTGAATCAAATGGAAAGAGAGTAACTAACAACCACCACCACAACAAAACTTTTATGTCTTTCAGAAGTTAAGGAAGACTGATACTTGAGAGGTCATATCAAGGAGCTCTTGAACATTTGGACTTATTCCTTGCACATGGATATATTCCCTGTTCTGTATACAACAGCAAATGCTGCAGCATACATCAAGCATGCTTTCCAGGCTTAGCTTTCCATCCTATGATCTCTGTATCAACATGCACATCTCAGTCACAAAGTCCATTGGCTGAAACTTTGTTTCCTCAGTCAGTACATGGCATTTCCCCATATCACAAACTCCTTGATCGTTTTTTAGAAAAAGGCTCAACTGGACAGATTGTAAACACATTTTGCATCACCCCTGTAAGGAAGAAGAAAATACGTTTTTGTACGTTACAGTTTGCATAGTTCCAAGCAGAAACATGAGTTTTTTATATAGACTGTAGATTTGCTTATTAAGAGCCAGTTCTGTGTAGCAGTAAAGGCACCAGACTAGAAACTGGAAGACCGTGAGTTCTAGTCCTGCCTTAGGCATGAAGCCAGCTGGGTGACTATGGGCCAGTCACTTTCTCTCAGCCCTAAAAAGAAAGCAATGGCAAACCACTCACTTCTGAAAATCTTGCCAACAGAACTGCATGGACTTGTTTATGTAGTTGCCAGAAGTCAAGACTGACTCAAAGACACACAAACGTACACAAAGATTTGCTTATTAGCAGGGTATTTATTTGCTGCAATTGTGACTGATGCTGAAAGGGTTCAGTTCTTAGCACTACACCAAACTCTTATTATCACAAACAGCCAGGCTAAACCTCATTTTAAAAACCATGGGAGCTTCTTTCATTGACTTGCCTTTGCCCCAGACACAAACTATAGCCCTCACTCTTCTTAATCTGCCAGGAGGAGTCACCCTTAAAGGGTTACAAGTTCTTTATTAATTGCTTCTCCAGATTTGATTAAAATCCCCTCATTCCTCGGGCCCTTTGAGCTTTGTTACAACTGCTCATTTAATTACTTTCCACCAACACCCTGATAACAGCATGCTGTGGATGAAAGCTATTTTTATTACACAAAAGTGAGAGAAAGGGACCTGTACAAGCAGAATGATTCTTGAGTCAGTGTCATCACAGCAACTTAAGCAAATGTTAAAAGCCTCTTCTTGTTGTATCCAAGGAGATTTGGACTTCAGCTGTAAAATGAACCACGTGTGATGTTCAATAGTTTCAGTGCCAAAAGAATATACATAGATGTCTAGGCTCAAAAGAATCCACAGAATCCACTCATTACCGACCGAGGTATTACAAAACCTTCTCCCATGTTTTGTCTGTGTTCTGTGAGGGACTCCCTTCAGTTGTCTCTTCCCAGAATCTATGCTGATACTTCATAGAAGATAAATTAAGTATGGAGCTCGGATTTCATATTTTGCCTTTTTTCTCTGGAGCAATACATCTTGGCCTCTCTTCCAGGACACAGAATTTGTCTGTGATATATAAAGATGACTGCAATTGGTCAATTAAAGTACGGAAAAGAGCATCGTTTCTGGAATTCTTTTCAACGTCTTAAAAACACCTGTGCTCTAGGTCACACGACTGGAAGGAGGATGGGGGCTTAAAATGGAGAAGTTGGCAACTTTTAGTTTAGTTTTTTAATTTGGTAAGTATCTATAGCTGAGCATAGTACAAGACCTATTTTTTTCTTCATAACCACCCTGTGAAGTATGTTGGGCTGAGCGAGCGCAACTGGGACAAAGTTACAAGTGAGCTTCTGTGGATGAGGGAGGACTAGAACCTGGTCTTCCTCCTCCTAACCCAACACTTTAACCAACACTTTAACTATTAACCCATTGGCTCTATAATGCATTCCATGTCTCTGACGAATTGCTCCTCCCATAGGGATTTTTTCTGGATTATTTCCCATTGTCCCCAGGCTAATCCAGTCCTTTTTTTTTTAATTCAGGGCTTTCACATAATTTCTTCCCAATGTTCTGTTGGTCTGGAAAAAACGAGAAGCCCTGGCTGGCAAAATTCCTCCTGCTGGCTTGGGTTATGGAACTAAGAAAAGCCCTTGGTAGTTCTGCTTATTCTACTGATGCTGCTTCTCTCTTTGCTTGCTACAACAGTTACTTACAGAAACTGAACTATATATTGCATTTTTATCAAGAAGTCAGCTTGAATGGGCCACCATGTAACCACCCCTGCTGTTGACACATGTAAAACACATTCCTAGCTCTGGTTTGTGTGCAGATGTTCCATTATAAGCATCAGCACCATGGGGTGACCAGCTCTGCCCTTTAGAGCAGTAATTGGAGTCCAGATCTCTGTATGAAGACTATGAAAGCTATGCCATTTGCCCTCAGGGAAAGGGAAGCCAGCCTTTCTCTCTCCAGCTTAACCCCTTCAAAATGTGCCTGCCTGCATGTCCTAGAGGGGTGGGGCAGGGGTGGAATCTACTAGCCTAAGATTCCCAGCCTCTGCTTTGAGCTAATCCTGCCCCAGAACATTCCCAGCTCTAGCTATCTCTAAACTGAAGGCCATATTGTTAAATCACTAACCCCAGCAGAAGTCTGGATGTAAGCAGTCCAAGGTTTACCCCAAGAGTAGAATAGGTGAGAAAATGTGGAAAATTACTACCTCTAGTAAAAGTAACGGTTCCCCACGCACATTTGTGCAGTTGTGTCTGACTCTAGGGGCCGGTGCTCATCTCCGTTTGTTAGCCGAAGAGCCAGCGTTGTCCGAAGATGCTTCCACGGTCATGTGGCCGGCATGACATGCGTGGAACGCTGTTACCTACCCACCGAAATGGTACCTATTAATCTACTTGCATTTGTATGCTTTCAAATTGCTAGGTTGGCAAGAGCTGGGGCGAGTGCGGGAGCTCACTCCGTCACGCGGGACTAGGGATTCGAACCTCCGAACTTGCGATCTTCCGATCGACAAGCCTGGCGTCTTACCCGCTGAGCCACCACGCCCTCTACCTACCTCTACACTACCTCTAGACATCACTCCTAAATTGTAGATGAATCTGTCAAATATCTCACTTGCAATAGCCTCAAGCTACACTATCTAAACGACTGAACAACAACACTATCTAAATCCTTGCACAGATTGCTTCAAATGCTGCATACAGTGGAGACAATTTACCTTCATCACATTAAAACAGAATCTTATATTCAGCTATAGGCATGTAAGTGAAAAATACTGATATAATCCAGAGGCCTTGGATGGCACTTGTTCAGCTCTGGAAACATACTTTGAATTTCTAGGCATCAGTCCCTCACAGGAGAAAACAGGGATACCATGAGAAGTTAGATCTCTGCATGCTCAGGTGCCTGGGATTTTTCCAAGGCCTGCTTGACCATTTAACTATCAAGGGGACATGCAGTCTTTTGAGGCAGACCATTTTCTTTCATAGCAGGTGTGCCACTTCAGCCTCAAGCACTGGAACAAAGAAGCTCTTTTGAAAGATGTATTTAGCAGCCAAGCATGCAAGTTTTGAAAGGGTTAGATAGGCAGGCATTCTAAGTGGAGCTGGGATATGAGTAAATGCTGATAAGCATTGATGAAGGAGGAAAGGATTCTACACTACCGAAAATATCTGATTTTAACACCTTAGAATTCAAAAGGAAGAATGACTGCAGTGTAAGATAAGATTTTTGCTGTATTTTCTTCCTGTATTTCTCCAATCTAAAGAGCAGCCATGTATTTTATATCTGTTTCTCTGAGAGGAGCTAATCCTTCATTTAGCAGGATCTCAGATTTAATTGTATTTATATATTTATAAGATTTATGCCTCACCCTTTCGCAACAAAACAGTGTCTAGGTCCCTATTAGAAAAGGTGACTGAGACCACTTCCTTGGCTCATTTGGGGCTACTAGCCCATCATCTTCCAGACTGATCTACTTCTGCAGTGTTATAGCCAGAGAAACCAACTTACAGATGGGTACATCCCTTACCTTTCCACTGTTGTTGCATTTTACAGTCCGTTAACTTTCTTTTCCATGCAGTGCCAATGGAAAATGTGACTGACAAAATAAAGAATTTGCCCATGCTGATGCCAAGCAAGAAATAAAATCATATGGGCCAGATTTGCCTAGACATCTCAAACTGACATTTTACATGAAAAGAGAGCTGGATTTTTATTTCAATGTCTTCATCTGTCTTAAAATAAAACCTCTGAAGGAATGGCAAAGTACGCTGTTAACTCTAGAGTTTGTAATGTCTTTTATTTTACATGCCCGAACCATATGTTTTTATCCCAATTTATTCTTCCATTTGAAGTGTTAGCATTTAAACAGATGAGCTCAATCAGATGGTTGTGGTGCTTTTATACAAATGCCTTTGTATATGTTTTCTGAAGAAGACAGTCTTGGGCACATCACTGATGTTGCATCAATCTCCACACTAGACATCTGTAATGCAATACATGCAGGCAGCACCTGAAAGTATCCAAAAGCTTCAACTACCATATATTTCTGAAAGGAGGATAATCCTGAATTAAAGAAGATCTTCCAAAGAAACAAACAAAAGTCCTGTGCAATGCCCAGCTGCCCCATCTTCTCAACCTAGGGTTGGCAACTCCCACTTAAAACTTCTTAGAAATTTTTTTCTGCAATAAATGCATTTGATACACATGTGTACATGTGTGTGTGTGTGTGCACATACATGTGTGTGTGTGTGTATGCACATATACACACTAGGTTCACACTCTAAAAAGGGCAGGGCTATGACAAAAAAACTTTAATATTTAATAGTTTATTGATTAAAATTAATTGATTGTAAAGGATGGCACCTCATGTGTAGAATTAATTGACCCCCCATCTACCTATTGACACAAATACCCTCTCTCTTACATGTACACACATATGTAGAGGTACAGTTTCCCCTTCTTCCAGGAGAAATAATGGAAAAGTTGAAAGAGAAACCACATTCTGCCTTATATGATTTCTCATGTGCTTCTGCACCAGGTTTTCTTCCCTAAGATGCAGTGGATGTAGATGAGGTACAGGGAGACTATACCACATGGGAGACTTGTATGTCTCTATCATTATAGACCCTGACAACACGGCATGTAATGCAATGCAACAAACTTTCCCCATATCCAGTATTTTGTACTTTCTTCATGCAGACATTCTGATACAAAAAAGAGTTTATGTACTCACATTTTATATTCCTATCCTCTTTTTAAACAAAATGCTCCTCTTTCCTACATATGTTACTTTATCTGGATAGTAAAAATTATTGATTGAATTATTTATTTGTGATATATGAGTTACTTATAATTGATTTTATAATCAATTATAAGTAATTGATACTGGGGTGCTGGGGTTGATCAAGATGAGGAGTAATAGTGATTCAAAGAGTGGACTAGGAACAACCCTCTTCTATTCAGCTTATTTGTCTTTGCCAGTTCTAGAAAATATTTTATCACATCCTTCACGGCAGCCATTTTACAATGGTGTTTGTCTCATACAACTGATCATTATCTTAAATGGTATTAACCCCACAATTTCATTTCTACTTTTTTAATCCACAGGTAAAGGAAGTAGTAATTGTAGAAGAAACTATAACCCAAAACTGGATGCTACCAAATGAATTTCAAGTAACAATGACAAAACCTTTAGCCTTGGACTCTTGCACAGCAGAATTGAGATTGAAATATTTAACCACAATCGCACTATGGCATTCCTTGCCTATATAAACACCTGTTTATCTTGCTGGAAGTCATTTCTGTAATACAGTACCTATAGCAGAAGCAATCTGTCAAATAACAGGTTTTTGCAAAAGAGGTTTAATAAGTCTAAAAGAGATGCTACATGTATCTACATTTCCTTTCTAATAATAAGTTTATCCACACACACCCACTTCAATTAAATAGCTTTTATTTACTCCATGAACAAACAACTGAACAGAGATAATTTAATATGGTGGGGAAAAGACTGGTTCCTCTTTACAGCCAAATTATATGTGATGGCAACAGTTCCATTCATTCAAACCCATGTTTTCCCCTTCTATATATAAAGTTTGGGCACTTGATATTTTGAACAAAGGAGGTATTATGAATCAAAAGCACTTCTGCTGCTGTAAACTCATTGTCCACTACTCCTTAGTTAACCTCCAATTCTGGAAAAAAGCTCAGCTAGATGAAAGCTTCTGAGGAGGTAAAATGGGAACCACAAGAAGAGTTTTAGTATTCCTTATTTTGTACAATCTCGCCCACCTCCATTCACACTTAAAAAAAAAAAGATCAGGAGTGGGCAACTTTTTGAGGGTCAGGGACTGCACTTAACAGTTTTGAGGTGCTTTGGGATCACAATGGACAGGACATGGATTTTCGGTATTATTAGTAGCACTAGTTTTATAGTGGTAGATGGAGGAGGGAATATAATCCAGATAACATCTTTGTTAGTAAGAAGATCGCAGCACAGTGCACGAAAATTATTGATGATTCGATCCCGCGCACCCAACAGAGACCCATCATATGTGTAGTAAATGCTGTAGTGACACCTCAGGAGGTACCTTTTCGTAGACATTTTAACTTTCAGAAGGCTAAATGGGTGAATTTTCGAGAACAACTGGAAAAAGAGGTGGGAAAGATTTCCCCACCCCCAGATAAATATGACGAATTTGTGCATCCTGTGAAAGTGATATCAAGAAAAAATATACCAAGAGGATGCCGTACACAATATATCCAGGGTCTGATTGATGACGTCAAACCCTTGCTGGATAGATATCAGGTGCTTTACAACCAGGACCCATCTGGGAGGATACAGTCGAAGCAGGGGAAAAGTTGATGCAAGCACTAGCTGAAAGTCGAAACTCGTGCTGGTGTGCGTTAGTCGAGAATCTTGACATGAAGCAGAACAGCAGACAAGCCTGGAAACTCCTTAAAACTTTAGGTGATGATCCAACTCAACCACAGAATAAATATATTGGTGTAACAGCAAACCAAGTAGCTAGCCAGCTGCTGAAGAATGGGAAAACGCAAAGAAAAAAGACAAGGGAACAAGTCATCCAAGCAGGGGAACAAAGGGAGGGATTATTAAATACCCCCTTTGCGATATCTGAGTTGGAGCAAGCCATAAGGAGTATGAAACTGAATAAAGCAGCAGGCACAGACGAAATAAGAACAGAACAAATAAAAGAGTTTGGCCCTCGTACTTTGGAGTGGCTTTTGCAATTGATGAATAAGTGTATTGATGAGCTTAAGATCCCCTAACAATGGAGGCGGGCTAGAGTTGCTGCTTTACTGAAACCTGGTAAAGAGCCGGATGACCAGCGTCACTCATTTGCCATCTCTACAAGGTGTTGGAACAGATGATCCTTAACCGAATTGTGGACACTATTGATAGAAAAACCATGAAGGAACAGGCAGGTTTCAGATCGGGGAGGTCATGCTGTGGTCAAATACTTAATCTTACGCAATATATTGAAGACGGCTATGAACGAAAGATGATCACTGGAGTGGCTTTTATTGACTTAACTGCAGCATATGATACTGTTAATCATAGGATACTGCTACACAAGATAAATAGTCTCACTGGAGACAGTGAGCTTACTAGGGTTATTGGCAGTCTATTACAGAATCAGAGATTTTATGTGACCTTGAATGGAAAGAATAGTAGATGGAGGTTACAGAAGAATGGCCTGCCACAAGGGAGCGTACTGTCCCCGATATTATATAATACTGTATATATACAGTACAAATGATCAACCAGTTCCTGATAACACACGACTGTTTATCTATGCAGATGACACAGCAGTGGCTACACAAGGATCAAGTTTTGATGAGATAGCTGGAAGACTCACTGTAGCACTGGAAAAATTAGGACAATATTATACTATTAATCATCTGAGGACTAATCTAAGTAAGACTCAAGTGTGCGCTTTCCATCTTCGAAATCGAGATGCTGGGGCTAAACTGAATGTGGCAAGGGAACCGATTACAGAATTGCCTTACACCGAAGTATCTTGGTGTGACACTTGATTGAACGCTTTCCTTTAAAAAACACTGCCTGAATATTAAGGCTAAGGTTAGTGCGAGGAATAATATTATTAGAAAACTGACAAATTATACATGGGGAGCCCGGCCATCCACATTACGAACATCAGTTTTGGCCTTGAGTATCGCTGCAGCAGAGTATGCCGCTCCAGTTTGGAACACGTCTGCACATGCGAAACAAGTTGATATCACCATAAATGAAGCAGTACGAATAGTGACAGGATGTCTTAAACCTACACCAACTGAGAAAATGTACCCGCTTGTCGGTATTGCACCACCTAAGATCAGGAGAGAAGTAGCAGCAGATGTTGAGAGAACAAAACAAGAGAATGATCCCCAGCACCCTTTGTATGGGTATGAGCCTCAAACCCATTGATTAAAATCTAGGAAGAGTTTTATGGTAAGAACAAACACCCTTGAGGGTACGCAAGAACAAAACCGAATTGGCAGATGGAGGAGAGAAATCACTGACCAAGGAATAGTTCCAGAGGAGAATATGGCTGAGGGATACGATCTCCCTTATGTCATTTGGAGGACTTTGAATAGGTTGAGGACTGGAGTGCCTAAGTGCAGAACTAATATGTTCAAATGGGGATTGTTGACGGATAATAATACGCAGTGTGAGTGTGGAGAGATACAGAATTCGGTCCACCTGCAGACCTGCTGATTATTACCAATAGCATGCACTAAAAATGATTTGTTTCTGGCCAATGATAAAGCTAAGAAGGTGGCGTCATATTGGCAGCTTAAGGTTTGATCTGGATACGAAAGAAGAAGAATTAGCAGTAGCAGCGGCAGCAGCATTTGAGGGAAGAGTTTGGGAGAAGTTTCTTTGTTGTATCTGGTTGTTCTCCCTTACTATAGATCATAGCTTTCCAAACTGTGTGTCGTGACACTTTAGTGTGTCGCAACACAACCCAGAAGCGGCAGCAGGGGTGTGCATGGCGACAATGCAGGGGCACGTGCGGCGGTGGTGTGCATGGCGGCGGTGGCAGCGACGGCAGCGGCGCGCCATTAGCGGTTCTGCGTTTTAGCAGAGGCCGCCGCCGCTGCCACCGCCATGCACACCACCACCGTGCACGCCCCCGCCGTTGCGTGCGCCCCCGCACCGCCACTGCTGCCGCCGTTGGTGTGTTGCCAACGGCAGCAGTTTGGAAAGCACTGCTATAGTTATTAAGTAATACAGAATTGCCTGTTGAATAGGCAGCCTCATAAATGGAATAGACAAAAAACAAATATTCTGCTACCTACGTTGGCTAGATTTATGTATTATGTAAAGCCACAATTTGCTTTAAGTTAACAAATAGCATTGGCCTATTCACACATAACAAGGTCAGTTAGCAAATAATTTTGGCCTGTCCACACATAACACTATGCTATAAATCATGATTTGCAAACCACAATAGCTAGGTTTATACATTCACACTAACACAAAACAAAAATTGTTTTGGCAGAATGTGTGAAACCAACCCAACAGTGATGGAATTACTGCCTGGAGAGAAATATTTGAACTGCAGGAAGACATCCATCAGGCACTCCATTTTGGAAAAGATATTGTTAGTAAAAATAATTAAGGTGGTTAAACTGCAGGTACAAATGTTTTCACAAGGAATAGATTCTCTATTTTGGGGGGCAATAACAGTATATGTCTGTACTGCAGTAGGTTACCGAGAAAAAAGTGGCAAAGCACCTGATTAGTACTGTGTTGCCATAAAAACAAAAAGACGGAATTTTCAGGAAGCTCTACTGAATAGATGAAGACACACCTTCGTGTTCACTCCTGAACATAAATAAATAAAGCCATTGTTTGTAGTAACTGCCAGCCACTAGATCCACAAGCAGAAGGCATTTCACAGTTGGGGGCAGCGCCCCTTTGTATTAGACTGATTTTGTCCATGTATAGGGCTTGCAAAAACTGAAACTTACTGAGTGAACTCATGTAAGCTTCCACAAGATGCTGTAAAATCTGCTCACCCCTCTGTAAAGGAGCTGCATGTCAGTCATTCAAATACTTTTATTCCAATGAGCTATGTAATCAGTCCATACATTTTTTGCTCAGTTCATCCAAGAATCTGACACCCATGCCCTAAACTAAGGCACTGTGCTGGAAGAATGTTCCATTTGCAACAAAGAAGACCAAAAAGCCCTATTCATCTGGTTATGGGGCTCCCTGGGGTTGGGTTTATGCAAATGACCCACTGTAATAGAAGCTTAGATTCTTACCTGTTTCTCACTCATGGCATAAAGGTATTGCAGATCAGGGCTGAGCACTAAATCCCGCAAAATTGAGCTCCCATCATGGGCCACCACATTCTCATATTGCAAGGCTGAATGTCCAATGGGACTGGCAGGATCAACCAAGATCTGAAAGAAACAGGGAACATGTAAGAAGCACAAACACAGATGCAATTCTTGCAAGATTAAGATGGATTACATTTATTAGGTTGCAAAGACATAATGTTCCAGTTCTATGCCAGTACAGGTAGTCCTCGTTGAACGACCACTCGTTCAGCAACCATTTAAAGATACGACCGGTCCTTGTAGTTGCAGCCGTCACAGTGTCCCCGCAGTCACGTGATCACAATTCAGGCGCTTGGCAACTGGCTTGCTATTACAACAGTCGCAATGTCCCGTGGTCATGTGATCAACATTTGCAACCTTCACTGCTGACTTCCGACAAGCAAAGTCAATGGGGAAGCCAGCAGGAGGTCACAAATGGCGATTGTGTGACCGTGGGACACTGCAACCCTGCAGGATTCACCGAATGACAGCAAGTGGGACTGCAGCAGCTGCCGTCGTAAGTTGGCGCAGTCACGTGACATCGTGCTTTACGACCACACCGCTTAGTGACGGTGCTGCAAGTCCCAATTACCATCATTAAGCATACCATATATTCAGTCTTTACTGTGTCAGTTGCTACTTTACCCATGTCCCTAGAAATTCCATAGTTTCCCATTCTACCAACTACCAGGTGACTGAAAAAGTAAGTTAATGTGAACATCCAACAACACCATCCCAAGAGTATGTTTTGCTTGGCACTGGAAAAAGCAGAAAGTGAAATAAAGAAGCTAGGTTTTCTTAAACAAAAATCTATCTTTTATTTGTTTCTGTTTTTTTTTAACATTTTCTTTAATAGGAAATAATTAATTATCAACCTCATCAGGTCAGTTAATAATTTCTCTGCCATTTTATGAATCTTTATCTGAGTTGTCATTTTTAATGTCTTTCAAAATCAAAACAAATATCTCCATTTGCTTTTCATTTAAGATTTTTAAAATTTATTTGATGTATTTGTACACCACTTTCCATTATTACGAACTTTGAGTGCACTACAGTTAAATTAATGAATTTTAAAAGATGAAGCAGGCAATTACTGGATAATGTGTTAGTATCTCCAGAGAAAGTGCCAACGGCTGGTAAGAGGTATGTTGAGCATTACTGACCGCCACCATGTAGAAAATATAAAAATCCTTTAATTAGGGCAAGTTTTCCATTCTCCATTTCTCTACAGGCAGAATTGGATGGAGGAAGAATGGCTGCTAAAGCTTTTTAATCAACTGTGAACTTCAGCCTCTCTTGGGATAGGTACAGAAATACTGCACTTCCAGCAACAGGATTCACCTCTTGTGTGTACAGACTCTTTTTCTTTTACCAGTCATTACAGCCTGTCTTCTTTGCCAGAGCAAACTCACATTTACCACCTCTCAGTGTTTACGATCTCGTACATTTGCTGGAATCATTATTGGAATTAATCTTTTTTTTTAATGATGAATTATGTATGCTTTGTTTTAGCCAGCTTCCCCTACCCAATGGACTTTTCAATAGCCTAATAGTTGTACTGCTCTTGAAATGCTCTCCAGTGTATCAAGAAGGTGAGGCACCTAAGCACTAGCAACCCACGAATGTATCTATGCCAAGAGGGTTCACAATAGAATGAAGACAAATTCTCTTGCCACTTCGGTATTACAATCAAGGACCCATGTATTCTACTACAAGTCATGTTTCATAAAACGTGTGAGGGTCAATCAGCATATTTGTTCCAGGCACAGCAGGGATACAGCAAATGCTCTAATCCCATTAATAACAATGACAATAAATCTTATCCAAAAAGACTTGCTTTCACTACAGAGGAAATAACTGCATTAAAAGGCATCATAAGATCATATTCAACTCATGATAGGGACAGAACATAGCAAAGTTAATTCTCTTCATTCAGCTGCCATCAAGATGTTCATCATGCATCATCTTTATCTATTTGCACTGAAAGTGTTTTTCTTTTTGCAATTAAAACACCTAGAAGCCAACTTGCAAAAACTGAATCATGGAAGAAATGGGGAATAACCTTATCCCATCTCACCTGAACTCTGGATTCAATTGTCTTTTGGCCCTACAATCTACCTTCTACATAAAGTAATGATGTACTACTTCAGTGTTCAGAATGGATGGTCACTTGCAGATTATCAACGGTGTGGAGATAGTGGGTAGCTAGCTCAACTCGTTCATATTCTAGAATCTGGGGTCATCTAATGAAGTTGAATGATGAGAAGTTCAGAACAGACCGAAGAAAGCATCTCTTCATACAATGAACAATTTTGCCTCCCCAAGATGTAGTGATTTCCATTCATTTGGGTGGTTTTAAAAGAGAACAAAACAGATTCATAGAGGATACAGTCAATGATGGCTAATCATCAAGATGGTGTTATGCTGCCTCAATCTGATGCAACATGCCCTTTTATACTAGTTGGTTGGAAATATGAGCAGGAGGGTTCTACTGCGTTCATGTTCCTTTTGTGCATTTCTTACATGGTTGGCAACTGTAAGAAGCATAATATAGGACTAGCTAAGCCTTGTGTTTGATTCATGTTGTTTTACAATCTTATATTCTACTCCCTACGAACTGTAGTAATACTAGGTAAACAAATCTAAGTGACATTGAGAAACATGTTTGACTAAAAAGTTATTTCATGGAAAATGAGTAACTGTTACCCTTTATATAACTGTAAATAATTGAACTGAATCACTGGACTGCCCTTTACAACCCCAGCCAAAGCATTGTCCCTCCTACTCCAATAAAGCCCTCCAAAATGTGTTGCAGTTTCATTCCTCCGTTGCAATAAATAGACTCCGTGCGTCCATTTGCATACTTTCCAATCAGGCAAAGGAAGTGAGGCTTAGAAGGCAGGATCCTGGCGTGTGGCTGATTAGCATGGAAATATATGCGGCTCACAAACAAACCAGGGCCTGCTTAATTAGAGCAGAGCCTTTGATTCACCGCCAACATCCAGCACATACCAGCCCAGGATTATTTTTAGTCAGTTTTACAAAACAAATGTATTTGATTAAGAGAGACGCCCCAGAGTGAAAGAAGACAGATCGGCAGCGGCAGGGATATGGAGAGTCTGGTCCCCTACGGCGAACAGGGCTTGGGCCTGTGGTGAAGGTGTCCAGGAATGCAGGTGTGATTATAAGGAGCCTTCACACACAGCCTGACAGCTGCACAGCTAAAGCATAGCAGGTCCTGGAATGTGTGTCTGCAGCTGCCAATTCCTCATCCCAAGATGGAAATACCTTCCCTAAAATTGCTATTCTGAAACTTCCCTTGATCCACTGCCGGATCTGACTCTCAGATGACCCATATCTCCCTCCCTCCCCCACCCCTCTCTCTTATACTGTACATTCCCCCTTAAGTTCTTTGCTGCCAACTGTCCCCCCCATCCTTCCTATGAATTTGTTCTTTCTTGCCTCAGCTTATCATCGCAATCCATTTAGCTCATTCCAATCCGTTTAACGTCAGGCTAAATGGAAAATGTGCAAGGCAGACATACCTTCATTTTTCACCAGACATATACTGTACACTGTAGGAAGCCAAAACTGGGCCCCCTCCCATTCCCTGCTGTATATTTCTAAGATGCTGAAACAATGAAAGGAAGTTATGACCCAGCTTCACACACCAAAAGAAAGAGGCAGGTATAAGCTGTTTAAACACACCCTTTTATTGTGCATTGATCCTGCAGGCTCTTTCTCCTGCATAGCAAATATAGGTCATTACCAAAATCTGTAACCCCCTACTGGTTAATTACTTCCCTTTGAATACTAAAAACTTTTCCAACAGGCCAGTATTTGAAGTTACCAGAATATCTGTATTAGTAATCAATATCACTCTGCAGATACTGAGAATTATTTAGTTTCTCCCATTCAAAGCCTCTGTGTTAGAAACATTCCATTAAATATAAATATAAATATATATTCCCTTCTCACCCCTGTGGGTGGTATGTGTCTTCCTCAACCTCGGGTCCTCTACCAGAGGCCTGGGAGTTTGCGGGTTCTGCGCAGTATCTTGGTTGTTCCTAGCACTGCACTCTTCTGGACAGAGAGCTCTGATGTTGCTCCTGGGATCTGTTGGAGCCACTCTCCCAGCTTGGGAATCACAGCCCCGAGTGCTCCTACCACCACTGGGACCACTTTGGCCTTCACTTTCCACATCCTCTCTAGTTCCTCCTTCAGGTGCTGGTACTTCTCCAGCTTCTCATACTCCTTCTTCCTGATGTTGCTGTCACTTGGCACCGCTGCATCTATCACTGCTGTCTTCTGGTCTTTGTCGACTACCACAATGTCTGGTTGATTGGCCAGTACCTGCCTGTCTGTCTGGATCTGGAAGTCCCACAGGATGTGGATATGGATATGGATATATGTATCTATGCATGCGTGTATACGTATATATATGACACTACAAAAACTGTTAAAACTAATCAGAACCCACCCAAAAGATTTACCCAATTCCTAACTCCCAAAGCCAGGCCAAACAGAAACACTTCAGAAAGATTTTTCTTTCTATGAATTTCTTCAAAACAGACCTCTACCACATTGCTGTTGAAATATGCAAACTGCTTATAATTTCAGCACAAAGCGTGGCAAGTCTTAGGAGATATTTGCTTGAAAATATTCAAGCTCCAAGCTTAACCAAACCTCCAAGGAGAATGCTACCCCTCAATTACAGGAAATCAAAGCAACCAGAATATTTCTGCATGTCAGCTGATGTCCTACACATGTAGAGCAAGCAGAGGGTGACAGCACTTTTAAGAGCTTTCCTATACCCAACGAAAATCACTAGTATAACATCAGAAGTGGGGACAATTTTTGAAAACTTAAATTCAACAAGTACTGAACTCTAATACAGCATATGACTGTGATTGGGCAAAAGCAGCTCCTGGATTCATGGCTGGCAGGGATTTGAACCCACTTCTTTCAAGCCAAAGCCTGACTGCTCACTAATGTCAACTGATAAGGAATTCAGTGCAACTCTGAAATTTGTAAACTGCCATTTAACCCAGTGTTTAATTGGGGGGGAAAAAAACACCTTTCTTCTGCTTCCTGTTGCGTGAGACTGTAACTATTAAGTTTTGTCAGCCTCAGGAATTAGCTGAGAACGGTCCCATGAACGTTTTGAACATGGTAAGAGTTTCCCACAGGCTGAATTCCTATGACAAATACACCTTTCCAGATTTTTATGGGCCATATTCATAGCCTAGTCAATCAATATACGTACTCCTACTCTAGTTTTAAAATCAATCTGTGGGTGTTCTAGCAATTCCAGTAGTAACATTTAACTATTGGGATAATTGTACAATTTATATTAATCTACTATTTATGCTACATGATGCTATGGAAAAAATAGGGCATCAAATGGGAAAACGTGAAGTCAATTGTTGCTGCTTAATTGAAGCAGGCATCAGAGACAGCATGATACAATAAACAGTGCACTAAGGAGATCTGAACAGATATGAAGCTAGTTGTGGAGACCTTAGTTTAGACACTTTCTCAATCTAATCTTTCTCAGAGGCTGCTGATAAGATATATAGTGAGATAATCCTACACGTGCCACACTAAATTCCATTAGGAAGGATAGTATGAAAGTATTTGAGATAGCTTAACATCACAGAAATAGATTAGGCCCTTTTTTTTAGGAACAAAAAACATTTCAGAGGTTTATGTTACAATCAAAACATACTTAATAGTTCCAATGGATTACAATAAAGTGGGTGTGAGAAGGGCTGTATTATTGTCCACATATCACAAGGTAGTGTGGATAGCCCTTGACATGTATGCTGTTCACATTAAATTCATCTGTTCCAAGCTTGCAAAGACTTCATTTTCCACAGTTTGCTGTTTGGAGTCATCTTAAGACTCACTGAACACAACAGGACTTCCTTCAGGATAAGCTATACATACAACTTGTCTTGCATGTATATAATGTTTATTTTATGAATGCCCAAACTGTTGCAGAAGAGGCAAAGTTACAATTTCACACAACTATGCCCTTCAGATCTACTGAGACTACAATTCCCAGAACTCTCAGCATGTGCCTACCATCTCTGGAAGATGCAATTAGAAAAAGTTGTAAGGTTTGATTATGGCATGGAATTAGATCTATTCTTCTGCCTACCTATACTATATTGGCTACTCTCTGGCTTTAAAAAATGACATTATTGAAGACTTGGATTTGTCTTGCAGCATACAGTATATCCAAAAAATATTAGCCACCACTGTGAGAGTCAAACCTCTTCTCCAGAAAATGAAAGCAGCAACTGTGCTGTCAAAGAGTATATTTCCTGCAGCACCTTAGAGCATTTAGAGAACCATATTAATGAGAAAAATCCTGTTTTGAATAATTACTTTCATGTGAAGTTTGTGACAGACCAGATAGTTGGAACTTGAAGAAAACAAAGAGGCAAAAGAAACAGCATCCAATGCCATGATATCAAATGATTGTTTACCATCTCCAGCATTGTCACCATTATTTCATAATTTTACATATTGATTCACAACGAAAATTCCCAGCTGGTTATTTGGTATAGGAAATGAGTTAGTGCCCATTTGTAAATCTGTAATTCTAGGAATGCTTTTTAGTACAGAATATTACTTTCACCATATTAACAGAAATGAATATTTTACATGTTCACTTATACAGTACATATAGCTTCCTACCAGATGTAAAGCCATCATTTTACAGGGGGTAAAAAGTGAAGATGACTTTTGGCGTGATAAAGGCACCCAAAATTTGCCCTTCATCTAACTGGCCTTGTTCAAGCATTTCAATTACCTAAACCCAACACTGAAGAAAGAGGAGGTTATCCACAACTGGGCACACCTTTGCCACATTCCTCCTCTAGAACTGAACCGGCTGACAAACTGTTTACCTTTGGGTCTTTTCTCCAAAGAGCGTTCTGGTCCTAGATCTCTTAAACGTTTATAGGCGGTACTGTATAGCCAAAAATACGTTTTAGGAGCAAACAGAAAAAAATCAGCTTCCTAAGGAAAAAGAGTTTCAAGGCTTGGGAGAAGAGAATGAATTAAAAGAAACCTGACCTTCTTTTACCCCAGAAAAGATGGTCCATCTTTCTCCAGGGTTGTTGCCCCTGATAGATTTGACACAGAGAATAGAAAGCCACACTCTCCAGATACTGTCTTGCAAAAAAGCAGCTGAGGTGCCCTGGATCTGTCAGCAAGAGAAACTTTTCCCTTTTTTCTTTTTCAATCACAATTTTTTAAACAAAATACACAAAAACCTATGCAGAAAAACAAATTTTAAAATGGTAATATACTAATTGTTAAATTACATTACTAAAACAAAAAACAAAAGAAAAATAAAGAAAAAACTAAAAATTAAAGTTAGTAAAGGTAAAGGTTCCCCCCGCACATTTGTGCAGTCGTGTCCGACTCTAGGGGCCGGTGCTCATCTCTGTTTGTTAGCTGAAGAGCCAGTGTTGTCCGAAGACGCTTCCACGGTCATGTGGCCGGCATGACACCCGCGGAACGCTGTTACCTACCCACCGAAGTGGTACCTATTCATCTACTTGCATTTGCATGCTTTCGAATTTCTAGGTTGGCAAGAGCTGGGGCGAGTGCGGGAGCTCACTCCGCACGCAGGGCTAGGGATTAGTTAAATTAAATTATTTAAATTAAATATTTAAATATTTTATTTAAATAAATAATTATATAATAAAATTATATAATAATTTAAATAAATTATTTAAATTAAATGTATTTATTTAAATTAAAGTTAAATTGATATAAATCTTCTAACTATATCACATATATATTTAATAACAATGTATCAAATTACACATAGATTTGTCTGTTCTTCTAAAATATTAAGAAACCTATACTAAAGGGAAATATATTGCATTATTACTATTATTATTATTACTATAATTATTTTGATTATTAGAAAAAATGCCTTTTCAAAAATTGGCAAGTTACACATTTCTTGAATCCAATTCTTGATGTCCAGAGTAGTACTACTTTTCTAGTCTCAGTATAATCATGTAAGCTATTCCCCATGGCTGATATAACCAAAGTTCCTAAAAAAAACTCTTAAATTCCAGAGTTCTGGAATACAGTTCCAAATAGCATTCACATCTTCAACATGAAAACATTTACCCATAAATCTATATATTTATGTTACAATATTATTCAAAAAAGAGACTAATAACAAATAAGACCTCATCATATGGGTTAAAGTACCCTCAAATTTCTTACATCACCAACAAATAAAATTTACAGTGCATCCTTTCTGATGCATTCCTTGATGTGTCCAAATAGACTTGGAATAAAATATTTTAATAAATTAATTTCAACCTCAAGTTCAAAGAAACAAATGTAACATTTTAAGACTTGTATCCACTGATGTTCTGTTATCAGATATTCCAGTGTCATAAATATTAGTAATGTGATAAGACATACTGTAAGTCAAAAATAAGACATAAATATCAGTAATTTTAACTATAAAAATATTTTAAAATTTTTAATATACTGTACATACAAAGCCAATTTGATTTTAAAGGAGACTCCCTCAAAAATGATAGCATCACAGTCTTCTTTAAGAGCTATCGAACTTGTTAAGATAGTTATATTGCTATTGTTGTGTATTAGGCAAAGAAAATTATCTGAAGTCATAGAAATAAGTAAGTAACAATCGAAGAGAATATTTGTAGCTCAGGGTTGAACTGGGGAGTCTTTGGTGCTCTCTGAGCCTTGTTGTTTTCATGCAGACGTTTCATTGCCAGGCTAGGCAACATCTTCAGTGCGAAAAGGGGATGGAACTTGCTGTCTGTTTATATACCCTGTCTTGTCCTGCCTGTGTTGGTGGGGGTCTTGTACTCTCCTTGGTAGTTCCTTGATTGGGCAGGAGAGTACAAGACCCCCACCAACACAGGCAGGACAAGACAGGGTATATAAACAGACAGCAAGTTCCATCCCCTTTTCACACTGAAGATGTTGCCTAGCCTGGCAATGAAACGTCTGCATGAAAACAACAAGGCTCAGAGAGCACCAAAGACTCCCCATAAGTAAGTAAATAAGAAGTAATTTTAGAAGTAACTTTCCAAACTCTGTCCATACTTTCCTACATCCCAGTAGGACCCAAATGCATCTAGTTGCTCACAGCAGCTATATAGTGAGTGAAAGTTTTCCATCCAGACTCACATATCCCATATTTCCTCTCAGTAGGCAGTAACATAGGCTGCACAACACATGGAAACTATGTCTTTAAACCAGAGATATCCTACTGTCATTCCCTCTGATGATTGGTTCCCCATTCTACCTATGGAAATAATAATTTATCCCCCCCAACAAAAATTAAAAACCAACAACAAAGCCCCTTATTAACCTTTCTCCTCATCCTGATTTTTGTAATTACTCAAATAATAATAATTGCTCTAATTTCTCATTGACAGTTCTGTTCCTGCTTCATCAGCCTTGGGTAAGCACGTTATAGTACTGTGCTGTTTTTTTCAGAATCAAATTTAAAAAGTAATTTACTTAGGGAATAAAAAACAGTAGGAAGACAAAAGGAAAGCTTCTCTTGAAATAACATGAGAATGTGTAGTTTAAATAAACAAGAGCTCTCCATCGTATCTAACTCCACAAATCAGCAACACCAGAGCAAGAAAGGAAGTGGCAGTGCAATTTCAGGTGTTAGATTGTATACCATAACCTTCAGTGTATCCAATAAGAGCAACCATTAATTAGGTAATACAACTAAGGAGTGTTCAAAGTGCATAACTGGAACTATCCCTTTGGATTATAGGCCAACTAATGAACTATCTTACGCCCACTCTTCAAGAGATCATCCATGGACCCAACACTCTAGGACAATTTTCATCCAGCCCCCATCATTCCCTTTTAAGGAAAGGTTATTAAGGGATCGGGCTTCAGGAGATCTTTCAGAAGGAGGAAAGGGATTATCTAGACCCTTTCCACTTAGATTTCAGGACAGGCCATAGTATTGAGACAGTATTGATTCTGTTTATTTATTTTGTTTATTTATTTATTTTCTATCCCGCCTTTATTATTTTTATAAATAACTCAAGGCAGCGAACATACCAAATACTCCTTCCTCCTCCTGTTTTCCCCATTGATTCTGTTTGTTGATGATCTGTGGTTGAGACAGCACAGGTGATGCAACCTGGTCCGCCTTGATCTCCCAGAAGCTTATTTCTGGATCTAGGGGACAAGGACTAGGAGTGACAGGCATTGTGTTCCAATTGTTCTCCACTTTTTTCCATGGTAAGTTTCAGTCAGTGTTGACCGGGGGGGGGGTTCCGGGTTTTGCGTGCCGCTGCCACCGCAAGGCTTTCGGATTTTTGCGCGCTGCAGCAGTGGCGGCAGCGGTGTCCTGGTGTGCTGTGCGAAAATCCAGAAGCGCTGATGGCCCGCCGCCGCTGTGCGCATGGTGGCAGTGGTGGCGGGCCATCAGCACTTCTGGGTTTTGACGCGACACACCTGGGCCCCGCAGGGGACACAGTATTGTGTTGCGACACACAGTTTGGAAAGCTATGATCTACATGAAGCTGCTAGATGAGGTCATCCATTGGTTTGAGATCAGGTATATCAATTATATCCAGTTGAATATTACTCAGTTTTATAGGTCAACCATGGATCAACCAAGAGATGCTGTCAAGTCTTGGCCTAGTGCCTGAAGACTGTTGAAGAACAGGATTAAGCTGAACTCTGGCAAGACCAAGTAGCTGTGGATATTTGGACTATCCAAATCTGCAGGTTCTTCATATTTAGTCCTGAATGGAGTTGTGCTGGCCCATTTGGGACTGGGGCACAACTTGGGAATCCTCCTGGACTTGCAGCTCCTTTGCACAGATTCATCTTGTGTGCTAATTCCACCCATTCCTGAAGGTCCTCACAGTCACTCATGCTTTGCTCAGCGTGTATGTGGACTATTGTGACATGCCCTACATGGGGCAGCTCTTGAAGAGCACTTGAAAGCTGCAGTTGGTCCAGAATGTGACAGCACAAAATAGGAAACATGCAACACAATGTGACTGCCTGTGACCAGTTCTGGTCTAGTGATCTGCCTGGGGTCAAAGGTTAAAATACTCCAATCCACACCCTGCCACATCCTTTAGGGTAATGAGATTTCATCATTATGTTCTGCAGCAAAGCCAAAAATAGCACTGAAAAAGAGAAAATGAAAACAAGGAAAGAACTTGGGAGAAAAAAAGATGCAAATATTGCTTTGCCTAAGACAGGTCCCATTTTGCTGGAAGATAAAAGTTGTTTTCTTACAAATGTCATTTCAGTTGCCTTAAGGAACAATTTATGAGAATCCTCAGTGATTTGTTAAAACCTTAAGTGTAGCCTAAACCTGAACAGTGGCTTTGTCAGCTGTATTGCAGCTGAAATCAGGAAGAAAATTCTAGTTTCATGTTTATAAAAGAGGCCAATGTTTAAAAGAGAGAGACAGAGAGAGAGAACTGAGTAGCATGTGGTTCATTTAAGCACCCTAAAGGATCACTTTGACACCATGAGTAAGTAACTTTGCTCACTTGCTACACAAATCATTCCTATGGACATAATTTTCAATTTTCCGGTTTCTTTCAGTCTGGGACATCTTTACAGAATAGACTGTTTAGGTCACGAGAATAGACAGAATCTTATCAAAAAAAGAAAAGAAAAGAAATAGAAGTCTAAAACTGCCTACAATGTTCATAAAATGGGCTGGTCTCAAACATCAGACCATGAAGAAGCATTGTATAGCATGGCCATTGGAAGTGTTACCCCATGGGCACTTTGCATTCCTTGGGAGGAGGATAAACTCCTGATTAAGGTGCAGGGAGGTTCTTTTTCTTTCGCTGTTGGCGACATTAGCCAAGAATAAAAAGGTACAAACAGAGATTAGAAAGCTAGTACATTACCATCAGGGAATGATAAATTTAGAGGAAGGGGCCATAGTGACTCAGTCCCCATTAGAGAAAACCAAGTCAGAAGACTGTCTGCTGGGCCACTGCAATGAATTCACACAGCATCTACAGGACAAAATCACTCATACCTGCTCAGAGTTAAATGCCAGTTGGGAAGATCCAACTGAGATGGCAGGGGCCTCATCATGCAAGTTTATCTAGGATAGGTCTGAGCCTATGGATCCCGAGGAAGTTGACCAGGTTCTCTGCTGTTAGCTTATCCATGCACTGAACCCGTCTTAACTGGATAGTGAAAACTGCCAGGGAAGTAATAGGAGGCTGCATACAGACAGTGGTAGATCCCTCTGTGAATGAGGGGTGTTGTCTTTAAACAGCAATGGTTGTGTCTCCTCCTCAGAAGCCACCACTTGACACAGCTGTTTTAGGGAAGGTTGTTTAGGAGATTGATTGATTTTATTTATTTATCAAATTTTTTAACACTGCCCATCTCCCTCCCAAGGAGGGACCTGCTGCATGCTGAACTTAGGAGGGACCCTACAATAAAAACAAGATTTAAAATTCAGTATAAACTATCAACGATACAATAAAAGATAGAAATATAAAATGCATTAAAATCCAGATGGAGGCAAGTTCTAATTCAGTTTGTGATTGTGTAAAGAGCCGGTCTAGGGCATGAGCCATCCTCAGGACTGACTATTTCCCTCCCCACCCCAGGCACGATGGCAAAACCAGGTCTTCAGTTTTTTTCTGAAGTCCAGGAGAGAGGGGGCTTGCCTCACCTCCGGGGGAAGAATGTTCCAGAGAACGGGAGCTGCTGCAGAGAAGGCCCGCTTCCTAGACCCCGCCAGATGGAATTCTCTTACAGACGGGGTCCGTAACATGCCCTCTGCATGACCGGGTGGGATGGGTCGATGTAATGGGGATGAGATGGTCCCTTAGGTAACCTGAGCCCACGCCATGTAGGGCTTTAAAGGTGATAACCAACACCTTGAATTGGACCCGGAAGCAGATTGGGACCCAGTGCAGCTCGCGCAGCAAAGGTGTTATGTGTGCCGATCTTGGAGCACCTAAAATCGTCCGCGCGGCCGTATTCTGGATCAATTGTAGCTTCCGGATACTCTTCAGGGATAGCCTCATGTAGAGCGCATTACAGTAGTCTATATGGGAGATGACCAGGGTATGAGTGACTGTTCAAAGATAGCTGAACTTCAGCTACAGAGAGTCCTGGTTGAAACACATTATCTGGGCTTGTTCCCATCAGAATTCTGGCCTGGTTGTGGGACTAAAACCACATTGATGGTTTCAACAGACTCTTGTTGATGATCTTTGGAAGCCTAGGATAGAGGAAATTGTATTCTCTCGGTCCTGTTTGATCTCTCAGCAGTTTTTAATACCATCAACCATGGTATAGGCTGGCTGCAAGGAGTGCAGGGGCGTGGTGGCTCAGCGGGTAAGACGCCAAGCTTGTTGATCGGAAGATCGCAAGTTTGGAGGTTCGAATCCCTAGCCCTGCATGCGGAGTGAGCTCCCACACTAGCCCCAGCTCTTGCCAACCTAGCAATTCGAAAGCATGCAAATGCAAGTAGATGAATAGGGACCACTTCGGTGGGAAGGTAACAGCGTTCCGTGCGCGTCATGTGGCCACATGACTGTGGAAGCGTCTTCGGACAACGCTGGCTCTTCGGCTAACAAACGGAGATGAGCACTGGCCCCTAGAGTCGGACATGACTGCACAAATGTGCGGGGGGGAACCTTTACCTTTACAAGTGGGAGGCACTGTTTTGCAGTGCCTCTCCTCCTTCCTGAGTTAAGTTTGATTCAGTGGTAGTGAGAGGGGAGATGTTGAATCCCAGGGAGCTCCATTATGGGGTGTCACAGAACTTCTCTCTCTCTCTCTCTCTCCCCTGCCATTTAACATCTAAATGAAATTGCTGGGAGAAGTCATCTATTGGCATGGAATGAGGCATCATCAATTATTTATCTCCACACTGGACCAGAAGATGGAGGACCTAGTGCTAGTGCCAGGAGGCTGTTCGGGCCTGGATGAGGCAAAACAGGCTTAGACTGGATCTCAGCAAGACAGAATGGTTGTGGATTCAGAGGCCAAATATTTCCATAGACAATCTTTGAGATGCACTCTGTGAGATGGAGCTGGCTCACTATCTGGTGGTTCTCCTTGATTCCCAGCTCCTGCTTGAACAGCAGCCAGAAGGGCTTTCACACAATTATATCTTGTGTGCCAGTTGCAGTCACGTCTGGAACAGAAAAATTTGCTTTTGGTCACTCATGCCCTGATCACTTTACAGGTGGATTATTCCAATTGGCTCTACATAGGACTGCCCTTGAAGACCATTCATTAGCTTCAGCAGGTTCAGCATGCAGCAGCCTAAGTAATTTTGGAATATCTAGATTCTCCTTATGTAATACATATACACTACTGTACTATGGAAGCTGCACTGGTTCCTTGTTAGCTTTGAGTGAAATTCAAGGTGCTGGTTATCATCTTTAAAGCCCTACATGGCTTGGGGCTTGGATATCTCTGAGATTACTTTCTCAGAGTTGAATCTGTTCATCAGGTGGGATCTGGTAGAGAGGGCCTGCTGAGGCTCCCAAACTTGAGGACATGCCACCTACAATGACCTAGTGCTCCAGTCTTTTCAGTGTCTTCCCTTGCCTCTGGAATAGCTTACCGCTGGATATTTGGATTATCCCTTCCCTATTCTATGTTCAAGGAAACATGAAAAAATGGCTCTTCAGAGAGGTATTTCCAGGTGCTTGCAGATTCTGCTAATCAACTAGTGAAACATCAAGCCTTGTTGTTTATGTTATTAATTTTTTCATACTGTAATGTTATCTGGGGGTCTTTCTAGACTCATGACTCCTGCTCAAGAGCAGTTGGTAGTCATGGCCAGGAGGGCCTTTACACAGCTTCGTGTTGTGTGCCAGTTGTGCCCATTCCTAGATCAGGAGGCTTTACTCTCAATCACTCATGCCCTAGTCATCTCCAGAATGAATTACTTTAACATGCTCTATGTCGGGCTGCCCTTGATGAGTATCCGGAAGCTTCAGCTGGTGCAAAATGCATGGGCAGTCATGTGTGCTCCAAGAACTGCACATGTTATACCTCTGTTCAGTGAGCTGCATTGGTTTCCAGTTTGCTTCTGGGTCCAATTCAAGGTGCTGGTTATGACCTTTAAAGCCCTACATGGCATGAGGCTAGGTTCCTTCAGGGAACGCCTCTCCCCAATTACATCTACTTGTCCCATCGGGTCTGGCACAGCCTGTTCTGCCATGGCACCCACCCTGTGGAACATCATTCCCCCTGACGTGAGATTGGCCCAACCCTATTGGCCTTCCAGAAGACCCTCAAAACTTGGTTTTGCCATCGGGCCTGGGGATCCCATGGAAGTGTGGAGCCCACTAAATGGCTATATTGTGTAGAAGTTTAGAATGCATTCTCCCCTGTCATTTTGTTATTACAGTATAGTTTTTTAACTGTTTTTAATTGGTTTTTAATGGTTGAATTATGTTGATTATTTAGCTTTCCGTTTTAATTGTGTATGCCACCCAGAGTCACATACGTGAGACTGGTGACTATATAAATTGATGATGGATGGATGGATGGATGGATGGATGGATGGATGGATGGATGGATGGAAGGAAGGAAGGAAGGAAGGAAGGAAGGAAGGAAGGAAGGAAGGAAGGAAGATGTTATTTGGATACCACTTGGAATCTTCAAAAATAGAGTGGCATGTAAGGCAAAATTATAACAATTTAAAAAATTAAATGGCATCCACTGGTCCCAAATTAATCAGAAGGCCCTTGGTGTACAACCATTCCTCTAGCAATTGCACATGCTATAGGGCATAGCACTAACAAAGGCTCTATCAACTTACATCCTCAAGATAGTTTCGTGGGCATGTAGGATTCCACAAGAACCCATAAATATCTGGAGGAAAGTAAGACAGGAAGCTGTCTGGTACCTGGTAGTACTATACTTCAGAGTATATGCAATTGCTCTTGAAAAATAAAGAAAGAAATAACCTCTTTCTATTGGTGCCTTAGGGGGCGCGGTGGCTCAGCAGTTAAGACGCCAGGCTTGTCTATCGGAAGGCCGCAAGTTTGGAGGTTCGAGACCCTAGCGCCACGTGACGGAGTGAGCTCCCGCACTAGCCCCAGCTCTTGCCAACCTAGCAATATGAAAGCATGCAAATGCAAGTAGATAAATAGGTACCACCGGTGGGATGGTAACAGCGTTCCGTGCGCTTCATGCCTGCCACATGACCGCGGAAGCGTCTTCGGACAATGCTGGCTCTTCGGCTAACAAATGGAGATGAGCACCAGCCCCTAAAGTTGGACACAACTGTGGGGGGGGAACCTTTACCTTTACTTTACTGGTGCCTTGTAAGCTATTGGAGAGAATATGGTGTACAACTGTGAGTTGGCAAGGAAAGCTATGTAACAAATAAGGACACTAAAAAACAATGGGGAATTTACTGTTGGAAAAACCTTGGAGAATCAGCAGGAATGATTTGGGAGTATTGGAAGACATAGCACAATGGGAAGCAATTAGGAAGAAGCAACAGGAGGCAGTCAGGGATAATATTTTTACTAGTATTGACATCCCAAGTGTCTATTATTATTTTTTATTCTTGTCCAGATTCTTAGAATTGGATTTTAAGTCTGCATGTTAGAAATTGGGAGTCAGTATGTTAGTTCATTTTTCTGCTTTGCGAAGTATGTGTACTGAAACTGTACTCTTTGATTTTAATATTGCCTGAGCTATTTTAATCTGCTTCAGAGAATTTATTCCCATTAGTTTTAGACACTTCAACATAAATTTGCTGTGTGCACACCACACTTCTAAAAATGTCCTTTTATTCCTGCATCCATTTTGACCATTTACATAGGCAAGTTTGTGTATATGTATAAACAAGGATGCATGATAACACTGTACCCAGAATTCATGGCTTCTGAAGGTTGGGTGCACTCTATTACACAGTTAACTCACGATCAGCATTGTCATACATCTTCCAAAATGAAGAGAGCTTGCCCTTCTTCCCACTACGCTGATATAACCTACAGTTCCAAAGATCAATTATTTTATATTAGAAAAGTTTTCTGTCTCTGCCTCTGCTATTATTGCATACTGTCCCTGGCCATATTGCAAACTTCCTGTGTCATTTTGGAAAAGGTTGCTTTTGGTTGCTTTTTATTGGCATTCTCTATTTTTTCCACATCTATTGTTGTAGATTCAATAGTCTTTCAATAAAGATGTTCACCGTATAACCATATTATGATAGCCTAATCATAAACATAGTTTCTGCTCTGAAGAAAGAAAACATATTGAGAAATGTGTCAAAAGTGTGAAATTCTAAATAAATATAAGGGAAATGAATTTGCATGATTTTAATGATGGTTCTCAGAAATCTCTTATACCTCTGAGAAAAACATTCCTATTCACAGTACCAATGTGGATTTTTTAAAAATACTTCTTCAGTACTGCTGTTGGCATGTCTCAAATGGGCATTCTAGGGCTAGTTAGTATTTGTCTTCCTTACTCCTGCTTTCTGGATCTTCAGTTCCAGGTTCTTCTTCATCTAACACTTCCCTAGGAGATCAGATCATTCTTACCCATCCAATTGCCTCAGCAATAGCAGCACTTGGTCTGTGCACAGAAGTTAAGAAGGATAAGTAGTGGTTATCTACTTTGGTTAGTACTTGAACGGGAGAGTACAAGAGATTACAGGGGCTAAACTGGAAAGTAGAAAACAAAACACAGCAAAACAAAACAGCTTGGAAAAAGACTGTGTCAAAACACTTCTGGTCTGTTGCCAAGAAAATTGCACAGACCATCCATAAAGTTACCAGGAGATGAGCTCAACCCAAAGAAGACTTTAACTTTTAATCTATTCATCAGTAACTCACAACTCAGTACTTTTCCTAGTTAGACATGAAGCACTTAATGAACAAAACCATATTAAAAATAATTGAAAGGTCAAAGATCAAAGAGAAGAGAAAACGATGAAAGAGCTAGGTTGAATATTACTCAAAATAAAAACTACATCAATTAAAGCCACACACACACACACACACACAGAGTAGTAAAGCAAAAAAAGGACTGGGTGGTTTGTCAATGTTCCATAGCGCCCAAGGAATGCAAATTGGAATTGCAACTCCTGTATATCTGCAAAACTCCTGACCTTCCCACTGTGGATCCGTCCTTCCCTATTTCTCATTCTTGCCTGCTCCTTCCCCCTCCTCCTTCTCTGGCACAATGCTCTGTGGTGCTTTGTACTCTTATCTGTATGTGGCTGTGATTAATTCGCAGTGGCTGGCAGCAACAACAAGACGGGGGCGCTTTAGTCTGCTGCCATACTTCAAAGGCAAAGACTTATCTGCTAAAAACACACTTTGCAACCTTTTCAGGGGAGCCCTTTCCAGTTCTACAGGGCTCATGGGGTGCTAAGGAGCAGTGCAAAAGAACAGCTTATTTATGGTACTGCCTTTCAAAGCCCCTTCCCTTTTTTCCCATTTGTCCTTCAAGTTCCTGTGCTATGCTCTGGGGTGACACCTCCTGGAAGATATGAGGAGAGGCCATTCCACAAATACTTCTGCAGGGAGGCGAAGCGAGAAGGAGAGGAAGAGTGAAACTGCCAACATTTCATTCCTTTCACACAATCGGTTGCTTTGCCCCCTGAGAGTTTGATACGTACAAACAAAGTGATGTCACCACTGATTTAGAACAGATAGGACTTTAGAAAAGCAGGCATAGACTGGAGGAAAGAGGTCATACGTAACCTGTGCACCAGCTAAATAATTTCTTGCTCTAATCCCAACTCTCAAAGCACTGAGCCAATCAGAATTACATTACAAAATTTGGGCACAGCAAAGTCTGCCTTCATTTACCCTACGTTCTTCACTGGACCACAACATCCCACACTGTTCATTTCAGCATTCAGACACTCCCCCCCACTTCCATTCACAACAGAAGCACCCCACTTTGTTCCCTCCCCTGAATCTCAGTGGGCTCAGACACAGCATTCAAGATAAAGCAAGTCGAACAGAGACAACAGCAGGAGGGATTTAAGAAGAAAGTTCAGCTATCACTGCTTAGCCACATGCCACTGCCAGGGTAGGGAGTTTATGGCTTCAGCGGATCTGAAAAGCAACTGATACAGAATCATCTCTGTGTGCACCCTTGACTCTGATCCCAACAGTTCCCCGTACTTTAGAGAGAGGGGAACCACTTTCCACATCCCTGAAAAGTAGTATTCCAAGCAGTGCCCATCCAGAAATTTCAGATCAAATCAAATAAATTTTTATTCGGTCATAGACCAGAAAATAAAACAGAAGATTCACATCTGATTAGAACAAAAGAAAAAAAAACACTTAAAAATCTAAAAAAATCTAAGAAAAATTAGAAGAGATATTGCGGCGTGCTGTACAAATTGTAGAAAAATATTTAGCTGTGATCAATGAAATAAAATCAGATTGGTCTGATAAAAACAGCTTGAGATAAAAAGAATCCGAACGACCTGGATGTTTAGTAAAAAACTGAGATAATAATTCCTGGTGAGCATCTGCATCTGAGGACAATATAAAATGATGTGTTCCATCGTTTCAATTACTCCTCTGCCACATGGGCACAGTCTTTGATCGAAAGGGAAATTTCAATATCTCCCTTCAATAACAGCTGTTGGAAGGGCATTGAATCTAGCCAAGGATAAGGCCCTTCTAAATTTTGGAATCGTTATGCAGCTGAGATATCTGGCTGGTTGAAGAAGATGTGCAGAGTAGCCCAAAAAAATGTTTTTCGGTAAAACTGATAAATCTGATTGTAGCTTTAAATCGATGGCCCATTGTTTGAGATCAGCTAGTGCACGTTCATAGCCCAACAAGATGATGGCTGCCCCTGAAAAGCCATATAATTGCAGTTTGTCGTGCATTGCCTGGCAGAAATTTCAATTTAAAGACCAACATTATGTGGTTTTGAAACTATGATTGAATAAGCAGCTAATATTTACTCAGAGGCCAACATATTTATTGCAAACATTAAATTTATAATGCTAAAGATTTAAATTTTAAGGCACCATGATCTTTAGTGATTAGAAGTGTATAGAAGTTATATTCCAAAGCCGGTATCATTATGGGGAGGGGGGCAGGGAATCCTGCAACATTCTTGAGTCAAATAAAAGGATATTGCTTCTTTGTGTTTTAAAATTTATTTATATTGGGAGTTCCAAATACATCTACATTTAAAAGAATTAGTAAGTACAAACTGAAATTACTCAAATAACTCTGAACCAGCTACAGAAGCAAGGGAATTCCCATCTTCAATGTCTAGCACTAATCTGTCAAATCATATTAGAACAGAAGTAGTTGAGGTTTCCACGTAGCCCAAAAGTCACATACAAGTGCTGTCCTGGTATACCAACCTACTGCAGAATTGAAAATGCAGAGTTTCAGGGGATTTGTATAGAAGTTTGTAGATCTCCTACCTATTGATAAACTTATCCATAGTAACAGCCCTATGTTTCCATGAGCTAAGAAGTCTGGGCTCAGAATTATTCTAAAGGACATTCATTCATTCATTCATTCATTCATTCATTCATTCATTCATTCATTCATTCATTCATTTCCAAAGCCATTATACTGTACTTTTACTTGCAAATGGAGTAATGTTTTCTGAAAACAGTGATTCTCTTCAAAAGATCACACACTGAAATTGTTCCACTGAAAGCAGCCATATACAGCAACAACTTCACTGTGGTCAGAGGAAAGGTTCCTATAGAGATACCAAATCAAGAAAGACTTTGAAGGATAGCACTCATCTCACGGTTTTTTACTGGGCAGGAGAAAGAAAATAAGTTCTAAAGAGATCATTTGTTGGCACAGATGGAAATAGATTTTGCCACATAGTTGCCTAGAAGAGGAAGGTGTTGGAATGGGACAACCATCAGCAATGCCAGCTGGTCACCAAGTTGGGAAGTGATCTTGCATACCCAGAACACAAATATGCAACTTTCTGAAGTCTGTAAAGATAAATAAACCAAATTCACTGAATCAGCTTTATGGCATTAGCTCTAAATAATTTCAAGGACAATGTTCTTGTTTAAGGACAAAAACTAACATTCAAAGTCTCCTCTTTAGTCAAGCAAGCACAGTGTTTGCATTAGTGAATAATAAAGATGGGGTATTTTCTCTGAATAGTCTTTCTTTCCGAGAATATGTTTCTTTCCAACTTCATGGCTTTTAGGCATTCTCTAAAGTCATTTTTCACTGCTTCTGGATGTTTGTAGTGCTCAAACTGTTTTATCAGTTTTTTAATATTCACTTTGTTGGATATGCCATTATTTGCTGTTATTATCCTATTTATTTACTGTTCTGCTGCTGCTGTTTTCTGTATCATTCATCTGTTTTCTGTATCATTCATCAAACCTTTTGATTTGTTTGCTTTTTATGAACTTATTTCCAAAGTAAACTGTCTTGGAAGGATGAACTATCCTAAAAGTGTTTTTATAAATACATTATTAAGCAACAATACCAACATCAACTGAGACCTCCTACAATCCACACTGTTGTTGATGTGACAGCCTGTGACTCTGGAAATGCCAAATATTCCATTTATAGAAAAGCAAGTCACTCAGAAGGGCATTTCTTTGCCTGGCAGAACTAAATTGCAATTCCACAGGTCTGTAGAGTGATCCTTTTTAACACAGAAAACTGTCCCAGGGGTTCAGTTTTCCCAATTGTTTTATTGGGGGCGAGGGGAAAGGGTTGTGTATCAATCAGACTTTCTAATTATGTACAGGGGACTCACTACTGAACACCAAAGCCCTCTCACACATCAGCTTCATAGCTACATCTCATCAATAATATATTTGGGGATCGGACAGGATAAGCTGTTGCCCTCCATTCTGAGAAAAAACTAATTTCCCATTTAATAAAGATTAATACAAGCATGACTTCAGTCCCAGACCTTGTATTGCTACAAGCCAGAAAATATTGGAACTTTAATTATAGCAGCATAAGGCCAAAAAGAAAAAAAGCCAGGGAGATACTTAATCTAAATCAATGTTCATAAGAGCAACAAACTCTTAACAGCTCACATTCACTGACAGATATGACATCAGTTAATCTAAACTGATTTAAAATAAATGTTATTAATGGGCCCACTCTGCATGACTGGGTCTTGGCTGCAGCACTAGGCAAGCTTACTAAACTTTAAGCGTCTGCTCAGACTGGGACCACACCAGCTGCCTGCTTATTCAAAAATATTAGCAATTTCATTGTCTGCCCACCCATACTGCATATATGCCTTACAAAAAAGCAGACCCAAATTCACTGTGGACTAAATCAGAAGCTGATCAGAAATCCCCAAGTCTGCTATTAATTGAAAAGCAATAAACTCTCAACCAGAGTCACTCATACGTTCCTGGTTTCCCTGAAAATCACTTACCTGTCTCAAAATCAGGCCCTACCTATGTGGAAGGATATCATCTTAAGTGGGAGACTTCTGCATAGAAGCATTGTTGTTGTGGGGAAAATAGGAGACAGGAGTATTAGGTATGTTTGCCGCCTTAAAGACAGGATACAAAAAATCTAATGATGATGATGATGGCAGGATAAAAAAATCAAATAATAATAATAATTTGTGGCTAGATAAGTATAAAATCCCTTCTTTATCATTATTCATGTTCACTGTTCATTATCTGATAGAGGTTTTGTTTGTTTGTTTTTAAGATTTCTTGGTTTCTTTTGCAATGAGGATCTTTTTGGTATGGCCTGCTCCCAGAGACTTAAAGATCAGAAGGATACCTGATGACTCAAAAAATTGCTTAGTGCTAGAACAGTAGAAAATCAGACACTTCAGTTTTAAAGTAGATTCATCTGGTTCATCCCTCTCAGATTCTTAAGTGGATCAGATGTGAGACCCTCTTGGAATCCATACTGCTACCAATTTTCCAATGAGGCCCAGGACTGAATTTTCATCGTATTCAGAATCTAGGAGCACAACTCTTGTCCTGCAAATTAAAAAATGGTATTCTGCATATTCTACTGGACAGAACTGATGACATACTATCAATCTCAGAGCAATTACTTGCGGAAATCTATAGCTATAGTACAGGCCCTCTTGAACAGCCTTGATTCCTTTCCGTACAATCTCACTCAAAGTTGTACTATACCATAATATCTGTCACTCCCACAGAGAAATATACAGCATTGTTCTAAACAACACCCCAGCAGCTAGTTGTTGTTGTTGTTGTTGTTTTCAAAGAAAAATACAGCAAATCAATCTTTCGACATGAAGATATGTGTACAGGTTTAAAATGCTGTATGTTTGCTTTATAAACTTCTAGGGTTATTTTCTAAAAATCCATACAATAATTCGACAGAATGAGCTTAATGTCAAAGCTCAAGTGGAAATGGGATGAAAACGGCTTAGCCCCATCTATTCATAACTATTCTGTTGAAGCCTGTGTCAATCTGTACAATAGGGAGATAGCACAACTATTCACACAAACACCCTTTCCCACTTGCAGTAGTTAGCCCATCAGACTCCACAGTGAATTGTGAAATTGGGACAATGAAACAGTAGGGACAGTTAAATAACAGTGCAGTAAGACTTGAAGCAAATCCAACTGAACATGGATTCGTTTTAGATCTTACTCTGCAGAAATCATGGGAGCAAAGCTACTGCTCCATCAACTCAGTACAAGTCAGCAGAGCTATTCCATATGACAGACAATCTTCAGATGGTAAGAAAGCCTTGGTGTGATCACTTTCTATACCATTTTGTGGATAAAAGCACTTAGATATGCTCCAACAGACTCCAGTTTAATTGCAGGATGTATAGAGGTGTCTGAAATATCAGCTTGTTGTACTGTAATGGTTACCTTTCTGCTTCTTCAAAAGGGGACAACATTCCTGGACTTTTAGGAGTCACTGCATGCCAAATCAACCTTTGCCTCTCATGGGAGTTATTAGGGCTGTACAAATTATTCAGCAGAGGTGTTTGGGAACTTGTGGGAGAACATATAAAGCAAATCTTTTCAAAGCGTTAATGCAGCCACATCCTTTTCCAAGTTCACATGACTGCTTCTAAAGCTGCTCTCCATTTTTAAAAAAGTTACACAGCACTAGTAGCAACAACTGACAGGACGCCAACTTCTTTCTAGCACAAGTTGTTGACTTTGACCTTTAAAGCCCTAAATTGTTTAGGGCTGAAAATCTACCAACTACCTTTTTATTAACCAGTTTATTGTTGTTAAAATTAACACAAAATAACCTATTAAAAATTCCTTTACTTTCTGAAATCCATTCTGGACGCAGCGTAGAGGGCCTCTTCCTAAGTTTTTATTTATTTATTTATTTATTATTCGAATTTATGACTGCCCATCTCCACGACAGCGGACTCTGGGCAGTTTACAACATTAAAATCATTAAAATCAATATCAAAAACCTACACACTTAAAAATACAATATAATAATAAATAGATAAGAATCCAGAGGATGGGAAGATCTTAAAAAGGAGGGTATTACGGGGCTAACCACCCCCAGGAGGAACTATTACCTCCTTCGTCCCAAGCAAGGCGGCAGAACCAGTTCTTTAAAGACTTTCTGAAGGCCAGGAGTGAAGGCGCCTGTCTCACCTTCGGGGGCAAGCTATTCCACAAGGTGGGTGCTACCGCAGAGAAGGCACGTCTCCTGGACCCCGCCAAATGAAATTCCTTCACTGATGGGGTCCGAAGCATGCCCTCTCTGCATGACCGGGTGGGGCGGGTAGATGTAATCAGGGTGAGACGGTCCCTCAGGTACCCTGGTCCCATGCCATGTAGGGCTTTAAAGGTGATAACCAACACCTTGAATTGGACCCGGAAGCAAACTGGTACCCAATGCAGCTCGCGCAGCAGAGGTGTTACATGGGCTGATCTCATCGCACCCATAACTGCCCGCGCGGCCATATTCTGGACCAGCTGAAGCTTCCGGATACTCTTCAAGGGTAGCCCCATGCAGAGCACATTGCAATAATCTATATGGGAGATGACAAGGGTATGAGTGACTGTTCGGAGGGCATCTTGATCCAGGAAAGGGCGCAACTGGCACACAACCCAAAGTTGTGCAAAGGCCCTCCTGGCCACGACTGCCACCTGCTCTTCGAGCAGGAGTCGTGAGTCCAAGAGGACCCCCAAGTTGCGCACTGAATCTCAATGGGCCAGTGCCACCCCATCCAGAGTTAAAGATGACAACTTTCTGGAAACCGAGAGGCCATCAATCCACAGCCACTCAGTCTTACCAGGGTTCAGTTGAAGCCTGTTGTTCCCCATCCAGACCCCCACAGCCCCCAGGCACTGAGACAGGGTGTCAACTACATCACTTACTTCACCCGGGATGGAGATATACAGCTGAGTATCATCATCGTATTGATGATACCTCATCCCGTGTTGAATGATCTCCCCCAGTGGCTTCATGTAGATGTTAAATAGGAGAGGAGAGAGAACCGAACCCTGCGGCACCCCACACAAGAGGGGACGTGGGTCGGATCTCTACTCCCCTATTACCACCAATTGGGAACGGCCCTGGAGGAAGGAGGTGAACCAGCGCAAGACTACGCTGCCCACCCCCAACTCCCTGAGCCGTCACAGAAGGATACCGTGGTCGACGGTATCGAAAGCCGCTGAGAGGTCCAAGAGAGCGAGAATGGATGCACTCCCTCCATCACGCTCCCACCAGAGATCATCCATAAGTGCGACCAATGCAGTCTCTGTCCCATATCCCGGCCTGAAACCTGACTGAAAGGGGTCTAGATAATCCATTTCATCCAGAATCCTCTGGAGTTGCAGCACCACCACCTTCTCAACCACCTTTCCCAAAAAGGGAAGGTGGGAGACAGGGCGAAAGTTGTCAAAACGGTGGGGTCCAAGGATGGTTTTTTGAGGAGGGGGGTGCACCAGCGCCTCCTTAAAGGTAGCCGGAAACACCCCCTCCCTCTAGGATGTATTAATCATTGCCTGGACCAAACCACATGTCACCTCCCTGGCTGATTTAACCAGCCAGGAGGGACATGGATCTAAAAGGCATGTGGTGGCATTTACAATCCGGAGGATCCTGTCCACTTCATCAGGTCCAACAGGATCAAACTTTTCCCAGATAATAGGGCAAGTACGATCCCCTGGCATCTCCCCAGACTGTGCCTCACGCTTAGAGTGTAACGTAGAATGGATCTGAGCGATTTTATCCTGCAGATGCTCAGCAAACTCTTCCGAATGGCCCTGTAAATGGGTCACTGAATCTATATGACCCAAAAGAGATCTAGTGATCTTGAACAGGGCCAACGGGCAGCATTCTGCGGACGCAATTTGAGCGGAGAAATATTCATGTTTCGCCGCTCTTACTGCCACAAGGTAGGCCCTAATAACGGCTCTAGATTGTGTCCGGTCAGATTCAGTCTTCGACTTTCTCCAGCGGCGCTCCAGATGTCTCCTAACCCTCTTCAAAACCCTCAACTCCTCCGTAAACCACAGGGAGTGACGGGCCAAATGGGGCAAGAGAGGTCGCAAAGGCACGATCCTGTCCAAGGCCCTGGCCGCTTCCTTATTCCAGGCTGCGGGCAGGACCTCTGCTGGACCGTGGAGCAGATCTTCGGGTATAACCCCCAGCTCCCTCTGAAATCTCATTGGGTCCATAAGTCGCCAGGGGTGGACCAATCGAATGGGTCCAGCCTCCCTGCAGAGTGAGGTAGCACAGGAGAGCCTCAAGGTCACCAGGGCGTGATCTGACCATGACAATGGGGACAGATCTAACTCTCCCCTCAGGTCACATTGCCACTGCTCAGACAAGAAAACTAAGTCCGGCGTGAGACCACTATCTCAAGTCGGGTCCCGAATAATCTGAGACAGGCCCATGGCTGCCATGGTAGCCATGAACTCCCGAGCCGCTTCAGAGGCCCGTCCAAGGGACAGCAGATTGAAGTCCCCCAGAACCATAAGTCTGGGGAACTCCACTGTGAACCCCGAGACGGCCTCCAGCAGCTCGGGCAGGGAGGTTGCTATGCAGCAGGGAGGCTGGTACAGTAGCAACACTCCCAACTGTTCTCGGGAGCCCAACTTGAAAAACAGGGTCTCACAACTGGTCACTTGCGAAGCAGCGCCCCTGGAGGCCACAAGAGACTCTCGGATGACAACTGCCAGCCCTCCTCCCATGCCCCGTTGTCTCGGCTGATGCCACACCTGAAACCCGGCCGGGCACATTTCCGAGAGGACTATCCCCCCCCCCCTCCAGCCCCAGCCAGGTCTCGGTAATACACGCCAGGTCTGCCCCCTCTTCTGTGATCAAGTCACTTATGAGGAGGGCCTTGTTACTCACAGACCTGGCATTAAGGAGCAGCAGCCGAAGACCAGGGCCCTCAAGGATCTGCTTTCCAGGGCCTGGGTTTGAACTCGGAGGGCCGGAATGCACCACCGGTAATAAACACCGGGGGCGCCTTCCCCAAAGATGGCCTGCCCTACGGTTCCCGCCATAACGTCCCTTCCCCGTCACCACCTCGATCAAAGCACCCGTCATACAGCCCCCAGAGATTCCTGAACTCAATCCAGTAGCCCCCACTCCCAGACCTCCAGAAATCCTGACCCTAAAGCCTGCCAGTCTACTGGAGACCAAGACTACTAGGTCTTTCAAGGAGTCTCCCCCACCAGTTGGTCCGTTGAGCTGCTGGCCTTCAACCCCCACACCACCGGGGGCCACTCTTGCAGCAGTAGGATTCGCCGTACTTCCACAGTCTTTAAATCTGCCCAGCGTGAAGACAGACGTTCTTCTAAAATCCCCACCAGATAGTTCCAACTCAGGCCCAGGAAATCACAGCCTCTCACAATCGTCCTCTCACAGTCCTACTCGCTGGGCTCTCCTGCCTAGCTGCACGTTGAACGCCTCCGGCCAAACATGCTCACCGAGCACCTAGAGTTGTCTCAGCGTAAGGCGAATCTCGGGGCTTACGCGTCCTCCACATCAGCGAGGTCTACTTGTTATTTAAAAGAAGTAGTAGCTTCCCCCATGCTACCAGATTTCAATTGCTGCAGCGCCGGGCTCAGCAAAAGTAGCAGAAAGTAGCAGAAGCCTCCCCACTCAACAGTAGTAGGAAAAGCCCCCCCCCCCCCAGTAGCAGAGGCTCTGCAGCGTAGGACTCAACGTGCTCTCAGTTGCTCTCTCGGTTGCTGCAGCACCAGGCTCAGTAGTAGTCACTCAGGTGTGGGCTTCAATTCTCCGATGCTCTGCAGCGCCACTCTCACCGCGCTCTCACCGTGCCTCTCCTACTGCGAAAGCCAGTCCGGGGCTCAACAGGTTCCCCCACAGACCCAGCCAGATGATTTCAAGATCCAGGGGAACGTCCCCCGACTTGCACACTGAGTTCTGCCGCGCTGAGCTCCGTGTAACACAGACGAGCTCTGCCGTGCCGTTCCGTCCCGGTAAGTCCAACCAATCCCCTAAATCCCCCAAAATAGATGTAAGACTCTTCCCCAAGACCTCCAAAAATAAATAGTGGGGGTCAGGAGAGTTTAGAGGGTGTCAGGAGGATGTCAGAAATCTTCCCCTGGAGCGATCACCGGCATCAGCTTGCGGCCGCCATCTTGGATTGTTCTCTAACGATGCAAAAAAACCTCTGTTCTTTAGCAGGTGATATATATACTGAACTGGTCAAGTGAAATCCATTCCTGTCATTCTGTTCAACCTCTTAGTGGCTTTCAATCCCAGTAACTGAACTACTCTTCTGAATCACTTAGTCAGACTGGGTGTTGGATCATACGATTAAATGGCTGTTCTGACTTTAATGGGAGGACAGCTTTCAAAAGCTGAAGTTGGATTAGTTCTTGATCTTTGACCTATAGTCATCCCATATGCTTCCATGGTTTTTAACATCTCGTCAAAAAATAAGAAAAGGTGTCCAGGGTTATTAGATGGCACTCTGCCTGAACATTCAGATGTATAGTCTGAGGGTGCTTCTAGCCCTAGATAGTAGAAATGTATTTTTCTGTATGCTATGGCTGGGGTGCTTATTACAGACTTTCCTAGGTAGGTGTATCTTCATGCCTATTTTTGTCTCATGTATATTAGATTAGTTCAAATGTTCTCTATAAACAGATTCTCTTGAACAGTATTCAGAAACTGTAACTACTGGCAAGGTGGTGGTGGTAGTAGTGAGGAGTTGGAGCATACAACTCTGGTACATTATCTTCTAATGTCTTTCAAAACCCTATTCAGGGTTATATAAATAATCTTTAAAGATCTAAGGGTAGCTAAAGAATCCAGTGTATTTAAAAGAACATTTAGTTTTATACAGTAGTGGCTGCCCACTGAATTATTTAGAGCAGGGTTCCTCAACCTCAGCCATTTTAAGATGTGTGGACTTCAACTCCCAGAATACTGGGAGTTGAAGTCCACACATCTTAAAATGGCTGAGGTTGAGGAACCCTGATTTAGAGGATGTCCTATATCACATCCGCTACCTGAGCTGAAGTTGCTTAAGTAGAACAGGGCCATCTCAGTGCCAGTACCTAGATTTTCAAGCTTCCTACTTTTGGAGGTATGTCTGGCATCCTCTCTTTCTTTTTCCTGATGGATGATTAAAAGCATTTTTACTGAATATTTTATAACTTTTTTGGCTTCTATTCCCTTTGCTTTCTCCTTAATTAACTGTTCCTATTTTGATTCTTGATATAATTAGCATATTACAGAAGTGACATGAGAGCTGTTTTTTGGTGGCATCATCTTCTCACAGGTTCAACAGCCCAGCTCTAGGAGTTCTTCACATTCAATCACTGCCTGCTCAGAATCTGGATTAATGATAAAGTGAAAAGAATGGCAATATTGTGGGATGAAACAACGGGGTGAATTTGCTCTTATAGTGCTGTTGTAACTTACTTGGCTTGCTTTCAATGTTCGACTGAGGCTACATAAAATATTCTTTACCAACTCTTATTCAAGATTATTCCAAATACCATTTTGTTTTGCTTTCAAGCTACTTTCTCCTATTTGGAAATGAAAACTTTGATCTCCATATGAAAATAGTTTGAACTCAAGGTCCTGCTGACATGACATGTTTTCTCCTCTGCTTCCTCTGCCCCCACCAAATGGGGTAAATTATTAAAACTGACATGCCAATTTTAAAGCAAGAAATTAGCTTAGAACTTAAGTATATGCATTGCTTACCTATACCAACAGATCAAACCACAACAAATCTCAAAATCTTCCTCTGAATCATTTCTTACCTCTCCATGCACACAAAGAAGCATGGAGAACTTACATCTTCATATAGCTGCACACACATGGCTTAAATCACAACTCTTCTGTTCTTAGCTGGCAACAAGCAAAACCAGGTTGAAAAAGTAAATGAATCTGAAGCCTGCCAAGGAAATGGCTGCCCCCGCCCCCAAATGTTAGCTCCACAGCAGTGAGAATATTATTCTTAAAGACATAATAAAACTCAGCTGCACACACGGGGCTGTGAGAATAAGAAACTGGAGACTCTCTTTGGGGAATTATTGTATAATATACTGTATAACACTAGCCTTAACCAGCTGCTGCTATACCACCCTCACCCCAGAAAGAGGAGCCAGGTGCTTTTTTGGCCATGTGTCGAATGCCATGAATATTATTTTCAATTCTGTTTTCTCTGCTTTTACTTTTTTCTAATGGAGTCTTTGGAGGTAGTTGTTAGTTTAACAGAGACACAGGAAACATCACACGTGAATGACATGGAAACCAGATTTAGCTCTGCATTGTCTTCTTCCAAAGTAGCCATTTTAGGCTGGCTGGATATCACAAAAGATGCTGTAACTGAGATCTGAAAGCAATCAGTTTATACAATGATGTTTGTGAGAAAAGGCCACGAAACATGTAAAGTAACAAGAAGAAGCTAACTTCTAGCATCAACTTATGGTTGTAAGTGTAGCGAATTCTGAAGATTTATCATACAGTTAAAACAGCACCAAAGTTTGACTCATCCAATCACATTCCATAGCTAAATTAATATCCATACTATACAATGACAATTGGACCAGGATTTCAAACTCTGAAAAGGTATTGTTGGTATACCTGATTTGTTAATTCACTCACTTTTTCAGTTTTATAAGCACAGTTCACCAGTCACAACTGTCACACCATATCCATTTATTTGTGAAATAATCTTCTCTAGAAGCAGCCTTTGTTAGGTAATACTCTATATTTTGTGTCACGATGTTAGAAACAAAAGTTTTGTTTCATTTTTTTAAAAAAATACCATCAATATGAAATTAGCCATTTCAAATGGTACAAACTTGAGTATTTAAAATGTCTGTTTCTAAAGCATTGCTGTTTCGGAAAATGAGAGCTCCCTTATCCTTTTTAATTCAAGATTTTGACATGTGGTTTTCTTTCAACACTTTTTTTCCCTCATAACCATACCATACCACTGTCTTTATCTCCAATTCTTATAAAGCAGTACAAATTTAAAGAACGAATTTCTATAAATACAAATTAATACAATATCATATCCTTCATTCTTGGGGATATTTCAGATCCCCCTGAATCCATGTTTAAGTTAGAGGGAAGTCAATAATGAATTAGTAACTCCCGGCTTTACCTTCATTCTGCCTGAGAGATTGCAACAAAAGAGATTTGTGCTGCGCAATAAAGGGTTAAGATGATTCCCTCTCACCACAGAGACCAAGAGACAGCTGATCTAACACTCTAAGCCCCTTGCCCTCTTCCCCTCCCACCCCCATCTGCTAGGCACTGGGCCAGGCATGTGCTGGTGGCGAGTTGCAGCAACCTTCTCCTCCCCCCTAACTAATCGGCTTCTCCCCATCCACTAAGAAGGATAAAGACAGAAGACAATAGCCTCTTTCTTCCCAAGCCGCTGCTGCTCAAGGCTATTAATCTCTATGCAGGGGAGGAGAATGCTGGATTTTGGCCAATTTACAACAAAGTCAATTTTTTTAAAGCCCCAAATGATCCTTGTGTGAGCTTATTCATGGGCTCTGAACATGACCCCAGCACTAAAGGGTGATGCTGCGTCAGCAGAGCTGCACGCACATGAAGTATGTGTGTGTCAATAACACAATCTTGGCTCCCATCATGAAAACCCATCTCTTGTGCAGACAGGTCTCTTAGAAAATATGTTAGCAGAGAATAGGAGAGAGGGTGGAGGGGAGGATAAACAATTTAAACTATAGGAGAGTATGACTTGAAATAAGCACCTGTCCAGTCATCACACCCCTTTAGGACTGCAAAGAGATCTCATCCTTCTGCAAAGAATAAGAAATGTCAGATTTAGAATGTGATCTCAGGGACAAAATACACAAAACATACAGCAGGTATTCTGGATTTGTTATAACCTAGGCAGCCCACTCTGGATTGCATCCAGTATGTGTGTGTGTGGGGGGTGTCTTTTTTCTTTTCTGACAAACAATCTTCTTTTGATCTAAGTCTCACAATAGCACCTACACCATTTGATTACATTTCAAGAACTTCTCCCATGTGTGAAAAACTGCAGGGAGATTGGAATATAGTACTGTAGATGCCATTCTTATGGAAAGTGGTCTTAAATTAATGGTCAGTCAGTGATTAAGTTGCTGGATAGCGAACTCTCTACTGCAGTGGAAATAAGAAATTGAGTCATGAAAGGTAGGTACAAGTGGTCAAAGCAAACTTATTTCCTGTAATTATGCATGTGATCTCATGTACAAACTGCAGTCCTTCCCATAGTGGGAAGGTAGAGGAATGGTCCTAACAGGACTAGTAGAATAAGGTAATAACTTCAGTCAGGTAATCCTGAATTGTGTGAAGAGGATAGTATGGCCAGTTTGGTCTAGTGGTTAACGCAACGGGCTAGAAACCAGGAGACTGAGAGTTCTAGTCCCGCCTTAGGCATGAAAGCGGCTGGGTGACCTTGGGCCAGTCCCTCTCTCTCAGCCCTAGGAAGGAGCCAATGGGAAACCAGGAGACTGAGAGTTCTAGTCCCGCCTGAGGCATGAAAGCCAGCTGGGTGACCTTGGGCCAGTCACTCTCTCTCAGCACAACTCACCTCACAGGGTTGCTGTTGTGGGGAAAAGAGGAGGAGGAATGAGTATTTGGTATGTTCGCCGCCTTGAGCTATTTATAAAAATAATAAAGGTAGGATAGAAAATAAATAAATAAAAATCCTTCTGACTCTTCTGCTCTGCTGGAAAGACAAAGCTGTGTGTTCCAAGCAGCCTGGCCTGCACTACTTAAGATAACTTGATGTCCATAAATGAAGTGGAAGATGTATCTCATCAGAAACTCTGAAGTAAGATTCAACAATCTCTTTAGACAATTTTTGTAAGTGAAAGAGAGAAGGAATACCATCTTGTTCATTGCTCCAGGCAGAAAAAAGCATTATTTGTGAATCTTAATCTCAAATAAACATTTGTCTCATTTAAATCAGGATGCAGCATTAATTTTGATACAGTTTTAAGCAAATAAATATAAGAGACAGTCATGCTATGTACAGTGTTGATTCTCCCGAAATCTGCAGTATATAAACATCTGACAAACATCAAAACTACTGATCCAACATAAAACATAGTAGTGAATTCACTTTCATGCAATACATCTATCGTTTCCACAATAACTATTGTATCAACACTACATTCCTACTCTGCCTTGCAAAATTACCTCAAACTATAAATGGTATAGCTGATACTGGAGGCCATTCCTAATCTTTCTTCCTTTTTGTTTAAATGTCTATTTCAAAGTGCAAAGGAATTCTAACAGCAGACTCAGGGTTCCATAACAGCAGCAATAACCAAAAATGCTTTTAAAAAGCTAATAAGAACTGCTTAAGAGAGATTAAAAACATCTTAATAGAGAGTAAATTGTTATTCTAATTGCACTCCTTTAAAATCAGTAATAATGGGAGAAACAGAAATGAAGAGTCTGAACTACGTCTAATTTATCACAGGGGCCCCACAACTCACTATGTGTCTTATAGATAGCCTGATCTCTCTCTGGTGTCCTCAGTGGGACATAACAACGCACAACAGCCAATTTGGAAAGGTTACTCAAATTTGTACATGGGAATGAATTCAATTTAGCAGGTGAAACAAAACAAAAAAATCCACATCTGATTATGCAGCTGTCTAGGGTAATTCCTTGGAAGGAAATTCAGCCAGAATGTTCTCTGGCACATTCCATAGTTATAGCTATGTCTAAATTGGCAGGGCTTATATTGATCTCCCCAGCCATGCACACTAGAAAACAACCTAAAGTGCAATGCTATGTCATACCAGCTTTGGGGAACTTCTCTTATGGAAACTGGAGAAATTCCTAGGCAAAAGGCCTGCACCACTTGCAAGGGGGAAACGGCCACATTGATAAATTAAAAATAATGGCAGGTTGCCGAGGTATACTGTATGCCCCAGTTTAACATACTGTACAGGCATTTTACCGACTACCTCAAGAACAGAATCTCTAGTCACAGGAAAGGTGTCTCTGCAGATCAACAAGACCCCTCCCTCCTCCTTGGCCTTGGCCTTGAAGCTGAAGGACTTGAAACTGAAGACAACACATTTCCAAAAGGGCAACTTCACCATCCTTGCCCAACCAGATTTCAGTAATACATCCCAAGTTTGTCTACTCATCAACCATCAGATTGTAAATGAACAGGATCTTTTTTTTTTAATTTTTATCCCGCCTTTATTATTTTTATAAATAACTCAAGGTGGCGAACATACCTAATACTCCTTCCTCCTCCTATTTTCCCCACAACAACAACCCTGTGAGGTGAGCTGGGCTGAGAGAGAGGGACTGGCCCAAGGTCACCCAGCCGGCTTTCCTGCCTCAGGTGGGACTAGAACTCTCAGTCTTCTGGTTTGCTATTGGCTCCTTCCTAGGGCTGAGAGAGAGAGTGACAGGCCCAAGGGCACCCAGCCGGCTCTCATGCCTAGGGCGGGACTAGAACTCACAGCCTCCTGGTTTCTAGCCCAGCACCTTATGACAAATGTACTTGGTTTTTCCATCAAAAACATCCCATTTTCTCATACAGGCCCTATTAATATCCATCTCTCTCTCTCTCTCTCTCTCTCTCTCTCTCTCTCTCTCTCTCTCACTCACTCACTCCTTAAATGGTAAACCTACCATTCATCATCTTTTTTAAAAAGGGAGGAGCAGCAGCAGGAACAGGAACAGGAGAAGGGGAAATTGTCACCTTTAGGCTCTTTTTATGATATGTATGAGGACATAAATAAACTATTTAATGACTTCATGTATATATTGTTGCTGAAATATTCTTCTGACAGAAGGTAATGGTCCTCCTTACTTTGCTAGCCTTAGTTTTAACTGAAGCTTTGATTTTGAACTATAAGCCATCAGAAATTTATTTAAGGGGCAGGATATAAAGCTCTTAAACTAAAAAGTGAACTAAATAGTTCCTTCGATGAATGACTACCACCTAAACTAGGAAAATTCTTATGGCAAGTCTGATAGGGAACTCCACTGGACTTGTGTGGAAAGATTACCTCTTTGCCCTATGGACATGCTACAATACAGTTTGATCAGTGCAACTTCCACATGACGACTGCTTCATAATACCACACACTTGCAAGGTACAGAGATTCTATGCCATTCCTATCATGACTCTGCGTTGCAACGTCTCCATAGGATTCAGGCAATCCACATGCCAAAAAGCTCTAGAACCCGTTCTGCCTATCCAAGTATTGAGATTGTTTCAAGTGGCCTCTATATGGGAATTAAAACTTGTAGACCAGTGGAATGTCTTGAAAAATTGGTAACTGCTTTGAGGCTACTTTTTCACAACAACAATTAGATCCATTCCAGAATGAGCCGGAAACAAAAGCAGTGTTACTAATTAGAAAACTAATTGAAGCATTTCTTCATATAATTCAAGTAAATCATCATCATCATCATCATCATCATCATCATCATCATCATCATCTATCAAGGAGTTTCACCTACATTATACATTAATCCTATAATTATTATGTCATTTCTGTAAGATAACTCAGTATTACTATTATATGGAAAGGTTGAGGGATAGTGGTTATTGTTTAGCCCAAGCCCTGCTTAATGAAAGCCCAGTGCTTTCCATGCTACCCATTCACAAACAGTCTCCTCGCTTCACAGTAGCAACTTCATCTTCTTTGTTCGTGCTATTGCCCTCATTGCTTCCTCTGCAAGCTGACAGCTGCTCCTGCAAGTCTCGAGCCATTGATTTCAATGACTTGCCCTTCAAATTTTTTCTGGCTTTCTGCCCAGTTTGTATTGCCTAGTTACTCAGGAGCAAATATCTCTATTATTATTGTAATTATTTTCCAATCAACAGGGCTCTCCATTGAGTCAATTCAGGGAGGGTGAACTGGGGAACTGACAAGGAAGTCGATGTGCTGCCTTTACCTGTCTCCACAGAATCAGGATACCACAAGGAACCCAAAGGGAGTCAATTTGGACTTCAACTATGATCACGAGGGTTTACAAGGACTGACTGAAGTAATTCAGACACATTTATCTATAGAATTTAGCCTTCTTAAGGAATGAACTTATGTCACTTCCGCAGCACATTAGCTACTCAGGACTCAAGAATAGGAAGGGAAACAGAAGCCAGCTTTGTTAATCCTGAAGGAACACCAATGGCTTTCTGAAATGAGAAATCAGTTTCACATAATAAAATAATGTCCTAGTAGTATTTAAATCTTGCTCACTCTGTTTCTTCCACAAGAAGCCATCTATAGCTGATAAAAATCACACAGATTGGCAACATGGTAATGTCACAACCAATACAACTTGTGCGTGTTATGCCCTAGACATGATGACGCAAGCATTCAAATTGTTGCAGGTTCCATACTGCTAAAATCAGAGAGCACCAAGGACTCCACAGTTCAACCCTGAGCTACAAATATTCTCTTCGATTGGTTAAAATCTAAGGTTCCTAACAAGATGTTCAAGAAAATATGTTGCCTTTAATTATTTGCTTCCATTCATGTAAGGGGTGTGGTGGCTCAGCGGGTAAGACACCAGGCTTGTCGATCAGAAGATCGCAAGTACAGAGGTTCAAATCCCTAGTCCCGCGTGACGGAGTGAGCTCCCGCACTCTCCCCAGCTCTTGTCAACCTAGCAATTCGAAAGCATGCAAATGCAAGTAGATGAATAGGTACCACTTTGGTGGGTAGGTAACAATGTTCCGTGTGCGTTGTGCCGGCCACATGACCGTGGAAGCGTCTTCGGACAACGCTGGCTCTTCGGCTAACGAACGGAGATGAGCACCGGCCCCTAGAGTCGGACACGACTGCACAAATGTGCGGGGGGAACCTTTACCTTTATGTACACACAAACCTGTAAAAAACAGATATTCCCCATTCCTCCAGAAATAGGTTTAACACATTTTTTATTACCCTTTCTTACCGCATAGTAAGATTGGGTGAGATGCTAAAGAAAGTCTTATGAAGAATTTCTCTCATGAACACATCATTGGCCTATTGTAAACATATTATGCCAGGAATTTTTAAACCATGGTATATTAATAAACCCTGGTTCACTCATAATAGTAAGTTTTAAAAAACAAGCCATATTATGGCACAGCAGTATGTGTAGCTTTGGGCAATTCAGCCTCAATTCCTGATCTGTAAAATGAATGAGCATTAAATGCTTTAAGGCAGAGCTTTCCGAACTGTGTGTCGTGACACGTTAAGTGTGTCGGCTGTGGTGTCTGGGTGTGTTGCAGATGCTGCTGCCTCCAAGCCCTGCCAGGATTCCATGCAGGTCCTAGTGCCTGCCTTGTGCCTCGCTGCCTCCATGCCTGCCCTGCCAGGATTCCATGCAGGTCCTAGTGCCTGCCTTGTGCCTTGCTGCCTCCAGACCTGCTGTGTTTCCACGCAGGTCCTAGTGCCTGCCTTGTGCCCTGCTGTAAGAGTGTGTCATGAAATGATGCCCTGCTGTAAGAGTGTGTCACGAAATGATGCATGTCTAAAAAGTGTGTCACCAACATGAAAAGTTTGGAAAGCTCTGCTTTAAGGCATATGGAATTATTTTAGTAATACAATCTCCCCAGTGGAAATATTTCTGCCATTCTCTTATCAGGGATTCTGAGATCATAGTCATAGAACTATCCTCAGTGGGAAAATGTTTGTTTGTTTATTTATTTATTCCTCACATTTCTTCACTGCCCATCTGGCCAAAGTGACTCTGGGCGGTTTACAATCAGATTAAAATAATAAAAGATTGAAATACCATAAAAACAGATTCATCATAAAAATATAAATCTAAAATCTAAAATCCAAGATGGAGAAACAACAGTCTCAATAAAATTTCTCAGGGCGTCATCAAGGCGCCAACCACCCCCATGATTGGCTATCCCCCCTCCCGCCCCAAGCGAGGTGGCAAAGCCAAGTCTTTAACTCCCTTTTAGAAGGCTGGGAGAGTAGGGGCCTGCCTCACCTCTGGGGGTAACTAATTCCATAGGGCAGGGGCCATTGGAGAGAAGGCCCTCTTCCTGGACCCCACCAATCAACAATATCTCATGAACGGGGTCCATAACATGCCCTCTCTGCCTGACCAGGTGGGACGGGTCGATGTAATGGGGGTGAGGCGGTCCCCCAGGTAACCTGGACCCATGCCATGTAGGGCTTTAAAGGTAATAACCAACACTTTGAATTGGACCTGGAAGCAAACTGGCACCCAATGCAGCTCGCGCAGCAAAGGTGTTATATGCGCCATCCTTGGGCCCCCCAAAACTTCTCTCATGGCTGCATTCTGAACCAGCTGTAGCTTCCGGATACCCTTCAAGGGTAGCCCCATGTAGAGCGAGCATTCCTTTCCAGAGCCTTGAAAATACCTAACTCCTTCTCCAATGTGACATCATAGGCATCTAGGAAAGAAGTAAGATGGGCACTTTGCACATGTTCCTATTTATTGGGAATAGTCAACAAGATATCACTGTTTCATCTTTCTGACTAAGAAGTAGGGGATGCTGTAGGGTCCAATGCAATTGATACAAACAAACCAATAAATAAATATTCAACTGAAAACAGACGGGGAGTTCAGAGATTGACATGAACCTTGCCAGCTTACTTTTCAGACCATGCCTGATGTATATGATAGTGCTAACAAAGGATAGCTTATGAGTTCTGCCTAGCTGCTTTTCTTAGCTCAGGAACAATGGGAATATTACCAATTATTTTGCATAATTCCCACAGGAAACGTCATAGGAGAGAACTAAATTTAGGCCCACATAGCAATGAGTTTTCCACACAATCCATTAGGCGGCACTTCTGTATCACTACATGGGGCTCTGTGGGTGTTCTTACCTTCTCCTGCTTGAATCAGCCAGCACTCATTCCAGAAGGCCAATGGGGAGAGCTAAAAATGACAGCTACCTGATAAACACATCCTTCCTTTTTGTTTATTTACCATATTTGCTTTTCCTAAAAAGCAAGGAAATGAGGAATAAGCCAATCAATCACTATGTGATGGGCTAGTCTTTACACCAGCCAGAAAGCAATGGGGGAATGGAAGCAAGGCTTCATAGCACCTTTGCTTCAGGAAGGGAGGGGAATCCTGGGAGCCAGAAAGTGTGACCTCCCATCGATAGAGAGCTGGTTGCTCCACAGTTACAAGGGGGGGGGGGGGGACACAGCAAATATATTTCACTGCACTTCCTCTGGAACAGCACCTGAACCAAGTAACTTCTGAAGTTAAATGGCTCAAGATATGAAGGCCACTGGAGCCCCGTGGTTCATGAAGAGACAAACTGATGATGCCAAGCTTGGACTGATGGACATAGAAATTCATCGAAGTCGGACAAATTCATGGAAGTAATGGGAATTAATAGCTATTAGCCTTGATGGCGGTATGACTGCCTCTGAAAGCCATCTACCGGGAGACTAGTGGGCTTCCTTGTGCAGATGTTTGGCAGCTGTGAGAACAGGCTGCTGGACTAGATGAGCCAAGGGTCTGATCCAGTAGGGCACTACTTCTGTTCTTATGAAGAATCCTTATGTCAAACAAAGATGCCAGTTTGAGTAAATAAGCACAAAAGTATAGATAAGTCTTCCCATAATCTGGTCCCTTCCCAGATGTGTGGGGAGTTATAATCCCACCTATTTCTGGAGGACTCCAAGTTGAGGAAGACTGAGAGAGATATTTGCATACATTTATACATACATACTCTACATCCCTATAGTTAGGGTTATTTAGAGCTATATCACAGTTTAGAAAATCCCCCTTTCTGTTACTTGTATATTAAAAGCAAATAATGCCATTATCACTAGTGTGTATTGCTTTTCTGTAATGGAATTCTCATATTTTACTTGTTAAGAACAGAGGATTAAAGTGGAATTGTCTGAACTTGTGAAATTAAAAACAAATATAGTATGTTTTCTGACAGAGTGCTTATTATTAATAGTGCAAGGCACTAAAATACAGTGTACCTGAAAACTTAGGCCTGATAGTAAAAACAGTTAATTGATGAATATAGAAAAGAACAATCCTAAACTTAAAACAGTGGGCACATAAGGAATTCACTAAGTCTGCATTCACATAACCACACTAAACTATGCTTGTTTTAGTTTGTTGAAAACTAGAAACAAGCCAGAATCAGTCTGAAAAGAAAAGCAAAGTAATCACAATTTACTTGGCCAATTCCTGTTTTTTTCCCCCTTTGAAGGTGCTCTGGTCTTCCACCTCTGTGGATTGTTAGAGGTTCAAGCAGTAGACAAATTACTACCTTTCCCTCAATATAACTTAAGTAAGGTAAAGGTAAAGGTTCCCCCCGCACATTTGTGCAGTCGTGTCCGACTCTAGGGGCCGGTGCTCATCTCCGTTTGTTAGCCGAAGAGCCAGCGTTGTCTGAAGACGCTTCCACGGTCATGTGGCCGCATGACGCGCGCGGAACGCTGTTACCTACCCACCGAAGTGGTACCTATTTATCTACTTGCATTTGCATGCTTTCGAATTGCTAGGTTGGCAAGAGCTGGAGCTAGTGCGGGAGCTCACTCCGCACGCAGGGCTAGGGATTCGAACCTCCAAACTTGCGATCTACAAGCCTGGCGTCTTACCCACTGAGCCACCACGCCCCTATAACTTATAACTTATAACTTAAGTAACCCCATATAAAACATGAATCTCCATGACCATATCACAGTAAGTCACAGTTATAACCACTACGTTTAAATAAACTGTGTTTCACTGTCTCAAAATAAACTGATTTTTTACTCAATCCACAATATCAATTTTATTCAGGTCTTAATTTCTATGTTTAGATTTTCAGTGTGTTCTCAACCATTATCATTAGGCTATGATAAAACAGGTATGCAGTTCAATTTTATGAACATTTACTCAGAAACAAGTCCCTTTAAATTCAGTGGACTTATTCTTGAGTAAATGTACAAAGGGATATAGTTTTGAACTTTTTATCAGAAACAGAATAAAAGAGTGAAAACTAATTTTAAAAGCTTTTTCAGGCTCAACTTCAGTTATTAAAATTTAGCAAGATACTCAGAGCTTTTCAACCTTCCAGAGGAAAGAAATTTCACAGTTATTAACCATCTGATAAAGGAACTAGTCCCATGGTTAATTTTACCTTTGATTAAATCTTTGCTGCCAACTTCTGCAAGTAATGCAGAATATCCACAGCATACACTATTTCTAAATTTTAGGTCAGTTAAAGCAGAAAATCCTGCAGGGAAGTGTTTATGCTGAGAAAACCTCTAATGTTAATTACTGAACAGAAGGCTGTAGCAAGTAGAACAGAATGAAATTAGAGCCCTTTTCAATTTATCACCCTCTTCATAAACACCACTCAAGCAACATAGCTAGGGATAATCATCATATTGGCCTGATGGGCTCTTAACAATCGTTAACTTGTTAACCCTTAATTAATCAGCAAATCACATTAAATGTTTGAAAACTGTACAGAAGCAGAATCTTAACATCAAGTGAGAGTTGGACAGCATAAATTGATCTTTGCAAATGGTCTTCAGAGGTAGAAGGAATACTGTAGTTTTAGATATGGGGATGAAGAATGACTAGCCCTTGGAATGGTCCTATCTTTCTACAGCGAAAGTGCTCTTCCACCACTGCACTGTAAATCTACAACACTGGACAAGCAGAACACACCTACAATAGAAAAGATTATTAAGGTATTGCTCTTCATAAGACTTCAGAGTCATGCACTGGATCCTGTTTAGTTGCCACAATTAGCCACTGTTTTTTTAAAACAAAACATTGCACTGCAACTTGGCACATTCTTCCTGACTTTAAAGCTTTCCAAACTATTTACCTGTTTGGAATCTCGTCCCAGCTTGTGTCAGTATTTTTGGAGTAACCTAGAACATGCCATGTGAGTGTAAAATCCATTATTTCTACTACTGTATGCACAATTGGTAAGCAATTTTGCCACATAGTACATCACTGCACAAACGTACATAATGTGGAATAAATCCACTGCCTGCTCAAGACTGCCTAGGGAGAAAGAAAGCCCTTACTATGTGCTGGCAAGATTGAGCCTTAGCTAGTCAATGGATACATTTGATCTTTTTACAGGGAACAAGTATCTCACCGCTGCTTTACTGCCTTGCCTGCCAGGATTTTTTTCTCTCACAATTGACAAACCACATTCAATTAAAGGAAGGAAAATGAAAAACTACTCTGAGCTATCTAAATACTACATGGTATATCAGTAATAGTGGATTATGAAATCATTTAAAATAAAAAAATAATCAAAAGATAGGTAAGGATCTCTCTATTTCCAAGGCAAAATTATATAAAGTCCTTGAGTTTCCATACCCAACCAAACCACTTGTTTTAAAATTAGGCCTTCCTTTATTTATCTGCCAAACTCCCAGCCAAGACGATAAAATTTTTCTCTAGGAGTCACTATGACATTAAAAAAGAATATAAAATAATTCAGGAGGAATGTGTGTTGATAAAGGAGAACTTAATCATCTGGCTACAGGAGACAGAAGGAGAGTACTTATTATAATCTAGAGCAGGAGTAGGGAACCTTTTTTCTGCCAAGGGCCATTTGGATATTTATAACCGGGGACCGGGGGAGTGGGGGGCGGGGTTTCTGGGATTTCCGCGGACCGGGGGCCGGAGTTTGCGGGCAGGAGCCAATCACAAGCACTGGGGGCGGGGTTTGCAGGCGGGAGCCAATCGTGTGGAAGGGGTGGGGTTTGCGGGCGGGAGCCCCGCGGGCCTTAGGTGAGAGCCCCGTGGGCCTGACGTTGCCCACCCCTGATCTAGAGCATTTCCCATTTATTTCTGTAATTTTCTGATACATACATGTTCATCTAAATTTACTTGAAATTAGAAAAGATTTTCAGCAATAAACCTAGTTGCTTCTGGTGACTCTTATCCATCTATAATACATGGATTATTGGAATAACTTTCTATGTATAGGATTAAGTGTTTTTATTTACTTGATATTTATTGGGCAATTTGCTTCATTTGCTAATTAACTTTGGCTCACTTCCTTGAGCTCCCTGCACTGCATTTTACATGCAATCTGTATTCTGAATGTTTAAAAGGTTTTTTGTGCACCAGTGCTTACCCTCCATAAAATGGGATAGTTTCTTGAATTACAGGTAGTCCTCGCTTAACAACGGTAATTGAGACTGGCAACTCTATCGCTAAGTGATGCAGTTGTGAAGTGCAACATCACGCAATTGTGTCGACTTACGACAGCAGTTGTGACAGTTCCAGTTGCTGTCATTACCTGAATCCTGCATAGTTGCAGTGTCCCTTGGTCACGTGATTGCCATTTGCGATCTCCTGCTGGCTTCCCCATTGACTTTGCTTGTCAGAAGCTGGCAGTGAAGGTCGCAAATGGCAATCACATGACTGCAGGATGCTTCAACATCATAATTGAGAGCCAGTTACCAAGCGCCCAGATTGCAATCACGTGACCGCAGGGACGCTATGAGGGCGGCAACTATGATGAACAGTCTTAAGTCCCCTCATTCAGCGCTGTCATAATTTTGAACTGTTGCTGAATGAGTGGTCACTAAGTGAGGACTACCTGTATATACTTTGCATCTGCTTAAAGTTCTCTGTTATAGATTCACTTATTTTCTGAGACTAATCTTGTCTTCAACATACGTACTTTGTTAGCATTCTGGAAAACCTTGAAAACCTGGTTGTTCTCCCAGGCCTTGGGCTGAGGTGGTTTTTGGTGTGGGGTAGATATGTTGTTTGTGGGGGTGCTATTGGCCAGATTCACCACCTTGTTCTCTTTTTATCTTTACTGCATTTTTTAAAATCTTGTTCTGTTTGATTGTGAGCCACCCAGAGTCAGTTTGGAGTCAGGCAGTGCCTAAATTGAATAAGTTGAATTGAACTGAATCCCTATATTTAAAATGGTTGATTATTTTTAGCCTCTTTCCTAAGTGTGAAATTCTTTAGCAATATTCTGAGAACATATTAAGCAAAATCAGCTGAAGTCTGAGAGGCTTCATCTGTGAGTGGCCTCGCCTGTCAGGACAAGATCTTTTGTTTTTTGCTTCTAGCAGACTCTTGAGACCTGTAACTCAAGATGCATGACTCTAGACAGAATAGATATTCAGGTTCAGTATGACTTTATTCTCCATAGTAACTTCCAGATGCCTATTTCTATGTCCACTCCCAGTCTGGTGGTTGGCTTCGTCTTCCGTTCATCTCTGCCCACAAAGTGGCAGCCACAGAAATTGCCATAGTCAGGCAGTGGCAGAGGCCCTGCATGACGAGAGCAGACAGGGACTGGACAGGCTCTTGAGAAGAGGAGAGCCGGCTCAGGGCATGTATGAACAAAAGGGACCCTTGTGAGGAGAGCAATGTGAAAAACAGCAGTTCAACACCATAGAGAAATACAGAGGGAGAGCCAGGTGAGAAAAGAACACTCTGGGCCACAGAAAATCTGGTTACTGTCCCCAGCCTGAAATGAAGGGTTGAACATGTAGTCTGACTGTGCAGTGGGGAGCAGCCGGCCCTTTAAATCACAAGCTGGCCTTCGGTGCCCAGAGGAGTCACCTGACCCTGGAGAGCCAATAAAGGAAAAGAAGGGCAGTCTGTCAGGTTTTGGCGGGAAGAGTTTTGGGGGGTTTCGAGAGAGTTGGCTGGAGTCCCGGAGGAGAGGCTTTACCTCAGGCAAGGTTGGAAATTGAGTGGTTTGGCTGTAGCTAAAAATGTGTTAGGGTTTTTTTTGTATGTATTTTATTACGCTTTAACTTTGGGTTATAGGTGTAGAACCTTATCTTCTTTGGGCACCTTTAATACAGTTGATTTTTGACTCAATCCTGGAGTTGACTGGTGGCCTTCCAGCACCCGCCTTGGCTTGGCTGAGCTACCAACGCCCCACGTTTGGCTTGGTTTCCCTCCCTGCCGTTTAGCCAGACCTGGGTGTGGCGAGGATTTCCCCTCAGTCCTCCCCGGGTTCCCCAGAGGGCAGGTGGGGAAGGGAGAAACTGGTGGTAGCGAAGTGGGGGTGGTGGTGGCAGCAGCACAGGGGCCATCTTCCAGGTGCTCTTCATCCCAGGCAGAGGTACCTCAGAAGGGAGGGGCTACCTCGACCCTGGGGGCACCTTCCTTATGACAGGCTGCTTTTAGTCTAATGTGATATACGACTGCCCTATTAGGGGTTCATAAGGTACAAATCAAGCACCCATAATGGCTTATTTAACAAAAAAAATTCTGCCTCAATGTTTTGGCTGACAGACAGAACTGTTTTTTTTTTGGGGGGGGGGCAGGCTCCATGCCTGAGCTCCATTCCACAAGCTCCGTATGCCACATAGCCCAATCAGGTATCAGAGGTTTTCTTTTCTATTTCTGAATTACCAGTTCTCTTCTACTATTCAAGAGGGCTGAAAAGCCACTTTACTTTTTTTAAAAAGTAGTATGTTAAACTTATTTTTATCCCTAACAGAAAATGAAAAGAAAAAAAATCAATGTAATCCTAGAAGATTAGCATGTAATTTAACATTTGAAAATCTTTATTAAAAACATGGCTCTTTTTTGTATGCATGAAATAGTCAATTTTTTTCATCCATTCCATGGATGAAAATTAAAGACATGCCTGTACATACTCTCCTGCAGGATATGACAGTCAAGCATGAGCTTGAAAGAAAGGGGGGAGGGCAAGATAATCCAAATTCAGATCTGTTACAAGAAGAATGTACAAATGAAAAGAGTATGCAAATCACTTGTATTAACAAAATAGTGGCAGTACCTAGCATGACAGAAATATAAACACAAGTATCTATATCACTTGTCAGACATTAGCAAATGTGGATAATTTATAGGACATTAGTTTGCAAATGATATACAGTAAAGTATTCTACACTGGTCTGCCTTTGAAAAGCATTAAGAAGCTTAATTTCGTGCAAAATACTGTTGACTCTGGCCAGTTATAAGACCCATCCACCCACCTTATTTAAAGCAGCTCCACTAATTCTGGCTGTTTCTTGGAAAATTCAAAGGCTGCTTCTCACCCATAAAATTGTATGGCTTGGGGTGGGAGTATCTGAAAGTGTCTTTTCCATTAGGAATTTACCCATATTTTACATATTCCCTCAATCCTGCCACCATCAAAGCTACAATTAGTGGGGGAGGAGAGACCCTCTCTCCCCACTAATTGTAACTCCCTGCTAAGCAAGATTAGATTCACTTTTCCTCTGCTTTTCACCTAAAGGTAAAGGTTCCCCCCGTACATTTGTGCAGTTGTGTCCGACTCTAGGGGCTGGTTCTCATCTCCGTTTGTTAGCTGAAGAGCCAGCATTGTCTGAAGTCGCTTCCACGGTCATGTGGCCAGCATGACACGCGTGGAACGCTGTTACCTTCCCACCGAAGTGGTACCTATTCATCTACTTGCATTTGCATGCTTTCGAATTGCTTGGTTGGCAAGAGCTGGGGCTAGTGCGGGAGCTCACTCCGTCACGCGGGGCTAGGGATTCGAACCTCCGAACTTGCGATCTTCCGATCAACAAGCCTGGCGTCTTACCCGCTGAGCCACCACGCAAAATCATTTTCATTCAAGCAAACTTTTGGTGTAGAAGATTTGTTAGGTAGGTGATGTTTGCTCTATTAGCAGTTCAATTGATATTCTAACTGCATTTTTAACTAAATTTTTGTTACCCACTTTCAACTCCATTTATTAGCAGAAAGGCAGAGCACAATCCATAAACGAATAAATGCAATCTCATCTTACAGCTGAAGAGGACTGTGGCACAACAATAAATCACTATTTCAGTATCAATCAATGAATTAATGCCCAACTTTAAACACACACCCATATCAGTAAAAATGACAGAAGAAAAATGAAAAAAGATAATGTTTTGATTATATGATGTTTGGTTATGTAATTATATTATATAATGGTTAAGAAGTTTTTATCTTATCCTGAAAATTATTATTTCAATTTAAAATAAACAATATCCATCTGTCAATAAACATATTTACTATGAACTTTCTTGACCTTTTTGTAATAGGCTAATTTGAACATACTGTAATGGCTGGAATTCTTAAGCAGAAAAATTATAGATTAGTGCTTTCCTCTCATCCTTCCTCTCACCACCAGTTTGTTTGTTTAATTAAACAATTGTACTTTACTCCTTCCCCACATACTTAGATTTGAAACAAAAGGTTTACAGAGTGCCAGCCAGTTTCTCACACAGATAAATTCCCAGCGCATTTTTTTTAGAAAATAAGTAATAAATCAACCTCCACTGCTAGCAAACTACAACCACAGAACATATAATTCTGTTTCCTTCCACACAATCCATTTCTCAATTTCCTTCTTCTATCCAGCAAATATTAAAACAGGCTATTTTCCACCCACAACAATTCCCCATTCTTCTCCCTTCTCCTGACAATTTGTACCAAGATTTCAGCAAGGAAGCCCAGCAGTCTGTTTTCAAAATCTTGGCCAATTCCTGAATATAGAAGAAAAGTGTATTTGGATATAGGCAAAGTGCTTTCCCCTCACCTCTAAACAACTACAGTCTGCAAAATTACATACATTTAGTATGCAGAAGCAAATTACTACTGAACACATGCTTCAGGCACAATTTTTAATCTGGCTAAGCTTCCCTTTCCGTGCACGCGTGCGCACACACACCCTTGTTTCCCCTCCCTGCTTCTTTCCATCTTTTCATTTTCTAATGTACATCCCACAGTTTTATCAATAAATTAGTTGAGGAGGTGAAAGCCACAAAGCATTTATGTCACTGAAACTTGCCCTTCCCCTCCTTTTTTGAAACTTCTGCTGAAGCTATAAGAGAAAGAGTGAGCTAGCCAAGAATGAAATCTTTTAATTTACATTTATACTGAGCACCTTTAGGCCAAATTTGGAACAAATAAGTAAATGCATTTGGAATAATACTTTTAAATGGCCATTTCTTTCCTTCCCTCAGACTACATAATTAATAGTTATGTGAGCAACGATTATAATTTTGATGTCACCAAATCTAATGGATTATTCTGGATTCAGATTATATAAACCATTCTGATAGGCAGTTTGTTTTATGATGCCTATTCTAGGTTTCAGCTGCTGTTGCCATCAAATTGCATAGCACAAAAGAAAGAAAGAGAGGGGTAGTAAAAACGAGAGTATTTGGACAATTATCTTCCCTCTGGGAAAAAGCTTTAAAAAAATAGATGCCACCCCAGGTTAAGCATTTTGATCAAGGCAGGTGATTAAAACCTTAAAAGTCTGTCATTGGAAGCTGTACCCAGATTGTTACTTATTTCTTCAAGTTCCTAGTTCCATTTCTTAAGTTCCCAAATTGAAGTCAGTTCCTAAAGATGGCTGCTTCCTAAACACATTTTAATGCATACCTTTAACAAACTGTTAACCGTTAATGGCATATTTCTAAACACTTCTGTGACAGATATAGACTTCTGAAGATACAAATATGTTTATACTCCGAATTATACAGAACGGCACAGAGACAATGAAATGACTAGACAGAGCATTTCAAAATACATGCTTTGGCACTACTGAGTCTTTTATAGAACACTGTGGAACCGAGAGAGCTCTAAAATAAGATTCCTCCATTAAGCTTGTTAAATCTGTAATCTTGCCCGAAAACAGAACATCTCTGAAATAAGTGCTCTGGTATACAAAGCAACTCCTGCCAATCCAACATTTCAATAAAGAAATCAGACATGAGTCTGTCCAAAATATAGTTGCCATGCAAAGGTTTCAAAAGGGGTATTTACATAATTTCTCCAAGCAGTCTTGTGATTGTAAAACAAACACAAGGGAAGGGGAGAAAAGCAACTGAAAAACAAACAGTTCCTTTGACTCCAGTATCAAAAAGGCAGAAGTGGTCTTGGCAGATTCTAAGGGTACTAGGGATGAAGCACTCAAGTCTCTGTCCTGTTTAGGGAAGCTACGGGCTAGGAAGTGATGTTAATTAAAGTTTTAATTACTGTAACTAAATGACTGGTATAATTACATTATTCTCCTGGAGACCTCAAACTGATTAAGAATCACATACAGAATCTTTGGGTTGATTTGATTTTTAATTAAACATATTAGAAATGTGTGAAGATTTGCTAGACAATGGGTTCAGCCTTATCTCTTTATAGTTTCTTCTCCTTTCAAGACTTCTTTTGCAATGCATGGACACATAACCTGACCTATATATCCCAAGGCCATGTAGTAGTGAGCATGAGTCTATAGTCATGATTACTTATAGTGCATTCCCATGCGTATCAGCCCAAAAGCAAAGCTCATTTCGTTCAATTGAAAACAAAAGTTGCACCTTAAGTGCTTCAGCAAATTTTCTACATGTTGTGTGTTGCAAATATTCTTCTGAATTTACTGAATGGTAATATATGGACATCATTCCTAACCCAGTTCCTGACTGGAGGACATGGGTGATATTCCCAGAGATTCTATAACTCTTTGAGCACTTTTAGGATATAGCTGCTATTCTAACAGTGCCTCTCAGGAATAACTGAAGCAAAGGATCACACTTAGAACTCTCTTTTTCTGTTTCTTTCATCATTACTCATATATACAGTTGGATAGATTACAATGCAATAAAATTAAAGTTTTTCCTCAGCTTTTAAATGTATACCATATATACTGTACATATTTATAATTATGAATAAACCACCAAAAGTGTTACTTAAATAAAGAGAAGAATATGTGAATGTCAACTCATTGTGATTAAAAACATACATCTGCATGTGCCTTCACACACCTCCATTCAAACCAGTCACTTTCTCAGGAATGGCTAACACTGAAACAATTGAGAAGCACATAAAAATATTCTTTTCCAATTTGTGTCAGTTTTTTATATACTTATTCATTTCATTTACATCTGCTTTTCCTCCAAAGAACTAAGTTATGTGACAGTTATTTCAGAACAGTTCATAAACAGAATGGACAGCAAGCACAGTGATATTGTCCAATGTAGAAAACCAGTTTCTCCAGAGTTCTTGAACTGATAATATCACATTCCTCTGAAGTTTATCCAAAGGGATAAGCAAGGGGAGTTTTTATTTTTCAAACTGAAGGAGTACATTTGTAACAGCCAAACTAAATGTTTCCATCAACCCAATCATTTGGTCACCAAAATAATTTTTCAAATAAATAAACTAAAGAAAGAGTTATTCATGCAATTAGTAACTATGTGATTGCTTCTTCAGTGAATTGGATTATAAAACAGCACAGGGAAAATCAGAATCACAGAAGAGATCTTCAATATTAATGTTTGCACCGTGTTTCAGATTCAGTTCTGTCCCACTACAGTATTTGCCTAAGAAAGAACAGTATCAATAGAAAATTTCCTTCCCAGTACAAAGAGCACCTTCAGAACTTCATTTAAGATTATTTGCATAGCTGTTGTTTAGGTTTTTTGTTTGTTTATTCAGTTAATTGTACAATTTCTAATTGCTTGAATAACATCACATACAGGTTTTTCCTCTGAAAAAAATTATTATGGTGAATAAAACTCTGCATATGTCTGAAGTTATAACAATCCATATTTCTGTTCTAATTTTTCCCTGCTGAAAATGGTACTAGTAAAATTGAACAAAACATTCTTCTGCTTCTGCTTAGAATTTCCTGGCATGGATTCACTAACTGGTTTTGTAAAAATATATTTCTCAGTAAGTGCTTCTCAGCTATAAAACAGGACAAAACTCTTTTGAATTGCACTATAAGTCACTTGTGGAGCAACCAGTTGAGTCGTGGGAGCAGCATTCCCTTTTCCACTCTACCCTACCAGTCATTAATTGAGGGGTGAAGAACCGATCCTTATTTCTCCACTCCTATTAGCATCAAGTAAACATTAGGTTCATTGGGAGGAAACAGGGTAAAAACTCATGCGGGGACTTTGCTTGTACTGGGTCACATGGGTTAAAACTGTTATATTCCTCTGAGCAATTCCAACTGAAGAGAATGTTTAATGCACCAATCTTGATCAAGATTGCCTAACATGAGAATGAGAATGGTTCCTGTAGTTTCCAAAACATTCCATAGGGATTACTGTGCCTCCCCCAAATTTCCCCATTACATTACATATTATTCCTCATTATTGACGTACCACACTTATCCAAGTAAAGTGGGTCACTTAATCATCAGTGTTGATAGTACTAAAATCAAATAATTACCATCACTGGGCCCTGAGAAGTTACTGTAGAATTACTGATCCTATTCATAGTTACTGAAAGGAGGAGACAGATGTCATGCAAATTCTCTAACCTGCAAAATTAATGAGTCTCTGATGGCCTCCAGGGGCCCTGCCCCAGACATCACTGGATGTGAGACCCTCTTTGTGAGGCTGGTCCATAGGAATCAGTGGGGATTGCTGCTCACTTACCTTCCTCCCTGCAGTGTAGCTCCATTCCTGCCTGTGCCCCTGGACTCTGTCTGAGCTTGCAATGGAGTTACCCAGGCTTATGGTTCTGGGGGATTTCAACCTGCCATCTCTGGGCCCAGGGTCTGAGGCAGGACAGGAGTTCATGGTCACCACAGCACCCATGGACCTGGTTCAACATATTCATGGCCCGACTCACACGGGGGCGACACATTTGATCTGGTGTTTGCCTTGGGGCAGTGGCATCATGATCTGGATTTGGGGGTGTTAACATCAGTCCCCTGCCATGGACAGATGACTCCCTATTGGCCCTAGAGTTCTCAGCAGCTGCTCCTCATTGCAGGGAGGTGGGGCCTATTAGATTGGCCTGCCCCAGGCGCCTGATGGACCCAGTGTGGTTTCAGAGGGAACGTGGGGTTTTTCGTGAAGCTCTGGCACACAGTTCAGCCGATGGCCTCATTGCTGCTTGGAATGAGAAGGTGACGAGACGTTGGACTGAACTGCACTTGTGTGGACTCTGTGCACGCAGATCTCGTAGGGTGCCATGGTTTACCGAGCAGCTCCTAGAGAGGAAGTGACACAAGAGACACCTACAGCGCCACTGGAGGAAGACAAAGAGTGAAGCCGACCAAGCACAGGTAAGAGCCTATATTAGGACTTATCTTGTGGTGATAAGGGCAGTGAAGCGTACTTACTTCTCCGACCTCATTGCATCTGCAGATAGCCATCCAGCGGCCCTGTTTCGGGTGACCAGGTCCCTCCTGGGTAAGGAGGAGCCGGGGAAACTCCTGCAGAGCCGCTGTGAGGAATATTCTCAGCATCTGTCAGATAAAATGCTCAACTTCTTCACTCAGAGTTGGACTCTGGCTGGGCAGATCCTTTGGAAGTGACTGAGACATGTCTGAGCCCTGTTAACTGGGAGGAGTTTGAGCTGGTTGATCTTAAAGAAGTGGGCAGGGTCTTTGTGGCTGTGAGCTCGGCCACCTGTATTCTGGACCCATGCCCCTCCTGGTTGGTTGAGGCCTCCCAGAAGGTGGCATGTGGCTGAGTCCAAGCGGTGGTCTATGCCGCTTTGCAGGAGAGGGTGGTACCGCCTGCCTTCAAGGAGGTGGTGGTGTGCCCCCTTCTCAAGAGGCCATCCTTGGACCCAGCCATATTAGACAACTTTTCTCCAGCCTCCAACCTTTCCTTTTTGGGGAAAGTTGTTGTGAGGGTGATTGGTATGCAACTTCAGAGGACCCTGGATGAAGCAGATTATCTGGACCCTTTTCAGTCTGGGTTTAGGCCAGGGTATATTACTGAGACAGCATTGCTCACGCTTGCTGAAGACCTTTGGAGGGCCTGGGACGGGGGTCATGCAACTGTCCTGGCTCTCCTGGATCTCTCAGGGGCTTTCGTTACCATTGACCATGGTATCCTTCAGGACCGGTTCTGGGGGTTGGGAGTGGGAGGCACTGGTTTGCGGTGGTTCTCCTTTCTCTATGGCCAGTTCCAGTCAATATTGGGGGGTGAGGAGAGTTCAAGCCCTAGGCCCCTGCAGTGTGGGGTGCCTCAGGGCTCGGGTCTCTCCCCTCTCCTCTTTAACATCTACATGAAACCGTTGGGTGGTGGCACGGGGCACATGTATACCCAGCTATACATCTGTATCCCTGGCCAGGCAGGTGATGCTCTTGCGGTGCTGTCCAAGTGCCTGGAGGCTGTAAGGGTCTGGATGGGGATGAACCAACTTTGGCTCAACCCTGGCAAGACAGAGTGGCTCTGGGTTTTTTGCCCCTTGGGGTCTGGTGACTTGTCATCTTTGACTCTGGATGGGGTTGCACTCCCCTGGACTGAGCTGGTGTGCAATTTGGGGGTCCTCCTAGACTCACAGCTCCTGGTTGATGAGCAGATGGCAGCTATGGCTAGGAGGGCCTTTCCACAGATCTGACTTGTGCGCCAATTGCGCCCTTTCCTGGACCGGGAGTCCTTGCTCAGTCACTCATGCCTTAGTCATCTCCCATTTGGATTACTGCAATGCACTTTACATGGGGCTGCCCTTGAAGACCACTTGGAAGTTACAGCTGGTCCAGAATGCAGCAGCATACACAGTGTTGGGTGCTCCTAGGTTCACCCTTGTTATGTCTCTGCTGTGCGAGCTCTACTGGCTCCCAGTTTCCTTCTGGGTGCAATTCAAGGTGCTGGTTATCACCTTTAAAGCCCAAATGGCACAGGACCTAGTTATTTGCAGGACCGCCTCTCCCTAAGAATATCTGCCGGTCCCACTAGATCAGATAAGGTAGGCACACTCCAGATCCCTTCCCTGAAATCCTGCCTCCAAGTGGGACCTCGGAAGCATGCTTTTCAGTGGCTACCTCTACCTTGTGAACACCCTCCCCCCTGGCAGGCCCCCACCCTTTTAGCATTCCGGAAGGCCATTAAGACCTGGATTTTTACCAAGGCGCTAGGATAGGATAGGATAGGATAGGATAGGATAGGATAGGATAGGATAGGATAGGATAGGATAGGATAGGATAGGATGAATGGAATGAGAGTAATTGGAGCTTGCTGCGGGGCATCCTATGGGAATGATTAAGGCACAGGTGTTTTGTTTTATTGTATTACAGGTTTTATCATTTTACAGGTTGTCCTTGACTTACAACCATTTGTTCAGCAATCATTCAAAGTTATGGCAGCGCTGAACGAAAGGACTTACGGCCAGTCCCTGAAGTTTGTTTGTTTGTTTGTTTGCTTGTTCATTCATTCATTCATTCATTCATTCATTCATTCATTCATTCATTCATTCAAATTTATATGACCGCCTATCTCCCCCAACAGCCATTGCAGCACCCCCGGGGTCACATGATCAAAAGTTGGGCGCTTGGCAGCCCACCCGCACTTACGACAGCAGGGGCACTTCAACTCCCCTCACCCACCTATCTCTCCCCCCTGTGCCCTCTTGGCACTCCATGGCCCCTGCCGCCCTAGCTGACCTTCAATGGCTTCTTGCTCCTGCTGCTGACCAAGTATGTGCGGCCTGGTCCTTCACAATGCAGCTGCTGGCCACAAGAAGTTTTCTTCCCAAGGTCGTGCATGGCAGTTTCGTGAGACCTGGGGAAGATGGCCTCACGTGTCCAGCAGCTGCCTTGCAAAGGGCCAGGGTGGGCACATCTTGTCAGCAGCGGGAGTAAGAAGGTGGTGAAGGTCAGCTGGGGTGGCAGAATGCAGGGAAGCGAGGGCAGCTGGGCTGGGGCGGCTAGGGTTTGCACTGCACTGCTGGGGTGGCTGAGGCTTCCAGGGGCAGCTGCGGCTTCATGCTGCGCTGTGGCTCAGGGGCTTCTTGCAGCCCCAGAGCCGTAGCATGCAAAGAAGCCCCTGAGCCGCATCGTGGCAAGCAGCCCCAGAACCACATGGTTCTGGGGTTGCTTGCCACCCTGCAAGGCAGGGTGCAGGGTGGCCAAAATGGCAGAGATGGCAGGGAGATAGGCAGGTGGGGGAGTTGAAAAGGAGGCAGTTCCTTTTCTTACCAAGGCTCAGGGCTGGGAGGGACCAAGCCCAGAATGGTTTGGATTGGAGTGGGTCCTTGGCTAACGACTTGTGGAATTCAGTTAATGACGGCAACAGGGAGTGCCAGGATTGCTATCGCTAAGCGATGCGGTCATGTCACATCACGCTTTACAACCGCTTCACCTAGTGACAGAAATTCCAGTCCCAATTGTGGTTGTAAGTCAAGAAATACCTGTACTGTTTTATTGTTTTATGGTTGTTTTATAGTTGATGCTTTCGAGCTGTGGTGCTGGAGAAGACTCTTAAGAGTCCAATGGACTGCAAGGAGGTCAAATCAGTCAATCCTAAAGGAAATCAACCCTGACTGCTCATTGGAAGGACAGATGCTGAAGCTGAAGCTCAAATACTTTGGCCACCTAATGCGAAGAGAGGACTCACTGGAAAAGACCCTGATGCTGGGAAAGACTGAAGGCAAAAGGAGAAGGGGACGGCAGAGGATGAGATGGTTAGATAGCATCACCGATGTAGTGAACATGAATTTGAGTAAATTCCGGGAGACAGTGGAGGACAGGAAGGCCTGGCGTGCTATGGTCCATGAGGTCACGAAGAGTCGGACGCGACTCAACGACTGAACAACAACAACAACAGTTATTGGTTTTACTGTTGTTTTGAGCCACTCAAGGTTGTTTAAGATGGGTGGCCATATAAATATTTTAAAAAATAAAATAAAAAAATAAAATAAAATAAAATAAAATAAAATAAAATAAAATAAAATAAAATAAAATAAAATAAAATAAAATAAAATAAATAAAATAAAATAATAAAATAAAATAAAATAAAATAAAATAAAAAAATAAAATAAAATAAAATAAAATAAAATAAAATAAAATAAAATAATAAAATAAAATAAGAAAATAAATTAATTGGCTCATTTAAGTAGCCCAGAGTTTTATTAGTGTTAAACTATGCCAGTCAACTAACTCCACCCATCCCACTGTGATGTGAACTTACTGAACAGTAAAAGATACTTACTGGGGAGAAATGACCATTTCCTTAGTAATTTTTGCTCCCTCGCAATTCCTCAGAGCTTGAAAAGGTCTAAAATTTGTAAATTTCCCTTATGTAAAAGTCAGTGACCATTTAGAGGTATTACGAACCTCCTTACAAATGCACTATTGTCATCAGGTCTTTTGGAGAAGGGGTCACACACGTTCTGAAAGCAAATGTTCCCAGGTTTAATTCCCATCTACTGTAGGTAGCAGTAAGAAAGGCTCTTGCTTTTCTGAAATCCTGGACAGTCTCTGACACAAAGTTAGATTAACCAATAATCCAACTCAGTATAAAGCTATCTCCCTAGGAGCCACACAGAAATATGTTTAGTGTTAAAGGAAAGTCTCCTTTGAGTCAAGTTCCATGTAGTTTTCCTGGCAACAGCACAGAATTGTTTGCCACTGCCATCTTCCAAGACTTTTTGTCTTTTACTTTCCAATGCAGCCTGTAGTCCTGGTAGTTTCCCAACTAAAGACTTACTGACACCACTTAGCTTTTCAAAATCAACCAAGGATGGTTAGGTGCCGCTACCTGCCTAGGCATTTCAGTTTTACTGCCAACTCTTACTGACCACACAGACAGACATTCTCCAGGATGATCTGTCCTCAACCTGGTTTTTTAGGTCTCTCAGTGGTGCATCCTGGATCAGGGGGCACTGTTCACTGTCTGTCACTCATGCCCTAGTCACCTCCCAATTGGACTTCTGTAATACGTTCTACATGGGGCTGCCCTTGAAGAGTATCCAGAAGCTTTAGCTGGTGCAAAATGCAGTGGCGCAGGCAGTGATGTGTGCCCCTAGAACGGTACACATAATACCTCTGCTCCGCGAGCTGCATTAGTTGCCAGTTTGCTTCCAGGTCCAATTCAAGTTGGTTTTAACCTTTAAAGCCCTTCATGGCATGGGGCCAGGTTATCTGAGGGACCGCCTCTCCCCAATTACATCTGCATGTCCCATCAGATCTGGCAGAGGGCATGCTGTGGGTCCCATCTGTCAGGGAACTACAATTGATGGGTCCCAGGAGGCGGCCCTTCTCTGTCATTCTGCCCACCTTATGGAATCTTCTCCCCCCCCCCCCCAGAAGTGAGGTTAGCTCCATCTCTCTCAAGATTTTGCAAGTCCCTCAAGACCTGGCTATGCCATCAGGCCTGGGGGTCCCAGGGGACCGGGGAGATCTTGAGGTGGCTCCCTTACTGTGGCTAACATCCTCCTCTCTTGTTCTTGTGCTTTTTATAGTTTTTTATAATGAATGTTTTATGTGTTTATTAGTTTTTTTAATTAAGTGTTGTATGCCGCCCAGAGCCACTTTTTTGTTAGATGGGTGACTATACAAATTTGATAAATAAATAAAATTTTAAAAAATAATTGCTGTTGTAAGCACGTCAATCTACTGTGCTGATAGTCCTCTTCACTTTCCTACTACTTTCCCCAGGATTATGGACTTCTCAAGGGAACTGGGCTAATAATTAAATCAGACCAAAAATGTAATCAGCTACCAGAGACGTTAGGTACTGAAGATGGAGTAAAAAACCAGGAAAAATCTGGACATTTTCTGACAAAATTCAGTAATTTGTAGTAATTTAAGTACAGGTTTTTATTTGTTTTGATGTTGTGAGCAACCCAGAGTCATGTACTGAGATGGGCAGCTAGATAAATAGATTAAATAAATAAATAATCTTCCTATCTTGCTTTAAATGATATAGTCTAAAGTATTTATTTAAAAATACAAATAACACCACAAAACAACAATTTAAATTATTTTCTTTTAAGGATGACACTCTTGTTCCATCCTTTTTCAGGTGTGGTTTTACTGAACTTTTCACTATTGCCTGTTTGATTATTTTCACTAGTGGGGTGGAATTATATTCTTTATAAAAGGAAGAAACTATACCAAACATCTATTAGGTTTTCTAATATCAGGCATTTTAAAATGCATAAATTACAATCTGCAGAAAAACAGACTGCTAATTCTGATACACAACCAAAATTTTAACTAATACTGAAGATTGATCACTGTTGTTCTAATGCATATATTGACGAAACAGTTGGCCTCTATCACTCTCAGAGGAACTCTTTGCTGATATATTTATTTTATATATTTTACCTCTATTTTACAGATACCATGTCCCTTGTAACTTTAAGAATGTCTTTAAAATGTCTCTACACAAATTCTTAAAACGTTAATGAAACAAAGACACCAGAGAATTATTTTAAAACAATTTTGCTAAGGTATCCTTTCCAAATAATAATAACAACAATAACAATAATAGACAAAACCACAGAAATTTAATTCCCAGATAAATACTACCAGAATTCTAAATAAGACATAATTACCTTGACAAGGTTAAAGCAGCTAATGCAAGTCGAATAAAGAATCATAATCACATCTCATGTCAGAACTATTCTTTATAATTATGAGGCATGCTTTTGAAAATGCATAAACTCACTCATGCAGTGCAATAGTTCATAAACTATTACTCCCCAAAGACCAAACTGGGGCCTTTTGGAATCAAGTAAAATAATGCACAGAGTAAAAAAAAAACCAATACTCAGAAACAAAATGCAGCACACACCTTCAGTTTTTAAGAAAAGAATGAACAAATTAAGGTACTGAGGACTGCAACATCCTGAATGAATTCAACATAGCTGATAGCAGGAATGGAATAATACATTTGGTGAGAAAAATGGTGGAAGTCCCCAAATCAGCTCAGTCACAGCTGAGTCATGCTTGAATGAATTACACAAGACAAAGAATATAGGCATCCACACATCTACTATTACTCTTGTTTTTCTCCAGATAGACTGCTAATATTTATTCTCTGCATGAGGACAGACACAACAGGATTGGGTATAGCTGCATGTTCAGTAGGTTTCTAAACTAGTCCCTTTGCCCCACTGTGTGTACTTAGAATCATATCAGGTCCACATGTCTATTCCAGTCTCTTCTCTCTTCCACAGTCTGAAGCAGGACTTCAATACTCTGAATGACATTCACCCACACCTAACTATTCTTCAATATTAACACTGGGTAATGCAAGCAGCATGTGCTACAGAGAACAAAGCACTCCATGCCAGACATGTCTGCCTGATTCAAGGAACTCTCCTTGAACACAGTCCAAGTGGCTTAAGTTAGCAAAGCCAATAACAGCAAAAGGGGAAAAAATAATTGTAGACCATCAACAAACACAAGGGAAAATTCAACTACAAAGAAAGCTGAAATGTACAAACATGGCTGACTTGAATTTGCTGCAGAACATATATAAAAATATGTAGAACATACGTATTCAGCTATACAGCTGAGAAAGCGGTGTGGATTTTGGATTTTTTATAGCTTCTTGCCATGTTCATACTCTTTGCAGTCACAGCTTTACTTCACATTGTATGCATTTTTAATACACAAAATATTTGGCCAATATTGGTAACCCATTATACCAAATAAAGCTAGAACAATTAGTAATGGACACAACAAAATCCATCCATAATTATTCCCAAGGTATATGTAAACAAAATTGCCAGATTAGGTCTACAAGATCTGAACTGCAAAAATCTGGCCGATCTCTAAGTGGCAGCAAAAAACCAAACCAAACCAAATAAAAAACCAGGTGCATTTTCTGTATCTCTTTGCCACCATATAGAAATCAGTCAGCTTGTTTGTACCCTAGATCTGATAACCCTAGCCCAGATCCTATTTCAAATTGAAACACACAAATAGCTAACACCAATAATATTTTTTTTAAAAAATCAATCTTAGTAAAAGTTTTAAAAGAAGCAAATACAGTAAAGAAAAGCTCAAAATCAATCAGAAGTCCTGGCCCTTTCCACTCATGTCTCCAACACAGAGTTTCTGGAACAAAACAGTATATGACACTGTACTAATCTGCATTTAAACACTCAACTGTATTCAATCATATAGAAAGAAAAGGTAAGGATTCGATTTTAACAAGAATGTGGCATGTGTAGGTGCTGAACCTCTGTGCTAGCCCTCTCTAACTACTCCCCCCCCCAGATCTATTGGGATTACAACTCCCAGAATTTTTGTTGTTGTTCAGTCGTTGAGTCGTGTCCGACTCTTCGTGACCCCATGGACCATAGCACCCCAGGCCTTCCTGTCCTCCACTGCCTCCCGGAGTTTACTCAAATTCATGTCCATTACATCGGTGATGCTATCTAACCATCTCATCCTCTGCCGTCCCCTTCTCCTTTTGCCTTCAGTCTTTCCCAGCATCAGGGTCTTTTCCAGGGAGTCCTCTCTTTGCATTAGGTGGCCAAAGTATTTGAGCTTCAGCTTCAGTATCTGTCCTTCCTGGCCAATATTTAAAGGGCTTCAGCTTGCTGCACTCATAGCTTTCTTCACAGGTATTTTTCTCTTAACTGACTTAATTTTGAATACTGGAATTTGAAGAGAAGAGCGCTGTGAGCAGAAGTCGCAACCAGAAGAGAAGTTCTGTACTCTTCACTATGGATTTTTCCCTTTTCAATAAAATCTTCCCAACTTTTTACATATACCACTGTTACACCTGGTTTAGCTCTTGCTAGCAAAGAATATGCCAACCCAGTGCCCACAACCAGTTGAGGTTATTCTGTTAGGAGTTTTTTTTTCCTGGTGGGAGCATACAGTTACAAATGTGGTAAAGAAAAATAAGAAAGTTTGAAAAATAGGCCACAGGTAAAACATTGCCCTTTTGACAACATATCACAAACATTATTCTCTATAGCAGAGCTTTCCAAACTGTGTCGCGACACAAAAGTGTGTCGCCACACACAGCGTGGTGTGTCACCACACCACCCGGAAGCGGCAGCGCGCGTGTGCACGGCGGCCGCGGCGCGGCTTCCGCGTTTTAGCGGAGGCTGCCGCCGCCGCCGTGCACGCACGCGCCGCCGCACGCCCCCCCCCGCGCCGACACCGTGCACGCACGCGCCCCCCTGCACGCCCCCCTGCACCGACGCCGTGCACGTGCGCCGACGCCGGTGTGTCACCAGTGGCGGCACTTTGGAAAGCCCTGCTCTATAGATTGTCTTGGGGAGTTTAAAAACACAAAGGACTTTTTTATGGATGTGAAAAGCCCCTCTTGGAAATACAGAGAAACCTCAATTTACTGGACGTCAAGGGGAGAAATTCCCATTCTATTTAGGTCATTTTATATCATTTGCATAACAACACTACATAAAATTATGCAAATGGATTGATTTGCACAATAACATTACATAAATGATATAAAATTATGGAAATATAATTTGTGTTATTTACTGTATATGTTGTCACAGATGACATACAGTCCAGTTTAATGGACCATTGGGAATATCAGACATCCCTTTCTCCCAACTGGTCTGCTATGTGTTTTCAATGTAGCTATATAGTCCTGTGTCAACACTTAAACAGGAAACAACTTGAAGGAACACTGAGAAATGCATCAGAACCAGGAAGAACTTGTTGTTCAGGCAAGGTCCCAGCTCAAAAGTAATATTTTTGCTAGCCCTTCCTGTTCAGGAGGACCCAACAGCCTGTTTAAATAATTAATAATAAATTGTTTAAATAATAAACAATTTATTGTTTATTTTTTGATGTTAGGTAAATACATTGAGAGCTCTTGAACCGAAGTCAAATTCCTTGTATGTTTAGTCATACTTGGCCAATAAAGTATCCTATTCTACTCTACTCTACTCTACTCTATTTAGATTGGAGGGACAAATCAAGAATATATCAACATTAGTAATAACATTAAATAATAATTCTGATAGCTCACTACAATGTAAAGCTCGCTGGAAACAGCACTGAAATTTCTCACTTCTACCTCCAGCTGCCTAGGCTACAACTGCAAACCTTCTGTATGGTAGCTTCCAGCTTCATCATAGAGTTTAGAGTGTATACGCCCTGTGCTAAACCTAGGTTTGCTGCTTGACGCAGGAGAACAGTTCCCTGCATTCAAGTGGCATGATTTGTCCAGAATTTTCCAACTCACTCTAATACAAAGATCATGATGGGCTTTCAAGTTGTTTTTGTTTTGTGTGTTTGTGTGTGTGTGTGTGTGTGTGTGTGTTTGCATTTTGCTTTACAACTTGCTCTTGTGTTCTTGTAAAATATTAACAAGCTACTGATGAGGTCAGGGAAAATTACTCATCAGATATGCTGAGGAAATACATCTGCATACCAAAGCATGCAATGATATATTTTAAGAGTACAGCTCACTATAGCCAAGAAGCTTCACCTAGCATGTATGGAGCTGTACAAGAATTCATACTCAACTTCTCTAAACTTTATATAAGGTCTCATTGTTGTTTCATGTTTTTCTTCACAAGATACTGTTAAATCATTAATCAGGACTGAGTGAGGAACTGCAGCCAGGTCTGGGACAGAATACTCATTTAACACACAAAATACATACATAACACATAATAAAGATTCTCTGCTCAAATATTTCTGGTTACATCAACAAAGAGAAGAGCACAGAATTCCACTGCACCTTCTCCTTGAAGCTGGTTGGGAACTGTTAAGGAAGATCAGCTCAATTGGAATTAGAGCAGCTTCCATCATGCCCCTTCTAGCACTGCTCACTCTCCTCCAGAAAACTGGAGAGAAAAGTCAAGAGCATCTACTCAAGAACAACCTCAGCATGCAGCTCTTGAAAGTTTGCCAGCGAGTACCCTGGAAGTAAGCCAAGGAGCATCCAGAATCATAACTGCTGTTACCACAACCGCCTCCTCTACCTCTACCTCCTCAAGATAGAACCCTCAATGCTGATCCCAGTCAGCATCAAGTGAATGGAGGAAGAACTCAAATTTGGCAGGGTATGGAGCTTCCCAATCGTCTTCCTGCATATTAAGCTACAATGCAGTCCAGGGTATATAATGTTGCTTAGTGGAGTAGACCTGGAAGTAGAAACTTGGAGTAAAGCATTCATACTCACAGTGAAGACTTAACAAGTAGTGCTCTCCTGAATGTACTACAGCAGAGCTTTCCAAACTGTGTGTCGCGACACAAAAGTGTGTCGCCACACACAGCGTGGTGTGTCGCCACACCACCCGGAAGCGGCGGCGCGCGCGTGCATGGCGGCAGCCGCTGCCGCCGCCGCTGTGCATGCGCGCGCCGCCACACGTCCCCCCGCGCCGCCACACGTCCCCCCGCGCTGCCGCATGCCCCTCTGTGCCGCCGCCCCGCGCCGCCGCCGCTGGCATGTCGCCAGCGGCGGCACTTTGGAAAGCCCTGTACTACAGTATAAGAACTCTTTGAAATAAACAACAGGAGAGATGGACATAGTAAAAGAACAACTACTGAGATATTTACAGTCCAAATTTAATCATATTCATCTGGAAATAATCCTATTGCACTTTGGAAGTACCAAATACTTCCCAATAAGTGTGGCTAAGACTACAGCCTTAGGCCAAAGTATTTCAGAGCTGATAGAGTAAAGCCAATGGAAAGAAAAGCACGGGCCTTAAGCAGATGGTGAACAAGCTGGCTTTCTTTTTGTGATGATATTTAGAGCTTATTCTTACCTAATTAGCTAAAGAATGGCCTAGGGCCTCTCTCAAACAGGCCTTTTTCTATAAATCATGTGACTCTTAAGAATCTTGTGAGCTGCCTTGGAAGCCACTTCTTTATATATTTCTTTTCTTTCTCTTCACTATATTCTTACTTTCCTTTTCTATTTTCTATGCTTTTTCTTCCCCTTTGCACCTTTCACTCTATTCTTCTTTCTTTCTTTTTGTTTGTATTAGATTTCACTATTGTAATTAAAATCCTTAATAAAAATTATATATTAAAAAAAGAACCTTGTGAGCTATATTAAACTGTTAAAAGTAAAACAACAAACTCCATAAAACATATTACCAAAACAGCAACAGTCCACTGACAGCACCAAGGTAGAAGGAACCCTTGAATATTATTCCGCCATTCCCTTTTTCCTTCATTACAGGGAAATTGAGAAGCACATGATACAAGCAGAGGTTGTGGTCAAACAGGACAAAACAGAATTGTAAGAGAGCTCAAAATTATCTTCCTTACCACCACCCACAAAAGCTCACAACTAAATTGTGCTAAATGACATGAAATAACATGAAGAAAAAGAGATTCAGGATACATACATATTTTACAATTCCCCCTTTTAATAGTACTAGAAAGGATGCTACCAAGAATTTAGAATGGTATTAAGTTATTGCATATCTCCTCCATTCTACCAATGTAGACTTCAAAAATATCAAGCTAACATTGTAAATGTAGGAAGAGCACATTTCAGTTTATAGGCCTTGCATGAAAAAAGTCTCTGTGTTTGTTCCTGGCATCATCATAAAGAGCTAGAAAAATATCTGCTTGAAACACTGAACCACCACATGGGTATCCTAGGGGGAACATGACTGCCCCCCCCCGGGTGAGGTGATGACATCATCAGGCAAATGAAATTATTTACATGCATGTCAGACGTCATAACGTAATTACATAAACTTGCACCAGTTCTCCAATGATATGATATACATATTGACATTTTGTTACCACTGTGGCTTATTACAGTTATTATGTCCCCTATTATACCTGCTTTGCAAAGTTCCTCGGGCTTTGATACTCTCCTCACTCCTGTTTAACATCTACATGCAACCATTGGCCAAGTTCATCTCCTGGCACAGAGCCAAGTATCATCAGTATGAGAATGACACCCATCTTTACATTTTGATCCCTGGCCACACAGGCAATGCAATGGAGGTCCTGTCCTGGCATCTGGAGGTTGTAAGGTCTGCATGGAGAGCAATAGGCTTAGGCTGTTAGCAAGACTGAGTGGCTTTGGATTCAAGGAACTGTCATTTCCAGAGGCTTACTATCCTTAGTTCTCAATGGGGTTATGCTTCCTCAGGTGGAACTTGTATGCAGTTCCTACTCAGAGTAGGTGGCAGCTGTGGTCAGGAGAGTCTTTGCACAGGTTCATCTAACCAATTGCGACCTTTCCTGGATTGGGAGGCCTTTCTCACAATCACCTCCCAGGTGGACTACTGGACTATTGTGATGCGCTACACATGGGGCACCCTTGAAAACTACTCACAAGCTACAAATAGTCCAGAACGCAGCAGCACAAGTAGCTATGGGTATTCCTCTTTTTGCCCACATGGCATCACTACTTTGCCTGTTGCACTCATTACCAATGGGCTTCAAGGTAGAATTTAAGACATTGGTTGTTGCCTATAGACTCCTTCACGGCTTAGGGCCTAGATACATACAGGTAAGATCTGTCAGAGTTGGCATGTTCCAGGTCCTAGCTATAAAGGAATGCCATTTTGTGGGACCCTGGAAATCGGCCTTCTCTGTGGATGCCCTATGGAACAACATTTACCATGAAGCTCATATGGCCCTAATCCAGATGTCCTTTCATAAATCTTTTTTAAAAAATGTCTCCTCAAGCAGGCCCTAGGTAGGGTAAGGGTATAATCTACTCCCTAGTGGAGTTCTATCTTATGTCTATGATTGAGTTTTGTGATGTGTTGTGGAGTATTATTATTATTGGCTATTTGCTTATTCTTTTTATTATTTTGTATAAGCTGCCTAGAGTTGTCGAGGCAGCATACAGGCTGAATGAATGAATGAATGAATGAATGATTATATTATATTATATGTCATTATATTTAGAGATTGCTTTTTACATAAAGGTCTCTAATATGCTTTATAATTTTTCATCAAAATGATTTAAGAACCAGTGAACTGATTCACCAAATGTACTGATGTAGTGCTTCCTGTATTCTGTTCCCTTGAATTTCCATCTTTCTGAATCAATCCCAGCAATAAATTCAATAATCGAGTTGAGGAACAAAATACTTAGATGAGTATTTTAAATACTGTACATGTGAGCAGTGCAAAGAGAGAGCTTGAAAGTCTTGTTCCCTTTCTATTAAAAAGAAGTGGGACTCTTAACAAGTTCCTATGTTACGTTCTTCGCAGCACACTGCTTTTGTAAGTAATTTTTTTTCTTTTTACTGTGTTGGCAATGGCATAATATTGGAACTGACACTTTCCTACATGTGAGCAAAGGATTGTAAGGCTAGCTAGTAATCCTCTGTTTTCAGGGGCGGAACAGATGGTCAAAATCAGAAGTAACTAAATCAAGATTGCTTTAAAAGAAAAGTAGAATAAGGACCAAGAGAAATTCAGAATTGATGATTCAGGGTGAAATCGTGTCGAGAAATAAAAATGAATGCTGACAACTCCGGTGTGAAAGAAAAGCCTAGCTTTTTTGATACACATGGCAATAAATATTTTGAAAGGGATTAAGCAAGTAAGTGCAGATGCTATAGATGGATCCTGACCATGGGTATAAAGGTAGAAACTTTATACACTCAGAATAGTCAGAACTCATGAAAAGAAACTAGTATCTCTCTGCCCTGCAATTGTAGCCTAGCTGAACAGGTTAAAAACTCCTCAAAAGTCATAATAGAAATAAGGGTTCCGCAAATGCCCAGAGTCATTTTGAAGTCAGGCAGCCTCTAAATCTCATTCAAAAATAAAATAAAATAAATAAATTTTAAAACTTAAGTTTTATAACATTTCCTATATAAAACTTTTCAGAGATGGCTATCCAGACCCTCACTGCAACAGCAACAACAACTATATATACTTTGAGATAGTTCCACAGAGATTAGATTTATTTGGAGGTAAGAAATTGGAAATTAGTGTGCTAGCACTAGAAAAATAATTCAGTTATTGAAAAGTTAATATTCACATGTTACGGATTTTTTTTTAATCCTTTCAGTCGTGTCTGGTTCTTGGAGGCTGCCTGGACAAGTCCCTGCAGTTTTCTTGGCAGGTTTTTCAGAAGTGTTTTGCCACTACCTTCTTCCTAGGGCTGAGAGAAAGTGACTGGCCCAAGGTCACCCAGCTGGCTTTGTGCCTAAGGTAGGACTAGAACTCACAATCTCCCAGTTTCTAGCTTGATGTCTTAATCACTACACCAGACTGGCTCTATGTTATGGATAGTGATAAGCTAAATTACTGCTAATAGCTAACCATTTGACTGAACGAATGCATATATTATATAAATTGGACAGGTTATTTTACAACTTTCTCTCTTCAGAACTTACACACACACTGCACTACTAATTCATAATTTTGATTATTGCAATTATTCTGCTGGCAGTCCCCACCACCACCATTCTCAGTAACAATCCCCTTTCAGCTAGTATTACATGGAACTAAGAAGGGGGGGATATTCTCCATTCTGTCTAGCTAGCTACTAGGCATTCTTTCTGACCTTTCTCACCTACAAGCTTGAATTCTTTCAGAGCATCTTCACAAACAGCTACTAAAGGTTCTTGGGTCTTAAGAGTTTCCCAGTTAACTCCACCCACACCTACCCCATCCCAATCTCTCTGTTTCCTTAGAAACCAAACTAAAGTGACCAGTGTATCTACCATCTTGGGTTAATTTATAGGTTTCCATATGCAAGGCTCTTTTCAACTTTTTTTTTTAAATTCCCACAAATATTCTGTCACAAATCCTACACCAGAGTTTCCTATTGCTGAGAATGCCAGGAGTTGAACAGGTTACCTGGAAGTTGCACAGGTTGGGAAATTCTGACCTACACTGAGTAGAATGCACATTTGTTCTTTAAAAGGCTCTCTTCTGTTTGCTGTTCTTTGCTAATAACATTCACAACTGACTTTCCAAAGTAAAGGAACTTATTTGTATCACTTGTGAAAATGCTCTGAAACCCCAAGTCCTCGCTTCTTTCCTTCCTTACATATTATAATCAATGACTGAACAATTAACAAGGGCAAGACTGACCTCAATGGCTTTAATAGGAGCAAACATCCTTACCTACTCATTCTAACCATAACATGCTGCCAAACACTTTCACAGCATCATGCTTTTAACTTGCTCCCCTCTTCCCAGTTTCCCCTTTTTCATCTTGGGAAGGATTTGACAGAATCTTGCAACATTCTGCAGTTGAAATTGGCAGGTCTTAAATTAATTGACTACAATTTTACACAACAACATGTTTAGCTGAAAGTTGGCCTGGGGCCTGTTTGGCTTGCCACAGCTCCCCTGACACTTTTCAGAAAACCTAAAAAAAAATAGCAAATCTAGGCAAAAGGAACAGATTGCCTGTGTGACCCACTCTCTGCCAAAATCACTCCCCTCCCCTTCTTTATTCCTTGCTTCTCAGGCCTTCTCTAAACTCCACTAGTGTTTCCCAGCTCTCCTTAATGGCTTGTTAAATCATTCTAATCCTCTCCAAGGAGTTCACTCCTCCAAATTCCATACAGCTTTCATTTCTGCATGGTTATCAGCCTACTGGTTTCCCTTAATAGCCACTGCAATAGTCCAGATACATACAAAGTGACCTAAATCTGATTGTGACACTCATTAAAAGCCAATTAATTTAAAAGAAAATGGTCCAATAGTCCATTTTATATAATAACACTGGCATAACCAAACTCAAATTTATTCTTGAGTTTTATCCTCAACATTTGGCATAGCTGATCTTGCTGATATTAATTCCAGAGGAACCTGTATCATGAATTGCTGTCATTCTTTTGTTTAGCTTAAGCACGGTTTGTGATTTGTATCAAAAGGGAATCTGAGCTAGTGATTTAAGTACAACTATTTGAATTTCAGTTATGATTTCAGTCATGTTGGAAGATGTACCAATGTTCATGCTATGACCAAACTAGGAAGATGTCATGGGACATGTGGACTCTGTCCTCACTGACTGTGAACTTTCTGATTGCTTTATTCCTCTAGCTCCTTCAATTATCACAAGGCAGCTGTAATTTGCAGAGGAAGTTGAGATAACAGGGCTTTGATGAAATTGTAATTTTATTAGGTTATTTTTCTCCATAAACTGTTTTACCTAGATACTAATATAAACTAAGAACTAGTGCATGAACTTGGCTCCCCCCCCTGCCCTTGCCATCCCATTTTTCTTTTATGTCATGTTTTTTGGATCACAAGCTTATGAACAAGAATGTTTTTTTTCCTCTACTAATGAAATCCCCTTTGGGAGTATTTTAAGTGGAAAAGCAGGATAAAAATGTTTTACCTAAGAGGAGGAAGGAGGAAAAAGAAAGAAAAACCAGCATAGGAAACTGTAAATCTAAGCAGTAAAATGAACATAACCATAACCTAAGCAGCAGTGTGGCTTTAATAAGATGTCAGAGGAAGAAAAACTAAGCAAGACCTACGCCAGAAGCAAAGGCCATGGAATCAACCTAGGCTCTGCTATAATAACTGGATGTGACCTAGAGCCTGAGTCAATCATATTGTGGATCCTTAAGGCGGGGGTCCTTAATTGGAAGTTTCAGTCCACATCCTTGCAGCCTACATGTCCCTAGAAGCTGCCTTCCCAACACATAGACAAGCAATGGGGACCATACCATTCAACCCAACAGTTCAAAAAACTGGGACGGAGGAAAGTGTCCAAAAGAAGAACTTCAAGGTTTCAGGTGTGACAAACACCTGGTTTTGCCATTGCACAACAGTGCCCCCTAAAACATCTGATAAACTGACTCCATGCTGAAAGACCTGAATAGATAGAATAGACAGAAGAGCCTTCCTAATATAATCCCATTTATACAAAGAGGAAAGGGATGAAAACTAGACTATATCTTTACAATTTCATCAAGTTTATTAGTTTAGTTCACAGATAATTTGCTGATTTGCTGACTAGACCAAGGACATCATGAAGTATTGTCTCTGAATGGGTAAAGCCACAATCTGTCTCCCCAAAGAGGCTGTTTTTTACTCACTCCTTCCTTTCTACAGTACTGGAAAGAAGGCTCAAAGAGATAAGAGATAACAAGAACAACAAAACAATAAGAAAAAGAAGAAGGACCTGCCTATCAACATCGAAATATAAAGCCGAAAAGATCATTCTCAAACCATCCTCCCTGCAATGAATGCATGTTTGAAACAAGTAACTTGTTGAAGGAAGTAATTAGCAATTAGTTTAGCTAGGCTGACTGTATTGCTTTTCTTTCAATAATGTGTGTGCAGTTCTTGCCTTCCCTTGCTTTCATTATATTTTCCTTTTCCCAAGAAACTCCTTTTTATCTTTATAGCTTTGGCTTCATTGCTTTTATAAGGGAATTTTGCATTAAACACTTCTCCACATGAAAGACTACACATAGAGCTATCCTGTGTGTTTCTGGATTGCTATAGTTTTGTTAAGTTTTATGGGCTTAGACAGGAAGATCCAAACCACCTTCCTTTCTATCTTCCTGGACTGAAGAGAAGGCTCCTGGGTAGACAGACTAAGAACACCTCAGTTGGACAAACTAGGGGTATCAGAAGGAGTTCAGCCTGACTGATTGCTACCTATTATAATTATCTTTTACAGAGGAACCTTTAGAAGAAGGGGTTGGCCAGGAAAGTCTTTAAATTATCCCTCCTCCAGTTTATAAAACATGTTGTAAGATTTCCTTTAAGGCAATCAGGGCCAGATGTATGGACTTCAACTTTCAGAATTCCCAGCAATGATTTTGCTGGCCAGACAATTCTGGGAGTGGAAATCTACACATCTGGAGATTATCTCCAAGTTGTTTAAAGGTCTTCCGTTCCTCAAACAAAAGACAGACAAATCCTGCCCCTGGAAAATAAGGCATCAATTCAATTCTTAACCTATTGGGATTAGATGCTCTCCATGGTAGTACTTTGCCACACTGTGCCTTTATCTTCCAGTGAAGATCACAGCAGCATATCTTAATCCCTTTCCCCTACCATTTTTCCATTCAAAATTACTCAGTTTCGAGTGGTTTTTTTTAATTGATGGAGAGAAATTATATGAGAGCCTCATTTCACAGTAGAAATGCAATTATAATGAGATGTCCCACAAAAAAATGAAACAGCCCACCACGTTTTTCATTCCTGATCATTAGTAACTTCTTTTCAGAAAAAACAGGCAAAGTCAAAAGGTTGAGCATCTTCTCTTTAGTATTAGTTCAGTGCTTAATTCCATAGGAGAAAGAATTATACTTTCCCCAAACCAGTGTTTCATCTTAATGTAAAGGAAATTTGGGCCTGATTTGTATGTTTCATTAGCGTTATGTTTGCAGCTGAGAATGCAAATCTCAAGGGTGTCATTCTATAAAACTGGAAAGTAGACTGTATGAAGTAATCCCACATGTTCAAAACTGACATTAACCATTCTTTCTTGTGCTTTATGCAGTTCTTAGGGCTCTCCATGTAGGAACTACTTTCCAAAAATGACTTGTCACACAGATTGAAGAAGTTTGCATTCTCAGCAACAACCACACGGCTTATGCAACGTATGAAAAGCACTTAAGTTCTGTTTTTATTATACTGAAAAGCAGTCTCTTAGGCTGTGATCATGAATAAATCACTGACAGATGGAAGAACTGCTTAACTCTTTTCCTTCCTCTCATTCTGTTCACCAAAAAAACCCTTTCAAATAAATACTGCAAATTATGACTCGTTGAGAGAGACAGAAATCTCTTTTACAGATGATATTTGGAAATTGATCCTGTGAACAAAGATAAGTCAAACAAGCAGAAAGCTGCATGTCTGTTCTAATCACCATGGAAACAATTGTTTTTTGGTTTTTTATATAAAGAAAGAAAATAAAAGTGAACAGCCGAGAGGGTAATTGTAACTGTAACTATAATTATTTTGGTTAGTCCTCTGAAGAAAACGGTGGTGGGTTCTATTTATTGCTCACTGAATTATCTTTTCTAAAAGCTCAATAAACTGTAATTTTGGTACTATATTCTTGAAACAAGATCCCAAGCCATCAGATTTCACTTGAAAGCAAACACTTGAGCAATATTCTACTTTTAAAACTAACTATTCTTATTTTATTTATTTTTATTTATTTAAATTTATATAACCGCCCATCTCCCCCAACGGGGAATTATTTAAAAAATAATTTTTTAAAAGTCTATTCTAACCCAGAAGAAAAATAAATATCTCCCTCACCTTATCTCCTTTCTATAGTCTACTATATATGGATATATTCTATATATATATTCTATAAAAATATATATATTGTACAGTCTTCCGGGTTGTCACCGCGGCGGCAGTGGCTGCCCCTTCGAAAGGGCAGGCTCCGGGGACCCCAAAAATGCCCTCGGTTCTGACAGGGAGGCAAAAAGCCTCCCCGCACGCGCACTGCCAGGCTTTCGGGCTCACAGCTGATCGGCGCGGGGGGGCCTGGGTGGAAATTCTCCCCGCGGATCAGCTTAACGCCGGAAAGCCAGGCAGCATGCACACGCACAGCAAGGCTTTTCGCCTCCTTGCCAGAACCGAGGGCATTTTCGGGGTCACCGGAGCCTGCCCTTTCAAAGGGGCAGCCGCTGCCGCCGCACAGCAACCTAGAAGCACCGCCGGCGCTTCCAGGTTGTCACACGACACACTTGGGGGCCCCAGGCGACACAGTATTGTGTCGCGAGACACAGTTTGGAAAGCCCTGTACTAGAAGATTAAGTTAGATTAGCACTCCAGTCATTACCAAGTTGGAAGGTTGCAGGAGCTGATGGAATACCCACTGAAATATGGCAAGCAACAGAAGAAGAATCAGTAAAAGATCTAACCAAGCTTTACCAGCAAATCTTGAAAGCATCACAGAGGCCAAAAGATCTATTTTCCAACTCCAAAAAAAGGAGACTTAACAGAATGTGCAAACTATCACACAATATCCTTAATTTCAAAATAATGCTTATGATAATCCAACACAAATTAGAGCCCTATATGGAAAAGTAAATGCCAGATGTTCAAGCTGGCTTTAGAAAAGGCTGAGGAACATGAGACATTATTGCTGATGCATGCTGGATAATTGAGAAAGCCAAAGAATACCAAAAAGAAGTCACTATGTGCTTCATTGAGTATTGAAAGACCTTCAACTGTATCCATCATGTCAAGCTGTGGAATATGCTCAGAGAAATAGGAATCCCAGAACATCCCATTGTCCCCATGAAAAACTTACATATGGGTTAGGAAGCCACAGTACAGACAGAATATGGTGAAACAAACTGGTTCCCAGTTGGCAAAGGAGTATGACAAGGCTGCATACTCTCCTCTTATTTATTCAATCTATATGCTGAATATATATAAGGGAGGCTGGATTGGAAGAAGGTGAGAGTGGTTTTAAAACTGGAGGAAGAAACATCAATAATCTGTGCTATGCTGATGACACTACCTTGACAGCCAAAAATGCAAAGGAACTGCACGTTCTAGTAATAAAAGTTAGGAGCAAAGTGAAAAAATGGGACTAAAATTAAATATAAAGAAGACCAAACTAATGACAACGGATAGAACAACCAGTCTTAGAATTGACAATGAAGATATCAAAGTGGTGGATAGCTTCTGCCTTTTAGGATCAACCATCAACAGTAAAGAAACAAGCAGTCAAGAAATATGCCGCAGACTAGCACTTGGTTGAACAGCCATGGAGGCCTTGGAAAAGATATTCCAATGCCATGATGTGCCTATACCCATAAAGATCAGAACAGTGCAAGCTATGGTATTCCTTGTGACACTCTATGTAAGCAAAAGTTGGACTTTTGTAGTATTGACACAGGATAGGAAGAGTACTGATGGCTTTGAACTTTGGTTTTGGAGAAGACTCTTGAGAATTCCTTGGGCAGCCAAAAAAGCAAACAAATAGATCACTGAACAAGTCTACACAGAGTTCTCACTTGAGGCACAAACGACCAGGCTCAAATTATCCTACTTTGGACACATTATACAAATACCTGGCTCTCTGAACAAGGCTCTGATTCTGGGAAAGGTAGAAGAAAAGAGAAGAGGATGACCAGCAGCAAGGTGGGTGGACTCAGCTATAGAGGCAGTGAGTGTACCATTGGAAGACCTGAAAGATTAGGGACAAATTAGGTTAGGGACAAATCGTCATGGAGAAAATCTATCTATGTGGTTCCTAAGCACTGACAACAACTTGATGGCACATAATCAATCAATTTCGAAGGAGACCTTTTTCATCAGGAAAACCTTCCTAATTACCTGACAGTACCAGCAGCCCTCCAAGAATGGCTCGGAGATGCCACTTTAATTTCCCGCAGTCCTCTCAAAGGCCTGATGCAATGACACTCCACTTCAGGGCACAGAGAAGAAAGTAAAATGAAGATTTGCAGGCTTGGTATGCCAGCATGGAAGGCTCAAAGCTCCTATCAGTCAAACTGGTGGGTGGGGCACAACAGCTGCCTAGACTGCCAGGTGCTAAACCAGACCTGGTTTGTGTGATATGCTACACTGTGGCACACGTTGGCTCAGCATAACAGGTGAATCCTGACTAGAAGCTGGACTATGGTTCAAGTAGAGAGTCTTAACTACAATATCCATGATTTGTAGTACGTTTACTTATCTGAACCGTGGCCCTGTTTGTTCTTGGAACCTGGAATGAGCAGATAATCTATGGTTAAGGTCCTTCTTCTGATCTCTAAGTGTAGAGATAGAGGGGCACAAGCCAGTTGCTCCTGTCTCCCATTCCAAACCTTTTTTATTCCTGCAGGTAAACTGAACCAGAAAGTGGTGGGAGACCACTCAATCTTCTCCCCACCCCTATGTAGTGGCTCAGACACCATTTCAGCCAAGTTTTTTCTTCAATTTTAATTTAAAAAAATTAAACCAGAAAATTTAGCTAACCAACACAAAGGTATCTGAACACTGGCCAACTGTCTGGTGTGCCAGACTTGGCATAGTGTGGCACAAAACAGTCTCATATGTCTTTTCATTTGATTCCTTTTTCCTTGGCTCCGCACCTTATTGCTTAGCACTTCTTACTAAACAGGAGTACTGAAGAAACAGAGAATAAAGCAGTCTTTCTCAACCATTTGACCCTGGAGGGACCTTGAAATATTTTTCAGGCCTCAGGGAACCCCTGCACATTCAGGCTCAAATATAGCCCCCAAGTTACAAAATTATTATATTCGTTTCATGTGTAGGCTTGTAGATATGCATGAACAGTGTCCTTAAACTAAAAATAAAGAATGAAATTTACCTCTTTAATGTGGAGTTGCCTGAATTTGAAGTATTTTTTAAAATAAATCGTGATCTCCCAGGGAACCCCTAGTGACCTCTCACGGAATCCTAGGGTTCCATGGAACCCTGGTGGAGAAACCCTGATTTAAAGTAAACCATTTTCTTGGTGCCTCTTCTGGGTTATTACTGCCTTAGAATGAGCCAGCCTCCAGAGAATTCAAAGAAATAAGAAAAAATATCCTCTGAATGGAGTATAATCCAAAAAAGGCTAGAGACATTGCCTTTGGAAGAGATACAACTTAACATCACTTATCTGACCTTTTACAATTGTTATGCACTTTAAATATATATCATATAAAATTGACATTTTCTGCATTTCACAGCAAAAAAGGAGACTCAGAACAAAATTAGAGATCTAATGATCATAGAAAAAACTATTTTACAACTTCATATAATTAAACTGTTACAAGTATGTGTTGCTATGTGTAAGAGAGAGAAGGGGGTGTTCATACATCATTTTAAACATGGTTTGTTTAACAGTGGCATATTGAATGGCTGGGTTTGCACACATGCTAAGTCAAAAATAAACAAACCACATTGTGTAAATTCACATACATACATACACACACATACACACACACATATATACATACATACATACATACATACATACACATACACTGTATGTATGTGTGTGTATGTATTTATGTATATATATTTGTGTGTTTGTGTATATATGTATGTATGTGTGTGTGTGTGTGTATATATATATATACACACATACATACATACACACACACATACACATATATGTGTGTGTGTATGTGTGTGTGTGTGTGTGTGTGTATATATATATACACACACACACACACACACACATACACATACACACATATATACATACATACATACATACACTGTATATAAAGATATCCTATTTATAGAAAAAAATTAAAATTGCATGTTATTACAGCTCACTCTTAAAACATTTAACCTCATACAATCTATCTTATAATAATAGCTTGCACTCCAGCAGTTACCAAGTAGACAATTCAGTGGGACTTTTCCTCATGGCTACAATTATTTGGGAGAAGAAGATATAGTGACAATCAGGAACATAACAACATTTACATTTATAGAATGCAATCTGTGATTTTTGGGGGGTGTGCACATGCAGACAACAGGTACGGAGGGGGGGGTTGTGTCATTTTCTATATTTCCAGACTAAAACAAAACATTACTAATAATCATTAGCCATTTTCCTTCTGCCATCCTCATATTTAATTCTACATTTTCATTCTCCTAAAACCAAAGACTCTTTTTTTCAGTGTGGCGGTAAGGTCCAGAGGGAGGAACCAGACAAAGAACGATCCAAGAAAGTCCTCAACGGCAGAACAGGCGGAAGATAACAAGGTGTATTGTTACAATGGCTGTGAAGGCGGATGAAGGCTGCAGCAGACAAAAGGTCACCAATCGTCATGGTATCCATGCCATTGGATTAGAGCCTTTTTCTGTGAAGGTTGTGTGCTGATCATTGTGCACCGATCTCCACACATAAAACAAATTCACGCACAGGCGTCTTCCAACCACACCAAACCCAAAACAACCAAAAGTCCCATGGCGATTGACGAATGGCAACAGGGGCAGGACTGTGAAATCCGGAAGCTCCTAGTCATGGACCAGCACATGGGCGGTGGATACGGATTCAGTCGCCCTAACTCAAGGATCGAGGCAGTTGAGTAGTTCGGCAGCTGTATCCACGACTGAGCAGCCCTATTTAGGATCCACTCTGCTCACCCCATATGGGGAGGGGGCTAGAAAAGGTGCCCTAAACATAGTCTGCCTCATTTTCTCCCTGACTGGATTACCACGACCAATGGGGTCACCATCTAGCGGTCGTAAAAAACACATGAATTTTGGAACATGGAATATACGGACACTGCAAGACAATATGGATAGTGAACGACCTGAACGTAGGACTGCCATTATTGCAAGGGAGCTGAGACGTTTTAATATTGATATAGCAGCACTCCAAGAAACTCGAAGAGCAGGAGAAGGACAGTTGAAGGAAGAAAAAGGAGGTTATACCTTCTTTTGGAAAGGACTGCCTGAACAAGAACGACGAATACATGCGGTAGGCTTCACTATCAAAAACGACCTTGTGAAGCTCTTGTCAGAAGTTCCCACTGGGATTAACGAGCGACTCTCAATTCTCCAAATAAAACTCGCCAAAAACCAACAGGCAACTATCCTAAGTGCTTACGCACCAACACTAGATGCAGATGAGGATATCAAGGAAAAATTTTATACCCAGCTGGACACCATCTTATCAGAGATACCAAAGGAGGATAAAATTATCCTCCTGGGCGATTTCAATGCAAGAGTTGGGCGTGACATTGATTTGTGGCCAGGGATCATTGGGAAAGAAGGAGTTGACAACAGCAACATGAATGGAATCTTACTTCTGACTAAATGTGCAGAGCATAACCTTGTCATTACTAACACACTCTTTCGCCAGAAAAATAAATTTAAAACATCATGGAAGCACCCATGGTCGAAGCACCGGCATCTTTTAGATTATGTAATTGTCCGTGCTAGAGATCGCCATGATGTACTTCTCACCAGAGCCATGACGAGCGTCGATGACTGCTGGACAGACCATCGATTAATTCGATCCACAATGGCCATAAAGATTGTCCCTCATCGTAGGCTCCAAGGAAGAAAACCAAGGCGTAAAATGAATACACTGGCCCTTCAAGATTCTATTAAACGAGCTTGCTTTCAATCAACTCTCAAGGAACATCTGCCTATGGAACTTCCTGAAAATGTTGAGGAACACTGGGTTTTATTGAAGACTTCTATTATTTCAGCCTGTGAACAAACTATTGGATACCAAACTAAGAGACATCAGGACTGGTTTGATGAGAACGATAGTGAGATTGAACATATTATTGACAAGAAAAGGAAAGTCTTCCGGATATGGCAAAAAGATATTAACTGTGCCATTAAGAAAAAAATCTATGCCAGTGCAAAGGCAGAAGTCCAAAGAAGAACTAGAGAACTTAAGAACATATGGTGGATAAAAAAAGCCCAAGAAACCCAACATTTTGCAGATGCTCATGATGCACGGGGCTTTTTTAATGCCATAAAGGCCATCTATGGACCAACAAACCATGGTACAAATCCCTTACGCTCAGTAGATGGTGCTAAACTTCTAAAGGAGAAAGAGTCTGTAGTAATGCTCTTTCCAGCGCAGTGCAATAATCTCCTTAATCGTCACTCTACTGTGGCTGATGAAGTCTTCTTGCAAATCCCGCAAAAACAAACAAGAAATGAGCTTGCAGTACCCCCTAGTTTGGAGGAAGTCAGTAAAGCCACTAAACAAATGAAAAATAACAAAGCTAGTGGACCTGATGGGATTCCTGCTGAAGTCTTTAAAGAAGGCGGGCCTGAACTTAAACAACAACTTCATAAGCTCATCGAAAAAATCTGGATGAGGGAGGAGATTCCAGCAGACTTTAGGGATGTCATAATTATCACTCTCTTTAAAAAGGGTGATAGTACAGACTGTGGAAACTATCAAGGCATCTCCCTTCTAGCCACAGCAGGCAAAATCCTGGCAAAGATCATCGCAAACCGTCTCCTATCTGTATCAGAAGACATCCTCCCTGAAACGCAAAATGGCTTCCGCCCTTCCAGGGGAACAGTGGATATGATCTTCACTGCACAACAGCTTCAAGAAAAATGCAAGGAGCAAAACCACCCTCTGTACATGGCGTTTATTGATCTGACTAAAGCTTTTGATACTGTAAATCGTACTGCTCTCTGGACCATCCTTCTGAAAATCGGATGCCCTGATAAATTTGTGAACATCTTGCGGCTACTCCATGACGGCAACAATCCTGGATAACAATGGCTCTCAAAGCGATCCATTTAAAGTGGAATCCGGCGTTAAACAGGGATGTGTTATTGCTCCAACCTTATTCGCTATCTTCATCGCTATGATTATACACCTTGTTGAAGAGAAACTTCCTACTGGTGTAGAAATTATATATCGAACAGATGGAAAGCTTTTTAATCTTAGTAGGCTGAAAGCAAAAAATAAGGTAATTACAACTTCTGTTATAGAACTTCAATATGCTGATGATAACGTAGTCTGTGCACACTCCGAGGAAGATCTTCAAACTATCCTAAACATCTTTGCAGAAGCATATGAAAAGCTCGGCCTCTCGATTAACATTAAAAAAACCAAAGTGCTTTACCAGCAAGTTCGAACCAATCCCTCTCCAGCGCCATCAATCCAGCTTAAAGGTGTGTCACTAGAAAATGTCGACCACTTTTCTTATCTCGGCAGCCATCTATCTACAAAAGCCGACATTGACGCTGAAATTCAGCATCGCCTGAGCTCTGCGAGTGTAGCTTTCTCCCGAATGAAGCGTAGAGTGTTTGAGGATCGGGACATTCGCAGGGAGACCAAAATGCTTGTTTACAAAGCCATTGTACTACCAACCCTTCTGTACGCCTGTGAAACATGGACCCTCTACAAACGCCACCTCCAACTTCTTGAAAGATTCCATCAACGCTGCCTCTGAAAAATTCCGCAAATTACTTGGGAAGATAGGCGGACTAATGTTAGCGTATTAGAAGAAGCGAAAACCACCAGCATTGAAACAATGATCATCCAACATCAACTTCGCTGGACCGGCCATGTTGTTCGAATGCCTGACCATCGTCTTCCAAAGCAGCTACTTTACTCCCAACTTAAGAATGGAAAACGGAATATTGGTGGACAGCAAAAGAGATTCAAAGACACTCTCAAAGCTAATTTTAAAAAATGTAATATCAGCATTGAGAACTGGGAAGCCCTAACTCATGAGCGTTTCAATTGGAGGTCAGCCTTTATTAATGGCGCTATGGACTTTGAAGAAGCACGAGTACAGGGTGAAAGGGAGAAAAGAGCTAAAAGGAAGGCAGGTCAGGCAAACCCTCATCATGACCGTCTCCCACCCGGAAACCTATGCCCTCACTGTGGGAGGTTGTGCGGATCCAGAATTGGCCTTTATAGCCACTTACGGATCCACTGTTAAAATTTTACCTTTGGAAGACAATCTTACTCGGCTACGAGTGATCGCCAATGATTCTTCTGGAGAGTCATAAACATAACAAGAGAAAGGAAGACACATAGGTAAAATGACCTTTGGGAAATAAATATAAAATTGAACATTGGAAACGCCCATCTTCACTACTTTGAAAATGCCTTAGAGTATTTGCTTTCAGGAACAGGGGATCTGCATATTTAATGACTTTTACTAAACATAGTAAGGAACTGTAACATTTAAGATTGTTAGACGTGAATCCTCTCATAATTTTCTTTTTTATTTTAGGTATTTGGGGTGGGGGGACTATTCTTCCAAAGACAGCCTTTGGGAATTTGCTTTTAAAAAATGTAAGGATGTTGTTCTAATGTACAACAGCTTCCTTAAACTGTTTAAATGCAGCACTCAATCTCTCCCTGCCCTGTTTTTTACTGCACTCACAATTTTACTGTTTAGGTCCAGTCAGACAGAATAACTTGGCCCGAAGCCCTGTGAAAAATAACACAAAGAACTAGAACAAAAATATGACAGGAACTAATATCCCAATCCACGGTTACACAGGGAAGCAAATAATAGCCACACGCTTGACCCAAGCTCATAGCAAAGCTGACTCTCATTGTTTCATATCCTTCCAAGGCTGGAGGATGCCAGCCAGATTTTTCTTTGAGGCTATAGCACAATGTTATTGTTTGCATGGGTATAATGTGCCCAGAGATAAATCCTTGGGTTGGAATGCAAAAAAACTGTTTGCAGGTGACAAAAATGTATCGAAAACAAAGGCTGGTGCGTGAAAGAGAGAGATTCTTTGATTACCTTTATATGAGAAAATTAGGATTTGCACGAGGCCAGTACCTATGCCTTTTGTCAAGACTGGTCTATTTCCTAATAAGCCTCATTAATAAATCAAAGGTACACCAATCTGAAATACATTTTTATTTTTAAGTGTGCAGATCAGTGTCCACTTAATACAAATAATTCTATCTTGGATATCAGGCTGGTAAAAGAAAGAAATTCTTGGGCTTCTTTTAAGGCAGATTTATGTGAGGCAAGACAGTGTTTCATATTAGGGATGGTAAAGCAGAATCAAGAAATGGAAGTCATCCGAGATTAATTAATAAAAGATAACAGAATCATTTTATGAATCTGGCAAAAGCCCAATTGTAAAGCTTAATGTAAGATGGAAAACAGAATGTTAGAATACAGATAGAGATTTTAGTATTTTTAAACAGATTTATGAAAACCGAAAGGAAAGGAAAGGAAAGGAAAGGAAAGGAAAGGAAAGGAAAGGAAAGGAAAGGAAAGGAAAGGAAAGGAAAGGAAAGGAAAGGAAAGGAAATGCATTATACAGTTTCTGTTCTACTTTTGAAATATTTTGTGGATACCTAACATAGCCAAACTGTTTACTTCAAGATAGAAGATATGCACTTCATAGGAAAAATAACAAAGAAAACTGTTGTCCCCCTATCTACTTTAAAGTATTACTCAGTATCTAATTGTTTGAGGGAGTCCCCCAGTTTTCACCAATGAACACTAGGCAACATAGGTTTCCTATGTATCAGCCAGCAAAATACTGCAGGCATGAATACTAAGCACTACCATCCTTTGAAGCCCAGGCACTCCTTTCCAACAGTTTGAAGTCCAATGCTAAAATGCAACATTCTGCCACAGTATAAACACTGCTTCAGTTAAATTCCCTTTTTCATCTGTACATCCTTAAATATTTCTTGACCTAAACTCTGAAAACACATCACATTGCATATGACAGAACCTTAAATAGAAAAAGGTTGTTTTTTTATTTAAGATTAATATATTCTTCATGCAGACATTCTTGAGATAGAAAAGTCATTAAAGTCAGAATGAAAGTAGCCACAATGTACAATTGTAAGTCATATAATCTTTTCCTGTCCCTTTAAGCACGTCCTTCATTTTTATCAAATGAAGGGGTGCTTTCACAAAACAATGCTTCCTGCATGATCTACTCCATCCTCAGAGTAGTGATGTGAATCACCCTTTCTATGTCTGAATTCATTCACTTATGCAACACTGAGGCAGTGTATCTTTTGCAGATAATGAAATATGTCTAGAACAAATAGTCTTATTTTGTAAATCAAGGCTGAAGTCTGGGCTTTCTACTGCTCGTTCATATTAAAGTCATATAAAATATTTACCATCCTAAAGAAGAGAGCAATACACATTTGCAAATACATCATATGAAAAGCCACATTCTCTGCATGCCTATGTAAACGGTAAAACCATTTATTCAAATATCTTATGTGGGCTCCTAACCATTCAGCTAAATTATACAGCTGAATTCTGTGTTTATTCATTTGTTTTTTAAATTTTGTGGATTTACTACAAATTGATATGCCACCATTTATTCCGTGCAAACTTTAGCAAACAGAAAAATTTGGTAAATGATGAATCATGGGATTTATTAGGCGCCTTTCTAAGAACAGAATGTCAGATACACCACCCCAAGTGACAGCACTGTAGAAATGCCAATGCAATCCTTCCAATGGAGTTGCTCCATTCCAGATCTTGAGGGCTCCCACGTGTTGACAAACGTAAGCTTCTAACACAAGTTCTGTTTGGCCCTATTTTATTATCTATCAAAGTTGGGGGACACAAGCTGTAAAAAAAATGTACTTTTTCTAAAGTGTGCATTTTTAGAAAACTCTGTTCCATTATACAATATCCTTTTGTACATGTGTTTCCTACATACACATTTTATATAAGTATGTGTATGTATATTACATATCTTTCCCATATGCACATTTTTATGTACATGGAGAAATGGAACACTTTGCACGGAACAGCCTGTTTCTAGCAGAGACATGGGCACCTGAGCACTTTAGCACTTTTCTGCCTACAATATGAACAAATGTCTTATCTTGGGTTACCAGGCACAAACCTCCAACAATAAATTCAACACCAAAATTGTCGGGACAGAAGGTGCTATATAAAGAAACAAGATTAGTGGGTAGGGCAACTGTGCAATAATAAAAAAAAATGTTGCAATTGTCTCTCATGACTGCCCCTCTATTGTTGTTGTTCAGTAGTTGTGTCTGACTCTTCGTGACCTCATGGACCATAGCACGCCAGGCCTTCCTGTCCTCCACTGTCTCCCGGAGTTTACTCAAATTCATGTTCGTTACATCGGTGATGCTATCTAACCATCTCATCCTCTGCCGTCCCCTTCTCCTTTTGCCTTCAGTCTTTCCCAGCATCAGGGTCTTTTCAAGTGAGTCCTCTCTTCGCATTAGGTGGCCAAAGTATTTGAGCTTCAGCTTCAGTATCTGTCCTTCCAATGAGCAGTCAGGGTTGATTTCCTTTAGGATTGACTGATTTGACCTCCTTGCAGTCCAAGGGACTCTTAAGCGCTTGGCTATATGTGAACACTGTACTTTGCCTGAGAGTTACTAGTCAACAGCAGAAGCGGGCAGCCTTTAGGTCAACCCCCAATGCCTCCTTTGGCTACACCCTCTGTCTTTGGAACTAGCACACTAGTTCCTGCCATTTCAGGCGGGAAACCAACAAAAACTTTAGTGCAATGCCTAAAATAATATACACACATTTTTAAAACATGTACACCTGAGGGGAAAAAGGAAGAAATCCCATCCGTCCACATATGTGGATGCGGACCTATCCACTTTTCATTACTGTTATTTGTCAACCCAGGTTAAACATTCATGAGCACTTTCACTTGGAAAAATCTACATTCAGGCAGCAGAACAAGCAGCCACTGCAACCGCATGTCCTGGTACTATTGTTTATTATTGCCAGCACCACTGTTGGTAAAATAATAATAATAATAATAATAATAATAATAATAATAATAATTTAACCTTGAAGGTAAAAGTATACTTATTACTATAATCTCTCCTTCTGCCAGTTGGAGGTGGAGTGCACTCCTGATTCATCTCTCTCACAAATGCAACCTGTGTGCCCAGGTTCAGGATTACACACTTAGGGTAACTACTGTTCTATGTTTTATGGGTCTCTTTCTGTTGTCTACCATCATTCTCTTAAACATTACTAGGCTACTTGTGAATTCCACCAGAAGCAATGACCAGGATTTTCCTGGCAGTTCCTCTTTGGGGTTGCTAATCGTTCAGTCTAGCCCAGGTGTCATACCCTTGCAAACTCCAGCATGGAATGAGGTCAGTCAGAAAGGCGCTGATGGAGTTTCTTAACATACAGCTAGAACCAGGAAATCTATTATATGCTACTGCCTTTTTCAGTCAGCTGTCCACAACTTAGGAACTGTCATAAGGTTCTGGGTTCTCACTCATGTACAGTATTTACCTTTTAAAATAACCATGTTGGAAACTGTACAATAAAGGTTAGGAATGTCCTTTCTGGTTTTTTTTCCTTTGTAACTAGAGAGCAGTACAAAGAAATCTCATGCCTGTCGTTTTGCAGGATCCAGCTAGCCTCAAATAGGACTGGGGGGGAGGCACAAGCAGGCAGAACATAGTAATTTCAGGATGCATTTGTGGAATAGGTGCTGCAACCACAGTTGTAATGGAGTGGGACAATGGGCTCTGTGATGTTATTCTGCAAGACTGGCCTACATCAGGAGAGTTCTGTTTACATGAGTTGACTAGTGAAAGGGACAGAAAGGGCTCCTCGGTAGAGGCAATTCTTCATGAGTGCTTCAGTATGGGGGCCATCACACCCTTTCTCAGTGGAGTGCAACAATGTATCCCTAATTCTCCCAACTGTCAGCAACCAAGCTGCTACTTTAGCTCTGCTGTCATTTAAACTTAGAAAGAAATACTAACGTTTTCAGTTGCAGCTTTGGCTTTATTTTGCTGCAAGATTTTTACATCCAATACTATTTTATTACTTCGTTTTACAATCTTACTATTTTACTGTTATTTTATTGTATTTCTTGGCACGCTGTATGTTATGACCTGTGATTAAAACAATAACCCTAATTACTTACTTTACTTACCCTTGATTCAACTTGGTATATGAAACTGAGGTATGGTATTCCATCAGTAGCTCTCAAACTATCTCTGGAATGGTGACTCATAATAATACATCCAGCTCCTTTCAGCTTTTGTGGCTGGATGGTTAGAGAAATACTCTAAGGTCTTTACAAGTGCAATCTCACTTTTTCCTTGGCATTTTTTCCTACACATGAAAAATAAATGGAGCTAGTAGAACTTGAACTCCAGTTTCGTTCCCAAGCCACTCCTTATTACCGTGAGACACTTCTTGGCACAAATTCAGTGGCAAAACATTATTTTAACGTTTAGAACATCTCACAATTCATGTCACAATTTGCTCAGACCCTAAACTTGTGTTTAAGGGCTCCACGATCTCCAAATCCAAAGCTGACCCCCCTAAAGTTATCATGGCCTTTGCCTGCCTGTCTCTGTTATACACTTAGAACAGAGCTTTCCAAACTTTTCATGTTGGTGACATACTTTTTAGACATGCATCATTTCGCGACACACTCTTACAGCAGGACATCATTTCACGACACACTCTTACAGCAGGGCACAAGGCAGGCACTAGGACCTATGCGGAATTACAGCAGGTTTGGAGGCAGCAAGGCACAAGGCAGGCACTAGGACCTGCGCGGAATCACAGCAGGTTTGGAGGCAGCAAGGCACAAGGCACGCACTAGGACCTGTGCAGAATCCTGGCAGGGCTCGGAGGCAGAAGCAGCCGTGACACACCTAGACACTGCAGCCAACACACTAATGCATAGCTTTCCAAACTGTGTGTTGCAACGCTTTAGTGTGTCGCAACACACAGTTTAGTGTGTCGCAACACAACCCGGAAGCAGTGGCGGGGGCGTGCACAGCGGCGGCACAGGGGCACGCATGGTGGAGGCGGTGCGCATGGTGGTGGCAGCAGCGACGACGGCAGCGGCACACCATCAGCGCTTCCGTGTTTTAGCGGAAAACACAAGGCCGCCGCTGCTGCCACCGCCATGCACACCGCTGCCGCCGCACGTCCCCCCACACCACCGCCATGCACGCCGCCACCACTGCCGCCGTTGGTGTATTGCCAATGGCAGCAGTTTGGAAAGCACTGCACTAATGTGTCCTGACACACAGTTTGGAAACCTCTGGCACAGACAAACACTCAGGTTGTCAAGTAAAAAATCCCACTTATTACAAAGTCATATTTTCTTTTTACAGGGAATCCCTTAGAATGCTGTACTTGAAGTATAAATTGCAGCCTAATCATATCCCAGGCTTTCATTTCCCCTTCCTCCATCCATGCACGTATCAACAAAAGGCCTCCTTTCATGGAAAGCACAACTTACTGTAAATCTCAGTGCATTGATTTTTTAGGTAATGTTTCAGGATAGGTCTCCTTCCAAGGCTCTGTTCACATGAGGCCAATTCATCTACAGAACCTTTCGCTCATTAAAGATATTGGAGCGTGCTGCAGCAAGGCCCATAACCGTACCTGCTTTTTATGTAGAAAAGCTAAGTAACCAATGACCTCTGCAGCACTAGCTGTGTGGGCTCCATGTCAATGCAGACAGTCAAGAGCCAGAACCTTCTCGCTTGTACTGCCACTTCTGATGCCAAAGCTCTGTGACTTCATTCCAATCTGACTCAGTTTCTCCATTCACACCCCCATTCCAATTACCATGAAGCCAAGATGAAATTTAATGAACAGCGTTCTAGCAGTGTGGCTGTTACTAATATAATATACTATCTTTATGGGCAATTTAGTGAGATTTTATATTATTTGAAGGGGCGTGATGGCTCAGCGGGTAAGATGCCAGGCTTGTTGATCAGAAGATTGCAAGTTCAGAGGTTCGAATCTCTAGCCCTGCGTGTGGAGTGAGCTCCCGCACTAGCTCCAGCTCTTGCCAACCTAGCAATTCGAAAGCATGCAAATGCAAGTAGATTAATAGGTACCACTTCGGTGGGATGGTAACAGCGTTCCGCGCGCGTCATGCCGGCCACATGACCGTGGAAGCGTCTTCGGACAATGCTGGCTCTTCGGCTAACAAACGGAGATGAGCACCGGCCCCTAGAGTCGGACACGACTGTGGGGGGAACCTTTACCTTTACTATATTATTTGGGGGAGATTTATACACATACAACATTGTTCTTCTCCCCCCCCCTCTATGAAATTTTCATTGCTATTCCTTTTTAAAAGGCTGCTATTTAAATTTAATTAACTTTAATATGGAACCAAGAATATTTTTTGCTAAACAGAAAGCAGGTGCTCAACAAAGGTCTGGCTACTGGGGGACATTGGGACCATTATGAAAATGCAACAAATTATGTTTTTTTTCCATCTCTCTAAGAGAGCTAGAACTCAATTGGCTAATCTCTTTCTTATAATATGCTTATTTTAATCTTGATCAGAAGCAGATCCGAAATAAAACTCATAGATCTTTTAATTTCTGCCATCTCATTTCCTGCTCTGACCACTAGATAATACATCACTGAAGCTGTCGTCTTCCTGTCATATAGTAATCTTCAATTTCTATAATAAGTTATATTGTTTTCATGTCTATAATTACACTTTCTATCTTATTTTGGACTTTTTTTTATCCAAAGTGAATTTGAGATTACTGTTTTATTTAAAAAATCAATAGCATTACAATTATTATTACCAGTATTATTTTATTAATAATAATTTTATGTTACTAAATTGAATTTATTTCATCTAGTATAATAGAATAATAAGGAAAGAATCTCTAGATGACAGAAGAGGTGATGTTATATTCAGATGCCATGATGTGTCTATACCTACAAAGATCAGAATCATGCAAGTCATGGTATTCCCTGAAAGTTGAAAGTTGGACTCTGAAGAAGCAAGGTAGGAAGAATATTGGTACTTTTGAACTTTGCTGCTGGAGAAGACTTCTGAGAATACTGTGGACAGCCAAGAAAACAAACAAATAGATCACTGAACAAATCCAGACAGAGTTCTCACTTGAGGCTCAAATTATCCTACTTCGGACATGTAATGCGAAGACCCAGCTCTCTGGAAAAGGACTAATGCTGGGAAAGGTGGAAGAAAGAGAAGAAGAGGACAACCAGCAGCAAGGTGGATGAACTCAGTTACAGTGGCAATGGGTACACCGCTGGAAGACTTGAAAGACCAGGTTAGGGATAGATCGTTGTGGAGAAAGTCTATCTATGTGGTCACTAGGAGTCAGCACTGACTTGATGGCACATAATCAATCAATAACTCAGAAAAACAAGGTGGCATCCACAATACTAGTGAGCATGAAACACATATTCCATAATTACCAGAGGGTAATCCTTTTTATTCTACAAGTATTCTTTAAAAATGGTAGGAATATGGTGGATGGAGAGACTCTGTACCCTGTAAGAAGAACAGGGAGAGGGTCGCACCTTCTGAGGGAATGACAGCTGTGAGGGACGGAAGACATATTTTGTCCTTATCAGAGCAGGAGACAATAGCACATTACTTTCTCTCTCAGAATGGAGTGGATTGGGGATGGGAACTGTTGCACATGTGCATGTACTATTCCCTTTGGTTAAAATTTTGACTGATTCATAGACGGACGGAAGGAAATTGTGTCAAGCAAACTATCCGAATGTAAAGTTCCATTTATTACTGTGGCAATGATTAACGAACTGATTTCTCTTAGAGTTATCAAATAGTTTAAGAATTGATTCATCAACTCCTACAGATGGATTGTACAAATTGCCAGATTAACAGCTTGCTGACAAATTTAGTTAATAACTCTCTGAAACACTGTCTGCTGGCCATTTGTAGCAATTTATAATCTAGGTATATGCATACCTAGATGTCATTTATTAAACCTTTACAAGAGGGACACCAGTATCAACACTGACCATTAAATCAGTGATGTATTGAGTTCATCTGTCTTCAGAGCCAGCCGACATGCATACTATTGAAATTTCATCCATGGAAGTCTCACAAATTACCTGCCAACTTTACAGTACATCACACCCACTGATATCTTTAAACTTGTGCCTCAGAATTGTCACTTTCTAGGTTCTTTCCCCATCCTAGAGCAAAAAATATCACCCTGAAACAATTCTTCTGAATTAGCAATCTTCTATGTTCCTCCTCTGAATGCAAAAGATGCTGCTCAAGGGGAAAGCCTCTATCTCTCATTTAAAGCCTCACTAATGACCTTTTAGCTTTTTCCACTGATGGTGAGAGCAAGGTCAGTTTCAATTTGCTTTTCAAAGTCCAAAAGCCAACAGCCTTTTCTAGAGATAACAAATGTCACGGAAGCAGAACGGTTGCTGAGCTGGGTCATACAGAAATGGTTCTGAAGCAAGAACTTAAGGCAGTGTTTCTCAACCTCAGCAGGTTTAAGATGTGTAGACTTCAACTCCCAGAATCTTTCTGGTACCTTTCCTGGAATTTTCTCCCAGAATCCTGGGAGTTGAAGTCCACACATCTTAAACCAGCGGAGGTTGAGTAATGCTGCCAATTTAGAGCTTAAGCAAAACCATCAGTGCCTACAATGGTTGTCGGCCAGAGGGCGCTGGCCAGAGTAAGACAAAAGGAAGCAATTTCTTAGGGTAAATGTTGTGTTTGTTTTTGTGTTTGTTTTTTAAATGTATCTGCCTGGTGGATCCTCTTTCCAAGCATTTGTGTTAGCTGCTCCAAATGGGAAAAAGCCACCTGAATGGATGGCCTTAAAATAACAAGCCAGGAGGGAGGGCGGGGAGGTTTACACTAAATGTTCAGCTGTAAGTGGTTGGTTCATTACTGACCTGTGTGAACCCATCCACAATGGTTCATAAACTATGACTTATGACTTAGTGTGTTATGCAAACCCAATCAATGGTTGGTCAAAAATATGGTTTGGTAAGATGGGTGAATGCAATCAGAGGCAGGCTGCATTTGCATGACACACCTGATCCAATTTGCTATTACTGCCGTGCAAATAATTTATCCAAAGGAGCAGCAGCAGAGTGTCAGTGCAATATGGGAGCAACCATCTTCACTGATATTCTGCCTTCGTTTATGGAGGCTGTCTTTTTAAAACCAGTTAAGGAAAAAATCTATGATGGCCCCATCAGGATCAGTTGGGGAAAGCCTATCCCCTCCTACTATTTTCTGCCTCTTACAGACCCTCATGTACCTTTAAGAGTGAAAATAACTCCCTAGAATCCTATACTCCAGGGGTTTCTAAATTTTTTGTCCTCACACCTTCCTTTAGTGTAATCTTAATGTATATACCTCCCCTAAAACTCCAAACACCAAAACAAACACAAATGAACAATGAAAACAATACAATGAAACTTTGGGAAAGGTGGATTTATGGTAACAATGTACTAAAAAGTTCTTCACACCTCGCCAGGACTCTGTCTGCACCTCCCCAATGTGCACCTCACAGTTTGTGAAACCCTGCTGTACTCCCATCTATGCAGCTCACTGATAGAGTTAGCTCCATTCATGATGTGCACATGGCTGATTAGTAGTTTAACCTTGAGCAAATTAAGGGCTATTGCTGGTTAAACCCTTTTTGTTTTTAGATAACCCACTAAATCCACTCAACAGTAGATAAGTGGGCTGTGCAAACTCAACCAGGCTGTATGCTTTCAGCCATCTTGAACTCTCTAAGGCATGAGAGAAGTGTGGAATCTCTGACCCCACATTAAACCAGCTATTTCTCCTCAGTTCCCATTAATTATACAACAATTTAAATCTTATTAATGTAAATCAAAGCAATATTTCTTTTTTTAAAGAAAGTAGTAATAAGGGATAACCCTCCCCCTAGCTATGTAATAAATTTAAGTGCAATCCTTTTCTAGGCTGCTATAGGTATATAATATTTCAGAGAATTAGCTTTTACAAAGCTATTGTCTCTTTTTAAACTTTCACTCTGTGGCTTGTGCTCATCTAATATGGAAAGACCAGGTCACAGCTCATTTTTTAAATATGTTGTTAATATAAAGCCTCTTGGCTTTTTTTATGCCTAAGTTTTCTTTGGAAGTCCTGATTTATCCTCTTAGTAAAATTCAACTGTTAACATATATGAGTATCATTCATGTTTCCTTGTCTTTGTTCCAGTGTACCTTGTAGGCCCAGAAGCCTAAAACTGATCTTTGAATATGCCTTTCTTTGTGTCTATTATCAGGCAGGCAGGATTTAACCCAGTCATTCCCTTCCCTTCCCTTCCCTTCCCTTCCCTTCCCTTCCCTTTCCTTTCCAGAAAAGTTTAAAAATGTTTTTAAAAGAACAGAAATAGCAGATAAACCTCACTGACAGCTATGGCTTTTTAAGCTCCTGATACATCCTCAGAATGACCCAATGCTCCATAACCAAATGCCTTAAGAAACTCAGCCAAACATGAAAACAAAAGTGGTGTCATTTCACAAAATCAGACAAAAAAGTTTATGGGCATTGCTGTGACCTTGGAGTTTAAATGAGAATAAGGATTTTCAGGGGGATGTAGTCATAACTTCCCTACTCCAAATATTGCTATACACTGCTGGGAAAGCGGAATGGGGAACGATGACAAATCTGCTTCTGTGTCCTTCCTATACGCAGAAGACAAGTCCTTGCTTTAATTTGTCCTCTGTGATTGCCCTGGAAAGAAGATACAATGGATGCTTAGCATCAAAATCCCACCAGCTGGGACATTTGATCAATGTTAACCCCATAGGCTCTCCTTAAAGCCTAGACCTGTCCCTGGTGATGCTAAAGGTGGAACAGATCCCCAAAGCTCTACCGTAACAAAGAAACAAGTCTTCAACCAGACAGAATAAGTAAAAGAGAAATATATATTCAACATAGTTTTATTAGTACAAAGGGAAACCCTTTGAGAACAAGACTTACGTCTTCAAAAACCTGCCCTAAAGTGGCCTTTATATTTAGATGTAATATGCCTTATTAATTCCATTTTAAAAATCTAGTTGCTGACTCAGACCACTGAAAAATTCTGTGAAAGCCTAACTGAAATTGTTTCTAGTGCATAAGTTGATTTTTGAGGAAACAAGAAGAACACTGGTCCCTTCTGAGAACTAATAGTGGAGCTATGAAAGCAACAGTCATTCCTGCCCACTGACAGCCCCACAATGTAGACCAGGCCAAGAAACAAATTCCACGGAAGTCTAAAACTGCTTTTATTAATATGAGCTATAGTAACAGAATGTTGCAAGTCTGATTATGCTTTACCTCCTTTCTTTCTTATACACATGAGAATTAGGGTGGTGTCTGAGATGTTTATACATACCTTCTTGTTTTCGGCTTAAGCCATGTTCTGCTCCTCATTGCTTTGGTAACAGATCTCTCCTCTCTCTGTCAAGGAATATTCAATATGATTTGCATGAAAGACAGGGATCACTCCTCTAAGTTGCATTCCAAGAATGAGGTTTCCCCATCAAAGGAATGAAGCAATAGAAAGGGAAGCTACAGCACACAAGACTTCTAGAAGCCAATGGTGTATTTAAAAAACAAACAAGATATTTTTATTTTTATACTACATCCAATAAGCATACAGCAGTTACTTTTCTCTTTACTACTTTCAGCTGCCTTCTAGCCCCATCATTGCAAGAAGTGAAAGGACCATGGGTTAGAAGACAGGCCTTATCTGTGGTTGCCCCAACATTGTGGACCATTGCTGACCTGGAGATTAGGCTGGCCATTTTGCTTTTGGCATCCCAGAAAGCTCTGGAGACTTTCCTTTTTAAGTGGGTATTTGATTTGAGTTGATAGTGACTAGGTAGTCCTTTTTTTAGTACGTTTATGCTGGTTTCAGAAGATGCTTTCATTTATGGATTAATTTATATTCTGTTAATCACTCAAAGATGATTGATTGGGGTAGTATAAAAAATGTTGAAGATATATTTTTTAAAATTAAAATCTATTTTAAAACTCTTAAAAGAAGAAGATTGGAGTTGATAGGAAAGTATAGGTCTACCATACTTGAAAACATGACAATAAACCAATAAAATGTGTTAGCATGAGCAAAAACATTAATCAAAATTGCATTTATAATTAGATGCCCCATGTAGAAGGACATGGGAAAGAGAGAAAGCAACGGAGAAACACTGCAACCCTGGCTTACAAAATAAGCAGCATCTCAGACAGCTAGAGGCTACCATATTAAAGAAACCCAGTCAGAGCATAAAATTCATCATTAAATTTCTTCATATTAAGCCAGTTTCATGAATTTAGCATTGTCCTTGGGACCACTGTTTATCTGAAAATTAAATTAAAACAACATTTGTTCTTCCAAGATGTTTGTCAATTACAGGAGTAAGAGAAGAAGCAAGATTGAAGACCTAGGTTATCTACAATTGGATCTTCCTCAGAGGAATAAAATGGAGAGTGGCAGCTGCATAGCACCATACAGTGCTGTAGGAAGGGAAATAGTATTGGTCACCTTCTATCACCAACTCAATAATGCAAGTCCTGAAATGAGGTTAGTGTAACAGTCCAAATGCCTGATCTACATAATGGCTTATAGGATCAGGAAGTTACACGATGTTGCTAGAGCAGAGGTCCAATACATCTGGAATATGCTGTTCAGACTGAACAACAACAAAATTCTGTAGATTCAATTACTAATCAGTTCAAATTTTTTAAACAGATAAGCAGGACATTTTAATTACATTATTTATTTATTAAATTGCTAGGTGGAAATTTCAAACCCAGTATTTCCAACCATCTACTCTCATTTCTCAACTCATGGCTTGAAATGAAATACCTTGTCACATGGTGCTGGTTCCGTTTCCTATTTCCAGCTGCTAAACTGCATTAAAGGGATGCTGAAAATAAATTCAATAGCTTTCCTGTTATTGCTTTTCATGCAGGCAATTACTGTAGTTGCCACAAGGATGTTTAGCATTAGCAAATGGGCTCAGCAATCACAGTATCTCTACTAAAATACTTTCTAAGCTATGAAGACATTTCGGGCATCAGCCTTCAAATCTAGTCCTTTAGGCAACCTTGGATTGTACTGTATCACCAATAAACCTTTCAGCAAGGCACACTGTTTTAGGGGCCTTTGTATCAGTTTTTGGCATACTGACTGTATGTTTGCTTAAATGGGTCTTGTGTGGGGGTAGCATTTTCTGCAAATACCCAAACTCAATCAATTGCAAGGTTAGAGGGAGGTACTGAATATCCAAAACAGCCCTGGGTCTCTTTGGGGCTAAAGAATCCTTCCTAGCCAGCTGTATCCTGCAGACGCCACAACCCAGTCAAAAGAGAGGCCCTGCCCGGCCCCACCTCCTCCTCTTCCCAGAGAAAGAGGAGGGATAGGGAACCCCTGACACCCAGAGTTCTGACAGCAATTGACAGCAATCAGGATCCCAGACGCTGCCAGTCCCGGATGCCAGAGATGGGCCTCTTGCTCCCTCTGTTACTTTTAGGTTGCCTTATGCCTTCTCAGTAGGGGTTCTTCTAATTGGGGGTGGCTGTCTCCTTTGCTGTTGCTTTCTTCCTTTGTTAAAGGCTTTGTTTCCCCAGAAAGGAGTGTGAGAGCATTTTTCTTCTCCGGTGTCATTTGGGGGGCCTGTCTGACAGTCAGGGAGGGAGGGAGGCTTTTCAGAGCTCCCTCTGGTAATTTATCTTTTGCCCCCAGTGGCTCCATTAGGGGAGGGAGGTGATGTTAGACAGGCACTGGAAAAGTGGTGGCTGTAGGTGAGGGTTGGGGGAAGGGAGGGAACAGCAAGAACCCACAGCAGAGTGCCTGTAAATTGTATGTTTTGACATGAATCAGCTTGGAGCACTCTTTTTTCACCAGGTTTTGCCTTTCCCTTCTACATCCACTTCTGCCCACCTACACAACATGGATGGGACTGGTGATTCATGAAGTCTTGCCAGTACTCTCCTGGCTTATGGGATTCTAGGCATATCCTGGAGAAAATGGGTGAGAACTCTGTTTTCCCAAAATGGTAGCTTTTGACCAGTTATTATCATTATGAGCTGCCAGAACTACAAGTATAAGGAGACTGGGTTAAGCAAATTGTATGACTAAGACTGATATGTATTGTCAGCTTTGTTTGTTTCCTTAGTTTCTGGGATCAAGAATGGAAAGCACTAAAATGTTGACAGATTTAGCTCTCATTACTACAGAGGGGTTAAAAAGGGGACTACCTTGTCCTGAGAATATCATGGACAACCAAGAAAACAAACTGATGGATCACTGAATAAATCAACCCAGATCACTCGAGGCCCAAATGACCAGGCTCAAATTATCCTACTTGGGGCATATTATGTGAAGATCTAGAGAAGGCTCTAATGCTGGGAAAAGTGGAAGGAAAGAGAAGAAGGGGACGATCAGCAGCAAGGTGGATGGACTCGGTTACAGTGGCGATGAGTGCACCATTGGGAGACTTGAAAGAACAGGTTAGGGATAGATTGTCATTGAGAAAATCTATCTATGTGGTTGCTAGGAGTCAAAAATGACTCGATGGCACATAATCAATAAATCAATCAAGTCCTGTTCTTCCCAGCAACCCTTCTGAAGATAACTGCATCTCTGCTGACAGGGAACCAACAATCATCATCAGGATTACTGGAGAGTGGTTACCAAATGATTGGGAAATCTTTCTCCTCCTCCTCCTCCTCCTGCTCCAGGGACTTGACTCAACTGTGCTGCTTTCTGCTACCAGAAACTAATGGTTAATATTAATTAATGGTGAAATATTCTCTGAAGCCCAGATGAAGGCTGTTCAGATTTATTTATTTATTTATTTATTTATTCATTCATTCATTCATTCATTCATTCATTCCATTTGAATGCCGCTCGACTCCAACCAACTCTGAGCAGTGGCTGAATTTCCTGAGAACTAAAAGATCAGCCAAAGATCAAAGGCCAGCCATTTGGGTTTTAAAGTGTACAGTGCACAAGTTTGAAGATTACAATACAGTTTTTTTGCTACCTAATCTCAGATGTGAAGCTCATGATTGAGAAAGCATATATAATGTATATAGTTGCATTATATATCAAATATTGAAATATATGAATTAAAGTGAGGAAATCTGAAATAAATTAATTGAAACCAAATGTCAAATATCCATTTTAAAAGCCTGATCTCTGTGGTTTTAATGCAGCTTTCCCAAAATGAGGGTCCCCCCAGAAGTGTGACCTTCAGTTTCCAGAATTCTCAGCAATGGCCATGCTGATTTGGGGGATTTGGGGAGTTGAAATCCACACATCTGGAAGATATCCTGCTTGGAAAAGGTTGTTTTAATGTTTCAAAGTCAAATTCCCAACTCTGAAAGTTTAAATATATTTGAATCTAGAATTACCATGTTACTTTTCAGCCTTAACCTACAGCATTTTTTCCATCTATCTTCTTCTGTGTTCCCAGATGGACATCTATCAATTAACGTCAATCAGCAGCTAAAGAACCTCTCTTACAGTACATTATTTAAGACAGGATCACGACCCTCCTGGCCAAATAAGTGTCTCATTTCTGATGGTCTATTCCTTCAGTTTTCCTTCAAATCTTTTACATGTCTATTGAGTAGATGGCTCTAATGAGATCAGCTATGCAAGAATTTTCGGTGGCGTCTGAATTAGAAGATAAGAAATTCATTAATTTGAAAGCACCACAATAAACTACATGGGGCTCTTCTGCTGACACGTTGCACACTTCGGCTCAACTCAACAGTCTACTCAACTGCAGAATATTGCACTCTGAAGAAGCTACTTGGATAAGGAGTGAAACGTTTCTACTGAGAAAATAGAAATCCAGTTGACATGATTCAAGCCACAGATTGCACTCTGGTGTAGCTCAACAGTACGCACATAAAAAAGGTAGACATACAGCTCAACAGCACAATGTGATTCATCAGTGGAACCATCAGGTCTACACCTACCCAATGGCTGCCAATCTTGAGCCATATCCCTCCTCCAGATCTTCGGTGGAAGAACGCTCTTCTCCGAGAATACAAAACGATAGTTGATAATTCCGAGCTCCCCATACATGGCGATATAGCGGAATTAGGAATAAACAGATTGTGATCTAGGCATCCACCACGCAGAATATGGTCAGCTATTAATAGAGTGTGCACTAACCATAGTAGGTGTGCAGATTCCCTATACAAATGGGGTAAGATACTATCTCCAAGGTGTGACTGCAGGGCTGACAGGTAAACTGTTAAGCACATAATACAAGAATGTAAGACTAGAGCCTACGATGGGACTTTGCTGATTTCCTGATGGCAACTGATGCTGCAAAAGACTATATTTGTAATCTTAATGTTTGTTTTTAGTTATAATTGCTCTATGACTAATGCATATACTCATATGTAGAATCTATTTTCTGTATAAATTTTTATATTTCCAACTTTTAATATAATATATTTGTAATATGTATAATGGGGACGTGATGGCTCAGCGGTTAAGATGCCAGGCTTGTCGATCAGAAGGTTGCAAGTTCGGAGGTTCAAGACCCTAGCCCCGTGTGACAGAGTGAGCTCCCGCACTCGCCCCAGCTCTTGCCAACCTAGCAATTCGAAAGCATGCAAATACAAGTAGATAAATAGGTACCACTTTGGTGGGAAGATAACAGCATTCTGCATACGTCATGCTGGCCACATGACCGCGGAAGCATCTTCAGACAACGCTGGCTCTTCAGCTAACAAACGGAGATGAGCACCGGCCCCTAGAGTCGGACACGACTGTGTGGGGGAACCTTTACCTTTACTTTACGCCATACGATCGATCGATCGATAAATACATACATACATACATACATACAGTACATACCACAATAAACCCCTAGAATGTTTACCATTACAACCTAAACAGAATATGCACACAGGTGTCCCAATACCTGTAACTAGGTTCTGAGCCTAAATCCCAACTAGTCACTATTACTATCTGGGCTGCCCTCAATAATCACAGCTTTTGGTTATCTGCAGTCAAGTATGGTACCAGAGATTACCCCCGTGATCCTCAGCTTCCAGTTTGTATACCTCAAATTGCAATGTTTAAATACAAGCTGGATACAATAAAAACTGATTATTTGTTTGTTTGTCAAATTTCTTTGCTGCCCATCTCATGTACCACAACTCTGGGTGGCTTATCTCTTTAATCACCATATTCCATACAGGTTTCCTCTGGGATTGATGGCTTTAGCCTTGGCTGTTGCTCCTACCTCAAATAATCTGTGCTAAAGAAAATATACAATGCTTTGAAGTGGTTTCCCCATAAAGAATTGCTGCAGTTTTCCTACATTGGCAAAAAGAAACAAGTGCTAAGCTCCTTCCACTCACACATGCTCACTCTGTGACAAATCTCATCTCAAGTGTTCACTATATTTCCTTTTGATCAGCACAGGCCCCCTTAAATTGTGTCCCTCTTCTTCTCAGCAGGACTGGTTTAACTGCAAGGACACCTCCACTCCCTCCCCACACTCTTCAAAAAAATGCTGACCAATAATTAACAGGGAAAAAGAAAAGAATAAAAGGAGGCCCAGCAGCAGCTTGTCTTGAGCCTTTGCAGGCCTTGGCCAAGCAGGTGGAGCCAATGGTAAGAGCACTGGATTCCTACTGGGGACCATGCAATATAGATGGATGCACTGTGGCTGTCAAAAGGTTCTAAGAATTGCGATGGAATCAGGCAGCGGCTTTCCGTGTCAGAACCCTTCCTTCCCCCAAATCACCACATTCCTCTTCCTGTGCCCCTGCTGCCTGCAGCTTCCTTTCATTTGTGATTTATGGTAGATATTGCAACCCAGTCTGGAAGCTTCTGTAGATTGTCTCACATATAACATAGCTCAAGCCATGAAGGAACAGTAAAAGGTGACTTATCCTGTCATCATGGTGAGGGTTTGCTTGACCGTCTCCCACCCGGAAACCTATGCCCTCATTGTGGAGGTTGTGCGGATCCAGAATTGGCCTTTACAGCCACTTACGGATCCACTGTTAAAATTTTACCCTTGGAAGACAATCTTACTCGGCTATGAGTGATCGCCAATGATCCTGTCATCGCTGTTGTGTACCAATTATATATAAGCAGAAGTGATGGAAATTGTGAAGGGTGTCCTAGTTTAAAGGAACATATGAATACCCAACCTTTTCCCATATAAGCTGCAGTTGACAGGCAAAACTAAAAGGAGCACAATACTTCTCTTCTGCCACATGTGTATTAATTGTACTGAAAACCAATATCCAGATGGAATCTCCAAACAGATTTCCACCATGTTATAGGAAACAAATGACCAATTACTGGGATTTCGTTGAAATCATAGAGTAAGACCACACATATAATACCTAAGTTTACCCTGAAGTCCAGTTTCCCACTGCCTTATTTTAGATTTTGTTACTATACTGCTTTTTATGTCTCCTTTAACATGGATACGTTAACAATTGTGGCTAGTGTTCAGAAGTCACCACTTCCTTTTACAGTGAATTATCTACAATCAGTGGATACATAATCTACAATTATCTGTATCCAGAGTTACAGCACACCAGTTTCCATCACTTACCGTAAAATGTAATGCTATGTAATTGTAATAGTAAATAAAAGATAAATTGTAAAGGTAATGTTGTTTCCCCCACCCACCCCTGGCCTGCAATTCATTAAAAAGAGCATGCAATATCTCCAGAGATCTATTACATGGAACAAGAGAAGGGATTGAAAACACACACACATATATCCTTGCCATGTAAACTTCTCTGTACAAGAACATAGCACGAGTACTATTAATCTCGCATGAGTAGTTTTAATCTGGGCTTTTTAAATTGATTTGATTGTGTATTATGTTCTAACTTTTGTTTGCCACCCAGAGTTCCATTGGTAGATGGGTAGCTATATAAATTGGTTAAATAAACAAACTATGTTGGTTAGAACAAAGGTTTGCTTGGATACGAGAACAGCTTCTTCCCACCCCAGCAAAATCTATGGCCCCTGCTCCTCATCTCTAAGATAGACACCTCCATTATTCACCTTGTAGTACTATCTCACCCACTATCACAGCTCCCTCCTCTTTCCCTCCTGAGGACAGTGTGGACTAAATAGCCCAAATTAATTAGTGCTCCTGCTAATGAATGAACACAATGACCCTGCCGGGAGGACCCTCTCAAGAATTTGGCCCTCCCATCTCATTTCCATCTCAATTGCAGAACTTTTCATCACCATCACCAACCCTTTCCCTACAGGGTTCGTCAGAGCCAGGTCACTTGCAAAGGTCCCACTGCTTCTCTCATGTGAAAAAGCTTGGGTCAGAGGGAAGAAATGGGAGGGTCAGGAAACTTGGTCACAGAAGGATGGGGAGAAACCATATGGCAGTTTCACTATACCAGAACTTTTACACACCAGAAATTGCTTTCTTGGAAATACAAAGAGGAAGAGGAAGCGAACAGTATAGATGTGTTTATTTGGCTTCCCAGTCTCTGGTTTGGACAGAGACATGTTCAGTCTGACAGAGAGGAAGCCTACAACATGCATCAGTCAGAATCGACTGAGAAAGCAGGGACATAAAAGAGGTTATCTATACAAGTGTGTACTATGCTGTATTCCAAAGTGTTATGTTTCACTGAAAGTGGAAACATGCTGGTGGGGCTTGCTTGCTTGATGCGTTCTACATCCCATGGAGTACTAGAGGACCAGTGGAACAGCAACCCCCTTTCTGGTCCTCTAGTACAGCAAACCCCTTTCCTGGTTTCACACACTTGGATGTACCCTCCTGGGTCTGAAGAAGCATGTTTTTCACTAGTTTAAAGAACAGTCTCCAGTTAAAAGGGGGAAAAAAGACTCAATTATAACAATCAAAGAGGAAGGTACATACCACTAACCCTGCTGACTGCATTAGTACTGGCATTAATGAGGGGCCTTTATAGGCAGCATGACCAGAGAGATATCCATTCTTAGTTTAAGAAAGTGTGTTGCTTGATTCCTAGAAACATAATTTCCCCAATACATATACCAGTATTTTAATGCTTGCCAAGAAAACTGCAGGGACTTGTCCAGGCAGTCTCTGAGAATCGGACACGATTGAACGGATTAAAACAAAAAAAAAATTTTAAAGCTAGAAAGAAACACATATTGAGGAAGCAGCCACAGCAGCTTCTGGATTTTACCAGAGAATGAAGAGATTAAATTCAAAGAATAAGGACTGACATTTAAATATGATGATCGACAGGTATCATTAATTGCAGCTAGGTCAGCAGAACCCTGTACTGTATAATGGCAAAAGTAAACAAAGAACAAGGCAGAGAAATACAACTTGGCAAAAGAACATATATGATAAAACAACAGCTAGGACTAGTAGCAAAAGTAACAGCACAAGAACAAGCGAAGAAGTGTTTCAAAGACCTTTCATGAAAATTGACATTTTATAAGGTTGCAGCATCAATTAAAAGGGAAAGATTTTACAGGGAAAAAATACTGCACCGCCTCTTCCCCCTTTTCTTCCTGTCATGCAAAGTAGCAGGAGAAGCAAGAAGACACTGCCTTGGATGCCATGTATTCTTTTCAGGACAGGACAGTTTTGAATCTGGAATCAACCCGCCTCACAGGTAATCTAGGAGAATGGCTTCTATTAGGATCAGTATAAAAATACCCTTGCCTTACCTTCCATAGAATTACTTCACTGGTTATATAAATCAAATCACGTTGTTCCATCTTTTTTCTTTTTTCATTTTACTATTTTCTCTCTCTATAGCAGGGGTGGGGAACCTTTTTTCTGCCAAGGGCCATTTGGATATTTATAACCGGGGACCAGGGGGGTGGGGGGCGGGGTTTCTGGGATTTCCGCAGACCAGGGGCCGGAGTTTGGGGGCGGGTGCCAATCACAAGCACTAGGGGGCGGGGTTTGCAGACGGGAGCCAATCCCGTGGAAGGGGTGGGGTTTGCGGGCAGGAGCCCCGCGGGCCTTATACGGCCCGCGGGCCTGACATTGCCCACCCCTGTTCTATAGTATATAGTCAATCTGCTCCATATAATTCACCTTTTTCTTTTTAAAATAGTTGCAGAAAGCAGAATGCAGGCAACTGATAACATCACTATGCTGTGAAAAGGGTGAGAAGTGACTCCCTTCTTGAACTGTGACTGAAAGGGCCAGGCTTCTGTATTTCACCCCAGACCTCATCATGGAAATATAGAAGAAACAAGGCAAACACACACCTATTTTCTTCTTGGTCCAAAAGAATGTTAGTCCCTGAAAGCCAAATAATTTCTTCAGGTCATACTTAATTACCAGTTCATGACCTCTTTGTGTGTTTGTTTTTAACTGTTATTTAGCCTACCTATCCCTCCCCAGACGTATCAGTGGAGAGAACACAGTCCCACTAATTTTAAGAATTTGTGTTCTCTGGGCTACACTGCTGGTAGTACCATATATACACCACATTTCCATTGATATCAGTAACAGATGTCTGGGCAAAGCCTGCTACACAGACTTACCTTCTTCCTCCCTACATCTGCTCCAGCAGCAAATCCTGGCTGATGAACAGACGTTATATGCAGCTCAGTCTTCAGATCCTAAGGAACAAGAATCTTGCAGATAAGTAAACTAAGCAACTGGGGGAGGAGGTGTCATGATTGGTTGTTCCCTCTTGTACTATATTTAAAGCTAGTTGGGGGGAAAAAAGCAAGGGCCTTTTGGAGGAAGGCGGAATACAACTATAATGAGAGAGAGGGGGGAAGGAAGGAAGGAAGGAAGGAAGGAAGGAAGGAAGGAAGGAAGGAAGGAAGGAAGGAAGGAAGGAAGGAAGGAAGGTTAGTTTGGTGTAGCGGCCAAAATGCTGGCTTAGAAGCCAGGAGATTGTGAGTTCTAGACCTCCCTTGGTCATGAAAGCCTGCTGGGTGACTTTGGGCCAGTCACTTTCTCTCAGCCCAACCCATCTCACAGGATTGTTGTGGTGGGGAAAATAGGAAGCAAGAGTATTAGGTATGTTCGCTGCCTTGGGTTTTTTACATACATACATACATTTTAAAAGCAGGATTAAGAAAAATCAAATAATAACAATAATAACGAAATTAGTATGTATGTAGATTCTATGTAAGTTTCTTAGGCAACCCAAGCAGGCTTATACTTCAAATTTAAAATGCTTATCATGCACATAAGCACACAAAACCAAAGGGAAGGAAATCTCAAAGTTTGAGAAAGATAGCACTGCCAAACGACCTCAACAAACCTGCCCTTATATTCAAGGAAGAAGCATGTGGCTCATCAAATAATGCTTTAAGCAGATTTTAGATGCCTGAGGTCACTATCCTAAACTGGAATCTAAAAAGACCATCTTTAAAACCTTTGTCTGGTTGAGGCAGCTGATAGTGTGATCAAGTCCTTCTTCCAGCCTTTTTGGAGCCTCTGGACAGACATCACAGGATAAAGGGAAATGCCAAGGTTTGAAAAAAGAGCTCCTTGGGCCAACTTGGGACTGCTCTCCCTCCCCTCCCCCCCCCCTTTCGACCCATAATTTCTCTCACAGTCCCATGGTTAATGAGAGATCTGTAATTGTTTCCTGCAACAATGAAACATCCTGTTTGGAAGACCTTTCAACAAAGCCTGATGCTGACAAAGAGGACACACGTTCTATTTCTCCAGACAGTGGCTAAGGAAAGGATATTCGGCCCTGTTATGGCCAGACCAAACTCTGCTCCTAACTCCCATCCCCTGTTTTCCCAGCTTAACCCCAACCTCCACCTTTATTAAAAGGGCCTGCACTTAAAATGCTCCCAAGGGCTGGGAGAGATGGATTCACTTGGCAACGCATGACTACCTTGTCATGCCATTAACGTTATTGCTATTGAATGGAGAAATGAGTAAGAGATATAGAGGCAAAAGCAGAACACATGGGGCTGAAGGATACAGGACACCCTCTGCAGAAGCTACCTGCATTTTAAGAGGGGGGAAAAAGAGATTGAGAAACCGGAAGGGGAAGGGGAAGAACCAGATAAAGAGAGTCCCCCACCCCAAAAAACCCACCCCTAGAGAAAGAGAACAAAAGGCCCTTATACAACACAAGACAGCTGGCTTAGCAATCTCCTTGTTCGGTGGGTCTAATTCTCCTTTGCTGGCTACTGAGAATAAGCCCTGCAGCTCTGGTGAGAGGCTGCTTCCACATGACAAGCATATGACGCGCCAGACTGAGAGCAGGATGGTCAATCTGGCATCCTCAGCAGCCATAAACTCAGCAGCCAAACAGGAAGGGGCCAACTGCTAACTGGTTCTAAACCGTTTCTCTGGGATGAAAAAGGAAGATCTTATATCCACAAGCTCAGCCCCCTAGTGAGGAAGTAAACAGACAAGGGGATGAGACAGAACTACCTCACATAGACCCTACAAAAAGGGACGGTAATCTTTCTTAGTCAAACTCGATGGCTGCTACTATCTGTAAAGGAAAAAATAGCTGGGATTTTAACTCTGCTGATATACTACAGGTAGTCCTCACTTAACAACAGCAATAGAGACCAGAATTTCCATCGTTAAGTGACACGGTCATAAAGTGTGATGTCATGTGACCGCACTGCTTAGCGACAGAAATTCTGGCACTTCTAAGCGAATCACCACAGGTCATTAAGCGAGGACATCACGTGGTCACCATTTGCAGCCTCCTGCTAGCTTCCCCACTGACTGCTTGTAGGAAGTCGGCAAAGAAGATCACAAATGGCAATCACATGACCACAGGACCCTGCAACATTGTACTCATAAACTGGGCACGATCACGTGACCATGGAGACGCTGCGACTGATATAAGTATGAGGACTGGTCCTAACTACTACTCATTCAGCACCGTTGTAACGGTGAATGGTCGCTGAACGAGTGGTCATTAAATGACAACCACCTGTAGTTCCTCCTGAAAAATTCCAAAGCTTTTTAAAGCATTCTGAGAATATGAGGTAGTATTTTATATGGTATCTAGAAATTCCTCTGAATAGTACTGATGTTTTGGAATCTTAATAATGCCTGCTTGCCTTATTTAAAGGCAATTTGCATGCCCTCCTGGTTGCAGATTAAAAAAAAACTGAACATGTTATAAGAGTTTCTGCTAAACATTCAAAATTAGAAAAAGAGGTATTCTAATGGAAAAGGAACCAAACTGTGCTCCAATACTCAATATCCTACCCAAAGTCCCTATTTCATATATTTATTTCCCCGAGTCCCCAGGGATACATTTGACATTCAGCAAATAAATTACACGAATATGTATCAACAGCATCATTTTTTCCGGCTGCAGAATTTAGACCTCATTGCAGAATCCATTTCTCTTCCTTTAAGCTATCATTACTTTATACGTATGTATAGAGGTTAAGAGCAGCATGTAACCACATCACAGGCACACTTGTCAGTTATGTCAACGGGCACAAGCAGTAAATAGGATTACAGACAAGAGCAAAGACTTTAAAGTGTCACAAGCTCACTGTGACTGATTGAGAGGCATCACAGAGGTTGGAAAGAATGGGCAGCAAGAGTGGGAGTGACAGGAACCCAGGTCGAAAAGTCTTTGGAGAGCTTACAAATAAAGAGAGACTGGGGGATTTGAAATAGCTCGGCCTAAGAACAAACAGATAAAGCCAAGACTGACTGTCCGAAAGGTCTGCTTCCATGCTGTGTGAAAATGACATGACCGACAAATATCTTTTTTTTTTCTCCTGTTAATTGCCAAAGATCAATACTGCTTTCCAAAGGTGCTGCCAATTTCTATGTTTAGGAAACAAAACCATTTAATTTGCCATGCAAGATTTCACAAAGTGCTTCAAAGTAGAGTCACATGAAAAACTAAGGCTTTACACGCCCAACATGATCTCAGATGATTAACCAAAGCAGCTGCTTTGCACATAGGAACTCCTTCAACTCTCTACCTTGAAGTACTAAGACATACAAAAGTAAGTATGTTCACAAGAAAGACTGGATAACATGAGGAGCAAGACATGGCCTACAGTTGTTACTACCTCTTCCCACAGTTGCACCAGAACTTTTGGCTTTAGTCTCCATCAGGCAACAAGTAACGGCTTCTCTCAAATTTAATTGAAAAAATAATGACCAAATTCTGTGTCTAAGAGGAAGAATTCCAGAGGATCTTGTCTTGAAAATCTTTTGATTTTCCCAGAATAGACAGGCTCTTTAGGGAAACTGGTTCCATTTGAAATAAATAGCCTGAAATAAAATTGGCCAATGCAATCTCTTGATGTTCAAGAGATTCCAGTTTCTCCAATTTCAACATCCATTGCTATCTAGTTTGTATCTAATGTATCCCCAGGACCTTGTCTAGACATGACAGATCACTACCCTGGGATTTCCTTGGGAATATTAACGTTATCTTGAGACACATCTTTGTAGCAGATTGTGCCTTTTCATTTTGATGCAACTGTTTCACTTGCTTAAAGCATCCTGACTTTTGATTGACCATATTTCACCTTCTTCTAGACATGCCCCAGCTTTTCTCCACAACTCACTTTACGCCCTGGTACAAGCAGATGCTTATGGAAAATATGACATATACACTTCTTTCCTATTTTTGAAAAATAAAGTGTGAAAAAATTGTACAATAGCAACAATGTGATAATAGGGTCCCTCATACAGAAAGATGTGGGTGTAGGTAAAAGCTAGGCTTCAGTTCATCACAAAGCATGAAGAGAACACTATTAATTCTTAGACTCTTACTTAACAGCAGGAGTGATAAAAGAAAAACCAAGCATAATCAGGGCAGAGTAACTCACTTAACACTGGGCGGCTGTTTATTTTACTGTTGCTGTTGTTATTGTTGTTACTACAGAAGAGGAGCCAGCAAAAACAGGAATGAGGCCAGATCAACTGTGGCCTTCCTGGGAGAGAACAAACATGATCAAGAGGCCATGAACCCTCTTGGAGGGTGCAGATTCTAGTGACCTCCCTAAATGTCCATGCAGGAGCCATCTGTTTTAGAAATACGAACTGGGTTAGAGGAATTACAGTGGAGATAAAAGTAGATAACAAAAACATTATTTCTGCCTGGAACCCTCCCTTGTAATATTTTGATAGCCTATCAATGTCCTATCAAAGGATTAAAAATGAATGTGAGCCCAAGAATGCCAAGTCTATCTCACGAGCAGTCATGGCTTGTGTTTTTTCTTTAATGCAAGGGTTCCCAAACATTGTATTTTATAACCCCTTAAAATGATAAATGAATTTGCGTGAAATCCACTATGAATAAATCTAATTATTTCATTGGGGTAAGGATGGGGCAAGAAATAAATATACCAGCTGTATTTCCTAAATTAGGTGACCACCAGTTTCAAACACCTGTTCCCTCTTCACTTCTTCCCCTTCCCTCTTTGAGATGGAACCATGAGACCCCACCTAAGCAAACACACACACACACCTCATTACACAAAGTCTATCCACTCTCTCTCCCTCTCCTCCCAGCCCAAAATACAGATAATGGGCTACACTTCTTATTCCCTTCCACACCCTACACTTAACAATAAGGGGGCTGAAAGATCCTTTGCAACTTAAGGGTTTCCCCTGCACAGTCGTGTCCGACACTAGGGGACAGTGCTCATCTCCGTTTCTTAGCCTAAGAGCCAGCGCTGTCCAAAGACGCTTCCACGGTCATGTGGCATGCATGACGCGCACAGAACGCTGTTACCATCCAACCGAAGTGGTACCTATTTATCTACTTGCATTTGCATGCTTTCGAATTGCTAGGTTGGCAAGAGCTGGGGCGAGTGCGGGAGCTCACTCCGTCACGTGGCGCTCGAGTCTCAAACTGCCGACCTTCCGATTGACAAGCCTGGGGTCTTAACCACTGAGCCATCGCGCCCCATCTTTTGCAACTTAATAAAAACGCAATTGCTCCAAGCTGCACAGTGCATTCTGGCCTCCCTTCAAAAGGTGTCATCTTCCAACAAGAAGTAGCACAGGGAGCGTAGCAACTAGCCTGCCTAAAGTGGGCAGCAGGCTCAGCACCAGGATCCAGCATGGCACCACTCAGGAAGATGCCCAGAAAGAGCAGTGTGCATGAACAAACCACATAGACAACATCCATGAATATACAACTTACTTTTAATAATTAAATTTCAAGCTGTATCTCACAGGGATTTTCAAATTCTGTGGGCTTGCACGGCCTAAGTGGGGATTGAAGCCCACAATAAGGCTTGACAATGCTCAAGCTTTGCTTACTCAAACCTTGTCAGATTTAAAAAATGTTGTGACCCCCACCCCCACCCCCACCCCCACCGCTCAAGATCCCCTGGTTCATTACAACACACAGCTTGAGAACTCTGCTGCAATGTTACCCTGATATTGTGGCTCAGGTTCCATTTTGTTCTGGAAAGAACACTCATTCAAGAGGCTTTGTTGAAGTGATGTGGGCTGGAAAATTTTCCATGATCAAAATTTTCCACTAAAAAATTTCCTCTTCAGGCATGCTTGGCAGACTGAAAGTCATAATATATTGGATTTTCAAGTGATTGTTGTGCAAAAACTAATTGCGTATTATTTTATCCACTATTGCTTAACATTGTTTTCAACTTTCCAATAAAAATATTTTTCTTTATGTATCAAAACTTTTAGGGGGGGGGTTAACTTTAAAAATAAAATCTCATAAAGTAGGCAAGATGTCTTTCTTTTTTTCTCCACATTAAAACAGTCCAAATACCTGTGTGGACTATAGATATTAAGATTAATATGCTAATCTGAATCACTTATTTGCATAGGAAATATTTTCAATTTAAAATTTTCCTGAAAACCCATATTTCTGCTTTCTTGAGCATTATCTCTGCCCTATTCCACCCCACAAACCTGATTTTCAAGACCAGTGTTTCTTGCTTTGTCCTGGGAAATTAATTTACCTTGCCCACTGGGAGGAAAAGCTTTGTTCTCTCTTATAAAAGTCCTATGTCTGCCTCCATAGCTGGTCCTGTATCACCTGAAAATTCTTTTGCCAAATGTTTCTGTGCATCCTAGGAGTCTTGTTCCTAATAAACCAAAAGCAAACCATGACTCCCTTTTCCAGCTTGTTCTAGCCAGAAATAGCCTGCATCCTATGTTCTGATAATATACTTAATTCCAATCAAAACACGGAGTGGTAGATGGTTAGCTGTACTGCTTGGGAATGTGAGAAAAAGAGGATGGGAGGATCCACTTGGCACGGGTAGGTATGTTCAGTACGTAAAGTTCAACTAACTGCCAGCATTCCTAGATCACCCGTTTTGGAGGCCCTCATCCAGCCAATTTTAACATTCTTCATGATTTCTCAAAATTATAATTCAGTTTTTAAATACAGAATTATATTGTCCAATCCAAGCTAATTCAAAGACAATTTGAATTTTTGAATTTGAATTGTAACAATTTGGATACATATAAAATTAAGATTTTAGTACTGAAGAATAGCAGTGAAATCTTGAAAATTTAACTTTTTATTAGTATTACTGTTTTTTTCTCTTTCTTTGTTTTCTTTAGTTTTAGTTTTAGTTTGTTTTCTTTAGTGTACTGTTTCTCTTTCTTTTAGTTTGATTTAAGCATATAGCTTTCTTTTATAAAAGTTTATACATGTGTTTGTGTGTGTGTAAGAGAGAGAGTATAACCATTATCAATTTTTTAAATCAGTTCAATAAAATTTATGTGTATGTGTGTTAAGAAGTGATTACTCACAATTTCATTGCTACTGTAATTTAACATGGGTACATGCTTAAAACTCTGGCTAAAAACTAAGCCAGTCTTGGTTGCCAAGGAATATGGTATTCGTTCAATACGAAGTTGAAGTGCCCATTGCCCTGTGAGACAAGACTCTCAAAATAATACACATGAACTTCAACTCTGGACTCTGAAGAGCACCACAAATGTAAACAATCTCAATGCTAATGATACGGAAGGAAACCACCTACTCTCTGGGATGTACCAAGCTTTAAAAGGGAACTTGGCCAGCATCATAATGCCTGTTGCATGGCAAAAAATAAAACCTCATGACTCTGAATCTTCAGCTTGAACAACAAATCTATTCTTTGTGTTATTTGAAAATAAATAAACCTTCTACTCTCTAAAATGAGAATCTTATCCTGGAAGTGAAGAGAATAACTGAAGAGTTTTGCCAAACATGTGTACACCACTGTTTTTAACAAGATTAGAAAGATGAATCAGATGGTCATTCCTTAAGTTATCCACAGCAGAAACAATGCAACAGAAAAAAGGGCCAGGCAGGCCAGACTAGATGGATATTACTCATACAATGATATACAGGAAAAAGTGCAAGAAATGCCAGACTATTTGCAACTTTCCAAGATTACTAAAAATATGCCCTCAAGCAGAAGTCTCATGCAATGGTTGGGGCAGGGAAGAAAGAGAAGGCTCATAATCATTCTCATTATTTTGGTTTATAGCCCAACTTTCTGTCCACTGGATATTTAAGGGGGCTATCAGTCTAAAATAAAACACAATATGGACAATCAGGACCAAATATAAAGAGTTAAAACATTTGTTAATACAGCTTCTTAAAACTTCTTAGAAGCTCTGGCTGAAGATTGTCTTAACTCTCTTTCCTGGGAGTGCAAAGATGGTGACTAAATACAGTTCTTGAGACAGTGTATTCCATAACTTAGAGCAGGGGTACCCAACTTTTTTGGCACCAGGGACCGGTCGTGGAAGACAATTTTTCCACAGACCCGGGGGGGGGGGATTTGCAGGCAGGAGCCAATCACATGGACGGGGGCGGGGTTTGCAGGCGGGAGCCAATCGCACAGACCACCACCGCTCACCTGCTGTGCGGCCCACTTCCTAACAGGCCGTGGCCCACAGGTTGGGGACCCCTGACTTATGGGGTCTCCTGAAAGAGAGTTTCTCCTGTCAAACGTAATGCTTCGGCCTTTCATTCTCATCCCTCAGGTAGGCAGACACTATACCACTTAGGGCTTTAAAAATTAAAATGAACACTTTCAACTATGGCTGGGAAATAAGAACAAGGATCCATATGGTAAAGTGAGGAGGGGCAGGGAGCCTGGCAAACACCAAGGGAGGGTCTGCAGGGACAGTGCTGTCTAAAGCAGTGTTTCTCAACCTTGGCAACTTTAAGATATATGGACTTCAACTCCCAGAATTCCCCAGCCAGCATGGCTGGCTGGGGAATTCTAGGAGTTGAAGTCCACAAGTCTTAAAGTTGCCAAGGTTGAGAAACACTGGTCTAAAGCACCATGCTGTCTTCTGCCCTAGGAGGAGGGAGGACAAAATGAAGTGCACAGACTGAAGAAGACTCCTGATGTATTAACCATGGAGAATAAGATACTTTACATCCTATCCAAATAACAGCGAGAAAGAATACAAGGATTATCCCCCTACTCCTCAACTATACTTTTCAGAAGGGTTCGATGATCTCTTGTGATCTCCCAGAGTAAGCTCAAGTTTCCAGAAAGTGATTGGTTACATATATAATTAAGATAAAACATTGTTTCACGGAAAGATTATCAGTACTGGTTGGTTGTTTCTGCTTGAATCTATAAGAGATCTGTCAAGGAAATTCACTAGTTCCTAGACTGGGAAAGTTACAAGATATTTTTAACAAAAACATTCCACTTATTTCTCACATACATTCATCATGAATCTCCTGATATTTTAAGCCATCAGTCAGCTGATTACAGTATTTTTTCAAATCCATTTGATGATAAATTCATAGCAGAACTACTAATCCATTACATTTCACATATGAAGGAAAGATGAATCCTCAACTAAAACATGCATTTTGCCAATGCAGTTGGGAAAGAAGCAGATACACTCAATTACCCTACTAACTAATATATCTCCACTGTTCCCTTATGGGCTTCTCTGGAACTAATTTGCTATTTTGTGGCTTTCCTCATTCTCTTATACTTACAGCAGCCTTTCCCCAACCAGGTCCCCTAGACAAGGAGGACTTTGGTTGGCCTTCTGCAACTAGGTTACAGAAGGCTATTCTGAAGAGATTTTGCACTGGACTTAATCCAAATCCAGTGATGGCGAACCTTTGGGGCTCGGCATTCGGAAAATGCCTAACTTGACTCTGCTGGCATGTCACACACACACACCCCATTGAACAAAAGAGAAACAAATATTTACATATTGATTTATTTTTTAAAAAATCCAATCCAATCATGTGTGGTGCGGTTTGAGTTACCAAAGAAACCGAACAAAAAAAAGGCACTGCAACTCCCCCCACCCATATTATCTCCCCCCATCTCTGCCCATTTGGCCACCCTGCACCCTGCCTTGGGGGGCGGCAAGCAGCCCCAGAACCGCGTGGCTCTGGGGCTGCTTTCCATGCCCCGGGAAGCCACAGCCGCCTCAGCCAGGTCCCAGCTGCATTTGCCCTCGCCACCTCTGAGACCCTGCTGCCCTGCCCTCCGCCACCCCAGCTCAGCTGGCGGTCTTCTGGCTCCCTCTGGCGCAAAGGCGGTTCCTGCAGAAGCCGCTTGCAATTTGTGCGAAGGGGTGTGCCTTGGTGTGAAGAGACGCCTTTGAGTGAAGGGGCGTGCTGTTGCTGGCTTTGCGCAAAGTCAGCAAAAGCACGCCCCTTCACTCAAAGGTACCCCTTCGCACCAAGGCACACCCCTTGTTGTCGGGTGTTGGGGAACGCTGGCGTGTCACCCAAAACGTCGTGGCGTGTCATCTTTGACATGCATGTCATAGGTTCATCGACGCTGTCCTAATCTCTTGACACCACTCTTACTGTGCTGTGTTCATAGAACCAATCCACTAACTAGAACCTAGTGAAAGTGAAAGGTCCTCTGTGCAAGCACCGAGTCATTACTGACCCATTGGAGGGAGGGACGCCGCTTTCGCTGACGTTTTCTAGGCAGACTTATAGCAGGGTGGTTTGCCATTCCCTTCCCCAGTCGTGATTACCTTTCCCCCAGCTTAGCTAGGTACTCAGAACCTAAACTGACTCTAAATCAGTTTCCTACATGCTAGACTTACTATTCTATCTGTCTCACATTGATGGCTCATGTTCAGCTTGTTGTCAATTACCACTCTGGTTTAGTGCTTCTAGGCCACGAACCCCACTCAACTTCATATATGCACTCTATATCTTTCCTCCCCAAATATAATACATTACATTTCTTCCTGTTGAAGGACATTTTGTTCCTTGTCCAACCTAGCCAGATTAGATTGCCATCTTGTTCTGTCTTTCTGGGTACTGGCCAGACCTCCCAATTTTATGTCATCCACCAATCTGATGAGCATCCCATCAATCCTATCATCCAGGTCATTAATAGAAATGTTGAATAATACTGGCCCCAAGAAAGAACCCTGTACAACCCCACTTATTACTGCTCTCCAGCTCAATGTAAGGACTGACTTTCTGAGTGTGGTTAGCCAGCCAGTTGATTGGAAAGAGAATGCACATGCATGCAAGTGCCACAGATTTTTCCTATGCTTTTCCAAGAGAGGTAGCTGCATTCTCCCTTATTCTGTGACAAATCAGAAAGACAGAGAGATTTCCAAGTAGTGGTAAACAGGGCATCTAGAGACATTTATTTCCTAAAGATATCCAGATCACTAATTACAAGGCTGAGTTTAAACTTCTTCATGGAGAGCTCTTTCATATAGCACTGTTTCCACTCCCTAATTCCTTCAAAGGATTTTGAAATCAGCCATGTGATGCTGCACTCCTAAGGACCTCCAAATGCTGAAAATAGGCAGGGAACATCCTGAGTCAATCAGCACTCTTTCCAGCTAAATAACAGGAGAATGCAAAAATCATCATTTGATCAGAGCCTTGCCCCTGTTCCAAAATTCCTCTGCCCCTGCTCCACAGAGAAGATGGAAAAATAAATTAGTGGTATTCCCTTCACAGTGTTTTCAATATGTGCTCTGTATGTCTGCATGTGTGTGTGGGTGGGTGTCTGTGTATGTGATAGAGAGAGGGGGAAGGGGGGGTCATTTTGAAAAACTGAGGAACTGGTATGAAGGGAAAGTGTGAAGACACCACTCTTCCTGCATGTCAGCCGATGGCAGGACTCCTGTGATGTTGCAGCCAGGCAGTTTTCCAACAGCTGCAACCATGATTGTAAGTTGCAATGCAGAGGCTCTATGTGTATTCAGGAAGGGCAGGGGAAGTAAAGAGTAACAGATGAGCTTAGAAGCTAGGAAACATGGTAAGGCAAGAGTTTGGGGCATATTACCTACACACAACAGAGAAAATCAAGGCCTGCCATTTTGTGTAATGATGGTGAAACCAACTAGAGAGCGTGAAGAACAGGTTTACTGACCAAGTTGCCTAAGAAATCTAGTAGAGAGGTATGGTGAGGCAAGGGCCCCACCAATGGAAAAGTGCCCCCCTCCAGCCTTATGGAGTTCCAATATTGTAGACTGGAAAGCAGAATTTAAACTGTTCCACCGTGAAGCTGGAAGAAAATTAGTCAAGAAGGGCAGTGAATATGGGAAGAAGGGAACTATATAATGTAATTCTAAAGGGGGAGAAATGGTAAAAGTTTGTTTGTAACTGCTATAAAGAAGATCGGAAGCTGCTTCTTTAACTTTCTTTTTCCTTTTTCCTTTCCCCCCCTTTTTTCTTTCTTTATCTGTACTGTTTCTAGCACTTTTTCTTTTTTTACTTTCCTTTTTATATATATTTTTTCTTATCTTTTAATTATGTAAAAACTTGCAATAAAAATTATATTAAAAAAAAACAGAAGGTCAGTGTCCAGGTTAAATAGCACAACTATGCTGCTGCAGTTGCTTGAGAAAGAAGAAGAGATCACCTATGGGAGTAAATGCTTTTTGATATAGCCCTAATTTCACATCTCTGCAGTCAGAATTACTGAGTGATATATGGTTGGCCAATGTGGAGAAAAGGATACAGATGAGAGTTTGACCTGTGGCAGGACTTTTCTTACGTTGCCATAAAGGTTTTGTGCAAAACTACAATGTCAACTGTATTTATCTCTTTAAGGGAAAAAAGGCCACCAAAAATTATTGACTGCTCCAAGAAGCAAATCACTTCCTTTAATGCCAAGCTTAATCAAGGCATGTTTTGTAGCCAATACAATTCCATGGAGGGAGGCATTGGAGTAACCCCAAATTTTGAAAAGAAGAAAGCAAAACATTTTGTTTCTAAAACGGAGGCCTTCAAACAGAGGCATTCGCAGGATCCAGCACTTTCATCACACTGGTGAAAGCAGCCTCCAGACATGGTGATGCAAGCTCCACCCCTTTTGTATATTACATGCATATACAAAAGGGGCAGAGCCTGTGTCACATCGGCACAATGCTGCTTTTGTCATTTGTTCCCCACCCCCACCCCTGCAGACACCTCTGGCCTCTGAACTGGGGGAAGGCTGTACTTATGTGCATACGCATGCCAAAAAAAAGGAAGAGGGACGAAGCAATGGAACAAAATACTACAGCCTAAGAAAGCTGTTAGGTAAAGGTTCCCCCCGCACATTTGTGCAGTCGTGTCCAACTCTAGGGGCCGGTGCTCATCTCCGTTTGTTAGCCGAAGAGCCAGTGTTGTCTGAAGACGCTTCCACGGTCATGTGGTAAGAAAGCTGTTACCTGAGTCTTAATAAAGCCAAGGACATAACCAGATCCCCACTACTACTATCCCCACTACTACTATCTTTCAGTGCAGGACCCCCTTGTTCTATCACCTCCAACTATTTGCTTGAGGATGAGGGCATGCACAAGGATGTCCATTTTCCCCCCTTTGACCACAATGGCAATGGGGATCTACTTTCTTCCAAGCTTCCAGAGAGAACAAACAGAGATACCTTCACACAAAAAAGCTTCCACTGTTTTTCCTTCTCTTCCACCTAATCTGCAGTTGAGAAATTTCAAATGCTAAAGGCCCGGATGGGGTGCTTCCCAAAAGCCAAGTAATGAAGGGAAAGAAAAAGGAGCTGTGGGACCCAACAGATGGTACAGAAGAATCCCGAGGGCAGAAATACTGCACACATGGACTATTTTTGTTCCAGGTCTTAAAGATACAATATTTGTTTGTCTGTTGAATGGATCCACCAGAAATCAATTGCTTTGTTTAAGAGATATTCAAATAAAGAAATCATGCTATCAGCAATGTGGATAAAATTATTGAATTTCTTGTGGAAAGTTCCATTCCGATGTTTTAAGGAGCCCGCTTCTAAAAGGTGTATTGCTTTAACGTTGAAGGAATCAACATGTGGATGGGTCCAGGTGATGATTAATCTGTCCTTGAGTGAGGGGGTGTTCCCAGAGGCCTTTAAGGAGGCGCTGGTGCACCCCCTCCTCAAGAAGCCGTCCCTGGACCCTACCATCCTGGGCAATTTTCGCCCAGTCTCCCACCTTCCCTTTTTGGGAAAGGTGGTTGAGAAGGTGGTGGCGTGGCAACTCCAGAGGATTCTGGAGAAAACGGATTATCTAGACCCCTTCCAGTCAGGTTTCAGGCCGGGATATGGGACGGAGACCGCATTGGTCGCGCTTATGGATGATCTTTGGCGAGAGCGGGATGGAGGGAGTGCGTCCATCCTAGCTCTCTTAGATCTCTCAGCGGCTTTCGATACCGTCGACCACGGTATACTTTTGGGACGGCTCAGGGAGTTGGGGGTGGGCGGCGTAGTTTTGCGCTGGTTCGCCTCCTTCCTCCGGGGCCATTCCCAGTCGGTGTTGATAGGGGAGGAGAGGGCTGACCCGCGGCCCCTGACTTGTGGGGTGCCGCAGGGGTCGATTCTCTCTCCTCTCCTGTTCAACATCTACATGAAGCCACTGGGCGAGATCATCCGTCACCATGGGATGAGGTATCACCAATATGCTGATGATACCCAGGTGTACATCTCCATCCCAGGTGAAGTAAGTGATGCGGTCGATGGCTTATCTCAGTGTCTGGAGGCTGTGGGGGCCTGGATGAGGAACAACAGGCTTCAACTGAACCCTGGTAAGACGGAGTGGCTGTGGATTGATGGCCCCCCTAGATCCGGGAAGTTGTCATCTTTGGTTCTGGGTGGGATGGCACTACCTCGCTCGGATCCAGTGCGGAATCTGGGGGTCCTCCTGGACTCGCGACTCCTGCTCGAAGAGCAGGTGGCAGTCACGGCCAGGAGGGCCTTTGCACAACTTCGTGTTGTGCGCCAGTTACGCCCTTTCCTGGATCGGGAGGCCCTCCGAACAGTCACTCACGCCCTTGTCATCTCCCGTATAGATTACTGTAATGCGCTCTACATGGGGCTACCCCTGAAGAGTATCCGGAAGCTTCAGCTGGTTCAGAATGCCGCGGCGCGAGCAGTTATGGGTGCCATGAGATCAGCACATGTAACACCTCTGCTACGCGAGCTGCATTGGCTACCAGTTTGCTTCCGGGTCCAATTCAAGGTGTTGGTGATTACCTTTAAAGCCCTATATGGCATAGGGCCAGGGTACCTGAGGGACCGTCTCGTCCCGATAACGTCGGCCCGCCCCACCCGTACATGCAGAGAGGGCATGCTTCGGACCCCCTCAACAAGAGAATTCCATCTAGCGGGGTCCAGGAGACGTGCCTTCTCTGCGATAGCGCCCGCCTTATGGAACATCTTGCCCCCGGAGGTGAGACTGGCCCCCTCACTCCTGGCCTTCTGGAAGGCCCTCAAGACCTGGCTCTGCCACCGGGCCTGGGACGACAGAGGCGGCAGTGCCTCCTGGGGTTGGCTGGCCCCGTAGTAATACGATCGATACTACGGTCCCCAATCCATCTTGGATTCATGTAATTTATTATTGTATGTATTTTAGATGATATTTTTTGTATAGTTTTTAAACTTTCAATTGTTGTAACCCGCCCAGAGTCCCTTGCAAGGGAGATGGGCGGGGAATAAATTGAAATAATTAATAAATAAATAAATAAATAAATCTGGGATGTCAAATGAACATCCTGTAGTTTCAAGATGCTACAATATGTACTAGAGAGATCTTGGGAATCTTGAGAGCAACGAAAAGGCCAACCTGGGCTTAGGCATACTTAAAATATTCTCTACAATAAGCCCACGTCTCTCTCCTGCCTCAGTACTCTTAAATGCTAGAATCTGAAATAGTCAAGAACAATAGGACAATCCATCTCCAATATAAAGATAGATAGGAAGAGACATTTAAAGAAACAGGGAGGAAGGAAGAAGGGAGATGAAAAAAGAAACGGGATGAGGAAGGGGCAGGGCAGGGGCGAGGCTACAGCTGCCACAGGTGCTGGCTGGCAGGCTATCTTCTGAGAAGCAACTGTTCCAGAGATGTCTATCGAAGGCATCAAGCCTTCCTGGGACAAAGGGACTCTCTGTTTGCATCTGGCACCCTAGACGAATGCAAGAGGGCAGGATAACATGAAGAGAAGAGGCTGCTATCCATGGAGAACGCAAGCTCTGAAAGAGGGGCCCTGATTATAGCACAAGGACATGAGCTCAGAATCTTCTTTAAATCCATCATCTACAGAAGGCTTGTCTTTCTTCCCGTTTGGCTCCTCATATTACACAAACTCTATACATCCTTAGGCAAGAAGCAGCATTGTCTGTATCTGGCAACAGAAGCAGTGGGGCTTCTCTGACTGGAGATGTGCTATAGAGGCACCCATGGATTTGTCAATACAACAGTTCTCCCTGTACATCTGTGTTTTTGCAAGACAAATCAGCCATGGCATGGCTAGGCTGTTGAAAGACCTCATTCAGTGGCAAGGTACAGCAGCGGAAATGGTGAGGAAATGGACTTTTCTTCTGTATTATGACATGTAATAATATATTTTTGGAATACATTTTTAATCCAGCCCACACCCTGGGACTGAACTTTAGTCAGTCCTAACTGAAACTTAAGACATCTCTTTCTAACCAAGCCTTCCATCTCATTCCCACCCTTCCTTAACATGGTGACCCGCTTAAACATGTAAATCAATGTCCTTGTTTTACAATGAATAAACGATCCATAATCCCATCATCCATGCATTTGAATCAGTATATTCATTTCTCACAGATACATTTGTATCAAAACTCAGCAGACTCTGGACCTAGGACAAAGGTTGGATTCAATATTATTGAGATCGCTTTCAGAATTATGATAATCAAAGACTGATGGAGACAAAGCCATTTTTTCCCAAGTAACTACGCATGACCAAAGGAAGGAAAATTGGTTTTCCATGTCACAACCAAAAGAAACCTCCATGCAGACAAATACAACCCAAGTTTTTTAACCCAGACCATTCCTGTTCACCCAGCTTTTTTATTCTGCATAGTGGTATTTTCAAGGGAGGGCAGATCAGCTTCCCCTGTTCCAATTTGCACAAGAAATCAACTCTGCACTGTAAAAACCTAGGCAGAGATGATACGTCCCCAGACCTCTGAAATTCCTAAATATTGCTCCATTCCCATATTACAGGCTTCAGGGTCAGCAGTCTAATAAGTGGCTGTCAAGGGAAAGTCTGAGCTAATTGTTCAGCACCCAGGGGAAGCGTGCTTTAGCCAAACCCCACACCCCTCCTTACGCTCCTAAAATTCCTTCTCAAAGGATGTATCTGTTCCGCCTCTTTTTAGGATCGGGGAGGCGAAAACCAGAAGATATGAAAGGAATCCCCCCCCCCCCCCAGCCGCATAGTGCCAGGCTTAGCCTCCTTGCCAAGAAGACAAAGGAAAGTGTTGGCACAAGCTTTCTTGCTTTTAAGCAAAAGGATTAACAACTCTGCCAGGAGACAGAAACAGTGTTAATGCCCCACATCACATCCCCAGCTACTGCTTGTCGCCAAACTTCCATCAATTCTTTTGGGCTGCAGAGAATTCACTCATTATTCCTTTCTCCCTTTTGCTTATTCTCCCTGCAGAGTGGGTATCTCTGCTCAAAGGAAGTGGCCTCTGACTATAATAAGTCTTTTAAATTAAGTCCCTTTTAATGTATTTAAATGTTCAAACATTATAACAGCCCACTAACTAGCACAGATATCGGATTTTAAAAGCAACAATGAATCAATGCAACCAATAACCCCTTATTCCAGGATCCCGTCTGCAAGAGTTTGCAGCTAGCGTGATCACTAGGAGTCAAGCTCAGATCGAGAGAGTCTTGTCTTTATTTTTTAAGACTCTTGAAATAATGGCTTTTGTCTTTCTCAGCGATGTTGTTGTGACCCTAGCAATAACAGCTGCTTCGTGAGGCCTAATTTTCTCTAGGTGCCTGGCTGCCCATCCCTACCAGTTCTGCATCTCTAGGGTGACCACTCAGGAAGGACAGGGTGGAAAGCTGTTGAGAAGAACTGTCTACTAGAAGGAGGATATGACTGCTCAGAGTTCCCTAGGTGGATCAGGTAACTGCTGAGAGGGTGTTTTTCCCATCCAGTAAGCTCAGTCAGACAGCTGTTACTGAAAAAAAGCTGCACTCTCAATGTCCCCCACGAGTTCCACCCACATCAGTACTTCAAGGTTAAAGAAAAAGACACTCTACAAACTAATATAAATTCATACTTCAGAAGGCCAGTCCTGCTCAGATGCGGCTAGAAAGGCAGTTAATTCCATATTTGCCACACTAATGTCATATGTATCTTTCCTGTATCTTCTATTTAAAGATTTTAGATTTTTTAGGACCGCAAAACATTTACAAAATCTTTACACACACACACACACACACTTCCCCTACCAATCAGCTAATCTGAGCTGCTCAGCAGACATGGAAGAAGCTCCCATTCCCTTTTGCTAGACATTTGCTTCATCAGCCCTTCAAGGAAGTCAATCGAATTGGCAAGGATGAAAGAGAAGAGAAGAGGAAAATGTAGGAACTATATAAGGGTACGAGGAAACTATTACACTCATGGGAAATCTGCCAGACAAAAAACAATCATCAGCAATCACAAGGGATACATAACTGGATGCACAGCACATTGTCTCAATAGTTTCATCAATCCTCCTCCCACACTTCCTCTACAGACTTGAACATGTACAACCCTTGCAGAGAACTATTTAAAATTTGCAATTTGAAACTCAAGTGGAAAAGCAAATGGCAGAAACAAGACACCAGCCGCTTCAGACCATGCATTGATCAGAAAGAGATGACAAACTGCTAAGGTCTTCTCCCATCTTCATGGCCCCAGGACCAAACCATCTGCAACATAACATTTCTTACAGTCTACTTCATTCAGAAGCTATCTGCCATTCCAGTACTTCTTTGGATTGGAGAAAAGAGAGGAAAAATGAGGATTAGATGCTGAAGGCTGAGAAGGGAAAAACAGTCTTAACCTGATACTGAAACTAAAGCATGACCTAACCATTTGAACAAAACAGTAAGTAATTCAGATTAGTAACCAGAAAAAAAATTGTAAAATCAGATCCTACTTTTTCCTGATAGTTCAACGTCCCTAGGTACCCAAGAAACAAAACTGTTAAGGTACATAACTGAGAAGACCTCAATTTCCTTAATGTTCCTGAGATGCTCTGAGATTTGCTCTGCACAATACAATCTTTTCTTTGTAGAAATAATCCACAATAGCATCCCAAACCATGTATGTGCACCGGCTCATACCTGAGCCATACCTCATAACTTCAGACATATGCATGTTTTCCTAGCCAGGTGTGGAAAATGTAACTCATGAAGCAGCTGTGAGATCCTCTTGAGTGAAATCACTCCAGGCAATAAGGCCTGGCAGAGCAGACCGAAATCACTGCAGGCAGTGAATGAGAGGCGGCCTGGGAGAGCAGGTGTTTTGCACTGCCCCTCCTCCTCCTCCTCCTCCTCCTCCTCTTCCTCTTCCTCCTCCTCGATGGTCTGAGTTAGGCCTTTTGTCAGCAGTGGCACACTCTGGCTGTTCCAATTAAAGATCTGGAGCCATCTTTAAGGAATAGTTCCTAATTATGAGACCAGTCTGAAAGCCACTTCCTGGTGCGTGTTCCTCTCAAGTCTGATATTTCCCTACACCTGTTATCTGCCTGATAAAAATGGGGGAGATTTCTGTCCCCATTTTAAGAACAGAGTTGAAGAACAAGAGGTTTGGTTGTAAGGAAATGAAGCAGCAGCTGCTGTGCTTGTAGAACACAACACCTAGGTTCCATTAATATTACAGCACTACAACCTTAGGGTTTCACAGCTTTCCTAGTGTTGAGCTGCTATGGCTGGAAGTAAAAAGCTTCAAGATCAACTCTTTTTTAACCCCACTCATAAACAAAACATTCATTCTCTACTTACAATGAATCTACAATGTGTTGAGCACATCTCCTAAAATAACCCTCAGCTTGGCCTTGGGCCAGCCACAGCCTTCCACATCCACTAAATGGGAAATCAGCATCTTGCTTGCTCTCAGTCTGCAGCAGTAAGAAATAGATACCCATTTCCTGCACAGCACACAGCACACAGCCTGATAACTCCAAGGAGTGAAAGAGAGACAGAGCAAATTCAGTGTACAGAATGTTCCATCGCTATGTGCACTGTCATATAAAGGGGAAGCCTACTCTGCTGGCTGAGGAACAAAGTGGCATAACACCCAGTTATTCCCCTGCTAATGTGTGACAGGAAGTTGACCTTGTGCAAATAAATGCCTCCGTTTTTCCTTTAATAAAATGGGAACATCCTAATGTTCCCTGGCATCTCAGAATGGTGAAAAAACAATTGTCCCTCTACTGTACTTGTGATGTCCAGATGTGAGTGATGATGGAAAATATACCTAAAAGGAGGGGGAATTCAAAAAACAACGAATGATGACTAATTCAGTGACAGAGGTGGAATACAGCATCCTAGAAAACAGCATAGCTAACTGAACAGATCCATTCCACATTAACATGCATTTTCACACAGTGCTGAATATATCAAACTTTCGACAACAGAGTGAAGCTCCTTCCTGTGTCCAAAGCTGTAACTGCTGTTCTTTCCCTTTTTAATTTAGTTCCCTAAGTCACTATGCACCTCATGCATTCCTTTCTTTGGGCATAAAACTAAAAACGTATAAATGAGCCAATACATGTTTGTGAATGTGTATCACATCGGCAGACAAAATGAGAAAGCGAGGACAGGCTGTTGAGTGTGCATGTGGAAATCCAGGATCTTTTGCTGTTGCAATGCAAACATTCTCTCCTGCAGAAATGCTGATTCCCACAAATGGCCAAGTGCGTTTACTATATGCATAATTTTGTTCAAGGATCCTGCTCTTCCCAATGACTAATTCAGCCCATGTTCACACTCCAGGGTATACATTTAGCCACTGTAGGCCTTCCCCTCTGCATTCATATTCACAAGGAATTACGCTGACTTCTATACTAGAAAATACTTGTGATCTTTGAAAATTAGAAGCTTAACTCAGGGAGGGGAGAAAAAAGATCAAAGGCAAGAAGCAGCTCAAACTTCATCACATTCCTTAATTCAAAACTCACACCAGCATGCCTCAGCCTTTTAAAAAGTCCCTGCTAGGTTGGGTGCTTCGTGCAGAGCTCTGCTAGAGCCCTAAATACAATTCTGCTGGGTTGAAGATGCAGTTAATACCGGCTGTGTTTACATGGGGAATATCCAGCTGTAATTATAGGAATGATGTTATGATAACAGGAAATCCATGTTCTGTGGAGATACTGGGGAAACAGCATACAGTTGTTTGCTAATTATGAACAACAAGAAGCCTTTGTATAGCTGTGGAAGGATGAGTTCCCTCTGCTTTGTGGACTTTGGCCCACAGATGGTTTAAATCATGTACGTTAGGGTATTCTTAGCCTGTTTCTGCACAGTTATCAAAGTTCCTGGGTTCCTGCTGACACAGCAGAGCCATCGTCCTCAGGGAAATGTGTCTGCTTAGTGTAACAGAGCCAAATGCATACAACCACACTGCAGATATGGTTTTTAAAAAGTAGCACAGCAACTTAATGGAAAAGGCCATCAGAGAAGGAATGATGTTCAGTGCAATTTCTATGGCAGCCCAAATTCCTTAAACAGACAAACTGAATCTCTTCTTTGCTGCTTATCTTAGAACTCTTATGAATCAGTCTTGTGTAGGCTGACCATACGCCCCGTTTTGAACAGGACAGTCCTGTTTTCTAAACAATCCCCGACCGTCCCGTCGTTTTAAGAAAAATATCCATTTTGTCCCGTTTTTTAAAGTTCCCACGGCGAAGCACGTGCGCACCCACTTTGTCCGGCGAGCCATCGGTAGGTTAGGGTCCCGTTTTCCTCTCAAGGAAATATGGTCAGCCTAGTCTTGTGAGATGAAAAAAAAACCTAGTTCACCAAAAACATACACTGTACTGAGAAAGGCTCCTGCTATATAGAATCAGGCTGCACATTAAAATACAGCTGTCAGGAGATACTATATGATGAAAGAATGTACCCACAAATAAAGGAAATAACAGTCACTCAAGATCAAGGTGGTCCACAGAAAAAGAGTTTCGAGAGTCATAAGGAAAGTATGCGCAAGTGGATATTGGCTCTTTCCATCCCACTACTACTTCATTGTTTTTAACAATATGGCTGAGGCACGGGGGATTTTTCCTGTCGGAAGGGCCAACAATAGGACTCTACTAAACATAGTAAGACCTCCAAGATTCTTACCTTTTTTATCCTGCCACTTCGTGTACCAGCAAAAACAACTGTGTGTCCGTGGTAGTCATAAGCAGCCACTGATGTCATGCCATCTTCCTTGTCCACAAAGAGCGGCACACCTTCAATGGTGACAGTTCCACCCAACGGCTGGTTAAAATCCTGCCCGCAGAAATTGTCATCTATTTGCAAGGGCTGTAGAAGAAGACAGGAATAGAAAAATAGCAAGAGATTAGTTGTCCGACACTGTTTCAGCTCTCCAGGTAGTAAATTATTCCATGACAAAAGGATCTCAAATCTGCACGATTATCACCAACAGGGAAACGGGACTCAATGATAGTAATTCTTTATCAGTTGAAAAGTATATGCAATGGGTTCCCAATGGCTAGGAGAGAACATCTCTCCTCCTCGCAGCTTCCTATCCCCATGCAGTTAATTCTAACCATGTCCCAAGTAACCAACACAACCTATTAATCAATTTCTGTTCATTGAAAATGATTTATTTAAAATTAATCAGAATAAAAATATGTACATTTAAAATAAAGTTAGGTTCAGGGAAAAGCCAGAGAGAGAAAGAGAGATGTCTACCAGAATAGAAAAGACCCTGCATCTCATGCCTGCTAACCAAATAGGTCTTATGCACAGACTTTCAATGGCTGATCTTAAGGACTGGAAAAGTTCATGCAAGTTCATTTCGCAATCATATGGTATTGTCAGCACTTTAAATTGGGCCTGGGAACACACTGGTAACCTGTGAAACAGTATAGGATCAATGTTATATTCTCTGAAAATTTTGCCCCTACAATAATTGGGCAGCTGAATTCTGTACCCACTGAAGTTTCCAGTGTCTCCTTAACATTTACAACATGTTATAATACTCTGGTCTGGATGTAATCAGATAGGGATGCAGCTGGTGAATCCGTCTGAATAGGACTTCCTGTAGTTGGTGTGATCTGCAAATCTCAAGGTTACATCAGTTCAGGAGAACCCCCAAGCTGCACACATGATCCCTCAGTAACAGTGTAATTGATTTCAATACTATATTGCTTTCCCATCCTCACGCTAGTTTCCCCCTTATCTGAATTAAACCTCAGTTTGTTTGCCATCCCAAAATTCAGGATTTCTGTAACTTCCTTGCAACAAGAGCTGAAACTGTTGTCCTACCACCTCTATAATGAAAGTATCTGTATCTGGCTTGATACAGATGTTAAAAAGCATGGGATCAAAATATAACCCTGAGCCCCATCATATGCCAACAACTGTGGGGTGGGGCTGGAATACTCAAATGCCTGGTGCCATCAAAAGGGACCTCATTCATTATAATAACATGATTCCAACCCTACCCCAACAAGACAATTCAGTATGATGTGAGAGTTGAAGGTATCAAAGACTACTGAGAGGTCAAGGAGAATAAATAGGGTTGCATTTCCCAATCCATTCCATGAAATAAATTATCCACAAGGGCAAAACCATTTATCCTTTGTTTGTTTGTTCGTTTGTTTATAACATTTGTATAGCTGCCCATCTTAAAACCAAACTCTGGGTGGCTTACAACCAATAAAAACAAGATATACAACCATAAAAGCGAGAAACAGTAAAACCAAAACCAGAAAAACCTGGTGCCACAACCACAATTCCCTGATGCAACCCACAACATCCTCATTCTGCTCTGACTTCACCCTATCCCAGGGCTTGGGGGACAGAACATGGTGAAACAGACTGGCTCCAGGTCGACAAAGGAGTGAGATACGGTTGCATACTCTCCCCTACCTACTTGCATCAGATGTCATGATGCAAATTATATGATCATGTCATTTATATGATTACAACATTATTCATGCATTGTCATTTTGATGTCATTGAAACTTGTAAGACACCTATGTCTAGAGCCTTTATTCTTTTGACATACACATAATTTAGACCATTGTAGGGCAGAACTGAGAGAGATGAAACCAATGAACTGTAATAAGCCCAGTCAAATAAATCATGATCCAATGCATGCTCCCTCTTTACATCTCTTTTCACACACCTGGCTTCATGGTAGACATTTCCTGGTTTCTAATCAATACAGCCAGGCATAAGTAGACGTTCTGCATTTTACATTAATCTCACCAATCAGGCTGTACATGCATTTATTTTATTCCTGATTTCATCATATTAAGACCAACCTTAAACTCTATCAATTGTCATAATAATAGATTAGTCATGATACTAGGTTCCCATATTCCCTTTCACAGGTCAAAAAAGTAAAGTCTTCCTCAAGTCAAGCTCAACCCCTGATGATTTCACAGACATGTCCATGAAGGTTTATTGAGGAGAATACAGCAGTGGTTTGCCTTTGCTTTCTTCGGGATATTTTTTTCAACTTCCCAATTTAGGACGCAGCCCCAGAATTTCCTGGTGGTTCCCCATCCAACAACTAAACAAGTCCAACTCTGCTTAGCTTTTCAAGGTCAGACAAGGTCAACTAGGATTTGTCTTCTTCCTGGAGATCATGTAAATTACTGGAAGAAGCAGCAACCTGATAAGGCTGCTGTAGCCTTTTAAATAAGGACTACCCATGAATGGAATAATTGCCATGTTAATTGTTTGTCCTTTATACTCTTTGCTCACTTAATGGTTTTTAAAGAATACTTACCCACACAGCTGCCAACTTTGCCACTGAACTGAATTACAGAAAAAGAAAGCAGAACTGATCTGATTCTAACTTGGAGGTGCTCATAAACCACAATTCCACTGATCTAGTCTTGTTCAGGTGGCTTCAGATATAGGTGGAATTGTTTGGGCTAACGTAGCACTATAAATGCAAGACTGCTGCTGCTGCCAGTTTAAGCAGAAGAGCTCTGCCTTCTATCACCTGTTATTACTACTGTTGCATCACCCTCATCATTCCATTATCGTCACGGACTTACACTTCACTATACTTTGTATCAAAATAAAAATAGACAGATTCCTCCAAGAACGGCTTACTCTTAAGAAATGATTCCAGGAAGAAAGAACAGCACAAGAAAGGGGAAAATAAATAGATTCAAAATAAGCATGTTCAAAAATAACTGGGTTGGTTGAACTGCAAAGGGCCATTAAAGGATTGTTCTAGTCAGCATGAGCAAGAAGGTGGCTAGTTTTTTTCCCTGTCCTGATGAAAGCAACCTGGTGCCTAAGCTTGCTTTCATTTAAAATCCCACAGAGAAGAGGATACAGTGCTGGAGAGCAGCAACGGCATTGCTAAGAATTTACCTGTCTGTTAAAAGAGCCAAATTCTTTTGCTAAACTTCTATGCACATGTTTGAAGCAGCACCACTTGAGGAATTATTCTTGGGCTTTTCTCATAAGCTCAAGGATTTATTATACAGCTCTTAGCATCTGCAGAGCACAGCCCAAGGGAAGTGGCACCCTGTAATTCCACACCTGTGTGATTTCCAGTTCTCCCCCAGGTTATGCCTCAATAGGGAATACTCCATCTCCTCAGCTGTAAGAGGAATGTGCTTGTAAATTGCAGATGCACATATTCAGGCCATGGAATCTGCCCATACAGATTCCCTTCTGCATTTTCAGAAAGTTAATATATTTCCCATTTCCTCTTCTCAGCTGCTGTGCCTCGTTTCTGCCCAAATATTTTTTCTTTATTATACAAATTATTTATATACCACCCCATATCAAAAGACTCAAGGCAGTTGACAATTTTACAAATTAGATTAAAAACAAGTACAAGGAAAACAATCAACATAATCCAGAATCACACACAGAGAATCCAGAAAGTACCAAGGCAGCCCAGGGCCATCATCTGCATCAGGCATCCATCGGAATAAAATGTTTTTAACCACTTTATGAAACACAACAAGGTGGGAGCTTCCACACCTTGGGAGGAAAGGAATTCCATAGTATGGGGGCTACTACCCAGAAGGTGTGCCTCCAAGTTCCCCCTCTTTTCACTTTACTGGGTGGGGTGAAAAATTAAAATAGCTCCCATACTGAACTCCAGAAAAAATCCATTTGGACAGGGAATGGAACAGATTCTGTTGACCGAATAACGAAGAGGCTTTAAGAAAAGATAAGGAAAACCGTACGCAGACAAGATTCAGAGAACATGCTTAGGCGTAGCACACTACGTGCTATGTAGATTATGACAAGGGAAATGCATGTGTTGATAAACTCTGGATTTAAAGTTCGGGAGAAAAGATGGGTTACCAGATCCGCATTAGCCCTAAGTATCAAACAGTGAAGGAAAACTACAGGCAGCTTTAGCTTTAAGACAGATACTCAATTCATCTGGAGAGTTTACTAGAATGAATTAATTTTAGGATGAGAAGCTTTATCTATTTAACCAGCATTTCCAAGTTACTAATATATATACTACAAACAAAATCCCTATACTGTATAAGCTATGCTGGTGGGGAGGGGGCCTCCTTCCAAAGCAAGTATAATAGGGGGAAGGGGGAGCTGAATGTTAAAAGTTACTTATAAAAAAATAATAAAATACATAATACTTAAAAAGTAGCATTTCACTAAAACTCTCACAAGTCAATTCAGCATTTTGACCCAGAGTGGAATATGGGAGACTAACCTGTAATTGTCCAATACTGTGTAGTGAAGAGCAGACTGTTTTTAATAACAGTCTTACAAACCCTTATTTGGGGGGAGGGGGTGTCACCTCTTTTCAGATTTTCTTAATTTTTCCATCCCTTTGCCACTAAACATTATCAGAGCTTAATATGTGTCATACTGATATTTAAGGCAGACTGAGGGAACAAGGTGCCAATTACATTTTTCACACTGGCACATCACAAGTTGGTTTTTTTACAAAATGAAATAAATGAAACAAACACCAAACTTTGGTGGTGTTTGCTCACTCTAACTCCCTTTTTCTATCAGGAGGACCCACATGGACTTCTGATAACATTTAGTGGCAAAGAAATCCAAAAATTCAGATAATCCAAAAGAGGAAGAATACTTTGTCACAGTTCTATATTTCAAAGAACTATTTCATTTTTTTTCCAGTCTGATCTCTCCTTGTACCCAGGATGATCAAGAGTTGAGCAAGAAGTAGATGAGCTCATGTGTCCATTATCTCAGTTGACATCCTCAAGCTGAACAAACTGAAATGCAGTACAATAAGGTTAACCCGAAGAGAGGACTCACTGGAAAAGACCCTGATGCTGGGAAAGACTGAAGGCAAAAGGAGAAGGGGATGGCAGAGGAAGAGATGGTTAGATAGCATCACCGATGTAACGAACGTGAATTTGAGTAAACTCCAGGAGACAGTGGAGGACAGGAAGCCTGGCGTGCTATGGTCCATGAGGTCACGAAGAGTCGGACACGACTTAATGACTGAACAACAACAACAACAAACCTTCTGCAGAAATTCTTCCCATCCAACTTCTCTTTCTTAGCTTTGTCCTTCTCCACATACCATTCAACTACTGTCTTTACCTTCACTTTGGACAATATCATCAATGAAAGCACCCCCATAATATGATCCACTAATGGTCAAACCACTCATCCCCCTTAGTCCACAGCAAAGTACAGCCACTTAACACACAGAGTGAACACTCCCTTCACTTTGGAAGCAGGTCTAGACACCTGGAATTAAGAGAGGATGACAGTGAGAAGTGGAGAAATCTCCACAAGGAAAGAAAGAGGGGAGGGTCAGGAATAGGGACATTTCTTGAACCATGCAATCTGCTCCTATCTCCACCTCTGCAGGAAGAGAGCAGTTGCCATGACAACATCTGGTCCAGCAATCTCTGACCATGAATTTCAGGGTCCAGGGAATGCAGAGAAAACAGAAAGAGATGGAGGAAGAGAAAAAACGTATACCCTACAACAAACAATTTATGAATTCAAAATGCAGGTCTTAATAAAATGACCATGTCCATAGATTACATGCCAAACCCACTGTTCTGCTATCCCCATCAGAATAGAGTTATATGTTAATGGAAAAGCTACTGTTTTCTACAGACTTCAGCTGTGAATGTCACTGTTGCTCTCTGAGAACTGTCAGGCCAACCTGAGGGAACATTGTTAAAACAAGGGGCCAAGATACAACCAGGGTTATACAAGTTTCCAGGAAACAGAAAACTGACCCTCCCCTTTTTTTGTATACTTTGGAAAAAAGTATGTATGTGGTTGTTTAAAAGAAGCAGCTTTAGCTAGACAGCAGGACAGATCTTAATGGTTATTAGAGCTAATACCACCTATAAAATATGTATGTGCACATAACTTTGCAAAACATGGATCTTTAGTATGATGACTTCATTTGCTTTCAATATTTAATAAAGTTAAATATGGATGGCAAGTCACTACCTGCACCCAATTCTTAGTCCTAACTCACTAAAAAAAAGGTAAAGGTTCCCCCCTCACAGTTGTGCAGTCATGTCCGACTCTAGGGGCCGGTGCTCATCTCCGTTTGTTAGCCGAATAGCCAGCGTTGTCCGAAGACGCTTCCGCGGTCATGTGGCTGGCATGACGCGTGCGGAATGCTGTTACCATCCCACCGAAGTGGTCCCTATTCATCTATTTACATTTGCATGCTTTCGAATTGCTAGGTTGGCAAGAGCTAGAGCTAATGCGGGAGCTCACTCCGCACGCAGGGCTAGGGATTCGAACCTCCGAACTTGCGATCTTCCGATCGACAAGACTGGCGTCTTAACCACTGAGCCACCACGCCCCTCCTAACTCACTACTGTTGCTCTTTTCCCTTTATTGTCACATTGAATAAGTCTATGCAGGATAGAGTCTGCATCATCTTTGTTTCAGGAGGTGGTAGCCACTGAAGGTGCTTAACCAGAGGCTGGAAGGCCTCACATTCTATAATTTGGCGATTCACATTTCTGGAATGTTCTTACCAGTTGCTTAAACAAAAGATAGCCTCTAAAAGCCATGCTTGGCATGCAGGGGGTCCTCCAGATGCAACTGGCTGCAATCCTATGCATACTTTCTTGGGAGTTATGCCCCAGTGAACTTGGTGGGAATTGTTCATGCATTGTACTAAACTATGATTTGGTTAATTACAGCTATCTGGGTTTACCCATCATGTTGAGCTATAAAGCTCATGAATAACAATGCCTGGATTCACACAACTTGGTAAGTGAAAATTCAGATCATTAGGGCTTAGTGTAATGTGTAAGCCAAATAAACACAATCAAGATTCTCTCACTTGGTATGAAATCTATGCATGGATTCAGAACCTCTGTGAAAACAAATATATAAATTCAGGCCTGCTGAATTTCCTAAGGCTGCTCCAACCCAGAGCTTTTGCACCAACTCTCATTGTAAAGCCCTCCTTTAGGCAGAATGAGAGAAGGGACAGAAGCAGCATTCCATTTCTGTAAGAAATTTTCCAGATAGTTTAAGCCTGACGCTTGTTACTAAAGCTTACATGAGTGTCTGGGTAAACCTTTGCTTGAAGCCAGAGAGAACATAGGCGATCCAAACGATCACATGGACACTTTATTTTCTCATCTTTTAGGGCATAAGGCAGCAAAGAGCAACCTCAGAACAACATGCCTGGCTGTAGCAACAGCTGATAGGAAAATTCAATTCAATTGTCAAAGCTACCTTAAAAGTATAAGAACTCCCACCATCCACTGCAGCACAAACTAGGAGTCATCAGGACATTGTCACACAGAGCAGAAACCATCCCCACCTCCATGGATTCCAAAAAGAATGAAAATCAGCACCTGAGAACACCTCTGAAGGCCTGTGGATATCCAAATTGGGCCTTCACTAAATCTAAATCTACCAGACCTAAAACAGCGACAGATAGGGCTGAGACTCAGAGTAAACGGAAGAACCTGGTCATTCCTTACATGGCTGGCGTGTCTGAAAAGATAAAAAGGATATTTGGCAAACACCACATACCTGTATATTTCAAACCCACCAACACACTGAGACAGAGGCTTGTACACCCCAAAGATCAAACTCCAAAACACAAGGAAAGCAATGTAGTGTATGCAATCCAGTGCAGTGCGGAGTGCTCTGAACTCTACATTGGAGAAACCAAACAACCTTTGTACAGGAGGATGGCCCAACACAGGAGGAGCAACACCACAGGACCAGAGTCAGCAGTTTATCTTCATCTAAAGGAAAAAGGACACTCATTTGAGGACATTAATGTTCACATTTTAGACAGAGAAGATAGGTGGTTTGAGAGAGGGGTCAAGGAATCCATTTATGCCAACTTGGAAAATCCTTCCTTGAATAGAGGTGGGGGCTTCAGGCACAATCTTTCACCTATTTTCCTTCCTGCTTTGTCTTCTGTGCCTAGGAAGATTAAGACCATTTCGCAAGCTCAACAGCAGCATGGTAATCTTAACGATTCTCCTTTAGATGATAAAGGGACTTAGAAATAACATATCAAAATAACCATGACCTAGCCCCAGGTGCAAGGTCACACAGCCACCTAGAAACATATTTAAGGATTCCCTTACTAACTTTGCTCAGACTGAAGAAGCTCCTTAGATAAGGAGCGAAATGTTTCCACTGAGAAAACAGAAATCCAGTTGACATGATTCAAGCTACAGACTACCTTAAAAGTATAAGAAGCATGAGCCTCATTATAAATTCGTCAAAACTTTTTAGTGAAGCATTGATTCTTTTTTTTTAAAAAGACCCACAACCAAGACTGCCCCTCACCGCTGAAGAGGAACAGCAAAAACCTTACCACGACATGTGCAAACAGCACAAAATCCAAATGAATATGGCTACTTATGTACTGTTGAATCTTATGACTTGTAAATCCTTCTCAGTTTAGTAGCAAAATCCTGATTACTTGCACATTTGCAGGTTAGCAATTCAGGAAATGGATTGCAAATGAACAAAACTTTGGGCTAATACAGCTTTGGGGCAAGAATGAACACTTTGTGCACAGAAATGAATTGTTTTCACATCTCTGAGAGTTGCCCTTTTAACCATCCTGTTATTTGCAGTCTTTTAGGACCAAAGGTTTGTCTGCTTTTCCCCTGGGCTTTCTGCAGCGCCTCACGCAGAACAATTCCTCTCAAGCTGCATGGTTAAAGGGCCTCAAAAGGCAGCCCTAGAATTGCCAGTCATTCATAGGCCAGTGCCTCTGCCAGCAATAACAGCGAACTCAAGACCTTCTGCACTTTGGTGAAAAGCGTGGTGGGGAAAGCAGCTAAAGAGCAGGAAAGCCGAGGGAATTTACTCCGGCCAAGCCAACCAATTCACAGCTGCAATTCTGTTTGCTTGCTCAGCTGTTCTTGAATCCCATAGCTCATTTAACAGAGGTTTGTGATGAGGAAGCAGAAAATAATTAAACCAAGGAAATAATTCACCAAGTTGACATACGGGGACCGATTTCACATAGGGAATGCCACCTTTCTCAGTCAGAAAGGAGAATGGAATGCCAGGCCCAGCTATTTATTTGCATCTTGGCTAATTTTAAAACGTGCCAATTTAAATTGGCCACATTTAGAAAAGGAACACTGAGAAATATTTTAAAACTAGAGCAGCTGGCAATACATGCCTAGTTTTATAAAAGCATACCTCATGTTACATAAATATTTTGTTGTTGTTTTTTTAAATAGTAGAATGCAGAATTGTATCTTAATGAGAAATACGAAGCTTAGAAAGAGTTCTGTCTCAGGATGAATATAAAACTGCGTTAATCTCAAGGAGTATTATTCAGCCCATATGCTGAACATGAGGGCTAAGCATTCAGTCATATTCCCCAGGTGTTTATAAAGATGATACATTAGGAGTGGGGTGCCCCCATGATCATGCCATACCTCTTTAACCACATGGCCACTGCCTTGAAAAGTCAGCATCTCGGGTTTGCACTCCTCCAACTCTTTGAACTGCACAGCCTCCTCGGAGCACAGGGGTTAAAGACTTCCAAAAGAATATTTACATTTACTCCATGATGCCACTTTCCCTCCACCTTGCTTTCCACCCTCCCAATCTGCAGCTTCCCCAACCTCATCTGCTACTGAATATGCAAGAGGCATAAATGTTTACGATGTTTACTCTTCTCTGCTTTGTCTCAACAAACTCTCTAGGAAGTGACAAATACAGCTGCACTCCCGGGCTGCGGAACAGTGCCTGCCACCCGCCTGCCATGCTACACCGACACCACCTCACTAAATAATTAGGCTAGCAATTAGCTTGTTAGCGGCAAAATGATTCGTTAGGGATGCACAGGCAGGTGCCACACCAATACGGGCCAGATCAAAACCACCCATTTAGGAAGAAGAAAACGGATCAGATATTTTCCCTAAGGACAAAAGGACATTGGCTACAATGTGAAACTCTCCTACATGTCTGTCACAGTCAACCACATCATATAAGGAACATCATTTTTTCCTCACAACTTTCCATCTTCCCAGCAGAAACCCATTTATATACACACTGCTATGTGAAGCAGGCATCTAGCCCTCAGCTTAACCAGTATCTTAACTCTCCTACCAACAACCACAAACAACTGGTGTGGCTTTCAGTGGACCCAATCTTACAACTTACTGGTATTTTACTACTGTACCTACTAGGGACAGCCCCTGCGCGCACGTTCTCTCTCTCTATATATATATATATATGTGTGTGTGTGTGTGTGTGTGTGTGTGCGCGCGCGCGCGCCAAATCTGCCTTTAATAGTGGAATTTATCTCCCAAACTATGTTTGGCTGATAGAACACCATTAGACCCTTTGCATCCACTTTGGCCATAACACAGATGTCTTTAAGTCACAGACTGGAATGAAAGATGACAAAACATATAAAAATATTAAGCTTTTCTACTGGGTTACAGTAGGGTCTGCTTTCACTGAAAAAGGATCTTCCCATTAACTGTTTCTGACATCCTTTAATTGAAAGTATAATGGGCTGAATCTGGATCATCTCCTTCTGAGTTACACTTTGGTTAGAGGGAATGAGTATGAAGAATTACACAAATCTGTCTAAGCTGCTACCCACACGTACATACCCAGTATGAACAACGTAACTTAATGCAGCACCTACATAGCACTCTAACGTATTCACTGATCTTTTGTAGGAATGGTATTTCAGAAATAAACAAGCATATACTGTTTGGAGAGCTAAATGTGGTATGGCAATAAAACTGTGTAGATATCCTATCTAGCAGGATTTTGAAGGTAAAAAAAAATAAGCATGACTACAATGGCTAAGTCAATGATTCACTGGTTTTTAAAGGGGACTTCTCCCAGCTGGGCAATACATTTATTAGGGGAAAAAATATTATGATTTTTAATCCTATTTTTACACACACTGCAGATAGTAAAAATTCTCCATCTTCTGTCTCAAATGGAAGAAAATCTCTTCTTATGATAGGTACTGTGAAACACAGGTATATCACTTAAAAAAAAACAAAGAATGATGTTTTCAAGACAGTTAAAGGTTTTTACATGACTAATTAGTCAACTTTTCTATTAAATCACACACAATTAATTAACTAAGATTTATTTAATTGGGTGGGAGCCCCACTTTAATTTACCACACATTTAATTAAGCTGGTGAATCAAATCTTCAAATCTTGGTGTTTGGCTTTCTCTAACAATGCTGTGAAACTATTGTTCACTTTAAAAGGTTGCATTATGTCTCTTTCTCTGTCAAATGGAAGGAAGAAATTGCTGAAATTAAAGGTTCTAGACCAATTACTCTTAAAATGTGAGGGGGTTGGAAGCAACAGCCAGAGAATAAGAGTTGAGTACTACTGAGCACATACACAAAAGAAAGCATGTAACATAAAATCCTGCTAGTAAAATGCTGAAGCTCCAAGACTTCCTTAAAAGACACAGTGCACATAGAAAGCAAGAAGGCATTTTGCAAGAGTACACCATGGATGTCTCCCTGATTCATTACTCCACTTCAAGCCCACTGATGAGGGCAATGAAGGAATGGATAGGAAAGACAATATTCATTCATTAAGGTTTATTAAGTGGCTAGTAATTCTGTTATCCCTTAGGGCTATTCATTTCTGGGCTTTGTGACATCATCAACAGAAAAATGAACTCTGTGATCACCTTTGTTTCCTGTAATTGTAAATGTCATCCTGAAATTTGACCGAAAGGGCTTATGGCAAAAAAGAACCCAAACCACAACTTGTTTCCAAAGTGATTCCACCACATTTCTATACATTAGAGCTAAGCAGCACTTCAAATTCCAAGGCAAAAAGGTGCTTCAGAGCACACTGGGGCAGTCATGTCTGCAACTGCTTAAAACCAGCTGCAGTGCAGTCCCAGGAAAAGATGTATTTGGTTTAAGGAGTTGCAGAAAGACGTGACTGCATACACCACCACAATTCAAAGTACCTTTTCATCTTAGAATTCAGCGTGTTGTGCACACAAACATACACACACACTCAGAAATAAGTCCCAGTAAATTTGATGATACTTTCTTCCAACTGGGTATATGACTGTAGCCTTAGTCCTCAACTCCAGCACTACTCAAAAATTGCTCTTCTTACATATTAGATCTATAACATATTAGAAGTAAACCGTCTCAAATTGAAGGGATTAAGAATAGCATTACTTTTATCTCATGGCACAAGCTTCAGTGCAAATTGTACAGTACAAGGGCCAGAAGGAAGAAAAGCTGAGTAACTGTGGCCATGACCTAGACATTTCCCCACTGCTCCATTTGCAAGAAGCCCCTCAAACCGATCCTATTTCCACTTTTCCATTTTTGTCACCACTATAACTAAGATGCATGCATGCAATCAAGTCTGCTTAGTAGTATGAGCAAACAGTGTTCCAGTAACACATACTGAAGATACAACTTATTTCTTTTTTTAATATAATTTTATTGAAGAAATTTTAACAAGATAAAAACAATACAAATATTAGAAAAGAAACAAAGAAAATAAGAATGAATAGTGAATAAGAAAGAAAGAAAGAAAGAAAGAAAGAAAGAAAGAAAGAAAGAGAAAAGAAGAAAGAAAAAAAAGAAAATATTATTAAAAAGCGGCTTCCAATCTTTTTGACAGCGGCTATAAATGCATTTATTTGAGTAAACTCCGGGAGACAGTGGAAAACAGGAAGGCCTGGTGTGCTATGGTCCATGAGGTCACGAAGAGTCGGACATGACTAAACGATTGAACAACAACAATAAATGCATTTATATTTTACCCTCTCATAATTTCCTTCTTTCCATAAGCTACCCTTTCTAATCTTCAAACCCATAAATCACAACTTCATTTTCCTCTTTTTTTTAGCAAAAACTGATAAGATATAACTTATTTCTCAGTATTGGAAGAGTTAATGAAAAATCAAATAGCCTGATTTCCCATTGGGATTCCGTATCATAAGAATCATATCGTATTAATGTCTCGCCTACGTAAACTCAGCAAGAGAGCCAATTTGGCCACTCTTTTACTCCCTAAAGCAGATGCTGGCTCTAACGTGGATCCACAAATGGAACAGGAAGAGGACAGAAGAAACCGCAAGACAGGGGCTCTCGGTGTTCAGCAGAGCATCCCAGCCCAGATCACATTTTCAGTCTGATGCATTCCTGGTTCAAAGCCAGGGAACAAACAAACTGGAATGAGCTCTCTAGCCAAGTGTGTTCAGTTCCTCCGCATCAGGAAAGAACTGCAAATATCTCTTGAGCTCACTTCGGTGATCAATCCTTCTGGATTCAGCACATAGGACTGTTTCACAGAATCAAGACATCAAGAATCAGAGAAACAATGTTAATATCATGGGTGACCATTAAGGACTGGTCCACAGAGTATGTTTTCTGTCCAGACAAAAAGTCCTGGTCCTTCTCAGATAAACACAAATGTGCAGGCAAATATAATGTGTGAATAAAGCTATCATAAATCTAGCCAGCAATGTAGTCCATGTTCATAGCATAACTTTTCCCAACTGTTGTGACTGGTAATGGAAAAGTTCCTCTAAGTTCAATTCAAAATTGGGTCAGCAATTATAAGCATCAATGGAGAATACTGGAAAAAATAGGACATTGAGTCCTGACTGCATCTTATCACAATGCCGTATCATTTCCACTTGTCTTTTTTTTCCCCCCTGTGGTCCAACTCATGGACAATGAACAAAACTGGGCAATTACACCTCAAAGTTGATTTCTAAGACTCTAGAAAACTGTGGGCAACTCCACAATGAACTCCAGAGCCTTAAGGAAAAACAATTATGCAATTTCTGTGCTTGTCTTTAAGTCATAAAGGAGAAGACTTCACATCTTGTTCATTCTGAGGCTTACATGAGGTTATCAACAGTTCTATGGAACCCTAGAAATCCTTCTTCTAAAGGGTCTTCTCAAATTAAGGTGATTGTCCAAGACCTGGCATTTAAAATAATAATACATTAATTTGTGTGTAGAATCTTGTTTTATATTTTGGTTTTTAAGAGCTTCTCAAGAAAATGATGCTTCATTAGTAGTAAACCCAAATACATAACATTGGGCAAATTTATATTCCAGAACAGGTGATTACAAAATTTGCTTGTATAAACACTTGCAATAATGGGAATCATTGCAGACTGCATCCGCAATCATGAACTCACCTAATGCTTTTTCCTGTTAATGTTACTGAGATTGGTTGGGGTTACTCATTAAAACAAATCTATTGGTGAACCACTGAATATGAGACACAATAACTGATTCTAGGGACAGATCATACATCTAAAACCCAAGTTGTTTTGTCAACATTCTTTCACACTAATTTGCCATCTATACTTTAAAAAAAACTTCCACTGAAAGAAAGGTCTGTAGGGTTAATGAAAAAGGATCTTTGCAAGATTCATGGCAAAATGGATGAAGTTTGTTTTAAGTCCTTTCTCCACCTTCTTGGCTCTTACGAACTTTCCAACCTTTCCGTTCAGTCATTCTCTGCTGAATCCATCAGCATTTGTTTCCTACTTCCTTAGTAGAGCCTGTACACCCATTACTTCAACATATTTTTTCTATAGGAATTCTGCATTTTCCTAAGCTTTTAAAACGCTGTATTTTATGCGCAAGTGCATGTGATTTCACCTTCACATACCCTGTAGTGGATATCCATTGCTGTTATGACTGCTGTACAGAATACAAATACTATGGACATTCACCAAATATTATGTTATACAAAAGCATAGATAGTCCTGCCCTTGATCTCATTCCAGTTCTCTCCAGCAGTTCAATATTTAATGGAAACCACCAACACATGAATCACGTCAGCAGCATTTCTCTCCCATTCAAGAAATCAATCCCAAGCTTGCTATGTTTCAGAAATGCTACTCACCAGCAGCAACCATGCTTTGCCCAAATTTTTAAGCCTGTGAATTTTCTCCCCTGAAGGTAACAGGACTTTATGATAAGGTAGGGGGCTTGAACTGCAGACATGACACAACAGCAAAGTGTTTTTTAAAAGCCAGTGTTGTAGATTTGATCCAAATACTTCCTTTCCCAACTCACCTTTGCAGGAGTTTTTTGAGTTTATGATTGGAAGCTCTTTACATTCCATCTAGTTGGATCATTTTGTAAAAGTAGCAAGTAGCCCAAATACAAGACAGTGGCAAATTCTATCACACAACACTTCTGCTGCTCTGCCTTTGGGAAGAACGGGCAGGTCTACTACAATTCCTGAGGCTTTTCAGATGGTTGCAGGAAAGTAGTTATATGCTCAGAAGGTTCCAGTTCCCTTCCCTGGCAAGCAGTTCAACATAGAAAAGGTGGACTCCTTGCCTAATCATGGGCTACATCAGATCTGTAAGGAAGAAACTTCTACAGATTCTCTCTCTTGTTTTAGAGCCTGAATCAAAGAATTGGCAGAACTCTGTGCATTGGGAAATTCTTGGCAGTCCAAGACACATTAGTATTGGCATCCCCAGTACTCAATATTTCAAAGCCTTTCCGCAACTACACTATAGTGAAAGCTCTTCAGAAAATGGGCAGAGAAAACCGGGGGGGGGGGGCTACTTTTCTGCTCAAGTAGTGCATTATTTGTCAGGATATGACCAAACATTTGCAGACACATTTCTTTATATCCATGTTCTTTGTGCCACTTCCCTGAAGTTTCCCTCGGAGTGGATTTCAGGGATAGAGCAGCTGTTCTGCACTACATTTGTCTCCTAGAAAGATGAAGAGATTGAGGACAAGCAAATAGAAGACTGGAGAAAGGCTTCTCTTTCCCCCGAGTCAGCAGTTATGTGACCCAGCAGGCAGCAGTGTAACAATTTCATCCTTTTCCACCAGAATTGAATTAGTTTGAAGCCAAAATCAGATTTGTGAGCCCAGCACTCTTGACAGCAAACCCTTTACTTTGTCAGGCAGCTGTTAACTGTTTCCCTCAGAGCTTGAAGAGGAGGAGGAGGAGGGGCTGACTGGGACAATTACAAATGGATGTCTGTGCACAAGCCACTCCAGGTGGGTGCAGCTGAACCACCTGCTCCTACAGAGCAGCTCCAGGTTCCTGCCAGATCTGTAATTTATAAGCAGACAAAGTGAAAAATAAACCCAATTCCATACTCTTTCCTCTGGATATCTAAGCAGGACAGAGATTCCAATCAAACATATGGTCCTGCCACATACCTGCACCCTTAGTTCTAAAAAATAAAGTGTATATCGCTGGTTATATACAAATGACATCCTTAATTGGCAGGTATTAGGTTGGTTCTATCACAGCTATATGTTCACTATGTGGCAGCAAAAGTGTGTATAGGTAAATTGGTGAGAAATGCTATTAGTTTATCTTTTCCTAGCATTACAGATAAAATTGTTCAGGAAAAAAAACGTAACAAATAGTCTTAAAATGCAATAATCTTGAACACATTCTTCTTGCAGACTAGGTCATGGGACCGTAGGTCAGATGTTACTGAACTACAACTGCCTTGATCTTCACCACTAGCCATGCTGCCCAGGGGTTCTGGAAGCAATAGTTTATCAACTTCTGTAAGAACAATAGATTTCCATCCCTGTCTTTGAGACTAAAATCTCAAGGCCCAGAAAACCAAACTGTTATCTTTTTATTTTCTACTTTTTTTCCTGTTTGTTTTTTGTTTTGTTTTGTTTTTCCTTCACAGAAAACCTCCTATAGAGGAAAACTTGGAATAGCTGCTGAATGTCTTTTAATTGGTAATATGATAAACTTAATGTGAATATACCCTTAAACTGAAGTAAGGCTTAAAACTGGCTCAGCTAGAAATCAGTATAAAGACATCAGGTTAATGATAGGAGAATGCAATGCTAAAGTTGGAAGTACAAGAGCATCTGCAACAATAGGAATATTTAGGTTTGGTGTATGAAATGAAAGAGGAGACAGATGAATAGAGTTCTGCCAAGAAAATTAAATGTTTGTAGCAAATGCGTTCTCCAACAAGCTAAAAGCTTACTCTGCATATGGACATCATTGAATGGACATAGCAAAACCAAACTTTCTATATGCTCTGCAAGCAAAAATAGGAAAGAGCTGATGATGACTGCAACTCAGATAACAAACTCCTTCTTGTAAAATTACAGTTTAATCTAAATAAAATAAATAAAATAATCAAATCAACAATATATACTCTCAGCAATATTCTATATGATTATATGGGAAAAGTATAGAATGGATTGAATGGATTAAATTTGATAAGCTGCCCAAAGAACAGTAAAAAAAACCCAAAATTCATGATACAAGTGATATATCACTAAACTAGAATCTGACATTATAGATAGTTAAATGGGCCCTAGAAAATACTCCTACCAACAATGCTACAGGAATGGATGAAATACCAGCAGAACTGTTTAAAATCTTGCATGATGATGCAGTTAAAGTGCTACTTGCATTGTGTAAGCAAGTATGATACACAGAGCTAAGGAACTTTAAATGATCAGTTTATTTTCCAAGACCAAAGATGGGCAATGCAAAAAAATGCTCAAATTACCAAACAAATGCACTTTGCTTACACTCTAGTATGAAAATATTCAAGCTCTTGCAATCCAGAGTTCAACAATACATGAACTACCATTAGAAGCTGGATTCAAAAGAGGCAAAAGCAACAGATACCACATTGTTAACGTTTGACAGGTAATGGAAAAGGCAATGGAGTTTCAAAAAGAACTCTGTTTTTGTCTTAGTGATTATACTAAGATTCTCACTGGCTGGATCGTCACCTTGTTGTGATGAGTGGGCTGTGTGTTCCCAATGAACCCTGTGAGCGAAGCCGTCAGGAGTCATGTACTCCTGGCAGGGTCACCCATGGCGGTAAGGTCCAGGGGGAGGAACCAGACAAAGAACGATCCACGAAAGTCCTCAACAGGCGGAAGATAACAAAGTGTATTGCGGAAGATAACAAAGTGTATTGTTACAATGGCTGTGAAGGCGGATGAAGGCTGCAGCAGACAAAAGGTCACCAATCGTCATGGTATCCATGCCATTGGATTAGAGCCTTTTTCTGTGAAGGTTGTGTGCTGATCATTGTGCACCGATCTCCACACATAAAACAAATTCACACACAGGCGTCTTCCAACCACACCAAACCCAAAACAACCAAAAGTCCCATGGCGATTGACGAATGGCAACGGGGGCAGGACTGTGAAATCCGTAAGCTCCTAGTCATGGACCAGCACATGGGCGGTGGATATGGATTCAGTCGTCCTGACTCAAGGTTCGAGGCAGTTGAGTAGTTCGGCAGCTGTATCCACGACTGAGCAGCCCTATTTAGGATCCACTCTGCTCACCCCATATGGGGAGGGGGCTAGAAAAGGTGCCCTAAACATAGTCTGCCTCATTTTCTCCCTGACTGGACTACCGCGACCAGTGGGGTCACCATCTAGCGGTCGTAAAAGACACATGAATTTTGGAACATGGAATATACGGACACTGCAAGACAATATGGATAGTGAACGACCTGAATGTAGGACTGCCATTATTGCAAGGGAGCTGAGACGTTTTAATATTGATATAGCAGCACTCCAAGAAACTCGAAGAGCAGGAGAAGGACAGTTGAAGGAAGAAAAAGGAGGTTATACCTTCTTTTGGAAAGGACTGCCTGAACAATGGGGTAGGCTTTGCTATCAAAAACGACCTTGTGAAGCTGTCAGAAGTTCCCACTGGGATTAACGAACGACTCTCAATTCTCCGAATAAAACTCGCCAAAAACCAACAGGCAACTATCCTAGGTGCTTACGAACCAAAGCTAGATGCAGATGAGGATATCAAGGAAAAATTTTATACCCAGCTGGACACCATCTTATCAGAGATACCAAAGGAGGATAAAATTATCCTCCTGGGCGATTTCAATGCAAGAGTTGGGCGTGACTTTGATTTGTGGCCGGGGATCATTGGGAAAGAAGGAGTTGACAATAGCAACATGAATGGAATCTTACATCGCCTGAGCTCTGCGAGTGTAGCTTTCTCCTGAATGAAGCGTAGAGTGTTTGAGGATCGGGACATTCGCAGGGAGACCAAAATGCTTGTTTACAAAGCCATTGTACTACCAACCCTTCTGTACGCCTCTGAAACATGGACCCTCTACAAACGCCACCTCCAACTTCTTGAAAGATTCCATCAACGCTGCCTCCAAAAAATTCTGCAAATTACTTGGGAAGATAGGCGGACTAATGTTAGCGTATTAGAAGAAGCGAAAACCACCAGCATTGAAACAATGATCATCCAACATCAACTTCGCTGGACTGGCCATGTTGTTCAAATGCCTGACCATCGTCTTCCAAAGCAGCTACTTTACTCCCAACTTAAGAATGGAAAACGGAATATTGGTGGACAGCAAAAGAGATTCAAAGACACTCTCAAAGCTAATTTTAAAAAATGTAATATCAGCATTGAGAACTGGGAAGCCCTAACTCATGAGCGTTTCAATTGGAGGTCAGCCTTTATTAATGGCGCTATGGACTTTGAAGAAGCACGAGTACAGGGCGAAAGGGAGAAATGAGCTAAGAGGAAGGCACATCAAGCAAACCCTCATCATGACTGTCTCCCACCCGGAAACCTATGCCCTCAATGTGGGAGGTTGTGCGGATCCAGAATTGGCCTTTATAGCCACTTACGGATCCACCGTTAAAATTTTACCCTTGGAAGACAATCTTACTCGGCTACGAGTGATCGCCAATGATATACTAAGATTTTTGACTGTGTACCATAATCCATTGGGGATAGCCCTCAGAAACATGGCTGCAGTGGACCATCTCATGTGCTTAGTGAAGAATTTGTATGATGACCAGGAAGCAACAGAACAGAGTATGAAGTAACTAAATGATTAGAACTTGGGAAAGGAGTAAGCCAAGGTTCTACATTGCCACTGTATTTATTTAACTTATATCATGATAAATGCTGCACTAGAAGAAACAGAAATTGAACTAAAATTACAGGAAGCATTATCAACACCCTCAAATATGCTAGTGATATACTCCAATGGCCAGAAAGGAGGAAACCTTAAGGATTTCTTGTCAAAGGTGAAAAAAGAGAATACAAAAGCCAGTCTGCTGTTCAATATTAAAAAAAAATCCTAAGATACTGTCAATAGTCAGTGCCAATCCAATGCAAATAGGCAGAAAAGAAGTTCAAGTAATATCAGACTTTATCTTCCTAAGCTCAAAAATTGCAGGATGGTAACTGTAGCCATAAAAGAAAGAGACATCTGGTACTTGGGAGAAAGATTCTGACAGTTCTAGAGAAAATATTAAAGTGCAGAGATATCACATGGACAAGGAAAGAACAGATTGTCAAGGTTTTCCCAGCTGTAACATATGGTTGTGAAAGCTGGACCATCAGAAAGGCTGAACAAAGAAAAATGAAAGCCTATGAATTGTGATACCGAAGAAAACTGTTGAAAAATAATTTGAACTAGAAGAAGAAAAAAATCATTCAATATTAAATGAAGTAATCAGATTGCTCACTGGAAACACTAATAATGAAGCTCAAGCCTTAATATTTTGGACACATAATGCAAAGGCAAGAGTCAAAGGAGAATACTTGATGCTTGGAAAAATTGAAGACAGTCAAAAAGAAGCTGGTAGAAGAGGAGGCGGCTAGATACTATCACTGATGACACAAACATGAGCTTACAAAAATACAAAGAAACAGTTACTGAAAGACAATTGTGGTAAAATTACATCTGTTGGGTCACAAAGAGTCAGAGGCAGCTGAATAAGCAGTAGGAAGAAACCAGCGATCCAACTGATGCAAATTGATCCATCCCTTTGTTTTGTCTTATGAACCATTCAAATATCCCTCAGTGCTGTGTGACAACAACTTGGGCTAGAGATAGAGCAGTTCTCAGGTTATGAAAACAATTGACCAGAATTTTGTTTTGCTGCTTTGCCACCCTAATAAAAGCCAGGTGTGGGAACTTCCGTTCATCAGCCTAGCTATATCCAACAGGAGTCCGCCCATCCTTCTATCCAGGGCCCTCCAGGTGTCAGGTAACAACCCCCGGGGCTACACAGGTTGGAGATGACAGGAGTTGCTTTTTGACATGTCTGGAGGGGGTAAAAAAAAGTGTGACTTTATGACTGTTTCCTCATTCTGAGCCACACAAAAGACTGGCAGATGAACTCCCTTTTCCTCACAAAGTATTCTTACCATTTTTTCTATTTTTTAGTTTTGTGGACATAGCCAATTCTGACCACATTTGCTGCTCTGGAACTTGATTATAATGTGACATGACCTGGATTATATGATCACTTTTGAGTTTGCAAGACCCCAGTCACACTCTGTGGATTCTACCCATTCTTTTGTAAATAAATTTTTCAAAGTGAATTATGAGGACATGGGGAAGAAAATATGTCCAGACTAAGACCCAGGATGATTGTAGTTTGATTTGCCAAACAGAACTTCTGGTGCCCTTTCTTTGCCTCCTGATTTGTTTTCAAACCAACAGAGTAGAAAAGGATGCCTAATTAGGAACAGGGAGCCCTGAATTCAAATCCCCCACTCAATTCTGAAGCTCACTAGCAGGCCTTAAGCTATTTTGCTCTCTCTCACCAGAACTGACTGCACAGATTTGCCATGAGAATAAAAAGCAGCAGAGCACCATATGCATCATACTCAGATGCTTCAAAGAAGAAGATTAAAATGTTATTGCTATTATGAATACCCCTTTTCCCCCTTTTTCAAAAGAAAAGACTAAAGAAAAGAAAGATGATAGTTTAGTTAACTACTAGAATAATCTTTAAGCCTCTGAAAGCTACCTTTGAACAACGGAAGAGGAGAGATGAGCCTTCTCTTCCCAACCATGTTTTGTCAGAGGTGTACTTTCATCTCACGTGATGCTGGCATTGTTTTACACAGGAAATCCTTCACTTCCCAAGAATGAAAAAAAGATTTGGGCTGTTATCCCTACCCATCACTCATCTAATTTTCAGATGGTTGTATAAGGTTTCCCTTTCACTGCTTTTAAGATCACACTAAGACCAGGCAGGTCAACCAAATAGGAAGTATCAGAAATATATGAAGATTATCCTATTAGGAAAGATTATGAAAGTTATGAAAGTAAAAGACTACAGCGCAAGCGTTTAGCTTCATGTTTTGCATTCCTATCTTGCCTACTAATACCAACAGCATAAAACCTTTTGGTTTATAATAGCATTCCAGTTTTAATCTCTCCCATTTCTTATGGGGACAGCATCCTGCAAGCTAAGTTCTAGTACTTAATTTCTTAGCTAGCAGACACATACAACCTCTAATGCTTCCAGAGGCCATGGAAATAAATTCCTGTAGTCCTTATATAAATCTGGGCAACATAGTATCTTCCCCATGTTTTGAATACAGTGCCCATAATTCTGTACCACTGAATCTGATTGGGGCTGATATAGTCCCAAACATCTGGAAGGAATCAGATTGCCTAATCTTGTCCTAAACACGTAGTGGGCAATTTGTGTCCTTCTACTTCCCATCATCCTCACTCAGCCAAGCCAATGATGGAAATCAAACATCTGGAAGCCAGATATTACTTGTTACTGTAGCATAGATAACACACCAGTACCAAATCTCTAAATTGGTTTTAATAAGCTTTAATGGCAGGCATTTTATTTGCCCTTTGCTTTTCCATATGGTTGTTGACTTGTACTACATAAGCCACTCTGGGAAGAGTAGAGAAGTTTCTAAAATAATCATGAGATTCATTATTTCTAATGATGCTTGGAGTAGTCTCTGCCAATGCCCTTCATTTTTAAATCACAAGAAAATGGATTAGATTAAACATTAGGAGGAATGTCCTGGTAGTGATAAACTGCTTCAAAAAATGGTGGACTCTACTTTGTTAGAAATTTTTAAAGTAGAACCAGAGTAGTCAACCACTGAGAACCTACTCATTGTACATTTCTTGAACTGGTAACTGCAATCCATTCCAGTTCTGTTATTCAATAATTTAAGAAATAAAAAAGCTAACATCAAGATTCCATATCCCACACCCTTAGTTTCTTCCTAGAAATAAAAGGGATCTGGACTGAGGGTAAATTTTAATTGATTTTACAAATTAAATAAATTGTAATTGTTCTATTCCAAATCATACAGAAAGTAACCTTAAACCGTTCTGTTATGGATTGGTTCAGAATTCAAAGAAGTCTGGCTTCAGTCCTAAATTGATCCGAGGAGGATCGATCAAGTCCATGGAATCTGAGATCCAATCCCTCATATTTCAATCACTGCAACTATCACTATGTACAGTATATGCTCTTCAATTCAGTTGAGAGTTGTCTAGTGGTTAAGGCAACAGGCTAGAAACCAGGAGACTGTGAGTTCTAGGGTGACCTTGGGCCTGTCACTCTCTCTCTCAGCCCTAGGAAGGAGCCAATGGCAAACCAGGAGACTGAGAGTTCTAGTCCCGCCTTAGGCATGAAAGCCGGCTGGGTGACCTTGGGCCAGTCCCTCTCTCTCAGCGCAACTCTGGAGGGTATTTTTTATCTACAATTATATACATTACAAGACTGGGGGCGTGGTTTGCAGGCAGGAGCCAATCACGTGGGCTGGGGGGCGGGGATCCCTGTTATTACTGTGTTGCGAAATGATGCATGTCTAAAAGGTGTGTCACCAACACGAAAAGTTTGGAAAGCTCTGGTCTAGTGGTTAAGGCAACAGGCTAGAAACCAGGAGACTGAGTGTTCTAGTCTCGCCTGAGGCATAAAAGCCGGCTGGGTGACCTTGGGCCTGTCACTCTCTCTCTGAGCCCTAGGAAGGAGCCAATGGCAAACCAGGAGACTGAGAGTTCTAGTCCCGCCTTAGGCATGAAAGCGGGCTGGGTGACCTTGGGCCAGTCCCTCTCTCTCAGCCCAACCCACCTCACAGGGTTGTTGTTGTGGGGAAAATAGGAGGAGGAAGGAGTATTTGGTATGTTCGCTGCCTTGAGTTATTTATAAAAATAATAAAGGCGGGATAGAAATTAAATAAATAAACAAAAACCTAGGCCAATTTTCTTCAACCTGGGATCTGACTCAGATATATTAACCTTGTCTGTGTGAAGTTGCCCATTCCAGTCCACTTCTGAGAGGTCATGTTATATTATATTTTAATATATATATTACATTCCTGTCCTCATCATGACTATCTGAAACACCCACCCAGTCTGAAAAGGAACCCAGCTGTCATTCGTAAAACAAAGCGGGCTCCTCACCCAGCCTCACCACAGACTTTACACAATGGAATAGGGCAATAAAGCTCTTGTGTTTGTCTTAGCAACAGCCTATGGGAAATGCCTCCCTTAGGACAGAGTCAGGCAACTTTCCCTTTGTTGAGAAAGAACATCTCCAGTCTTTAACTCTGACTTATTCTCCTTTCCCCCAGGGCAACAGATTACTTCTAATTGCCCTCCAAACCTGACACTCCAGTTATGCTTGATACACACCTCTGACCTGGGAGAGTCCTTTTCCTGCCAGCATGAAACTGCCGATTATACAGCTGCTTTGTATTCACATGTGTCTAAACCAAATTGCTGGCTAATATCCCTTTTCACGTCCTATCAAGTTTTGATGCTGTGAGGATATCATGTCATAGTGACTTGAAGAGTACTTGCCATTTTCTTCTTAGAAGAAGACCACCCAACTGAGGATCTGGACTGCTAGTAAGACTGTTCTCATGATAAGGAGAGTGTGCAGTCACCTGCTTTACCTGTCAGAACTTGCCATGGAGGTAATAATCAAAAGCAAACTCAGGTTAGAAAAAACAGAAAGTCAGCCCAGCATGTTTGTCAGACTTAACCATGGTCCCCAAGCCTCTAATCCAGTGTTTCCCAACTTCAGTGCCTTCCAGATACATGTGTATCAACTTCCCAAAATTTCATCAACACTATCTTGGAAATTTGGGGAGGTAAGCTCTACAGAAGTGGAGAGTGCCCAAGCTAGGGAAGCTGCTTGAATGCTGGTTTTCCATCTATGCTTCTGAAAAAATATACAGTAAGAAAGATAAAAGAAACTCTAAACATGCACCAAAATTAATACAGGTCCTACAGCAACATAAATTTATTTGGATAGTGGGAAGGGTCGTTTTAAATACCTTTTTGCTCTAAGAATATTTAAGATATTTACTATCCAATATTTATTCTTAATATCTGCCTTTTTCTTCCTATAAAGAAAGCTAAAAACTTTAATCACCCACATCAACATGGAATGGTCATGTTTTAAATAATGGATTGGGAAATCACATTCTGCCTCCAGAGCCATTTTTGAAGCCTTCAGAGGTAATCCAAAGCAAGAACTAGCAGCACAGTTCTTCCCATTTTGAATAAGAAATACCAATGCCTATAAGTTGCTTAACCAGATGCGAGAAGAAAAAACCACATCTCCCCACCTGGGGTAGAACCCAGAAAACCTCAATCCAATCCATATGCATTACATGGCACTTGGTATAATTACCTGATCCCTGCCCCCACAAACAATATTAATTAATTTAACTACTCACCCCAAGATGTCACGTTCTTGCTTAAAATGATCCAACTCTTACATCTCTAGATAGGAGACCAGGCTGAGAATCAAGTATAATACATATGAAAGCCTAAGAGTTTTCACAGCCAAAAAGGAAGAGGAGAGGAAAAGACAGAAAGAGGAATGACTTACTGAATTTATGCAACCTAGTTCCTTATTTAAAAGCCAGGGCAGAGAAAGCTTCCCTTCTCCACGGTAGCAAGATTGGATGCGCTCCTTGATCTTGTCTTTGATCTTCTTCAATGTGAAAAGGCAGAGAACAGATTCCTTTGGTGGCTTGACTCTGTTCTTCTGGCCCTGAGAGAAGATAGTGAAGAGAATGTCCTCCTGTTCTGAGATGCCCAGTTGCTTGGCCAAGGCCTTTCCAGGCTTACTGAGGTAAGCGTCCTGAATCAAGCGGTATTCAATGCCATCTCGAACACAACCAATGGGAAATTCCACATATGAGTAGAACTTGGGGTCATCCACGCATAGCCGGACAACTTTTGAGGTGAAAAACTGCTCTCCTGTAGAGTCGGGTGAGGTAAGCTGGGTGTCCAGCTGCAGTGTCAGGTAATAGACAAACTGCTCGCTACTGAAACTATAGATATAATAGATATCAAATGTGGGAAACTTGGAGAGCGTATCTGATGGGATCTTGAGCTGAGAGGAGACAAATTCATCTTGATAAACAAAGCCAAACATCTCTGCATTCTCTTCACTGTCCATCAGTTTACGGCTGGACAGAGTAGGGAAATACTCAGATTTTCCATCAATGGGAGTTCCAATGAAGAGCTTGTTTTGTCCATTCTGCACTTCAATTATGACACCAGACATTGTTCCTGACTCATTGACACTAGAGAGGTAGTGTTCCTTGCGGTGGTGCGGCTCACCCAACTTGAAGAGATCATCCAAGCGTAGGAACTGGCAGATACCTTGCGAAGCACTGCCGCAGGCTATCAGACGGTTCCCAGAGTAATCCACCAGCAGCAATTTATTGACATTGTTGGTACTGACTAGCCCATGTGGGCAAGACTGCACACTAGGTGGTGGGTAACACTTCTCATTGTCATCTACTGGACCTGTCACATGAGTGCGCATTTCTGTCAGATTGTTTGCAAGCTTATAGATCCGGTTGACAGCACCCACATATACTTCCCCCGTTTTGTTATGGACCACCAAGTGTGTCAAACTCCAGTCTGTGACCTGGAAAGTCATAAAAGGAGAGGAGGATTTGGGAGTGCCTTTTGCCAATGGCAGCCAAGCACTACCCAGAAGCAGCAGGGTCCAAATATTGACCGACAGATGGTGCTTTAGCCTCAGAAGCCACATGGTGGAAGAGTCACATCCAGCAATGCATTAATCTAACTATAAAATTAGCAAGAAGCAAACCAAAAGCCGGGGAGGGGTGGGGGGGAATTCCTGTGGACTGACTTCTCTTTTTTCCCTTGTTTCCAGATTCAGGACATTATGGGTGCTGGCATCCTACACGGCCCTGGAAGAAAATGCAAAAACAAGCAGGGTTAGACAAACAGTTGTGCCACTCAAAATGCAACAGCACAATAAAATCTCAGAGTTACAAACATCTCAGGAATGGAGGTGGTTCAGATAGCTGAAATATTCAGCTGTCTAGGAGAAGCATTGCATAGTATTTGTTCATCATTCTGCATTCTTCTCATTAAAGTTCCCATGACTGTTTTGTAAATTCACTACAGAAAGAAGCAGCTAAATTGTTCTGATGGCTGGTTTAAATGTTCTTTTTTTTCCCCAATGGAAGCAAAAGCCTTAGAAATATTAAATTTGAAATCCTGACACAAAGGGACTAATTTTACACCTTTTGAATTAAGAAAAAACAGAGGTGGAAAGTGAAGGTCTGTTTTTTTTTCCTTTTTAAATTTTTAAATGACTGGGATTAGATCTTTTCTTAACTTATTTTAACCCTTTCCTAACCTGTCCAGAAGGTTTTGTATATCCATATCATCCTCCTAGATGCTTACTATTTATATTACATTGCACTGCATTGCACTGCATTAGTATGATATCAATGTAGATTAGTTTTCTCATGGTTTTAAAATAGATAAAGGCAACAACATTGATTTCTCACAAAAGAATACTGGAAAATTTCCATACATATTTGTATGATGCAATAACTGAAACAAATCCATAATGCTCTAAGTTCGCTTAACGAAAAAGCCAGATTGTCTTTTAAGAAAACAATTAAATGGCTTTGTGTTATGGGTTAAAAAATAGAATAATACACATGATTACTTGAAAGTAATTCTCACTTTGTTCTTACAAACTTTGCATGAAGTGGTGAGACCTTGAAGAAGTAAGTAGATTATGAAAACTTTTAGGAATCAGCAGTCTTCCTGACCGTTCCCATTTTTAAGGTATATATTTCTGAATTTGCACCCCCTCTCCATGAGCAAATATGCCATTATTCATTACCTTCCCTCCCACCGCCATCAATTCTTCACACATACTGATACTTCCTGTTAGCTGCATAAAGCATGTATCTATGGACTTTGCCAACCTTTACCTTAATCTATTTTCCTCTACATACATGTTCAAAGACTCCGGCATGACACTTAAGAGGTGTTTGTAGGGAGCAACCTAAAAAAATGCAACTAGTACCTCTATGTTCAACATAATTAGAACTTAGTATTTGACTAAGACTGATCCATAGCCAGATGAATAAATTTTTATGTATTATGACATTTTAAGGTAAATTTTTCTACCCTTTAAAAAAACGTTTAGGAATCCACAAACTACATATCCCAATATGACAAAAATATATTGTGCATACTTTAAAATAGTATCAAAGATATTCTTCTTCTTCTTCTTCTTCTTCTTCTTCTTCTTCTATTATTATGATGATGATGATGATGATGATGATGATGATGATGATGAGAGCCAGTTTGGTCTAGTGCACAGCTTTCCAAACTGTGTGTTATGACACACTACTGTGTCGCCTGAAGTGTCCTGGTGTGTCGCGCGGTGTTGGGATTGTGCCTGGGGCCGAGGGTGTGAGGGCACGCGCGCCCAGCGGTCCAGGTGAGGAAGCGACGGGGACCGTGAGGGGGAAAAAAGCGGGATCGGCGGGAACAGGAGGAGGAGGAGGGAGGGGGAGCGGGCACTCCACTGAGGAGGCAGCTCGGCCCCGCCCCCGTGCACCTGTGCGGATGTGCGGGGCGGGGCCTGAGGCAAGGGAGGAGGAGAGGGCTGAGTCGCCCCGTCTTGCGCCGCACATGGTGAAGGCGAAGTCGGCTGTGCGTCTGTTTTCAATGGGGGCAAATAGAAGAGATGCCCCATGTTGGAAGCGCGATGCTGGTGGATCTCCCCTTTCAGGGGTCGTTCGCTCGGCACAGGCAGCCTGCTCGCGCTGAGCCCTTTTTCAGATTTCGTGCCACCCGCTGAGCCCCTGGTGGGCGGCTGGGCGCATCATGGGAACAGACGAGTGGACCCCTGGGCCTAACCGTGCTTGGCATGCCATGCACAGGCCTTTCTGTCACCTGGTGGAGGGGCGTTGTGTGAGTACCTCTCTTGCGTGTCAAGACCTCATGGGGAGCGACTTTTCTGTGACCTGGTAGAAGGGTGTTGTGTGAGCATGGCTCTTGCATGTCGGGACCCCATGGGATGCAAGGAGGGGTGAGGAAACCACTCTTCCCTTTGGTGGCCTTACAGAGGGGTTACCTATACGCCAAGGAGAGCGCCCTTCCCCTTCCAAAATGCCAGCCCAGAGCCTTACCAAGCATTGGATGCAGTTTTCCCATCCTCTGGCAGTGTTTCTCAACCTTGGCCACTTTCAGATGTGTGGACTTCAAATCCCAGAATTCCCCAGCCAGCCTTGCTGGGTAGGGAATTCTGGGAGTTGAAGTCCTCATATCTGAAAGTGACCAAGATTGAAAAACACTGCTCTGGCATCTACCTTGGATCCATGACCTCCCCATCAAGCACATCTGGAGGGTATTTTTTATCTACAATTATATACATTACAAGACCGGGGGCGTGGTTTGCAGGCAGGAGCCAATCACGTGGGCTGGGGGGCGGGGACCCCTGCTATTACTGTGTTGCGAAATGATGCATGTCTAAAAGGTGTGTCACCAACATGAAAAGTTTGGAAAGCTCTGGTCTAGTGGTTAAGGCAACAGGCTAGAAACCAGGAGACAGAGTTCTAGTCCCGCCTGAGGCATGAAAGCCGGCTGGGTGACCTCGGGCCAGTCATTCTCTCTCAGCCCAACTCACCTCACAGGGTTGTTGTTGTGGTTAAAAGAGGAGGAGGAAGGAGTATTAGGTACGTTCGCCACCTTGAGTTATTTATAAAAATAATAAAGGCAGGATAGAAAATAAATAAATAAATAAATAAATAATTATTTGTTTCCTTGTACTCAGTTATTTTTTCAAACTTTGACCATTATGTAGCAGTGCCAATGTCTTCTCCACTCAACCATGTCTGGCAAGCTATAGAAGATTGCTTTTAACGTCTTTAAGATTTTCCCATCTCCCAGGCAAATGATTCTCATTCTTATAACAAAAGGCAGCCTTGGGCTTATCCTAGATTTTGCACATACCTCAAAACCACAGAAGTAGCCTTCAGGCAGAGGAATGAAAGGCGGCGGGTGGGGGTAGGGGAAGCCACATTACTCATTCCCTCAACTATACCATTCCAAGCACTCAAGAGCAATAGCAAGTTTTTATATTATTATTATTATTATTATTATTATTATTATTATTATTATTATTCACAAAAGTAGGAAGTGAGCTTGTCCTTCCTCCCAAGGCATGTCAAAAAATACTCCCAACGACTTGTAGAATGCACATACTGGAGCAAACAATAGTCAGTTTTTGAAACATTCTCCTGCAATGTCATTCTACCACTGTGGGATTTTTAAAAATAATCCTGAAGAAAACAATCAACCAATAAAGCATCAATTCTGAGCCATCTTGCTAGCATAATCAGTAGCCTAATTATCCAAAGCTGGATTCTTCCTAAGTATCAAACCCATGAACATGACCAAAAATCTGGATTCCCTCCTTCTCCAGGGCTTAGTATACACTGAAGCTCACACCCTTTGCTTTCCTATTAGCTACAGTTCTCTCTGAATGCCAGACGATATGGGGAGCGGAATGGACCAATCTGTTATTCCACTCTCTGAAACTGAAGAGATTGCTGTGCTAGGCATCCAGAGTTAGGGTCAGAAAGAAGGAAGTCAGAGGGTTGAAAGAGAGAGAAGGAACTCTCAGCAACTGCAAGAGAAAGCAGTGCTGATGAATGGGAAAGAAAAGGGCAATTGGCAAAGCAGTGGAAGGGTTACGGGCTTTCTCCAGCATTGGGTCGCTCCATTGGGGGAAGAGCAGGGGGCTGTTGCAAAAGGATAAGTAGGAGTGCAACGGTTTAATCTATTGTGCACCACCAACATTCGGCACTGCATCAGTAAGTCTGTTTGACACTAGCCTTTTCAATGGGCTCTCAGTGCCACAACAAAGAGTTTGAGGGGGGAAAGCATAATCTCCTAGTTGCGTATTTATGATCTAAGACTTGAGTGCCTCACACAGAAGGAAGTTCTTACAGTTTAGTTACTGAATCATTATTTCTACAATCTTGCCTGAATCTACACTGATGCACCTGATTTTTCAGTGGAAAGCTTTACCACAGAATTCAGGACCTCCACTTCCACAGTCAGATTAGTATTAGTAATTTAATATATTCAGATGAGCATTAGTAAAACATAAAATCCATCTGTCCTTTTTAAACACAAGCATACCGAGAACTGGTCTGATTCCCAGTACCATGGCTCTTCAAACATCTGTTCTTCAACTAGCCATTAGGCCACATGCCATCTTGACAATATAAATGGGGTTGATGTTGGATGGGCCACGGAGGCTGAATGACTTGCCATTCATACACTGAGAATGCAAAGCTTAAAGTAGGGTCTGGGCTCAACCTTGCTTTGTTTTGACTATAAAGGGAAGAGAGCTTGTCAAAATAGCAATCAACCCATTTCACTAGCAACACTGAGAAAAGCCCTCTGCTTATCTCTCAGGCATTCAGCTCCATCCCAAGAAATTGCTGATCCTGGGGGGAAAGCCCAAGAGCCCTTCTCCCACAGAGAATCCTGGTTCTATAGAGAGAAACTTGGGGAAAAAAGAGAAGGTTTTCTGGTTTTTTCTCTTGCCCGTTACCAGGAAGCTCACATACAAATAGCGAAAATGTTCACTCCATTTCACCATTTACCTAATTGGACTTCAATGTGCTAAGTGGTTAGCCATTAAAGAGATTTTACTTTTTGTAAAGATAGAAAGCAAAAACAGAGAGACCATCACAAAGAGAGAAGCAAACTGTGACAATCTGCAAAGAGAGAGCCTGGCTGTTTTAAGAGATTTCATTTTCAGCTCTGACGTAGGTAGGGCTTACCCTATGAATCAGAATTATTCCATTCCCATTTGAGTTTTGCCCCTACTCTCTGTCAAATAGGGGGCAAATCTGTAGCTTCCCCAAAATGTTGTAGCATACCCCACATTACCAAGTTTCCCCCAAAGAAGGAAAGGTATGGCTATGTCTGATGTGTGTATGACAATCCATACACAGTACCATTAGTTTTACTGAGAGGGAGTTTAATTTGGATTTTATTTCACTGATATTTTTACGAAGATTATGAGCTGCCTCTAGCAAACTGAAAGTAACAGATGAATAATGTATATATAACAAATAAATAACAGTGTGCATATGTGTGTACCTGCAACTCCATTTTCCTCTAAAGTTACATAGAAGCAGCAACATGCTGACATCTTGTTTGGGCTTTTATTGTAGCTTCTCAAACTGTTGATTGTCATTTGACTATTGAGACTGATATTCTGGGATTAATTTCAAAGGCAGCAGCCTTTAATTTCAAAGGTCAGCCTTTCCAGCCTAGCACCCTGTAGAAGTGAATTCTTGGGCAGAACGGCCAAAACATATAAGAGGCCCCAGTTGGAGAAGAATGGTCTAGAGCACTGTTTTTCAACCTTGGCAACTCTAAGATGTCTGGACTTCAGCTCCCAGAATTCCCCAGCCAGCCATGCCAGCTAGGGAATTCTGGGAGTTGAAGTCCAGACATCTTAAAGTTGCCAAGGTTGTTCAGAGTTGATTTGTTTAGTTCTTGGGTGTTCTTTGAGTTTGCTTCTCTTCCTGCTAATCTTTCAATACCAGGCTAGATAACATCATCTGATGATGTTACCTAGCCCAGTGTTTCTTAACCTTGATGACTTTAAGATGTATGGACTTCAGCTCCCAGAATTCCCCAGCCAGCCATGCCAGCTAGGGAATTCTGGGAGTTGAAGTCCAGACATCTTAAAGTTGCCAAGGTTGAGAAACACTGGTCTAGAGACACTCAACAAGAGCCCCTGCCTTCCCCACCATAATCTTTTCCTTTCAAAAGCTATCCTTCTATTGTTGCACGCATACCCAGAGAACCATAATGCAAGCAGGGCATCACTTTCAAAGGTCAGGCCTTCCAGTTGAGAATGGCTAAACTAAGACGACCGAGGTAACAAGGATACAGTCATAAGGGAGGGATTTGTACTTCAGACTTGCAAAGAGATCTCCTAAAACCTATTTTCCACTCTCCATCCCACTTCACTCCTGTTCTTTTATTTACACAAATTGCTACAGAGAAGGATTGCCTCCAGCAGAGGAGGAGCTCATTTAACAGCAGCCAAAGATTTATAGACATCTACAGTAAAAATGATCAGAATCATTTGTCACTCTGGAACAGTCAGAAATGGAGCACATTCCTCTACAGCCTACAATGACAGATGCTTGCTGCAAAAACTCTAATAGTAAAATTCCTTCTTTTTCCTTTGCACCCTTAAAGGGTATACGGAACAACCAAGTGACATCCTCAACCACATTAGATCCCATTTCCAAACAATTAAAGAGAGCAAAGCAGCTGCCCCTCATCCAGAACTGATCACCATGACCTCAGCTAGTTTATCTGTATTATCCTTACATCTCACCCCTTTCCCCCAGAACTCAGGAGAGCATTCAGCATTCCAGAGACTTCCCCAAAACTTTCCAGAGGCTTTTTCCAGAAATCTTCCCCACCAATGATCAGCTGAACCTTGTTTTCCTTACCTAATATTTCAAGCTACAGAGCCACACCAGGCCTTTGTCCCATTGTATTGCAAAACAGCGCAGAGCCTAAATTCTCAAAGCAGCATCTCTTTTAAGAATTCTTTCCTAATTCCTTGTACACACGCCACAATTTTGCACACCACCACTCAGCCCACACAGAGGCAGGTAATTGTGGGCACAAAGAATTTTAGCTTTTCTACATTGGTTACACAATGGCCACCACAAGTGGCCATATTCATATGCTCAGATTTTTCATTCTTTCCCATTGAAACAAGTGAACCTTTCAACACCGAGCAAAGCTGCCCCAAAAGAGTACCTAGAAGCTGGAATTGATATACATTTCAACAACTAGATTGCTGATGAAAGCCTAGACTTTTAACCATTAAAAAAAAGAGGGGGGGGAAAAACACTGCATCAGCTGCATTGCCTCTTCACTCTTCCACTCCCTGTTCAAGGTGCCATTTAAACAGTTTAAGGCTGGCGTATCTCAAAACTGTTTTCTCCTGAGGGTATGTATTTATGCACCATGGTAATCAGGAGAGGCTTTGTTAAGTGCCTTGCTGTCTCTTAGTGCCGGGATGTAGGACTGGGCCTTCTCTGCAGCACAACATAAAAAGGAGTAAACAAGCTTTGGGGAATGGGAAGGCTACGAAAGCCCACATTACTTATTTACTGGTTCTCTGCCTTGGTCTTTGGGCAAGTCCTCAAGGTGGCTAACAAAATTTAAAAAGAAAACAAAAGCAGAATGTTAAAAAAAATAGTAACATACATTAAGACTTACACCAAAATAACACAGATCCCTAACATGGGACATCTTTACAAGGGCCTCTCCTGCAGGGTTTAACAGCCAAACAGCTCCATGATGGGAGAGGCAGCCCCTTAATCAGAACCTAAATCCGTACACACCTTTCAGAACAGCCCCCATATAATCTTTGTGCCTTGCATTAGTTAGTAGTGGAGCTGCCACATTTGCACCCATTTGCCTACTTGCACCAACTGACACTTCCAGATTTTTTTTTATGCAGGGTAGCCCCATATAGAATTTCAATGTCCCTTGTGGACAAAGTTGATGGCAGTGCTGGGAGAAATAGGCAGTGGGCCCGCTCTAATGCATACCTGCACATGCACACGCTTGCTCTGGCTCTCTCCCTATATAAAGGATGAGATCTGTAATTGCAAGGGAACAATGTCTGCCTCTTGCAGTCCAGCTGAGAGCCAATCAGCTGGGAGGCCGGGAAACCGGGCAGGATCCTGGGGCTCTGTAGGTCATATCAAAGGCTGCCACAAGCAGAGTGGCATTCACTCACGTGCTAGAGACCTGGCAGGCTACCTCACTCCATGCGTTTAGGCAGCCCAGCGGCCCAAATGACCTTCTCCAAGCCTGCTCGTTTTTCAGTAATGATCCCGGGCTTTGAAGGTTTTTGCTGTTTGAAGCTTTTTATGCTAGTGCCACTGCTGACTTTTTGTAAAGCTTTGATTTAAACCAAAAAGAAATGTGTTTTGATATGGTTTTGTTCTCTGAGGTTCCTAATTTAAAGCAGACAATGCAAGATAAGAATTAACTAAGCACATTTCTTATTTGGCCTCCCTTGAAGCCCACATTTTCGTTTGATTTTTAATTAGTAGAAACATCTACTACTTCTTGTCTATTAGTGAAACTCCCTTGGCCAACTTCAGGCCACATTTCATCAACATCAGCCATCACCTGTTCAACTCATCTGTTCCCCACCCCACTGCACCCCACTGCACCCCACCCCCATAACATCCAAGCCAACATAGCTTGCGCGCTGAGGTCACGCTGCTCCGTGTTTCCTGCACACCTGTTCTGTTGTCAGCTGCCAGCAATGTGAGTCTGGGGACCAGAAAAATGTAGGCGATTGTGTTACGCAGGGCAAGGGCTCCACATGGCAACAGCCAGGCGTTTGCCCTCACATCAGATCCCGCTCTTTGCGTGTAAGCAGGCCAGCTATTTTATGCTGGGGGGGGCAAGGAGGGGGTAGACTGCAGACCCAAGTGCCAGATCCAGTCTGCCCGCTCCTGTGTGGCATTTAGGCGTTTTAAGGTCCCATTAGCCACAGGGCAACAATGGGCGCTTTTAAAATAATAACAATAACAACAGCAGCTGAGTGAACAGGTGATCCTCCCTGAGACAGCAGCAGAGGAGGATTAACCTTTCCTTCCCACCGTAGTGCAATCCTAACAAAAATAACATCCTTGCGGCTACAAAGCAACTGGGCTTAGTGAGAGTCCCGCTGGCCCCCAAAGCACCTTTTTGAACAATCTTAATTGCCATACAAGAAAGCTAAGCCCAGAAACAGCAGCAGCAGGTTTTGAAAGAACAGGGACATGAGAAAGATCAAAGTACGGAGATGGGGTAATGTCGAAAGAGATTTCGCTAGTGCCACAGCGGCCCCCTAAATCCCCATCCTGTAAAATGCGGCTGCAAAGGAAAAACGTCCTTCATCTGTCTCACTCAGCGCTTGGATGATATAAAATAGAAGTGGTGATCCAAATCAGAGTGGCCTCATTTTAAACACACCTTGCACACTGGAAGTGCTCTTTAAATGGGCAGGTAATGAGCACCAGGGAAAAATAGTTGTCCTACATACAGCCTGATCTGACATAAAGACCAAGGCAAGGCAGGGGAGCTGCCACCACCACCCCTGGCTTGGTTCCATTTCTCAGTCAGGGTACCCAAGAAAATCCTCCTGCAGGCCTCAAATGGGGAAAACTCCCAAATGGGAGTGGCAGCAACTGGGGGGAAAAAATAACCTCCAGCAACTCCCCTACTCCATGAGGACTATGTGACAAACATCTCAGTGGAACACAACAACATCACCGTCTGTCTAGGATCCTTGCTTGGGGGAGGGGGGAGAAGGTTGCCTTTGCAAGAAAGAAGAAAATACTAATTTTTATTAGCCTGATCTGGCTGGCGTATAGAAAGTCATAGTACAGTCCTCATGCATAAAAGGGCACGGTTCTAAAGTGTTTGTGTGTTTCGGAATATTCTATTTATTTAGCTAAGGGCGGGGGGGGGGAAGCCCCATCCCGGTAGAGAAAACCCTTAATAGCAGCAGTGTTTGACCTAGGGGCAACAGCCTCATTGGCACAAGCGGCCCTGACCACAAACCCAAGCTCCAGCTGACCTATGAGAAGCCTCTCTGCATGCAATCCCAGGGTGAGGATCTTGCAGGCTTCCTTCTGTACCTCGCCTCCGTCCTTGAATTTCAGCAGGCTTCCTAAGTGTAACACCCTGACCCAGTACAAGGCCATATGAAGCAGGGACCTTGGTCTGACTGATGCAAACACCCGGAACCAGAACCTGCACAAGAAGAATTTGATCCAGTGGTAGGAAGCTAAGGAGTGTAACTGGCAAAGCCCTTTGCGAGATATAAGAAGATTTTAGAATAAACAGAAACATCAGCCCGAGAGAGAAAGAGAAAGAGAAAGAGAAAGAGAAAGAGAAAGAGAAAGAGAAAGAGAAAGAGAAAGAGAGAGAGAGAGAGAGAGAGAGAGAGAGAGAGAGAGAAGAAAGAATACATACAGACATTCCTTCTTCTTCCAACTTTGCACATCTGACACCATATATTTCCCATTATCAGAGCAGGAAGTTTACGACCAGCAAGCAGCACAGGAAAAACCAAATTGCAGTCTTTTAACAGCATCCTGAGCGCTGCATTCCTGTTAACTCCTTTCTGGCTCTCTGGCACACAGAGTAGTAAATCAAGCACACCCTTGGCTTGCATTCCAGAGAGTAACTGCAATTTTAACCAGCCCACAGAACTCTCCCTAGCTGAACAGGTGCCAGGTTGACATTCTGCTTGCCATTGGTTTCATGTACAGATTTCCCAATTTTATTCCCATGCAAAACACCAATTCCCTCACAAACTGCCAGGCAATTCTTGCCCAGGACTTTGATCACAAATCTGCCCACTAACACAATAAACATGAGCCTCAAGGCAATTGGGTGGTACATATAATCATCCCAACATTCAGGATAGGTTTGGGAAAGGGAGCTAAACTGCAAGGAGGCGAGGCAATTGGCTACAAGTCTCACAAGACCCTTGGCTTCTAAGTACTGTATGCAGATCCACTTGAGTGATAGGCAAGCTGTGTGACACTGTGTGACACTGGCATCAGTGTCCAAATAAAGCAGACACATCTGTGCAATTCAAGCACCAAGTGGCAAGAACATTTATGGGATCAGCCATGGACTCCATGGCTGGATCCTGTCCAGAAATAGCACTTTCACTCCTTGTAGCAACAGATCTGGGTACCACTGGGGAAGGAACCTGCAGCTAATCAAGACACATTACTACTCCCAACTCGCAAGGTAGTAACATTCAATGTATTATTCAAGTATTAACACATGGACTATACAGTCCAGCTAGATCTGGCTCACTGAGGGCCATGACTGGAGAATCAGAATACACTAACCTGTTGACTAGGCATGGGTAAAATGCCAATCTCTCAATGTTTATGCCTGTTCAAACCAAATCCCCTTTCCTGCCTATCAGCAGCAGCAGGTGACACTATTATCCCTGGCCTACGTATGCAGAAATCTTTCAGTGACCTCAGTCAAGTGGCTGTCTTCCCGCAACATGCTAAATCACTTAAATGAACCGTGGTTTAGTGAAATAGTCCAACTGCTCAGGATCCCATGATACCCTGAACCTAACCACACTGGCTAAGTTTGCATTAGCCACTGAGCCACAAGCAAGCCTAATACATTTTATACAAGCGTGTTGTTCTAACTCTGGAAAGCTGTGCCAGCAGCTCATTTTCCATAACGTGTCTCATTTCCACCCCAATTTGTCCTCTATCAATTTAGCACAGATTGTTAAACCTCTAGGAAAGCTGAACAATTCAACTGCTATGCTATAACAGCCATTCTTCCACATTATAGACAAAGAGAGAGAATAGTCTGCAAGGCTACAACCTCCTGGGCCTCTAAAGTATGTTTAAAAACTGCTCCCATGAGCCTAGCTGACTTTGCCTGATTTCAAAAAAGGCTAACCAGATGAGTCTTGATAGTGCTTGGATAGGAGACTACCAGAATTCTGAGAGCTGTAGGCTAGATTGCAACATTGGAAAAACACCCTAGAGGATGACAATGCCAAACCACTTCCATACTGTGGCCAAGAAAAATGCATGGAGGTATTCACACAGTCACCTGGAACTAAACTCACCTCGAGAGTCTTAATGATACAACCGTTATCACAAAGCCTCCAACTCAAGAAATTTTTACTTCACTGTTAGCGTTCTCCACTGCTAATTTAAAGGAGAACCATCCTTGTTTATCGACCATATGACTCACAACTTTGGAAGAGGGCCTTTGAGGCCATCTCATCCCATAATTGGTTCCACTTGCAAACTACTCTTACAGCTAAGAGCTTTTATTTATTTATTTATTTTCCCTAATGACCTTGTGTACGGTAAAGAAAAGATGAACATATGCAGCTTCTTCTGTCTAGTTGCTACCAAGATGGGGGAAGTTGTATCTGATCTTCTTTCTGTTGTAATGAAGCAATGAAATGATATGATAGTAGTTGTATTTCTGAGAGCCACTGGGCTCAGAGAGCCACTGGGTAAATTACTTTAACACTGGAGAAGGGTTGGACCAGCAGGCAGTATCTCAGGCTCTCAGGAGCCAAACAGCCCAATCCATAGGGAGAAGCACCCCAAAGTGATCTAGAGAAGCAAAGAACATTAAAATCAGGAAGGCAGCTGGACTAGGAAATTAGGAGGGATGGGTTAGGGAAAAGAAAGCTGCAAGCTTGACTGATATTACAGCAGCCTTCAGCAAGCTGGCACAATCCAGGGGCGTTGCAACCACAAATTCCAGAACTCCAACTTATCATGGTGTTTGACTTTGGAGAGTTACAGATCTCAACACATCTAGAGGTTACCAAACTTTCACAAACTTTCTCAACCATCCAGTGATACTGAAGTGCCATGTCAGTCCCTTCTGATTACCATTTTTTGTTAAGCTATAATATGAATCGGCACACACTTCAGAGCTCTCTTGCCTTTAAATCTAAATCACTCTCTAATGCAGTGTTTCTCAACCTTAGCAACTTTAAGCTGTGTGGACTTGGCTGGGGAATTCTGGGAGTTGAAGTCTACACAGCTTAAAGTTGCTAAGGTTGAGAAACACTGCCCTAATGCATTAAGTGGCAATGGCAGTCATGCAAATCCTTTTTCCTGCAGCAAAGACTACAACAAAACCCAAAGATCACAACTTTCTCCCACCAGAGGTGTTGGATTACAACTCCCAGAATTCTCAACCAGAATCACGAGCTGGCTGCAAACTCTGACAACAGTAATCCAACGCATTTGGAAAGTGGAAGGCTAGAGAAAGCTACCCTGTAGCAAAGTTTGTTAGAAAATGTCTGTCCCCCTATTTTCAAATGTAAACATAGTTCTGAAACAAAAAGCGAATGACTCATTAAAACAACGTCTCTCTTGTTTTCTTTCTTTCATCTGCCTGCTTCATACCTCAGGCTAATTCTTCTGAAGTCTCATGCACACTGTCCCTTGTACGAACCCCTCATCCTCATTTGCTGATGCAGGGCAATCTGCACACAAAATCTCAAAGAATTTATAATCTAGATCTGACCACCCATCCCCAAAAGATTAAAAAAAAAATTTTTTTAAGGGGGGTTAGAAAGTGCAAGAAATATCACTGCTTAAGCCAACAAGAAGTGAGAAATCAATCTCACATAAAAAGAATGATTAAAAAATTCTGTGGAAGGGAGGCATATTTCTTTGGCAGAATTTGCTGGTTCTTTTCTTTAATGTAGTTGCAGACTATGATTGTTTAAACAAGAAGTCATAGCTATAGAAGTTGAAGTTAGTAGAGACAAAAACAATTATTGGGCAAAGCCAGCTGAAAAGTATAGATTCTTTAGAAAGGAAGAGAAAACTGGAAGACATGAAAGAAAAAAATGAGAACCGGGGAGGAAAACTAGATATAATACTGTATAGGGAGTGCTCTTTGCATTCATGACTCCCAAGTAGTTCCTGCACAAATACAAAAGATGGGATTACCAACATATTTGAAGGTGAATTCACCTTCCCATTCAAGCATAACTCTGGTGGCTTCAAAGAGATGTCCATGTAGTTTTGTGGGCAATAATATGGAAATGGTTTGTCATTACCTTTTTCAACATCCTAGTCTAAACTACAATGTGGGGATTTCCTGATGGTCTCTTGTCCAAATATTAACCAGATCCAATCCTGCTTAGCTTTTCAAGATAAGTCAGCTAGTTGCTGAACCAAGCTAAGGAAAAATCTCTGAGCCTTCCTTAAAGAAACAAGCAGATTTCTAACTCTCAAGGTTACACTCTACTGAATCTCGGGAACCTGGTGGCATTTGGAAAGGATCTGAGTTCTCTTTACCGATACTTACCTTGCATATTTCTTTCTCTTCCCATTTCTTCTCCTTCACCCCATCCTTTTTTTCTGGCGTTATTTTGCTACTGAGTTAAGGGGGGGGGAGCAAATCTACCAACAGTAATCTGGATTTAATTTTTAAAGCTGTTTTTTAAAAACCGTATCACATGAGCCATCAGCAGCACCTTACATCCAGACAAGCCCAATGACCTCAGCCAATCCAAGCTATGGAAAAGCTTGCCTAAATTATCTCAGCAGGGTCAGGTCTGGTTAGCAGTTGGGAGACTATCAGAGGTGTAGGCTAGACCAGGAAGCTGAGAAATACCCAAGAAAGGGAATGGCAAACCACCACAGGAGTGTTTCCAAGCAAACTAGGTGGACATGAAGTTGCCAGGAGCTTTGACTCTAAGGAGACTTTACCTTACCCTCACAATTAGCATTTGTATTACAAGTGAGGAACCTTTGATCCACATGCTCTGGTATCCATTCTTCAGTTTACATTACACCAATTAGACTTAGCAAAAGCCTTCCAGCATACCAAGGTGAACGGCTTTTTAAAGGGCTACAGTTTCTTGTTTACAAGGCTACAGCGGGAAAGGATAAGTTTACCATTCTCCTTTAACATGTTGCAACACTCCCCCATGATGTCTCTGTACAGCAATGAGATTTGAATAAAACCTTTTCTTGAAATCAGTGAAAGAAGGTTTTTTCCAAATCCAGTTGCCATATGGGGAAAAATCTGTGGGAAGGCCCTGTCACAGCCAGGAAGAGAAGGGTTAATCTCCTCCCTATAGGTTGTGACACCTCCTAATAAATCTGAACTGCCAAAGCTTTCTCTATTGGCTCCTGTGGAAAGCTTCAGCCAAGCATAATTGCAGTATGGATCAGTGATTGGGGGTACAGCTGTGGACAGCTAGTGCTGCTTTCATTCTTGGGGGGAAAGCCTTTTTTCCCAAGCTTAATGGCAATTGCGGGGAGGAGGTGTGAGATGGAATGAATAGGGGTATTATATGCTGGATGAGTGTATGAATAATTATGTAGGCCTCCCTTGGAGTCACAGGGTAGAACCTGCAGGTCAGTCAATGACAAGGGGAAAAGAGAGCCAAGGCAAGGTTGCATTGTATAATATTTCTAGGCATTAAAGAACATGCACACCCCTTTACCTGAATTATATCAGTATGAAAGAGAACTTCACATTCCTTCAGGATTGTCATTAAAGAGCAGGTTCCTAAAACCTCTGACTGTATCATTCTTAATACCTCTCTGGAGCCACTAAAAGAACAGCAGAAGGTTGATAGCATTTTGCTGCATTTTAGTTGGGAATGATTTGGAGCTGCTCAGATCTAGAGTGTATTAAGTGATGAAAAAAGTCCTGCACAGACAGAAAGACTGGGAAGGGTTGTATTAGAGTATAAGGACACCTGATCAACATAATTTTGCTTCCAGCTCATAAAACATCAAAACTGATGTAAGAGACTTCCTCTCACAGCTTGTTTTTTTCCCCAAGGCCAGTTTTCAACCCACAACAGCAAACCATACAGCTTACATATTAAGTCAGATGCACTCAAAATGGACACAGCCCCAGTGGGCGTTTGGTTGGAGATTACAAAGCAGAGAATACAACATCTAGTTGGAAATTATGAAATGTCATGTTGTACACCAAAATGATTCTTATGGAAGAATGAGGGCAAGGTGTTAACATTGGTAACTGTAATTCTTTATCTATTCTTGCAGTAAAGAAAATAGCAGAATAAATTATTTCTGAACAAGTGCAGGTGAAGTTTTATTTTTCCCATCTTTTTCCTCAGTGGTCTCCCATCCCAGGCCCAAATTTACTTAGCTTCAGTATCATCTGATCATAAAAATCTTACAATAAAGATTGGAACATTAACCAAAAACCACAGTCCCTACATCTTCCCCACTGGGTACAGGTCACTGCGCATACAGGTGGCATTTAAAAAATAACAACAGCATGATTCCATCTTAGCATCATAAACCAAACCTGGGAACATTTACTGGGTAACATCACCTTCAGAAGCTGCACCCCCAGATTTACTGCACCCTCTGCCTGAAAGCCCCATTCCCACTTGCCAGCTAGGCATGTGTACTTGCCAACAGGAAGTCAGTTCTCTCCACAAACATGGCCACCATGGTTACAGGACTTCGCAAACCCTCTAGGCAGACGCCTTGGAGCTGAGCCCAGGTCTGCAATGGACTGCATTATATATTCTTAAAAAGGACAAAATAAATAAATAAACTTTGCCCAAAGCATTTGGATGCAGCATGGCAATTCAGAGAGCAAAGCAAAGAGGCCTAAAAATACATTCCATTCTTCTAGCAGGGCAAAAAAGTAAACAGTGCCAAACTTCCTAAGAGGAAAGCGGAGGATGGGGGGCGGCAGGGAGGAGAGGGACAGAGTCTGACTCAGACAGCAATGCTACAACGGATGCGGCAGCTCCTTGAGAAGCAGAGGAAGACAACACAGAAGAACACTGAAATCAAAGAAGGCTGAAACCCAAATGGAAGAAAGTGTGTGTCTGGGCCTGCACTTGTCTGACACAATCGTAAGAAATGTGCAGTAAGAAATGGGACATCAGACGGCAATCTGGCCACATGGCTTGCAGAACCAATAATCTCCCTTTCACCCCAGGCTAGAAAGGAAATCTGCTGGGAGCTCCACCTTTAAAAATGGCCGAGAGAGACTTCTTTCAAACACAGGTCACAGCTGTTCTATGAACTGCATTGGCTAAGACTGCTGCCTTGCTGCAGCCACTATACCCACAAACTTCCAAAGAGCCTTATTTTTAAACCTGAAAAGCCACTGGACTTGCCTTCCTAATGCCTGGATCCCAGTCTTCTCCTAATAAAGGTGGTAGAAAAAGCTACTCACCAGTCTTGCCCTTCTATTCCCTCTTTGAAACTCAAAAGAGAACCCAGAGTACTAAAAGCCGCTTGTGACTCTTCAAGCAGAGCTAAATAGTTTGGTGCCTACGTAATGTTTTCAAATCTCTTGACCACACTTAAGTTATCTAGAGTGACCCTCATGCTCCTCCCTTTCTTCCACCCTTGGGGTTTGCCTCTCCTCCCTTCTCCCCCTTAAATTTCTTCTTCCTTTCCCTTCTGAGCAAGAACTACATCCATGCTAAGCCATATTTAAGCAATAGTAGCTGTGCTGGCTGTGAGGAAAAACATCTCAAAATTCCATAGCGACAATGTCTTTGAAACACCCGCCAAAGGTTTATACTATTTGCAGGCTTTAGATTTTCTTAGAAACTTTCTTCAGGCACCAGGTTTGAAAGGCAAGAAAAGACAGATTGCGGGAGAGGCTGTATCTTACAGTTTCTATCATAAAGGAAATGAAAGTCTCTCTACAAATGGAGTCATATCAGGTACAGAGGGGTGTTAGATACAAATGTACACTTCCCAAATGTAGACATCATTTAAGGTTTCAAATCAGAAACAGAATGGAAAGCCTAGATACAAGTTGATTTAAATCTTGTAAGAAACCAATAGTCCTTGATTTGGCCCGGATTCAAAATTTATGGTATGAAATCCACAACCACCTTGAAATTTGCTAGTCTCTGATATGTATTGATCTGAAGACGTTGCTTTGTTAACTCTTTCAGATACAGTAGCAAAGTGAAGCAAAGAGAATGAGACATGATCTAGAACAACACACCTTCATTTAAAGACTTCCTCTATAATCTAAATATTGTGATTTATATTCTATTCAATCTAGAAGCCTTTCCTGTCCCTTTCCAGTTGAATATTTATCAAATACTGAAGCACTGGTTCAGAAGTTATAACCGCTGCTTACTTCCTCCTTCCCTGCCACTTTAGCAATACAAGAAAAGCCAAGCCTCTGAATATGAAGACAAAACAATACTGCATGTGAACATCATGTTTAGACTAAGAAATAAGATGCTCAGAAGATGTCATGATACTGTGTTGTGATTCATTTGCTCCAAATGAAAGCATCAATGGCAACTCATCCGCAAGGGCGCTATTCAGCTTAATTAACAGTCACAGCATTATTATTGTTGTTGTTATTGCTATTAATATAGCTTTTGTCTAGATGGCTCTTTTCAGAGTAGCAAAACAAAAATGTCAGGTTCCTTGCACAGGGGACAGGGAGGGTACGGGAAGATTAAAAAGCCAGCAGGAAGACTGGGAGATGTAAGTGTAGCAAGGGATGAATTTCGAGTAAATGCAGTTGCTTTTTTTAGACTTCATTTTGGTTGCCACAGATGAGAATTATCTGGTGACCCGTTCTGCCCAGTGACTCAAAGTGTTTATTAATGTTTATCACAAGGAACTTTGCAACAACTCTGTTGTGTGCATCACTAGTGCCGTTAGAACCTCAGAAAGCAAACGTTGAGATGGAGTTCTTTCCAAGAGGTTGAATGTTTGAGCAGTAACTCATTTCAAAGTCTTCAGGATCCAAGGTTAAGCTAAGGCAAGATTCGCACAAAAATCACAGTAAAATAATGGAAATAAGCCATAAGCAGAATCTTTATCTTTTCAGATACTTTCTACCTTCCATGTGCTCAGAGCCAACTCTAAAGCAGCTCCACCTTGCTTTTTTACTGTGATTCCAGAAAGGCTATTCTTGAACCATCTCCCCACTACATTCACAAAATCGTACAAAAGATCCAATGACATTTTGCTCCTATCTGTAACTCTCCCATCTTCAATCATTTTTCATTTTGGAGAAAACCCATTACGAAAAATATGTAATAACTGAGCAATGTTTTTTGACTGGCAGCATTGGAAGCTCTCCAACAAGGAGCACACCCGACTAAAAGCATATACTGGTGCTAGAAAAAAGAAACTGCTAGCAAGAAACAACTTAATCTTGCTGTTTAACTCAATGTACTTCCATTTGCAGATTCTCCCTCAATGGCCTATCAAAATCCGTCACTAGATATTAGCAAAACATTTCTGTCAGTTGCACTCATAGAAGAAAGTGTGTTTTTCAGAGCAGCATTAGCATTATTATTGATGTACATATTGGCAGGGTTAACACTCTGAGCTAAGTCATAATGCGGTTTGCTTGATTTCAGCTTAATGGGTTATCTGAACCAGGCCATTATAAGCTCTGGTTAATGACTTAGTTTACACTTACCAGAGTGAGTTGTTCATGAAAATGTAGTATAGAGCTATCTCTCACCAATGAGAGATTCATATCATTCACAGTAGATATGAACATTGCCTAATCTAAACCACTCTATCATACAAAGAAAGCTTGTTGCTAACCCAGAAACTCAGCACCACCTGGGAGCATCCAAAAGTATAGGAAGTTAGAACACTATTTAAATGGTGTTTGGAAGCATCAGAAAGGAAACAGAAAACGGAACCAAGCGTACATCATATGCTGACTAAGCAGCAAAATGGCTAGCTTTACTTATGAAATCTTGCGAAGTCTTAGGACGAAGCAGTATTTAAATTGATGTAATAAATAAATCAAATAAAAAGTCTATGTAAATTGGTACATAAAGGTGAGTCTGGATGGACAAATATGCAGACCGTCCTGTGATTTAAGGACAGAGGGACCAGAGATGTCGTTTGGTTTAGATTTACAGAGGCCTTGGACTTCTGCTTCCTGGACAATGCAGCACCTCAAGTGAACAAAGTTTACAACTCCAACTATCAACACCACATTTGGGGAGAAGGAGGGAGGAGACAGAAAGAAAAACTCTCTGAGATGAAATAAAAGCTATTCCATAGAATTTTAAAAGGGCATGACGAAAAGATTCCTAATCTCCTACTTCATTATTTATTTATTTATTTATTTATATGTTAACTTGTATTACCGCTCCATCTCCCCCGAGGGGGACTCTGGGCGGTTTACAGTACAACAATTTAAAATCTTTAAAAGTAACTACAATTTAAAATACATTACAAAACTAATACATTAAATATAAAAATCCAATAGGCGATAGATTATCCAAGAAACAAAGGGGCCTCTCAGAGCCACAAGAGAAAGTGAGAAAGAAATTACATGGCATGGGTCCAGGTTACCTGAGGGACCATCTCATCCCCATGACCCCATCTGTAAAAGAATTTCATCTGGCGGGGTCCAGGAAGCGGGCCTTCTCTGCAGTGGCCCCCGCCCTCTGGAACACTCTGCCCTCAGGGGTGAGACAGGCCCCATCGCTCCTGGCCTTCCGGAAGAACCTGAAGACTTGGCTCTGCCGTCTCGCTTGGGGCGGGAAGGGGAGTAGTTATTCCTGGGGGTGGCTGGCGCCTTAGAGCTCTCCTCACTGATTAAGATCTTTTTTAGCCACTTGGATTTTATATTTATTCTTACTTTTATATTTATATTTGGAAATAGTGTATTTATATTTTAGATGTTTTTATCTCTGTTGTTTTAAAGTGTTTGCTATTGTAAACCACCCAGAGTCCCCCTTTTCTGGGGGAGATGGGCGGTGGCAAAATTTGAAAAATAATAAATAAATAAATAAATAAATAAATAAATAAATAAATAGCTAACTAACTAACTAACTAACTAACTAACTAACTAACGTTCCAAATGGAGAAGAGACCTCAGTTACTGAATAGAGTTTATAGGTAATCTTGCACCAAATGAAAACATGAAGAGAGATATATCCTCAGACTACAGTACTTCTAAAAAGTTTACTCAGCATACAGACTCCTTTAAGTAAATATTCTGTTGATACATCATGGTATATAGGAACTGGTACCCTGAGCCTTTGTTTCTTGACAGTGGCTTGTTGAGTTTGGTTCCAAATATGATTTCCAATAATGGTTAAAAGCAAATGTACTTAACTATAAGCTTTAACCATGATTAAGGCCAGGGCAAATTGGTGAGGGAAAACATGCCATCTGTGGCTAGCTCCTTATCTATCACGCATGGATCAGCATCTCTGCACCTTCAACAGCTTTATCTTACTACTACTCTATACAGGCATGATACGATGATTCTTTTGACTTCTTCAGAAACAAAGTCTAATATCAAGCAATAACAGTGCAATAGAGTCATTTAAACCTGCTGTTATAATTAGAACTGTAATATCCATGATCCAGTAAGGCATAGCTTTCCAAACTGTGTGTCGCGACACACTACTGTGTCGCCCGCGGGGCCCAGGTGTGCCGCACGAAAACCCGGAAGCGCTGATGGCGCGGCAGTCTGCGCGGCAGCAGCGGTGGGCCATCAGCGCTTCCAGGTTTTCGTGCGGCACACCAGGACACTGCTGCTGCCACCGCCACGCATGAAAACCCAAAAGCGCCGCGGTAGTGGCGGGCGAAAACCCGGAAGAGCCGCCGCTGTGGCAGCGCACAAAAACCCAGAAGTGCCACGCTGGTGGCGCTTCCGGGTTTTCGCACGCCGCCATTGGTGTCTCGCCAGCTGAAAAGTTTGGAAAGCCCTGCAGTAAGGCATGACAAAGGTAGCTGTGTGATTTGATAAGTAAGAAAAATGTATGATTTTTCATCCTCAACCCACATTCATTAATGAGCAAATAAGGGGCAGTAGGTCTAACTTTCAGACCACAGGTTCTCGGGATCCCAGATACATTTATTATATAATTTAGCTGGTAAATCACTATTTCATAATGTACCAACTGATGTATAGAAGCAGATTTATGGGAAAAATCTTTAAATGTTATTTATTTATTTATCACATTTATATCCCGCCCATCTCCCTCACAAGGAGGGACCCTGGGCGGTTAAATGTTAAAGATGTTAATGTAATGCTGAACTATATACCATAGCTTTGGAATTTGACTGTTTATCAGGAATTATGGTCGTATTGACCATAATTAGGGGATGGCTAAAAGAATTATATTGAGAAATTGGAAAAAGTGATATTGTTCCAGATGTCAAAGAATAATTGTCAGAAACGTGTGATCTATCTGTTTTGGTAAAGGCAGTTTTTTCTACGAATCAAAGGATGTTACTATGTCAGAGATTTTGGGATATCTTACAATAATATTTTGTATTGTTCATAATATACAAGTGAATTCATAAACCAGTGACTATTGATAAGTGTAAAATATAAGGTAGATTTCTTTTTTATTTTCTTTCTTAATTATATTTTAACTGTTTTCTTTTCTTTTTAAGATTAAAGATTGTCTTGTTAATTGTGCATGTATAAACTATATAAATCAATAGCATTTTTTAAAAAAACTAACCTCTTCAAAATACTCCATTTCTTATTGTAAACCCCGTTTCCCTTTCCAAAGATGAGAAAGCCCCGTCAGAGAACTCAACCAAGGCTTGTGCTACAGGCAGCTTCTCTTTTGAATCAGGGGCTGTCTAGCAGTTTCATTCAGAGCTGAAACCTTTTCCCTGCACATTCCACCGTCTGTCGGGTATCCCACAGGGAGTCACCCTTTGGTCCCATGATGTGATCGGCAGAGAAAATCTCTCTTCCACCTTGTCTTTGGTATTCACTACCCATTCAGGAGGTCATTTGTACAGATATCCCAAAGCTCAGAGCTGGAAAAGGGCTGAGAGAAAGAGGGCTAAACAGGGAACTCATGAGAGGCCCTTTCATTGCTCAAGAGAAGGAACACAAGTCATGAGCTGGGAAGCTGATCCCATCATAGGCTGGAAGAAACAACGCTCATCTTACAAATGAAGCTTCACTTCCTGGTTGATGTAACCTTTCATCTGGAAATTCCACCACCCCGCAACAAACATATTTATTCCTTTTAATCCTTTTAAAGCTTTATAGCCGCTTTATTGCCTATGCATGCAATCCCATCACCTGATTACAATTTTTAAAACTCAAAATTAAGAGTTTTAATTTAAAATTTAATTCAAAATTAAGAGTTTCGCTACTGGCAAAACGTTAGGAACCAAATCTGCCAGAACACGGCCACACAGCCCGAAAAACACACAACCACCATCAAAATTAAGAAATAATTTTAAAAATACATTGCTTTAAAACACACAATAATCATCAAGCAACGCTGAAAGAAGGGCCCTTGAGGAACATGGTCAGGCTGTGGTTGAGAAATAAATGAGACATAATGCCAGGTCTTTGCTTGGTGCTGAAATAATGCCGGTGCCAGCCTGGTTCCAGGGAGCGGGCACTCCAAACCTGGGGTGCCGCCATGAAGAAGGCCCTCTCCTGTATCCCCCCTGCAATCCTTGCATCTTTTGCTGAGACAGACCCACATCCAACACGGTACAGCAGGAATCCAAACAGGAGATTACCAGAGCAGGGACTACAATGGCCAGGCTGTCCTATCCAGGAAGGGTCACAATCAGCAGACTAAACACAATGCACTCCAGACCACTAATACTTCCTGAGCCTCAAATGACATAGATTAACCCAGGAGTAAACCACAGCTTTGCACCTACTCCTACAAGGGGAATACAACCCACACAGAGTCGGAGACCTACTTGATTCTCAGAGCTCTGAACAGCCAAATCTACTGAGGCTCTGTTTGGTCATGTCAGAGTTCAGCAGACCTCTGCCATTCAGCTCGACAGGGATGTGGATTAAGGGTAGTTAAAAACTGAGGCAGGGGAGAGAACCGCGGCGAAGGGAAAGCCACCAGCAACGATGTGTGAACTCAACAGCTCCAGGAAGGACTGTCTGAGCACCCGGGGACCTGCAGGTTACACGTGTCGACAAACATGGACAATGGGGAGGGGACGTTTAAATATACTGTAATCTGCCATGCTTAGCCTTTCAAGTCTTTGTTCGTGTTAAGCCTCCATGCACCGGAATAAACCCTTTTGCTTCTTAGAAATATCACGTCTGTTGTTTACTCAAGAGAAAGGGGTTTTAGGGCATCAGAGAGGAGCACCTTACAGGTCAGGATTCAGCTTCAGTATTGAGTCTCTTGTGCTCATCTGACTCAAGTGAATCAGTGCCAATCCCAAATTGGTAACAGCTTTCCCCGCAAAGCCTTATCTGAAAGATTTTTATCAGCCCTATTAACAGAATAAATACATTAACAGAAAGCGAGGGGCCAGCTTGCTTTGCAACCATTTGGCTACAGAAATAGACTCTATTAAATGTTTTCCAGTAGCAAGAATTAAGAGATTTCACGCACTGCTTTTGATACTGCACCCAGGAATCTATACGTAACCTTATGATGGACTACACAATCCTATGCAACCAGGCCACCCTTACAGCACAAGTGGGCCACCTGGTTTCTGTTCCATGCTACACTTCCTCAGAGATAATCAGCTGGGGACAACATGCCTTGGGTGAGGCAATATTCCCTTCCTTTCTAACAGCCAGTTTTTTTCTCTTCCAGATATCCGGTTTCTTTTTCTTTCCAATATCCTATTTTCTATTTCCTCCACAGCAAAAACAGAAAGTTGCCAGGACAGAGCCATCTGACTCCTGCCAGAGGTCTCTAATGATCACCCGCAGAGGACTTTTGAAATTGGCCAAGGGCCACCCATGGCCCAGAGTATGCACTGCTCGCCCTGTCCTACCAATAACCCCTACAGCAATGAAGAAATTTACTATGTGGAATCACATAGCAAAAGGACCCCGCTGCCAAACACCAAATAAATGTTGATACAGAGCAGAAGTTAATACTGTCACATCAATACAAGTTGCTTGAGGCTCCCTCAAATTCATTGATTAACAAAAAAAGCACATTCTGAAACATCACCTTAGTAAGACAAAATACTGCAGCATGTAGCCAAATACAAAATACATTTAAGTCTAAAATGACATACTTCTGGCTTTTAATCCTCAAAAGTGTCTGTAAGTCTTGCAGAGAGATGAGAGATAGAGAGATAGAGATAGAGATAGAGATAGAGATAGAGATAGAGATAGAGATAGAGATAGAGAGAGATGAGAGATGAGAGATGAGAGATGAGAGATGAGAGAGAGATAGGCCTTGCACGTTCCAAACATCTTCTTCCCTCTGAATCTGATGCACTGCACAGCCTAATATTTATATTCCATTGTTTTCTATAAAGTTCTGGGAAGCACGTGTCCCCAAAATAATCCTGTGGTGTTACGCTAGTGCCCTAAAGTAGTGTTAGCTACTTAAGGCCCACCAGTTGGGCTTTCAATCCAAAGAATTTTCCCAACCAATTTGAAAATTTAAAAGTCAAGTCTCCTTGGAGTTCTGCTCACCTCCTGGTGACTTTATGGACATTGTTTTGGCAACAGTAAGGAAGTGGTTTACCACTGCCAGGTTCTGAGATTCTTTTTTTTAATCTCCCATCCCTGGTGTATCCTGAATGTCTCCTCATTCAAGTATTAGCCAAAATTAACTCTGCTAGCTTCCCAGACTAAAAGTCAACCAGGTTCCGTGATAACCCAGACTCTAGATGGTACCTCATTCTGTCATAAAACCAATAATAATAATAATAATAATAATAATAATAATAATAATAATAATAATATAGTCTGCTCTTAATCCAATTTGTTATAGATAAAAGAAAATTTGATGTATAAGAGCACTTTTACTATAAAGAAGATGACTAATAAAAAGCTGTATCAGGAAAGGAAAATTTAGGATTCTATTTCTTCTGTCAAAGAAAGAGGCACATGCTCCCTGGCCATCTGGTCTCTTTTCCATTACTCCAGAGTCACAGATGCTAATTTTTCCAGAAGTCACTGTGGTGTCCATACATAGATAATGACCAGAGATACAGTAAGTTTAGGATAACCCTTCTACAGAGCTGATAGCTTTGTTCCCCCAATCATAGGCAGCATTTTCGCACTGCTCTATGGTGCTCTGAAACTGCACTCACTCTACCCTCCTTGAACCAATCAGTAGGCTCTCCCATTCGCCAATCGGAGATGTCCCCCCCCAAAAAAAAAAACCTTCCTGTTTTTTTCTTGCTGCAATTTCATTTTGAAGGAAAAGATTTTTTAAAAGCAAGTGATCACTATGCAATGACAGCACAGTAAGGATTTTTGATTCTATGTCTTTTTTCATCAGAATCCCCATTTTGCCAAGTGCAATCGCAAGTACTGTTTGGCTGTACTAACTTTCCTAGAATTAATGCAAAAACGATATGGATATTCATGTACATTTCTCCTAACGTTCACATTTTTGTATACACTTTCTCCACTTTCTGCATGCATTTTTTCCATAGTAAAGCTACTTTTGTTGGTTTGTTTGCAGTCATTGACCAGCAAAGTAGCTACAACACTAAAACAACACATAAAGGTAAAGGTAAAACAATGGTGAAAAATCCTATTGACAACTTAAAAAGGTAAAGGTTCCCCCCGCACATCTGTGCAGTCGTGTCCGACTCTAGGGGCCAGTGCTCATCTCTGTTTGTTAGCTGAAGAACCAGCGTTGTCCGAAGATGCTTCCACGGTCATGTGGCCGGCGTGACGCGCGCGGAACGCTGTTATCTTCCCACCGAAGTGGCACCTATTCATCTACTTGCATTTGCATGCTTTCGAATTGCTAGGTTGGCAAGAGCTGGGGCTAGTGCGGGAGCTCACTCCGTCACGCAGGGCTAGGGATTCGAACTGCCAATCTTGCGACCTTCCGATCGACAAGCCTGGCGCCTTAACCGCTGAAGGCTCAAATACAATAGGAGCAATAAAACCACCATACAGACCTGTCAATTAAAATTTACACGTATAAGAAGTAAACAAAATAGAACAAAGCAAAACAAAATAGATAAAACAAAAGAAGATTAAAAGAATAAAAGGGCTTCCTAGTGACATCGTTCCAAGATTAAGACACCTTAAGCCTTCTTATGGCAATGGCTGCCGATAAAAACGTGGCAACTCTGTACAGGAGAGAAAAGGGGAAGCTATTCAGAAACGTTTCTCATCATCCAGAGGGCAAACACACATGAATTTGTGATCTGTGAGAAAATAGCATCACTTGGGTTTTGTTGGGATGCTGCACACTAGACCACAGGCATATGAGACAAACAGTGACATAACAATGATAGAACAGAAAATCTCGGCTATGGACTAGTGAGACATCCTTTATTTCCATCCGACATACTATTCTTTCTTGAGCAACTTTGCAGTCTTCTTCTACAATCACCGCAGTTATATTTAGACTGTAGAATCTTCGTGCCAGATCATTAAAAGAAATCTTTATATCATAGGAAACTGACAATTTTATTGGCCCAGTAAGAATAAACAAATAATTAAAGAGAAAGAAAAGGAAAGAATTTAATACTGGGCAATTCATGCAGAAGCATCTGCCATGGGTCATCATTTTGCTGTGACTTCAGGACCTTTGCTCAGTATCCATTTGAGATTTAATTTCAGAGCTCATCCCAGCGGCTCAGGCAGCAAGGTTTGTGTTCGTGCCGTATGCTCTTTTTGTCTTAGCAGAAGTACAATACGCAACAAATTACTCAGGTAGGTTTCCACTACGATGGCAATGCTGAATGCCTACAGAATGCAAAGAGTCATTAAGATGATTCTGACTGCTTAGGTAAGCCATAGGTGATTCCTCTCAGGAGACACGGGGCATACTTGCCAAGACATGCTAAATCTACAGATGCACACAGAGCCAATCTAGAGAGGCAGCTTGCGTGAATACCCCGTGGGAAGATGGCAAATGAAAAAAACTGGCAGCTGCTGTGCAAAAGGAAACTTTTTGGCACTCAAAGCAGCAGGGTGTACCACGTGTCTGCCTCCCAAATTTACTAGCCCTTCTGGTTCTTTTGTAAGCGGCTTCAACCCTGACCTTTGGGGCTGCTGTAACCTCTAGCCGCCTCTAGCAGACCTATCATTTCTCCGTCTCCTTCCTACCCTTCCGTTCTCAATAGGACTCTGCACCTTGTGACATAAATCATACTCCGGTCAATAGCCATGGCCATCTTCCTGTCATTTTCAGTTCCTGTAAACTTCAACAAGAAAATGGAAAGGGGGAAAGGAGCACTAGAAAGCAAAGCAATAGCCAGCAAGAGCTGCTGTCACTGGTAATGCTTAAAAAAAAAGGATGGTGCCCCCACTGAATGGAAACAGGATTACTTAGTTCCAAGTTCATGCACATGAAGATATGTGATTTCTAAAGAACAGTTATTCCAAAATCATTGGCTCCTCTCTGACTTGTGAACCTTTTCAAGGAATGCTAGGGTCTTCAATACGACCATATGTATGCAAATCACATTATCATCATCAGGATACAAAGCTAACAGTGAAGTAGTCATGCCGAGGATTATGGGTACTGAATTGCTTATATGCAACGCATTCACCTCATACAGAAGGAGCTTTGGGTGGGTGTGTCTAACAGAGTGAGATGGCTTTGTTGAAATGACTGCGCTGTTGTGTTTTCATATTTTACAGCTTTGTCTGTTAGTCACTAGGATAAAAGTAGAGCAGGATACATAATGTGTAGAAACAAATTAAATGCAATTATCCAACAGCACATTTCTTCATAAAAATTATTTAGGAACATATTCCACTTTTTTTATAGATGTATCTGCACAAATAAAATGGTGGGAAAGATACATTTGATAACCAATTATTAAATACACAAATACCATGTAGACTAGAGACTCATTATATATATTCATTATACTGGTGAGGATTGTAACCAAAGCCCCTTTGCATCACCAGAACCCAAGGCACTAACTGGGTTCATAAAACCAAAGAAGTGTGGGCATTTTTTGGGCCTCTGAGGGCCACAGTGATGTAACTTGGGGACATGAAAGTATTTAAGAAACAAAATGCACAGAGGCTCAACACACCTATTTTGCAACCCGTGGGGGGCTAAACATTGCATTCTGTCCCTGAAAATTGGCAATTTTGCTGCCCAAAGTTAGCAGCACATCTGGGGGTTGCTTCAGTAGACAGATGCAGTCCACAGTTTGCCTTTGTCAAGCCATCCTGTGGTTGGATTTGGGTTTAGTATGCCACGTGAACCCAGTCACTGTTTTATTTTTTTTAATAACATGGTTAAACATATCATGGCCTAGTTTGACATACAACCACATTCACAGAAAACAGAACCTACCCGGAGAGGGAATTTAAACTGGAGTAATGTTACTACAAAAGGGGCGTGGTGGCTCAGCGGGTAAGACGCCAGGCTTGTTGATCGGAAGATCGCAAGTTCGGAGGTTTGAATCCCTAGCCCTGCATGCGGAGTGAACTCCCGCACTAGCTCCAGCTCTTGCCAACCTAGCAATTTGAAAGCATGCAAATGCAAGTAGATTAATAGGTACCACTTCGGTGGGTAGGTAACAGCGTTCCGCGCACATCATGCGGCCACATGACCATGGAAGAGTCTTCAGACAACGCTGGCTCTTCGGCTAACAAACGGAGATGAGCACCGGCCCCTAGAGTCGGACACGACTGCACAAATGTGCAGGGGGAACCTTTACCTTTACCTTAATGTTACTACACTGGCAACAAATAGTGCTATAGAAGCCCTTCACAAGGGTAAAACACAAGAGGGGAGAGGGAGTGCCAGCCTTGGCTGAAATCAAGCTTCATCTTATTTGGAAACTAAACAGTCAACTGTTTGAGGTCCCCAGAAAATTCTTCAGTATGGAGAATATATAAAAATATATTCAATTTTTGCCTATTTGATACATGAAACTCTTTTTTTTAATAAGAATTTTTATTAAGTTTAAAACAAAGATAAAAACTACAAAGAAACTACAAAAAAGACAAAAGAAAAAAAAGTGAAAAAACAGAAAATGAAAAAAGATTTTTGGAGAGATTACAAGATGATTTCAGACTTTCAACAACAAGAATATTCAGCAATTTCCATAATTAATCCCTTACTCTAACTTTAACCCAAATCACATTATTTCTATAAATCATTCCATAAACACATAATAAAAATCACTTAAAACAATTGCTTTCCCATTATATGTAAAGAGAAATAAACAAATGTATAAACCTCTAAATCAACTTCCCTCCCCCCCCAAAGGAACCGTTTATTAAATATTTCCTTCCTATCAATATTCTATATATTTCTGGCCACTATAATAAAAATCAAATTATAAAAACATTTAAATTATCTACTTTTATACTTAATACTATAGCAAACTTAACCCTATTAACCCTAAAACCAAACACTTATTCTTATACCTCATAAATCTTTAAAAAATAAACCATTAAAAAAATGAAATCATATAAGCCTTAATGTCAATCCAAATACATATTCTTAATTTCTATAAAAAAAAATCAAGCAAACTTTAAATAATTAAAGAAAAATTCAATCATACAAGCCTTAATATCAGTCCAAATGCATATTCTTAATTTCTTATCCTACATCAAAATATTCCAGAGTATTTACTTGTCTCCATCTTGCGCCTAAGGCATTTTTCATAATAAAATTAAAGTTAGACAATCCAACTGCCCCCCTGAAAAGAAAATCAAATTCCTCGATAGAAATCTTCCCATACAACACAGCTTCGTTCTCATAACAATCCTTCAGAAAAAAAACTTGGACAGTATCTTGCAAGTTAAAGTTTAACTCCTTCTTCACTAAAGTATGTTTGTCGCCTGCCATTTCTTGAAAGAGATTATTCTCCCTGTCAGGAAAAAAATCCCCCTCTTGATAAACTTCTTCATCCCTTCGCAGAACACCTTCAGCCAGCTGACACATTTTAGCACTGATATTTTCTACAGTATCCCGAATATCTTGCATAATGGCTTGGCGAGAGATACATGAAACTCTAAAGGACAAAACAGAATTGTAGGCTCTAGAAAGCAAACTACTGTAGACGTGAACAATATTTTGATTTTTTTCCCCCAGTAGCACGCTAGTTCAAAGTATAGGCTGTCATAGAAGAGGATTAGATATATATTTTTTAACTGTTTGTAAGCAGCCCAGAGTCATATATATATGACGGGTGGCTACATAAATTGGGAAAGAAAGAAAATGAATGAATGAATGAATGAATGAATGAATGAATGAATGAATGAATGAATAAATAAATAAATAAATAAATAAATAAATAAGAATAGAATCATACAAGAAAAGGAAAAGAACACTCCCGTGGGTGCAACCAGGACAACCATTTCCATATCGTGTTCCTATGGGAGGGTGTCAGCCAGGACACTATTCTAAATGATATAGTGCAACCTTTCATGGCATTTGTGTACTAATTTAATTTAATGTATTGGATTTCGAGGCTACCCAACTCCAAAAAGACTCTGGGTGGCTTACAATATTTAAAAGAATAAAAAAGGTAAAGGTTCCCCCCGCACAGTTGTGCCCGACTCTCGGGGCCGGTGCTCATCTCCATTTGTTAGCCGAAGAGCCAGCGTTGTCCGAAGACGCTTCCGTGGTCACGTGGCCAGCATGACGCACGTGGAACGCTGTTACCTACCCACCAAAGTGGTACCTATTCATCTACTTGCATTTGCATGCTTTCGAACTGCTAGGTTGGCAAGAGCTGGGGCGAGTGCGGGAGCTCACTCCGTCACGTGGGGCTAGGGATTCGAACCTCCGAACTTGCGATCTTCCAATTGACAAGCCTGGCATCTTACCCGCTGAGCCACCACACCCCTATATTTAAAAGAATAAAAAAGGTAAAGGTTCCCCCCGCACAGTTGTACCTGACTCTTGGGGCCGGTGCTCATCTCCATTTGTTAGCCGAAGAGCCAGCGTTGTCCGAAGATGCTTCCGCGGTCACGTGGCCGACATGACGCACGTGGAACGCTGTTACCTACCCACCAAAGTGGTACCTATTAATCTACTTGCATTTGCATGCTTTCGAATTGCTAGGTTGGCAAGAGCTGGGGCTAGTGCGGGAGCTCACTCCGTCACACAGGGCTAGGGATTCGAACCTCCGAACTTGCGATCTTCCGATCGAATACACAGTTTAAATAGACATGACTGCCCAGACAAAATCACATAAATAACATCCAGACAAACACTGATGGGCTCCACAAACACCCTAACCCCAGGCCTGGAAACAGAGCCAGGTCTTAAGGGCTTTCTGGAATGTTTGGAGACTGGGAACCCTATGTATCTCGGGGGGGGGGGATGCTGTTCCAGAAGGCAGGGGCCGAGACAGAGAAGGCACGCTTCCTTGGTCCCACAAGATGGCAATATTTAATGGAGGGGACCTGGAGCACACTCACTCTGCCCAAGAGTACCAGACAGGCAGAAACCACCAGAGACAGGTGATCCCTCAAATAACTAGGCCCTATGCCATGAAGGGCTTTATAACTGATAACCGGCACTTGAATTGCTCCTGGAATCCAGAGGGTAACCAATGCAGCTCACACAGCAGCTATGACAGACGGGCATAACAAGGAGCTTCCGTCACTCCCCATGCCACTTGGAAGACCAGCTGTTGCTTCCAGTAATCCAGTTGTGAGGTGACTAGGGCATAAGTGACCATCTGAAGGGCCTCCCAATTGTGGAAAGGGCACAATTTTAAACTAATTGTGACATGAACATACTTTGAGGCTGTGCTCTCCATACAAACAACAGCGTGGGGGAGGAGTCAATCCTTAGAACCCTTAGAACTCACTGACAGTTGCTGAATTATCCATTCAGTCCTGTAAGGATTGCCTCTACTGTTTCAGACCCTATTTCACTGACGGAAACTATTATTTTTTTCCAAACTGATGACAAGTTTATTATAATCACAGGTTCCATCAGTGAAATAGGATGCATATAAAATTTTTTAAAATATTACAACCCATTTAGCAATGATCAGATTTACCCAAATAACAGAATGAACCATTTTACACCACTGAATGTTAGTCCAGGCAAAAAAAAAATCTCATCCAGAAAAGAGCCATCAGTGGTATAATTGTGTCTACAGCCCAATATTGCTAACAGTTTTATTTTCAAAAGAGGAAATGAAAACTGAAACGATCTACAATAGGCCAGGAGCAAATTCAGAAGGCACTTGGTGTGAGAACCTGGTTGCAACTATGCCTTTTGAGCTCCCGTTACTGCCCGATAGCCCCATGTATACCATCTTACTTAATTACAGTACTTGTTTGTAAAACTGGTGTGTTGCCCTTTAAACCTCAGTTTTCCCCAGACAGCTTATAGCCCATTAAAACTGTACCATGTGATTTCCATCCTGGAAGAAAGGCAAAACACAAATGCTATAATAAATAGCATGCAGAAACAGACAATTCCCAGGTAAAAAGAATACTACAGTATAGAGAAAGCATGCGGCTATCATGTTTCCTTGCAAATCAGTATCAATCTGTTATCTAAGGCTCCTTTGTAGAAGATGACCACTTAAGTCCAATGTTCATAATATCTAAGAGGAAGATCTGCTTTAGCCCAGCCAGGTCTCCCCACATGCAAAGCAGCAGTCGGCACTCTAAGAGTCCTGCTAGAGGGGTCCTATTTCCCAGTGGCACACTTGTGGGCTTCTGAGCTCTTTGCATGAATAAGTAGTTTTGCTTTCACTGGCAGCTTTGGCCTGGAAAGGGTAGACACCATATACGTCGCTTCAGAATGTCAGTGGTAGTCCCGAACCTGCCGTGCGCATGGAATTAAAAAATAAATCTGCACAGAAACAGCTGCAGTGTGATTCATACAATCCAGCTTTTATAACACCACAATTTCAAATACATATTTACATTACACATTAACCTGATGCCAAAAAAGTTTGCTTCCAATTAACTGTGCTTAAGATCTCAGCATGCCAAAGTTTCTGAGAGATACAGCCTTTAATTATTATTCTATTAGGAATCAGGCTTTAATCCTAAATAAAGGTGCATTAGCTGCTTACAGCTGATTTATTCTGTCAAAATTGTATCCTGGCCTTTCTGCAAGAGTGGCAATAAGGTTCTCCCACCCCATGTTCATTTCCTAAACCGTCCTGTGATGTAAGCTAAGCTAAGAAGTAGTAGATGCTTCCAAGTCAACTGCTGAGATTCAGAGTGCAGAATCAGAACTTCGTCCTTCCAGTCTCAAGTGTTCTAACCATTACACCATGCTGGCTCCAGAAATCCAAGAACTTGCAGAACAATTTCATGTAGCTCAAGAATGTATGTATGTTCAGTCTATATTTTCTGCCCAAAATTTGGAAACATCTGCTGGGTGTGGCCCTCCCGATGTTGCCAAACTTTAGCTTCCCAAAGCTGCAGAATGGCCACCAGGGAAGAATGCTGGGAGGGTATCTCAGGAACACCTAATGCGGGACGAATCGCTCACTTCTGTCCCAACATGTTTCACTATCTTCCCAATTTAGGGGGGAGAAACATGCAAGTACGATACATTGGCCGACTAACCATTCTTGTGTTCTCTATCCTGCCGGGTTATGGGAATCTCGTTTTAGCACTTAACCAGCCCTCTGGTTTACAAAACTGTGTTATATTTGAGAATCAAGGACAATGAATCAGATAAGACCTTTACTTGCTTGGCTTGTTCTCCATCTTTTAATTTTTAAGTTATGTATGAATATTTTTTTAATCAATGTAACTTTTCATATATGAAAACACCAGTTACAGAAAAAGTACTGACAGGAAGATTCACAAATGATTACCTGTGAATTGGAGGGTTGATAAGAATAGAAGCATTAAATGACTGCCAACACCACTGCTGCAAAGGCTTGATGTCTTTAAAGACTGGGCCGAAGACTAAGAGCTGTTATCCTGGTGAAGGTAACCCCTAGGTAAGGTCTAAGAAAGCTTCACTTCTTCCCTTCCCCTTCCCCTTCCCCTTCCCCTTCCCCTTCCCCCTCCCCTCCCCTTCCCTGTCCAGGTACCTCTTCCCTTGCCTCATCACGTTCAATTTCTTTCCACCTTTTCTCTTTCCTTCTCCTTTTTTGGAGTGTGGCTTCTGGTAGCTGATACAAATGTATATGTATGCATAGCTGCACAAAAAATACAGCAGAAGGTAGGCATTGCAAGGAAGTTTTGTTTTTTTATTCTTTCTATTCTTGCAATAGTTTTAAATTTGGGGTCATCCTCCTTTCAGATAAACATTGTAAATGCAACACATTTGCCGACTGCTGCTTGGCATTCAATATACTTACAAAAATAATTGTGGAAACTGGGTAAATAAAAAGCTAATTAATCCACTGTCCTCCATCTCGTGAACCATTTTGGACCTCAAAACGGAAGTGTCTGCCAGGTTCCAAGTCTTGCAACTAGCAGCCCCTTCACATTTTGCAAAATGGGGATTTTATGATTTCAAGCAAATCAAGTGCAGATGTGAGAGCCAGCTTAAGCTTCCTGTCATCTACCAGCAACCCTATGGAATATGCAGGACTTGAGGCATGTAAAAGAGCCCTGTGAACACGAGGGTTAAACATTCACTTCCCATCAGCCACTTTTTAAACCACAAGTTGCACCATCTCACTGCCACGTGAAAGTTCTCAGAGCACCATTCCCAAATCTTCTCAAAGGAATTTGGCTCATATAATAGCTTGCCAGTATTTTAGACAGGAATGATGGGAACTTAAGTCCAGGTTGATGAAATATTTTCAAACAAGCTGTATGTAACAGGCCACGGTTGACTTCATGGATATTTCCAATAACAATGACTCGGTTTTAGAGAAGTTTCTTCTCCTTAGTTATTACCTTTTTTGTTGTTCAGTCATTTAGTCGTGTCCGACTCTTCCTAGGTAAAGGTTCCCCCCGCACATTTGTGCAGTCGTGTCCGACTCTAGGGGCCGGTGCTCATCTCCGTTTGTTAGCCGAAGAGCCAGCGTTGTCCGAAGACGCTTCCACGGTCATGTGGCCGCATGACGCGCGCGGAACGCTGTTACCTACCCACCAAAGTGGTACCTATTCATCTACTTGCATTTGCATGCTTTCGAATTGCTAGGTTGGCAAGAGCTGGAGCTAGTGCGGGAGCTCACTCCGTCACGCAGGGCTAGGGATTCGAACCTCCGAACTTGCAATCTTCCGATCGACAAGCCTGGCGTCTTACCCGCTGAGCCACCACGCCCCTCCGATTATTCCTACCTGGGCCTTATAAAAAGTCTTATAATTTTGCCTGGCTTCTCTTCCTAGCACTCCTTGCACAGATGCTCTGTCCCATCCTGGCCCGAAGCCCGCTCTGGTTTTGCCAGAGCATAAAATGCTTCTGCCTGCAGTGAAGGCAGAAGCAGAAGCATGGATTCACTTCACTTCAAAGCTCCAATCACGCAATTTACCAACAGTTTTTAATTGCCTGAGTATGAGCAAGCCTGTGAAAGCTGGAAGCAATGAGATAACTGAGGAGCTTGTGGAGTCTCACTGAACCACAGAAAAGGGTGGAGAAAAAAAGAAATGCCTGAAAGTTTTCCAACAGCAACAAAACAAAGGAAGGGAGGGAAACTGTTTTTCGAGAGGCCTTTTAAGAAATTCAGGCAGGGATGGGTCAGGAGAATCTAATAATTACGGACTAGAACCCATAAGAGTGCCAGTGATCCCACTACGAAGGCTCTGCATGTTGACTTCCGCAGGAATGCCGGGGAAGAGGACCCAAGCCACCTATGTTCTTCCACCCAAAGCCAACTACTAAGATGTCATGAAATTCAGTGTGAGGTAAAAAATGCCTGAACTGGCAGAAAAAGGAATTCGTGTGAGATTGACAGTTCACACTCCATTCACATTTAAAAGAGACTGGTTCACACATTTTATCCATAATAACTTGGTTAGTTTTGGCCTAGTGCAGGGCTTTTCAAACTGTGTGTCACCGACACAATACTGTGTCGCCTGGGGGCCCCAAGTGTGTCGCGTGACAACCCGGAAGCGCTGATGAAAATTCCCTTGGTTCCGGCAGGGAGGTAAAAATTGTGTGTGCACGCTGCCGGCCGCTTCCCGCCGCACAGCTGATTGGCACAGAGAATTTCCACCCTGTCCCACCCCGCGCCGATCAGCTGTGCAGCAGGGAAGCGGCCTGGCAGCACGCACGCGCAATTTTCGCCTCCCTGCCAGAACCGAGGGCATTTTCGGGGTCCCCAGAGCCTGCCCTTTCAAAGGGGCAGTGGCGGGCCATCAGCGCTTCCAGGTTCCTGGATGCCGCTGCGGCGGCGGCAACCCAGAAGCGCCGTGGCGGCAGCGATGCTTCCGGGTTTTTGTGCGTCAGCCGTTGGTGTGTTGCCAATGGCAAAAGTTTGGAAAGCCCTGGCCTAGTGAGTTGTGTATGAGCCCAGCTAATTGAGATTTACTCAAAAAATCCTGGCTAAGAAAAGCATTAGTCAGTGGTGGGCACACCCAACCATTGCCTGTAGGAGAAGAACACTCCGTTTATAACAGCGACTCTCCAGATGTCTCTGGGAAGCCTTTTTTCCCTTGCTCTCCCAATCAACTAGTAATCAACTGATTGTGAAAGTAATCTATAGCCATCTTGACTAGTAGGTTGGAAAGAGAATTATCCTCCATTAATTTATTTAATCCTCTGTAATTGCCATCTGAAACTACCATCAATACAATTTACGATAAATAATTCCATCAATTAAGTGATGCAACCCTCAGGTTTTTGCAGGCTAGACATGTACACCTGCAACTTAACTTAAACGCCTTTGAAATATCCACACCACTGTTACCCTTCACTTTCTGGGGGGATTCTTCTCACGATGTTTTACCATGTAATGGTCCTGCCCCATTCATGGAATGTCAGGTGTTTTCTTCCCATCTTCTTCTTCTTCTTCATGAAAAACCAGGTGAGGAAAAGGTTGCCCTGTCCTTTGAAGGGAAGTAGCAGGAAACACTTCGAATCTTCTTCACAGAAGAATGGCAGAATCCAATCAGTTTGACCAGAAGCAGGCAGGGATGGAAACCGGCGATAAGGTAGAGTCCCACAATGATGTTAAATCCTTTCCTGACCATTCAGCAATATGCTTGCCTACTTTCCATCAGAACGACTAGACTGCCAGTTCAGAAATATAACCTAACTTATGTATGACTTGGATGCTTAGGTTGCATAGAGCATAACTTGAGGTAATAAGCAATTAAGTATCTAAACCAAGAGGCTACCCAAGCATTCAACGATGAAAGGGAGAAGCTCCAGAGCCTGTTGTAATGTATGTGAATATTTTGTGTGCTTGGGTGTAACTTTTGATTAAATTATATTTAATTTAAGGAGGTGCAGACTACTTGGGTCTGAAAAAAGGAAAGGTGCTTTGGATCTGGCACGGGTACACTTACTATGCCAGTCAATGGCTTCTTATAGAAGCCATGCCTTTTCCTGAGCTTGCACAGTAAGTGCGCAGGCTCAGAAAATTATATGTTTTGAGTTAAGCAAGCATTAAGGAGGCAGCAATGGTGCAACCCCATGTCACCAACCTGTCACCAACTCCTTAACACCTCCTGAATTCTAATGAGTATTTCTGTAAGGAGTTATATATTTCTTTTAAGGAACTGCCAACTGGTACAACAAGCATGCCCACACCAGATCCAAACCACTTTCCTGCTTCAGATCTGAATACTGCACCCTTTTGCTAATAAACTATGGTACATTTAGAAGGTTTGCCATCAATTTTCTGGAAGCGACCACAATGACTGCTTGTAATTTCAAATCCCTTCTTACCAGTATGTCATAGAGCAGAGAAATGAGCCAAACATTCTTGAATATTCACGTGGTTCCAGAAAAGCCACAAAATATCAATAAAATGTGGAGAAAATATAGTAGAACAGGAATTATTCACCCCATCAGTTCAGGCTCTGAGGCAGGGACTCTCTCCACATAGTATGTTTGAGAAACAGTTTCACCAACTCTCTTCTCCCCTTCAGTTTGTTAGACATCCTGGCCTGAAAAAAAGGTTGATGGTCTTTTTTGCTTTTAAAAAAATGTCTTGCTGCTGGTTGTTTTGCAATTTTACAGAAGCAACATCACTAAAGAGCTTCCAGCAGTGCTTTGAGGATCAGAGTGAAAGGAGAAGTCTTGTGTCTGTGTCTATACTTCTAGGAATGAAAATGACTAAAGCAGAGAATGAAATGCAGAGAAGTGAAAAATGTACCATTATCATTAGAAGGACTTTTAGAGGAAGCTATTTCTAGACACCTCTCTCTCTCTCCCTCCCTCCCTCCCTCTCTCCCCCCCCCTTATAAGTCTGTAACATTTTTGCATTATACATTTAATAGTAATGGATTTAATCAACTCAAGTTGCAATCTTGTGCACCATTCCCTGACAATAACTCCCTCTGAATTTCACAGGATTCATTTCTGAATAAATACATACAGAACTGAATTGGAAGTCATGAGCAGGGCAAGGATGTAATGGTTCCTTCTTGAGTATAGCCATGCTTTGTTGCTCGAATGTTCAACCTCTTGCGGGATCAATCTCCCAAAAGCCCAGTAAGGCACAGGGAGCCCAAGACTTAGACTTACAAAGGCCACCTCAAATTCTATGTTTTCTTTGCAGTCTCCAAACAATATGAAAACACACCTCTTCCACCATGGACAACAGCACTGCTTTAGCAAACTCCCAAGAAAACATGAATCACTCAAATACTTATCAGTTGAAAACACCCATACAATTAACAAGGCTTTTTTTTCTTATGGTATAATTATATACATTTTAATGCAATCACCACCCCTGCACTTTGTGCATCAAAGAGTAGGCAGCCAAAAGAATAGAGAGACACTTGATTTTTCTGACCGAGAATTCCTGAAAAACAATGATATAGTGCAAAACCAACTTGCTGGTGAAGCTGTCTGTAGAAGAATTTTAAAATAAAAAAGGGACAAGAAAGGGAAAAAAAAAGGAGAATAAGCCAGGAGGACTGTAAAAACAAGAAGACAAAAGGCTCCTCGTTTATCTGCTCTCCTTTCTGCTATAAAAAGAAAATTAGAGCTTTTGCAATTGCCACACGTGCAGCCAATTGGGCATCGATAACCCCAACATTAGCATCAAGCAGTCACGAAAGGTAAAAGCGAAGGAAGAAAAAAGAACGGCCACTGGTCCGTTCCCAGGCCAAGGTTAAACGTTCCCAAGCTTTGGCAGGTAGCAAAGTGCAGTTTGTGTGCCCCAACTGGGTCACTGCTTTTCCTCAGCCTCACTGCTAACTTGGCCAGCAGACTGGATGTGTACAAGACAGAAAAGGGCGATTTGTGGCTGACAGCCCTCCAGGGATTTCATCTGGAAGGCAAGGCAGGAGGCTGCTGACACGTGGCTCTGCAGCACCATTTTCTGTTGTATTAATGCTTAATTTTTAAATCTTTTAAAATATCTTCCTGAGAGGCAAGAAGGCTGGCGGACATAGTATTTGCAAGTCCTGCTCTCCGCAGCGCACTATTCACTAAATGGGAAGCCTAATTCCCACTTTAGCCAAAGGTCCAGTTCTGTTTCATAGTCACTGGAGGAAATGGAGAGAAGATACAGCCTGTCCTCACCTAGTGTCACCCAGGTGTATGGGATTACATCACCCCTCAACCAGCTAGCTAGGTTGGCTAAGGATGAAGAAAAATGTAGTCCATGCCATCTGGAGGGTGCTGTCTTAGGAGGGCTAGAACAGAGCAATTGCCAAGGCAGAACAGAAAGTACCTGACTAGGATGTCTGCTGCTTTTACAATGCTACGAATCTCTCTTCTGCCCTTCTTCTCAACTCTAGCAAACAGGAGAGCAAGAAAAGGTGAAGAGTATCTACTCCACTGTAGATGGCCTAAAAAGAACATAAAATAAGTGCAGGACACAAATGCTCTGAATGTAGAAGTAGAGGATGAAGAAACAGTGCAAGGTCATTAAGCCATAATCGGGAATTTATGGCAGGAACCCAGTGTATATTTATTCGGAAGTAAACTCCAACTATACTCAATCAGTTCAATAATGTCAAGGGAAATGTGCATAGCTTTGCAGTCTAGGGACTAAAAGTCCAGCAGGAAGCTCAGCGGTCAAGAAATCTAATACTGAACTTTTGGTAGCCAGGGACCTATACTTTCCAGTCACATCTGGTCTATTAATGCAAGGAGAGTGGCAGTGACCTCAGGTGACTGGGAAGAACCACTGAGATTCCTGGCAGCCTACTGGGTGCTGCAATGGCACAAGAAAGCAGGATACTGCCAAGGACATCATTATCCCTGACAACAATGATGTCACTCCAGATTGCACACAGAACATTACCACCTTTGCCCCACCGTGGCTCCAGGGTGGGCATTACAAATGGCAATTGTCTGTTCTGCAACCATGGCAGCCACCGTCTCTGCCTTTCCATCCCATTTAGTACTGCTTTCGTAAAGGTTTTGAGGAACGAATTTGTAAAGCAGCAGTGGGGAACCAGTGGCCATGCAGCTGTTGCTGACTACAGCTCCTAGCTGTTCCCACCCAGCATGGTCACGTTATTTATGCAATTGATATCCGTCCACTTACCCAAGAGCTCAGGGTGGCTTACATGGGGATCTCCTTTCATTTTATCCCTATCTTTGAGGTAGGCAGGACTGAAAGAGAGAGAGGGCGACTGGCCCATGGCGGAGGATGGATTTGAACCTAGGCCTTTTCCAAGACTTTAAGCACCATGCCATGCTGGCTCTCAGTGATGAGAGAAGCTAGGATTATAGTTCCATAATATCTGGATAACTATATAATTTTGGCAGCTGTAAAACATTCTGAGTTATGAACCTGATCTTACAGAGTTTTAATTATATAATACTCTGAGTTTGCTGAGCTTTATTCATCAAAGGTGTACAGGGAGAAACATCAAACCCTTTCCTTTTAATTTGGACGGAGGCTTAACATCTAAAGTGTAGCAATTATTATGGGAAGGGAAGGGAAGGGAAGCATTTTCTTGGGCAGGAACAAGGAGGAACTTGGACAGGAGTTCTTTTTGTGCAGTTGTTAAATGAGGAACGAAACACAGAATGTACAGGGTACTTGTTTTAAGAGAAAACTCTTGATGGTTAGTTAAGGTTTCTCTGGTATCTAGAAGGCAATTGCCTGAGGTTTGAAGGGTGTGGGAATAGGGGATGACGTAAAGGAAACTGCAGCAAGGGCCAACCTAGAACAGAAACACCTCATCCAAAAGTAAAGGCAGCTCCACAAGGAAATGCAGATAGATACAATTGAGAGTGATTATATTATTATTATTATTATTATTATTATTATTATTATTATTATTTTCTTTAACTCTTTTCTAAACACACTGATTGACTGGTCCTAGAAGTGTTTGAACGGCTGCTCTTCACAGGGTGAAACTGGACTGATTCCTCTTAGCGGGTCAAAAGACATATTTTACGAAAAGGAATTACACATGCTTGAGATGGACTGTATTTTCTAAATACACCTTCCTTTTACAGTATTCACCGCTTCAGTATCCAATAACAAAAAGGGTCTTGATCAAACTACTCAACCAAACAATGCCCCAGTAAGTTGTGTATGTCTGCACACACACAGCCTGTTATCATTTTACAAGCTGCAGAAATACCACCAGAATTGTGGCCTTGGGTGTCAGAGATAGGGCAGAGTAAAAATACCATCCAGAAAGACATTGATCTAAAATAAATAGCCTCTTCAGATGTCTTTCCCACACCCATTAACACAAATGACAACAACCATTGTCTGTTCCTAGATTTATATGAAAGGTCACTTAATTCAGATTAGTAACCTATTACCTTTCTTTTCAGACAAGCTAAATAATGGCAATGAAATGGCTACATTCCATTCATTCAAGATGTATACTGCAAAGCTGGAAATAAAGACAAAATCATGGAGCCAGCACAGGTTGGCAATTGAGATGTGGGACACTAAGTTCCAAGACCCTTCTTAGTCATGGAAACTCACTGGGTGACTTTGACCCCATTACTCTCTCTCAGCCCAAACTTTCTCATTGTTTTTTAGTTGGGGGAAAAAAGTTGGAGGAGGGAACATTACGTACAACACCTTGAAAGAAAAGTAAGGTATAAACCAAATAAATGAATCCAATTCAACCATTTTCTGATTTTCTTTTTGGGAAGGTGGCTTGCCAAAGAAATCCAGAAGGTTGCAACCTAGAATACCTACAATACTTCACTATCACCCTATAACCTCATTCTCATATTTGCTATCTGGTGTACTCAATATTGAGTAATCGAGAGAATTTCCCTATTCCTTACAAATAAATAACCTATTTTTTCCCAGTTATTTCTACCCGTCCAATCCGGTCCAGCAGGATGGGCGTGCTCTGGGTCCTGTCAGCCAAGGAATGTCAGCTGGTAGGGACCAGGAGACGTGGCTTTTCTGCTGTGGCACCTGCCCTCTGGAACATCCTTCCTCCTGAGAGTGAGTATGTATGGATGTATGTATGTATGTATGTAATTAGATTTGTCACCGCCCATCTCCTCCCACCGGAGGGATTAGGATGGCCCCGACCCTTTTGGCTTTTTGGAAGGCCTTGAAGACCTGGCTTTGTGCCCGGGCCCCGTGTGTGTGAAGGGCCCCATTTCATGGTTGTGTTCACACCTATGACTTTTAAGATCTCTCAGCTGTATTTATATTATATTTAATTTTTTGGTATTGTTTTTATTGTTGATTGTTTTTATTATTGTTAGCCGCCCAGAATCACTGGTTTGAGATGGGCGGCTATATAAATTGAGCAAATAAATGAATAAATGTTGCTGAAGGCTTCTCCAGTATGCTCATAGTTTGAGCACACCGTATAAAAAAACCCAAATGGGGCTCCAATAAAAGGAGAATGTGCCTTCATCCTGACAAACAGAATATAATGTAGAGATTATACAAGGATACATTTCACCAGCACAACAGAATCAATTTAGCAAAACCAATTCCATGTATTTCTAGCACATGTACTATGTCACAAATTGGAGCAAATGAAGAGCTCGGGCACCTTTGTACATTTGGGTTCATTTCAGAGCAGGAATTGACAACCTGATGGCCCCCAGATTCTCTGAACTATAATTACTATATGGACCTGTCAACAGAGTCAATAGCCAGCAATGGGACCCAAGGGCAAAAATATCTGGAAGGCACCAGGCTTCCTAGCTTCACTGCCTTCAAACAGTTCCCCATTTAAAGTAGCAACCGTGTTTACTAAGAGTGCATTGTTTCCCTACAGCAAACAGGATCTGCGAATGGACAGTTTTAGTGTTCATGTATGTATGTCTGAGAGATACATTTCACACCCTAGCACCTCCACAAAAGGATGTACACTGTTCGTTCATCGAGCTGAAAGCAGGTGTGGGCAACACAAGATCCCTTTTGGTGGCTCCCAGAGCCCCAGAAACAAGATGGCTGAATTCAGTGGCAAACTTCCAAACATTAGAGGAAAAACTTCCCATCAATTATTTTAGCTGGAAAGAAAGCAATCAGATCTATAAGGTATCTAATTGGATTTACACACCTAAATGATCATTTTAAAAAACCCTAAAAGCTTACATGCAAGCAGGAAAGTAAGTCTGAGTCCTACCCACATACATTGCATCAGTGTTTGTCAACCTTGGCAACTTAAAGATGTGTGGACTTCAACTCCCAGAATTCCCCACCCAGCCAGCCTTGCTGGAATTCTGGGAGTTGAAGTCTACACATCTTCAAGCTGCCAAGGTTGAGAAACACTGCACTACATAATGGTGTAATCATCTCACCCAGCACAGCACCCAAAATTACAAAAATGTCAGTGCATTCTCCAGTTGCAAAAAGACTGCCCAGCTTTATTTCTGTGGAGTCAATGTGATGTAACGATCAAGGAAACCCAGATTTCTAGTCCATCCTCAGACTGGGCCAGGCACTCTCTCTCAACCCCAAACTACCCAACAGGAGTTGTTGTGGGGGGAAACAGGAGGACGGAGGCAGGATATGAATCTAAGGGAGGGAAATAGATACAGCACAGAAGGCAGCATTCTAGGGAAGGGCAACTTGTTTGCCCCTGGAAAATGACAAGAAGTGAGTGATGTGAAAGCGGGCAGAGGTAAGCTGGCAAACACTGAATCAAATGAACTTCAGACCAGCAAAGGTAGTTCAACTGAAAGCAAATATGCAACTGGGGTGGCCTGAGAACTCGGCACACCTTGATCCGCTTTTGCTTGCTGCTGAACTCCTGTGCTAACCTGGCCAAGTCTCTTTGCTCATGTTTTACTATCATGATTTATTTATTTATTTATTTTATTAAATTTATATTACCGCCCATCTCCCCCAACGGGGACCCTGGGCGGTGCACAGCAAAATAGAGATTAAAAATATATAAAATTACATAAATACAAAATATAAATTCCAAGAAGAATATTAAAATAAGTCACTGGGAGGCTTCAAGGGGCCAGCCATCCCCAAGAGGAACTGTTGACGTTTCCCTCCCAGGCAAGACGGCAGAACCAGGTCTTTAAGCCTTTCCGGAAGGCTGATACCATAAAGCAGAGCTTTCCAAACTGTGTGTCGGGACACGTTAGTGTGTCGGCTGCAGTGTCTGGGTGTGTCGCAGCTGCTGCTGCCTCTGAGCCCTGCCAGGATTCCACGCAGGTCCTAGTGCCTACCTTGTGCCTTGCTGCCTCCAAACCTGCTGTGATTCTGCTCAGGTCCTAGTGCCTGCCTTGTGCCTTGCTGCCTCCAAACCTGCTGTGATTCTGCTCAGGTCCTAGTGCCTGCCTTGTGCCTTGCTGCCTCCAAACCTGCTGTGATTCTGCTCAGGTCCTAGTGCCTGCCTTGTGCCTTGCTGCCTCAAAACCTGCTGTGATTCTGCTCAGGTCCTAGTGCCTGCCTTGTGCCTTGCTGCCTCCAAACCTGCTGTGATTCGCTCCAAACCTGCTGTGATTCCGCGCAGGTCCTAGTGCCTGCCTTGTGCCTTGCTGCCTCCAAACCTGCTGTGATTCTGCTCAGGTCCTAGTGCCTGCCTTGTGCCTTGCTGCCTCCAAACCTGCTGTGATTCTGCTCAGGTCCTAGTGCCTGCCTTGTGCCTTGCTGCCTCCAAACCTGCTGTGATTCCGCGCAGGTCCTAGTGCCTGCCTTGTGCCTTGCTGCCTCCAAACCTGCTGTGATTCTGCTCAGGTCCTAGTGCCTGCCTTGTGCCTTGCTGCCTCCAAACCTGCTGTGATTCCGCACAGGTCCCAGTGCTTGCCTTGTGCCTTGCTGCCTCCAAACCTGCCAGGATTCCACGCAGGTCCTAGTGCCTGCCTTGTGCCTTGCTGCCTCCAGACCTGCTGTGATTCCGCGCAGGTCCTAGTGCCTGCCTTGTGCCCTGCTGTAAGAGTGTGTCGCGAAATGATGCCCTGCTGTAAGAGTGTGTCGCGAAATGATGCATGTCTAAAAAGTGTGTCACCAACATGAAAAGTCTGGAAAGCTCTGCCATAAAGAATTATGTTAATGTCTTCTTTCTAGGGCTGGCCAGAACGTTTCACTGATGGTGCCTTCTCCATTTCATGCACAGAAGCTGCTCAGACTGGCAACCGCATTCTCATTTCACATTGGCAAGAGGTAAGCACTGTCCCCCAGAGCAGTCAACTGGCTTAGGGAATGCCCAGGAAGGCTGTCATAGGGCACAAAGCTCAGTCCTCCAATATCTTACCCCCATTTCTTGCCCTGCGGCTTCTGCCAGCTGCAGCGGGTTCATCTCTGTGCCCAACGCCAGGGCCGACTGTTTCTTTGGAGGAAATGTCAATGTGCTCCAAAGTGTAAGAAAACGTATGTTCTCGCACTGCGCATGTTTTACGTGGCCCTTGACACTCCAGCAAGATAAAGTGTTATGCCTTGCTTCACAATTTTAAAGAGATATAAAACAACATCATGTTATCTTTCAGATGTGCTGTAAGGATAACTGCTTATATACTTTGGGGCAATTACATTTCTACAGCTGTCAGGGTGGTATAAGTATTTCACATAGGCAATGAATGCCGCTGGGCCACGGTGCGCTTGTGTTTTATTACAAAGGAGACTGTTAGGGATAGTGATGTGGTTCAAACTAAATCGAGCCAGATGTGATGCCCATAACTGTGTCCTGCAAGAGGGCTCACACTGACTCCAGGGGGCCTACATGATACAGAAAACTGTGGGGCTCTTCAACTGAAAAGCTTCCGTTTGGGCAGAAATCAAGACCTGGGACTGAAAGGAGCAATGAAAAACATAAAGCAACCCCAGCATTCATCTTTAATTTGGAACCTGTAACCTCCAATTCCTCCAGACACATACGGTTCTTGTAAGATTTCTGCTGCCCATTTTCTTTCTCGCTTGCTCTAAATTCCCTTTCTGAAGGACAGGAGGTGGTTGTTCTATTGGCAACAATGGAAGAGAAGAAAGAAACACCCGAAAGGATAGCCTTTAAGCCAGTGTTTCTCAACCTTGGCAACTTTAAGATGTCTGGACTTCAACTCCCAGAATTTCCCAGCCAGCCATGCTGGCTGGGGAATTCTGGGAGTTGAAGTCCAGACATCTTAAAGTTGCCAAGGTTGAGAAACACTGCTTTAAGCCATTTTGCCGGGTTAAACGCTAGGCTGCAACCAACCTAAGTCCTCAGCCACCTTCCTTGATTTTCATTTGGAGGCTTTTCTTTTTGCTCCCCATCCTCTCCCTCTCCTCAACACATTCCCTTTCTATTTTTAATGAGACAAAAACTTTAGCCCCGATTTTAAAAAGCAAGGTTTGATTTCCATCTGCAGAAGTACAATCCCAGCTCTGTTCCCATGCAAAGACAATGAATGGCGCAGGTGGAGAAGACCGGTCAACTAGGCCTCTCTGCGTTTTAAGTGTCACTGCAAACATTTGCCTAAAGGTTTTGGAGGGTGGCTCACATCAGAGCGTTGCCTACCTTTGCTTTGCTTTACTTAAGTCAATCACTCACCGCCTACTCCAGGGGCAGACAAGCTTTCATCAGACAGGACCCACACTACTAAAAATCTATGGAGAGCAGTCAAGGGCTGCAGTGCTTAGGAAGTGACATGGAGTTATAATTTAGAGGTGGTATTTCTGGGATAAATAAGGGGAGTGAGTTAATGTATTAAGTCTAAATGAAGGCTTACACACTTCTTGTCTCCGGAAAAATGGCAGAACACTAAAGCCCCATTTCTTGGTCCTTTGCCACTCACATCTGGTGGTTTGTGTTGGCTGTGAATTGCTCTTATCCCTCCTAAAACAGAAGAAAGCTTATGCCCTCATTCAGTCAAGGGCTATATAAGGTAAAGGTAAAGGTTCCCCCCGCACATTTGTGCAGTCGTGTCCAACTCCAGGTGCCGGTGCTCATCTCCGTTTGTTAGCCGAAGAGCCAGCGTTGTCCGAAGACGCTTCCACGGTCATGTGGCCGGCATGACGCACACGGAACGCTGTTACCTACCCACCAAAGTGGTACCTATTCATCTACTTGCATTTGCATGCTTTCAAATTGCTAGGTTGGCAAAGAGCTGGGTCGAGTGCGGGAGCTCACTCCGCACTCAGGGCTAGGGATTCAAACCTCCGAACTTGCGATTTTCCGATCGACAAGCCTGGCGTCTTACCCGCTGAGCCACCACGCCCCTCTTAAGGGCAATATAGTAATGTGCTAAAAAGGTAGAAATAACTCAAAGTAAACATGTTTAAAAAAAGAAAGAAAATGGGGTAAACATGCAGACATTGTTCAAATGGCAATTTCTTACCACAAGTCTGGGAGCATGTGAGCACACAGGGAGAAAAAATGCATATGTTGAGTTCTTGGTGTTCTGAGTTTGCTTCTTTTCCTGCAGACATTTTATTATCAAGCTAGGTCAGTGTTTCTCAGCCTTGATGACTTTGAGATATGTGGACTTCAACTCCCAAAATTCCCCAGCTGGGAGCTGAAGTCCATACATCTTAAAGTCATCAAGGTTAAGAAACACTGGGCTAGGTAACATCATCAGATGATGTTATCTAGCCTGGTACTGAAAGATTAGCAGGAAGAGAAGCAAACTCAAAGAACACCAAGAACTAAACAAATCAACTCTGAACTACATATATCTCCACAATCGCAAAATGCCTATGTATTGGTATTTTCCTCTTCATGGACAAAAAATGAGTACATACAGGCCTATAGTCAAACATGCATAGCAATGGCAAGAATCTAGACCTCTGCTGATAGTCTAGCGAGGTACTCACTTTTTAATTGGTAAAGCTCAAGTATCCTGAATGATGATATATCATGATTAACAACAAAGCATTCAGGAACACATCAAAACCCGAGATATACGGAACAAATTAAGCACTCTAGTCATCAAGGTAGCAACTGCATACTTTTTTTCAAGAAAATAAAATCAATGGAACTTGTTTATCATCTAGGTGAAAACTACAGTTCTCATCAGCCAACATCTTAAAATTAACAGTGCCTGACAATATGAGCCCAACAACATTTTCAGTGTAGCAAGGAGCACAGATGATAATGTAGCAAGGAGGATTATATGATGTGTTGCAAAACATCCTTTTTTTAATTAAGTATTGCTAAAATCTACTGTGGAAGAATCCTGAAAAATAAAGATTTGCATTCAGTACTTTTTTCCAAACACATGAATTTGCTTTATACTGATCTGCTTTATTAATTGTATCAAGCCATAGTTTGCTTAACCATGTACTGTTGAATAAACTAGAACTGTCTGGGTTCATACATCACGCTCAACCATTCACCATGGCTTACAAACCACAATTCAGTTCACCAAAGCAAACAAGCCACTTTATGCCACAGATTGGGAAAGGCTGCTAATTGACTAACAAAGACTCTCCAACGTTTCAGTCAAATGTCCTCCCAAACATTGCCATTCCTTGGAAATATCAGAAACTAAAATTGAGACCCTTTGCATGCCATATATGTGGCCTAACACGGAGCTATATCCCTTCGCCTAAATATCTGGAAATCATGCTACTGCCAGTAGAATATAACATTCAGAACCCCCAAAATTTATGTTATTAAACACTGAACATAACTGTGCGTACAAGTATACAAACAGGAATGAGAATCCACTGGGGCAGGGAAAAGAGAGAAAATGGGTGTTTCGTCTAGCATCCCTAAAATCCTTACTACAGTATCATACATAAAATATCCAAAAATCCAACTGTGAAAGACAAGAGTCACTCTCTGGCTATTATTCTGTAAAATCTACCAAAGAGAATTATCACACACACAGCACACCTCTATTTTCACAAATAGGCAAGTTAAAGAATGGCATCAATAAGATTTAAAACAAAAATAAAGATCCAGAATGGGAGGTAATGGATTGCCAATCTAGTATTCCTCACAATGTCTTTCTCTGTTATGCGATCACATATTTTGGATCCAAACTTCCTTCCCACCCACACAGACTTGACATTGTCTCAGCACTGCTAGCACTGTAATTTACTAATATAAAGCAAGTTGAACTATGCAAACAAAGTCTGAACCAAAAGATTTTTTTAAGTAAAATAAATGCCTCTTTTTTATATAGCCTACTTTAATTATCTCTGCCTCAGCATGCAAGTGGGTTGGTTTTTTGGTTTATTTGGTCTGCTAATTTTGTTTGACTTCCTCACTCTGCACAATTTGGTCACCAGTCTCTCCAAAGAGAGATATTGAGTCGTTCATTTTACCCCGAGTATGTATGTACAAAAGACCTTGAGATTGTTCAGGAAGCAATCAGACATTATACGGAGGGAAACAGTGTTTTCGAACAAATAATCTTTGAGGCAGTCAATAGCTTTTGCTCATCCTATACTCCTCTTTCTCCCCCACCCCTTCCTTTGTAAATCCAGGGGCATCATTTTTATTCCACTGAAAAGGCAATAATCAACTGTTTCCTAAGAAATCTTACAGACTTCATCTCAAATGGAAGGAAAAGTGCTTCCTAAAGGCTTCTTAAATCTAAACTTTTCTTCCCCAAACATCCCTAAAAGAAGAATGATCAACACTGTTTTTTTTTAACACTGAGGATGCTATCCTTCAACAACTGTGGGCACAAGGGAGTGGAAAAGGGGTTCAGTTTTGCATGTCTCCCTTATCCTTAATTAGATTCATTCTCCTACACATGTGAATTCTGTTTTTATCCTCCTTATCTTACATCGCTACAATCAGAGCCGAGCTGGTGAATAATAAAGACATGCAAGTCTAGTCCCAAACATGTCTCCTCTGAAACAAGCTCTGAGTTCAATGGGACAGATTCTCAAGGATGTATGCACAAAACTGCAGGCTAAATCAATATTTATAAACACACTGCCAAGATTATCAAAACATTAGGCGGATAAAAGGGGATAACTAGTGCATATAAGCATTGGGGGGGGAGGATTTTTTTAATCTGAATTACTTGGATTCAGCCTGCATCTGAATATTCACAAAGCTCTCCAAATGTGCTATAGACTCACATGTCTGTCTTAAACACAGATTTTAGATTCACACGGACTCTCACACACATGCATACCCAGAGACACAATCAGTGACTCTAGGAAAGCTATTCTTAAAAAATACAAGCAAGTGCTAATTTTGCTACACTGAGCATTTAACGGGCTTTTCAAAAAACCCGAATGCTTTATTATTTCTTTGGATGTGGCTCTGCCTTCCTAAAGAGGTTCAGGGTACTTTACAACCTCCAGTTCTTGTTTATTGTGAAGGCTTATACATATGCATTATGAATAACACCTACTCGCCTACCCAGGCAATGGCACTCATTCACTGAATAGAGCTCGATTTCTCCTCTGTGCACGAAGGCTTACTTTGGGGTGGCAGCACATCAGAGCCTTTCCTAAACTGCGCCATAATCAGCAAGAATTCATGAATGAATAACCCTTAAGATGGTGCTGTCTCTGTCTGTGTGTTTTTCCAGGCACTGTGCAAAGGCTCCAGAAGCCTACTGCATTCCTGTGGCACAGATCTGTGCAGGGTGTGTGTGTGTGTGTGTGTGTGTGTGTGTGTGTGTGTGTAACTAGTTGGGCCCAGACTCAGCGAAAGGGGAGAAGGACTACTGCCCTCATCAAACTCCCTGGTGCAGCAGCCCTCAACAGGAGCCCCCACCCAAATTCCAAGGGAGGCACAGAGAAGGCCGCCGGGCCGTTGTTGGCCAGAGAGAATGGCTCCCGCCGGTTGTTAAGGAAGCTGACCAGCCGAAAGCTAAAAGCAGCTTCCTTCGCGAGGGCAACGGGAAGAGCTTCCCCTTAGGGAGAACAGTAAGTGGGACATCGTTCCTACGTCCCAGATCGGGACGCCGCCCATTCTGGTTGGAGCCCCTATTTCCAACTTCAGCGGGGAGCGGGGGAGGGGAGCGGGGCTTCCAGCTAGGAGGCGGGTTCCCCTGCTCTCTCTCCGGACGAAGTTCATAAACTCCAGGGAGCTAAAGGGGTGAACTAGGGACGGGCGGGGCAGGCTGGAGTCACGAACTGGAGAACTTGGCCCCAAACTGGACGGGGGGGGGGAGGAAATGGGCAAACTGAGGTCTTTAAGACTGCAGCGAATTGCGGGCGCTGCTCTTCCATCTGCACGATTTCACCTGGTGTCTTTGCCTCTATCGGTCCCTCCCGTTTCCTTTCCTGCCCCCCCCCCCCAGAATAATAAAATCTCAGTAGCTAAACTTTTCACCTCTCCGAGACGGACATCGCTGATGGAAATGACACGACAATCTTCGCCGGATTCATTCCGCAGACGCGAAAGGCGACTGGGGAGTTGAGTCACTTTCGCACTGCGAAGCGACTCCAGACCTCTCCCCCACCCCCCGCTCGCTCTTGCCAGCCTACGAAGACCGTGCCTCCCCAAAGCTAGCTTCTCCCTTTAAAAGCCTCCAGCTAAAGAACAGGACGCCATCCGGCTTGCAGAACCTCCTGCGAAGCGCCGGTCCCCCCCCCCCCCAACTTCCCATCCCAACAAGGCGCAGGCGGACAGGCAGGCGCAGCGGTCCCCGAAAAATAATTTACAAGCGCACGGTAAATGCAGAAAAGAGCGAGCGGTGGCGGCAACCGGAGTGCCACGCTGCATCCCCCCAGCCACGCACGCACATCGCTATCTCTTGTCCTCGCTCAGGCTCTGCTGCGGTTTCGCCCCCCCCCAACACACACACACACACACACACACACACCGTCGGCGAGCTCCTGCCTACCTTTCCTCCCTTCCGAGGCACGGTGTGCCAGGGAGGAGTTCTCTCTAACGTACACACGCTCACTCCGAGCCACAGCAGAGCTGACAAGTGTTAGAGCATCTCCAGCTCTTCCAGAAAGAGCGAGTCTTCTCTTTCCCCGCAATGCCCCCGCTCCGGTTTCCCTCCGCGCCGCGCATAGCCGCTACAGCCCCACGCGGTTCCATTCCAGGCTTTTCCTTTTCATTCCCTTCCCTTCCCTCTTGCCGGCGCGAACTACTACGCTACACACGCCCTTTTTGTCCATTCCAAAGGCTGCCGGTTTCCTCTTTGGCCACTTTTTAATTGCAAACGCTCCACACGCCTCATTGTCAACTCTTTCCGCACCGAGCCAGCCAGCCAGTCTGCCTGCCTGCCTGCCACGTTTTTCAGGGAAGGACTCAGCCAGTTTCCTCCCGAAGCCGATTTCCCCCCGCGAATCCTTTTCAGTTAGGCAAAACGCCCCTTCTCTCTCACCACCCATCCCATTCCACGCTGGTGTGTGTGCATATGTCTCTGTGTCACGCGCTTTCCTTAATTTATTATCACCCCAGTACACGCAAGCATCACCCCCCCCCCCCAAATAGCAGCAGTGTAGCGGCGGCGATCCCACCCAGCCAAAGAATCCAGCAAACTCCGCTTCCCTCCCGCAGGCGAGCCATAAATAAATAAATAACGAAAGCGGTCTCGCCGCGTGCGGGGCTGCAGATCTCTCCCAGCAAAGCAGCACAGGCTTCCCCCGAGCGAAGAAAGCCTCGCAATCCCCCGGCTGCGCGTGCCTCGCTCTCACCGTCGCTGTGTGTAAATGAGTCGCCTCTTGTACGGGGCGCAACTATTACGGAGCCAAGCTGGGGAAATACATTGCGATGCGCTCACCCTCCCTTTGCAACCACCTTTCTCCCTCTACACAAAATTGTATACACGCACACCGCTACACGTATTAAAAATCGGCACTGTGGAAGAGCTAAAAGAGGAAAGTTCGATGGTGTGACTTACAGTTTGCATCGGCGCTTGATTCGAATGTACCAGCCATCATTACATTCCACACCATGCAGCCCCCCGCTGGAACTCGGGGCTCGGAGCCTTGATCGTGTCGCTGCTGCCGCTGCCCAGCATGAATGGAATGCAGCGCGGGGTTCCAATGGAACTCCAGCCTCGCTCTGACTTCCCAGGGAGACAGACTGAGACACACATTCAAAGGGCTGCTGCTAGTCAGCTCTTCTTCTCGCTTTCGCCTCTAGAGGGCGTTCAGACCTGTGCGTATCCGCGCACAAGAGGAGGAGAGAGGAGAATGAAGAACAGGAGAAGGGAGGCCCAGATGCCACAAGAGGCTGGCGCCTTCTTAAAAAGGCAATGCCACCATCGTATCCCTTAAAGCGGCAATGCTCGCTGAGGTAAAAGAAAAACCGGAGGGGCGGCTTGTGCCGGGGGGGGGGGCGGGGGGCGCGTAGCAGGAAAATTCAGAACAAGCACAGATCGGATTTAGGACGGACAGCCGTGCTCTTAACACCACTTTCCCGTCGTTCCTTAGTAAGAAGTGGGACTGCACGCCCATTTTAAACACTTAAAAAAGGAGGCGAAATAGAACCACTTGTAAATAAATCCCACTGAATTTCGTGCACCTTACATTTTAGGTAAGGCTGATCAGAAGGCAACCAAAGGAAAGGCTGTTGCTCTTGTTTTTTAAACAAGTGGTGCATACAATTTAGAACTGAATGAAAAAGCTTTTTCACTCAATGCAGAACCGATTTTAAAAATGGCTCTTTTCTGTGTTTTATTCCACATTAATAAGATGCTCAGAGTGATGTATTCCCTTGAAAATACACTTACAATAGGAATTACATTTATTTAATTTTATTTATTTATTTCTAAGATTTATTGGTTGGTTGGTATCTAATAGCGCTCAGTGTGGCATATAATAAAAACAGAAATAAAATCTGGAATCCATATAAATCAAATCAAAAGCAGGCTAAGAAAACAATCTGTTAAAAGCAGCAATTAGTTATCATAGCGTACAGTATAATTCTCTGCATGTTTACTAAGAAGCAAATTATACTGAGTCCAGTGGCAATTATTCCCCAAGTATATGTATTCTGTGCATACAGAATTGCAGTTGATTTCATTTCTCAGAGCAGTTATGGCCTGGTTTTGTCAAAAACCAAACCTTAAACTTTCATTGTCAGTACAATCATTATATCAAGTCCTTCCAACATCAGAGAGAGAACCTGCATTCCACCCTCCCCCAACAGCCATTCTTTACACTATGATACACCTGGGGCTTTTCTTCCCCCCCCCCCCCCCCATAAATCACTAACTTACGATGCAGGCCATCTCCCATTGATTTTTTATAAAGCTGAGCTAGGCTGAGATCCAAAGCGCATTTCCTGGGAAGCAAATTCTGTTGAAATGGGATTTTCTTCTCTTTAGAACCAGGACATAAAAGAGCAAGGGTCAAAGAGAAGCAATTAATCTTGCAAGTTCTGATATTTCAAAAATACAAAGTGTTTTTTTTAAATGTTCATGTTTTCCATCAATAGAGAATAATCTTTTTCTATGCTAGCTCACAGCACCAACAACAGGTAGGAATCGGAAGCTTTTCACTGGCATCAAACTAGGAAAATATGTTAAAAGATAAGTATTGTATTGCACTTTAAAGGTAAAGGTTCCCCTACACAGTCGTGTCTGACTCTAGGGGCCGGTGCTCATCTCCGTTTCTTAGCCGAAGAGCCAGTGTTGTAGGAAGACGCTTCCGCGGTCATGTGGCTGGCATGACGCGCACGGAACGCTGTTACCTTCCCACCGAAGTGGTACCTATTTATCTACTTGCATTTGCATGCTTTCGAATTGCTAGGTTGGCAAGAGCTGGGGCTAGTGCAGGAGCTCACTCCGCATGCAGGGCTAGGATCTCGAACCTCCAAACTTGCGACCTTCTGATGGACAAGCCTGGCATCTTAACCGCTGAGCCACTGCACCCCATATTTTGCACTTTATGTATGTACAGTATATATAAAGGAGGGCAGCATACAGTCAGAAAAAAACCTCCAACTAGTGTGACGGCAACCTGTAATGCTGCCCTAAGTAACACAGCATATCTGCAACTCAAATCATGTTTGTGAAACTATCAGAATACTTCCATCTTCTCCAATCTGGTTCCTTCTAGATATGCTGGACAGATTCTTTAGTTCCCAACCAGCTTGCTGTGCATTATGGAAGTTAATGTTCAACATATATAGAAGGCACCAGTTTGGCCAAGTCTGTGAAGTCAGGAACCTAAAATATGTATTCGTCCAGAAACATGGAAAGCAGTGGACATTGAATTCTGCCTCTGTTCTATAAGTGGTTCCCACCTCTGTGTAACCTTTAGAAGCTATTTCCTCCTGGGATGAACCTCCAAATTCCTTTCCCAGATGCCAGTGGGCTGCTTGTAAAGACTGTGTGGCGGAGCTGAACTGATCTGTCTGAATTGGAACAGATAGAGAAAGGGTCTCTTATTATAGAGATACTATTTCTGAGAATTAAAATATGCAGGTTAAACTATGGAAGGTTTATCATGCACATTGCTCTGCTTCTCTTGTTATAACTCTACCCACTGAATTTTAATATTCTAAAAATGACAAAGAAATCTACCTACTGCCTCAAAAGCACTCTGAATTTTATATCCCCCTCCCCACCCCAACAGTTCAGAGGGAAAGATTTTTCTCAAGAATTGACATTCAACAGCTATGATTTTATAAAATGACTAAGGGATGTTGGGAACTTACTGAACCTGAGAGTCACTCAAGTGTTATTAGATGATGAGTGATCAGGCTGTTTAACTCTCCACTTGATGCCAACAGATGCCGATGCCAAAAAAACCTTATTTGTAGATGATCACATTTCACTCCAGCTTCTTCGCTGAAAAGCAGTCAAGTATAAACCATCCATTGGTATAGCAGGAGATTTGTCCCAGAGTTGCCCCAATTAAATGGTGTTTGGGTATTTTGAAGTATTATGGGGGGATGGGTTTCAAAAAGTTAAGAGGATGGCTACAGCTGCTATTCCATAATTCCCAGTCATCTGGGCCAAGCTTTTGGGGGAGATCTACTGCAGTTGTTCTGCAGTACCTACTGTATGTGGCCAATGCCCTCCAGGGTAGGGAAATTAATTAATTAACCACATTGCTGTATTAAATGTCTGTCCATCTAAATGTTTTAAAAGAAAAATGTAGCTGCCCATGCTAGTTCTGACATGCACTGTCATCTCCATTACTGTATATGTTATTCATTCTCTCTCTCTCTCTCTCTCTCTCTCTCTCTCTCTCTCTCTCTCTCTCTCTTTCCCTTGTTGCAGTTAGGAGTTTGGTTCTTACAGTGCTACTGACAAGATTAGCCTCCTATTAGGATACTATTTATCATTAAGGTCACCAGTTGGCTTCACAAAATCCAATAACCACCCTGGTTAAGCCCATTCAGCCTCCATAAGAATAGCAGACTGGGGTCAGAGATGCTTGGGTTCAAATAGCCATTTAACCACGCTGTCCCTTGGGTGTCTGTTTCTCAGCCTAACATACTTCACAAGGTTATGGGTATCACAAATGGGGAATGCTCTGAGTAGCATCTTGAGCTTCTTGGATTTTGTTTCTTCTTATAAAATGTGGGTGTGAGTGTGAAATGGAAGCTAAGCCACCAGCCTACTTTGGTGGTGACAAACATGTTCTAGAGCTCTTTCCAAATTTGCACAAAGGTGTTGGGTGGGGTACAACTCCTTCTCAACAGATCCAGCCAAAGTTTGCATTGTCAGCTTGAGCAGCTGCTATTTTACGCCCTCAGCACAAAACTTTCTATATTCAGTATGGTCACTTAACATGGAGATAAAATTGTAAGAAAGAAAAAAATAATAAATGCCATAAAAAAGATTAACTATCAGTTTCAGTTTATTAATTCTCTTTTAAAAGTGCATTCCATGCTGGCCACTTTTATCATCTCTTTTCTTTCCCTTTCTTTCTTTCTTTCTTTCTTTCTTTCTTTCTTTCTTTCTTTCTTTCTTTCTTTCCCCCTTCTTCTTATCAGTTCAGAAACAATGTTGTTTCTCTTGGTGAGCATTCAGACCTTCTTTGATTGGTCAGTTGTGCCTTTTCCTCTTGGCCTTCCCAGTTCTGTTTCAGCTGCTGGGGGAAATTAATTTGTCTCTATCTCTGTTTATTAGTCTGCAGACTGGCATTACAAGGTTTATCACCTCTTGGAAGCAGGGGAGGAAAGGAGGAGGATCTCTGGTGCAGCCATACAATCAGCAGCAGCAAAGGTTTGTAGAATTCTGCTGTGGCAACACAAGCTCTTTTCCAAAAGTTAAAATAAATACACAAGGAAAAGTTAAGAGTATCAGAGGTAATATGCTGCATGTCATACAACTGCATGTAATAGAGTTCTGTTACTTCAAAAAGGAAAACAAGCAAGGAATTTGGAGTGGGGAAATGGCAGTGAAGGAATGGGGGTGCTGGAGAGGGGAAGGTTTTAATCTTTGTCTGTTTGCTCCTCTTCCACTCATAATCAGTAATCACCCTCTGAAACAGCTTTTCCCCTATGGATGCCAAGAGCACATTAGCCCCTAAGAACCACTAAAATCAGTGTTATTTAAAGCTTCAAACTGAAGCACAACAATTGAGCTGACATAATACACTAATATGCTAAGTCATAATGAGCACGTGGTTTATTCAATAACCACTGGGTAAGCAAGCTATACCTGGAAAAAATCTAAGTGGTCACTAAGAGTCGAGCCCAACTTGATGGCACATAATCAATTTAACTATGGCTTAGTAGGTTATGTTAGCACAAAGACAGAGAAAGCTTAGTTAAATACAGTAGGATTTCTGAGTAAATATGGGATTGCAGTAAAATAATTTGCAACAGTGTAATTGAACAATGTCCTATAAGCATCCTGGTTACAGTACAGGACGTTGATGCTCTTGATGTATTACAAGGATCTAGGACAGAGCTTTCCAAACTGTGTGTCGCGACACGTTAGTGTTTCTGCTGCAGTGTCTGGGTGTGTCGCGGCTGCTGCTGCCTCCGAGCCCTGCCAGGATTCCGCGCAGGTCCTAGTGCCTGCCTTGTGCCTTGCTGCCTCCAAACCTGCTGTGATTCCGCGCAGGTCCTAGTGCCTGCCTTGTGCCTTGCTGCCTCCAAACCTGCTGTGATTCCGCGCAGGTCCTAGTGCCTGCCTTGTGCCCTGCTGCCTCCAAACCTGCCCTGCCAGGATTCCACGCAGGTCCTAGTGCCTGCCTTGTGCCTTGCTGCCTCCAAACCTGCTGTGATTCCACGCAGGTCCTAGTGCCTGCCTTGTGCCCTGCTGTAAGAGTGTGTCACGAAATGATGCCCTGCTGTAAGAGTGTGTCGCGAAATGATGCATGTCTAAAAAGTGTGTCACCAACATGAAAAGTTTGGAAAGCTCTGATCTAGGAAAATACAGTAGTTGGTAGCCATTAAAAATGTATTCAAGAGGTCTTAGGATCAATTCTGCTTTTTATCTTGATTGATTGATTGATTGATTGATTGATTGAGGGACCACAGCTAACAGCACACACCCCATTGGTCCATTTTGCCATGAGAATATGGGAAATGATTTCTTTTCTTTATCTGCACACCAGATGCCCAAAAGTTTTGAGGTTAAGAGGAGCATCCAATAAAAAACAGTTATTGTCAAATACCACCTTTAATTAAAGATATTTATGAAATCTATAGCTCAGGGTTATGCCAACCCTTCCTGCTGCAAATGCAATTGTAAAATAGCAAAGGAGGGGCACAGATAGATCAGGATAAAAAGGAAAGAGAATTACACATTCAGGGGAAGCAAAAAAGAAGCCCACTAACAACAGCAAAAGCTGTTTTTAGCTACCACAATTACCATTCATTAGCCCAACAATCAAACAAATGCATAGCCATTAATTTTAGGAAATAGCTCCAGTTTTTACTTCTTAACTCAGGAGTGTTTTGGGCCTGGGGGTGGTTGCTCCTCCTGTTACCCAGCAGGTCAGACACGTATTTCTAACTCTATATCGGAAGTTGTTCTCCTAGTGTGAGTACCAGTATCAACCAAAGGCAGTGCTAGCAGGAAACAATGGGAGTTGCAGGCCAGCACCAAACTTGGGAAAGGCTCATTTATGTGTCTTCCCTGCTGCTTTGTTGTCTGACGGTGATCACTGTCACATTAGCAGCGCAGTGGTCATATAGACTAGAGATGTGCATATCAAAGGCAAAAGCCCCCTTGCTTAAAATGATTTATGATGGTACTATTGTTTATATACCTAGTTAGATCACTGGACTATCTAGTGCAGTGTTTCTCAACCTTGGCAACTTTAAGATGTGTCCCCATGCTGGCTGGGGAATTCTGGGAGTTGAAGTCCACACATCTTCAAGTTACCAAGGTTGAGAAACACTGATCTAGTGTCAGGACCAGAGGGTAGTTGCCATCCAGGTTTGTAGTCTAAATTTTCTAGTCCTGCTGGAAAATATGAAGGATTGAATCTGCAGCCTTTAATTCTAAACCACCTTCAAGAATAGAACTGTATATCTTGCTAAGACTATTTGTTTCTCTTTCACCCCCTACCCCATACCTGCCTATCAAGATAACAACATTTCAAAACATGTTTAAGTTGCAGCTGTGATCAACAGAAGCAGATTAAACGACTCAGGAATTCAGTCCTGTACGTATCCGTGCAGAAGTAAGCCCCTCTGAATTCAATGGGGTAACTGCTACATGAGTAAAGATCCTTCTTTTAAAGGAGAAAATTGTTATGCTCAATTTACTGATGCAGTTACATAAGGGGCCAAAAGGACAAGCATTGCAGCCCCTGCCCCACCAAATGACAATAGAAAATGTATTTCCCCAATATGTAAGTTAAGGAGAGAATGCAGTTCTAGCAACAAGTGTAGGAATACATGGGGTTGCCCACACACCCCTCTCTTTTCAGCTGTGAAATGCAAGAGAGAGAGAGGAGGCAAGTCCTTTGCCACCACTGAATTTTTCTCTTACAGAAACCTAAAATGACACCTCTGTCCCAATAGACTCACACACAGATTTAAAGGGTGAAATTATGATTCAACCTCTAAATGCAGGGATGGAACTAGGGTCTGTGTCACCCGGGGCAAACATGGATTCCGCCCCCCCCCATGGGTTATTTTGTCATTTTGGCGCCCCCCAGGCGTCATTTTGGTGCACCCCCCAGCACGGCGCCTGGGGCACAAGTCCCGCTTGCCCCTCCCACTAGTTGCGGCCCTGTCTAAATGTGCTTGTGCATGTGCGCGCACACGCACACACACACACACACACACACAGAGCAGCTGCTCAAAAGTCTGAGAGATCTGTCAAAGCTTGCAAGAAAACCTGGCACTGCTTGGAACCCAGGCCAAATTCCCGGCAATTCAGCAGACATAGCCCTCCTAAGTGGAAGTCCTGGTCCCCTACCCTCCCTTTAGTGCATCAGCCTGAAGAGGCGGAATTTAATACCTGCCTGATTGTAGCAGCACTGAAGAGCCTTGATTGAACATGTTCTCCTTTCAGGTGAGTGAGTGTGCCTCTTCTTTCTCGCTGTGTCTTTGGGCGCATTGCTTATTTGTGTATAGATTACGGCGCCTACCCTTAAAAGCTTTTAAGACAGAGGAGAAAAGAACAAATGAACCAATTCCAACTAAAAAAAAAATAGACAGCATTAGGTTACCTTTCCATCACTCATTATTTTTCTTTTCTCCCCCTACCGTTTCATTTCCAAAGGCTAAATTTAGTGAATACTTTTCACATTAAAAACTTGTCAGGTATTCATGTCCAAAGAGGCTTCTGGTTCAGTCTCTTGGGGGAGTTCCTGAGAAAGAGAAAGCTCTTAAAATGTATAACGGAGAAGGAAGGGAAAGATTTTAGCAATTCCTTTCCTCCCTCGATAAATTCAACTTTCTGGGTCCTTTAAAGAGAAAGAGACACCTTGGCCTCGTTCTCTGGTTACCAGGCTGTCTCGTAGGCATAATTTAACAAGTGCTTCCCACGCTGGGCATGACCTCTGAGTGAGTAACCTTCCCCCTCACCCCCCACCACTGCAGGCATCAATAACAACAATGTAGTGTGTGTGTGTGTGTGTGTGTACGCGCACGCGTGCAAAGCTGGTAGAAGGGTGAGGGCCAGGCAAGGGGAGTAAATGTAGGGAAGATGAAGTGATGGGTGTGCTTAAACATTCTCAACCAAAAGGCACTGCGAGTCTCATAAAGTTGATTGTTTCTCAAGCAGTTTGTACAACCAGGCATTTGACTCTGGAAAGCAGTTCAAGCATGATAGTAGGGAGCTGCAACTATATCCTCAGTGGAAGGTGGGGAAGGTAGAATTATAAAAGGTGTGGGAGAATACAGGCCGGGTGGTTTATTTTGTTGAAGCTATATCCCAGCCATCAATTGCAGCTCAGAGTTTCTAGCAAGAATTCAAAAAGGTTATTTGTAACTATGTGATGCCCTGGCAAGCTTTGGTGGTGCCAACATCAGTGGGGGAGGAATGTTAACAGCAGTCCAAAGCCTTTCCCTGGGCAACTGTTCTGACCAATTTCTTCTTTCAAATGACTATATGCAGAACGATTCAGCAAAGGAAAGTTACATTGGTAAAGACCTGAAAGCAAGGGGCCAGAATCTACAAACGGTTTTGATGCCCAGTGCATTTCCATAGATCCCACCTGGCTCCGGCTGTTTAAAAAAAAAATCCACAGCTGAGACCCTTGGCTATCCTTCTAATTGCAAACCCAGAAGAAAGATGTAGATGGGGAAGAGCCACATCTTGGCCATGAGACTTGCAAACAGGCTGTTGGAAGAGTGGGGTGAATTAAGACCTTGATTCACCATAGTAAAGGTAAAGGTTCCCCCCGCACATTTGTGCAGTCGTGTCCGACTCTAGGGGCCGGTGCTCATCTCCGTTTGTTAGCCGAAGAGCCAGCGTTGTCCGAAGACGCTTCCGCGGTCATGTGGCCGGCATGACGCACGTGGAACGCTGTTACCTACCCACCGAAGTGGTACCTATTAATCTACTTGCATTCGCATGCTTTCGAATTGCTAGGTTGGCAAGAGCTGGAGCTAGTGCAGGAGCTCACTCTGCACGCAGGGCTAGGGATTCGAACCTCTGAACTTGCAATCTTCCGATCAACAAGCCTGGCGTCTTACCCGCTGAGCCACCACGCCCCTGATTCACCATACTACTTAGCAAAACTGGACGAACCAAACAGTGTATTTTGTTGATCAGACCTATTGTGATATAAAGCCAACCTTCACAGAATAAACACTCAGTTGCATCCACATGCTCCATCAAATTCACAGAGATTTCCTTCCAAATATATGCATGTGAAGGATTGTTTTCCTTCCAAATATATGCATGTGAAGGATTGTACTGTTTATCAACTTCACCACTAGAGAAGATAACACACAAATAATTGCCTTGTGGGTAATACTGTATTGTGGCATTTCAGAACAGAAGAAATAGTTTCAGGCAAAGAGACAAGGCAAACTAACTGATACAATGTTTTAATGGGATGTGAGTTGGTGACCTGGGGTGGCATCACTGGGCACTTGCCAAACGTTAACAGGCAGTCTGGATAAGCAAACTGAATTCAGTGACCTTAGAACTTGGCAAATGATACTTGGTTCAGAGCAAAAGAGTTTTGGTAAATCAAAACTCTTTAGAGCAGTGCAGTGGCTGAGATCACATGCTGTGTTACTCCATAGTGTGGTTTCTTTATATTTTTTAGAATTTTTATCCCACCTTTATTATTTTTATAAATAACTCAAGGCGGGGAACATACCTAAATACTCCTTCCTCCTCTTATTTTCCCCACAACAACAGCCCTGTGAGGTGAGTTAGGCTGAGAGAATGACTGGCCCAAGGTCACCCTACCGGCTTCCATGCCTCAGGCGGGACTAGAACTCTCAGTCTCCTGGTTTCTAGCCTGGTGCCTTAACCACTACACCAAACATATAGTGAGTTGTATTAACCAGCCATTGTGGTTGATTAACCATAGCTTATTGCTTAGCATGCTACGTGAACCAAGTGTATGGTGGCTTATTTAACAAAACATCATTAAGCAAGCCATGGGTTAGGGTGATGGATGAACCTCACCAGTTCATACATTCATTGATAGTTCACTTTACTGTAGATCATACAATAGGAAGTAGAGATGGAGGAGGAGTGAGGTGAGATGGGAACCAGTGGTAGAAGTGAAAAGTATGGCCAGCAGCATGGCAGGAATTGGGAAGGGAAGAGGGAATAAGCAATGATGCAGGGGAGTCCACAGGAGGGCAAGGAGGTGGGCAACCATGTAGGTCCTGCGTGTCTTCCTGCTTCCAGGGAGAGGATGAGCTCCAAACTATCTTTACAAAGCAGCCTCATCCTCTCTGTGGGGGAGTTGGGCGGTCATATAAATTTAAATAATAAATAAAATAAATTTTCTTGTTGCCTCTCTGCCATTGCCAGTCCGAAGCTCGGATGATAAAGGAGGAAGGTTGGGCACTGGGCTAGCAACCCAATCTTGTAAAAATGTTAACTGCTACTGAAACAATGGATCCAATTCAACAAGATCTGATTGAAATAACTGCATAGCAATCATTGCCCAATGATGTACAGTACTGACAGACCTAAATCTAAGTCTAAGTAATCTCGGTATACATGTAGATATTTACTGGTTGCCAGTTTGCTTCCAGGTGCAATTCTGACAGCCCAACAAGGTAGACCAGACTAAGAAACCAATGCCATATAGGTCAGGACTACTTTTATTGTAGCAGCTATAGTAGCAGATTCTTGCAAGTCTGAATGTGCTTCCCCCTCCTTCACTTTATCTTCATGTGAAGTAGGGAGGGGCTTGTCTGAGACATTTTCTCACATTATTTTCTCGGCCCCAGCTTAAGCCCCTCTTATCTGACTGTTGCCTTGGTAGCAGCTCCTCCTCCTGTCCTTCAGGGTCATTCCCTATTCCCTCTACAGATTCAAGGTACTGGTTGTGATCTATAAAGTCCTACATGGCGTAGAGACAAGTTATTTGAGGGACCGCCTACCTCCTCTGGTGTTTGCCCAGCCAATTCATACTGACAGGATTGGTTTGCTCCGCGTTCCTTCGGCTGAACAATGCCACCTCTGGGGACCCAGGAAGCATGCCTTCTCTGGCATAGCACCGGTCCTCTGGAATGAGATTCCCCCGAGATCTGGATGGCTGCCACTTGGTTGGCATTCTGAAAAGCCATAAAGGCCTGGCTGTTCTCCCAGGCCCTGAGCTAGGGTATATGGTGCGCCCTTTGTTGAATGTCAGTTGTTGATGGGATTTTTTGGGGTTTGCTGGGTTTGCCATTTTGCTCTTCTTTCCTTTTCTTTGTCTGAGTCTGGTTCTGTTGTTTGTTTGGCTCTGTTGTATTACATAGTTTTTATATTATTTTGGTGTTTGTGATCTGCCCATAGTCATCTGGAGTTGGGTGGCATCAAATTGAATAAATAAATAAAACAATTTCAAAATAGGGCTCCATGGGTAGCATCCATGGCTTGGTAACCAGGGTACCATTATGTGGCTTTCCTGGATAAGAAAATCCATCAAACAATTGACTTTGGAATGAACAATAAAAAATAGCATTTAGTTGCCATGCAACATGAATACAGAACTCTAATTAGGTGTGCTTCCTGAGTGACCTTTGATTTTGGCGTGGTGGGGGGCAGGAATGCCCAAAGACAAGTTAATTCTTAGTGGGATTCCTTAGAGTTGCTACTCCAGCACTGGGGTTTACATGCCTATAAGGTCCCACTTACCATTCTCCTGAAGCTCCTGGGCCTACTTCTCCTTCATCTCATCTTCCTAAGCCTGCAGACAGTGAAAGAGTATAAAGGAACAGCATCCTTCTCTTCCTCTGCGCTCTCCCCAGTTGCAAGGAGGAAGAGGAGCATGACAGTATCTGTACTAAGCCCCCCTCCAAATCTACAGCAGGCACTGAATGTGGCACCTATTCAAAGACGCTGTCTTTGTTCAGAATAAATTTTGTTATGCTATTAAAATACTATTGCCTGTGAAGCTGTGAAGGGAGAAAAGGAATTCTGGAAAAATATAGGGCAATCAGATTCTATATGAATATTCTACCTAATATCTGAATGTTGCATGTTGCTTAGTCACCCTCGTCCAGAGTGTTACATGAACACATGCTCATGTCTTCTGGTGACCAAGCTTGAAAACCCATCTGGGAATTCCAGATATGTTCTAGCTTCAGATCCTCCCTTCTGCCATGCCTGGTCAAGGAATTATTTGTTTTCAGAAAGTACATTCAAGAGAGGATTAGAAACCGAGGCAACCAGCCACTAAAGATCAGCAAATATGCGGACTGGAAAATTCCATTCAGGTTGAGTGGGTGGGAAACTGTTGTTACCATCAAGACTCTTTTCCATCCCAGTTACAACTTGCCTTCCATAAGGGCTGCTTAAGAATTAAGCTGAACACTCAAGATATGAGGGCCCTAGCAATAGATGAGCCCTTAATCTAGTGCAGTTCTCCGAAATAAAAGTGGTGTGCCTCCCACCACGCCTCTTCCATTAAACTGCACTTTTCTTTGAGTTGATCTCAAATGATTCCTTGGACACACCCATGTCGTTTTCTTGGCAACAATAGAGAATTTTTTTAAAATTTTCCAATCTAGTTTACAGCCTGCGTAAATCCAAATGCAAACCAGGCCCACACAAGGCCAGCCAGATAGTGCTACCTGGTGAGGCCCCCCCTCCTATGCTTCTTTAAGATTCTTAACAGTTTTGAGCCTACCAGCTTTCCCCTTAAACAGTAAAGGAGGGAAACTATAGCTCTGTTACAACAGCAAAAAAATGTAGGGTAAGTTTCCACATAATTTATCCCCACAAATAGTTGAGGGAGATGATTTAATTCATAACATCCTATTCCAGGTCACTAAATAAAGTTAACCTTCCAATGCACAGTTGCAGTTATGACATGATCCCATCTCAAGTCTTCACTTTATTTTTATATTTTGTATTTATTTTATATTTATCTTCACCTAATTTTTTTAAATAATTTGTCAAATAGGTATGGATGCTGTGGTACTTTTTTAAAAAAGTAAAAAGACAAGCTGAAGCTGCTTAATGATCCTGGAAGGGAAAGAGACAGATAACGAAAACCAGATTGTCCTCTTTTCTGTGATGTGAAGGAAGTCAATATATGGGTACAATAAAGGACATTGTTTATGTTAGAAGGTGCTAATATCAGTAGAAAGGGTAGGCTAGGAGTCTGTTTGGAAGAGCAGAATGTAGAGGCACCAGGTCAGCGCATAGTCAGGTCACCCCGAGTTGTTATCAGATCCTGCATGCCAGCAATAAAGGTCGTGTTATACTGTAATTTACACTGCTTTTGTAAGTCCTATGTATCATTTCCAGAAGGCCTATAACCTGTAATCTTGTGGGCTTTGTGGCTGTTCTGCATTCCTTTAGCGAGGAGCCCAGGGTTCACTGTAGTTGTGCATGCCAATAAAAGATACTTCGTTGTATCTGCTCCAAACACTTTGGTTCCTTATTTAAGTGGGCATATTTTCCATAAATAAATAATTAATCTCTTCCTTGTGTTCTTCCTGAAGGTAAGTCCTTTTGCATCTTTGTAACTTCAGGATTTGTAGGCTAATATCCCACAACCTGATGTCTTCTAGATTATAACTCCCCAGCAGCCCAGAAAACATGCTATGTTCAAGGACGATTTGATTGATTGATTGATTGATTATGTGCCATCAAGTTGATGTCAACTCTTATCAACCACAAACTTTTCCAGGATGATCTGTCCCCAACCCAGCCCTTCAGATCCTCCAACAGTGCACCCATTACCACTGTAATCAAATCCATTATCCACCTTGTTGCTGTTCATGCTCTTCCTTCCTCCTTTCCCAATATTATAACTTATCAAGAGAGCTAGGTCTTCACATAATGTGTCCAAAATATGATGATTTGAGCCTGGTAATTTGTGCCCTTGAGAGAGAACTCTGGATTGATTTGCCGTAGGATTCATTTGTTTGCTTTCTTGCCTATTGATGGTATTCTCAGGAGTCTTTTCCAACAGTAACTTTCAGAAGTGTCAATGCTCTTTCCATCCTGCCTCTTCAAAGTTTTGCTTCCATAGAGTGTCCCAGGGAAAACCTTGTCTGCATGATTCTGATCTTTGTAGGTACAGACACATCCTGGTGTCTGAATATCTTTTCCGGATGCTTCATTGTTACTGTATTAAATGCTAATCTGCAGCATATTTCTTGATTGCTGGTTCCTTTACTGTTGATAGTTGGTCCTAAAAGGTACAAGCTTTCCACCACTTCAATATCTTCATTGGCAATTCTAAGGCTGGTTGCTGTATCTGTTGTCATTACTTTGATCTTCTTTCTATTTTAACCATAATCACAGTTTTTTTCACTATGCTCCCTGACTTTCATTACAAGAGGTTCCAGATCATTTGTATTTTCAGCTATCAGAGTCATCAGCATAACACAATCTGTATGCTGAATATATACTGAGGGAATCTGGGTTGGAAGAGTATGAATGTAGTTTTAATATTCTTCTGTTTCTTGGTCTTTGGTGGTCTCTTTTCACATTATTCATTAACAACTTCTTTTATTCATTGTACAGTTCCTCTGGTTCCTATCAGTGAGGTTCAGGACTTCAAAGTGATTCCTGATGTTCTCCTTCAAAATGGTGGGTCATATTGTACCAATAATATATCAATTTGATGTCTGTGTACTCCATCTGGTGATCCTTGTGCGGGAGATAGGCGGGATATAAATGTGATAAATAAATAAATATCCATGTATATAGATGTTATGATTGTTGAAAGACTTTATTAGCAATGAAGAAATCATTGGATTGGTAGAAATTGGTAAGTCATTCTCCTGCTTAATTTCTGTCTCCTATCCCATATAGTCCAACTACATTTTCCTCCTTAATATTTCTAACTTGAGCATTCCAATCTCCAACCACAAGCAGCATATTTTGTTTGCATGTTCTGCTAATTCCAGATTGATCTTGACCATAAAACTTGTCAGCTTCCCCCTCCCCTTTTCTGGCAAGTCCCTCCAAGCTGTAGCCTCCTGCCGTCTAGCGCCTCTTTCGCTTTAATTACTCTGTCCGGCGCGCATGGTGCTGAATCCACATTAGCTGTCTCTCCTCCGCACGTATGCCACTTATTGCTTTCTATGGTTTGTCCACTGGATATTTCCCGGCTGGCTCTATGTCAGAATGGCACCTAGGGGGGGTTCATTCATGACATTCTGCCCCCCCCCCCGAAAATCAGCTCCCCTTTTGTTTTGGCTTCTCCGGGTATCTATTGTTAAATTTCTTTACTAATTTGGGTGCTTTGACGTTGCAGCTGTCAACCCACTCACTGTGATTTTGGGAATTCCTTCCACTGCACCAAGTATTGCAGTTTACCTCTATGTAATCTAGAGTCTAATATTACTTGTACCTCAAAGTGACATTCGCTCTATCATTATTGGTGCTGGTACTTTTTGTTGTGGGTGCCAGCGTTCTGACTCTTTATCTGGTTTAAAAAGGCTGCAATGAAATACTGGGTGGATTTTTTCAAGGTTCTTGGGTAATTCCAGTTGCACTTCCACCTCATTGATCACTTTGGTTATAGGGAATGGTGCTATAAACTTCGGACCTAGTTTTTTGGATGGTTGTGAAGACCTTAAAAATCTCATGGATAAGTATACTTAATCCCCCATGTTTAGTTTCCATTCAGGGGCCCTTTTGCGATTGGCATATTCCTTGTAAGTTTCCTTTGCATGCTGTAGTGCTCCCTGTATTGTTAGCCACCCCTCGGCTATGTGCTTTGCCCATTCGTCTAGCGGGACTGTTATCTGGTTTAGGTAGGTCTGGGAATGCTTCGAAGTCCTGACCGTTTACAATTTTAAACGGGGTGAATCCCATGCTTTGATGCACTGAATTGTTAAAAGCTACCTCTGCAAAAGGAAGCAGTTCTACCCAATTGTCTTGCTGATAATTTACGTAGCATCTAAGGTATTGTTCTAGTACTTAGTTCGATCGTTCACACCCCCTGTTTGTGGCTGGGTGGTGACTCGAACTCAGACCCTGCTCTACCCCCATCAGTTTTAAAAATGCTTTCCAAAATTTTGAGGTGAACTGGACTCCGTGATCGCTGATTACTTTTTCGGGTGCCCCGTGCAGCCTGTATACATGTTGTATAAATAATTTAGCAAGCTGCCCCACCGTTGGGATGCTGGCACAGGGTACAAAGTGTACCTGCTTAGAGAATAAATCTGTGACCACCCAAATTACTGTCTTTTTATGGCTTTCCTGTAAATCTATAAAATCCATGGATATTTGCTTCCATGGTTGTGTTGGGTTGGCTACTTCTTGCAATAATCCTCTCGGTTTCCCTCCTACATGTTTAGCTATGGCACAAGTTGGGCAACTGGCCACATAGCTTTCTACATCCTTGCGGAGGGTTGGCCACCAAAACTGCTTCCTTAATAGGTGCATAGTTTTTAAGAATCCAAAATGACCGGCTGATTTTGCATTGTGGCACCTTTCTAAGATCTTTTTTCTTATGGTTTCCGGTATGTACAGCCTGTCTCCCTGCCACCAAAGTCCTTGCTTTTCTATAAGGCTGCCTTTCTTGGCTTGTAACCCCTCATCTGCTTTTAGCGCTTCACTCAATTCCCCCTGCACCCCTCTGCTGCTTCTAAGTTAGGTTTTTTTTTTTCTGGCTCCGTGTTACTGCTGCCCCCCCCCTTTCTGTCTCTTTGGGATGATTGCTTCAATCACCTCCTTCCTTTGACTGTTGTGTTGCAGGAGCCGAGATAATGCATCTGTGAGGAAGTTTTTCCCCCCCCCGGTAAGTACTTCAGTGTGAAGTTAAACCGGCTAAAGAATTGAGCCCACATAACCTGCTTGGGATTCAGTTTTCTTGGAGTTCGTAGCGCTTCCAGGTTTTTGTGATCTGTCCACACCTCGAATGGTTGTGTTGCCCCCTCCAACAAATGTCTCCACGTCTCTAGTGCCGATCTGACGGCATATGCTTCCTTCTCCCAAACATGCCATCTGTGCTCTGTGTCAGTAAATTTACGCGACAGGTAAGTGCAGGGTTGTAGTTTTCCATCCTCGTCCCTTTGTAGTAATAAGCCCCCCGTGGCGACTTCTGATGCGTCAACCTATTAGTACTATTAGTGGTTTATCGAGTTCCGGGTGTTTTAGTATGGGTTCAGAAGTGAACAATGTTTTTAACTGCTCAAAAGCCTCTTGACACTTGGCTGTCCATTTTATGGGTACACTAGTTTTCGTTGCTCTACCCGCTTCCCCCTTTCCTTTAGTTTTTAATAGATCAGTTAGGGGTAATGCTACTTGTGCAAAGTGATCAATGAATTGGCAGTAAAAATTTGCAAATCCTAAAAAGCTTTGTAGTTGTTTTCTAGTCTTGGGTGGTTCCCACCACACTACATCCTGTACCTTTCCTGGGTCCATCCCAATCCCTTTGCCTGAAATCCTGTATCCTAGATAGTCTAGTTCACGGCTTTCCAAACTTTTCATGTTGGTGACACACCTTTTAGCCATGCATAATTTCGTGACACATTAATGAGGAGTCCCCGCCCCCCCGGCCCATGTGATTGGCTGCCGGCTCCAAACCCCGCCCCCGACCCATGTGATTGGCTGCCGGCTCCAAATCCCGCCCCCCGGCCCATGTGATTGGCTCCCAGCTCCAAACCCTGCCCCCCGGCCCATGTGATTGGCTCCCGGCTCCAAACCCTGCCCCCAGCACACGTGATTGGCTCCTGGCTCCAGACCCCACCCCATGTGATTGGCTGCCGGCTCCAAACCCCGCCCCCGCCCCCCCAGTCTTGTATTGTATGTATTGTATTGTATGTAATTGTAGATCAGAACTTTCCAAACTGTGTGTCGCAACACATTTCTGTGTCGCGGCAAGGGCCCAGGTGTGTCGCAGGGGAACCCGGAAGAGGAGGCCATACACCACGTGGAGCCCCGCCCATCCCTTGCCACGCCAACAGGTCCCTGCTCTGAACCCAGCTCTTCAGCTCTCGCCGCAGAAGCCAGGTAAGTTAGCAGCCCGGTAGGGCTGCAACTGGGGGGGAGGGTGCAGGGACGTGACTAGGCTTCTGCGCTGGGGGGGTGGGGGTGCAGGGACCGTGAAGTGCAGTGGCCAGAGTCATGGCTTTTCCCTCCTGAGAAGTGCCATCAGCCTGAAAGCTGAGAAAGGGACGGGGAGGTGGCTCCGCTGCCCGCCTCGCATGGCCCCCGCGCTGTCTGGGTCTCCAGCTCCCCCTTCCCCTTGGCGGAAGCCCCAGCTAGGCAGAGGCGGGACTGGGCAGGCGGACAGGCGGCGCTCTCTGCCTCTGTGGCCTGGCCTGGCTCGCCGCTTCCTCCCATCACCTACAAGCGGAAGATGGTGGCGGTCTGATGCGCGGCTCGCGAGAGCTGAGCGCGGGCCGAGCCGAGGGAGCCTGCCGGCGGCTCCGGCCCAACGAGAGGGCTCCTGGCGCTCCGGGGAGACCGAGCGCGGGCGGCAGGGACGGGGCAGAAGCAGAAGAGCCGCCAGCGGGAGCGCGGCACGAGGAGCACCTCGCCGGTGCCTGCCCGGCTTCCACCGCACTTCGTTGGAGAAGGTAAGACACCACGCTGGCGGGCGGGCGGCTGAGAGGCAGGCGGGCAGGCAGGGGGTCACCTGCAGCGGGCTCATCTGACCATCCTTCCCGGAGCTGCTGGGGCCGGATGGAGCAGTGGGGGACTCGGCATCGCTCCTTCCAGCGGGCGCTCCAAGCCCAGCTGTTCAGCCATCGATCAAGGATCGATCAGGCCTGGGGGCAGGGCTGGACGAGGCGCTTGGGGGGGAAGTCGGGTCCCTGTTGCCTGAGACATCCTCACGCATCCTCCCCCCCTCCCCCCGCAATATGGCAGCAATAACAACCACAGCGACGCGAAGGCTCTGGCAGAAATGGATCCAAGTGTGGAACGCTCTTCTGGAGAGTGGAAAGTGCAGGATCCCCGCTCTTTCTTGGGGCTTTCCTTCTCTTTCGGGCCCTGCCTGTTATTGCTGCCATATTGTGGGGGGAGGGGGGAGGATGCGTTAGGATGTCTCAGGAAACAGGGACCCGTCTTCCCCCCGAGCCCCTCGGCCAGCCCTGCCCCCGGGCCTGATCGATCCTTGATCGATGGCTGAACAGCTGGGCTTGGAGCGCCCACTGGAAGGAGCGATGCCGAGTCCCCCAGCGCTCCATCCGGCCCCAGCAGCTCCGGGAAGGATGGTCAGATGAGCCCGCTGCAGGCAACCCCCTGCCTGCCCGCCCTCCCCTCAGCCGCCCGCCGGCGCGGCATCTTACCTTCTCCGATGAAGCGTGCTGGAAGCCGGGCAGGCGCTGGTGAGGCGATCCTCGTGCCGCGCTCCCGACGGTGGCTCCTCTCCTTTCCTTCCGCCCCGTCCCCGCCGCCCGTGCTGGGTCTCCCTGGAGCGCCGGGAGCCCTCTCGTTGGGCTGGAGCCTCCGGCAGGCTCCCTCGGCTCGGCCCCAGCTCAGCTCTCACGGATTGCGGGCCGCGCATCAGACCGCCGCCATCTTCTGCTCGTAGGCGACGGGATGAAGCGGCGTGCCAGGCCAGGCCACGGAGGCGGAGAACGGCGCCTCTCTGCTCGCCCAGTCCTGCCTCTGCCTGGCTGGGGCCGCCGCCAAGGGGAAGGGGGAGCCGGAGCCGCGGACGGCGCGGGCTGCGCAGGGGCCATGCGAGGCGGGCAGCGGAGCCGCCTCCCCGTCCCTTTTTTGGCTGCCAGGCCACTGGCACTTAAAGTCATGTCTCTGGCCGCCGCACTTCACGGTCCCTGCACCCCCACCCCCCCAGCGCGGAAGCCTAGTCGCGTCCCTGCACCCTCCCCCCCAGTTGCAGCCTCCCTTCTGCAGCAAGAGCTGAAAAGCTGGGTTCAGAGCAGGGACCTGTCAGCGTGGCAAGGGATGGGTGGGGCTCCACGTGGTGCATGTCCTCCTCTTCCAGGTTCCCCTGCGACACACCTGGGCCCTTGCCGCAACATAGAAATGTGTCGCGACACACAGTTTGGAAAGCACTGGTCTAGTTGTTCCCAGTGAAATTCACACTTTGATAGTTTGGCATACAATTGGTTTTGTGCTAGTCTTTTCAGTACCTCTCTCACCAAACCCACATGTTCCTCCATTGTCTCAATGAATATTAAAATATCGAGATATACAAGTACGCCCCATACAATAAATCATGTAGAACCTCATTAATTAATTGCATAAATACGCCGGCTCCACCCCTTAACCCGAAAGGCATTACCAAAAATTCAAAAGACCCCAGTTGACAATTTAATGCTGTTTTCCATTCACCCCCCCCCAATTCATACCCTGAAGTATGCTTCCCTTAAATCCAATTTTGTGAATATTTTTCCTTTCGATAGGTGAGCTAACATTTCCTTTATCAACGGTAATGGGTATTTGTTCGCCATGCAAATTGCATTCAGTACTCGATAGTCTGTGCACATTCTTAATGATCCATCCTTCTTTGTTCTGAACAACACTGGTGCAGCCATCAGGGAGGAGGCTGGGCGAATAAACTCACGTTTTAAGTTTTTGTCCACAAACTCCCTTAATGTTTCCAATTCTTTAGGAGTCAATGGGTACAGTCTCAGTTTGGGCAGTGTCGCTCCTGGTTCTAATTCTATGGCACAGTCAGTTTTTCAATGGGGTGGGAGCTGGTTTGATTCCTCCTCCCCAAATGCTTCACTCAAATTTTTGTATTGTTCGGAAACATTTTCTGTTGCCATCCCCCTCCCTTGCGCCTCCTCTCTTGCTTCCGAAGCTGCGCCTACTTGCTCTTGTCTGTCTGGTCTCCCCAGGGGTTAGGTTCCCTCATTCTTCCCATCCCCAAATCTCAGACTGCTTTTCACCCAGCCTACTTGGGGATTCCAGGCTCATAGCCACGATAGCCCCAGAGCCACTGGCGGATCTGAGACCGGAGCCACTATAAAGCTCAACACCTCTTTGTGATCTATTTTCATCTGAACTGTCTCAGTGCAATGCTTAGCTGGTCCCACCTTCATTTTAGTCCCATCAAGTTGAATAAAGTCAATCGATTCTTTTAGTCTCTCCACCTTTAGTCCCAATTTGGTTACAATGGTGGGGTGCATGAGACTTTGAGTGCACCCTGAATCCAAAAGCCCCGTGAGCCTTAGACTGCCCCTCCCCCCAGATCCTTCTATCTTTAACTTTACCAGCACCGCCAGGCAGTCCCCACTCACCATCCCCACAGCCTTCTGTGCTCAGCTTGCCCATTGGCGCTCAGAACAAGCTCTTGTCGTTTCCCGTCTGCTGAAACTCCTCTTCAGATGAGTCTTCCTCTTGCACCGGGGGATAGTAGACCCTACCCCTTTTTGCCACCACTGTGGGTCACTTTGTCTTGCCTGCTGGGGTCTTGGTACTGCCTCCCCCTTTCTTACTTCCTCCGGCCTCTGTGTTCTTGGGGCATTCAGCAATTCTGTGCCCCTCTCCTCCACATTTGAAGCACAACCTTTTTCTTGTTCTGTGTTCTTTTTCCTCCTCCCATGTTTTGCGACTCTCTTGATTTTTGTGTTGGTGGTTGTGTGCTGTTGAGTGCTTGCTTCTCACCTCGTCTCGCTGTTGCTCTCTTACTTGCGCTTGTAGGTTCTCTATCTCTCCGACTAGGCAAATCCATTCTCTCACCGTCTTTGGGTTGCCTCGCATCAACGCCCATTGAAGTATTTCTCCTTGCAGACCCTTCTTGAAGCACTGCACCTTCAGGGACTCTGGCCAATCGGGTAGCCTTCCAGCCAGTTTCCTGAACTCTAGTGAGTATTCAGAGACTGACTTGTGTCCCTGTTTGAGGCACTGCATATTTTCCTCAGCTTTTAATTTCAACAGTGGGTCTTCGAATTGTTCTCTCAGCGCACTCATAAATTCATCAGTTTCTTAGCTCTAAAGGTTGCGCATCGTGAAGTCCTACCAACCAGTCAGCCGCTTCTCCTTCTAAGCAGGTCAATATACAGTTAATTTTTGCTTCTTCAGAAACAAAAGAACCTGTGTGCTCCCTCATAAAGCCTCTCACAAGGGTCAGGAAGCATGCTAATGTTCTTGGATCCCCTACGAATTTAGTTTTTAACTCTCTAGTTCCGACGTGCCCATCAGTACCTCGTGTTTGGCTCACCCCCATTACTGGGTCTCAGAGGAAGGGTGGTTGTTGGGCTCTTCCCGGCGTCTGCTGTCCCACTCCTGTCCCCGCACCTCCAGGGCTCTCACCCATCGTTTGTTGAGCTGCTGCTTCTGTTCTGCCCATTGCTGGCAGTTGTAGGCTCTGCAGTACTCTCTCTAGCATTCCTTGCAGACGGTCCATACGTTCCTCCACCCTTCTCAATCTCTCGTTCCTCTCACGGTCCGCCACCGACCTTTCAAAGCCGCGGCTCCCTCCGTACTTGGGTGTTAATAGAGTTGATCCCCCTTCGCAATCTTCTCCAACATACTGAGCCCATTTGTGATCGTACTCCGTTGTCAGGCTCCCCCATGGTATTGGGGTTGCTATTGTGCTGATGGTTGGTGGGATTCGGATACCTATGCTGCTGGCCTTTCCACCCAGGGTAGAGGTTTCACCTTCCAGTTCCGATTCTCCCAGCCGCTGAATATCCTCGAAGAGTTGGCTGCTCTCATTTAAGTACGTCATTGTGACTTGAAGCTTTCTGTGATGATCCTCAGCTAGAAATCAGCACTCCTTACATGAAACACATTGGAATTGAAAGGAATATTTTATTTCAGCTTGTGATCCAAAGCACGTTAAAGCTTCAAGTAACTTACAGTTCTACAAGTAGTAACTTAAATACATGTATCCCCCCTCCCCTTTTCTGGCAAGTCCCTCCAAGCCGTAGCCTCCTGCCGTCTAGCGCCTCTTTCGCTTTAATTACTCTGTCCGGCGCTCATGGTGCTGAATCCACATTAGCTCTCTCTCCTCTGCATGTATGCCACTTATTGCTTTCTATGGTTTGTCCACTGGATATTTTCTGGCTGGCTCTGTGTCAGAATGGCACCTGGGGGGCGGGTCATTCATGACATCAGCCTCCTGTTCTGCTGCATCAGTGATTGGAGCATGAACTTGGATAACTGTCCGATTAAAGGGTTGCCCACAAAGTCTAATTGATATTGACTGCATTGTACACTGTCTTTGTTATATCCTTCCTTACTATGAAAGCAGTGCCATTCCTTCTTTGTTTTGTGTGTCCTGAGTAGTAAACAGTATGATCTTCTGACTGAAAGTGTCCGATCCCAGTCCATCTCAATTCACTGATGCTGAAGATGTCACCGTGTAGTTGATTCATTTCATCTTTCACTGTGTTGAGCTTTCCTATGTTCATGCTTCTTATGTTCCATGTTCCCAATGTAATTCTGTCTTTGCAGGTTTGGATTTTCTTTTTCTTTGCATGGCAGTTATCAGCAACTAGATGTCCTGAAGGCTCTACTCTAGCTGCATCATAAACACCATTAGTAATTTGAAAGATCCTCAGCTCTTCCTCAGTAGCATATTGAATGCCATCTGACCAAGGGGTCCATCATTTGGCACTATATCATCAATCACTTTATCTTGTCCATTCATGAGGGTTTTTTTTTAGCAAAATAGAGTGGTTTACCATTGCCTTCTCCCACGCAATATGAAATGATGCCTTTGCTGTTGTCACTAAAGTGATCATCTGCCTACTGAATCTTCCTATATCACCGCAGCCTGATATAAATGCCTGCTTGGTTTAATTGGCAGCTCGGATGACTTTCATGCCTTGGGTGACCTACTGGAAGTATACATTCTTGTCATACACTATGGTGTATTTCACTCATCCCTCCCAGGAACACCCCCACCAAAATAGGGCAGCATATTCGATGATGATGATGATGATGATCTCTCTCTCTCTCTCTCTCTCTCTCTCTCTCTCTCTCTCTCTCTCTCTCTCTCTCTCTCTCTCTCCTCTCTCTCTCTCTCTCTCAGCGGCAAACATATCTAACACTCCTGCCTCTGTTTTCCCAACAACAACACCCCTGTAAGGTGGTTTGGGCTGAGAGAGAGCGACTGGCCCAAAGTCACCCAGCTGGTTTTCATGCCTAAAGGAGGCCTAGAACTCACAGTCTCCTGGTTTCTAGGGGAATTTAATTCAAAACTTCATCTGGAGAGGAACAGATTGGGGAATACTCCTTTTCTGCTATCTATTAGTCCATTTCTATTTAAGTTCCTCCAAGTCTTAGAATCTTGTATGCTATAGGAACATTTTGGCTTTCTGTACCTAACTATACCTTGAATTGTAATAATGGCTCTTGACAGAGGCCTATATGGATTGTAAATGTATTCCATTATGTTTCTTTAAAAAATCTGCCCATTTACCAGTTTTCAAGCTGAGGCGAGAGTCTTCAAACCCTTTTCATACATTTTCATTCTTTTTTCATTGATTTGAGGCATCTCAAATCAATATAATCAGTTATGGTCCAGCTCTTCCATATACCCAAGACAGCTGGCATAAAAGAAAGCCACAAATGAAGGCACTATCAATTTCAGCATTCCTGTTTGCTTCTGGCTGGAATTTATTTATTTATTTTATTTTATTTAATTAAATTTATATAACCGCCCATCTCCCCCAATGGGGGACTCTGGGCGGAATATTAGGAGCGGGAGGGTGATTTTGCTCATCTATTTATCTGTTGAAACCTGAGTTCTGTGTTAAGAAAAGGCAGTTGCCATGTTTCCATATCTCCATTCAACTGAGTCTCTGTTCTGATCATTCAAAAACCAAGCTTCATCTGTTTGGAAAAAAAATTCCAAATATTTTTATTTTAAAAGAAATGGAAGTGTTCTGAAGAATTAGAAGAATTCAGGGCTTGGTCATGCTTTATGATACAGGGAAGTGTGCATTGGATTCAAATTATTGGAGACCTTAATGTAAGCCGAGGGGTCTGCTGGATACAGTAAACCCCTCTACTAAAGGTACAGGTCCCTTTCTGGATCAAGCAGTTCCCTTTTCTCAGCACCACAGTGCTTTTATTTTTGTTCTAAACAGCATTTTTGTGGCACTGCCTTGTATGAATACTAAAAAAAAAAAAAGATACCCACCCTTATACCTTCATTTTGGCTGCAACGAAATTAACTTAAGAGCATCAAGGTTCATCAAAGTGCATTATGCTATTTTTCCCCTTCCCCTTTTAAGTGTCAGCAGGAACTACTTATGCTTTTGTAAGCAGTATTGTAAAGAATGCTTTGTTTGAAACTCTGGCCAAAGAAGGATGGTGGGCAATTGTTCCTCCACATCCTTGTAATGCCTCCCTGTTGGCATTGCCCAGATCTCTCTCACATATGTGTGCACACATGCACACACACAGAAATGCAGGGTCAGTCCTTCTAACAGGAATATCCCATTAATATGTTTTGTTTTCAGTCAAGTATTTCTTTCTATACATTCTTATCATGAACGTTTTTTGGACGTTTGAGCTCCCAAATAACATTAAATAAAATTTCCAAAATAAAATACAAAGGTATGCTTAAAAAAAAAAACAAGACAACAAAAATCAGTACAACAAAAGAACGGCCAAGAACATAGCATGTTCTCAAGAGAGGGGACATAATATTTTATCTGCACTTTCATTAGGGATAACTGAAATATGTGACAATGTAGCCACAACAAAAATAGGCAGCTGTATCTCCTCAACCTATTGTTAAGGGCAGGGACTCTCTCTCTCTCTTGGTAAAAGCTGGCACAAGAAAACATTCTCAAATTTTGAATTAAGGGAGGTGGGCCCATTCAGACAGATACTTTCATCCCAATAATCTTGCACATGGTCCCACTAGGTAAAGTCTCCTAGCAATTCCTGATGACTATATGGACATGCCCGTGCTGTTTTCTTGGCAACAGTGTGAAAGTAGCTTCCCATTGCCTTCTTCCTGAAAGTTTTTCCTACTTTACAACCTTGGGATTTATGAGCATCTCCATCCAAGTGCTAACTAGGTCCAACTCTCCTTAGCTTTTTCAACATCATCCAAAGTCAACTTTGTTCCTACTAGATTAGTTTGAAACATAGCTCCCTGCAAGCAGCATAGAGATGTTCTCAATAGCGTGTTCATAGATCCTGACCTGATCTGGAAACTTAAGATTGAGATCTCAGTTCATTCAGTAAAACTAATTAGGCTAATGTTGTCCACTACCTGTTGTCCATTCTGGAAGCTGTAGTTCCAACACATATGAGGACCTCTCCAAGCTGTGAAAGGCTGGAAGAGTGCATGGTTAGTCTACCACCTTCTTTCTTGCATGTATGAAGAAGGAAATAACAAGCTGTGCCCTTATCTCTCTGTAAAATTTGTGCACATAAATGTACACCCCACTCCCCCACATGCAATACCTTGGACAAATCGTATGGCTTCAGAACTATAGGACATATTCTATAGCATAGTGTTAAATGCACAAGCCTCAAATGGGGGTGGAATGAGGAGAAGAAACTCATCTTATTGGCTGGAATGCTGCCCAAATCAATGTGCAAAATGGCTTTCTAAACAAAAACCATTGCTTTTTCAATAACCACATTTATGCAGTTACTGGCTTGGCTATGCATCACTTTGCTAATTCATTCTCCATTGTGAGCCAGGGCAGTATTTCAGTTGTGGATAACTGAGGCACAACATTTGCTTTGGAACTATCAGATGATCGCAGCGATGAGGACATATGCAGGCTCTCCATAAGGAGCACTTACAGTATGATACGTTAGAATGTAAACGTAAGAACTGCTGTCATGGTTAAAGCCAAGATCTATCTAGCATTATGTTTTCACCAGTAGGTTGGTCAGCCAGATGCCTTTGAAAGCTCACCAATGTAACATGAACATTATGGCTGGTTGTTTCTAGTATCTCATACTCAGAAGTATACTGCATTTGATCATGGAGGTTCGCTTGTGTTTTGGTAGCTAATACAACCAATTTATCCAATTCCCTTTTTAAAAAGTAATTTTGGCAGAAGTCATGCCATTCCATAGGAATGAAATTCTTAATGCACTGTGTAAATAGGTACTTGTTCATTGTATTCACCTACAGTCCACCATTTTTACCACCTGAATTGCCACCAGCCCACACATCCATGCACACATGTATTACAAGAAAGAAATATCTCCTATTGATTTTTTTCCACAGTGGTAGCTTTTTTTGGAATTTATTTAAATCTGTGTGCAGGATCTGAATAACCTCTAATTTAGCCAGAATCTTATATTGCACAACTTTTACACAAAGAAACAGGCAAGAACCAAGCCAAGTCACTAAATTCCAGCAGCTTTCACTGAAAGCGGGAAAGAAAAAAAATACAGATAACTGTAACCTTCTGACCTAATTCTTTTTTTTCTCCTCTGCCGCCATTCCAGTCTAAATGGTTCTGATTTCTCCAGCAAGGGTCCCAGGAGATGGAAATGCAGTTACAGATAGACTGGGGAACTGAGAAGAATGTCCTTATATATCAATTTGTCCCTGTTTTCCTTCATGGGAAAGCTTATCTTTGACATGTTAGAAATAGATAAATAAGTGTTTTATTTGGAGATTCTAGGGATTGAATCTGGATCTGCAGAAGCTGTAACACAGCCTTCCCCTCCAGGTATGTTGGCACTACAACTCCCAGCAGTCTGATTAGGAATATCTGGAGGATAATTGGTGCAGCGGAAGGCTGCTCTATCGCTATTGTATGATCAAAGGTCTATGAACTGTGAAAGTATACGAAAGTTTCCTGATACACTCTCCCCTCAAGATCTCAGCAGTTATTCATGACAACTATGATCACATATTTATGTAGAACTCTGGCAGTATTGGGTGAAATTAAGATCCATAAGAAAAAGAATCATTTTCCTGGGCAACACAAGTTATAAATGCTAGGCAAGCGACCAAGCAAAATGTACTGCCCAGACATACAAGACTACCTGTGCTTATGTCCAGAACCAGTTTTCAGTGCCGGGACACATTCCATCCATTCATCAATGGAATTAGAGACTGGCTTCAGATATTGGGCTAAACCATCGTGTAGTTTGCTTGATTCAGACTTTGCATAGTGTGCAAAGTTAGTCCTTCTTTATAAGCCAATATGTGTATGGCTTAATGTGTTGTATGAACTCAGCGAATTGTGGTTTATTCAATAAAACAATGTCAGGGCAGGAATGCACAATGTGTGCACCCACTGAGCGAACTCCTTAATTCTGTTTAGAGTGTTTTATCAGCATTACAGATATTTAGAACAAGGAAGAAGCATTTCTAGGTCAAGTAGAGCATTTCCGGGCTGCCTTTACTGTTGGTGCTTCTAATTTCAGTTATTCAGCATCAGCATCCTGATGAGCCTTCTTTCTTCCTCCCATTAATCCCACAGTCAGCTTCTTTTCCTTGTATGTTCTGGCATTTAGGATGTGCAAGGAATCTTCGGCACACCGTTCCAAAGCTCTGCACTATCTGCTACAGCTGCCCTTTCATCTTCAACAGCTCAGGGCTGATGGAATGGCTTCTCCTTTTCGCCTGCTGTGCTTATGTTCCTTGAAATGTGGAATTTTCTATTAGAGCCCTTAGTGGGCAGTCTGCGATATCGTTAATTACATCAGTAGAGTTTTCTGTTTTCCCCATGCTGGTTCATAAAACAGGAGGATTGTTCAAGGATTCTCAGTTCATACTGAAGGAAGGGAGAAGAGTCAAGAGGATACTGTGGGGCAGGAAAAGCTTCTGGACTTTGTTTGACTGATTACCGACTCGGGATTTTCCACATCTTAGGTGGATGGATTCTGTTTCCAAATAGCAAGTTTGTTTAAATACCATTAAGACTGGGGAGCCTATTTGGTGCTTTAATCTGAGACACACTTAAGATAAAATAGCTTCTTATCAGGGAGGATATGGCTGTCTCATTTTGCATGGAGTCCAAATAACGCAAGTTCCAGTAGGACTTTAAAAAAAGAAGTGTTGCTAATACCAGCGAGATACACAAACCAAAAAGGCATGTATATATCTTAGGGGAAAATTGTTTCTTTTCTTGTATGTGTATTATCATAAACTTCAAATTTTCCCCTGAGTAAAGAAAATCAGAAATCTTTTAAAATAAAAACTAATTTTGTTTTGTTATATATTCCTATCTCTGATACCTCCAAACTATATAATATTAGCAGACTCATCCCTCTTCTCAACAATGTACAATATCAGTTTCCCTTCCCTGCTGAAAATAAAGGAAGAGACAAAACTAAAATGGATCAGAAGCCAAAACAAGAATTACCAAATATATCTGGTGTGTATATGTCTTATATACTAATTATTTTTGTAAATAAATCTTCATTCTGACAGAGCCATATGACTTCTGGGTGCAAAATCTCACGGACAATAGAGCTGGAGGAGATGGGTTTAAATATATTAACATAGCTTGAACCTGTGACTTATTTTAGCTTTGACAGCAAATTTAATTAGGAAGAAACATACCAATCTTTCACATCCTGGAGCCTTTATGAAAAATAGATGCATTCACTTTGTCACCACAATCCTGGTTGTATATTCAAAGAGATGGATTCCAGAGAAGCCACCTCCTACATATATAAATTGGAAAAGGAATAGAAGATATTTACTTCAGTACTAAAGCCTATATATTGCTGCAGTAGGAGGGAGATCAGAAACAGCCGCTAGTAAGAGCTACCTAAAGCTTAATATAAGACAAATAAATCATTCCTAAGGCTATAATGTCCATGTTGCTACCATGATGTGATTGCTTCCACTCTGCTCCTATACTTTACAAAGCTGCTTCTTTCCCATTTTGCTAGGGTAAGTTGTTTGAGTACTAGCATACACATGTATCTGTCAGGAGAGTTTGATATTGTATGAAAACAAAGTGGGAGTAAACTATATCATTGGTAGAAATTGGGAACAATTACAATCCAGTGGGAGTTACATAATTTAGTAACATTTCTATTGGCTGTAATGCTGCTGATATAAGCTATTCCAAGCACTGCATGTTCAGGAACTAAAATGATTCAGGGATGACTTTGCTAATGGTTCAACACAACACTGGGTAGATTAACAGTTCGAAAGCTTAGCAAGTAGATAAATTGGGTACCACCTTAAGTGGGCAAATTTGCTGGCGTCCTGTCGGGAGTCGGCCACCGAACGGAAGATCTTCAATGGCAGCGGCGGCGGCGGATCCCGAAGCAGAAACATCTACAGGACGTCAGCAGCCGGCCCCGACGCAAGGCATCATGGGACATGTAGTTCAATAGCCACGGAAGAGTCGGTTCCCTTACCCCTTAGCGCGCGGATTAATGGATGTAATGTATAAAAATGAAACGTATACATGTATGTAAGCTGCCTAGAGTCCTCCGTTAGGGAGGGGATAGGCAGGGTATAAATATCAATATAAAATAAATAAATAAATAAATAAATAAATAAAGGAGGAAGATAGGAACTACCTCTCAAGGCATAGTGTCATCTTTCTGAGAAGATCTATAGGCCTGATCAGTGTCTGCACTTGGGATGATTTCAATTTGTGTTAAGTTCCAAGGTGGAAGAAAGTTAGATTATAAATATATACATAAATAAGTGAGAAATTAGTCCTTAGTACATCTGCACATGTTGTGTCTCCCTGAAGGCAACAGAATATGCCACAAACAGAAAGTAAACATATCGTGGCAAAGCAGCATAGCAGGGCAGGAATTGTGTAGTAAATCCCTGTGGAATCTTGCATGACAATCACACCACAGAGAAATATGCAAAGCACAATTCTGTCCTGCTTCCCTGCCTGCCCCCCTGAAAAAAAAAGATAAAGCAAAACTTTAAAAATATTCCTTGTCAGAGTGGGGAGAGAAGGTTGAGATAAGATACAGTCAATCTTCCTGCCACAGTTGTTCGGGGGCAAACAGAAGCTGTTGCAAAGTGGGAATATTATAGCATTTGCAATTCCTGAAAAGATACAGTATAAAATACTCGGATATGAACTTGTGTTTCTGGAAGTCCAAAGCAAATGAAGCTGAATGGAGAGAAAACTCCCAGGACTGTCAGCTGATATATGCTTTCCAAACAATCTCTGCTGAATATTTTTTTGCTTCTGTGGAAGGAAAAGCTACGTTTTCACCTCTGACTCACACTCCTCTTCAGGATACAAATGAAGGGTAACATAAATTAGTAGTATTTGAACTTTATAAGGGGAATTCCTTCTCAATCACAATCAAGACATTATCTTTAGATCATGTGATTAGAGCCCGAATATGTCCACTCAGTCTCTATTTCCAGGTCTGGCCATTTCAGTCATTATTTGCCCTACAACATTGTTAAACAAATAATGAAGCATCAAAGGAAGCAAAAAAGACTGAAGTGTTAAGGGCCGATTCTCTTCTCATCTGTCTAGTATTATTTAAGAGACAATTCTGTCCGTGTGATTTAATCTATCTAACACTTATGACTGATATAAAATGGACCACTTAGCAACCCATGTGAACCTGTCAGTTCCCTGAAGAACATCCTGTCCATTTCAACTAGGCCCCCTGCTTAGGTCAGGCAGGGATGACTATATTGATATTTCTTAATCTAAGTCTATTTTCCAGGTTATCAACTTGACATCAGTGCATCTCCCAGGCACTGGCAAAGGCTAGTTAGATTAGCATTGTCATTTTCATCCACTATTGCCTGCAAGGCAGTTCACGTGCCCCTCTCTGCTCCTAGCCCCAGCCACAGGGTCATTTTCGCATCATGGTTTGCAGTTTTTAAAAACAACATGTGCTTTGTTTTGATTTTTAAAAAAACCCAAAAAAACAAACCATAAGACTGTTCACATCCCACACTGCAACCTAAGTGGCTATATAAGAGTTTTCTGTTTTCCAGTAGGTGGATCTGATATCACTAGAATACATCCTTTTATGGAGAGAAGAAACCAGTAGCTCTGATTCTTCCTTGAGAGGAGAGAGAAGAAGGGAAGGATTCACTCTAATTTTCTTGAAAGTTTTCTCTGCCCAACAAGGTATCTCATAGAGATAAGACTCCACAAATCAAATCTTCATATATATTTTTCTTTCCTCTTTTACATCTGAAGCAGGGAAGCTTCTCAACATTTGGGGGCTCCCTGCACAGTATGGAAACCTGCACAATTAGGAAACTACCCAATGCAGGAAGGCTAAGCACATCTACCAGGTGTCGCACTTCGGAAACTCTTCCTCCAGTGCACGGGAGGTGGTCGTGCTCTACACTTGTAGAGGAGCAAAGATCTGTTGAGCAAAGACCCACCCTTACGCATCTGAATATGCGTAGCTGCGTTTTTGTATTTCAGACCACCCTTCCCTAACCTGGTGCCCTCCAGATATACTGGTTTTGTAGCTCAATTGCACAACTGGATGGGCATAATTGGAGACCTCCGTCTTCCTGAGAAAAGGAACACACAGCCACAAAGGCTCCCATTCGGATTGCAGCTGCAAGACTGGAGCAGGGTCAGCTCTAATCCTTTGCTCTCTGATGTTTTCCCAACTGGAATAACCTTCCTCTTATTGTTATTTGCTGCCCAGAGGGAAACATAAAACTATGCCCAAAATACCTGTTATGACTGCAGTTAGCTAAGGTGAGGTGTTTAAAAATGGCTCATTTTTTAGTTCTTTCTGCTGCTGTCTGCAAAAGGCCTTTCAGAAAATCAGAGCCAGATAGGATCAAAAGGTCAGTTAAACTCCACCATTCACCACAAAACTCAGACCGAAGAAACCTTTCTAGCCCAGAGAGGGCAGCTGTTTCAGCTTCACAGCAATTCCAGCATCTTCCATCAGAACAGAGGTAGTAGCGTATCTTAAGCCACCTAGCCAGTTTTAAGACTGAGTCCCTCACAGCTAGACCCTGTTTCTCTTGTAACCTATTGATCTTGCATAGCAAGGATAAATGATAAATGCTGCACAAAGCACAGATGGCCTGACACGGAGTTGACGCTTCTACCCCTCCAACAGATCTGTCCTTTGCTTGTATCACATTTGCATGACTATCAACCTACATCTTTCCAACAATGCTGCTTCTGCTGTTGCCGACCCAAGTTCCACTTGCCATCTGTCCTGCACATGTGGATCAGCAAGATCGCTTTGCAAGCCAGTGCTGGTCCTGGAGGCTGATCCACAAGAGGGCTAGTCTTCCCTCCTGTCCTAGGAAAGCACACAGAAGGGCACGCACAGGGACACGGGAGCCTTATGGGTGGACACAAGTTTTCCTCATGTTTAGATCACACTGTGGAGCCTATTTAAAATTAAAAAGGGTAAAGAAGAAGCTGCTGTAAATAATGTATTTGTGGCACACTAGACAGTTTGCAGAGCCTGTAGTCATTGAGTAGTCTTAGTTAAAGAAACTCAGCTCAGCCCGCTGCATCATTAAAAATGCATCCTGGTTTCAACTGTACATACTTACCACCGAGAAGCAACATTGCCGTGATCCTTTGAGTTTCTTTCCTTCTCTCAATTGACTCTAATACATCTCAAATAGGGGTACATGCCTAGTTCCAGCTTGCGAAAACTATACCCTTAGATTTGTTTCTATAAAACGGACTTCCATGGCTTAAATGAGTGCGCTCTGCTTATTTGCAGGTTTGAAAGCCAGAAGAGTTAAGATCACTCGCATGTGTAGCTATGATTCTTTTGCTGTTCTGTACTTAGAAATCAGGCAGCAGTGGCTTTATAAGACAGATTTTGTAGCTTGTTAGTCTATTTTCAGTGACTGAGTTAGTAATTAGATTTATTAGCTGAATAACTCAGCTGCTATGCCATAAACCATGGTTTAGAAACACTGGGTGGGTTCACACAACACATTAAAATGAAATGAAACAAGTCATGTTCTTAACACATTGTGGGAACCTAGCCGGTATTGAATCTCAACCATGTAATTGCCTAAGTAATGTAAACATGTGTCTTTATCACAGTTTCAAGTTTCTATAAGCGACTCACACACATCTGAAGAAAATCTTCTAGATCTGCAGTACCTTCCAGGCAGGTTGAAAACCTGATCACATCCACTTTAAAGATTAAGCAGCAGGCACAGAATTTTCAGTATTCGAACTAACATTCTTTGAGTGAGACAAATGAAACGGTTCAGAATTATTAAATGCATTGCAAAGTCCAGTTTGCTCCTGCTGTTGCTAGTAAGCTGCCTGTGCAAAGAGAATGGGTTTGCATTATGTCTTGAGTCTAAGGCATGATCTAAGTGTCCAGGTTTGCCTATTGTAGCTGCTGGTGGCTCCTCAGAGCCTTACAGAAAGTTCAATTACCATCCTCAATTGATACATAATGATTTTTAATTGAAGATGCCAGCGATTGAATTTGAGACAGTTTACAGATAAAGTATGCACTCTGCCAATGAACTGTGTGCCTTCCTGACACAATCAGTTAAAATATAGTATAATGATTAGGGGAAATTTCTTACTAGGCTTCCCCTAATAAACTTCAGAGTCTTTTTAGTATGGGTAGGCTTCTTTTTTGGACAAAAGCTGAGTTCAGTCTTGTGTGAGGTTCCAAAAGCTGCACTCAGAAGATGGGAAGGTGAGGAAAAAGAAGGCAAGGCTAGTGGGAAAATTGATTGAGCCACCTCCCCAAAATATAAATTAATATTTAATATAGTAAGTATGTGAACAAATAAAATATGCAATTGTCAAACAAAGGTACCCATGGTCTTCCAGATATTCCACCACAGCCAATGATTAGGGCTAACAGGGGTTATACTCCAGCAATATCTGGAGGGTCAAAGTTTCCCCGGCTTTCCCTATACAAAGTCCTTACAAAGAGAGCTTCAGATTAATGGATTTAGGCAGCTAGGCATAAATATATCATCCCTTCCTGCTGACTGATGTCCAGGCTTCTTGAAACCATGCAAGTTCTCTATTTTACCATTAAATAATGAAAACAAGTAAGAATGGTTTGAAAAAAGAGGACCAGCATTTACCTGTTCAGGAACTGGAGGTGGTCTTGCTGTATCAGATGACTAAAACTGCAAGCTGATACTGATCTTTCTCCACTAGTATTGCCCTTGGCAGGCCAATACAACTCCCAAATATTTTGTCAATGAATTCCTGGAATACGATGCAAGAAGAGACAGCATGTCCCTTTCAAAGCAGGAGAGGTGAGAATTGCATCCATCTGTCATCAAGATCTATCCACCATTGGAGTTCTAGGTCTAGAAAGGGCAGTCCAGCAACACTGAAGTTAACTGAAAGCTTTTATTATGTCCATCCAGAGAAAGTTCCCTTTCTTTTTGGTCCCTGTCTTCCTCTGGATCTTGTTTCCTTCAAAATGTTGTGCAGAGCAAAAAAAGGCTATAGAAGATGTGCTACAAAAGATGCCTGGAGAGATGTTAAGCACTCACGGAGATTGTTTTCATAGAAAGAGTGCCATCTACTGACATAAATAAGATGCCACAGCAATATTCATAGACATTTCATCAAGTACTTGCTATGCACAATCAGTCTGTAGCCAAACCAACATACTGTTATCACCACTGGCCAAACCTTCCAGCCAAAGTCCAAGTAAGTGTTAACCCTGAAATATCTCACTGATTGGCAAAATGGGGGAAAGAGTAACAGCATTAAGCCCACAAACCCTCATGTCCAACAAAGGATTTTACCTTCAGATGTGTGTACGAAAGCACATCATGCATGTGTATTACGATTAATATAGTTTTACTTTCAAACTAAAATTCTTTCCTGAATATGCAGGTCAATGGTTCTCTAAAGCTGTACCGTCTACAATGTCTTAAATGAACAAAGTACTAAATTTTTAGAGTCCTACATCTAGCCAAACTTGGCAGCAATTATTTGTCTGTAGGGCTACCTGCTCTTCTTTCTAGAAGAAGTAGCCTTCTCCATCCTGCTGTCCCTAACCAGCAATTTGTGGAGTTTGGGGTTACAGTATATGTGTGGAATATAGTAGGTTGAGGAATGCTGTTCTAGAGGTGTGTGTGTGTGTGCGTGTGAGAGAGAGAGAGAGAGGAGAAAAACTGAATCATGCTCTTATTAATCTGTTGCAGACATTTGAAGCAGTCCATGTTATGGATGAGCTTAAGTCTACTTCTGCAGATGACAAATAATATCAAGACTGCACTCCTCTTCCTATTGTGGGCTACATTTCATCTTAATTCCATGACTAAACAGAGGCTATAATGAAGATAATGTAAATTATTTATCCACTTCCAGGGATGTGTGAAACCTGCAAGCCTTTTCAAACTTTTTTTGACTTCTTCTGAATTCTTAGTTTGTTTGAGGAGGAACTTTCAAATGGCTCTCCTTTCTTTGAGCAAAAATCTCTTGTGTCCGTGATATATTGCCACCATTTCTTTGATACAGGCTGCATATTTCCGTGCAGTTCCCCAGCAGAGTTTTCATCTTGGCAGCAGGCAAACTGGCATCCCAAGCCAGGCCTCCAACAGATCAAAAAATGCTGGCAGTCTACTTGTCAGGCAAACAATGTTGATGGTGTCTGTTAATTCCTTAATAGAACCATTCTCTGGGAATGTTCCGAATGGGGAAACCTAGCAGAATCCAGAAAAGATGACTCCATCTTTTGCTTTTTCTCCCCAGGAAGGAGCTTCCAGCATGGCCAATTTGATTATTAGCTAAAGTGTGGAAGCCACCTCAGGAAATCAGTTAACTCTAGTTTGGCAGGAACTACATGGGCTTCCAGGTACAGTCCGAAGAGATGATTTTAATCTATAAAGCTCTTTATGGCGCACACTAGCAGGATATAATAAAAAAGCCACAAATAGATAATAATTATTATACTTTTACTGGCAAAAATGTGTAGGAGATGCTTATAGGATGGAATAAAGTCTGTCTTGGTTGACAGGGGTGGTGGCGGGCAGGAGAAAAAATATCTTAGACCAGCCATGTGGGAGAGGAACCAACAAACGCATTTTGCAAATTAAATTATACAGAGACAGAGATGAGAACAGAGAGAAAAATCAAGTTTATAAGATGCAAAACTTTCTCCAAGAGAAACAAAAGGTTACAGTTTGAGAGTTTTTATCTCCATCTATGTTTTACTCATATATCTTAAAATACTTTGTATATTGCTAGAACACCATCAGCTTCTACATCAAAGGAAGTCAAGTCCTGGAAAATATTGCAAGTGGAATCCCACTACCACTTGGGGAAATACAGTATATAGCAAGTAACAGCAAGTTTGGATTTTGGCCAAGCTGCTCAAGTTGATCAGATAGTAAAATGAACGCTACATCCGTCTGGCTTCGTGTGTGCAAGTCCTATGACTCTCCCCATAAGAGCAGATCCATGACTTGAGGATCCTCCTGGACTCAGAGCTACTGCTAACTAGCCAGCTGGAGGCCAAAGTTGGGAGGTGGGGATTTGCTGAGTTTGGCTAGTTTACCAGTTGTGGCCCTTCCAGGAGTGTGATTCCCTGGCTATGGTCACCCATGCCCTTATCATCTCTAGAATGGGATACGGCAATGTGCTGTCCATGGGACTGCTTTTGAAGACCATCCAGAAACTGCAGTTGGTGCAGAATGTAGCTGCCTACTTGCTGGCATGTGAGAGCGAGCCATCGATACTAGGTTATGCTGGTTGTGCAGGAACTACATGGGCTTCCAGTAGGGTTCCAAATACAATTCAAAGAGCTGCTTTAACTTAACAAAAGTCATATGGTTTGAACATGCAGGATCACCTCCTTCAGGTAGAGCTGACCCATCCAGTGTGTTCATCCTGAATGGGTATGTTGAGAAAACCCATTCCACATAAGATCAGGGGACAAGAGCACAGTGTTTTTCAGGTCATGTTCCATCCCTGTAGATAGTTTATGACTGGAGATCCACATGGCTCCCTCCCTGATAGCATTCAGAAGGTCAGTCAAAGCTGAGCTCTTCTACAGAGCTTTTAACTAAAAATCAAGATTTTATTAATAAAATTTTACGAACTGCTTAATCTGGATGCTGGGGGATAGTGAATATTGTTTTTAATTGTTTTTATTAATTTTACGGACAATCTTTTGCCAACTGCAGGGAGTTTGTAGCAGTTGATGATATAGACATATGCAGATCAATCAAGGGGGCTGCCTACAAAATAATGAAGCATTGCAAAGGGTGGATGAGTCAGAAAGTCTCCCCTTCATTTCCTCTGGTTTTCTGTGCCCTTTATGATAGACTGGCACTAGGAGACTTACCTGCTCTCTCCTCAAGCATTGTCTATGCATACTTAAAGCAGAATAACTGGCTGTAAAAATAAATATTTTGCACAGAACATTTGCTGGCCTTTGTATTTTAGACCTAGCGATCCTGATTTTAAGACTCAGTGGGCACAGACTACATCTACTGCTGCACATTTCAGATAACTATCAATGTAAGACATTACACTGATCTTTCTTGGTTTTAGGAAGTCCCAGTATATAGTAGGTAACAATTCAGTCAGATATTGAGGATGGATGAAGACAAAGCAAGCTTGCTTTTTATGTAAGTTCCTTAAGGACAGTTCTGTCATCTCCAATCCCTTGTCTTTGAAACTGTAAGGTTAATGGCAATGCTGCTCTTCATTTTTCATACCGTTGGCATACAGTAGTATCATTGATGGGGATAAAACACAGTGGTTTCGTTAGTGCTACAGCAGGCGTTATTTTGCTTTTCATGAGACAATTGAGAACACACGGAAGTAGACACAGGGAAAAAAAATCCTGGTTATGGGTTACAAAATGTATAAATCTGAAAAGTAAGAGCTTCAGAAAGTGAACTCTCAGAACGGCTTCATCTGTGGGTCTCTATCACAGAAGCTCAATTCTGATTCTGAGAAAGTGTTCTAACAACATTAAATAATTATAATGACTAGTGAAAACCTTACATTCTGGGGAAAAGGTGTAACTCCTATAAAACCCCACCAGCGGGACTTCCTCATCAAACTTTGACCTGAAAGCACAATGTGATCTGAGCGTGGGTCTCCCAAAGCACAAATCATTTGGCCCTAAGTGCAAAGCACACACACACACACAACACAGGTTCCTGAGATTCTGGTCAGGCTGACACGTAAGTAAAAGAAGCAGGGTGCTGGAAGTGATAGACTGTACCAGAGAGACTGAGGATGGATGGGAATCATAGATTTTTAAAGGCTTCTACCTATCGAACATAAGGAGAAAGCAGAAGGTGAAATAAAGCTCTTTCATTTGCTTATTTGTCTAGAGGGCTCAGTTTTCCAAGGAGAACATCAAAACAGTATTCCCCTCTTCTTCTTTTTTTAAATAAAAAAAAACCAGTATTCCCCTCTTGAAGGTGGAAATGCAATAGTCACCTGCTCTGTCTCAGGATGTGTGCGTAGATCTTTGTAGACACAAGACAACTTGCCTGAGAAAGCCCAGTTTTGGAAGCTACTTGCCTCCACCAGAGTTCAAGGAAGGGTAATGCATGTTCAACGGCATAGTGTCTTAAAGGAGCTCCTTTTTCAAAGATTCCAAAATTCCCAGGCATGGTGCTGCTCCTGTCATTCTTAAATTGCTCCAGAATAAATACATTTCATGCCTCAGTGCATGAGCTGGTGCAGTAAATGGAAAAACCTCACCTTGCGCTCTCCCCTCTTCCAAGAGGGTTGGTGTTGTCAGCTGTACAGCTAAATCTTTGTGACACCTGTGTGCCGAGGCACAGACTGTAAGTTCACAATCGTGGCTTTCCTGCAATCAGTGCAAGCAAAGCCGGGCTGTTTAATGGCATTTTAAAGACCTATTGAGAATTGTAAAAAGGACTAGGCTGGCAGTGTAGGAAAGCAGAGGCAGCAACTGCTTTGTTAGGCAGAAACTGTCCGATTTCCCCAAAGCTCTGTCTAAGTCATTTTCTTCTTAGCCTGCAGGATCCTCATAATCTAGACCAGTGTTTCTCAACCTTGGCCACTTGAAGATGTGTGGACTTCAACTTCCAGAATTCCCCAGCCAGCATGAAGTCCACACATCTTCAAGTGGCCAAGGTTGAGAAACACTGGTCTAGCTCTAAGTTTTAGAGGAGTCATACTCTGCATATAATAGCACAGTCCAAGATAAGCATGATTTCAGCTGATTTCAGAGAGAGAAAGGAGAGAGAAACAACAAATAAGCCAGGGCTTTACTTTCCAAAACATCTGCTTTTCATTGGGATGAAGATGATGATGATGATGATGATGATGATGATGATGACACCCACATTGCATGACAAGAAAAAAAATTCTAATCCTAAATTGAGAGTAAATCATACAGATCAATGGAATGTATATAAATCTGCATATTTTTTAAAAGTTAGGGCAGCGTGCCTGCTTTCTCTTCCCCAGACCCTGATCACTCTAATTCATCCATTTTTTGAATTCCTTACCAAGAATATGATGGCAGGAGGTGAGCTATGGGAAAATTAGTAGTATTGTGATCCAGGGGACTGAATGGAGGCTGTAATGAAGGATAAATAACCCTGCAGAGAAAAGAGTGATGTGAAGCTATGTAATACTAAAGAAATCATGAAGCTTTTGGGAGAATGACGGCCTAGCCTTCCAGCACCCTGTTTTTGTCAACAGTAATAACCAGTGATCCATCATCTTTGACTTGTTAGAAGAAACTAAACACCACCCCATCTAGCAGAGCCATGAATGTGAGGTAGTCAGAGAATCACAAGCGGATGATGGCTTTCCTATGAACATTAGAAGAGGCTTTGGGTTCAGACTAAGAGTCCATTTAATCTAAGAGGAGACAATCTGGTGCCATCCAGATGTTCATTTTATTTTTAAAAAATGAACATGCTGTCTTTCAAACCCAGGTTTTAGGTTATAGTTCTTGCAAAACCTTGGAACTGGCCAGGCTGACCAGGATGTATGAGAATTGTAATTAGGGGTTTTATCTTTGCTTTCTATGGTTATTTTTTTCTTTTTATATTGTTACGAGTTAGATATTTATTATTGTGGGTTGTTTGGTTTTTTTTGTTGGATGTTGTATGCTACCCAGAGTCTTTCAGGACTGGGATAAAACAAACAAACAAACAAACAAATCCAAAATATGGAGCAACCGCCCCGCCTCTGACTAGGGAGATGGAAGAGGCCGCTGAAGCCACTGAATCGGCCCTGTGCTCAGTGCAGGAGTCCAGATGTAAGTATCCCTGGCAGAAGACATCCAGGCTCTGCTGGGACACCTCCAGTGTAGATGACCTCCTTTGATAATTGGTTCCACTATCAATCTGTTCTTACTGTTAAGAATTTTTTCCTAGTTTAACTGGAATTTATATCTCTCTAGTTTAAGGCTATTGTTCCATATCCTGCACTCACAGATGAAAAAGAGGTCTTAATCATCTTTTGTGATACCCTCTAGAGGTATTTTTAAAGTATTATCATATCTCCCCCCAGTTATCTGTTTTCAAGGCTACACATACAGTTCCCTCAGCCTGTCCTTGTAAGACTTGGTTTCTACTCCCTGATCATCTTCATCCTCCTCCTTTGCCTCTGTTCTGTTTCTTTGTTGCTGTCTTAACTGCAGAAGGGCAACTAGGGTCTGTGTCACCTGGGGCAAACATGGATTCTGCACCCCCCCCCCAGGAAAAATTCAGTATACAAATACTATTTTGTCATTTTGCACACACACCCACCAGCGCGGCGCCCGGGGCACATGCCCCACTTGCCCCCCCTAGTTGCGGCCCTGCTTAACTGAGATGCCCAGAGCTAGGCACAGTAGTCCCAGTGACGTCTGACTAATGCAGAACATAGTAGACTGAATACTTCCTATGATGTGGGACAAATGAAGCTTGACTCCTGATGTCATATCCATATAGTGTTCATGGCAGCAATGCTTTTCCATACTTTCCACAGATCCACATGGATTCTTTTCAGCAAGGATGTAGACAGGATTTATGGAAAGATGAAGGCCACCACTTGCTTGCTTGGCCCTTGCCCTTCCTGGATGATTAAACTGGCCAGATTGGGACTGGTCCCATGGTTAAGGGATATGAGCAATGCCTCCTTGAGCATGTGTTCTGTTCCTGAATGTTTAAAGAAGGCAGTTTTAAAGTCTTTATTGAAAAAGCCCACTCTTGACCCAGAAGATCTTTCTGATAGTAGGTCAGTCTCAAATATTACATTCTTGGATAAAGTGATTCAGAAAGTGAAATCTCAACTGGGGTTACATCCAGGATATGGCACTGAAATTGCTTTGATAGATGATCGATGCAAGAAATTAGACAGGGAAGTTCTCCTGGTTTCTCAGTGGCTTTTGATACTAAGGACCATGGTATCCTTCTGGATTATCTTGCAGGGCTGGGCCTTGGGGCTATTGTTTTGCAGTAGTTTCAATCCTCCCTGTCAGTATGTGTCCAGAAAATGGTGCTGGGGGACAACTGTTTAACACCTAGATTGCTCTGTGTTGATGATCCACTGGATTCTGTGTTTGTTTGTTTGACTTCTGTGTTGTTTGTTTTAACATCTACATGAAACTGCAGGAGGAGGTCATTTGGAGCTTTGGAGTGGAATGCCATCAGTATGCTTCCTGCCTTCTAACTCCATGGAACAACCACTACTGTTGAGTGTTGTCTAACCTTGACAAAGGTGGCATTAGATTTGGAGGTGACAGCTGTGGCAAGAATCACACTTGCACATTACAGTGGGTGTGCCAATTGCAATGCTTCCTGAGCATGTTAGATTTAGTGACAGTAGAGTTGGACACGACTAAACGACTGAACAACAACAACAATCCATGTCTTGGTTACAACCCAATTTGATTTCCACAATGTGCTTTATGTGCATGAAAAGTATCTGGAAATAGCATTTGGTTTAAAATGGCTGCATATCCTTTCTAAAGGTGCTTTAAGTGAGCTGGACAGGTTCCTCTTTCAAAATGAATGAGTCATGAGCAGGAGGTATATGTCAGGTTAAAACAGCTCACTCTAAATACTGGACCAGCCTTTGCTATCTGGCTGCCTATTAACAACAGTGGTCCTGGGCAGCTGAACTGAACAAATTACATGTGAAGCTCCATTGTCCAAGACAGTTAAATCAACATATTTCAAGGGATTATTTTGTTTGGGGAGTTTGCCACTTAGCAGTTTGTGTTTTGCAGTATGTCAGCTAAGTTCACACACACACAGAATCTCTTTTCCCTATCTAAATTAAATTGCTAAACTGAAAAAGGCTTGTGATGAGTCACAAAACAATTCAGCTCTTGTTTGAAAAGCAGGTTTTAGGCTCAACTTTTAGTCAGATCCTTTGACTGCTTTGTGTGTATCTTTTGCACCCGAGTTCTAGCAACACAAAAAGCAAATTAGACAATGTATTGTCGAAGGCTTTCACGGCCGGAGTTCGATGGCTGTTGTGGGTCTTCCAGGCTGTGTGGCTGTGTTCTGGAAGTTGTGGTTCCTAACGACTCTACCTGGGCACAGAGATTTCGCTTCTGTCTGTGCTCCTGCCCTCTGAAGATGCCGGCCACAGATGCTGGCGAAACGTTAGGAACCACAACTTCCAGAACACGGCCACACAGCCCGGAAGACCCACAACAGCCATCAAATTAGACAAGTTTACCCATCCCTGCTCTAATGCATCAGGGTTAGAATCAGGATGATCCTATTCTAAGCATCTGCTCTGACGTTTATTTATGCAGTGATCATCAGACTGAGGTTGAACAAAAGGCAAGTTATCTACTGGACTAGTTAATCATAGAATCATAGAGTTGGAAGGGACCTAAGAGGTCATCAAGTCCAACCCCTTGCACACTATTCCATCCCCAATAGATGACTATCCAGCCTCTGTTTGAAAACCTCCAGTGAAGGGGAAGAAACCACTCTATGCAGTAATCTTTCCCACTGACTGATAGCTCTTATTGCCTTCTTAATGTCTAATCTATGTCTATATCCTTGCAGTTTCAACCCATTAGTTCTAGTCTTACCCTCTAGAGCATAGCTTTCCAAACTGTGTGTCGCGACACAGTATTGTGTCGTGACACAGTACTGTGTTGCCTGCGGTGTGCAGGTGTGTCGCGCGAAAACCCGGAAGTGCTGATGGCGTGCCGCCGCCATGCATGGCAGTGCGTGGCGGTGCGCCATCAGCGCTTCTGGGTTTTCACGCAATGCACCTGCACACTGCCGCCACGCGTGCCGCCACGCGTGCCGCCGCTGCCACCGTTGCTGTGTGTCACCAACAGGAAAAGTTTGGAAAGCTCTGCTCTAGAGCAAGTGAGAGTTAGTCTGAACCCTCTACAATGTGGCTTCCCTTCAGATATTTGAAGACAGCTATCATGTCTCCTCTCAACCTTCTTTTCTGCAAGCTAAACATACCCAGGTCTTGTAACTGTTCCTCATAGGACTTGGTTTCCAGCCCTTTCACCGTTTTGTTAGCTTTTCTCAGGACTTGTTCCAGTTTATCAATGTCTTTTTTTAAACTGGGGTTTAAAGTAAAATAAGAAAGGTCTTTGACACAAGAAATGTTCCCTTAGATAAGGCATCTCTGCTGTGTTGTATCACACTGTATGTACATTTATGTTCAATGATCATAAAAATAAAACACTTCTTACAGTAAGCTATACAATGTAGTTGGTTTGGCTTAGGCTTGGTATGTTGTGTAAACTCAGCCATTGTACTTAGTTATCCATGATTTATGACTTAGTATGGCATGCATTCCGCGCATGTCATGCGGCCACATGACCGTGGAAGTGTCTTCGGACAACGCTGGCTCTTCGGCTAACAAACAGAGATGAGAACCGCTCCTAGAGTCGGACACGACTGCACAAATGTGCGGGGGGAACCTTCCCCTTTACCTTTATGACATGTGAAGAATCCATCATGACTATGTTTAAGCAAACTATGGCTTTACCATGATGTCTGAACTCAAACTCAGCAAAAGAAAAAAAATTCAGGCAAAAGAGCCATGTTTGGGATGACAGCAAATTTTGCTCCCAGCATTCATCTGAAAACCAGAACAGAAGAGAACATATGAGGGTAGCGTTTGCTCAGTACAATTGGAATGGGAAACATCTTCTAATGTTACTGAAGAGGTACAGAGAAGAAACTGTCCACAAAGGTTCTCAGTCCCTGAAGTTCTAATATTTGGAAAATGCAAGGTGCAATTGTGAGATAAAACTCCCTTTTCCTTCTTGATGCTTTTCTCCTGCTACGTCTATGACAAATTTGACATTAACTGCATCCTACATTATTGGCAATTGCTAGCATTTAGATCTCAGAAGCATCGGTCTAAAGGAAAATGAAGCTGGCATAGAAGGGACCAGCAGTTCCCAGATTAGCAAGAACCATTAGTTCAACAAATGCTAGCTCTCTTCTATGACCTTGAACAGCTGAATATCCATTAAGGTAGAAGGACAGGAGAAAAAAGGGCTAGAATTTAAACCCTGGAGCACTAACATACATATAGGCTTTGATTCTTTATCTTGCAAGGGCACGATGGCTCAGTGGTTAAGACGTCAGGCTTGTCGATCGGAAGGTCGGTGGATCAAGACCCGAGCGCCACGTGATGGAGTGAGCTCCCGCACTCGCCCCAGCTCTTGCCAACCTAGCAATTCGAAAGCATGCAAATGCAAGAAGATAAATAGGTACCACTTTGGTGGGATGGTAACAGCGTTCTGTGCACGTCATGCCGGCCACATGACCACGGAAGCGTCTTTGGACAGCGCTGGCTCTTAGACTAAGAAACGGAGATGAGCACCGCCCCCTAGAGTTGGACAAGACTTTGCAGGGGAAAACCTTTTACTGTTTATCTTGCAGTAGACAGTCTTCTGTTAGAAGACTTTCTAACAGAAAGACCTTCTGTTGGCTTCTTTCTTGTCTGCAATAATATATCTACACCAACTGAGCCATGTCCAAGAGTCTACTGCCAAGTAAGTCAATTCTAGAAGAAGGGGTTGAGACTTTGGAGAGCACAGATTTACAGTTGTGCAGTTATTGCTATTGGCTAAACAGATTCGTTTCACTTCCTTGCATCTGAAGGAGAGGTTTCGACTGTCATTAGAACAGTGTTGAGTGGGCTTTAATTTGGAATTGGAAGATTTTAGGGATGGGAAGGTTGGTTGTCTGGAAGTCCCTATGAACAGGCCGGCAACTAGGGTCTGTGTCACCCGGGGCAAATATGGATTCCGCGCCCCCCCATGGATTCCAAGCCCCACCACAGGGTCAAGTCCCCCCCGCACTCCCAACACAGACCCCCCTCCACAAAGCAGTGCGGGGCTCCCCTGGGACAAGCGCCCCACTCCTGGCTGTGATCTCTCGTGCGCCTCCGGCTCCAGGGGAAGGACCTGCTGCACTCCCATCTGCCCATCCGGGGCGGGCGGAGTGAGCTGTCCGCCGCCGCGCTCCCAAGAGGGACAGTCCGGAGTGGCACTGGGGGGGCACGGCCCTGCGGCCACCCCAGAGCCCGCGGCCAGCCCCGGGCAGCGGACGAGCCCAGCCATGCAACGCCCTGGTGGGCTTATTCGCAGGCAGCGGTGGCGGTGACAGGAGCGCAGGCCTTCCTCAGGGCTGGCCGTCGAAAGGAATTTTGGCGCCCCCTCCCCCCAGCGTGGCGCCCAGGGCACATGCCCCACTTGCCTCCCCCCTAGTTGCAGCCCTGCCTATGAAAAAGAGAGAAGGATCAAAGAAGGCAAACAAAGGTTTCCATAGCCTTCCCAAATATCAGATATTCCAGCTTGGTTGTCTTCAAATTCCATAATCTTCAGTCAGATGATCAGGGACAAGAAATTACAGCATAAGATATATGCCAGTCTTCAGATTATCTGCCCTTAATATAAATTAAAGAACAAATAACTGCAAGCAGGATAGGCAAACAAGTCTAACCAAATGCTAAAAGAAAAGGGCTAAGGACCAAGTATAATTCTATTCATGTCCTCAAAGAAGTAAAGTCCACTGATCTAATTTGGACATGTTACAGCCATGGCCTCACATCTGTGGGAATTTTTCCCCCCAACTCCAGATACAATGTTTAGGAGAGATGAAGGAAAGCTTTTTCACTACTTAAAAACTATTACAATATACCATCCTGATTTCCAGACAGCCATTGCCTCCTGAAAGAGTTCGTATCAGTGGAAAAGGAGATTGAAGCCCCATCCTCAGGCTCACAAGACCCACAAAGAACAGGAAATGGAGGGGGAAATAGAGGGGAGGAGATCAGTTCTGGCTGGGCTGAGCTTCCTATCCCACAGCACTCTAGCTTGAAAAGCAATTGGTGGCTCTCATTTTTTGGGCTGATGGGCAGGCCTGGGACTGTCCTAGGCAATCAAATACACAGCCCTTCTGTTCTCTAGGTCAACTGTCAGGAGACACAGAGTATTCTCTGTGATGGGGAGAAGCAAAGTAAGCTTCTTGCAGCTACACCTTCTCTGGCCAGACTGACCTCCTCTTTGCCATGATGATATTTGTTACTGCTGTTGTTTTAGTTCCACTTCATGCAATATTGCCTTTATGGCTGTAGTCCACAAGTGAGATGCATCAATTTGCTCAAAGTACTGTAGTGATAAATTAGGAGAATGAAAGACAGAAAGAGACTAACTTCTTTGGACTTTTCAACAGAAGGAAAAATAGAAGCATCTAATTCATAATATATATGAATTCTGTGGTTTTTGTAAGTAGATAGCATGATTTATTGAGACATTAAGTAATAACTAATAACTTTGCCAAGGGTAGTGAGGCTGGGGTCAGGGGATGAGGAAAGCTATGAGTTAATAAAACAGATCTTACAGAACAGAAACCTAAAATTTCTGATTCTCCCTTCAGAGATCAGGATGTCCCTGACCCTGTTGGTCTTTCATAAGGCTGTGAAGACCTGGTTATGTGCCCGGCCCTGGGGCCCTGAGTGTGTTAAGGGCCCCATTTCTTGGCTGTATTAACATCCATGCATTGTTTGCTTGGCGACCATATTTATTTTGTACTTTTAATTGTTTAACTGTTTTATGGTTTTTATGATTGTAAGCCGCCCAGAGTCACTTGTTGAGATGGGTGGCTATAGAAAATAAATAAACAAACAAACAAACAAGCAAACAAATAAACAAATAAATAAATAAATATCTTTCAACTCAGTATGCAGTTGAGAAGGGTTTGCTTAATTCTACTGTACATGAAAAAGAAGACAGTGACCTCCAAAAATTGGAATACAGCTGGAAGATTAGAAATCGAAGAACTCAAATATTCCGTTAACACGTGATATGGAAGACCAGGCCACAGACTTCTTGTTCCCAGAGCAGCAGAACTATTACTTGCTGAGCTGAAACTAATCAGTGCTGGACATTCTTCTGTTTACTGTATTTCTTCAGTAATGTGTAGCTCTGCCACAAATCTCCATCTCTTGGAGTCGATATTCCTGCAAGACATTTTTTACAATAATGATGTAAGCACGATTGTGATTCAGGCCCGTGTTCTAAATAAACCCAGGCATGCATTTATAAATCTTGAAAGGCAATGGAGGTTGCTGGCAGACAAATGGACGGTTGGAATTGGTTCTAACTATATCAGATTTCTTGTCTCTCATCCATTCTAGTTTTCGTATCATGGGAAAGGTCTCTCTGTCAGAGTTTTCTGTCTCATCCGCATATTAGGCTCACTTCTCGTGTTAAGGATTAACGGCGTAGGTTATGTATACGTCACAACCAAAGCAGCTAGTTATGCAGGCAAACGCATCAGACTGCTGTTCCACATCATTTTTATAGAGCACATATATGGCAAAATATAAATATAGCATCTTCAGAGATGCTCTATGATCTCCATCTCCAAGGTAGGGCAACTCCCTTATTAGGCACAAAAGTGTGTGTAGGCTTTTGAGTTCTCTAGGCAAGTTACAGTATTACAAAAAGCACAGGGAATGAGGAAGAAGCAAGGAAGTCCCAGACTTAGCTCAGAAGCTTCATCCATGAGTTCTGTAAAAAAAAGGTAAAGGTTTCCCCCACACATTTGTGCAGTCGTGTCCAACTCTAGGGGCCAGTGCTCATCTCCGTTTGTTAGCCGAAGAGCCAGCGTTGTCCAAAGACGCTTCCACGGTCATGTGGCCGGCATGACGCGCGTGGAATGCTGTTACCTTCCCACCGAAGTGGTACCTATTCATCTACTTGCATTTGCATGCTTTCGAATTGCTAGGTTGGCAAGAGCTGGGGCGAGTGCGGGAGCTCACTCCGTCACGCGGGGCTAGGGATTCGAACCTCCGAACTTGCGATCTTCTGTCTTACTGTAGTTCAAGTCAAACTCAAAACGGAGATTGTAGATGAAATGCATTAGTCAGGGACAGGTGTTGTCAGTGTCAGAAGACACCCAGTATTCAGATGCACACCAGCCTGCCATTTGCAAGGGGCAAAGCACACAGACCCTCGGGTTGTAATATGCGAAGTGATACTGAATGCAGGTTAGAAATATGTGTATGCATGCATACCCATCAGGCCATTCTCTTTGGGGGTAGCAACATTATGCAAAGTGCAATAAGGGAGTATAAAGTAGTAAGCAAAAGAATGTAAAGGTAGGAGATAAAAGAAAATCTAACTAAATCTAGTTCACAGCATTTTCTTAATATGACCAAGTTGCCCATGGGTTCATTTTTCAGACCTGTCACTCAGTTTGTATTCCATCCATATTCATGAATTCATTCTGGACCCTATCTCTTTTTGTTATATGAGACATAGTTCTTAAGTATCCCATTTCACTGCATTCAACTTACTTTTATGTTACTCCTCACATATCCAACGCTCATTTCTATATAACAAAGTAGGCTAAGCACACTCATATGTCCAGCCATTTTAGCTTCTTTCAACATTCATTCCTCACAATAGATCAGATACTACCCACAGTCTTTCTACAGTATTTTCAGGTCTTACAATTTCTCCATTTTCTTTTTCTTTTTCTAAATAATTTTTATTGAAAGTTTTAACAGCAATAATAATAACTAATGCAAACTAAAATAGAACAGAGAAAACAAAAAGGAAAGGGAGAAATAAAAGAAAACGCTAAAAGTGCAATAAGAAAAAAAAGAGAAGAATGTTGAAAAAAAGAGAAAGATATAAAGATATAAAGAAGTGGCTTCTGATACTCTTCACAGCAGTTATAAGTACAATTATATTTTAACTTCTCTCACTAAAGTTATATCATGACTCTCTTCTTTCTATAATCTATCCTATCTAATCATCAAAACCATAAATCACAAGTTCATTTTTTTCATTTTTCTGCAAAAAGTCCATAAGGGGTACAATTTCTCCATTTTCTCATGTTTAATAAACATTCTATCAAGGCACACAAATTTCTCCACTTGCTCTCCTTTTTTGCCATTTATGTATAACTTGCCATAGTTCACTCCATTTTCCCCGTCAAACACAACTACCTTAGTCTTTAATTCATTAACTTTCAAATCCATATACTGTACATCATTGCATTATACAGTTGATCATTCAATTCACCACAAATTGTTTGGGTGCTCAGCCAACAACACAGCATCCTGACTCAAGACACCTCCCTCCCTCCCTCCCTCCCTCCCTCCCTCCCTCCCTCCCTCCTTCCTTCCTTCCTTCCTTCCTTCCTTCCTTCCTTCCTTGACTTGAATACTATCTCAATCATGGAGGCAACTTTAGACAGCTTATATATTAGGTGTAACATAATCAGGTAATAAGAATAAACAATTATATTCATAATACATTAACCAAACCAAACCAATGTATAGACTGTCTGGGAGCTGGGGATGAAACCCTTCTACCTTAGATGATGGTAAAAATGGTAAAACAGTAAATCTCTGGACTTATTTAAAAAGCAAAACATATCCCAGGGAAAAATAGCTACTTAAGAACATGAACATCATGATTAAAATACACACACAGACATTTCTATCAGGTTTTCAACTGGCAAATGTCTCTACATTTAGCAAAGATCTTAACTGCTGTATTATTTCAGCAGTGATACTTAAGGGAGGTATTTTTATTTGTAAGCTACTTGCTCTGCCTGCATATATGTGCATGTGGATGCTTTAATTTTTTCTGATTTCACTTTAACTTTGTGTGTGCGCACAATGTACAAAACACAGATGCACAAAAATATGTAAGTCCAGGAAGACCTGCCCAATAAGGGAAAAGAAAAAAAGCACCAGTTGCTTTTCTGGAAGAGAAAGGCGCGAGGGCACAGAAGCAGGGAAATTGTGCAATGGGGGGGGGGGTCTATTTCCCAGAATGAGGGCAGATCCTCACTTTCTGCTGGGCCCATGGCCAGCGTGGGCCATTCACTGCTTCCTGAGTGTAGGAATGGAGATTATTCCCCAATCGAAGAGAATATTTGTAGCTCAGGGTTGAACTGTGGAGTCCTTGGTGCTCTCTGAGCCTTGTTGTTTACTTGCAGACATTTCATTGCCAGGCTAGGCAACATCTTCAGTGCGAAAAGGGAGTGGAACATGCTCTCTGTTTATATACCCTGGCTTGTCCTGCCTGTGTTGGTGGGGGTGTTGTACTCTCCTCAGTGGTACCTTGATTGGGTTGTTGTGTGCTGCTTGGTTGATTGACTGAGTTAATAGTTCCATGATTAGGGTCTATTGTGTTGTTTGATTGCTCCTCTGCTGCTAATCTTGCTCTTAATCTTTGCATATCTTGTTGTTGATTGCTGGCCAAGAGGTGTTCTGGTCTTCTGGCTTTTCTATTGTCTCTTATGAATGGTATGTAAATGTTGTTTACCTCGATGTGTCTGTTGATGGCTGCTTTGTCTGAGTGCCAAGCTTCCAGGAATTCTCTAGCATTTTTGGATTTGGCTTGGTTTAATATGCTCACAGTTTCCCAGTTGAAAGTATGGTTAAATCTGTCCATGTGTTGTGAGATTAAGGAGTTTTCATCATGTCTTCTGACTGCTAGTTGGTGTTCATGGATGCGTTCTGCTAGTCTTCTGCCAGTCTGTCCTACATAGTGGCTGTTACAGTCCTTACACTGTATGTTGTAGATAACTCCTGTTTTTTCTTCTTGGGCTACTGGGTCTTTTGGTTTACTTACGATGTTCTGAAGGGTTTTGGTTGGTTTGTGTGCTACAGTGATGCCGTGTGGTTGTAACAGTCTATTAGTAGTTTCTGAGATGTTTCTGATGTATGGCAGTGTAATCCTTTTCATAGCTTCTGTTGGTTTTGCTGTGTTGGGTTGAGTGGTCAGGCACTTTTTGATAAAGTTTCGTGGATATCCATTTTGCTGGATAGAATAATAGAAAATAGAAAAGCCAGAAGACCAGAACACCTCTTGGCCAGCAATCAACAACAAGATATGCAAAGATTAAGAGCAAGATTAGCAGCAGAGGAGCAATCAAACAACACAATAGACCCTAATCATGGAACTATTAACTCAGTCAATCAACCAAGCAGCAAACAACAGCCCAATCAAGGAACTACCAAGGAGAGAACAACACCTCCACCAACACAGGCAGGACAAGCCAGGGTATATAAATAGAGAGCAAGTCCCACTCCCTTTTCGCACTGAAGATGTTGCCTAGTCTGGCAATGAAACGTCTGCAAGAAAACAACAAGGCTCAGAGAGCACCATGGACTCCACAGATTATTCCCCTCCCACTCCCAGCCCATTGCAAATGCACCCCTTGCCCATGTTTTCCAGATTCAATTCAAAATGGCTGTTTTCTGACTAAGCCATTGTAAGCCCTTTAGAGTGGATGGTCTCTTCGTTCCATGCTAGCAACAGGCCAGCTCTGATTGGCTGCACTGCTTGGCACACCCACTCCACTCTAGTGGCTGGTCATTGCTGTTAGAGATATCGGGTTTCAACCAAGCACATCTCACACAAGCTTGAAGGAGGAGGCAGCCTCTGCTGTAACCTAATCTTACTTGCTTTGTGTGGAAGGGGCTGAACCCCGATTTCCTGTTCCTGTTCCCTTCGTCTCTCCTCTTCCCTGCTCAAATCTGCACCAAGAAAGATGGTCAGCTATGGCTGTCCACGTTGCTCACACTTCCATTCAGGTGGGCCACATTAAGAAGCATGTGTGTCACGTCAGAACCTATTGCTCGCACGCATGGACCATTTCTACTAAGAAACTGTGAGTTACAATAAAACTGTAAGCTCTTTTTTATGTTACTTTACATTAATGTGTGAAGTGGGTTTATTTTGTGTTTTTTGAACTGATTAAGCCTTGTGCAAGTTTATGGGAACGCTTCTGCTCTGCTATATACCAATTAGAAGCTGCGTGGAGTTCTGGTATTACCATTCCAGAATTCCTACAATTGCCCTGGGCAGCCATTTTATCCCGGGCTGCTGGGCTTCATCCCATTCTCTATTAAATCAGGCCTGTTAACCATCCTCATCTCCACGTGGGCTCCCTTTCAGTTTTTGTCCAGGCTGAGTGAAGAATGCTCTCCTTGATTTCTCACCCCCTACTCATAGTATTGCAAAGCTTTCCTTCTTTTTCCTTTATGTTTTAAACTTCTTTCAAATGCAGTTAGGAATGTTGTTGCTTTGATTCAATGAAGTTGCTGAATGATCAGTTCTTCCTTGCTAGAAAATTTCCATGGACCTACAGAGAAACTAGGAAGAAGGAATAAATTGTTCCCTTCTTGCTTGGATTATTGTAGCAGTGGAGCTGTGATGGTACCATAAAGGGGGGGGGGGAAAGAAAAAGAAAGGGTCTGCTTTAGTGAAAAAGAGATCATGCAAGAAGGAGGTGTAAAGGCATCCATGTGGGCAAACATCTGGGAAAGCAAAGGAAAGGCCCAGGGACCAGTGAGGAGGGAACAATCTCTAACAGGAAATGGCAGGCCTTGTAGACCGGACCACATAGGAGCCAGCAGAGAGTCTTGCTTTCCCTGCATGGATGGGAAGGGCAAGAAGGAGGGGAATGACCAATCAGGTCTCACAGTGGCCTTAGTCCAGATGGAGCACTAGCCTGACTCCCTTGCCAACCCACTGCAATCTGGACTGAATTTTTGAAGTTGGCTTAAGAAACAGCCAGGAGGAGCATGAGAAAGAAACAACTTAGGCTGTAGTATGGAATTGCCCTTAATAATTTGCAAGATGTTTCCAAAATGTCTCAGTCTAGACAGGATTTCCAACCTGGCATAAGCATTTAATTTAATTTAATTTAATTTAATTAAATTTATATAACCGCCCATCTCCCCCAACGGGGAACTCTGGGCGGTTTACAATAAAATAAGCATAGGACACAAGCAGCTTAAATGGAAAGTCAAATAGGTCCACTCTCTCCCAACAGTTGGGACTGAGGCAGGTGGTTGGCCTGCAGTAGTGCACTAATATGCCCTTGTGCCTCACTGTCACAGGGGCTGCCAACCAATGCCACATCTTTAAGCTCTAGGCAAATGAGCTTGTCAATACTTATTCCCCAGTGATTAGGGCCAATTGCATCTACAACATTTTGGCACTATTCTGGACATTAAAAGAAGCCTCATCCTCCTGCTAAAGGAGAGAAAGGAGATCTTCCAGTAACTAGTTTTTATTGTGAACCACCCAGGGTCCCCGACGGGAGATGGGCGGTAATATAAATTTAATAAAATAAAAATAAATAAAATGGTCACATCAGTTCTTCAGATCAGATGCCTGGAGCTATGACCATCTCCAGGATGGACCAGATGATCACCTGCATAGACTTAATATTTGATGGGATTTCATTTCCATCCTCTCCAGTAGATGCTTCTCCTTTTCTAAGAGGAATAGTCCAAAGATCCCAGAGGTGTCTGGCAATCCCAGCAAAAACAAGGAGCTTCCTCAAATGGTGTCTCTTAGTAGCTCTACCCAAGGGTAGGAACATATGGCCATCTCACTAGGTCCAGCTCAACATAGATGCTAACCTCAGAGGATAGACAGCATATTGCCTAGGATAAGTAGCCCAGGAAATCTGGATGGAGGAAGAAGCCCAAAGCAGCAGAAACTGGAATTACACACAGCATGACTAAACCTGCACAAGTTCCAGCCTCTTCTAAAGGGCCAGCACATCCTTCTCCTAACAGACAGCATGACCACTGAAGCTCACAGCAGGAGAAAAGCACATCAAAATAGGAAAATAGCACATCAAACTATCTGACAATAAAGGCAAATAAATTCCTACGCTGGGCGGAGAAAAAGCGTACCTTCTCTCATGGCAGGGAATCCCGACATGGCAGCAGACGGGATCAGCCTTGAAGACCTGGACTCTGCAGAATGGAATCTCAACCCTGGGCCATTCAAGCAAATATCAACTTTCTAGAGGCCATCAATGGGCCTCTTAGCAATCCCCACCATGGAAGGCAGGCTGCTTAGCAAAATTGCAGGCACCTGTGCTGCCTTCTCTCCCTCCCATTTGAGCCTTTCCCCCCAGCATGGCAGAGTTGGCAATAAAGCTGCAACCGTGACACGGGTGTGGGGGAGATGGGAGGAGAATGGAGGAGACATGTGTTTTGGAGCTCTGCGGCCACCAGCAAGCCGAACAAAAGAAGGTGTTTTTCCTTCAGAAGGGGTGGACGGTTCAAAAGAGAAGAAGTATAGCAGCACAGGAAGACAAAGCACAGTGTAAAAAAGGTTCAAGAGCTCTACATGCTGGCCACTAACAGAAAAAGAAGAAGAAATCTCAGAGAGGGGACTAAAGGCAGAGCAGGCTTAAGAAGGAAATTTTGATGCGTACTAGTAATACTATAGTGCGTAGTATATGGATAATTGTAATGAATTTGAGTAAACTCCGGGAGACAGTGGAGGACAGGAAGGCCTGGCGTGCTATGGTCCATGAGGTCACGAAGAGTCGGACACAACTAAACGACTGAACAACAACAACAACAAATAAAGTAATAGGTAATAGAATACAGTAAATAGTAATAGTATAGAATATAGCAGTTGTCTTAATAATAGCAGCTGTCATCCGAATAGTATAGAGATAGCAATAGAACAGAATATACTGTAGGAAGCACTCACATATCACTTTTATGTTTGTTTTTACAAAATAAAACATCTCCCCAACCCTTACAGGGAGATATAAAGAAACCACCTGTCCAGGGTCCAGTGCTTTGGTGTCTCTCTGGAGTCGGGGTCAGTCTAATTGGGCATGGCTGAAAAAAGAACCCGTGACACCCTCCAATTGCAAAGTCAAGAGATTCATCTCATCCTTCCCAGTCAGCTAACATTTACAGCATTCATTTCAGTTCTGCTCTTGGATATATTGTTATCATTCCAATAACAAAACTCTAAAATACTCTTTCCAGCATTTTTTAATTTCAGTTTCATCCCAAACCATCCCATCCATTTTATTCTTAATTCCATTCATTCTGTTAGAACTTCCTTCTTTAGGATTTCACCTACGTACTTCCAAAACAATGTTTTTATTTCCATCAAAATCACTCTGGATTTTCTATGCCCCTTTTAAACTTAACTGTTTCTTGTTTCCCTTGACTGCACTATTTACAGCTATCTTTTTCTCTCTGTACATATTAAACAAAAACTTTATCTTGTTCTAATTTTTTGCAGAAATTATTTTAATCATTGCATTTTCCCCTTGTCCATAATCTCTTTAACATTCCACCCAAAATCCTTTTTCATATTTCTTGTTGGTGAGATTCTACACATTTCTGGGTAACATTTTTTTTCAATCTGTTTCAAATGGCCTCCACATCCTCTTTTCTTACATCAACTTTCCATTCATCCTGTTGAGAGATTAATCTTTCTCCCAATACGTTTTCATACAGGATATATACTTTGTCTTCCTACACTTTTACTTCTATTCTGCTTTCTTTCACTTTTTTTCTCCATGCCCATATTTTCTCCAGATCTGCTCTTCACATTTCCAAATAATGGTCTGTCCCATATTCAAAACCTCTCATCACCCTTGTATCCTTTCCTAATCTTCTCAGTTTTTCATCATAAACAATAAAACCAATCATGCTTTTGAATTTATATTCATTCCTTTCCCAGGTGTACATATGAATAGACTTTCACTTAAACCACATCTTTGAAACAAACAGACCTTCTCCTAAGCAGTCACCACTGTCATTCATTCTTGGATCTCTGAATGGGCCAATCACTTTTATTGTACTCTCTCATCTTGTTCCTGCCCATCCATTCATGTCACCTAACGGAATAATTTTCCGTGGATCACATTCATTCAGAATGCTGCACAATTTTTCCCAGATTCGTCCCTGATTCTTTCATTATCATCATTTACTGGAGCAACTATCACCATCCTATGGATTCCTACTTTCATATACACCTACTTTGGCCATTCATTTAATGACCTTGAAAGCATATGATCACTGTTGCCATAATGGCATTCTCTAGTCCGAGATTCATTAGTTCCTGACTCTTCAGATTAATTCTTCACAGTGACCCCCATCCCACCAAGCAGAAGGCACATGTTGTATGCTGACACAGCATGCAGGTTAAGAGATAATAAGAGAAATGAGTGAGCTGCTGCCACCCCACCATGTTCTTCTTCCAACTTTTCCATATCTTAGAATATATATCATACTGCAGCTCGAGGCTCAGCATCACTACCTTGTGTTTCTCTGCTGGACTCCTGCCTCACACCATTTCGATCTTCATTAGCAGAAAATGTGGTTTGGGGGGTTTTGTTCAAAAAAGCAGCTGGCAGAAAAAAAGTATGAGTCTCCTCCCCTTCAAACCACTGGCTTCTGAGCCTGTTGTTTATTACAAACTAACAAGCATCAGGGCTTTATTGCACACATTTGTATATACTGTGCATTTGTTACAAGCATTTGTCTGTAACCTGTAATTTGCCCCTTTTGTTGTTATGGAATCTACATGGTTACCCTTATTCTTTCTAAAGCTGAAAAGAAAGTCCATTCCGTTTACTTCAATGAAAAACAAACCACCAACACCCCTCACAAGCTGCTCATATCATTTCTGATTGTGAATTTTGACTAAGGAAAAGCTGACCACGGTGGAAATCAACAGCTTTTGCCTCTGATCCCAGCCCTTCCTGTCTTTCAGATATACTGTATCTAGAGCGACATACCAGAACTTTGCATAAGAGATTACTTAGTAAGCGTCCAGTTGGCATGAGCTGCACCCACACACATTGGGAAGGGGGGGGAATGCACCAATGGGAATCTCTATCCCTCCTTCATAGAAGGAGGGTAGGTCATGCCCTTGTCAGACCCAAACGTTGTTGCTGGAAACTAGAAAGTGATTAAACAAAAACTGCCTGCAGAGCATTTCTCAGTTAAAAACTGCAGTGGCGGTATCGTTTGTTGTTGTTGTTCAGTCGTTTAGTCGTGTCCGACTCTTCGTGACCCCATGGACCATAGCACGCCAGGCCTTCCTGTCCTCCACTGTCTCCTGGAGTTTACTCAAATTCATGTTCATTACATCGGTGATGCTATCTAACCATCTCATCCTCTGCCGTCCCCTTCTCCTTTTGCCTTCAGTCTTTCCCAGCATCAGGGTCTTTTCCAGTGAGTCCTCTCTTCGCATTAGGTGGCCAAAGTATTTGAGCTTCAGCTTCAGCATCTGTCCTTCCAATGAGCAGTCAGGGTTGATTTCCTTTAGGATTGACTGATTTGACCTCCTTGCAGTCCAAGGTATCATACAAGGCGGTAAATAAACAGAGGCATTCACTGTGTGACTACACTTGGATATAGCATAGACACACCCACTTTGAATATTTGAATGTGGTGTGACTATTTTGTTGGGGACTTCGGTTCCTTTCCTTCATGAGGATATTTCCTTTATGCAACATAGATGTCCTTTCCAGGAGTCTCGATGGCCCTTTAGATTGCTTTTTTCAGGGGACAGAGCACCAGGTCAGGTTGATGTATCTTTGATCAGATTCCAAAGGAAATTTGTAGGCCATAAACCCTCCACACCAACTGCTTTCCCACAATAAAACATTGTTGCCTTTCTGTTTGTAACCTTCACATCCACATTCTTTGCAAAATTAGGGATCAGTGTTTTTTCTGAATGGTTGCCAATGCTTGATTATTAATATTCACTCTTCCAGCCAATATATCTTTTTCACATTGATTTTCTCGCCAATACCTGGTGAAAGATCGAGAGAAAGAGGAGGGCAGGCAACTTTGAGAATGGTGCTGATTTTGCAAGGGAATGAATAAACTTTATATTATTCCATTTGAAAAGTAATCATTGCTTACTATGAATAATAACGTATAATAATAAAGCTTTTGTTTTACAGTATATCATCATTACCTTTCTATTCCCAATGCTTTCAGACTAAGAACAATAGAACAAAAAGACGGTGACTCTGTCAAAAGAAGGAGACAGACCCATTTGGCTGCCTTAACAATGGGTGTCTCCTGTCCTGATCTTAAGTAATTCTAACTGTGCCATGAATGTCTGAAGTGCCGGAGATACCATCTTCCTTTCTTCCATGCTAGAGCTAGATCAGTGCTCTCTGGAATGTGTGAACACATTGTAGACATCAGGTACAGGACCTGCCAAGAAAGCAAGGTTAGGAAAACTGGACTGGAATATTTATCAGCTATAATAAGACAAGTTGATGATGTAAGAATATGCTTAGGGAGTCTGTCTTTTGGCTAAGGACTGTGTAGGATTAAGGCAAACTCTTCTCCATGACCTAACCTCTTCCTCCGCCTCCCTAGTTTTGGTGAATCTGTGACTGGTCCAAATATTCTTTGAAACTGACTAAAAGTTTTCATGTCTAACACATTTTATTTACAAAGAACATGACTATTTTTGTTGACAGAGCTGATAAATTACTGTTTCTCTTGCAAAAGTGAGAAACTGTGGCTGTCCAGATGTTACTGATTGACAATTCCCATTCCCAACATCTGTTTTCCAGTGATCATGCTGGCTAGGATTGCTGGGAGTTGTAATTCCGCAATATCTGAAGAGTCACATGTTTTCTATTCTTACTACTTTGATAAAGATACTGGGGATAACTTTAAGAAATGTCATTAGCATGTGTATATGTACACTAGAATGAGCATTCTTGACATTTCAGTTTCTTTCTTCAGACCTTTAGAAAAATGAAATATCTGAGTGGAAATGGATCCATCCTGACTTTTGTGTACATTTATTTTATGTGCATGACCATGAATACTACAGGATAGTCCCTGAAGCTGCCCTTTAATATGCTGCATGTGCTGAGGTTCATTTGGGGTTGTGAAGTAGGACAAGGATTAGAGCACCATGACATTTTAACCGCAGAGAATAAAGCATGTCTTTGTTTACCTGATGTGGGCACTTCCAGGATATGGCATATCTGGAATGTCTGAGTTGCAGCGATTACATAGCAAAATACAAGCATATTAAACATGCTATTATTTTAGGACTTAAAGAAAGGATACTGTTAACTGTACTGAGATATCAACTTTGGAAAGCTTTGAAGGAGAATCAGACATTGATCCTTAGTAGAGAATAGAATATACCCCTATTTTATTTAACTTATTTATACTTTATTTTAATTTTCCATTATTCAGGCCTCAGACTTTCAGAACAGCTTACTGCTTTAATATTTGAAAGCATAAATAACATATTTAACAATTAAAAATCAGCAGAATTTTGCACAATTAGTCTTCAAAAATAAAACCCACCAAATTTAAAATTTATATCAAAGAGTTTACACTAAAAGGCCTGAGCATACAAAATGTTTTCTGGGGAAATAATTCATTAGGCAAGGTGGGTTTCCCCCAGTCTCCTAGTGTGTGATGAACCTTTGTGTCATATGAATATTCACAAAACTTCATGACATCCACCACTTCCTTCCCCACTAGCCAGGCAGGCTGGACTGAAATTCTGCAACCCATTCAAACATTTTCTGTGGCCTCCATACTGGCTGGGGAATTTTGGGAATTGAAGTCCACACATCTTAAAGTTGCCAAGTTTGAGAAACACTGCTTTAAGCAAATTGCACAAACCAGCTCTGCCTGTTGCATTTTGTATCGGTTGAAGTTTATGAAAAGTCACAGAGTGCTCTCCCTACCCCATCTGGGCTATTCAAGTATTACTTTGCTCTGGCCAGATTATCTGTATCCAGGAGGGAACAGAGCTGTTATATTCAGTGGAAGGTGTTCAAGCCACAGAAGCCACCTGAGTTTCTAAAAATAAAACAGATCTAATTCTGTCCACAAAATATGACTCCTGATTGCTTCGAAGTCTGATGAATGTTCCTCATATCTCTCCTTGAGCTTTAGTTACTGGCCATTATTGAACCCGGAAGTTCCGCCGTTGCGGCAGCGCGCAAAAACCCGGAAGCGCTGCTGCCGCTTTCAGATTTTTGCGCACCGCCGTTGGTGTGTCGCCGCAGGAAAACCCGGAAGCGCTGATGATGATCAGCGCTTCCAGGTTGTGTGGCGACACACCAGACTCTGTGTGGCGACACACTTTTGTGTCACAACACACAGTTTGGAAAGCTCTGCCCTAAAGTGATACATGAAAATGAAAATGATTTAATTGGGGCTAGAGTTACATTTCTACTAATTATATTGTAACTCGTATATATCAAGTATTTTCAAACGGCGGGTACAATTGTCCACTCTGCCGTCACAGGAGAAGCAATACTGTGAGTGGGTTTTTACAGCCCTCCTGCTTGCCTGGCTAAGATTGCAGGCAGGTTGTGCGGACCAGTGGGGAGCAAAGCTCGAAGCGATTTCTGCCAGTGCTCCCACTTTGCCTGCATGAGGCCGATCAGTTTTTTTTTTTTTTTTTAAAGGCTGACTCCCTCTAAGTTGCTCACAATTCCCTAGATGGCCAGGACCCACACTTTGGGAGCCTTTACCTAGACCAGGGCTTTCCAAAGTTTTTCCTGCGGCGACACACCAACCGGCGTTGGTGTGTCGCCGCGGGAAAACCCGGAAGTGCGGCAGCGCACAAAAACCCGGAAGCGCTGCTGCTGCTTTCGGGTTTTGCGCGCTGCAGTTGGTGTGTCGCCGCGGGAAAACCCGGAAGCGCTGATGATGATCAGCGCTTCCGGGTTGTGTGGCGACACACCAGACTGTGTGTGGCGACACACTTTTGTGTCGCCACACACAGTTTGGAAAGCTCTGGCCTAGACCATAATTACCATTTGGTGGATCTATAACCTTCCAGCACCATCTTTTGGAATGGTCACTAAGATAGGGGCAAAAGTATAGTGTCCCAGTTCCTCATTCAGATAAATACTATAACTGAAGATGATATTGCAGGCAACTGAAAGATTCAGGAGAAGTAGCTGGATTTCCCTGCCCCTGCCTCCTGGTATAAAGCATCCTAGATGATTATGGCTGGTTTCACTGCCAGCCTCAGGTCCATGAGAAACATGCATCTCAGGTTCTCAGTCACGAAAAAAATCACATCTAGAATGATGACAATGATTATCAAAGGAGAAACATTAATAATGGGATCAAATGGGCATATATGGGCACATATTGCACCTGTTCTGTGCTTTTTGGTATTGTTTATGTTTTAATAGTAAGCCACCTAGAGTCAGGAATGTGAGATGGGCAGCTATATAAATTGAATAAATGAATGAACAAACAGATAAATAAATAAATTTGTTGGGCCCTACATTGGTTTCCTATCAGGTTCCGAGTGCAATTTAAAGTGCTGGGCTTAACCAATAAAGCCCTTTATAGCTTGGTGCTGGGTTACCTTCAGGAACGCATCTCTCCACCGGTTTCAGCCCTACCACTTTGATCATGCCAGGAGAAGCAGCTGGTTCCCGAGGCACTGATTTTTTCATCACTGACCTGTCCCTCTGGAATGATGTCCCATGAGAAGTACATTTGACTCCAGTTCCACTCACCTTCCAGACCAGAACCTACCTAAAATGGAGCTTTTCCATAGGGTTTGGGGGGGGGGGTTATGCCAGATGTGTTTAGGAGTTTAGGTTTCTCTATTTTGATTGACAGCTTTCATTTTATATACTTTTTATTGTAATTGGTTTTTTTCTATGCTGTGAGTCACCAAGAGTCTGTGTACAATTGTAGTGGGGTACAAATGTGATAGAGATAGAGATGGAGAGGGAGAGGGAGAGAGAGAGAGAGAGAGAGATTCATTTAAAACAAAACCAAATAAACTATAAGAAAACAGGTTATACAGTATAGTAAAAGCAGAAATGTAAAGTAGAGAAAACATTGAATCGGGAACAACCAACACTGCTTATGAACCAATTGCCTTCCGAAAAAGGAAGATCTTAAATAGCTACCGAAAGACTCTGTTCACTGATAGGGTTCTTTCTTTGGTTTCCATCAATCAGGCATCTACTCCAGTTGGGACAGCAAGAAGAGCCTCTTCATTACCTTCTTTAATATGGGAACAACTGTGATTGTACCCTTCAGGGACACTGTGTAGCAAAACAAGGAAATGACAACAGTATATTTGAAGTGAAAAAAAATCTCTACAAAATATCCACAATGGTTATTACATCCACTTTTGGAAACCTCCCTGTGCTAGTCTGCTGGCATTTCTGGCAGAGGGGCCTACATGCCCTGAGCATCTTTCAGCACCTTACCAAGAGAATCTGCAAGACAATATATGCCTGCAGCATTAGCACTGGAAGCAGATTAATTTTAATAATAGTTATCAGAAAATAGCACTTTTATGGCACAATATTATGCCAGGGGATTTACAACAGACTGAATCATGCCATTTGTAATTAAAGTTATTTTCATTTCTAATTTCATCTTAATTTCATTCCAATAAAAGATATGACAAATACTACATTATAATATAAAAACCATTGCTTCAGACAATTTCCCTGCATAAGGCTGTTATATTACAGAACAATATTCCCATGCAAAGCATCAGGAATACCAGAAAGGAAAGTATATCCAGCAACAAGATGTGTGACCCTTGAGTTCCTGTAGTTGTTTCAGCAGTGATTGAATCAGGAAAACTTCCCACATTCAGACTTTCCAGAATGGGAACACTAAACGATCATGCATGAAAATGTAACATTGGAAGATCCTGAGACTTGAGAATAACTGCCTGAGATTAATGTGATCAGCGATCACTGACCAGAATCAATTTGAGGAGGCAGGGCTGTGTCAGTAACATTGAATGGGTCCCTTACATGTTCTCATTTTGTGTTCTAATGCCAATGAGGAACAGTAATAGAGTTGTTTTGAGAAGTCCTCCAGGAATTCTGGTTGGGCTTAACAGATCAAGCCTTTTTGTGCAAATGCAGTAACTAACTGTAATTTACTGGAGAAGTTCTACATTGTCATTAGGACTAAGAGCCAAGCTATAAGACCAGTACGCCAGCCATAAAGAATCTGTGTTTAGGTCAGATTAAATCTGTGGTTAGGTCTGCTGCAATACAATACCTTCTTAAAGTGGAGATCCAGAAGGCAGGGGCATTTTCAGAGTGATGAGCTCAGGTTAGAGAGGCCTGACCTCAAATATTTACATAGTGCATTAACTGATGAACAGCCATTCTATCACCCAAGCCTTCTGATTTCAGAATTGAAACAAAACCAGAGCTGAATGGGCTGTCCCCACCATTTTAATTACCACTTTTATGCTGCAACTCTACAACATTTGCCTGACATCAACAGCCAGTCAAAACATATCCCTCCTAGCCAAAGGTGAGCAGAGAGACTTATTCATGAAGTGCTCTCAGCTACTGCCTAAAAATGGAGTGCCTCGCCCCACTCCTTTGATTTTGTACCCCCCCTCAAATCTATATCCTCTACCTCCACCCCCCCAAAAAAAAACCCCCAAAAAACAAAGTTTGTAAAATGTGTTGCATCTGCCCATGGTGATGGCATATCTCCTGCCCTGACCGTCCTATACTGGTCCAACCAACCTTCCTTTAGTCTAGGAGAGCTGATTGGAGAAGATTCATCAATTGTATGTTGTAAGCAATACAGTGATCACCAGACTCCACCCAAGAGTGAAGCAAAGTCAAAAGGTTACAAAGCTCTTTTATAGCTGATGCAGTTAAAAGAGACATGAGCAAGAAGCAGTTGACTAAAAGGAAATACTTTTGCAACAACACTAAGGAATGTGGGGGGTTTATCAGTTCCTGAACACTCAGATCTTCTCCTTAAAACCAGTTTGAACTAGTTCTGCTGTTTGCCTTGTTCTCCAGCCTAAGTGGTGTGCTGCTACTCTAATAATGGCATATAAAAGCCGTTACTTAACAGCCATCTTAAACAGTGCCTAAATTTACCACATAACTCCCCCTTTTCTTACTTTTTCAAGTAGAAAACTCTATGAAGAATATAGAACTGGTTTGTCTATGAAGGTTCTCAGTCATCCAGGTGGAATTGTCTGTAGCTTGAATCATGTCAACTGGATTTCTATTTTCTCAGTGGAAACGTTTCGCTCCTTATCCAAGGAGCTTCTTCAGTCTGAGCAAAGTTGGTAAGGGAATCCTAAATATGTTTCTAGGTAGCTGTGTGACCTTACACCTGGGGCTAGGTCATGGTTATATTGAGATGTTATTTTAAGTCCTTTTATCATCTAAAGGAGGATCGTTAAGATCACCATGCTGCTGTTGAGCTTGTGAAATGGTCTTAATCTTCCTAGGCACAGAAGACAAAGCAGGGAGGAATATGGGGGAAAGATTGTTCCTGAGGCCCCCACCTCTATTCTAGGCACAATCTTTCCCCCATATTCCTCCCTGCTTTGTCTTCTGTGCCTAGGAAGATTAAGACCATTTCACAAGCTCAACAGCAGCATGGTGATCTTAACGATCCTCCTTTAGATGATAAAAGGACTTAAAATAACATCTCAATATAACCATGACCTAGCCCCAGGTGTAAGGTCACACAGCTACCTAGAAACATATTTAGGATTCCCTTACCAACTTTGCTCAGACTGAAGAAGCTCCTTGGATAAGGAGCGAAACGTTTCCACTGAGAAAATAGAAATCCAGTTGACATGATTCAAGCTACAGATAGAACTGGTTTGTGATACATTGGTCTTCATTCTCTTGATTGTATGGATAAATAAATAAAAATAATACAGTATTCTTATTTTGATGCATCCCAAGATATTTGGAAATCAATTTACCTCCCCAGGAGTTGTCCCTTTTGTCTAATCTATCTGAGGTACTTCTGATTTTATAGGTGGCTTCTTCAGTGTCCTTTTTACAGGCAGGCACATAAGTACAGCATTCATGTATATCAAAGTACATGTACCTCCTTCCTCCTTTTGCATCAGCTGGTCAATCTTGCGTATGCCTGTCATTTTTTGGCTAATAGCACTGAGGGTAAAGTGCTGTCATTCACAACTTCCTCTAAAATCATGATTCCTTCAACTTTGACAAGGCCATGGATGCACCAAATGGGGATATGAAACCAACAAAAGAATGTTCAGCTCAATCTTAATACACTGTTTAAATTTCTTCCTATAGGAGTTAACATAGGAATGCCTTATAACAGGGGTCAAAATACAGGGTAACAAAGGCATAGTGTCTACGCACAAAATGGTGGCAGTGAAACCGTGCTTACATAAGTTGATATAAATGTAGGCCTGCTGATAATATCCTGGAACCCCTTACTCAGAAAGGGTTTATCCATCCAGATTGTGCCATTCATTAGATGAACCCCTTTCTTTATGATGGTGACATTATAGGTGGAATTTCCTACAAATATTTCATGCCATTACACTGTAGGCTTCCGGGAGCTCCAGGGGAGGCTACAGTGCTACATCCTTCTTGTCCTGTAGTACTATTTTCTGAGAGCTGGTCAGCAAAGACGTCTGGGTTGTAAGGGATAAAGAAACATGGGAAACCCTCCATGAGAGTGAATTGGTATGTCTGAAGAAAACAAACCCAACAATTACAAATATTTGCAGAGATTGAATATTGTAACTACATATTCAGAAAGGTATTTGCTATTACAATTGGAACACATGGTGGCTTAAGGCTTACAGTGTTTGATGACAATCAGCTGAGGCAGGTGCTCTCTTAAGGTTATATTGTTAATTGCTTCCATGGTTGTCTGCTGTTTGGGGACCCCACATCCCGGTTCCCACTACTTTTGCTGAGTAGTGAATGCTACCTCCTAAAATATTTGCATTCAGAAACCTGAAACAGTGGGCTTTCTTTCTTTCTTTCTTTCTTTCTTTCTTTCTTTCTTTCTTTCTTTCTTTCTTTCTTTCTTTCTTCTTTCTTTCTTTCTTTCTTTCTTTCTTTCTTTCTTTCTTTCTTTCTTTCTTTCTTTCTTTCTTTCTTTCTGTTCCTGCCTACCCATAATGAAATCTGAGAATGGCTGCTCTCACATATTATACTGTAGCAAAGCTGAGTTTTGGTTCACAGAAGATATGCAAAGGATTAGTAATCAGGGAATATTTGCAAAGTGTTTAGACGTCAAAGCAAACACCATATGTACTAATATGGTTATTATTATTTATGAAGGTCCATGGGGGTGATCTGTTAGCATGAGACAAATAGGAAGGCAAAATGCTCCACACATATTTGCAGACCAAATTATTATTACTCCTTGGGGGAAACAGAAAATACAGAAAGGAGATAAAGGAGAGGAGATCGTGGCTATATCCCTTTAAGCTGCAGCTCTCACTTTCCCAAAAGGCTGCCCTCCCTCCTGGCCTCAACAAGGGCCCTTTCACTTGCCAAACATTGAGGGTAGCTACAATCTGAACATTAAAGACATGATTTTACGGTGTTTGAATAATAGCATAAATACATTGCATTTTGCATCCCATTTACAAGAGAATTTAACAGAAGGGGAAATGGTCCATAACCCATATTAACTACTTTGCTAGTTCCTTAACCTGAACTACCCAAATATGTGCAACTCAACCATCACCCATGTGGACAAAGGCAGTCAAGTTCCCCCCTTAATTTTGTTGAGGTTTCTTTTCCAATTGACCTCCAGGGAGAACATCCAATGCTGTTTATTCTATGGGTCTACACAGCTGTGATGCGAGTATCTATTTTAGATGACAAGTACCTCTGCTCTCAAGAATCCTAATTTGAATAAGCTTCATAAAGATGTGAGATTTTCTTTTACCCTTTATCTCTATGCCATTGCCCTCCTTTCTCCTGGAGAATACTTTACATGTCCAAGAGTGAAAAACACACATACTCATATCACTTTAAACTTTGCACCTTCTTTTTAAAATAAAGATAGGTAAATATAGTGCTTCCCCCTCCATAGCACAAATAAGAGTTTTATTTACTTATACAATGTGTACAGAGGGGGCACGATGGCTCAGTGGTTAAGTCCCCAGGCTTGTCGATCAGAAGGTCGCAAGTTCGGAGGTTCGAGACCCTAGCCCCGCATGATGGAGTGATCTCCCGCACTCGCCCCAGCTCTTGCCAACCTAGCAATTCAAAAGCATGCAAATGCAAGTAGATAAATAGGTACCACTTCAGTGGGAAGATAACAGCGTTCCGAGCGCGTCATGCCAGCCACATGACCGCAGAAGCGTCTTTGGACAACGTTGGCTCTTTGGCTAAGAAACGGAGATGAGCACCGGCCCCTAGAGTCGGACATGACTGTGCTGGGGAACCTTTACCATTACCTTTTACAATGTGTACATTCATATTTACTTAAACAAACTTTGTGCTTAGTTTGTTCAGATAAACTAAAACTAACATTCTCTACCAACGTTCATTGTCTGAATGCTCTACATGCAGTACATATGTTGTCAAAGGTTATTCTTTCATTAACATAAACAGTATTCTTTCTAAAAAAAACCTCTTAAGAATGTTCAATAGTATATACAGTATAATCTCAGAATGGGTCTGGTTTGTTAGAAAATAAAAGGATTCAAAGGCTGTGTTCACACAACAGTCAAAGCCACAAAGTAGCTGATCAGATTTTAGCCTAACATGTTGTGTGAATCCAGACTACAGTATACGATCCCTTTTTAGTTCCACGTATTGTGCATTCCCAGACAATTGGGAATATACCCATGGCTAAATTAAGGACAAGTAAGCATGTTGTGTTAACACTAGTAAAACACTTTCAGGAACCTTTATGAACTGAGTACTGAGGGAAAGGAAGCCATTGCCATCATTCTTGCCTGGAGCAGGACTGGGATTCAAACTGGGAAGGGACCATCCTGTGGTCCTCTGAGCACTGCAGCCCCAAACAAAATCTCTTGCATTTCAAACAGTGTCATGCATGTTTTGGCCAAATGTCTTTTGTTGTTTTTTTTTCTCTTTGAATTGTATTTTCATGGAACTTGAACAGCGGCCATGCAAATCCAAGGACCAATTCACACAATTATGTACCTCAATCGTTTTCTCAATTTAACAATTGACAATTCTTTGCTGAATGTGTGAATTAATTTGACTGAAAAGCATTGTGCGTGAGATGAAATGCAAGCTCTGTCTTGGGCAAATGATCTCTGCTGGATTGTTCCCAAAGGCCAGGATTACGTTGCCTGCGAACCACACATGGCTTCCCAGCCCTTTTTTGGCGGCCTTTGGAGGCCCTCAGAATTTGACTGCATAAGAAATGAGAAGAAAAATCAATGCACCAAGAAGCTTAATGTACCAATTTTGAATAAAAGCAAAACAGAAAAAGAAGAAAAAAGAGAGGGGAGAAAGATTTTGGCTCCAACCACCTGCACCCTTCTACAGCTCCTGGAAATTAGATTTTTAAAAACGGTGGTTCCTTGCCACAAAAGTTGCCTATACTGTGATATGCAGTTCAACACATACATCGACCTTCCACAACCTAGTGCCTTATAGCTGCATGGGGGTTCCAGTTCCAAAAAATCTCAGCTATCCCAATGGCCGAGCTGATGGAAAATCCTGGGAACTGTAGTCTCAACACGTTTGGAGGGCACCGTTCATCATGAGACGGATATTCTCATTTCCACCCACCCCAGAGCATTTAAATCTAGTTGGAAGTTGGTCAAGAATCAATACAACACCAGGTACCCATTCCAGGTGCATATGTGTGTACTTGGGCATGTGCACACACGCACACACACACACACACACTGTATTTTCTCAGTTGCTATTAGGGGTGTCCACAGGGTATGGTAAAAAAAAAGTCAAGATGGTGGCCACAATGGAGCAATCAAAGTTCCATTTTTTTAATCATGTGACATTTTTTATCATGTGACATCATACCATGTGGATACCCTGGTTCGTGACTGTGGGGTACAATCTTTTCTCTATATCACCCTTTTTAACCTAATGTCACTCTCATTTCCAGACCATTCCTTTCTCAGCAGTCTGGCGAAGGACAGCAAGGTTCCATTTGTGTGTGGATGGAATGCTTAACTATCAACCAAATCAGCCTGTGATTTAACAATTAATTACCAAACTTTTGTTATTCTGCCTGCCTAGTGCTCACCTCCTCCTTTCAGAGGCCCATTAGATAGCACCATATAATAGGAGCCTGCAATTGTTTCTTAAAATAACAGTCCCGAGGTCTGTCACTGTCATACATCAGAGACACAAGTCAGGCAGCATCAGAGAGCAAGAGAGATAAGCCATGGGGTTTGATGTAGGGCATTTAGCAGATAGGCATATGGTAACTCTTTCTGCATCTGGACAATTAATCACAGATGCTTCCTCTAAGGTACTACAGTCCACTGTTGCTCCTCTTTTTTTTTAAAGGATCATGAGACTAACTAAACATGCTAAATTTCTTGCCACCAGTTTTTTTTAATGCTGCTACCTAGCCCTTTTCTCTTACTGCCATCCAGAGGGGAACATTTGCATTTAGCAATAGAAGGGGGTTGCAATTAGATGGTGGAACTCCAGAATACAGAGGAAGCTACCTTAAATAACAGTCAAGCTATTCATCTATCTAGCCCAATATTGCCTACTCTAGCCCACCCAACTTGGATGTCCTCCCAAAAGTGTGGACTTCAGTTCCCAGAATTTTCAGCAACAGTCATCTGACTGGGTTGTTTGTGGAATTGGACTCTCTCTATCAGGCAGCTCAGCTGCCCAGGTTGGGAACAACTGTTTATTCTAATGTGCAATCAGTGGAACATGAAATCACAAGAAAGACTGCAAACAGGACTGTCCATGTCAATGGCAATTTCTTTCTCCCCCTGCCCACCCTTTTCCCAAAGCTTTTGACCAACTTTGCATTCTGCTGCAGAGTGAAATTCCAGGCATTTGTGCCAGTCTCTTCCCACCCCAGATTCTGGAGAATGGGAAGAGAGGGCACAATTGTTTAGAATTTCACTTCTTTTTTTTCAGTTCAAACTTTTTATTACATTTGAGACAAAGATAAAAACTACAACAAAACAAAAAACTACAACAAAAAATAAAAATAAAAAAGTGTAGAACACAGGAAAAAAGAATCTTGAAGATTACATTAAAAAGGTGACTTCCAACTTTCAACATCAAGAATATACAGCAATTTCCACAATCAGTCCCTTACTCTACATCAAACCAAAATCCCATTATTTCTATAAATCTTTCCATTGGCACGTATACAAATCACTTAAGCAATTGCTCCTTCCCCTTATACAGTATATAATAAATATAAATATAAATATAAATATAAATATAAATATAAATATAAATATAAATATAAATATAAATATAAATATAAATATAAATATAAATATAAATATAAATATAAATATAAATATAAATATAAATATAAATATAGTGTTTTTAGATCGGCTTCCCTCCACCATACAACAACATTTCTTTAGTTATTTCCTTCCTGCTACTGTTCTATATATTTCTGTCCTCTGTAATAAAAACCAAATTATAAATTGTCTGCTTTTATAATTAATAATAGTACAACAATCCTAACCTTATTAAACCTAAAAAAACAAACAATTGTTAGATATCTTATAAGTCTTACAAATCAAACAAGCCTTAGTAAATATCTAGTAAATCTTAATCCAACTCATTAAAGAGAAATGAAATCATAATAACCATAAATCATTATCCTTACCCCATTTCAAGATAAACCAGAACATTTACATGTCTCCCTAAAATATATAAATCATCTACTTTTATAATTAATAATACTATAACCATCTTAAACAACACATTATGCATCTTAAAAATTATACAAATCTTTAAAAAAAATCCAATACATCTTAATCCAAGTCATTAAGAAAAAAAATGCAATCATAAGAATCTCATTGTCAATCCAATGAAACATTCTTAATTTTTACCGTACTTCGAAAGAAACCAAAACATTTATATATCTCCTTAATACACACATAAATTTTTTTTTATAAAAATCAAACAGACCAACTACCCCCCTTAAAATCACAGACTTCTCAGCAAAAGAAAAACTCCCACAAGACAGATTCTCTTCTCTCCCATAACAATCCCTCAGAGAGTCATAACAAACAGCTCTTCTAACAATCTGCAGCTCAAACTGTCTCTTTAACCCCATCAACACCAAAATGTAGTCCTCGTCTGGCATTACTTCAATTTTATTGTCAGTAGAAAAATCTTCATCCTTATCAGGATCTCCATCTTCTTCCATATAAACTTCAGCCAGATGACACATTTTAGAAATCATCTCTTCCCCATTGTCCCGCAAGTCCTGCAGAATCTTCTGATCATTGGCGATCACTCGTAGCCGAGTAAGATTGTCTTCCAAAGGTAAAATTTTAACGGTGAATCCGTAAGTGGCTATAAAGGCCAATTCTGGATCCGCACAACCTCCCGCAATGAGGGCATAGGTTTCCGGGTGGGAGACTGTCATGATGAGGGTTTGCCTGACGTGCCTTCCTTTTAGCTCTTTTCTCCCTTTCGCCCTGTACTCGTGCTTCTTCAAAGTCCATAGCGCCATTAATAAAGGATGACCTCCAATTGAAACGCTCATGAGTTAGGGCTTCCCAGTTCTCAATGCTGATATTACATTTTTTAAAATTAGCTTTGAGAGTATCTTTGAATCTCTTTTGCTGTCCACCAATATTCCGTTTTCCATTCTTAAGTTGGGAGTAAAGTAGCTGCTTTGGAAGACGATGGTCAGGCATTCGAACAACATGACCGGTCCAGCGAAGTTGATGTTGGATGATCATTGTTTCAATGCTGGTGGTTTTCGCTTCTTCTAATATGCTAACATTAGTCTGCCTATCTTCCCAAGTAATTTGCAGAATTTTTCGGAGGCAGCGTTGATGGAATCTTTCAAGAAGTTGGAGGTGGCGTTTGTAGAGGGTCCATGTTTCACAGGCATACAGAAGGGTTGGTAGTACAATGGCTTTCTAAACAAGCATTTTGGTCTCCCTGCGAATGTCCCGATCCTCAAACACTCTGCGCTTCATTCGGGAGAAAGCTACACTCGCAGAGCTCAGGCGATGCTGAATTTCAGCATCGATGTCGGCTTTTGTAGATAGATGGCTGCCGAGATAAGAAAAGTGATCGACATTTTCTAGTGACACACCTTTAAGCTGGATTGATGGCGCTGCAGAGGGATTGGTTCAAACTTGCTGGTAAAGCACTTTGGTTTTTTTAATGTTAATCGAGAGGCCGAGCTTTTCATATGCTTCTGTAAAGATGTTTAGGATAGTTTGAAGATCTTCCTCGGAGTGTGCACAGACTACGTTATCATCAGCATATTGAAGTTCTATAACAGAAGTTGCAATTACCTTATTTTTTGCTTTCAGCCTACTAAGATTAAAAAGCTTTCCATTTGTTCGATATATAATTTCTACACCAGTAGGAAGTTTCTCTTCAACAAGGTGCATAATCATAGCGATGAAGATAGCGAATAAGGTTGGAGCAATAACACATCCCTGTTTAATGCCGGATTCCACTTTAAATGGATCGCTTTGAGAGCCATTGTTATTCAGGATTGTTGCCATCATGTCGTCATGGAGTAACCGCAAGATGTTCACAAATTTATCAGGGCATCCGATTTTCAGAAGGATGGTCCAGAGAGCAGTACGATTTACAGTATCAAAAGCTTTAGTCAGATCAATAAACGCCATGTACAGAGGGCGGTTTTGCTCCTTGCATTTTTCTTGAAGCTGTCGTGCAGTGAAGATCATATCCACTGTTCCCCTGGAAGGGCGGAAACCATTTTGCGTTTCAGGGAGGATGTCTTCTGATACAGATAGGAGACGGTTTGCAATGATCTTTGCCAGGATTTTGCCTGCTGTGGCTAGAAGGGAGATGCCTCGATAGTTTCCACAGTCTGTTCTATCACCCTTTTTAAAGAGAGTGATAATTATGGCATCCCTAAAGTCTGCTGGAATCTCCTCCCTCATCCAGATTTTTTCAATGAGCTTATGAAGTTGTTGTGTAAGTTCAGGCCCGCCTTCTTTAAAGACTTCAGCAGGAATCCCATCAGGTCCACTAGCTTTGTTATTTTTCATTTGTTTAGTGGCTTTACTGACTTCCTCCAAACTAGGGGGTACTGCAAGCTCATTTCTTATTTGTTTTTGCGGGATTTGCAAGAAGACTTCATCAGCCACAGTAGAGTGACGATTAAGGAGATTGTAGTAATGCTCTTTCCAGCGCAGTGCAATAGACTCTTTCTCCTTTAGAAGTTTAGCACCATCTACTGAGCGTAAGGGATTTGTACCATGGTTTGTTGGTCCATAGATGGCCTTTATGGCATTAAAAAAGCCCCGTGCATCATGAGCATCTGCAAAATGTTGGGTTTCTTGGGCTTTTTTTATCCACCATATGTTCTTAAGTTCTCTAGTTCTTCTTTGGACTTCTGCCTTTGCACTGGCGTAGATTTTTTTCTTAACGGCACAGTTAATATCTTTTTGCCATATCTGGAAGGCTTTCCTTTTCTTGTCAATAATATGTTCAATTTCACTATCGTTCTCATCAAACCAGTCCTGATGTCTCTTAGTCTGGTATCCGATAGTTTGTTCACAGGCTGAAATAATAGAAATCTTCAATTTAATCCAGTGTTCCTCAACATTTTCAGGAAGTTCCATAGGCAGATGTTCCTTGAGAGTTGATTGAAAGCAAGCTCGTTTAATAGGATCCAATATTAATAGATACCAATATGAAAGAATCTCTTTATAGGTCTGCTCTGATTCGCAACAATCCTCCATGTTTCAGGCAGTGAATTATTTTGTTGTTCAGTCGTTTAGTCGTGTCCGACTCTTCATGACCTCATGGACTATAGCACGCCAGGCCTTCCTGTCCTCCACTGCCTCCCGGAGTTTACTCAAGTTCATGTTCATCACATTGGTGATGCTATCTAACCATCTCATCCTCTGCCGTCCCCTTCTCCTTTTGCCCTCAGTCTTTCCCAGCATCAGGGTCTTTTCCAGTGAGTCCTCTCTTCGCATTAGGTGGCCAAAGTATTTGAGCTTCAGCTTCAGCATCTGTCCTTCCAATGAGCAGTCAGGGTTGATTTCCTTTAGGATTGACTGGTTTGACCTCCTTGCAGTCGAAGGGACTCTTAAGAGTCTTCTCCAGCACCACAGTTCGAAAGCATCAATTCTTCGGCACTCAGCCTTCCTTATGGTCCAACTCTCACAGCCATACATTATTACTGGAAAAACCATAGCTTTAACTATACGGACCTTTGTCGGCAAGGTGATGTCTCTGCTTTTTAATATGCTGTCTAGGTTTGCCATAGCTTTCCTCCCAAGGAGCAAGCGTCTTTTAATTTCATGGCTGCAGTCACCGCCTGCAGTGATCTTGGAGCCCAAGAAAATAAAATCTGTCACTGCTTCCATTTCTTCCCCTTCTATTTGCCAGGAAGTGATGGGACCAGATGTCATGATCTGAGTTTTTTTAATGTTGAGTTTCAAGCCAGCTTTTGCACTCTCCTCTTTCACCCTGATCAAGAGGCTCTTTAGTTCCTCTTCACCTTCTGCCATTAGGGTGGTATCGTCTGCATATCTGAGGTTGTTGATATTTCTCCCGGAAATCTTACCTCCGGCTTGTGATTCATCCAGCCCGGCATTTCTCATGATGTACTCTGCATATAAGTTAAATAAGCAGGGTGATAATATACAGCCTTGTCATACTCCTTTCCCAATTTTGAACCAATCGGTTGTTCCATGTCCGGTTCTAACTGTTCCTTCTTGACCCGCATACAGGTTTCTCAGGAGACAGGTAAGGTGGTCTGGTACTCCCATCTCTTTAAGAATTTGCCACAGTTTGTTGTGATCCACACAATCAAAGGCTTTAGCGTAGTCAATGAAGCAGAAGTAGATGTTTTTCTAGAACTCTCTTGCTTTTTCCATGATCCAGCGAATGTTGGCAATCTGATCTCTAGTTCCTCTGCCTCTTCGAAACCCAGCTTGCACTACTGGTAGTTCTCGGTTCACATACTGCTGAAGCCTCTTGTTGTTTATTCGTTCAGTCGTTTCCGACTCTTCGTGACTTCATGGACCAGTCCACGCCAGAGCTTTCTGTCGGCCGTCACCATCCCCAGCTCCCCAATGGTTGAGTCCGTCACCTCCAGAATACCATCCATCCATCTTGCCCTTGGTCGGCCCCTCTTCCTTTTGCCTTCCACTTTCCCTAACATCAGCTTCTTCTCCAGGGTATCCTGTCTTCTCATTATGTGGCCAAAGTACTTCAGTTTTGCCTTTAATGTCATTCCCTCAAGTGAGCAGTCTGGCTTTATTTCCTGGAGTATGGACTGGTTTGATCTTCTTGCAGTCCAAGGCACTCTCAGAATTTTCCTCCAACACCACAGTTCAAAAGCATCTATCTTCCTTCGCTCAGCCTTCCTTATGGTCCAGCTCTCGCAGCCATAGGTTACTATAGGGAATACCATTGCTTTAACTATGCGGACCTTTGTTGTCAGTGTGATGTCTCTGCTCTTAACTATTTTATCAAGACTTGCCATTGCTCTCCTCCCAAGAAGTAGACGTCTTCTGATTTCCTGGCTACAGTCAGCATCTGCAGTAATCTTTGCGCCTAGAAATACAAAGTCTGTCACTGCCTCCACTTTTTCTCCCTCTATTTGCCAGTCATCAATCAAGCTGGTTGCCATAATCTTGGTTTTTTTGAGGTTTAACTGCAACCCAGCTTTTGCACTTTCTTCTTTCACCTTCGTCATAAGGCTCCTCAACTCCTCCTCGCTTTCAGCCATCAAAGTGGTATCATCTGCATATCTGAGATTGTTAATGTTTCTTCCAGCGATTTTAACTCCAGCCTTGGATTCCTCAAGCCCAGCATGTCGCATGATGTGTTCTGCGTACAGGTTGAATAGGTAGGGTGAGAGTATACAACCCTGCCGTACTCCTTTCCCAATCTTAAACCAGTTGTTCCGTGCTCTGTTCTTACCGTTGCTACTTGGTCGTTATACAGATTCCTCAGGAGGCAGACAAGATGACTTGGTATCCCCATACCACCAAGAACTTGCCACAATTTGTTATGATCCACACAGTCAAAGGCTTTAGAATAGTCAATAAAACAGAAATAGATGTTTTTCTGAAATTCCCTGGCTTTCTCCATTATCCAGCGGATATTGGCAATTTGGTCTCTAGTTCCTCTGCCTTTTCTAAACCCAGCTTGTACATCTGGCAATTCTCGCTCCATGAATTGCTGGAGTCTACCTTGCAAGATCTTGAGCATTACCTTACTGGCATGTGAAATAAGTGCCACTGTTCGATAGTTTGAACATTCTTTAGTGCTTCCCTTTTTTGGTATGGGGATATAAGTTGATTTTTTCCAATCTGATGGCCATTCTTGTGTTTTCCAAATTTGCTGGCATATGGCATGCATCACCTTGACAGCATCATCTTGCAAGATTTTAAACAGTTCAGCTGGGATACCGTCGTCTCCTGCTGCCTTGTTATTAGCAATGCTTCTTAAGGCCCATTCAACCTCACTCTTCAGGATGTCTGGCTCTAACTCACTGACCACACCGTCAAAGCTATCTCCAATATTATTATCCTTCCTATACAGATCTTCCGTATATTCTTGCCACCTTTTCTTGATCTCTTCTGCTTCTGTTAGGTCCTTACCATCTTTGTTTTTGATCATACCCATTTTTGCCTGGAATTTACCTCCAATGTTTCTAATTTTCTGGAAGAGGTCTCTTGTCCTTCCTATTCTATTGTCTTCTTCCACTTCCGCACATTGCTTGTTTAAAAATAATTCCTTATCTCTTCTGGCTAACCTCTGGAATTTTGCATTTAATTGGGCATATCTCCCCCTATCACTGTTGCCTTTTGCTTTCCTTCTTTCTTGGGCTACTTCCAGTGTTTCAGCAGACAGCCATCTTGCCTTCTTGGTTTTCTTTTTCTTTGGGACGTTTTTTGTTGCCGCCTCCTGAACAATGTTGCGAACTTCTGTCCATAGTTCTTCCGGGACCCTATCTACTAAATCTAGTCCCTTAAATCTATTCTTCACCTCCACTGCATATTCCTTAGGAATATTAGTGAGCTCATATCTAACTGATCTGTGGGTCTTCCCTATTCTCTTTAGTCTGATTCTAAATTTTGCAATAAGAAGTTCGTGATCTGAATTACAGTCAGCTCCAGGTCTTGTTTTTACCGACTGTATAGATGTCCGCCACCTTTGGCTGCAAAGGATGTAGTCAATCTGATTTCGGTGTCGACCATCTGGTGAAGTCCATGTATAAAGTCGTCTTTTAGGTTGTTGGAAGAGAGTGTTTGTTGTGCACAGTGAGTTGTCTTGGCAAAATTCTATCAGCCTATGTCCTGCTTCATTTTGTTCTCCCAGACCATGCTTGCCTGTAATTCCAGGTGTTGTCTGACTACCCACCTTAGCATTCCAGTCTCCTGTAATGAAAATAACATCTCTTTTTGGTGTATTATCCAGTAGGTGCTGCAGATCCTCATAGAACTGATCTACTTCTGCTTCTTCAGCATCTGTGGTTGGGGCGTATATTTGGATCACTGTGATGTTAAATGGTTTCCCCTGAATTCGAATTGAGATCATTCTATCGTTTTTTGGATTGTATCCAAGTACTGCTTTAGCCACTTTATTATTAATTATGAAGGCTACTCCATTTCTTCTGTGGTCCTCTTGTCCACAGTAGTAGATCTGGTGGTCATCTGATGTGAAGTGGCCCATTCCAGTCCATTTCAGTTCACTGACACCTAAAATGTCTATATTTAATCTTGACATCTCACCAATAACCACATCCAATTTGCCCTGGCTCATAGATCTTACGTTCCAGGTTCCTATGGTGTGTTGATCTTTAGAACATCGGATTCGTCGTTCACCACCAGCACCGTTGGCCGCTAGCCGTCCTTTCGGCTTTGAGCTAGCTGCGTCATCACGTCTGGGGCTAGTTGAACGTATCCTCTGTTCCTCCCCAGTAGCATTTTGACCATCTTCCGACCTGGGAGTCCCATCTTCCGATGGTATACCGACATATCTTTGGTTGTACTGATCCATTTAGTTTTCATGGCAAGAATACTGGGGTGGGTTGCCATTACCTTCCCCAGGGATCGTATTTAGTCTGACCTCTCTGCCACGACCTTCCCGTCTTGGGTGTCCCTTCACGGTTTAGCTCATGGTTTCATTGAGGTGCTCAAGCTCCAGCACCACGACAAGGTAACGATCTCCTTTGCTGAAGCCTAGCTTGTAGGATTTTGAGCATAACCTTGCTAGCATGTGAAATGAGTGCAATTGTATGGTAGTTTGAACATTCTTTGGCATTGCCCTTCTTTGGAATTGGAACGTAAACTGACCTTTTCCAATCCTGTGGCCACTGTTGAGTTTTCCAAATTTGTTGGCATATTGAGTGCAGCACTTTAACAGCATCATCTTTTAGGATTTTAAATAGCTCAGCTGGGATACTGTCTTCTCCACTAGCTTTGTTGTTAGTAATGCTTCCTTTAGTGAATTATAACGCTCCCTAAATACTTGACTCACGCAGATAGGAGTTAATAAGTTAATAAAAAACTTCCGAGTGAAATTGACAAGAGAAAGTACGCTACCAAGCAGCTAGAGAAAGTGAGCAGGAAGCTAAAAATCCAAAACAGCAATTTCGGCATGCAGAAAAATATTAAATCCTTCAAATTCAGTACAAAAATAGTAACAGGGAGGCAATTATTTATTCTCAATTCTCCTTAATCTTTAAATGGGAAAACAATCCAAAACTTTAAAAAAAAATAAAAATTAATCCAAAAATAACGATAAACACCATGAGAATCCACTTCTTCTTAATGTAAGGAGCCTGTCTTAGGGTACAAAACTTAAAAATATAAATTGGGTAATTTAGAAATGGAGGGGGCTTGACTTAATGTCCTTTAAGGCTACAACATGGCACGGAAAAGATGGAGTCCCCGTCTCCCGTCATCTCTTACCAGAACGTTGCGAACGCTGTTTGCGATTCTCTGGCTGCAAGACGGTGTTATGGAGCACAAATGGGATAATTCCAAGCATTTTCTAACCATGAAAACGTTCTGGGACTGCAGGAAAAGCCTGCCTGCGCCCCCAAAAAAACCTGCGTTGTCAGATCTGCCTGCGGAGCTCGCAGACACAGCTGGTCAGTTGGCCATGTCCCCCACCGGAAGCCCCTAGAATTTCCCTTCTTAGCAGCCAGTGTGCTGGCCTTATGAGTTATTTTTTTAAAAGACGAAATAAAGATTGACTTGGCTTCACTCATATCTCCACCAATGCATAGTAATGTGGTCACTTCAAGAGGTTCTGGGAAGAAGTCTCTCATCTTCAGTTAGCTGTAGGTATGCCGAGCCTTTTAAGAAAGAAAGCTCTCTACCATCACGTAAATTATAGACAGTAACTGCAACTCTGCAACTCCTATCTTTCCCCATTGTGGATAATGGGGTGGTTGCTGGATGTTATCCCACCATGGATTTGCTGACAGTAAAATCCCCTAATCACATCCATTGATGATGGCACTGTTGCTAATCCCTAACCATTGGGCATGCTGGAGCATCATGCTTTGCACACAAAGAGACCCAGATTCAGTCTATGGCCTTTTGAGTTAACAGGTGATGTGAAAGACCTCTGCCTGAAGCCACTGTAGTGATGACACTACTATGTCAATCTGAAAGCCTCCAAGCTTCAGGAGGTTTTCCATGTCACCTGTTCCATTGCCCTATTTTTAATTTGGGATACCCAGGACTAAACCATGGCTTTTCTGATCACACGGCACATGGTCTATCACTCTGTGTGTGAACGTCTCTACTGTATCAGGGCCAAGTAGGGATTGGGGATGTTGCACCTGAGTCTAGTCTCAGAGGACTCAGGAGGTCCAAGGAGCTAAAGCTTAAAATGCAGTAGATCCAAATTCTTGTTAGCCAGGCAGACAGAAAGCCATGCTCTGGGTTTATAGCAGGACAGGCCAACTCAGAACCTTTCTCTTGCATTCCAGTTGCATGGACTTCTTTGTTTCCTTCTTCCACTCCCTTGTTTCTGATGGAGTCTTGAAGGTTAATAAAAGAACTCCAAGCAGCTAACAACAATCTTGCAGAGTAGAAGCGTGAACCAGCAGGGAACTTGCACTTTAAGCTTAATTACGTTCAGAAATAAATTCAGTCTTCACACATTAGTTAGATGAAGAAAAATAGAGATAGATTACATTTATTCAGTAGATCTGGATACAGGTAGATTCATAGTCGATCTGCGTACAAGCGAGATGGAATGGACGACAGCTGCATTGTGCAGCCCTCCTGCTTGCAGGTGTGCCCAAAGAGTAATGGAGGTTGTTAATCCCCCAAACTCAAGAAGAAGGAAGTGGAAATCAGGTGACCCATGTGACATCCCACAAGCACAATAGAGATGCGCTTTACTAGAAAAGACCCCCCTTATGCTTATGAGAAAATGCTGAGTTGACCCCTGATGATTCCAACAGTTTCCAAGTAGCGGCCTCTGGAACCTGAGCATAGACAATACATGACCAGATCCCTAACTTAGTGCTCTGGTTGTAGAAACCCCAGAGCCTCTCAGGCACATGTCTCTCTGCTCGACTCCCGATTCCAGGTACAGCATCGTCTTAGACCAACATGGAATAAGACTTTCCATTTAACAGTCTTCCCACTGCAGCAATACAAAAGAACTGCTCGCCTTTGTAGCGTTGCCATGAGCAAACCTCTGGCTAGTATGCAAATTCTGTGGTTGCCCCTAAGGCTAAAACTGTATCTATGTGCGGCAGTTTGGAAAACCATGATTCTAGCAGAAACCTCTGATTTCAAGGTTATCCTCAACAAGAGCCCCTTAAAGAATCATTATACTTCTGAATTTAAAAATGCCGTAATATGTTCAATATTCCTAATGAGACACAACAGGCAGAAGCTTTAAGGAGGGAAATACAAACTCGAAATAAGGAAGAATCTCCTGCCTGTAAGAGCTATTAGGCAGTGGGACAGCCTGCCTCCTGGAGCCATTGGTGCTCTATCACTGGAGGTTTTTGAGAAGAGATTGGGACAGCCATTTGTTGGGGATGGTCTGATTCTCCCCCTGGACAGGGGGTTTGGCTAGAAGAACTTCAAGATCCCTTCCAATCCTATGACTCCATGAACCTCTGCTGGCATCATCTTCATATCCATAATAGTAGCCTCGGAGGACTGAATTTATGGGAAAACTCTGCTAATAAGCAAAATGATTGCTAAAATATAAGATGACTTGTTTTGTTCCCAGTATTGATTGACTGGCTGATTGCTTAAAACATTTCTAAGTAGCAAGGTTTACATTTTGCAATAATACTTATTTGTAAATGGTGTGTGATTGAGCCTTAGGAAAGAAATGTCCTTGGGTTGCCTGTTCTTTGTTCCATGTAGCCTATTGTTCAGTATAAACCAAATATATCTATTTTCATTTGACAAATGTTGGAGAATATGCTATTGTGGGGATTTGATCCATCAGCTACAGACTGAATTATGTGTCAGTGACAGCACATTAATGTTAAATAATTACAGATTTGGGGGATATGAGTTGAAGTAGGTCTGTAGAAGACAAAAGGCTGTCATATGCCTGGCAGTAAGATTCTGCAGTAAACACACACACACACACACACACACACACAGAGGCACAACCTTCTAGGAAATTGCCTGGCACCATGCAGTGCTGACGTCTACCTGTGATGTTGTAAAACGAGTGTTTTGACATCACTAAATGATCAGAGCAAAGAATTCACTGGGGCTAGAACAGCAGAAATGAATTGGAAAATAGCTTGAGGGAGGAGAATGCAGAATAACTGGGCTGCCTCAAAAATATAGAATGGACTGAAATCATACAGATGGATACATCTGAGGATTTACTGAAGATTGCTGAGAGAAAATAGGCTGTTTCAGGCTGCCATTCAAGTCTAACAGGTTTTTGGTTTTTTTTACTCTTTGCTCGTGTAGTCAAAGGGCAGCGTTATACATGCTGAAGTCTGTATCATTCTTCCTTTCTGATGCAGTCTTCTTCAATCTGGTGGTTTCTAGAGATGTTGGGACAACAATTCCCAGAGTGTCCAGCCACACATACCCACAGGACACAAGGTTGGGGAAGGCTGATCTAATGCTTGGGCATTTAAAGTGCCTGGATCTGAAGTTCCCCTAGTATTCTTCATGCATTAGGTCCAGAACCTTACTTTCTTAAGCAGGAGGAAGTTCCACAAGAAGGCACTATAGATTTTATTTCCTTTATTGGAAATCTATCCCCCCCTCCCAAAGTAACCACAGAGTTGATCAAAAATGCCTCTTTGTATTGAAATGCAAGCACAGGGATTTGTCTTTAGGCCTCTGTAAACAAATGCGGTGTGTGAAAGAAAGAGGCCACTATTCCATTATATTCATTGAAGTGAAGGCCTGCTGCTTTGAGCAAGCATTGCTAGATCTATATCTGGGAGTGTCAGATTATTCTCTGTGTGTTTATTAGCAAGCAATCAAATAAAACAAGACGAGATTACTATCTGTTTAATCGACACACAACAGCTTTTCCAATGATAAGAGCATTGTAGCATCAAAAATGCTAGCTAGTCTGTGCTTGAAATACATATTCATCCTTCCTATTGTAGAGATGGCCTGAGCTCATTTTGCCATCCAAAGAAGTGCAAATGTAGCTTTCATTCAGCCATCACAATCATTCCTGTGGGAGATATAAGGAACAAGGAGAGTCAGTTGTCCAAGGCTATTCACAACATTTATTGCTGGCTGATGCTATAATAGCTCAACATAAATTGCCACCCACACATACAAATCTCTATCGTATCCATATGAAACTGGTAAGTATAAAGTGCAAGAAGAGAAACTTATATTCCTAAAGACCGAACATTCTTTCCATCAAATACTTCAACCATCGAGGGGTGCTTGTAGAGCACTTCCTAGTGATATGTCGATGAAGGTTCTCAGTCATCCAGGTGGAACAGTCTGTAGTCTGTTCACTAGGATATAGGATACACAGTCTGTTCCTAGTGATATATTTATTGATTTATTTGACAATAAATAATAGTATTTCTTCTCTTCAATCTCAAGACAGCTTATGATGGCACCCAAATCAACTTTTAATAATCTGAAAAACAACCATTAATACTGAATAAATCAGCAAACCTGTAACCAACTAAAAGAACATTCTAAAAAACTTAGACTTTCCCTTTGGTGCTAAAGGGAAATCAAGGTTAATCTTAGGCTCAACTGTAGGAGAACCTCCTTGGGCGAGGAGGTTCAAAGCGAGGCTGCCACATAGACTCAGTCCTTTTTCAAGTCGCTCTCATCGTCATCAAAGATTTGAAGAGAGGTCTCTGACGAGGATTCCAGAGTGAAGCAACTTCATGGGGCAGAATAGCTATGTATCTATTTCTTTAGTTTCTACTCTACTTTATTCTAGCCAGTATTCAAGGGTGCTAACAAAATTATAAAAAGCAAAATAAAGATCATTCTAAAACATTAAAACATAAATTAAAATTAGTACTAAAATCAGTTAACAATTAAAAGCCTGGCCAAGGAGGTGCTTATTTATAAAAACACTTTGGATTTGATTCCAAAAAGTCGGTTTGGAGTTGGTGGGAATGCACACATCACGCCTGTCTGCAACTCCTTAAAAGGGCCTAATCTTTTCCCAGCATTTCATAGATGCTCTCTGCAGCTGCCACATAACCCCAAGAATGACACATTTTAATATAATGAATGAAAAAAAGGAAATCCGTATTTAACCCAAATACGCTCCAAAAGTTTAAACTGCACCAGATCAAACACTGTTTCTACATCCAACAAGACCACCTCTTTCAATCTCCAACAATAGAGGAACAAAAAAGGGAGGTAAACTGCTTGATCTTGAGTAATCATGGGAAAAGATATTTGTTTGAAAAATGTTTGATTTCTTCCTCAGTAGCCTCTGATTCAGTATTATATAGGTGAGTATAAAAATGCTGATTTAAAAGACTAGAGTCGTTTTACTTTACTTTGAGCAGTCTTAATGGTAGAAATAATATTATGTTGTTACTGCTGTTTTAACTGAGAAACTAGTAATTTTCCATGTTTTGCCTCCTTTTTTTCCTTTTTCCCATTTAGTTTTGTTTTTCCTTTTTGTATCCTCTTCTTCTTTATGTTTATTCATTAAAACTAATTCAAAAAAATAAAAGAGAAAGAAGTACAATGTCTATAAACAAAAAGATAGTTGCAAAGAATGCAGTTGAAGAACAAGGAAGCAGAGAAAATGTAGAGCAATTTTGAGAGAAATAAAAATTGTTTGGAAGAGAAAAAACACCAGGAGCCTCCAGCAGAATTAATGGAATTGAAAATAACAATAATTAAATTATTTGGAATGAATCAGAAGTGAGGAAATTGTGGAAGGAGTATTTTACAGTTTTAGATGGGAATGATAGGGATATGTTGAAGAATGGAATTGAAATGGATGGTATAAATATTTGTGTCCAAGAAAAAAAGATGAAAACAAGTCATAAATGCTGTCAGAATGTTGAAAAAATGGTAAGGCTACATGTGTAGATGGCATAACTGGAGAAATGTTAAAATATGGATGTGGTTTGCTTATGGAATGGCTAATTTGTTCGGTGTTGTGAAGACTAGATTAGTATCTCATGATAGAGAGAATGTCATAATTGTTCCCATTATATTGAGGAAAATATAGGGAAAATGTATGTAAAATTATAGGGGGATTAGTTGGTTAAGTGGGTCTGGAAGGTATGCAGTAAAATACTCTGAGGAATACAGTATGAGAAGCAACAATGAACACATTTTGCGTATTGCCAGGCAGGGGATGTGCAGACCAGATTGTTCCTCTTCAAACAGGTCACTGAGAAATGTGTCAATGGGAAAGTATGCCTGCTGATTTAGAGAAAGGGTACAATAAAGTGAATAAGCTTGAATAATGGACTGTTTTGCACAAATACAGAATTGAAATTGCTTGCCAGATGCAATAAGAGTGTTATACAGTGGAGGTAAAGCATCCATGAGAATAAATGGAATGCTTAGAGAATGGTTAAATGCTGAGCAGGGAGTAAAACATAAATGTGTGATGCCTCATTGGTCGTTTAATACTTTTATCATTAAATGTATAGGGAATGCTTGTAGAGATGTTAGAATTGTGTTGGTTGGGGGCGTGAATACACATGTACTTTTCTATGCAGAAGATCTGGGGTTTGTTGGTGGAGAGCCCAAATGATTTGCAGTGATGGCTAGATAGACCATATGATGCAATGAAGAGTAATGGATCTGAAAACTAATGTACCAAAGACCAAAATAGTTGTCTCTGACATGGAAAGAGGAGTGAATGGTTCTAATTTATAAATATACAGCAAAAAATAAAGCAAGCAGATGAACTAGGGCACTTTGGTAGAATGTTTGCTGATCATGAGAAAATGGTTGAAGAAATTTTGAGATGTGAAATGCTGCTTGAAAAGTAGTGGGTGTTATATGATCTGTTGTGAGGAATCATGTTGATTGGAAAAAAAAACAGTGGCCGCATATATACGCATGCTTCTACCTACTTTGTTATTTGGAAGTGGGAGCTAGAGATATCAGGAGAAACAGAAAGATAAGTTGAACATCTAGTCTTTTTTTTAGATAATATTGATGTTCTTATTGTGGAATGTTCTTAGTATTTGTTTTTTATGGTTGTTTTTTATTGTACGCTACCCAGAGTCACGTTTGTGAGATGGGCGGCTATATAAATGTGAGGAAGGAAGGAAGGAAGGAAGGAAGGAAGGAAGGAAGGAAGGAAGGAAGGAAGGAAGGAGAGAATAGGAATAGACATAGAGACATAGACACAGACACAGACATAGGGAATGGGGTATATAAGTGTGTGTGATAACCCAAGAAGGGATTGGGTCAAGAAGGAATGAGTCCTGAATGAATGTTGATTGAATAGAAAGTGAGCAACCAGAATGAAAGATGTAAATTGAGGTGATTTTGTCACACAGAGAAACTAAATGAGGATCAAATCATAAAGCAAATATATGAAGGAAAAATCAATGAACTGAGAAGAAGTAAAAATCAGAGAAAGTTGTGATTGGATGGAGTTGATAAGATCTTGAAAAAGAGAGAGGTGAGAAATTTAAAAGCAAAAGGCAATGTATGAATCAGTGTGTGGACATTATGAAAGCAAGGCTGATTTGCAAAGACAGAAAGATATATGGAGAGATACTATGAACGGTATTGCCATAAACTAGTTTTATCTGTAATTTATCTTGATCTATCTATTTCTTATTCTTTGTCTGCACTCTGCATAAGATTCATATCCCAAAAGGGATATGAACTTGATGCAACTTCTAGACACTTTTGAAGGGTAATCCTATGTAGAGCAATGTGTAAGGAGCTGTCACCAAGTCTGACTAGAACAGAAGGGACTACAGCAAGTCCACTGACTGCTAAGGATCAAGGAGCACTCCTGCACTAAGAACCTGTGGACACAGATTATAAAAATGGAATGCTACGTTTTAAATAAAAACAGCATGAGGCCCCAGAGAGGATTTAAGACTATGGATTGTGTTTCTTCACTAGCAGTCCATAATGGAGCCCAGCTCTTACTGTGGCAGTAGACATTCTTGCCAGTATATTAATGTGCTGTTCTGATTCTCTTATGGCTGCCAAATGTTTTGCAGTAGGGAAATGTGGGTTCCATAAATCATGGCCTGGGGTTGGGACAAGACCAGCATCATGAGGGCAGAGGTAAAATTGGGGTTGCCAAGTCAGTCCAGTGATGTTGTAAGTAACTAATGCAGACAGGCTCTTCGGTTGCTAAAACATTTTGATAAAACACAATTTTTCCTGTATATCCTTTACATCTCTCTTGGATGAGGTAAAGGATATATAGAGTCTTCTTGGAGTTGGGTAGCCTTAACAAATCCAATAAATATTTTTTTAAAAAAATTGCTGCATAGCATGGGTCTTTCATTTCCAGTGTCTCCATCACAGAAGAAAGAGACATCCAGCTAATATGGCCAACAGTCAAATGATGTTCTGAGAGAATAAACTAAGAACAGAAAGTTACGTAGAAAGATGATGAGATTTGCCCCCGATTCAATTAATTAATCCCATTCCTCCACATGGCTGCCTATCAGTCCCTTGAGAGTTCCACAGAGACACTGTGCATTGCCACACCATGATATGTTGACTCTGGGACCAAAATGGCATGTGATTTTTGTGTCATTCAAGGAGAAGTGTAAATTCCTGGGTGTTATGTCAAAGGGGCGTGGTGGCTCAGTGGGTAAGACACCAGGCTTGTCGATCGGAAGATCGCAAGTTCGGAGGTTTGAATCCCTAGTCCCGTGTGACGGAGTGAGCTCCCGCACTAGCCCCAGCTCTTGCCAACCTAGCAATTCGAAAGCATGCAAATGCAAGTAGATGAATAGGTACCACTTCGGTGGGTAGGTAACAGCGTTCCGCGCGCGTCATGCCAGCCACATGACCATGGAAGCGTCTTCGGACAGCGCTGGCTCTTCGGCTAACAAACAGAGATGAGCACCGGCCCCTAGAGTCAGACACGACTGCACAAATGTGCGGGGGGAACCTTTACCTTTACCTATGTCAAACTATCATCCCTAGATATTCTGGCTTCTCAACTGCAGAGCCACAGCCAGGGGTGGATGGTGAAATAGAGGTTAACTGCTCTCCAGCAGAAGAGAGGAAAGCCACATCACTTGTCAACTAAATCCCACTTGCTACTGACTCATCAAGATGAACATCATGCTATTGATGCTAGAGAAAAGAGAGTATATTCTTCTGGGAAAGGATTCTGTACAGAGACAGAAAATCATGTGTAGGGGGTAATCTTAATAAAACTAGGATTTTACTTTGTTAGAAAGACCTTTAATTGGGTTTGTAAGATTAATTTCTAAAGTATCTCCTGAGGCAAACAAGATCAATAAATCCATTAAAGCAGAGACAACTTTGCAAAAGCAGTAGTCTCATTTCCTTTTTGCCTAGTGTTCTAGTTTGCATCCATGCCAGTCATGCACATATCCAAAGTATGAGGCGCTTATTGTTATGCTGGCCCACTAAATCCACTCTTCTATTTTGCTAAAATTAAAGACATCTAGTTATGGTGATCAAGGAATGATTAACCATTTTAAAAAGGCAAGGGAATAAATCAGTAATGAGATTTCAGTGTGAACTGTTTCTGTTGTGGGAAGGAGCAGAAGCCCAACTCTGCACATCTTGTGTAGAGGTTATAGCTCGATGGCACAGTATAGTCTTAACAGACCCAAGTCTCAGGTTCAGTCCATATGTCTCTAGATTAAGGATCAGACCAAAATCAGACCTCTGCTTGAAACAATAGGGAACCTCAGCCAACCAAAGTACATGATAATAGCCAACCAGTGTTCCAATCGGGTACCCTCCAGGTATGTTGGGCTAAAACTCATAGAATTCCCAGCCAGCATAGCCAACACATCTGGAAGATATCAGGTGGAAAAAAGCTGGCCTTGGGGAACGCCCAGTCTGTTGCAATATAGAATTGCTCACACATTTTCATATGGACTCATCTCCAATGATGATTGATATTCCCCCCAAGGACAAGCAAACTTTCCCTTTTCTATAAGGTTTCTCATGGCTATGAATTAGGAACAGATGAGGGTAAAATATAAGACAATAAATATAAATGTATAATTATATAGTGTATATAGCTAAATAAAATAACACTGAAGAGACAAATTCAGAGGGTGGCTCGGGGGTTCACCTGCAGGGTCGCACTGAGAAATTTGCAAGGCATCTGACAGATAAAGTTGATCGGATTCGTGCTATGTTGGACTCTGGCTTTGTAAGAGGTCCTGTGGAGGTGACGGGGGCAAGGTTTGGCTTGGTTATCTGGGAGGAGTTTAATCCTGTTGGGCCTGATGAAATGGACAGGATTGTGGTGCCTTTTACCTCAGCCACCTCTGTGTTAGATCCATGTTCCTCTTGGTTGGCTAAGGTCTCCTGGGAGGTGATGTGTGGTTGGCTCTTGGTGGTGGTGAATTCCTCTCTGAGAGAGGGGATGGCCCACCATCTCTTAAGGAGGCAGTAGCCCACCCCCTCCTCAAGAGACCATTGCTGGACCCAATGGTATTGGACAATTTTCATTCTGTTTCCAACCTTCCCTTTTCGGGGAAGATTGTGGAGAAGGTGGTTGCGCGACAGCTCCAAAGGACTGTGGAAGAAGTGGATTATCTGGATTCCTTTCAGTTAGGATTCAGGCCTGGTTATGGGACCAAGACAGTATTGCCTTGCTCTTTCCCAGTTCTGGTGATGGTATTCTTATACCCATGGCAATGAGTGTTTATTCACAGGGAGGGACATTTACCAACTGAAACATCAACACTGAGTCACACTGCTAACATTGTATGGCTGAGCTAAGTCTGCCCCAACATTTGAATGTTAAAATCAAGGGTCTCCAAATGCTCATTTCTATATCCAAGTTCAATTAACATTTTTTTGTATATCAGCTCAATTTTTGTATATTAAAATTTTTTGTATACCACTTCAATCTTGAAGACTCTGAGCAATGCATAACAAACTCAAAACCTAAATATGAACATAATTTAACAATCCATAAAACCTCAGTGGTTGCTCATAATCATACTAAGGGCCAAAGGCCCATTGAAAGAGAGTTGTCTTCAGGGCCTCTTGGAATAAGAGCATGATCAGGGTCAGGCACATGCCAAAGGAAAGGGAGTCCCAGAGAGTGGGGATGGCACTGAGAACATTGGCAGGACTGTTTGATGTGCTTCTAGCCTGGTTTCACTCTAGAAGGAACAGGGTCATCAGTGCAACTCCTTTCTCTGCTCCTTTTCCTTCATGTGGCTATTCTCCATGCTAGTCATGTAGCAAAAGGACCAGTGACTGCTTACAATGAAGCACTATGGGGAAGTTCCCTGGGGAGGTCTGTGTCTAAAGGTAAAGGTAAAGGTTCCCCCACACAGTTGTGTCCGACTCTAGGGGCCGGTGCTCATCTCCGTTTGTTAGCCAAAGAGCCAGCGTTGTCCGAAGACTCTTCCATGGTCATGTGGCCGGCATGAGGCGCACGGAACGCTGTTACCTTCCCATCAAAGTGGTACCTATTCATCTACTTGCATTTGCATGCTTTCGAATTGCTAGGTTGGCAAGAGCTGGGGCGAGTACAGGAGCTCATTCCGTCACACGGGGCTAGGGTCTCGAACCTCCAAACTTGCGACCTTCTGATCGACAAGCCTGGCATCTTAACCGCTGAGCCACTGCGTCTGTGTCTAGTGACAGCCAATTCATTTGCCACTTGGAACTCCTGGGGACCACTTTCCACCCTGCCCAGCAAGAAGGCTTTAAAAATTTACCATTTTCAGCTGGCCTCCAACAACATCTAACTGTGTGACGTAAACATTAATTTGCATTTTTAATGTTTGAAAACAGCAATTCAAAGAAGTTTATTTATTTATTTATGTTTTGGTGGGATTAGTGTTTTTGACATGCTATTTGTTGAACTCCACCCCTAGTTATTGGTACGGGCCATCTAGAATTCAATAGATAATATAAATAGATCTAGAAAGATTTAGGTATTTGTAAGTTCCATTGGTTTCAGTGGAAGAGTGACATGCATGTTTCGTGACCTTACTGAACTCAATGGGGTTCAGCCATATTCAACATAGCAGGATCTAATGCTTTGTCATATGAATGGCCTAAGGTAGAAATCTAGGCAAATTGTAACTGTCTTGACTACATTTACTGCCTTGCCCTTGATATTAACTTTTTAGTGGCCAGGTGAAACTTTTAGCAGACCACACCTTCTATGACGTGCTCAAGGGAGAGCTGATGTAGCCAGGGTCATGCTATTACGATTGCTCATTGAATTACCTGCACGTGCTTTTCCTGCCAGATGAATCTGCCCCCCCCCCCGCTCAACCATTAAGAGATGCTCTGCCAGTCTAGTTGTGCTGCCTGACCCTTGCTCTCAATACCTTCCACAGCAATTAAGCCTCCAGAATGTAGGCTAGCCCAAGTCATCTTGAGGAATTCATACTGACATTAAAAACAAAGCCCCTATGTACCCATTAATCGAACTCATTAAATTTAATAGGATGTTAGGTAAATACCAACTAATTATGGGAACTTATTTGCCAGGGTTTAGCTGTGGAATAGATGCCATCAATTACATGGTTATTACACCTCAAAAAATCTACACATTTAATAATGAACTGACATTTAAACAACATACTAAATGTTTTAGAAAACACTGATACAGCTAATGTTTGAGGAGGATTTCATTACAGTCCTCACAAAGACACCCTACACATCTTTTGGTTTGGGCCATGTAGCCAAAATGGCTTTTTTAAAAGAAAATGTCTGTAAACAACATTTCTGCATTGGGAGATGGCAAAGAAAGGGTAAAATATTAGATTGACATTTTCATTGCTTCACACTATCATCATGAGTTATCTTTTATTTTAAACAGCTGGTATCCTTTTGGTATAAGACATGAAGGTTACCCTTTATTTAAAGACATCACAGGTTCAAAAATCTCAAAAGAACAGCTAATCTCAACCCACCACAGCAAAACCAACAGAAGCTATGAAAAGGATTACACTGCCATACATCAGAAACTTCTCAGAAACTACTAATACACTGTTACAACCACACGGCATCACTGTAGCACACAAACCAACCAAAACCCTTCAGAACATCGTAAGTAAACCAAAAGACCCAGTAGCCCAAGAAGAAAAAACTGGAGTTATCTACAACATACAGTGTAAGGACTGTAACAGCCACTATGTAGGACAGATGGGCAGAAGACTAGCAGAGCACATCCACAAACAACAACTAGCAGTCAGAATACACGATGAAAACTCCTTAATCTTACAGCACATGGACAGACTCAACCATACTTTTAACTGGGAAACTGTGAGCATCTTAAACCAAGCCAAATCCAAAAATGCTAGAGAATTCCTGGAAGCTTGGCACTCAGACAAAGCAGCCATCAACAGACACATAGAGGTAAGCAACATTTACATACCATTCATAAAATAGAAAATCCAGAAGACCAGAACACCTCTTTGCCAGCAATCAACAACAAGATATGCAAAGATTAACAGCAAGATTAGCAGCAGAGGAACAATCAAACAACACAATAGACCCTAATCAAGGAACTATTAACTCAGTCAATCAACCAAGCAGCAAACAACAACCCAATCTAGGAACTCCTAAGGAGAGTACAACACCCCCACCAACACAGGCAGGACAAGCCAGGGTATATAAACAGAGAGCAAGTCTCACTCCCTTTTCGCACTGAAGATGTTGCCTAGTCTGGCAATGAAACGTCTGCAAGAAAACAACAAGGCTCAGAGAGCACCAAGGACTCCACAGCTAATCTATTCATGGATTTGAAAGAAAAAGTAAGAGAGGTGCTTCCCTCTGTCTTGATGGTAGAGGAGATGGATTCTCCATTTCCTTACAGTGCATTTCACTGCAAGATTTAAATCTCCTTTATATCCCAAGGTGCTTTATGCCCGGAGCCCCAAAATTGTTAACTTGTCTCTAGTCAAGCCAATTTAAAACGACTGTTGTGGTATAACTCACTAAGGCCTGCAATGTAAAGCTTAATTAAATAACTTAAAAACAAAAACACTCCATGCACAACAGAGAGGCAGAAAGGGCAATAGAAGCGCAGAGCACTGACAGAGAAAAGAAGGATTCCATTCCCACAAAGATAGGGAACTGCAGGCAGAGCCCTAGGTTTCTAATGCAGTATGCAGAAAACAGAGTCAGGTTTTATTACAAAAGAAAGGATAGGAATGAAAGACCTTCTGCTTTGGATTGATTAGAGTTGGTGTGATAGAAGAGGCAAATTCTAAAACATATGATGAAGTTCAATCATATTACTGGAATTTAATTCAGTTTACTTTTAAACTTATTTTTTAAGTTTAAAAAATGGGGGGGGTGTTTGATGGGTTTTTTTATATTGTGGATTTTAATTTTGTAAGCCATCCGGAGTCACTGTGTGTGAGTTGGGTGGCCATATAAATTTATTAAATAAATATTTTTTTTGTTCTGCCCCACCAAGTTTTTGGAGTGTTATCCCTTAGATCAGGGGTGGGCAACGTCAGGCCCATGGGCCATATAAGGCCCGCGGGGCTCCCGCCTAAGGCCCGCGGGGCTCCTGCCCACAAACCTCGCCCCTTCCATGCGATTGGCTCCTGCCCGCAAACCCCGCCCCCCAGTGCTTGTGATTGGCTCCCGCCCGCAAACTCCGGTCCCCGGTCCGCAGAAATCCCAGAAACCCCGCCCCCCACACCCCCGGTCCCCGGTTATAAATATCCAAATGGCCCTTGGCAGAAAAAAGGTTCCCCACCCCTGCCTTAGATAATATTGAAAGGTCATGTGTGGCTTGCATCCTTTTTCAACACCCCCCAAAAATGTGCACTGTGGGTTAAAACAGGTAGAAAATACAGTATATGGCGGGTTTTCCCATCTGTTCCAAAAGGACTTAACTAAGGTCTCTCAGTTCCCTCACAAGGAAGCCATCTCTTCAAGGTATGGATAATCTTGAAGAAGCATTTTTGCTCACCCACGTCCTCAAAGGAGAAAAGTAAGCTGTTCTTAAGGAGAACTTCAGCTAGCTCCTTCCCATGAACTAGATGTTGTGGAGTTGAGAAAAGCAAGACTTCCTCCCTCCTTAGTGAATCATCTGGTCTTTGGAACAGGACTCAGGAAGAGCCCAATACTTGGGATGAACCAAGTTCCTCATTGCTACTCAGAAAGCATCATATCAGTAAGAGTTATATTTGGGTTATTTTGCACTGTAGAGCAAGGGCATGAAACCTAAAGTATCCATGATGCATAATGCCTTTGAAAGCAGAATAATAGCAGTCCATTCCTCACAGCAACAATCTGATGGGATAGGTGAGGCTTAAAGCTTCCCCAGTGAGCTCACCCAGTAGGGTAGACTATGGAGTTAAGTCTCCGGAGTCTTCATCCAATGTCTTAACCATTACACTGCATTGGATCTTTAGGTGTGGCTCCAAGAACTTCTCCAAAATTAGTCACAAATTAGTAATGTTAACATGACATAAAGAGTAATGATATTGACTGTATTTAAATAATTACTCTTAACATGAAATTAAATTTAGTTTGTCATGGCCTTCCCTAATTTCTTTCAAAAACCAAGTGTGACCCTCAACCTGAAAAAAATTGCACATTGTGCTCTAGAGTATCTCTCTCCTGCAGTTGATTGGATCTCAAAGGAGGTCAGTTGACCAGAGTTTTCAATTATAAATTTGGCCCAGTTGGTTTGGATATGGAAGAAAATATGATTTAATACCATAGCCTATTCAATCTCTTTTGATCTTTCCTTTATAGCCCTTATCAAAAATAAGAATGATAGTCCTTGAATGAGCTTTTTATAAAAACACCCACAAGAATTTCTCTCTTTTTCCCCTCCCTGTACTCAGTCTAGCAGCTCCATTTCTCACATATCTTTTCTTTGTTCTTGCAGAGAAGGCAGTGTTTAGCTATAACATGATTAAATGTGTTGTTTAGAATAACACCAAGGAAGATGCTGGCCCCCTGTTTAGAGGTCCCTGAAGCTGAACTTGTGTGAAAAGGAATAGGGGGACGTAAGAAGAGACAGCTAGGAAGGCATAGGTAACCTTGCATAGTCAGTTGGATATTGCAGTCTTTTGCAATAATTTACAATCTCAAATGTTTCTCTATCACCATGAAGGAATTTTTAAGTGCTTAAAAAGGTGAATTTAAACCATGTCAAAAATTGAAGCTAATACCAGACAGAACTGAAGGAGCCCTGATTAGCTCATGAATCATGTTGGCTGCACAGTAGATAGGAGATAGAAAAATGCCAATCCAGCCAGCTAGCGCATGACATGCTGCAGGGAAGGTCGTGTTGGTCTGATTGTCTCCTGGTACTGCTGCATTCATGCCAAGAATCCATGAGTGCTTCTGTGATAGTATCAGGCAGCCTTTATTAAGAGAAATCCCTTCTCTCAACTGGGCTAACAGCATAGAATCACAGAGGTAAAGTCCACTGCAGGCCTCTAGTTCAAACCCCAACTCACGCAGGATCCAGCTATAGCACATTTGACTGAGGGCAGCCCACCCTCTGCTGAAACATTTTCTTCAGCTCTCTTTTCCACTGTCAAAAATTCTTACCTTTAAGGAAGTGTCTTCTAATCTTTAGCAGAAATCGACTTCCCTGTAATTTCTACCTTTAGGTTTTAGTCCTGCCCTTGGGATCAACAGAGAATGAGTTTGCACTATCTTCTCTGTGAAAGAACCTGAGATAGCTGAATACTGCTATCAAGGCTTCCCTTACAGCTAAACATACATCTGTCCTTGACAGATTCGTTTTCAGAGGAAGATCTGAAGCCCTTCAAGTTAGGTTTGAACAGTAACCTCAAGAAATGGGGGGGGGGAGGCCTTCTACTGCATTAATTAAGTTCCTCTTGGACCTGCTGTTTGTATTTGCTTCTGATGTTGAATCACAAGATGACCTGCTACTTAGCACTGGACAGCCTAGGATATAAGCTCAATTGAAGGGTGAGTAAAGGAGTGCGTTCTTGAGAAACAGGATTTTTCATGAGCCATAGACCTCTCACAAGTAAAACTTTTCTCAGCCACAGAAGCATCTGAAAACATTCTCTGATACTTGCATCTGAACATTGGATGGGGACCCCAAGAATTTGACTTTAAATATCTCCTTTCAGATTTCTAGTTGTTGGAGAAATATTCTTGCTTTGCCTTATCAACTGTCTGTTCCTCAACCAGGGTCATTATTCAGGACACTTGGACTTTGTATCTGCTGGCCAGGTGTTGTTGTTGTTCAGTCGTTTAGTCGTGTCTGACTCTTCGTGACCTCATGGACTATAGCACGCCAGGCCTTCCTGTCCTCCACTGTCTCCAGGAGTTTACTCAATTTCATGTTCATTACTGTACATCGGTGATGCTATCTAACCATCTCATCCTCTTCCGTCCCCTTCTCCTTTTGCCCTCAGTCTTTCCCAGCATCAGGGTCTTTTCCAGTGAGTCCTCTCTTCGCATTAGGTGGCCAAAGTATTTGAGCTTCAGCTTCAGCATCTGTCCTTCCAATGAGCAGTCAGGCAGGGTTGATTTCCTTTAGGATTGCCTGATTTGACCTCCTTGCAGTCCAAGGGACTATCAAGAGTCTTCTCCAGCACCACAGTTCGAAAGCATCAATTCTTTGGCGCTCAGCCTTCCTTATGGTCCAACTCTCACAGCCATACATTACTACTGGAAAAACCATAGCTTTAACTATACGGACCTTTGTCGGCAAGGTGATGTCTCTGCTTTTTAATATGCTGTCTAGGTTTGCCATAGCTTTCCTCCCAAGGAAAGTGGCCAGGTGTAGCTCTGTCTTAAGTAAGGCACCCTACTCGTTTAATGGCCTTTGATTATCTTAAGGGGAAAATGTGAGTTTGTTAATGTCCTTCTAGAAATACAGTACAGTGCCCTGATTCAAACACAGTAATTCAGGGGCAGCTGGATCAGTACAGAATAAAGGATGTTTTTCATTTAGATGTTGTGCTTCTGTGATGTAACTTAATGTAGCTTGCGTTAACTTTTTGTAGCAGATATGTTGCACTGCAGCTTTATGTTCAGCAGCTTATGATCAACTAAAATGTCTTAATATATAGGCTGACTATACGTCCTGTTTTGAACAGGACAGTCCCGTTTTTTTAGCATTTTTCAACCGTCCTGTCGTTTTCATAAAAATCTCAATTTTGTTCCATTTTCAAACCCGGCAGGAATGCTGCGGAAGGAGGATTTGCAGGCGTTTGCAGGCGGGAGCCAATCGTGTGGACCGGGGGGACGGGGTTTGCAGGAGGGAGCCAATCGCACGGACCGGAGGCGGGGTTTGCAGGCGGGAGCCAATCATGCAGACCGGGGGTGGGGTTTGCAGGTGGGAGCCAATTGCGCAGACCGGGAGGTGGGGCTTGCAGATGGGAGCCAATCACATGGACCGGGGGTGGGGTTTGCAGGCCAGGGCCAATCACGCGGACCGGGGGCGGGGTTTGCAGGCCGGAGCCAATCGCGCGGACCGGGGGGTGGGGACCCCTGTCTTTTTCATGAATACGGAATATTACATAAGACCCCATCCCATTTTGCCATCCTGAAATATGGCCAGCCTACTAATATAGCTATGAAAAGCATTTAAAACAGATGCTTCACAAAGGTGGGTTAGCATGAAGGAAGATCCACTCTTCATGGTTTCAAAAGAGTGTCTAGCTGCAGATGCAGATATCAAAAACACTTCCACTAGCATCACTGGCAAAGAGCAGGGGCTGTGCATGCAGAGGGCACTGGGAACAGCTTTCGAAGCAACCACACATGCCTTGCAAAGGGTGTAGCTGCTTTCACACTTTGAAGAAATGTTATTTGTTTATGCTTCTACACACAGCAAAGCACCTCTCCAAATGCTTTGCGTAGCCCTAATGTTTAATTGCTTTTTACATGTCCTGTTACCCACTCAGTTCTCGTTTGTGCCATTGTTTTTTAAAAAATAAATAAATTCAGGACAATGGCTGTTGTGAGTCTTCCGGGCTGTGTGGCCGTGTTCTGGAAGTTGTGGTTCCTAACATTTCGCCAGCATCTGTGGCCAGCATCTTCAGAGGGCAGGAGCACAGATAGAAGCAAAATCTCTGTGCCCAGGTAGAGTGGCAATGTTCTATTTATAGAGCTAAATATAGGAGATTAGGTGGGGTTTTTTGTTGTGTTGAAATGTTAACGAGTGGCTGATGAGCGTGATTAGCATGTTCATTGTGAGAAGTATTCCCATGTCCTGGTGGTTGGACTGAGTTCGTTGACCTTTTGCAGGCTGTGTTTTTCAGGACTGGTAGCCAGGTTTTGCTAATTTTTAAACTTTCTTCTTTTTTATTGTAACTGTGCTGGTGTTTGTGAATTTCAATGGCTTCTCTGTATAATCTGGTGTAGTGGCTTTTGGTGTTGTCCAGTATTTCTGTGTTTTCAAATAGGATTTTGTGTCCCGTTTGCTTGAGAGCATGTTCAGCTACTGAAGATTTTTCCGGTTGCTGTAGTCTGCAGTGTCTTTCATGTTCTTTTATCCTGGTGTGAATGCTTCGTTTTGTGGTTCCGATGTATACTTGTCCACAGCTGCATGGTATGCGGTATACTCCTGCAGCGGTGCGGGGGTCCCTTTTGTCTTTTGCTGATTTTAGCATTTGTTGTATTTTTCTGGTGGGTCTGAAGACTGTTTGAAAGTTGTGTTTTTCCATCAGTTTTCCCATGCGGTCAGTGACTCCTTTGATGTAGGGCAGGAATACTTTGTTTATGGGGGGCTGTTTTTCTTCAGTGGGATGTTGTTTTCTTGGTTTGATGGCTCTTTTTATTTCATTCTTGGAATAGCCATTTGCCTGTAGGACCCAATTCAGATGGTTAAGTTCATTGTTGAGAAATTGGGTTTCACAGTTTCGATTAGCACGATCCACCAAGGTTTTGATCATGCCTCTCTTTTGTCATGGGTGGTGATTGGAATTTTTGTGTAGATATCGGTCCGTATGGGTGGGTTTTCTGTATACTTTGTGTCCTAGTTTGAGGTCCGGATTGCGTATGACCAGTGTATCTAAAAATGGAAGTTTGCCATCAGTTTCTTTTTCCATGGTGAATTGTATATTGGGGTGGATGCCGTTTAGGTGGTCCAGAAATTTCTCCAGTTCTTCTTCAGTATGACTCCAAATTGCGAAGGTGTCATCCACGAACCGGAACCAGACTGTTGGTGTAATGGGTGCCGATTCCAAAGCCTGTTTTTCAAAATGTTCCATGTAAAAGTTTGCTATGACTGGGCTTAGGGGGCTTCCCATGGCAACGCCATCCATCTGTTCGTAGAACTCATTCTCCCATTGAAAGTAACTAGTTGTTAGGCAGTGTTGAAATAAAGCTGTAATGTCTTCTGGGAAGATTTGCTTGATGAGTGCCAGGGTGTCCCTTACTGGCACCTTGGTAAACAGAGAGACCACGTCAAAGCTGACCAGTTTGTCAGTGTGGTTGAGTTTTAGGGTGCTGATTTTGTTGATGAAGTGTCCTTAGTCTTTGATGTGGGATGGAGTCTGTCCGATATGGGTCTGTAAAAGGGTTGCCAAATGTTTGGATAATTCATATGTCGGGGAGCCAATGGCACTTACAATGGGTCTGAGTGGTATCGAGTCTTTGTGGATTTTGGGGAGTCCGTATAGTCTAGGTGAGAGAGCTTCTGTCTTGTAAATACGTTGTAGTGCGTTGGGATGCAGGGAGGAGCTCTTTATCAGTGTGTTGGTTTGCTTCATGATTTTGCTGGTCGGATCCCGTCTTATTGTTCTGTATGTGGTGGGGTCTAGTAATTCTCTGATTTTGTCTTTGTATTCATCTATGTTCATAATTACCGTGGCATTGCCTTTGTCCGCTGGAAGGATGATGATGTCTGGGTCCGAATTGAGGGTCTCTATGGCGTTTCTCTCCTTCTTAGTAATGTTGCTGGTGGGGGGCTTTGCTTTCCTTAGGATTCTTGCCACTTCACCCCTTATTTCTTCTGCTTCTTCCTCTGGACGTTGGTGAATGGCTGATTCCACATTGGCAATGATATCTTCCACTGGAATTCTGGTGGGTGTAATTGCAAAGTTTCCTCCTTTGCTTAGGATGGAGGTTTCTTCAGGAGAGAGCAGGCGTTCTGTCAAATTGATGACAATGCGTGACGTATCCAGTGCCGGTTTTGGTTGACTGTTTTGGCATTTGTTGAATTTTTGCTTTTGTCTGTTTGTGTAGTCAAAGATGTCCTTTTCCATTTTTCTGTAGGATATGGTATCAATCTTCTCCCAATCCTGGCTTCTCATTTTGTGACTAAGGCTCATATGTGTGTCGAATAGATCTTTTTCTGTGATGGCAAGGTTTCGGCGGGTTGTGTGAATTCTCTCATGCAGGAGGGCTTGTTCAAGGCAGTCGTAAATGCGGCTGGCTTGTGACGATTTGAAGGTCCTTTTCGTTCTGAGAAAAGCTGGAATGGTCCTGGTATCTCTGCATCGCACTAGGAAGGTTAAGGAGCAGAGAAGGTGTTAGATTTTCAGCCTAAATTCAGGACAGTATATTTCTGTTAAACATCCTCTGGTCAGTTTGGGCCCAGCACAAATTCAGAGCAGTTCTCTGAAGGAAAGGACATGGCTATGAAAGCTTATGGCTCCTCGTAGATCCTTAGAGGAACCACCCAAAGAACCAGATGATCAGAGCTTTTCAGACTAGTCTTTGGGGATTTCAAATTCTTCTCTGGGCATTGTCCATCTGATGGAATTATCCTTATTTGTGAAATCTTCCTTTATCTTGGCAAAGAGTTAATACTTAAACACAGAATTGCAAATAACTGGGTTTTTCAGTTCACTTCTGTTGCATTCCAGTTTACATGGGTGCTTTGAGGAATGAAAAAATAGATTGTGTAACTGAGGGGCTTGTGTCATGTTGATATGGATATTCCTGCACTTTTATTCCATGAGATCAAATGCAGGCTTAAAAGGAAGATTGGAGATGAATAGCAGAGGCAGCAGGAGTTGAGACACACTAGAAGGAGAGTTTATTCCCTCTGATTTGAATACTTTTCAGGATTTTAACTGTCAGGTCTGAGTGAAACAATGTAGTCTTTTCAGAATTCTGCCATGACATTGTGCAATAAGGAGGAATCTCTTCAGAACTGGAAAAGATGCAATGGGACTGTGATGTTTATGAGGCAGAAGAAACAGTCAATCACGTCCTTTAGGATCTTTTGCAGTATAATCATGACAGAGGCCTACTGTTGCAGGTTCTCCCTGACTTGGGTGAGAGGGGTCCACCCATGTGGATGTTTTTGGCAAAACAAGTATCACACAGTCAGCTTTGCCCCTTTCATACATGTGTGCAACACCACAATGTACATTCAAAAAGAGTAGAGCTGGTGTTGCAGTGGCATGACACCCCTTTCATCATTTTGTCGAACACTGGAACTACAATGTTGGCTTCATCATTTACCTCCCTCCCTTAATCACCCTGGCAGATACCTCTCATTTGGGTATTCTTTAAGAACAATGCTCAGTGAGAGAATGATTCAAAAGGCCGCTTTGCAGGCCCCTTGGTTATTTTTGCAGGACTCTTGAATCTGTTACTGAATGCACAGGTTCTTTCAGTAGGTGGAGATAATAGGGCCTCTCCTGGCCTTGCTTCACTATTATCCTGAGAAGAAAAGGAGTTAAGACCCTGCCATGATAAAAGGCCCAGATGTCCCTTGCCGGCAAACTATTCTTCAGGTGCAGATTCCAGATAAAGTAAGTTTCAATTAGCTAATTCTAGGTTTCATTTTATTTTAAAAGCAACTGATAATTTCTGAGCAGTGCTCTGCTTGGTTCTTGAATAAATATCCTCCACTGGAAACTGAATTAGTTCTTTTGCCTAACCTGAAGGTTGATTGTGCTCATTTTATGCCGTATATGTTCACTTTTTTTTTACAGATGAAACAAAACTCTGGAAACAAAGGCATATTCATCTGCAAGTGTAGAAGCCTGAACTTCCCCACAGCCTTACTTCTGAGGGTTAGAAACGGAGATTCCCATTTATCATAGCCTCTGAATGCCAAAACAGAACTGCCTTTCTGAAACAGCAAGGCACCCGGAAGCCTAGTTAAGAGCCCACAGCTATCTTTTGTACCAGCAAGGGGGGCCTTGTATCTTTTTCTCTTGCAAGTGTGAAAACTGTTGGGAAAAGTGACCTGTAGTTTGCCCCCACCATTTGGGTTTTATGCTGCAGTGTGTTTCGGGGGAAGAAATATCTTAAATTATAATCACAAGAAGTAGGAGTCATGTACAACTGTACCTTTAATGAGCTTCACCTATATGATATGCCAGGAGCATTATTCTGCACTTATCCCTCTGTGACCACCAATTTCTCAATTCCTCAGTGGTCAGAAGGGAGGGAATTCCCCTTAAAAGCTGTGTTCACACAATATACTGAGCCACAAAGTAGCCATCCCCATTTCAGCCTAAAGTTGTATGAACCCAGCCCTATGGATAGTTTGTGGTTCCATGTGATCTGTGAACTTAGAAAACTGACCTGAGTAACCATTGCTGAATGAGCAGATGACCTAATTCTTGTGATGGGATCCTACTGATAGGGGGAACAGAAGAAAGACCTTTATTGGAGCCTGCAGACAATTTCACAGCTTGCTTGCTTGCTTGCTTGCTTGCTTATTTATTTATTTATTTATTTATTTTACTTATTTTTAACCTACTGTATAGGAAACTACCTACACATATGAGGAAAGCAGAAACTATTTGTAGGTTATTGTAGATAATGTTTAACACCCATATTAAAGCTGTAGTATGGTTTTCTTGCTTTGTGTGTTATGGGAATAAAGCCATGTCCTGTGGCTGGGCACAATGTATAAAGCCAATCGATATTTCACTGTGTACAAATCCCTGTTGAGAACCTAAAGACAACAGTGGCACCATATTATTTATACACATAGCATACTCACGAGTACGCCACAAAAAAACCTGCACAGGGTTCACTCACTTTGTCCTACAGAACACAACTTCATCGTTTCTCTATGCGTGAGATGCAGTAATGCAGAAGGGGGAGCAAGACTGCACATATGAACCCTACCACATTCTGCTCATGTCCTGTGTCCCCCAGGGCTGGCTGCAGAAACGTCTAAGTTCTGTTCCCCCTTCGTTTTTTTTCTCCCTCACCCCCATAAGAAGGATGGAGTACAAGCTTCCCCCATGCTGTGCTTATGGCTGTTTCCTACTGAAATGCTGCCTCTCACCTCCTCTACCCCCCCAACTTCTGTTTCATGATGTGGTGTGGTGGGGAAGCAAGAAGGAGAGGAGGATCTAAATCACCTGGGAGCCAAGGAAGGTGACAACAAAACAGAGGAAAGCCACGGTAACATCGAAGGTGCCTTGGTGTGGCAAGGCTCTGTGAGTGGAGTGAACATCGAAGGTGCCTTGGTGTGGCAAGGCTCTGTGAGTGGAGTGGTGGAAGTCGAACGTGGCCATTTTTAGGCAGCTAACTCAACAGGCAGAAATGGGGTATGTGATCCCATCCCTTCCCCTCAATGCATTTGCCATGCATGGAGAGCAAAGAGGATTCTGTGCCTTCCGTGTAACAAATTTATTGTGTCTGGCCTTAGAGTTTCTTTAACTTTCATTGGGAAGTACTGGGAAGTTATTTCTAAATCCAGCTCATCATTCTGGTTGCATCTTCCAATTCACTCCATGGTACTTCTCTTAGCCAAACAGCTCCCTAGTAAACCTGGGGTTGCTGCAGCATTCCTGTGTAAAATGCTGATGGGGAAAACAAATGCCACGGCTGCCTGAGTTACAGTCTCTGCCAAGTCATGGCGACGATTAGTAATTGGCCAAGGGTAAATTAAATCACTTAATAAGCTATAAAATAAAAAGCTGCTATTGAACAGCCTGTAATAAAATGCAACATGTTTATCTGCTGCTTACAAATACTTTAGTTTCTTCATTATTTTTTAAGCAAATGTTAAGAAGTGTCCTGTTGGAAATTCTTACTGTTAACCAAGTAAATCTGTCTCAAAGGTCTTTCTGATAGAAGGATCAGATCTTACTCCTTATAGCTCTGTCCATTTGCAGATCTGTGGCCCAACTTATGTATTGTATGTCTATTTCTCTTACCTCACCCAATTCACTTTCTTCTGGATCCATTCATTCAGCTACTTCTTTTGCTTTTTTTGGATTGAAACCAAAACATGATTTTTGACATCAGAGTTTCATCTGCTGGTGATGAAACTGGATCTCACTTTTCAACGTTGTTTTGCGGGACCCTGTGAAACCAGCTGAAATTCATCCACAGTTCTGGGAGACTAGCAGGGCCTGGAGTGGGGGATTTCTTTGAGGCCAAAGGCCACATGCAGTCTTGTGTGAGTGCCCCAATAGCAGGTATGCTCATGAAAACCAGGTGAGGAGAAAAGGTGCAAAGGATAGGACCATATTAAGAAAATGGGTGGATACCATTTCAAATGAATTGAAATGGATGGATGGATGTTCTGTCACAAAAAAGCATTTCTCTCCAGATATGTTGGACATACCCTCCTTCATACCACTCTGTCCAAAGAGAACCACTACACCATTCTGTATAATGCCGTGAGGGCATTGTACTCTATAGGAATAGAAGAAGTTGCCTCACTGCTTGGATCGCAGTATGTGGCGTCACCTGGTTGACTTTATTTGAGCTCAGAATTTAAACTGGATCAGGTCTGGGAAATTAAACAATATTCTGGAAGAAGGCAATGGCAAACCACTTCTGGACTGTTACTGCATGGACATATCCATCAAGTCACCAGGATATGAGCTCCCTTTGAAGGAGACTTTGCCATTTCCCATTGCTTAGACAATCTGAATCAGGGAACATCCCAATTTGGGAGAAATCTCTCTATCTTCTGACAGGAAGCAGCACAATAAAAGTAGATAGGAGCTTCTCCTATCTCACCCCAAGGTATCAGTTCAATGGTTCTTTAACTCAGTCATAGCAAAGAGATTGGGAATTTTTAAAAAAAATGTGTAGAAACTAATTGCATCTCTACTTCTGGGAACGGGAAACTGGAACATCCATTTTATGACAGGCTACCTTCATTGCTTAGAAATGCTGTTCAGAAGGACAAGCATATTCCTGTAAGTGGTCATTTTAAGATGCCCTGAAGGTTGCTAATGTGAAGGCCCATTTCCAGCAACAGAGTGAAATAAGCCCCCAGCTGATGCCATGACATCATTTTAAGATTTTCTATAATATCACAATGCCAGCTATGCCCACCAAGAAATGCCATTTCCAACACTGTAGTGAAAGCTGCTGCAGGAGAGGCAGTACTTCTTTGGCTGCTTGCCTTGCACCCCATCCCTTCACTTGCAGAAGCCTGCTTTCCATGCTTCCTGCACCAGAGAGTGCCCACCTTCACCTTCTTTTCCCCAGCAAGCTCTCTCTCTCTTGCTCTTACTGTAGCTTCAGATCACTGAAGTCTCAGTCTGAGGATGGGTTGTGGTAATGGCAGCAACAACTCCACTGGCACAGCTCAGTTTTGATTTGCCTTCTAGCACCTAAAATGGGGCTCAAGCCCTGTTGCTTGTCTAGTATGATCCTATCCCAAGAGACTGATAAGCATTGGCAACACTCCCCGCCCCCTTTGGCTTGACCAGCCCTGTCTGGATCTTCTACTCTTGTCCTTCTACCTGAAATAGATCTGAAAATAGCCCAGATCTATATTAGTTGCATTTTAAACTTGATCCAGGAAGGCTGATCATATGGAAGTTCCCTGAGATCTATTAAGACTGTTTCTGTAGTTATAGAACAACACAGGAGTCCCTTGATAGTCTCCTGTGTGTTCTCTCAAAATAGCTTTTCTGGACACATCAATTTCAGGCTTGAGAACTTGTGAAAACTGCACTGCTGTGTTCTGAGGCCATGACCTATATGTTCCTGATCAGTAGTTCAAACAACCAAAGGAGAAACCTCCCCCAGGAGCTCATCAGGCTTTGCTCTCTGCCCACTGCGTGCTGCAATAGGGCTTTGAGAACTCAGGGGACATTGTGTGGAAACCAGCGCAGTGAAGACATAATCAATAATACTCAAATATATGCATCTGCCTGCAGCATTTTGGGGCCTAGATTTGAGAAGCTACTAGTGACCCTTTGGCCTTCTGTTCCACATTTACAGGACACACAGGGGAGAATAAACACCGGATGAATTTCTCATGCTCCTTTCAGATCAATGCACACCTTTGTTCAGTAATAAATGCACAGCAGAAATTGGACCTGCAGCTAGCCATTGTATAGCACGAACAAATGAAACAGAAGAATTAACGAGTAAATCAATGACCCACATTAGTGACATTTTTCATACAGTGGTAGAATCTTAGAGTTGAAGAGGCCATCTAGCCCATCGAGTCCAGCTCCCTGCTTGGTGCAGGAATCCAAACCAAAGCATCAAGACAGAAGGCTGTCTAAAGGTAAAGGTAAAGGTTCCCCCCGCACATTTGTGCAGTCGTGTCCGACTCTAGGGGCCGGTGCTCATCTCCGTTTGTTAGCCGAAGAGCCAGCGCTATCCAAAGACGCTTCCGCAGTCATGTGGCCGGCATGACGCGCGCGGAACGCTGTTACCTACCCACCGAAGTGGTACCTATTTATCTGCTTGCATTTGCATGCTTTCGAATTGCTAGGTTGGCAAGAGCTGGGGCTAGTGCGGGAGCTCACTCCGTCACGTGGGACTAGGGATTCGAACCTCCGAACTTGCGATCTTCCGATCGACAAGCCTGGCGTCTTACCCGCTGAGCCACCACGCCCCTAGAAGGCTGTCTAGCCTCGGCTTAAAGGACAGCTCTATGATGCAGGACTGAGTGGTGTTTTTATCTACTGGGCTCATGTTTGAGGTACCAATGGGTGTACATTAAAACATCCTACAACTCACAACAGGACAATACCTTTTAGAAGACCAAAATGCCATAAGAGTGAGTGTGCAATCTTGTACAGTGCCCAATTATTTTTCTCATGAATCAGCATGATGTGGTTGTTGCTGTTATATCCAATACAAGCAAGTATTTTCCCAAAAGTCACAAGGCTGTGATTTCACTGTTATCTCCTATAAGGTCCAATTCAATCTCAAAACATACAATTTTATATCGTTTATATCTATAATTCGAAGAGAATATTTGTAGCTCAGGGGTGAACTGTGGAGTCCTTGGTGCTCTCTGAGCCTTGTTGTTTTCTTGCAGAAGTTTCATTGCCAGACTAGGCAACATCTTCACTGCGAAAAGGGAGTGGGACTTGCTCTCTGTTTATATACCATGGCTTGTCCTGCTTGTGTTGGTGGGGGTGTTGTACTCTCCTTAGGAGTTCCTTGATTGGAACTCCAATCCCATACAGAAACTGGACAACAAGGTAAAAAGAAACTGGACAACAAGGTAAAAAGAACTCTTAACGGCCTCACCAAGAAAGGTCGAATCACAAAAGAAGAACAGAGGTGGATGAAAAGCAGTGGACCCATCCTCCCATGCTTCTATGGACACCCCAAAATACACAAACCTGGCATACCGCTTCAGCCAATTGTAGCATTACCAGGGACTCCCACTTATAACATAGCCAAAAAGCTCACAAAAAAAATTAGGCATCTTACAGAGGAGAGCGAATATTCTATCAACTCCCCACTACAGTGCCTCCAGAAAATTAAAGACTTAAAAATAGAAGAAGATGAAATTATGGTGTCATTTGATGTCATTGCACTCTTTACATCCATAGACCCAGCACTAGCGAAAGAATCCAAATATACCAACAAATCAAAGGAACACCCATGGGATCACCACTTTCAGGACTCATAGTAGAGATTGCAATGCAGCATCTAGAAATGATAGCACTCCCAGGTATACAACCCAAAGTATGGATCTGGTATGTAGATGACACCTTCGTCATAATAAAAAAGGATCAACTAGAGGAAACACATGAAACCATCAACAACATATTCAAAGGCATAAAATTCACAAGGGAAGAAGAAAACAACAACACACTACCCTTCTTGGACATCCCCATCAGTAGAGGAAATGAGGGCATTCTAGAAACACAAGTCTACCGGAAATCTACCCACAATAACCAAGTGCTCCATTACCAAAGCAACAACCCAACCTCCCACAAGAGAAGCTGTGTAAGAACATTATTCAGATGACCACTAACACACTGCAGCAACCCAAAACACCAGAAAAAGGAAACAGATCATCTATACAGCATCTTCCAGCAAAATGGATACCCACTCAACTTTATCAAAAAGTGCCTGACCACCCAACCCACTACAACACAACCAACAGAAGCTATGAAAAGGATAACACTGCCACACACCAGAAACATCTCAGAAACTACCAATCGACTGTTACAACCACATGGCATCTCCGTAGCACATAAACCAACCAAAATCCTTCAGAACATCTTAAGTAACCCAAAAGACCCAGTAGCCCAAGAAGAAAAAACAGGAGTTATCTACAACATACAGTGTAAGGACTATAGCAGCCACTATGTAGGACAGACTGGCAGAAGACTAGCAGAGCACATCCACAAACAACTAGCAGTCAGAAGACATGATGAAAACTCCTTAATCTTACAACACATGGACAGACTCAACTATACTTTTAACTGGGAAACTGTGAGCATCTTAAACCAAGCCAAATCCAAAAACGCTAGAGAATTCCTGGAAGCTTGGCACTCAGACAAAGCAGCCATCAACAGACACATAGAGGTAAACAACATTTACATACCATTCATAAAATAGAAAAGCCAGAAGACCAGAACACCTCCTTGCCAGCAATCAACACCCAGATATGCAAAGATTAACACCAGGATTAGCACCAGAGGAACAATCAAACAGCACAATATACCCTAATCAAGGAACTATTAACTCAGTCAATCAACCAAGCAGCAAACAACAGCCCAATCAAGGAACTCCTAAGGAGAGAACAACACTTCCACCAACACAATCAGGACAAGCCATGGTATATAAACAGAGAGCAAGTCCCACTCCCTTTTCGCACTGAAGGTGTTGCCTAGTCTGGCAATGAAACATCTGCAAGAAAACAACAAGGCTCAGAGAGCACCAAGAACTCCACAATTAAGAATAAATATGTGGATTGATTTCAAGGCTGTATGATTCTAGTTTTCTGTAATGATTTAAAGTTTGTTTTTTAAGGTTTAATAGGGGTAAGATTGATACAGCAGTACTAAGTATAAAAGTAGATAATTTAAATGGTCTTTAAATGTTTTTATAATCTGATTGTTAATATAGTGGCCAGAAATACAGTATATAGAATAGTGATAGGAGGGAAATATTTTATAAATGGGTTTTTATGGGAGGGGAAGTTGATTTAGAGGGATATACTGTATATTTGTTTATTTTTCTTTATATAGAAGGGGAAGAAGCAATTGATTTTATTGATTTCTATATGCCTATGGGATGATTTATAGAAATAATGTGATCTTGGTTAGACTTAGAGTAAGAGATTAATTATGGAAATTGCTATATATTCTTGTTGTTCAAAGTCGGAAGTCACTTCTTATGTAATCCAAAAAAAATCTTTTCTTGTGTTTCTCACTTTTTTTGTAGTTTTTGTTTGTTTTTGTTTTTTTGTAGTTTTTATATTTGCTCAAAACTCAATTTAAAAATTTAATAATAAAAAAAAACTTTCCGTAACTTTCCATTATCTCATTAACTCCTATTCGCGCTAGTCAAGTATCTAGAGGGCGCCATAATCTACTGCCTGAAGCATGGAGGATTTCAAGGAGACTTTCTCAGAGTTTCGTTGTGAGCTTCGTTGTGAGTTTAAACAGATCATTTATTTATTTATTTATTTATTTATTAGATTTGTCACCGCCCATCTCCTCCCACCAGAGGGACTCTGGGCGGTTTACAGCAACATAATAAATATAGATAAAAATGAAATCCAAGTGGCTGATGATCTAACTCAGTCCTTGAATGCGACAAGCACTCTAGGGCACTAGCCATCCCCAAACATGACTACTCCTCTCCCTACCCCAAGCCAGGTGGTAGAGCCAGGTCTTCAGATTCCTCCGGAAGGCCAGGAGCGATTGGGCTAACCTCAACTCCGGGGGTAGAATGTTCCAGAGGGCAGGAGCTACTGCAGAGAAGGCCCACTTCCTGGACCCCGCCAACCAAAATTCTCTTACCGATGGGGTCCGCAACATGCCCTCTCTGCAAGATCGGGATGTCTCTCAAACTATTTTGCAAGATATTCGGGACATTGCAGAAAATATCAGCTTTAAAATGTGTTGTCTGGCTGAGGACGTTCTGGAAGAAGATGAAGATTTTAACAAAGATAGAGATGTCTCTACCGACAGCGAGATTGAACCTTCTGTTGAAATCCCAGATGACGATTACATTTTGGTATTGAAGGGATTAAAGGAATTCTCTGAGTTGCAAATTAGAAAAGGAGTTGTTTTTCTGATGGAATGTTGTGGGAAAGAAGTGGCTCTGTTCTGTGGGAGGTTTTTTGCTGAGAAGTCTGAGTCTCTAAGGGGGGGCAGCTGGGCTGTTTGATTTCTGTATGAAAAATGCCTTGTGTGTAAAATGGAGATATGTAATTGCTTTAGTATATTTTGAAGTCAGGTAAAGATTTAAGAATGTTTATCTGGATTGATATTAAGGCTTGTATGATTCTATTTTTCTTTAATGATTAGGATTAAGATTTACTGGATTGCTTTTAAGATTTGTTTGATTTTTAAGATTTATAACGTATAATAATTGTTTGGTTTTAGCTTTAATAGGGTTAAGATTGTTATAGTATTATTAATTATAAAAGTAGACAATTTATATGTTTTCATAATTTGATTTTTATTGTAGTAGACAGAAATGTATAGAATAGTGGTAGGAAGGAAATAATTGAATGAATGTTGTTTGGGGGGGGGAGTTGATTTGGAGGTTTATATATTTTTCTTTTTTTAATATAAGGGGAAGGAACAATTGTATTTAGTGATTTTTATGTGTTAATGGAATGATTTATAGAAATAATGTGTTCTTGGTTTGATATAGAGTAAGGGATTGATTATGGAAATTGCTGTATATTCTTGTTGAAAGTTGGAAGTCACTTCTTTGTATAATCTTCAAAATCCTTTTTCTTGTGTTTTACACTTTTTAAGTTTTTTTTCTTTTTGTAGTTTTTTTTCTTTTTTGTAGTTTTTATCTTTGTTTCAAACTTAATAAAATTCTTATTTAAAAAAAGAAACTTATTTGACTTCAGAAAAAAGTCTGCAGAATACTAAACTGGAATTAGCTAAAAGGCACACAAGATATCGGCTTTGAAATATTTATTTATTTATTTATTTATCGTATTTATACCCCGCCTATCCCCTCCCTAATGGAGGACTCTAGGCGGCTTACATACATATATAAATTCATATATTATACAACCATATATATTAACAAATAGCTTCATTGGCTACAATTTCATTTCTGAATTCAGCTCAAAGTGCTTTCCAGAGAGATAGCTAAAAATATCCCCAAAATATCAGTCTTTCAGCACCTTAAAGTCTAGCACAATTATAAACTTTTGTGGAATGAATGGAGTCTGGGTATCATAGAAGCCACCTACCATCACATATATTTCTTTTTGCATTAAGAGTTTAATTAGAAATCCTTTTCCGAGGGCTGCCGCAGAGAGGTTTAATTGTGATACTGCCTTGTAAAGTCTTGTTTTGGATGAGGCAGAGTGGGCCCTACATTTCAGTAGATTAAAGCAATCCCTGCAGATTTCTGATCAGGACAGGAGATAAACTGGAGCTTTCCACCCCTGCCCTCTGGAACAGAACTTAGTTGAACCTCAATTTGCAGCTCTCTGAGTAGCTTGCTTCTCCAGCCAGCAGCAGCTCTCCTCACAGTAGGAAGTTTTAGTAACCTGAGCAACAAGTTATTCCTGAGCACTGACATTATTTATTTATTTAATTTTTATCCCGCCTTTATTATTTTTATAAATAACTCAAGGCGGCGAACATACCTAATACTCCTTCCTCCTCCTATTTTCCCCACAACAACAACCCTGAGAGGTGAGTTGGGCTGAGAGAGAGGGACTGGCCCAAGGTCACCCAGCCGGCTCTCATGCCTAAGGCGGGACTAGAACTCACAGCCTCCTGGTTTATAGACATTATGCTGGGATGTTTTCCAGATTCCCTTGTCCTCATGACTTCAGCCTCGGTCCAAAAAAGTGGATTTGCCCCTGTGGGTCTTGATTTGCAGTTCCCCTCAGCAGCCCAAAGCCCAGCTCTTGCATCTAGTGTCAACTCACAATCTTTGTGGCATCACAGACTTCCTCTCCTGTTGTTTTAATATGATCTGAATTTTTAGTCAACTTCTGTGAATACTGTTGTGGTAGTATTTATTTATTTATTTACAAGGATAAAATTAGAGAACTTCTAGACCCCACCACATACAGACAACCAAGAAGGGACCCAACCAGCAAAATCACGAAACAAACAAACACACTGATCAAGAACTCCTCCCTCCCCTTCAACGTACTTCAACATACCTGCAAAACAGAAGCTCTATCACCAAGACTATATGGACTCCCCAAAATCCACAAAGACGCAATCCCACTCAGACCCATCGTAAATGCCATTGGCTCTCCAACATACGAATTATCAAAACATTTGGCTACTCTTCTACAGACCCACTGTGGACAGACTTCATCCCACATAAAAGACTCAAGACACTTCATAAACAAAATCGGCACCCTTAAACTTAACCCCACGGACAAATTAATCAGCTTTGATGTGATCTCTCTGTTCACCAAGGTTCCAATAAAGGACATGGCACTCATCGAACAGATCTTCCCAAAAGACATCACGGCGCTATTCCAACATTGCCTGATGACCAGCTACTTTCAATGGGATAAGAGTTTCTACGAACAAACAGATGGAGTCGCCATGGGAAGCCCCCTCAGCCCGGTTATAGCGAACTTCTACATGGAACATTTCGAAAAACAGGCTTTAGAATCGGCACCCCTCACAACAACAGTATGGTACCAGTTCGTGGATGACAACTTCACCATTTGGAGTCATGGGGAAGAAGAATTAGAGAAATTCCTGAACCACCTCAACAGCATCCGCCCGAATATACAATTCACCATGGAAAAAGAAATTGAAGGCAAACTACCATTTTTAGATGTCATGGTCATACGCAAACCAGACCTGCAATTAGGACACAAAATCTACAGAAAACCCACCCACACAGACCGGTATCGACACAAAAATTCCGATCACCACCCACAACAAATAAGAGGCATCATCAAAACACTAGTGGATCGCGCAAATCAGAACTGTGAAGCTCAATTTCTCAATTCTGAACTCAACCATTTGGATTGGTCCCTACAGGTGAATGGCTACTCCAAGAATGAAATCAGGAGAGCTATCAAACTGAAAAAACAGCACTCAACTGAAGAAAAACAGCCCCCGACAAGCAAAATATTTCTGCCCTACATTAAACGAGTCACGGACCGCATGGAAAAACTAATGAAAAAACATAACCTCCAAACAGTCTTCAAACCCACCAGAAAAATACAACAAATGTTAAAATCAGCAAAAGACAAAAGGGACCCCCTCACCACTGCAGGAGTTTACTGCATACCCTGCAGCTGTGGACAAGTATACATTGGGACCACAAAACACAGCATCCACACCAAGATAAAAGAACATGAAAGACACTGCAGACTACAGCAACCTGAAAAATCTGCAATAGCTGAACATGCTCTCAAACAAACTGGTCACCAAATCTTATTTGAAAACACAGAAATACTGGACAACACCAACAGCCACTATATTAGACTATACAGGGAAGCCATTGAAATACATAAACACCAACACAGTTTCAATAAAAAAGAAGAAAGCCTAAAGATCAGCAAAACCTGGCTGCCAGTCCTGAAAAACACAGCTTGCAAAAGGTCAACGAACTCTACTCAACCACAGAAATATACAAACACAATAGATGTGCTAATCCCACACATGACAGCACCACACCCCCTAATCACCACAAAGAACCCTCTCCTAATCTCTTGTAAATGACCCACAGAAGACACACACCCTCTCAGCAGCTATAAACACCAGCTGGAACACACACCCTCCACTTGGGCACAGAGAGAAACTTCTACGTTAGGAACCAAAACTGCTAGTACACGACCACACAGCCTGGAAAACCCACAACAACCATCAAATTCTGGCTGTGAAAGCCTTCGACTATACGTTTGTTTGTTTGTTTATTTATTTATTTATTTCAGGTTGGTTCTTAGGGCTGCTACTCTTGAAAATGCAGGTCATTCATTCATTCGTTCCTGGAGGAATGAACGAAGAATGTCAGGAGTGTATGTAGGCAAATGATCACTTTAGTGACAACAGCAAAGGCATCATTTCATACTGTGCAGGAGAAAGAAATGATAAATCACTCCTGTGTTCTATGAAAACCACATGGATAGAAAATATAAAGTGGCTAAAGATGTAGTGCTGGATGACTGAATGAGGGGATCATCAGGGATTGTTTTGAAGCCCTGAACCTCGTGGATAAGGAACCCGAGGAACTGTGGAATGAAATCAAAGTTGTTAAGGATGAATGTGAAAAAATACTTCCAAAGACCAAGAAACAGAAGATAGCAAGCTGGATGTCAGAACAAATGGTAGAAATTGCCAAGACGACAAGAGAAGCCAAGATTTCCAAATTCAGAAGGAAGTTCCAACCTTGAATTGGTATGCTAAAAGATGCTAGTGGACAGACAGTAGCTGATTCAAAGAAGATCAAACAAAATTGGAAGGAGAATACTGAAATTCTATACAGAAATGAAGTCAACATCCATGATAATTTAGAAGATACTCCTTACTAACAAGAACCTCTATTACTAGAAGGTGAAGTTAAATCAGGACTCTGGTCATTACCAAGTCAGAAGGCTACAGGAATTGATGGAATATCTACAGAACTATGGGAAGCAATTGAAGTAGCATCTGTGAAATTTTAACCAAACCATTCCAGCAAATCTGGAGAACGACACAGTTGCTAACAGATTGGAATAGGTCAGTCTACATAGCAATACAGAGAGAGAGAGAGAGAGAGAGAGAGAGAGAGAGAGAGAGAGAGAGAGAGAGAGAGAGAGAGACTTAACAGAGTGTAGAAGCTATTGTGCAGTATCCTTAATTTCACATGGTAGCAAAATAATGCTTAGGATCATCCAATGCAAAGTAGAACCCTACATGGAAAAGGAGATGCTAGATGTTCTTCAGCCTTTTCTAAAGTTATCTTGAACAGGAGACATTGCTGATACACAATGAATAATTGAAAAAACCCAAAGAACACCAAAAAGAAGACAGTATGTGCTTCATTGATTATAGGAAAATATGATTTGATTATGTCAACCATGTCAAGCTGTGGAATGTGCTTAGGAAAATTGGAATCCCAGAACATCTGTGATGGAATGTCTCTCTGAAGGAGAAGGTAGTGTTATGGAGATCACTGGACAAGAAGGAGGAGGTGCTTACCAGGGGGAGAAGTGCTTCCATAGCACAGAAGACCTTGAGCACCCATCCAAGAGAATCAGGCCGGGCCCGCCTTAGCGTGCTTGGGTTTTTTTCCCTGTGAACTGTTCTGGTAGCTTAGTTTGGTAAGATTCTGTGTAAGGTAGAGAATAAAGATCTAGAGCTTATATCTTGGGGCTCAGCGTCGTTCTTCACCTAGCCACGACAACATCTCACTGTCTTCTTGTGAAACCTATACCTAGGTCAGGAAGCCACCAATGAAACATGGCAAAACAGATTGGCTCCAGGTGGGCAAAGGAGTGAGACAAGGCTGTATACTCTCCCTTTATTTATTCAACTTATATGTTGAATACATATTGAAGGAAGCTGGTTTGGAAGAATACGGGCATGGTTTTAGAACTGGAGGAAGAAATATCAATAGCATGTGCTATGCTGGTGACACTACTCTGATAGCTGAAAATGCAAATCATCTGAAAGCTCTAGTAATGTCAAGGAGCACAGTGAAAAAATTGTTCTAATATTAAACATATAGAAGACCAAACTAACAACATCAGGTAGAACAACCAGCCTTAGATTTGACAATGAAGATATTAAAGTGGTGGATAACATCTGCCTTTTAGGATCAACTATCAACAGTAAAAAACCAGTAGTCAGGAAATACCCTGCAGACTAGCAGTAGGTAGAGTAGCACTGAAGCCCTTAGAAATGCTATTCAAAGGCCATCATGTGTCTATACGTACAAAGATCAGAACCATGCATGAATGGTTTTCCCTGTGGCACTCTATGGAAGTAAAAGTTGACCTTTGAAGAAGCAGGATAGAAAGAGTATTGATGCTTTTGAAATTTGGTGTTGGAGAAGGCTTTTGAGAATACCATGAATAGCCAAGAAAACAAACAAATGGATCCTAGAACAAATCAATCCAGAGTTCTCACTTGAGGCATAAATGACTGGGCTCAAATGATCATACTTCAGACACATTATGCAAAGAACTAAGCTCTCTTGAGAGGTCTATAATGTTGAGGCAGGTGGAAGGAAAAAGAAAAAGAGGGTGACCAAGGGCAAGATGGATGGACTCAGTTACAGCTGCAATGGGTGCACCACTGGAAGATTTGAAGGATCAGCTTGGAAACAGATCATCCTGGAGAAAGTCTATCAGTGTGCTCGCCAAGAGTTGACACCGACTTGATAGCACATAATCATCATAATCACGAGAAAGAAAGATTAGTGTTAATCAAGTTCAAAGGATTAATGCTACAGTTCAGTCCATATTCATGTTGTTGCACAGATCATTGTAATGTTGAAGAACCATTAATTATATTTATTTATTTCTAAAATATATTAATCACCTTACAGCTAATTGCTCTGAGGGTAATATAGAATAAAACACAAAATCTGTATGTCAAGTCAAAGCAACCAAATAAGTAAATTAATACTTAAAACAGCAAATTAAAGCAACAGAGAATAAACACTGCACCTTAAGCAACTCTACAAATACCACAGGGATAAAGCTACTTAAAATGGAACACAGCAGCAAAAATTCAGGGGAATTAAAAGGCCTGAGGAATTGTTTTTAAAAAAGGTCTTTGGCCCTGAAAGAGTACCATAGTAAGTGCCAAGTGGACTTTTTGTGAGGTCTTCCATAATTGCAGAGCTGTCAGTCTGGGATGGGCAGATGGCCCAGGAAAGAGGGCTATGGAATTGACTGCCTAAGCAACAAATTAAACAAAAAAAAAAAAAACCCAAAGTTTTGAAAGTGCCAGCCTTTTGAGAACTGTAATCTCACTCTTGTGTTACAAACGTAAAAGCTTCCCTGAGTCCACTTCATCTCTTGATGGTTTCAGGGATGTAACCATGTAGTTTTCTTGGCAACCTTTTGAAAACAGTTTTAATATCACATGACTAATAAAGAACTTCCTGCTGCCCTAGGTAATTCCCATGATGTCCCCTTATGCTATCATAACAATCGTCTCCAATATGTCAGGTCAGCCAACTCACTTGCCAGGTTTAAATATGGCTGCTGGACTCTGCCAGCAGGACCTGCTCTGATTCAATCAAATGAATTGGCTGCAGCCATTGCTGGGAAGCTGGGAATTTGGGGCAGAGGGAATGGGAAAGGGGTTGTCATAACAAACAAATGCAGTTCCTTCTGCCAAAACCCCCAATATACAAGCCAATCCGGTCCACAAAGGACTCAGAACGGCTGGATCATAGTCTTTGTGACAAGGCTTATAGCAAGCAAGCAAAGGAAGTCCAGACAACAGATTAACTGGAGAATGCAGACAGCAAGAGAGGATTTTTTAACCCAAGTCAGGGATGGTATTTATTGATAAATGAATCAGAACAGCTGTTGGGTCCAGGCAGGCTGGCATGAAGCAACCTACTGGCAGAGCAGTGCAGCTTTTTAAAGAACCCACACCTGGTTCTGTAATGAAGATCCAACATCTTGTTGGCTTACTATATAAGCCTCCTCTTTGGTTGCTACAAAGCATATACTGTACAGTATTCCAAGAGACTATGCTTTTCCCTCCAACATGGAAAAAAAAGCAAAGAAAAAAATTCTTTGCTTACCTAGAGTCATGCTGTTGCACCTTTGTCCTTCTTTCTCTTTGGTTATGGATCATTACAAATATCCCTTAGTGGTTTTTCTATTTCAGGGTTCCTCCATTAGATGATCAATCTTGGCATAAAGACATTCCTGGACACAGTTTTTCCTACACTTTCAGTCGTCCCTTCCATTCACAGAGACAGAAGCATATGCAATAGTTACTGCTAAAAACCTGCATCAAACAATGCCACTGAAGTGCAGAACAAACTTTACCTAATATTATGTCTTTCTTACTATAAGCTTTCTCCATCCTTGTGCTCTCCAAATGTGGAGCAGTGGTACTGCTACAGTCAGAACACCAGGCACATATTTGGGGCTCCACAGCCTGGAGGCTTCCCAAATTTAGAGCCACATTCCCTCCTTCTGTCTCTCTCTCAGCTCTGCAGAGGTTCTTCCTCCTCCTTTCTCCCACTCCTAGAAACTCTAGGGAATAAAGGTGGTGGATGCAGCTGCAAGTTTGCTATATGACGAACACCATATTCTTTCAAATGCTGAGACAGAAAGAAGAGGCACCAGCATTCCCAGCAGTGGGAAGAACAGACAGAACATGTGTGCTGAGGGGTAAGATAAAGAAAAAGAGCTAAAGAAAGGAGAAGTGGAGTGGGGAGACAAATTGAGGAAGCAGCTGGAAGTATGGGTGGGAATTCTACCCAGGGTACCTTGAAGCCCAGAATGTCATTCTCTTGACCAGTGTTTCTCAACCTTGGCAACTTGACGACGTGTGGACTTCAACCCCCAGAATCCTGATTCTGGGAGTTGAAGTCCACACGTCTTCAAGTTGCCAAGGTTGGGAAACACTGCTCTTGACTATGACTCCTAAAGTCCCGACTGGCTGGGCTAGAAGTCATCCAAATGGGATAGCTTGCTATAACCAAATGCAGAATAGCTATCTCTCAGTTCTCTGCTGTTTCCCCAATACCATGCCCTCATTATGAGTCCTACTATTATTACATCTCTTTCCATTGTTAATAGAAATACTACTTTTTGAATCTAATAGCTTTTTTTTACTACTCCTCCGCTTCATGTGGTGTGAACAAAATGCCATGCTTTTATTAACATTTTGAAATCTTCAGAGAAAATGTCTTGTGTTGTCGCTGAGCATCTCTGAACAGTTTGATTTCCAACTATACCATCGCTGGGCTCGATTACTGATTTATGCACAATATCCTGAAGCAAATATACTTCCATATATCTTGAACAGTAATCAACCACAAGGAGATAGTCTTTCTCTTTAAATTCAAATAAGTCCATTCCCAGCTTCTGCCAAGGCTTTTTTGGAATTTCATGAGGCAACATACGTTCTTTATGTGCTTTATTTCTGAAGGCTTGACATCTGGTACATGACTGTACCAAGTCTTCAATTTGAGCACATATGCTTGGCCAATAAACAACTTCTCAAGCCCTTCATTTGCATTCTTCAGTTCCCAGATGACTCTTATTTTTGGCACTCAGGATTTTTTTTCCCCTTTAGATTTTCTGTTACAGTTGTCTAGTTCCACTAAGCACAGGTACCTCTAGAACTTCAAGGTGCTGGTTGTCACCTATGATGTCCTACATGGCCTAGAGCCTGTTTATTTGTGGGTCCAATTGTGTCTACCCATCTGGTAAGATCCATCAGGGTTGGCATGCTTTAGATCCCATATATTAAACAGTGTCATCTTGTGGGAACCAGGAAGTGTGCCTTCCCTGCCCTCTGGAATAACGTTTCTTCTGAGATTTATTTATTTATTTATCAAATTTATCACCGCCCATCTCCCCCTCAAGGAGATCCGTACAAGACCCTGCTGTCCTTCAAGAGAGCCTTCAAGACCTGGCTCTTTTCACAGGCCCTGGGCTAGAATGTTACATGTGCCCACTATTGAGACTGAGTTTATGTTTTGTTAAGGAGCATCATAGTTTTATCCTGTGGAATGTCTGTCTTTATTGTTCTTTTAAACGGTTTATGTTGCTGGTTTTAACCCCTGTAATCTGCTCAGTGTATGTGTCCAGGTGGGTAGCCATAGAAAGTGAAATTATAAATAAACTCTTGTTCTGACCATAGCTGTAAAATAGGGGGGGAAAGGGGGGGTAGTTGTGTGAAATGCCTTCTTCCATTTTAGCTCCAAAATTTATCAGCCTACAGTAAGAGATACTCTGCAAAAAGAGGAAAACAATCCAAGTAGCAATTCTTTTGCTCTATAATATAAATAAATTACTTAATGACTACATGGGGTATTCAGGAGTTGAAGGAGGAGAGGGAACACATGATTGTGGTCCCAGTTTTCCAGCAAAGTAGAATGACCCTCAGTGTAGCATTGCCATAGCAGGAGCCTTGCACTTTCCAATTTTCCATCCATCAACTGGGAGAAACAAGCCTTCTCACACAGTGCATCTGAGCATGTGGAGAGTATCCACCTACTGTATGTCCCATGAAACTGACAAAACCCTGCAGCACAGTGTAACTGAAAGGGGCTTAGGATGGTGGCAATAGGCTGAGACCTATTCATTGACAATCACCCTGAGTTTTATTTAAATGAAAAAGTAACTTTTCTCCATTTTGCAAGCAAAAGGAAGTAAGTGCAAAAAGAGGAGAACAGCATATAACAAGGAAAGCAAAATTTAAAAGATCAGAAATATAGCCTGAATCATTTTGATCATTCAACCATTATTCTCACCTCTGATTCTTAAGACAAAATGCAATCCACCCTGCACCCAAGCCACAGGTTTCGACCTTTTTTAACCTTTCAACCAACATGTTGCTTTTTACTGGCTCTACTTTATCCTAGCACTTCTCAAAGGAACCTCCTTATCCTGCTATAATCTTACTTGAATCCTATTTAATGAAATTTACCCAGCAGGGATATAATCAGATATAATCATTGTTGGCAATAATATTTTTAAAGGCTAAACAAAAAGGTTGGTTCATATTTTTATATGTACTGCAAGAAGCTTACTTTGATTCACGTTCAGATATATATTATGAGACAGTCACAGCTCTCAAACAGAGTCCTCATCTGAGGAGATGAGCAGGAGATAGATAAGAAGGCAAGGAGAATCTAAAATGTTGGATTCTAACCCTGACAGGGTGACACAGCTTCTAAGTCTGCAAGGCCGTTAATGGCTGTGTGTCGAGAGCCAAACTGCAGAAAGCGAAGGCATGCCAGATTGCTTGGAACAGCCCTGGAAAGTAATGGTCCACTTGGGAGTCAGATTGTACTCCTGAATAGCCTGCCTCAACCAACGGTTCTGAACAGTCCTGGCTGTTTTGAATGAAAGCCAAGCCCTCTTGATATAAAGGCTTCTTCCCGACAGCTCTCAAATACTGGAACAGTCAAACTCTGCGATAGCCTCATCTTGTGCCTTGACTCCGGACCAGGTCTTGTTTCTAGGAAATCTCACCTTGGCCTGATACCTGGCTGTTCGACCCTTGCAACCTTGATTGTGCATGGTGATTCTTTTTGTCTTGAGCCTGAACTGGACTTTGATTTTGGACTGAGCTTTGCCCTCTGATTTTGCTTTAAGTGTTCTCTACTGATTTTTGACCTCAGGACATGGGATTGCGCGGCTTGTCTCACGGAAACTGTGAATGGGATAAGGAGTCGGCAACTGAGGTCCATATACCACTTGTAAATTTTGTAGAGTTTATAGGTGCTTTGGTGAAACTTTCTGCAGTTCATTACCCAATCCTATTAAATTGACATCTACTAATGGAAGTTCTAGCTTTGCATGCTACAATGTATCAGACAGGACTGCAATTAACATCTTGAAATCTGTTCCACAGAGCAGCATCCAGGAACATTTAACATCTCTGGTCAATCATTGTAGAGATTTTGTTCAGTGCTTCTTTCTAAAACGTGTCACACATTTCTTTATTCAGTTTTCTTACTGTACACCAGAATTAAGATCAATTTCTCATTGTCTTGTCTTCTCTTTAGTTGACCAGGACATCATTTGCATAATGGGATAGAATGAAGATGCTCAAATATTTATTGGATCCCTGTTGGAGAGCCTATGATGCAACCAATTTGATGAACCTAAACTTGTCTGGATGGGAAGCTACCTGGCTTATGTTTTATTATGTTTTGTTTATTTATATTTATTTCCAGCACCTTGAATTGCACCCAGAAGCTCACCAATAACCAGTGCAGCTTGGAGAACAATGGGCATACTCAGCATGCCTGTCACTGCCTACACCACTGTATTCTGGACCAACTGTAGCTTCCAAGTGGACCACATGTAAAGCACAATGCAATAGTCATGAAGTAGTGACTGAAGTGACTAAGGCATGAGTAACCATTTGGAGGACCTCCTGATCTAGGAATGAGTACAACTGGCACACTAGATGGACCTGTGCAAAGGCTCTCTTAGCCACAGCTGCCATCTGCTCTTCAAGCAGAAGCTGTTATTCCAGGATGAACATCAGATTTCACACCAGTCTCGAATGGGGCAGTGCAACCCCATCCATCACTAAAAATGGAAAGTCTTCAAATCTGGGGGCCCAAATATCCAGAGTCACTTGGTCTCAACAAGATTGAGCCTGAGTCTGTTCCTCCCCATCCAGACACTGGGACAGGACATTGACAACATCATTTGGCTAGCTTGGGGTCAAGAAGTATAACTGTGTATCATCTGCATATTTAAGATACCAGACCCTGAACCAACAAATGACCTCCCCAAATGTTTCATGTAGATATTAAACAGGAGGGGAGAGAGTGTTCAGTTCTGAGGCATCCTACAAATGAGGGGCTGAGGGCATGATCTCTCCCTCCCCCATCAACACTGACTGGATCCAGCTGTGGGGAAAGGAGGAGAACCACCATAATACTGTACCCCCAACTCCCAAACCTCACAGGCAGTCCAGAAGGATACTCTAGAGAATCAGGGAAATGATCTTGTGGGAAATAGGCAAGAACTGTTCTATGAGCAAAGAGGGCAAAACATTCCTTAAGTCCTGGGAGACAAGGTAGAATTTGGAAGAGACTCAGGCAGGCTCCTCCTCCATTCATTGGGGTATAAGTGGGAGGGGAAGTAAAGCACAGTCAGGCTTGCAAGATTCTTTTGATATAGCCTATCTCAATAAAGTATAGCTCTAATCTTCCTGTGGAGATGCTTTCCTGATCTGGTCTACCTTTCAGGGCTAACAGATACTGTGATCAACAGTATCAAAAGCCACTGAGAAATCAAGGAGCACCAGGATGGGTGCACCACCTCAAAGCTCTGCCAGAATTCATCAACAGGCATGATCAATGCTGTCTCCATACTGTGTCCTGTCCTGAAGCCTAACTGAAATAAGTCCAGATAATCCACTTTCTCCAGGATGCTTTGTAACTATCATCTAACCACTTTCTCAACAACTTTCCCTAAAAAGTGGAGGTTGGAGACAGGACAATAATTGCCTATAGGTTCAGGGATGGCTTCTTGAGGAGGGGACACACCACCACCTCCTTCAAGCCTAAAGGCATCATGTTCTCTCTCAGAGAAGCCAATACCACAATACCATGCAGGTCATATCCTAGGCAGCCTTGACAACTCTGGAGGGACCTGGATCTAATAAACATGTAACAGAAATCAGAGTTTGAGTCCTGTCCACCTCATTGAGAGTTATAGACTCAAATCCATCCCAGAAAACCCCACAACCTCAGCTCAAGAACCTCAACTAGACTTGCCCAATTGGAGTCCAACTCCACATGATACTGAGTGACTTTATCCGCCAGATAATTAGAACCTTCTTCAAATCCCTGCAGATGATCCTGTGGCCTATCCTTCCACAGCTGAGACAACTATCAGTGGATGCAATAAGGGCAGAGAAATACTGACATTTTGCCACTCTTATTGCTACAAGGTAATCCCAAATATGGGCTCTTGCCCATGTTCAATGAGACTCATTCTTCATCAACAGTGCTCCAGCAGCCTCTTCTGGTGCTTCATATCCCAGGGTTCTTTGGTAAAGCAATGTGCACCCCAGGACCAACACACAGGGAGAAACCGCATAGGAACAATGCAGCCCAGGACACCAGCCACCAACACCACCTCCCCACAAGATCCCCAGGGAAGATCCCAAGGTCCCTCTGGAATTCTACAGGATCCATCAGTTGCCTGGGTTCATCTTGAGTTCCATGATGGTAAAACATGAGGTTCAATTGATTAAATAAATGATATGAAATTAAGCCATATAAAACCATATATTTTGTTAAATATACAACAGAATACTTGTAGATTATTCCCCCCACCCCCATGTGCACACACAGCTTGTACTGAAACTGAACTGGCACCTTTTCAATGTTCCCAAAGCACTCAGAAAGATTCTAGGACTTTGCATCCCTTTCTGCCAAAGCAAGATATCTTTTACTTTTTTTCTCCGTTTAGTTTTGCATGCCTCTTTCCAAAGGATTAAGCATACCAAATGTATTGCACAGTAATTCATGCTGTGGCTGATGCCACAGTACCCAAAGTGGCCACTGGCACAAGCACGTTGTACTTTTTTTTCTTGCTGAGAACTTTTGTTGGCACTAAAGCTTTTGCTCTGGGGCTGGCTGTTTAGCTTTTTGTTTGCTTGTTTTTTACCATTTGAGCGCCCCGGTTTTTTTCTTTCTTTCAGTGGTTCTTGCTTTCCAGCCACTTCTTCTATATTAAGTTCACTCTGTGGCTAAGTCACTGTCTGTCTCACTGTCTATTTGTTTATCTGCTTGACTCTGTCTTGTGGTTAATTTTGTGCCAGCAGCTTTAAACCAGTCATATATGAGCCCATCATTTCTCCTTCATTATTTCAGCACTTGCAACTTTCAAAAAGTCTTTTTCTTCTTCTTGGTACTCAATATGCTTCAAACGATCAAAATTTTCATGGTAGTCAAACTGAAAAAAAAGTTTAATCTCTCTCGGCCACCATTTGAAGGAATAGTTCTGCCTGTAATCTCTCTTTTTTTTAATCCGCTCCACTCACAATTCAGTACATTACTGTTCTAGATCTCTGCAGCTTTTACTTTGAACCCTGCTTTCCTGGGGAATGAGTTGCTGCATTTTTATTGTCAGTTTCTCTTTGACAGCATGTGATGATATTTATTCCTGCAAATATTATTAAATGGTGTGGCAGAAGACTGAAGTATGCAACTGTACAAATCGATATGCATCTCCCTCTAGATCTTAACCTCAGGTTCTCTACTGCCTTAGGTGTTAATCCTCTGCTGGTGTTTTTGGAATTCTTTCTCTCCATGTACCCTCTTTGGAAATGTTTGGGTTTCTACCGGCATCATGCTCGAACATAGACCGGAGGTCATTTTCTCAGCTCACATGGAGCAATATTAAGGTCCCAAAACCCTGGTCTATGTCATGGATGTAGATACCCTAAGTGTTTCCCCAAATTCTATATGCTGGGGTTCTGTGGGGCATGTGCAAGGTTCCTTGGCAAAATATTTGGTGTAGAAAGTTTAAGCCAAAATCCAGATCTTACTTACTCAGTATATTTACTTTGAAATATGTGTCACTGAAGAATATGAGCTTTCTTTTCTTAAATGTGCATTGGATGAGGTTGGGAGTAAACCTCTGAAAAGCTAGGAGAGTGAATCGCCTTTCCAAGGGCCTGCTATATCAGCTGCAGCTGTGGTTTACTTATATTTTTATTGTATTTAACTTATACCTGAAGAGTTATTTTAAAACAAATGCACAAATGATATTGTGAGCTCCCTATGTTGTTGTAAGGTGTAAGTTGAGAATTGCACAACGTTATAGATGGTTAGATAGTATCACTGATGTAATGAACATGAATTTTAGTAAACTCCGGGAGACAGTGGAGGACAGGAAGGCCTGGCGTGCTATGGTCCATGGGTCACGAAGAGTCAGACACGACTAAACGACTGAACAACAACAAAAAATACTGTATATAGGAAGAATTGACAACTTTTTTGCCATTGGGAATTGCACGTCCTGGGGTGGGTGAGGCAGTATGATTGGTGATGTCATGATGAGGCTGAAATTTTTGGCTCTCTGTTAGGAGGACTGTCTATGAAGGTTCTCAGTCATCCAGGTGGAATTGTCTGTAGCTTGAATCATGTCAACTGGATTTCTATTTTCTCAGTGGAAATGTTTCGCTCCTTATCCAAGAAGCTTCTTCAGTCTGAGCAAAGTTTGTAAGGGAATCCTTAAATATGTTTCTAGGGTGGCTGTGTGACCTTGCACCTGGGGCTAGGTCATGGTTATTTTGAGATGTTTATTTCTAAGTCCCTTTATCATCCAAAGGAGGATCGTTAAGATTACCTTGCTGTTGTTGAGATTGCGAAATGGTCTTAATCTTCCTAGGCACAGAAGACAAAGCAGGAAGGAAAATAGGGGAAAGATTGTGCCTGAGGCCCCCACCTCTATTCAAAGAAGGATTTTCCAAGTTGGCATAAATGGATTCCTTGACCCCTCTTTCAAACCACTTATCTTCCTTGTCTAAAATGTGAACATTAATGTCCTCAAATGAGTGTCCTTTTTCCTTTAGATGAAGGTAAACTGCTGACTCTGGTCCTGTGGTGTTACTTCTCCTGTGTTGGGCCATCCTCCTGTACAAAGGTTGTTTGGTTTCTCCAATGTAGAGCTCAGAGCACTCCTCACTGCACTGAATTGCATACACTACATTGCTTTTCTTGTGTTTTGGAGTTTGATCTTTGGGGTGTACAAGCCTCTGTCTCAGTGTGTTGGTGGGTTTGAAATATACAGATATGTGGTGTTTGCCAAATATCCTTTTTATCTTTTCAGACACACCAGCCATGTAAGGAATGACCAGGTTCTTCCGTTTACTCTAAGTCTCAGCCCTGTCTGTCACTGTTTTAGGTCTGGTAGACTTAAGGCCCAATTTGGATATCCACAGGCCTTCAGAGCTGTTCTCAGGTGCTGATTTTCATTCTTTTTGGAATCCATGGAGGTGGGGATGGTTTCTGCTCTGTGTGACAATGTCCTGATGACCCCTAGTTTGTGCTGTAGTGGATGGTGGGAGTCAAACATCAGATATTGATCTGTGTGTGTGGGTTTCCTGTAGATCCCTATTTCTAGCTTGCCACCAGTCCCAATAAGGACTTCACAGTCTAGGAATGCCAGTCTGTTGTCCTTGGTGTCTTCTCTGGTGAACCTAATGTTGGCATCTATAGTGTTTATATGGTCCGTGAAGGCCTGTACTTCCTGGGCCTTGATTTTAACCCAGGTGTCATCCACATACCTGAACCAGTGGGTGGGCGCCGTTCCCTGGAATGTGTTGAGTGCTTTCTTCTCCACTTCTTCCATGTATAAATTGGCCACAATGGGTGACACAGGAGAACCCATGGCACAGCCGTGTTTTTGTCTGTAAAAGTCACCTCTGTATGAGAAATAAGTAGTGTTGAGACACAGGTCCAGAAGATGGCAGATCTGGTTTGGGTTGAGATGGTTTCTCCTTTCAAGGGTGCTGTCCTCTTCTAGTCTCTTCCTGACCGCGGATAGAGCATGAGTGGTGGGGATGCTGGTGAAAAGGGAGGACACATCGAAGGAGACCATAGTTTCATCTGTATCCAGTTTCAGGATCTTTGCTTTGGAAACAAATTCTTCCGAATTATGGATGTGGTGTTCAGAGTGTCCAACCAGAGGTGCTAGTATGGTAGAGAGGTGTTTGGCAATGTTGTATGTTACCGAATTAATGCTGCTGACTATGGGTCGAAGGGGTGTTCCTTCCTTGTGGATCTTAGGGAGTCCGAAAATGCAGGGGATGGCTTCTCCAGGATACAGACGGTGGTAGGTAATCCTATCGATGGAGCCACCATGTTCCAATTGTTTCAAACTGTCTATTACCTTTTTCTTGTAATTGCTGGTGGGGTCTCTTTTCAGTTTTTCATATGTATGGTGATCCTCCAAAAGTGAGGTAATTTTATTGTGGTAGTCTGCAGTGTTTAGAACCACTGTACATCTTCCTTTGTCAGCAGGTAAAATGGTGATGGTTTCATATTTGCTGAGGGCTGTCAGGGCTCTCCTCTCTTGGACGGTAAGGTTGGGGGGAGGAGGTTGAGCACTGGACAGAGCTGCAGATATTTTAAGCCGGAGTTGTTCTGCTTCCTCAAAAGGTAGGTGGTTGTTGTGGGTGGCAGATTCTGTGGCTGTTAGGAGGACTGGGCTCTGAACTTACTACGGAATGGTCAAGGCACCAAATCGGTCCACTCAGCTTCTACAGGCTGAGGTGAGGTTTAAACTTTCAAACGCAAGCCCACTCTTTGGATCTACAGTTCTCTCTTTCATATATGTCATCTCTCCAAACATACCTATCTGATGACCTGCAGACCTTCTTTACTCCTCCGTCTCTCATCCCAACCTCTCAATTTCTTCCTCTCCTACGGCAGATCACCCTCAGCCATCCCTCCTCCCCGTTTCATCCTTGAGTCCTCCACTCCAATGCAATCTGCTCTCCCTGCTCCTTCTGCATATGTTGTGTCTCAACCACCTCTCCCTGGTTTTCCCATTGACCAGGCAACAGCAGGGAGATTAAGAGGTCTCCAACATGGTGGAGTCCAACTGCCAGCTCCCTGCTTATTAAGGAGGTTTCTAGGTGGGACTCAGGAATCAGCAGTGCACGAGAGCTCTATGTTTTGACTAGTGTACAGGAATAGAAAGATATGCCCGTGAGTCAGCTGGCCCTGTCTATTCCCAGTGCAAACAATGTGAGCCAACTCACAAATGATGTGGGAAAGAGCCTGTCATTGGATTTCCAGATGCAACATCGTCCTCAGGAGGCCCACTATTTTGTTCCAAACCATGGTTATTTATTAGATTTATATCTATCTTTCTAGTTTCCCTCTCTTTTTTCTCACAACAAAAGTCCTGTGAGGTAGGTTCAGTTGAGAGAAGGTGACTGGCGCAAAGTCACTCACTGAGCTTCTATGGTGGAGGATGGACCAGAACCTGGTCTTGCTGCTCCTAGCCCAACACCTTAACCACCACACCATCCTGAGTGTTAAGCAGCTCCATCATTTATCTGATCTCAATTGCATGGACAGCGGCCTATTAGCCCACGTGCACTTGAATGTTTCCACTCAAGCAACTCATGACATTTGGTGGGAAGGGCCAGAAGAATAGCATAAAAAGATGGAACTTTTCATCTTGCCACTGCCTGAAGAAATAGATACACCGAAAGGACATATTTGAAATTTTTAACCCCCCAATCCTGTATGCTGCTGAAGAGTAGTTACAAAATTAAGAGAGGAGGGTTTGTTCTTTTCAAGGTATGGCAAAAAAAAAAAAGGGGGGGGGGAAATCCTCATTTGCAAGCACCCCCTCCTTGCCTCAAAATTCGTTCAGAATTATTGGAAGTGTTTGTTCTGGAAGGCTTGTCCTGGGAAAGAGGGAAAAGCCAACTCTGCACGCCAGGTTAGCCATGACCATGGAGCTGAGAGGTGACCCCGCACCACCTGCTGGGGGGTTGCTGAAAGGTGCTTGGCTGGCAGCAGCAGGGAGCTGAGAGGAGCCCCTCACTCGGGCCTCCTGGCCTCAGCTGCTAGCTTGCTGGCTGGGGAATTCTGGGAGATGAAGTCCACACATCTTAAAGTTGCCAAGGTTGAGAAACACTGTGCTAGAAGCATGGTTAAGAGGCAGGCCTGGAGCAAGTGAATGTGCCCACGTGTGCTAGCGGGGGGGGGGCAGCTCTGGAGGAGTGTCGGGATGGTTGCTGTTAGGCTGGGAAGAAAAGGTTTTAATGAGGCCTGGTGTTTGCTGATCCGGCAATCTTCATGGACGCCATCCAACTTCGCAATAGAGTTACCCGCTTAAACAAAAACCGCCAAAGGAGCTGAGCAGGGAAAAGAACACATTTTCCTGTGTAGCAAACTGTGAAGTACAATCAGGAATATACAGCAAAACCCTCAGAAACCAATTACTGTTTGCGAGAACCAAACTGCTAAAAATACTCCCCCTTTTCTGCTCCAGCGAAAGGGAAGAAGTGCTGAGCCATCGGAACGGCTGCCCCCTGCCCGAGCCGCTCTGCCCCAGCCAAAGCCCGCTGACTGAATGCCCTGGGCGCCCCTGCCAGACCCAGGCGGGTCCAGCTCCTAAGGCTCATGAAGCCGAGGCAGGCGGGGAGAGAATTGCCCACCTTGCCATCCCTGCTGCGATTTTATCCTCTTTTCTCCTCTCCCAGGATGAGAGGCTGGTCAGGTGCGGCCGTGGAAGTATATCTTTCACTTAACAGCTGTGCTGCCCAGCCAGACTGGCATGCTGGTTTAATGCAAGGGCTAGCTGGGAATAGACAGAGGTGGGAGGCAAGCCAAGTTGCAGAATTAATTCTAAAGCAAGAGAATAATTCTTCAACCCAAAGAATGCCTTGGAACAGGAGTCACTGCTTCTCAATGGACCCCCATATTTCATTAAGCTATGGCTTACTAATAAACCACAATCAACTGGCTTCATGCAACATACATGTGTGTATGTATGAGCACACATTAACCATGTTCAGAAACCACAGTGGCTGATGTCTAGACACAAATGCAGCGTTGGCACTGGAGTGACACAAACTGTCCCCCCAGCAATCTCATGCCGTTATCACCAGGGGTTTGCAATCACAACCAAGCCTTGTACCAGGGGCCATTTTATTCTTGAACAAAGAGTTGTTATTTCAGCTTAGTGACAGCTCTTCAGAAATGGCAAAGTATGGCTGCCTTGTGATTTAAGGCATCGTCTATGCTCCCATTCAAGGATTCTTAGCTCCCGGGCTCCCGTTCTGGCAATGTGGTGCATCATTCAGAAAAAGCATCTCAAGGCGGAACTGTTGGAGTACCAAATCTCAGGGATTATTTTTAGCCTGGGCCTGGTGGGAACCTAAGGGGGTGGGACAAGGCACTCAGTTATTTTTCTGGCCTGAAATGATAGCTGTGAGCACTGATTGTGTGACGGTTCTCCAGGCTAAGCTATTGGCCAGAAAGGGCAGGGACTGGTTGGCTGAAGGTTCCTGTGAGCTCCTAACTATATAAACATGATATTACTTGCAGTGTTTTGATATCTGGATAGATCTGCAAAGAGTCAGAACAGCTCAACTCAGTCTTGGGTGCATTTTTAAACTGGACTGGAGATGGAAAGCCTGGTCATTTGGGAGTCTCAAAGCTAACAAACTAAGAAACTGTTCCAAGGCTTGGTGGGTTGTGTGGACCTGGTTCAACGGGCTAGAAACCAGGAGACTGAGAGTTCTAGTCCCGCCTCAGGCATGAAAGCCGGCTGGGCGACCTTGGCCAGTCACTCTCTCTCAGCCCAGCTCACCTCACAGGGTTGTTGTTGTGGGGAAAATAGGAGGAGGAAGGAGTATTAGGTATGTTCGCCGCCTTGAGTTATTTATAAAAATAATAAAAAGCGGGATAGAAAATAAATAAATAAATAAATAAACCCGCTTTCCCATCTCCTAACCCTCCTGAATCCAATTTAAAACACATTCAAGACTGAGCGGTACTGTTTTAAGAACACTACAAGCATTGAGAGGTTTACATATTTGCTCATCTATAGAGTCATAGAAAACCACCAGTCAATCAACATTTGTTCTTCCTGGCATAGCTGAGCACATAGAACTGCCTGACCGTCAGTATGCACCAGTTGTCCCCTCAGATCCATGCTTAAACACACTGTCTTCACTTTTCTTCATAAAACATTTAATATTTCTCCATATTCTTGGGTTCACCACAGTGGCAAGCTGCCATTGCCTTCCAAACTTGTAATGGCGAAACAATGACACAAGGTCCTATGTCCATGCCAGCAACTGCAACATTGGGTTATACAGGAGTTGGGAGGTGGAACAGGCCAAGAATCCCCTCCAGTGAGATCACTGACTGTCCCTTCAAGGACAAAGCCACAATGCATTGCCCTTTATTTTTCCAACATTTTATTTATTTCTAATCTTTATATCCCAGCCCAATCCTAAGAGTTGCTGGGTATGTAACAAGATAAAACATACATAGGACAAAGAAGAAAGAAAAAGATATAACAAGGCCCCAAAAGCAACTAAGCCAGGGGTGGGGAACCTTTTTTCTGCCAAGGGCCATTTGAATATTTATAACCGGGGACCGGGGGGGTGGGGGGCCGGGTTTCTGGGATTCCCACGGACCGGGGGCTGGAGTTTGCGGGCGGGAGCCAATCACAAGCACTGGGAGGCGGGGTTTGCAGGCGGGAGCCAATCACGTGGAAGGGGTGGGGTTTGCGGGCGGGAGCCCCACGGGCCTTAGGCGGGAGCCCCGCAGGCCTTATACGGCCCGCGGGCCTGACGTTGCCCACCCCTGAACTAAGCCAAAAGCACACTTGAACAAGATTGTGTTAACCTACTTATGAAATGAGGGGTGTGGTGGCTCAGCGGGTAAGACACCAGGCTTGTCGATAGGAAGATCGCAAGCTCGGAGGTTTGAGACCCGAGCACCACGTGACGGAGTGAGCTCCCGCACTCGCCCCAGCTCTTGCCAACCTAGCAATTCAAAAGCATGCAAATGCAAGTAGATGAATAGGTACCACTTCGGTTGGAAGGTAACAGCGTTCCACGCACGTCATGCCGGCCACATGACCGCGGAAGCGTCTTCAGACAACGCTGGCTCTTTGGCTAAGAAACGGAGATGAGCACCGGCCCCTAGAGTTGGACACGACTACACAAATGTGTGGGGGGAACCTTTACCTTTACCTTTACTTATGAAATTCAAGCAGGGTTGGGGTCATCTGTAGTTTCCTTTCCTTCAAGGTCTAGACCTGGATGTGCATAGTGTGTATATGTATATGTATATGTATATGTATATGTATATGTATATGTATATGTATATGTATATGTATATGTATATGTATATGTATATATGTTTGTTTGTTTGTTTGTTACATTTCTAAGACCGCCCGTCTCCCCCTCAAGGAGGGACTCTGGGCAGTTTACAACCACAACATCATTAAAATACAATAAATATAACAATACAAATACAAATACAATAAAATCCAAGTGGCAGGTGGTTCTTACAGTGAAGATAAAAATATTTTAAAAATTTGAGCCGGCTCTAAGAGATCAGCCATCCCCAAGCATGACTACTTTCCTTCTTGCCCCAGGCGAGATCACAGAGCCAGGTTTTTAATTTTTTCCTGAAGTCCAGGAGTGAAGTGGCCTGTCTTATCTCTGGGGGTAGGATGTTCCATAGGGCAGGTGCCACTGCAGAGAAGGCTCACCTCCGAGACCCCGCTAGATGGGATTGTTTCATAGAGGGGGTCCGCAGCATACCCTCTCTGCAAGATCGGGTGGGACGGGATGATGTAATGGGGATGAGGCAGTCCCTCAGATAACCTGGGCCCATGCCATGTAGGGCTTTAAAGGTAATAACCAACACCTTGAATTGGAAGAAGCAAACTGGCACCCAATGCAGCTCACAGAGCAGAAGTGTTACAGTATGTGTGTCGATCTTGGTGCATCTAAAACTGCCCGCGCGGCCGCATTCTGCACCAGCTGTAGCTTCCGGATATTCTTCAAGGGTAGCCCCATGTAGAGTGCATTACAGTAATCTATGTGGGAGACAACCAGGGCATGAGTGACCGTTCAAAGGGCCTCTCGGTCTAGGAAAGGGTGTAACTGGCTCTTTATATATGCTCTCTGCGTATCTGCATGTGTGTACGAGAAATGAAAACATACAAATATATGTGTATGTTATTTTGTATTTTATTAGTCTTAAAACATTAAAATTAAAAAGCATATTTTAACTCTTTGCATATTTTAATTAACGTTTTTGTTTCAGCCTGTCATTCATACTCAAAACAAATGCCATCTTGGGTCCCTTTAACAACAACAAACAGAAGGAAAAGCTATTGTGGTCGAAGATGGTCTATAAGATATGAGGAATACCAACATTGTTACAGCATCTCTAGCCATTGAAGTCTGACACCTTGTACTTACCAAGAGACCTCTTGTCTTGTCTTTCTTCCTTTTGATATTCAGATTCAGCAGCTCCCTGAATATTCATGAAGGAACAAAACAAGCCAGGGATGATTCTAGGTGCTGGTTTCATTAGAATACCTACCCTATTACTGGGAATGACCCCTCAAAAGAAACCTGGAGCACCATGGAATGAAGCAAACTGTTCTTGCTTTCCTTGGACAACCATTTAGCTTCAGATTCTCAGTTCAGTTTCCCAGAAGAACAGAACAGAATGAAATTAGCAACACCTCCCTAAATAAAACCAAATGTAAATCACACATGCAGCCAGTGCCATGATACGGGCCATGCTTTCCCATAGCAGTCACAAAATAAGACCAGGTTTCTTGAGATGACACACACACACCTGTCACTGGAATCCCAATTTCTAGAGCTGCTCCTGCATTCTCGAAACAGTTCCCAACTTTTTGTATTAGGGGAGGAAGACAGGCTGCAACTCCTGGTGACAGTGGCTTGTCATAGGCAGGAGCACTTAACTGGGGAAGGGGGCTGAAAAGGGGTCTATGGGCAGACACTGAATCAGCAGGCCCCACGCCCATAGCAAGAAGCCCAAAGACGGAAAGAGGCAGATTGTAGAAACATATGTCTCTGCACATTTACCTAGGTTCTGAATGACATGCTGAGAATTCTTCCACAGGCTTACAGCAAATGCCGCTTGTAGTCACGTGCCATGTAAGCTGCAGTATAACCAGATGTAGTAACAATCAATGGATCTTCTAGACATTTAATTGTGGTGTTAGTAATTAGGGAAAGTATCTGTCCCTTTGACAGGTACGTGCTTGAAACAGCAGAGGCCATCTGCTTTCATAGAACCAATTCCCCGGCTCCTGGAGGACCGGGTTGGCTAAAAGAGGAAAGAGTAATTTATGGAGGGAAATATGCTGTGGGAGGAGATATTGTGCCATGACTTTTGCTTTAGGGTCCCCTAGAAGCACCTCTCTTTCTCTTTGCTCCCTTACTACCTGTTGTTTGCTTCAAGGTCCTTCATCCCAGAGCAGAATTGACTATTCACTCTTGACTCCTTGATTTTTGGAAGGAGTAAGGCTTTTGTAAAGTGAAACGAGGTCAGGAAATCCAAGGAAAAACATTATTCCTGTACAGTGCAGACCCACCCAAAAGAGGGCCATAGGAGACTGCAAAATTGGGTATTTATTATGAGAAGCCAAGAAGGACGCAGTCTTTAGATCTGCCAGGTTTCCAGTACAGCATGGGAGGGGGTTCAGGTTTCAGTAGGGGAGGGGGCCAAGAAGCTCCAACTCAAGATTCAAAGCCAAACGTCTGGGTGGAGTTGATATTATACAGCAAAGGGTACCAATTATTTTAAGAGCATTTGTGGCAGTTCTTTTGTATGCCTCACAACAACCAGAGAGAGGCTGCTGAGGAAGCATCGCATGGGGTCCAAAAACTGCCTTGTCTGTAAATGCAGCCCTGGTTTTGATTTCTTCAGTCTGGCAGAGCTGACAAAACTGTTCCCGCAGGTCAATGACATGTGACCCCAAACCTGTTTTAAGGCTAGAACCAAGGAAGACCCTGAGAAGAACTAGACCTCACCTCCATGAAGGTGGCTATGACACGGTATATAACCAAACCACCATTGTAACAGCCACTAAAAATATCCTGTGCGGTGGAGAGTGGCTGATGGAATTATTTATTGCCTCTGACAAGGCACAGGTGCCCAGTAGCAATTCTGCCAATCAGCAAACAGCTCCTCACATTCCATCTGCATAAATTACCTGTCCTGCCCTTTAGAGATCACAAAAGTTTGAAACTCAGCCAGCAAATGAGGGGAGTGGTAGTAACACATGGCAATGCCAGCCATGCCACCATTAAGTCTGGATAATAATTCTCTGAATGCCGTTGTTGTTGTTGTTCAGTCGTTCATGACCTCATGGACCATAGCCCGCCAGGCCTTCCTGTCCTCCACTGTCTCCTGGAGTTTACTCAAATTCATGTTCATTACATCGGTGATGCTATCTAACCATCTCATCCTCTGCTGTCCCCTTCTCCTTTTGCCTTCAGTCTTTCCCAGCATCAGGGTCTTTTCCAGTGAGTCCTCTCTTCGCATTACGTGGCCAAAGTATTTGAGCTTCAGCTTATTACTTAATATACCTATAAATAATATACTATTATTACAGCATTATTACTGAATGCCAATAGATACATGAAATACAAGAGATGAGCCCAACACCATGGACCATGCACATACAGTGGTGTCCTTCATGCATGCCTCTGAACACAGGAGGGTGGCTTGAGAAAAGATTTTTTTTCAGTGGTACTGTTCCCTGGCCACAATTAAAGTTGAAAAAGGAGGGTAGGAACACTTTTCCGACCTTGTCTCCCTCCAGAGAACAAACCCTCTGATCTCTAAGCACATTCTCTGCATTCCAGAAATCTCAGACTCAGTCCCTGACAACTCCACTTAAAAATGGTGATGGGAAAGTCCTTACTATCTAACTCATATGTCTATGAAGGTTCTCAGTCATCCAGGTGGAACAGTCTGTGGCTTGAATCATGTCAACTGGATTTCTATTTTCTTAGTGGAAACGTTTCACTCCTTATCCAAGGAGCTTCTTCAGTCTGAGTAAAGTTAGTAAGGGAATCCTTAAATATGTTTCTAGGCTGGCTGTGTGACCTTGCACCTGGGGCTAGGTCATGGTTATTTTTGAGATGTTTGTTTCTAAGTCCCTTTATCATCTAAAGGAGGATCGTTAAGATTACCCTGCTGCTGTTGAGCTTGTGAAATGGTCTTAATCTTCCTAGGCACAGAAGACAAAGCAGGAAGGAAGATAGGGGAAAGGTTATGCCTGAGGCCCCCACCTCTATTCAAGGAAGGATTTTCCAAGTTGGCATGAATGGATTCCTTGACCCCTCTCTCAAACCACCTATCTTCTCTGTCTAAAATGTGAACATTAATGTCCTCAAATGAGTGTCCTTTTTCCTTTAGATGAAGATAAACTGCTGACTCTGGTCCTGTGGTGTTACTTCTCCTGTGTTGGGCCATCCTCCTGTACAAAGGTTGTTTGGTTTCTCCAATGTAGAGTTCAGAGCACTCCTCACTGCACTGGATTGCATACACTACATTGCTTTCCTTGTGTTTTGGAGTTTGATCTTTGGGGTGTACAAGCCTCTGTCTCAGTGTGTTGGTGGGTTTGAAATATACAGGTATGTGGTGTTTGCCAAATATCCGTTTGATCTTTTCAGACACGCCAGCCATGTAAGGAATGACCAGGTTCTTCCGTTTACTCTGAGTCTCAGCCCTATCTGTCGCTGTTTTAGGTCTGGTAGACTTAGATTTGGTGAAGGCCCAATTTGGATATCCACAGGCCTGCAGAGCTGTTCTCAGATGCTGCTTTTCATTCTTTTTGGAATCCATGGAGGTGGGGATGGTTTCTGCTCTGTGTGACAATGTCCTGATGACTCCTAGTTTGTGCTGCAGTGGATGGTGGGAGTCAAACATCAGGTATTGATCTGTGTGTGTGGGTTTCCTGTAGATCCCTATTTCTAGCTTGCCACCGGTCCCAATGAGGACTTCACAGTCTAGGAATGCCAGTCTGTTGTCCTTGGTGTCTTCTCTGGTGAAGCTAATGTTGGCATCTATAGTGTTTATATGGTCCGTGAAGGCCTGTACTTCCTGGGCCTTGATTTTGACCCAGGTGTCATCCACATACCTAAACCAGTGGGTGGGCACCGTTCCCTGGAATGTGTTGAGTGCTTTCTTCTCCACTTCTTCCATGTATAAATTGGCCACAATGGGTGACACAGGAGAACCCATGGCACAGCCGTGTTTTTGTCTGTAAAAAACAGACAAAAACACGGCTGTGCCATGGGTTCTCCTGTGTCACCCATTGTGGCCAATTTATACATGGAAGAAGTGGAGAAGAAAGCACTCAACACATTCCAGGGAACGGTGCCCACCCACTGGTTTAGGTATGTGGATGACACCTGGGTCAAAATCAAGGCCCAGGAAGTACAGGCCTTCACGGACCATATAAACACTATAGATGCCAACATTAGCTTCACCAGAGAAGACACCAAGGACAACAGACTGGCATTCCTAGACTGTGAAGTCCTCATTGGGACCGGTGGCAAGCTAGAAATAGGGATCTACAGGAAACCCACACACACAGATCAATACCTGATGTTTGACTCCCACCATCCACTGCAGCACAAACTAGGAGTCATCAGGACATTGTCACACAGAGCAGAAACCATCCCCACCTCCATGGATTCCAAAAAGAATGAAAAGCAGCATCTGAGAACAGCTCTGCAGGCCTGTGGATATCCAAATTGGGCCTTCACCAAATCTAAGTCTACCAGACCTAAAACAGCGACAGATAGGGCTGAGACTCAGAGTAAACGGAAGAACCTGGTCATTCCTTACATGGCTGGCGTGTCTGAAAAGATCAAACGGATATTTGGCAAACACCACATACCTGTATATTTCAAACCCACCAACACACTGAGACAGAGGCTTGTACACCCCAAAGATCAAACTCCAAAACACAAGGAAAGCAATGTAGTGTATGCAATCCAGTGCAGTGAGGAGTGCTCTGAACTCTACATTGGAGAAACCAAACAACCTTTGTACAGGAGGATGGCCCAACACAGGAGAAGTAACACCACAGGACCAGAGTCAGCAGTTTATCTTCATCTAAAGGAAAAAGGACACTCATTTGAGGACATTAATGTTCACATTTTAGACAGAGAAGATAGGTGGTTTGAGAGAGGGGTCAAGGAATCCATTCATGCCAACTTGGAAAATCCTTCCTTGAATAGAGGTGGGGGCCTCAGGCATAACCTTTCCCCTATCTTCCTTCCTGCTTTGTCTTCTGTGCCTAGGAAGATTAAGACCATTTCACAAGCTCAACAGCAGCAGGGTAATCTTAACGATCCTCCTTTAGATGATAAAGGGACTTAGAAACAAACATCTCAAAAATAACCATGACCTAGCCCCAGGTGCAAGGTCACACAGCCAGCCTAGAAACATATTTAAGGATTCCCTTACTAACTTTACTCAGACTGAAGAAGCTCCTTGGATAAGGAGTGAAACGTTTCCACTAAGAAAATAGAAATCCAGTTGACATGATTCAAGCCACAGACTATCTAACTCATAGCTTTCCAAACTGTGTGTCGCGACACACAGTTTGGTGTGTCGCAGCACAACCCGGAAGCGGTGGCGGGGGTGTGCACGGTGGCGGTGCGGCGGTGCGCGCAGTGGCGGCAGTGTGCATGGCGGCGGTGGCAACAACGGCAGTGGTGCACCATCAGCGCTTCTGCGTTTTAGCGGAGGCTGCCGCCACCGTGCACACCACCACACGCGCCCCCACGCCCCCGCCGCTGCCGCCGTTGGTATGTCACCAACGGTGGCACTTTGGAAAGCACTGATCTAACTCCTTAGAGGGGCACTACTATGAACATCATACTGGGCTAGAGGGCCAAATAATCAGATCAGGAGTGAGTCAGCTTCCTGTGTTCCTAATCCCTGTTCTGTTCGGACTTTGACCACCAGAACCTTTTTAATAAAATAGTTTTATTAATGAAAAGTATTTACAAATTGTAGTCCAATAATACAATTGGAGAATACTGGATCAATTGGTGCACTTGAATATAGGCAGCTATGCAATAGCTCAACTAACTTCAGCAGCAAGTGTCAACATTCTGGATAAGTTGGCTAGGAGAATTGAGGTAGACTTGACTTCTGCTTGAGGCTGACAAGGCTAGGCTGGTTCTCTGGAAACACTAGACTAGAACAGCAGGTAAGCTGGACTGGTTTCCCTGGAACTCTGGACTGGACTGCAGGAGACACTGGACTGGATCCTCTGGAACTTTGGGCTGGAACTGCAGAATTAACTGACCGGATCCTCTGGAACTCTGGGCTGGAACTGCAGGATTAGCTGGGCTGGATCCTCTGGAACTCTGGACTGGATCTGCAGGATAAGCACGATTGGATCCTCTGGAATTCTGGACTGGATCCTCTGGAACTCAGGACTGGAATCACAAGGCAGGCTGAACTGGTTCCTCTGAAGCACTTGACTGGGACTGCAAGGAAGACTGGACTGGTTTCTTTGGGATACTGGACTGGAATCTCAATCCAGACTGGGCTGGTTCCTCTGGGATATTGCACTGAACCTTCAAGGCAGGCTGGACTGGAACCGCTACAAATGGAATGGAAGCTGCAAGGCAAACTAAATCACCCCCACTAGGTAACACTGCCTGTATGCCAGGCAGGACTGGGTACAGTGGGCTAGGCAGCCCTTCAAGGACAGAATGGGGCAACCTGAAATCGACGTGATGAACCGCACCAGGCAGAGCAAGGTACTTAGCTGTATTGGCCAGGCAATGCCCCAGCAAGACTAGCGGGCGCTGCGAAGCTGAAAACACCAGCTGACAATCACCCGACTGGACTGAAGCCTTCCTGCTAGGATTCTCCAAGAAGCTGCTCGCTAGCGTTCCGACCCCTCTCGATGATGAAGCAAGCCGAGCTTCTTTTGCAGCTGGGGTAGATTCAGAAATGAGAAGAGGCTCCAATTCTTCAGGAAGAGGCTTCTGTGACGATTCTGACTGTGCTTCCTCTGAGGTTGCTGTATGGTGAGTAGAACGGTTGTCCCCAGCGACTGGGTGCTTGCTCTTGCACTCTTTTATCCTGCTCTTGGCCCACCTTTTCTCTTCAGGAGCCAATTGGAGCTCCCGCTTCTGGGCGCGCCTTTCTGCCTGCCTTAGTCTTGCGCTGATTGGCGTTGAACAAGGAAGTGAGTCTGGAGCACCAATCAGCCGCTCAGGATTCTCCCGCACTGTCAGGTCATCTCCAGGTTCGTTTCTCCGCACCTGCTTCTTTGGCGTCTGTGAGTCTGGCATCCGCCCATCACGAGATCGATCACAGGTGTTGCACTTTTGAACCTGCACCTGTTCATCACGAGATCATGATCGTTGCAGCCTAGGGTAAGTTTCGTTTCTTCTTTGAGTTTCGTTTTCTTCTTCCTCAGTGTCAGAGTTACACTGAACTCCAACAATCCCTCTGGTTTACAGCTATAGGGGGTTGTATACATAAGCACTTGTCTACAGTGAAAAAATGGGACTAAGATTAAGTGTAAAGAAGATGAAACTAATGACAACAGGTCCAGCAACAAGCCTTAGAATTGACAATGAAGATCCTGGAAGTGGTGGATAACGTCTGTCTGTAAAGGAACCAGCAGTCAGGAAATATACCACAGACTAGCACTTGGTAGAGTAGCATTGAAGGCCTTGGAAAAGATATTGAAATGCCGTGATGTGTCTATGCCCACGAAGATCAGAATTGTGCAAGCAATGGTATTCCCTGTGACACTGTATGGAAGCGAAAGCTGGACTTTGAAGAAGCAGAATAAGAAGAGTATTGATGCTTTTGAACTTACTGTGGAGAGCCAAGAAAACAAATGGATCATCAAACTAATCAGCTCTGCTGTCGTTTAGAAGAGCCGTGTAGACCTGGCTCTTCACCCAGGCCTTCAGCGAGGGAGAGTGAGGCCCCTTGCTTCATCATGCTTGCCATCTTTTATCTTTATTTTTTATTTTTTATTGATGTTATTGTAATTTCTTTTATTGTTGTGAGCCACTCAGAGTCACTGAGAGTCAGGGAGCATACAAGTTTAATAAATTGTTGTTGTTGTTGTTGTTATCATTCTCACTTGAGGCACAAATGACCAGATTCAAATGATCATACGTCAAGTACATTAGAGAAGATGTAGCTGTCTGAAGAAGGTCTATAATGCTGGGAATGGTGGAAAGAAAGAAAAGAGGACAACCAGCAGCAAGGTGGAAGGACTCAATTACAGCAGTGATGGGTGTACCATTGGAAGACCCAAAGGACCAGGTTCAGGACAGATCCTTCGGGAGAAAATCTATAGATATAGTCGCTAAGAGTTGACGTCTACTTGATGACATACATCTAGATCTTCTCAGTCCTCCATTCCCAACCATTTCTCAATCAGGCTAGGAGCACTTCCTGATTTCAGGCTTTCCCCAACACAATCCACATTAGGAGAGTTTGAATAGGGCGAATATGTCTAGCATATGGCCTTTGCTATTTTTTTTAATGAATGCTGGAACTTCATTGTACCTAAGAAAACCCTACACTTTCCCATTAAAACTTGAACCCCATTGAGCAGAGTGACATGATGGGCTCAAGTACCAAATATCAGCATTCTTGGGCCACTTCCCTCTTTCGCTGCTCAGAGCTGTATGTGCCACACAACTTGCCTTGTAGCCCTAGATTAGCCTGGGGCTCTCAGGTGTGACAGAAGACCCCATCCTTATCCGGTATTCAGTTGCCTGTCCAGTTGGCTTCTATACGTAGAGTGGAGAGGAGTGCCACCACCTCCTTCACGCAGGCAGTAAAATGTTTTAGAGTAGCCCTGATCCTACTCCAGCTTCAGTTGTACAACTGCTCAGTGGTAAATTCTGGCTGGAATTAAACCCTAGTGCAAAATTAATTTCACTACTGCTTCCATATGAATGTGTCGATTTAAAAGGCAGGTGTTCATGCAGAATCACCTTTAAGAAGAGGAAGATTCCATGACCAGCTTCCACATATCACTCAGAAGTATCATCTCTGCTAGCTAGCTCAAACATTTACGGATGAATGGGCCCTCTTTCCTTAGGACCTAGCTGGACTGTTATCCCCAAGAGTTTTGTTCCACAATGGCCTACCTTCTGCCTCACTTCCTTGTATCTACAAAATGAGAGTCACAGTGGATCTTTTTCTAGGTTAGACACAGCCAAAATCTATACCGAGGCAAAGCCTTTATTAGCCAGTTGAACATAAAGCTGTGTTTGTTTTTCTTAAAAAAAGAAAAGAAAAAGCAAACAGAAAAGGAGGAAAAAAGGAATAAATGTGGCTGGAGTTCAAGCCATATCTGTGCAAGTTATTGATTTTAGTGCAGTGTGAAAATTGTCTGCAGACTTGCAAACTGAATCCTATCAAGTGCAGATGTAGTATTAGGTTGCTCCAAGGACTACTCTTCCAAATCATGGTTTCTTATTTATTAGATTTCTAAACTGCTGCAATCATGTGACTCTCAGTAGTGTACAAAACTAATTACAAACATAAACATAAAATGTCTATGGTATAATAATTACCATATAATACAAAAATTACAACCAATAGTCTAATGGGAGCAATATAAAAATTTCTGTGGCATCTTTCAGCTAATTAAAAAGGCCATCCAGGAGACCTCTCTTCCTTCTGGAAGGACAAGAGTCTAGCTTCCTGGAAGGGGCTGTTCCATAATATGGGGCCCATTGTCAAAAATCCCCTCCTGGTCTCAGTCCCCCTAATTTCCTGGTAGTGGGTGACTTCAAGTAATTTTTCTTGGGCCCACCGCACAGATGTAAAATGCTCGTGGCATCTACTGCAGGTAACGTGTTCACTGCATTTCGAACCAACTGCAGTTTCCAAGTGATCTTTAAGGCAACCCCATGTAGACTGTTTGCAGTAGTCTCTAACCAGATGGTGATGAGAGGATGTGTTTCTGTTGCAAGGCTCTCCTTCTCCAGGTTGGGCTGCAATCAGTACACCAGCTGGAGTTGGGGACAGGCCATCCTGAGACGGCCTCCACTTCCCCATCCAACAGTAGCCGGGAGTCTGGCAGGACACCCCCAGCCCTGTCATGGACCTGCTCCCTCAGAGGCAGTGCCACCCCTTTGAGAGATAACATCAGAGGCAAATTGAGGCTCCTACAATTAGGTGGGACACAAAGTTCCCTTGGTAAATACAACACAAAATATATCAACTAAGTACTGCTAGAGAAAATTTTCTCAGTTTCTTCAGCCCTCTTCTCCCTTCCCAGTGACCTAAGTTATGAGGTTAGGTCTGTCCCTCTACTCAGTCAGGTCACCATTTGTGAAGTCTCCAACGCCTTTATTAAGAGTCTGCAGAGTCCGGTCAAGCACAAAAAGGACATGCTGACGTTTTCTTGGGCAAGAACCAGAGCACATGGTCAAGCAACCTTACATAGACAGTTCAGATCCAAGGAATACAGAAAAAGAATTTTGCATTGGCTTTCTCACTCATCTGGTCAGTTTCATTCTTTCCTGCGCTGGTAAGAAACCAGGAAGTGTCCTTTTTGGGGTTATGGCAGTTAGCGCTTAGCTTTGGAGGAATTTGGCCACTGGCAGTAGCAGTGAGTAGTGCTTGGCTCTGATGTTAGCCACATCCTGCCACTTGCAGGGGTGCCCTAACCTTCTGCCTGAGAGTAAGTGACTTCCTCGTTTAGAGAGGAAATGGAGTTAGTGTAGCTCAGAGCTTTCCAAACTGTGTGTCGGGACATGTTAGTGTGTCGGCTGCAGTGTCTGGGTGTGTCGTGGCTGCTGCTGCCTCCGAGCCCTGCCAGGATTCCGCGCAGGTCCTAGTGCCTGCCTTGTGCCTGGCTGCCTTGGAGCCCTGCCAGTATTCCACGCAGGTCCTAGTGCCTGCCTTGTGCCTTGCTGCCTCCAAACCTGCTGTGATTCTGCGCAGGTCCTAGTGCCTGCTTTGTGCCCTGCTGTAAGAGTGTGTTGCGAAATGATGCCCTGCTGTAAAAGTGTGTCGCAAAATGATGCATGTCTAAAAAGTGTGTCACCAACATGAAAAGTTTGGAAAGCTCTGGTGTAGCTAAATAGAATTCAGTCCCGAGTGCAGCTCCGTGCATCCCTCTTCCACCGTACAAAGCTGGAGACGCAGTGGAAGTTGCATTAGTTAAAAAGGATCAATAGCAGCCAGATTTGGGAAGACTAACTAGCAGTGGGGAAGCAGGTACACCCCAGAAAGGACAGAGTCAGCATATATAGAAACAGGTATGTGATCAAGATTTAGCACGTCACGCTTCTAGCCCGCGCAGTGCGTCAGGCCGTTATCTCTGAAAGAGAAGGAAACTAAAAAGAAAAAGAAAAACACCAAATAATATTGCTACTTTACATATAATGCAATAGAATCAGTAATGTTTATAGCAGACTTGTTGCTATTTGAAAAGTGGGGTAATATTTGGTTGCTCTACAGAATGACAATATTATAAAGACATAATTTCTATTATGAGGAAACACTGCCATAGTGAAGCCTTTCCTAACCTCGCGGCGTAGAAGTGCGTGGGCTGGAAGTGCTGTGACTGTAGCCTGAAAACCTGCAGAGGGCCCTTCGCTGGAAAAGGCTGCCATGAGGCCATGTGTTTGAGTCAGTACGGACTAGTGGTTAGACACAATACTTGAATCAGAGGAGCGACGGCTTCATATTCCCCGCGCAGCCCTGAAAGTCATGAGATAGCTTTGGACCATTCTATGGCCTACCTTGCTGAATTCTTGGAGGTAAAATGAGATAGAACCTCATGCCTGACCCTGCTTGGGATAAAGCAGCTTTTCCCAACCCGCTGCCTTCCACAAGCGTGGGAGGCATCGTTCACAGGCTTCCCAACCAACTTGGCTGTGCATCCGTTTGGGGAAGGAAAGAATAATAGCGGGAAAGAGATACAATAGATAAATCCTGGGGCTATAGCAAGTGTTAAGGGGGCACTTTTCCTCCATGGAGGTTCCTGCAAGGCAAAGCACCGTGCTCTGTCTCTGTTTCCAAGCACAGAGCAAAGGCGCTGCATTGCTTGGCTTCAGGGCCTTGTCTTGCAGTTCCAGGAGCTGGGAGGCTGTTTCTTCAAGTGTGCAGAAGCTTCTTATACTGTATACCCCACGTAGCTACTGGAACAGTTGGAGAAGGCTTTAAGGCAGTGTTTCTCAACCTTGGCAACTTGAAGGTGTGTGGACTTCAACTCCCAGGATTCCCCAGCCAGCATGTAGAAGTCCACACATCTTCAAGTTGCCAAGGTTGAGGAACACTGCTTTAAGGGGATGTAAAGCTCCTCAGTAGGATAACTGCGTCAGCTGCAAGGCAGAAGTTACCACGCTGATGTCAAATCAAGCTGCCTTTTGCTGGTCCAAGACCTCTTTTGTACGTCTTTCAGTTTCTAAGTGCATTCTTACTTCATTCTTCCCTTTGCTTTCTTTCACTTGTTCTTCTCCTTTTCCATTCATTCTGTTCTTTATTCTCGCTACGTGTGTCTGTATTTCTCTCTCTCTCATACACACACACGCATATACAGGTACTTTACTTTGAGAAATGTCAGCACCCAACTGCCAGGCTGGAAAAAAATTGGGCGACTTGTCAACAATTCTCCCCTGGCATTTGGAATTTCCCTGCCTGCCCCTGAGACCCTTGAGAGCACTCCCAGCTGCTAAACCTCAACGCTTTTCCTTTTAAAATTATTGTTTCAAATGGCATAATGTGCCTGAACTCCTGAAAGCCCCACAGAGGGGGAAAAAAAAAAGATTTCAAACCCTCCATTTCCAAGCTGGCACAGATGGAGGACTAGCCCTGTTCAGGCCCTGTAGAAAATATTCACCTGCTAAACGAATAATGAAATAATTACCACCTAGCACAAAGTCGTGATGATCTGTTCGGGAAGCAGATTGCTAGAAGTAAATCCACACCACAGCAATCTGCGGCAAGCACAATACACAAAAGGCGACAGAGTCAGAGTGCTAAAGAAAAGGTTAAAGCAGAAATGTTGAATCCCCTTTGGGACTATTTAGGAAGGATGCAGCTCCTTGGAAGCAGCTAATTCATGGCCTGTTCAAGCAATCACTGAGGGTGGCTGGGCCAGGGAAGAGGAAGAGGAAGAGCACCTCCCAATGCACGCTGAAAGCTTCTGTAGATAATAGGCCCCCAGGGAGATGCCTGGGTTGCCAGTGGAGCTCTGTGGAGGGCAGTGACAGAAATGGGTGTGGCGTGGTTTCTGCAACCTTCGTTGCAGCTGAAGGATTAGAACAGAGTTTCCCAACCTGGGCCACTTTAAAATGTGTAGACTGCAACTCCCAGAATTCCCCACCCAGCTGGCTGGGGAATTTTGGGAGTTGAAGTTCACACATCTTAAAGTGGCCCAGGTTGAGAAACCCTAGATCAGAAATTTGTCAATGCCCCCAAGAACTGGTGACTGTCCGGTTCTCTTTGGCTGCTGCAATAGACTTGTTGCCGCCAAAGGTGTCATGGAAAATAAAGCAGCTTTTCCCAACCAGGTGCCTTCCACAAGCGTGGGAGGCACCGTTCACAGGCTTCCCAACCAACTTGGCTGTGCATCCGTTTGGGGAAGGAATGTAGTTCTGTTTTGGTGTCTTCTTCACATGCTCAATGATGTCAATGGCCATACGTGCAGTGCAGCTGCCTCCAGGCGAAGACTTGCATGTGAATTGCAGCCTCCAGGATCAGAGAGAGTTAAGCATCTTAAACTCCCAGGGCTGCTCTGGTAACCAGATGTGAGTCTGCTTCAAGGCTAGACTAGGCTGACCATATTTCCTTGAGAGAAAAACGGGACCACGGCTCACCGGACAAAGCGGGTTCGTGCGTGCGTGCGTGCTTCGCCACAGGAACTTTAAAAAACGGGACAAAATGGATATTTTTCTTAAAACAACGGGACGGTCAGGAATTGTTTAAATAACGGGACTGTCCCGTTCAAAACGGGACGTATGGTCAGCCTAGGCTAGACAGGAAACTGCTTAGGGGCAATGATATCACATGCATTATCACATCATCAGGCAAATGATGCAAGTTGTGCAATGATGTCATGACACACATGATGTCGTTGTGACTTGTACTGGAGAAGAAAGATGGGATATAAATGGAATAAAATCAATCAAATGCATTCTCTCTAATGTTGCTGCCTATACTATTTTCTAAATTTAACATCGGGGGGGAGGGGGGAGAAGGGATCCTACCTCAGTTTTCTCCAACCTGATATCCTCCTGTATATTGTAATGTCCATCATGCTGGCTGGGAATTCTGAGAATTGTAGTTTAACGGTATATGGGAGGTAGCAAATCTGGGAACTCTGCTCTACTCATTCATAATGAATCTACATTTAGAATAGGAAAAAAAAATATAATCTGGAAAGAAGATCGCTTTGTCCAAGACTACTACATACCCAACAGTCACATCAGTGAGCTTCAGCTGACAGCTTCTGAGTGATTCCACATTATACACAGGAGATTCCAGATTTCTAGCATTTTCCCCACTATCTATGTCTTTTACCTCCTTATCATTTTTCTTGTACAGGATGTGTTTCTTCCTTTTAAAATAATTTCTGTTAGACCTAACCCTCATCATGCTTTAGAAATGAATGAGTATATAACAATAACAACCACAGCAACAACAAATGTACTAATTTGATGGAATCAGACTAAATAGAGGGAAAGATATATGTACATTGGGCTGTTTTTCCAGTTTAGTTCTCCAGTTTTATAGCTTTTTAAAGAGACACAGCATGCATGAAAAACAGCTCAGCAACATCAAACTGAATAGCATCAGTAGCATCCAGAGATCCTGCCTTGCCACTGAAAGCCACATTAATCCAGGAGAGGAAAAACCAGTGCCATAACTAGGTGCCATCTTTATTAGAATCAACTAAAATAAGCTGTGAGAGATTGTGGGGAGGCTGGGAAACAAATGGAAGGGCCAACAGACTGTTGGAGGTTCCAGCAAATCAGCATGCCTCATTAGCATATGGGTGATTGCTCTAGGAGGCAAACTCTCTATGTGCTTCTTCCTGAGGAAGCTGTTTGTTGCCCCTCCCATTTCCTCTCTCTATATTAAAAACCTATATTTCTCTAGCGTGCTCATTAATGCTATTAAGATAAAAACTCCTTTCTGTGTGCATATTTCTTTGCTGTTATACGCTCTGCTCCATTCAGTGGTACTAGCTGCCCATTAATGGTCTTCACAGACAAACAATCAAGAATGAGCAAGTTAATGTTAAGTCAGGTTTCAGGTCGGGATACAGGATGGAGACCGCATTGGTCGCACTTATGGATGATCTCTGGCGGGAGCGGGATGGAGGGAGTGCGTCCATCCTGGCTCTCTTAGATCTCTCAGCGGCTTTTGATACCGTCAACCACGGTATCCTTTGGGGCGGCTCAGGGAGTTGGGGGTGGGCAGTGTGGTTTTACGCTGGTTCACCTCCTTCCTCCGGGGCCGTTCCCAGTCGGTGGTGATAGGGGAGGAGAGAGCTGAGCCGCGACCCCTGATTTGTGGGGTGCCGCAGGGGTCGGTTCTCTCTCCTCTCCTGTTCAACATCTACATGAAGCCGCTGGGCGAGATCATCCGTCACCACGGGATGAGGTATCACCAATATGCTGATGATACTCAGTTATATATCTCCATCCTGGGTGAAGTAAGTGATGCGGTCGATGCCTTATCTCAGTGCCTGGAGGCTGTGGGCGTCTGGATGGGGTACAACAGGCTTCAGCTGAACCCTGGTAAGACGGAGTGGCTATGGATTGATGCCCCCCCATATCCGGGAAGTTATCATCTTTGGTTCTGGATGGGATAGCACTACCCCACTCAGATCCAGTGCGGAATCTGGGGGTCCTCCTGGATTCACGACTCCTGCTCGAAGAGCAGGTGGCAGTCGTGGCCAGGAGGGCCTTTGCACAGCTTCTTGTTGTGCGCCAGCTACGCCCTTTCCTGGATCGGGATGCCCTCCGAACAGTCACTCACGCCCTTGTCATCTCCCATATAGATTATTGTAATGCGCTCTACATGGGGCTACCCTTGAAGAGTATCCAGAAGCTTCAGCTGGTTCAGAATGCAGCAGCGCGGGCAGTTATGGGTGCTATAAGATCAGCACATGTGACACCTCTGCTGCGCGAGCTGCATTGGGTACCAGTTTGCTTCCGGGTCCAATTCAAGGTGTTGGTGATTACCTTTAAAGCCCTACATGGCATGGGGCCAGGGTATCTGAGGGACCGTCTCATCCCGATTACATCTACCCGCCCCACCCGTTCATGCAGAGAGGGCATGCTTCGGACCCCTTCAACAAGAGAATTTTGAGGTGGTAGTGCCTCTTGGGGGTGGCTGGCCCCGTAGTGCCTTGATCTTGTTTGTGGATCTTGACCATCTTTTGGATTTTACTCATTCCCTCTATTTATTGTTTTATAGTAATTTTTTGTATAGATTTTAACTTTTATTATTCTGTAAACCACCCAGAGTCCCCTATTCGGGGAGATGGGCAGGGATAAATTAAATAAATAAATAAATAAATAAATAAATAAATAAATAAATAAATAATAAAGAGTTGACAGTTTATGTCAAAAATGGCAACTTAGCCCACGTGAATAGAAACCTGGGGAGAAGCATTTCAGATCATTCAAAGACACACCACCATAATATAAAGGCGGCTGGGAAATTCCTCTTCCAGTTTCCAAGATTCTGCATTTACACCCACCTACCATTAAAGAGACCTTACTGAAATCTGTATAGTTCTTGCTTCCTTGATCTTGCCCAGCTGCAGGGGGGCTTGATGTAGTCCTGCTGAGAAGACTTCATCAGGCATGACTTTTTAAAAGAATCATAGAGAAGTAGCTAGGAACCCCCAAATCCAGTGCTTAAGCCACGCAGCCCACACCCTTGAAAATCAACCTTCCTCATTTGTTTCAGCTCCTTTTGTGTTATTCTGCTTGGTCCTAGTCAAGATGTCATCCAGCTACAGATTTGTTTTGGTTTTTGCCTTACCAGTGTAGCAAATGTTGGGAGGTACCATTCCAGTTCAGCTCCAGCATCCCAACGTTTTAGAAAGACAGTATTTTGTTCAAAGCCATCAGATGAGAAAATAAAACAAGCGCAGTTAACCCTGATTACCACTGGGAGATCTTAACGTGTTTATAATGGCAGGCAAGTATGGCTGACCTTTGGTGTTGGCAGAAACGACTCATCCTGCCCTCACGCCAGTGGTCAGCACAGAGCGCTCTAACCCTGCGGCAGAGCATCCTTCGCTTCCTTGGGCTGATCAAAGCATAAGCCAGTCCAGATCTGCTGTCTGGTAATTTAGCTATGGCACTAACCTGTCATCCATCTGCCTCTTTAACTGCTCACTCCGCTTTACCCTGACCAACCTTTGCCCCTGTCCGCTTGCTGCTGAATCGCTGGCACTCCCAAAAGAGAGCCCCCGGTGAGAAACGTTTGCTCTGCATAGCGAGGTTTGCCAAGGGCTGCATTTCCTACGTAGGAAGGAGGCTAGAGGAAGATGATACAGCAAGCAAGCTAGGAAGTCTGTCTCCCCACCCCCATTTTCACTTCCTATTTCATTAGGTGGAGGTTTTGAGTTTTTTGTTTTTTTAACAAGAGGCCAAAATGTATATTTGACTTTAAATTCAAATGTGCAATATGGACCAGTGCCTCAGAGTTGGAACAAAGCAGCAAATCTGGGCAAGGAAACAAGGAATATTTCTCTTCAGCTGTGTCCAAAACCATCTTGATTTATTCAGCCTTCTGTACAGAGGAAAGGAGGGGGAAATACCATCTCCAAGGGCTTGGCAGCTTTAGCAATAAAACCTCTTTTGAACACCCAACACAATAAACAGGTTACAATGGGAAGAGAGAGAAGGTTTGCACACTCCAAGATGTCTGAAAGGCGCAAGGGGAAACTAGCATTGCCAGGCCAGATGTTTGCTTCAGGGTGGCTGGCTCTGCTCTGATCCCAACCCAGTTGGGATCATTTTGCCTTGAGATTCAGAGTTTCTGATCAGTGGAGGCTCAGAAGTCTGCAACGCCCAATCCACAGCAGAGCTCTATTCTCTTCCAAAACTGGTTGCAGCAGAGAAAGTAATTCAGTGGCAGTTCTAGCGATGAACAAACCCTACTTGGCATCTATCCCAAATGGGGAGCCACTCCCCTTTTATTCAAGCAGTCTAGGGATTATTAAATGGACTTGAAATCGGGCAATGATCTACAATTACAAGATTTTATGGGTCAATCAGCTGTTTCGTAAATAACCATGGCTTAGGATATCACAGAGAGAATGCCTACAAATCAGGCTCACATCAGCTGGCTCTGCGAGCTTCCAAAATGATTCTGGGTTATGATAATGCCAGAAGGCAGGCTTTTGCTGAAAAATGTGAGAAAATTCATGGAAGGACTTCCTTACAATTAAATTGGTAGTTTAGGAGAAGTCATGCATTTCCTTCAGCAGATCCTAAAGCATCCATCATGTGTCTTCATTTTAAACAATGAAGGTACCATTTCACGCAGGGACTCAGCAGCTGCAGGATAAAAGATGGGCGAAATTGTATATCATCCTGAGAGTTCCTGCTGTAGATGACTAATAAATTTGAGTTCAGAGGCAAAAAAGGTAAACCTTTGGGTAATCAGAAACTGTGGTCAACTATCTGGCTCAAGAAAAGCTGTTTTAAACCTTCCATCAGGCCCACTGTCAGAAGAACTAGGACCAAAGAAATGTACACATTCAAGGGGATCAGACTTGCTGACATAATACTATTGAACAATAAAGCAAATAGATTTAGAGGCAATGTGAAGTCCTTCTAAAGATATCCAGATATGAATAGAAGCATCAGCAAATCCTTTTCCAGTGCAGCATCATTTCTAAAGCTATGAAAGAAACAAGTTACGGTACAACAAAAGGTCTCTTGAACATATCTGATTCTCTACAACCATTAATAGAATAACAAGCCCTGTTTTATTGCATCTGCTTGAGATTAAATAATTTCACTGTGTCAGTTCCATGAACAAGATGACAAAACAGTTGTACATAAGGTCAGGACACATTTTGGGGTCAAACATGAGAGTCTGAGCAATATGTAGAATCTGTTGTTGTTGTTGTTTATTTGTTAAGTTGCTTCTGACTCTTTGTGACTTCATGGACCAGCCCACGCCAGAACTTCCTGTTGGCCGTCGCCATCCCCAGCTCCCCCACGGTTGAGTCCGTCACCTCCAGAATATCATCTATCCATCTTGCCCTTGGTCGGCCCCTCTTCCTTTTGCCTTCCACTTTCCCTAGCATCAGCTTCTTCTCCAGGGTATCCTTTATTTATTTCCTGGAGTATGGACTGGTTTGATCTTCTTGCAGTCCAAGGCACTCCCAGAATTTTCCTCCAACACCACAGTTCAAAAGCATCTATCTTCCTTCGCTCAGCCTTCCTTATGGTCCAGCTCTCGCAGCCATAGGTTACTACGGGGAATACCATTGCTTTAACTATGCGGACCTTTGTTGTCAGTGTGATGTCTCTGCTCTTAACTATTTTAGCAAGATTTGTCATTGCTCTCCTCCCAAGAAGTAGACGTCTTCTGATTTCCTGGCTGCAGTCAGCATCTGCAGTAATCTTTGCACCTAGAAATACAAAGTCTGTCACTGCCTCCACTTTTTCTCCCTCTATTTGCCAGTCATCAATCAAGCTGGTTGCCATAATCTTGGTTTTTTTGAGGTTTAACTGCAACCCAGCTTTTGCACTTTCTTCTTTCACCTTCGTCAGAAGGCTCCTCAGCTCCTCCTCGCTTTCAGCCATCAAAGTGGTATCATCTGCATATCTGAGATTGTTAATGTACCAATGAAAATTCAAGAAACAGTCTGTTGGTCCAGTACCAAGAACATAAGATAAAGACCAGAGTAGTTAGGTGCACAAAATACAGTGTAAGCTACTTTATAAATCCTGTTCAAAATCTGAGTCATTGAAAACAGTCCTTTTAAGCCAGAGCGCCTGGATCCACACCTAGGCACCAGTTGCAGGCAGTCACGGCTATTGAAGAGAATGCCTCCTCGTGCCTTATTTCCTAATGATTCTGTACTAATAAGGTGGCCTGTTTCTCCATCAAGTGCCTTGCCACTGAGGAGAACCTTCCATCCCCTTCCTCCCTGGTTCTGAGCAGTGTTTCAGCATTGTCAGAAGGATACAGGTGTGAATCAGCAATGCCTGATGATTCATGCATGTGGTCCTTAGCACATGAAGATCAGACTCAAAGCAGCAGCATCTGAGGACCTCCTAGCTCAACTTTAGGATTTTTGAAGCCAGCTGCTTCCCCAGGATATCCAGGTCTGAAAATGTAGATACACTTCTGATGAAGATTCCTCCACTCGAGACATAACAGAGGCTGAGTCATTGCAAAGAGAGTGTCCGTTTTAATTATAATTGTAAATCTTGAATGGAGAAGCATTTCCCTAACTTAATGTATTTTACATTGATTTAGGAGCATCTAAACTGGCAATCTCTTGGAAATCATGATGTTCCCAACATCTCATTCTACAACAGATACCTAATGTTGAGAGCCAGTGTGGTGAAGGTGCTGAATTAAGGCTGGGGAGACCTAAGTTTAAGCCCACCATCAGTCATGGAAGTTCACTGAGTGATCCTGGGCCAGTCATTGTCTCTCAGCCCAACCTATCTCGGAAGACAATTGCAGGGAGAATTAGAAGACCGCTACTGTATGTATTCTGCTTTTTGCTCATGGAAGAACAGCAGGATACAAGTTTAATTAATAAATAAAGAGAATAAATAAATTAAAGCTTAAATGCCAGCATTAAACCCTACCCGACAAACAGCCAGCAATGTTTTAATAGCCAACACAATTGGTATTGTTTGATCCAAACAGTTCCCTGGCGACTGGTGCCAGACCTTCGGCCTATTCAGAGGCACGATTCTAGTCTTCATTGTTGTTTTAGAAATAGTCTAAAACATGCCAGCATCATCTTCACAAAGCTCCTTTATTCAAGGGTGGATTTTAATGTGCCTTTACAATAATTGGAGTTGGGTTAATGGGCGAATATACCTGCAACTGATTTCAATTTTCCTATTTGCTTTCTTAATGTAATTTTTCTCTCCCTCTCACTTCAAACAGTCATTATTACTACTTTAATTGACTAGATTCAATACTATAAAATCTAATAAGCCATTGTAGAAAACATTGCTGAATTGAAATGATGCCATAATCAAGGTTGATTTGCAATTAGAAAGTGGTCTCTTTTGGATACTCCCTGGACTGGTCCCTTCTGATATTCATTTATCTTGACTGAGTCCTAACAAACAACATTTGCAAGAGCAAGGGGGTGGGGTAAATTAGAGGGTTGGGTGCCCCTCTGTAGCATGCAAACACAGCTACAACACTTTGCATAGGAACGGTTTTAAAACAAACAGGCAGGTGTGATGTGGAAAGAAACCACACAAAGGGAGGGGAAATTGAGAAATGAAGGAAGGCAGCTCTTGAATGTGGGAGGGGGAAGGCAGGAAAATCTGAGAGCAAAGAAGATCTGTGGAGACACAGGTGCCATCTGCTGGACCCAGAGGTTTCTGGCACACTTAAAAGATACTTGTTTATACCCTCTGACACAAATCATATTTTTCTTCCTGCTGTAGAAACAGCTACACATTTTACTAATACCAAATATATTCTGACATATGCAGACACCACTCTGTGAACCAAGGCATGCGTAGAAGCTTACCCTATGTTGTCAATATTCAATGGTACCCAAAGATTCCCCTGAATTTCCATAGGTGTGTGTGTGTGTGTGTGTGTGCATGTTTCAGTATCTATATATACCTATAGATCTCATGTGCTCATATAATTCTAAGAAAGAGAAAGAAATTGCATATCCATTGTTTGGAGAGAGGGGGGAGAGAGAGAGAGAGAGACGGCCACAACTGTGTGAACAACAGGTTCAAAGGCTCTTTCTACACATGCAATGAATACAGAAAGAGAAGAGAGGCAGAATTTACTCTTTACACTGACATCCATGCATCCATCTAAAGGCCTGTTAAAAGCCTACACGTCTAAAACATGCCAGCTATTATATATAGTTTTGTTCTGTGCAGTTGTTCCTACAAAAGGCAGTGTCCTTGTTGCGAGTACAAATTGTGCACAAATGTTGCTGCTCTTCAGATTTCCAGAAGAATATGCTGGGATCAGTAAAATGCGTGAAGAGATTTTTGATAGCAAATAAACACTGGGTGGGCTGGGTTCATCCTTATCAGCATACTCTTAAACAAGTTCACATCTCACAGTTCAGATGTATCAATAAATCAGCACAGTGAGAACTGTCCCCCTAACGGATTTTAGGACAATTAAGTCACATGCCAAGAGAAAAACAAAAACAAAAGATGGTTGTTGTGGGTTTTCCGGGCTGTGTGGCCATGTTCTGCCAGTTTTGGTTCCTAACGTTTCGCCAGTCGCTGTGGCTGGCATCTTCAGAGGACAGGAGCACAGCTGGAAGATTCTCTCTGTGCCCCAAAACAAAAGAGCATGCATTCCTGCTACAGATGTGTAATTTTCACACACAGTGTTGGTGAACATCAAGGAGGGGTGATGGTTTCCATTAAAGAGTGGGCCCCAGAACTGCTGTTATGGAAGGAAAGGCTCTTTCCTCTCCTCTCCACTTCAGTTCATCCCATCCTGAGAGAAAGGGACTGAGGTTGCAATCATAAGGACAATGTGTAGCAAACTTCTGAAGTTAGAGGTATCCAGCCCTGTTCAAGGCTTCTGTATCTGAACATGTGGAAAGCACAAAGCAGGGAGCAATCGTGGCCAAGTACCCATCTCCATCTCTCCTCTCTCCAAAATCTACTTGTTCAGGTAGGAGATTCAAAGGGGACTTGCACTCGCCTTTGTTTAAACACAAGCACAGCTAAGCATGACCCAGGAGTCTTGCCTTATCAAGGGATAGCAAGGCTCATGTTCAAGCAAATACTAGGAGAGCTCCCCTTCAGACCTTCTACCTAAACACATGGAGGCTGGAAAGTAAAGGGAACGGGACTGTGCCTGGCTCTCCCCATTCTGAGTTCTCCACATGTTTAGGCAAATGTTCAAATGGGGCTTTTTATGCCCACCCACGTTGCTTTCAAGCAACCACTCAGGTTGGATTATTGACCATTGACATTAGCCTCTTTCATGACTATAGGAACTGGGCATGTTTAGCCTTGCAAAGAGAAGACTGGGGAGAAGGTTTTAAATACTTGAAGGCATGTCACACAGAAGAAGTTCATTCCAGAGTGCAGGACTTGAAATAATAGTCTGAAGTTATAGGGAGGTAGATTCTGGTTGAATGTTAGAAAAACCTTCCTAACAGTGGAACAGTTGAAGGGCCCAACCTCTCCCCTTGTGCAACTGCCAACTGGGCTTGCCCACTCAGGAAGGAATGGAACAACCAATTCCCAGTCCTTGAAAGAGGTCCAGAAGTGCTGTGGTTGGCAGCACTGAAAGCTGCTGACAGAACTAGCAGAACAAGAATGGTCATGTTCTCATTACCCATGTTTCACCACAACTCGTCCATGAAACCATCCAGTGCAGATTTTGTCCCATACCCAGGCCTGAATCCAGTCTACCATGGGTCCAGATGGTCTGATTTCCCCAGAGCTCTTTGTAGTTATTCCTCCACTACTTTCTTAACAACCTTCCCCAAGAAGAAGAGGTTGGAGATAGGACAGTAGTTATCCATTGGCATTGGATCCAAGGCTGACCTCTTGAGGACTGGGCAGATCGACAGGTTTTTTAGAGTGGCTAGAGTAGAGCCTCCCCTTCCTTCCAAGAGGCATTGACTACTACCTGGATCCAACTCCCAATCTCCTCCTTGGCCAAGCAGGTGGAGCAGAGGTAATTCCACATCTGGCAGAGCTAACATCATAAAGAACCCTGTCCACCCATTTGAGATCATCTCTGTCACCTCATTGGATTCTGCCCACCTGTCTTCTGACTCAGAGTGAATACAAAATATTTCACCAACAAATGTCTGGCCAAGTGTTACGTGTGTGTGTGTGTGTTTTAACTGGCTTAAAGGAAGCCAGTACAAATAAAACATGGATTCAACATTATAAAGAAAATGGCAATTTGGTTTCCTTGGGCTTAGCCAGAAGATGGTAATTATTTAACAATAAGAGGAAGGTGAGCCAAAAGTCTAGGTTATGAGACTATGAGAATGAACTGGAGCCTCAGGACCAACTTAGTGGTTGAAATATGTAAAGCTCAAGCCTAGTACCTAAGAGGAGAGCCAGAGTTAATAGCGGGTTGGCATCTAGGCAGCTTACTAAAGCTCATAATTATGTGGTCTGGAATCCAAATTTATCCAGCTCATAAAGTTAGTTTGTATTGTAAATGGATCATCATTTCCCCCCAGATATTATTCTCTGGTCCAAAACACAAAACAAAGATCTATAGATTAAAAACTTGCTGGGTCTGTGTAAGCTAAATCATTGACTGCTTATCATAGTTCATTGAGTAAACTACAATGGATTTGTTCATTCAACATGCTGAACAAGGACCAAACAAGCCACATTTATCACATGTATCATGGCGTTAAGAAGTCAAGAGAAATTCCATTCATCTCATAAGGCAAGGGTCGGAGATGTTTCCAGCCCTGCCTGCTGGAAATAAGAAACGCTTGGAATCTCATTCATGTGCCAGCTGGAAACCATTAAGCCCTTCCGAAAAACCTGAAAGATGAGAAAACAGTGACTGAGGTCCGTTAGGATCCACTGAGAAAGTGATGTACATCATGCTGGCTGAGGACTGGGGTGTTATAGTCCAAACTCAACTGGAGGGTTCCTGACCGAGGGAAGCCAGTGTGCATCAAGATGCTAGCTTTGAGACGTTCACTCAGTCAGTTCATAATTTGCTAACTCCATTCTCCTTGGGGCCTCTAAAACAATAAGCAAGCCCACCTAGCCAATAAACACTTGCGCACACTACTCAGCGGTTCTGCAGGACATCTGCCACCAATATCACTTAACAAGCCAGCAGTAATCACGAATCCCTTTAGGCTTCAAATTCATTTCTAAAGCACGTCTGTTCTTTGCTAGTTTAGACGATGGATTCAGCTATCATCCCTGGCAAAGCTGAAAGCATGAAACAGTCTCGGACACTATGTGTGTTTTTCCTCCTGTCAACTTGGGATTTCGAGCTTCTTCTTTCTACAGAGGCAAGTGCTAACTCTGGCCTGGATGAATATATTTCTGTTCATCTCCCCGGGATTGAGAACTCATCCCCATAGGCAGGACAGCTAGTTTTGCATGCCAGTTTTCTTGAGGAACCTTTCTCTCCAGTCTTGGCAGTTATTCAGGGTGCCATCTGTCTCTCTCCCTCTTTCCCTCTCAGCTTAGAAATGGGTTCACACACCAGGCAGGTTGTTTCTGCAGAACCTTCTGCTGGTCCAAGCGCTCTTTTAAAAAGGGAAAGTTGGTGAAGAAACATTGCCAGCCACTCAACCCTCCCACTCCACTTCCATGTGATTTGTGACTTGGGGGAGAACAGAGAAGGAGACCAAGGGAATGATGTAGCCTCCATCACCAGATGAAAGGGAGTTCATTCAGTTCCTGGCAGCAATGGCCATCCCCAACCGTATGTTCTGTTTTGAAAATTTGTTACTCCTGAAAAGGTATCAGATACTGTAAAAGTAGGTACTGTGATACTGTAGAAGAAGAAAAGAATGTATTTCTTATGCTAATCCATTGCTCATGCATCATTTAAACCCTGTGCAGGATGTTTAGCAATCCTCATTTTGCAACTACACCACAAATGAAAATATGATGCTCTAGGAAATAGTAATGGAAGAATTGAAATGGCAGCCAAAGACCCATCTGTTCTGATATGTTATTAACAGGAATCAAAAGTAATACTCAAATAGCAGAAGCTCTGTTTCTCCTTAAGGTGAACAAGTTTGCTAGCAAAGAAAAAAGCCACATTCCCCTGATGAGAGCTCAGCAAACGCAGAGACACTGAAAATACCCATGTGGCTATTCATGTTGAATCATCAAAGACAACCAAAGAAGTATGACCTGGCTTTTTATGGGTGTCCAGACTTGGTAGATGTAGAGTGAACCCTAATTCACTCTAAAGCAGCAGCCCCCAACCTTTTTGGCACCAGGGACCGGTTTCGCCACGCAGGCCATGGGCGGAGCTCGATGGGCAGGCCACGCGGGCCATGGGCGGGGCATGGGCGGAGCTCGATGGGCGGGCTGTGCGGGGCCCGGTTCCTAACAGGCCACGGACCGGTACCGGTCCATGGCCCGGGGGTTGGGGACCCCTGCTCTAAAGTTTCTCCTTTATGGAGAAAACTGTTAATAGAGAACTAAAAGATAGAAATGGAGCTCTACGGTTTCTGGATAAATGCTCATGAGCAAACATACAGTAGGTGGACCATGAAGAGCAGGAAGGAAAAAAACGTCCATGCAGTTAGCAACCAATCTATAGCTCAAAAGATGCAACCCCAAAAAGCAATCCCTAATAAACAAATTCATCTATTAAGTGCTATATTGCATCTATGAAAAAATGGTTTCTTTCATTTTCCCCTCTTTTTTAAGAGCCCAATCTTTACATTTCCATGTCTTTTCCCAGAAACCTCTTTGTTTTATACAGCCACAGTGTAAAAGCTCTTTTACTACCAAAGTACAACCTCCAAAATATTTGGAAGAAATAGCTCTTTTGTGTTGGAGCAAACTTCTTTATTTTATTTTAACGGGTATTTAAACGTGACATATATTTAAGCACAATATATTTAAAAGTGCACATTTCGAGGTGACAAAAGCTACCCAACAGGGCTACTATAGGAGGTTAAGAACTTTGCAGAGAATCTGTATACTTTCTTTGCATCTGTTTCACTGGAGAAGATACAGGATGTGAGGAGAACAGTGGTAGCAAGAGATGAAGTTCTAAATCATCTTGATTACTGAAAACAAACCAATCATTAGATAACTGAAAATGAACTAATCACTAAATCCTATTCTCCATTGGGGAGTTCTTAAAGAACTCAAATGTGAAATTGCTTACCTTCTGACAAAGTATGCAACCAGCTCACACAACAGTCCTCAGTACCAGGTAGGAAAAATGGAAATGCAATGCTGATTTTAAATACATGCACCAGAGGAATCCAGGAAATTAAAGGCTGATTAGCTTAATACCTGTCCTGGGTAAATTGGTGGAAAGTGTTATTAAATATAAAATTATTGATAAATAGAAAGCTTCTGTCAAAGTGTGACTAATACTACTATGTAGGTATCATATATTGATGTGAATGTGTGTATTTAATGCCCCAGGTTTGTATGAAGGAAGGAATGGACACGTATAAAAGATGGATACGTGGGACCCCCTCGAAGCAGACCATAAAGGCAGAAGGGTTTGTCCTGGAAGAGCTCACTGAATGCAGTATCATCAGAATGGAGACCCCTAAGAGCCAGTTTGGTCTAGTGGTTAAGGTGCTGGGCTAGAAACCAGGAGTCTGTGAGTTCTAGTCCCGCCTTAGGCATGAAAGCCAGCTGGGTGACCTTGGGCCAGTCACTCTCCCTCAGCCCAGCTCACCTCACAGAGTTGCTGTTGTGGGGAAAATAGGAGGAGGAAGGAGTGTTAGGTATGTTCACCGCCTTGAGTTATTTATAAAAATAATAAAGGCAGGATAAAAATTAAATAAATAAATAAGATTCAACAAAGGATAATTCTCAAAACAAAAGATGCTTCTCCAAACACAAAAGTGGTTCTCAGAATAAGAGATGGTTCTCATGTGAAAAAGTACTAGGTGCTATGTGAAGAGGATCAGGCTTTGATTGAACAAGCTTTGCCAGAAGTTATAAAAGTAGATAGGAAATGTAGAACCTTGGAGCCAGCACATAGAACAAGGTATCTTGCATGGTGAATCTCCCACCTTATTTCTTCTGGAACTCAAAGCTACCTGCCCAGCTTGACTTTGAATTGATAGCCAGGAACGGGTGTAAATCGGTGTGCCTGTGAATGAAACCTGGAGTTCAGAAAGTGAATAAAGTTGTAAACCTGCATTGATTTCTACATATCCTAAGTCTCTTGATAAATGAAAAACAAGTAGCACTGCAGGTGTTATAAAAACCCACTTCGTTAGTCTTGCTGTGACATCATTGGCACAGCCTCCAGGATCCAAGACTAGGCAGTGGAACAAATTAAGGAGATAAGAATATCTAAATATAAAGAAGCAACATGGACAGTACATTTTAACTTGTACAGAAATTATCTGGAGTTATTTAGGGTGATTAAAACAAAAAAGGTCACGTGATTTTCTGCTTAGTGACCGTGGGGCTTAGCGATAGAGTTGCTGGTCCCAATTGTGGTTGCTAAGCGAGGACTACCTGTAATAAATGAAATGAGATGCATACTGAGTCAAAGAATCTTGATTGATTATGTGCCATCAAGCCACTGTCGTCTCTTAACGACCACATAGATAGATTTTCTCCATGATGATCTGCCCTTAACCTGGTCTTTCAGGTCTTTTAACAATGCACTCATCGCCACTGTAACTGAGTCCATCCACCTTGCTGCTAGTTGTCCTCTTCTTCTCTTTCCTTCCACCTTTCCCAGCATTAGAGCTTTTTCCAGAGAGCTGGGTCTTCACATAATGTGCTGGAAGTAGGATAATTTGAGCCTGGCCATTTGTGCCTCAAGTGAGAACTCTGGGTTGATGTGTTCGATGATCCATTTGTTTGTTTTTGGCTGTCCACAGTATTCTCAGGAGTCTTCTCCAACACCAAAGTTCAAAAACATCAATACTCTTCCTATCTTGCTTCTCCATATATATTTACTGATGGGGTTGAGCTGGTGGTGAATGACCAGAAAACAGGTGATAGAGGCCTCAGGAAATAATGGTCTGAAAATGTCTACTTAACACAGAGCTTTCCAAACTTTTCATGTTGGTGACACACTTTTTAGACATGCATCATTTCGCGACACACTTACAGCAAGGCACAAGGCAGGCACTAGGACCTGTGCAGAATCACAGCAGGTTTGGAGGCAGCAAGGCACAAGGCAGGCACTAGGACCTGTGTGGAATCCTGGCAGGGCTTGGAGGCAGCAGCAGCCGCGACACACCCAGACACGCTAACGTGTCCCGACACACAGTTTGGAAAGCTCTGACTTAACACATGGTTGCTGAGAAAAAAGGCACCCAGACATCATTAGGAAAAAAACTGACTAATATCTTTCTGCAGATCTGCAGAATATTGGGTCTTCTAGTCACCACATCTATAAAAGGATATTGTAAAGTTAGAATTGGAGCAAAAAATAAGAGCCAAAATGATCAAGGGCTGGAGTAATCCCCACTGAGGAGAGGTTACAATGCTTGAAGTTCTTAAGTTTCAAAGAAAGATTGGGTATTACAATGATCCCCCATAACCAAAATGATCCTAAGACCTAAGATGTAGACATTTATGTATATCTGGTTTATATTTAACCATTAGCATTTAAGACCCTGAAACTGAGCTGTCCTGACTTTGAACTGTAATCTAAGCCTATACATTTTATCTAGAACAAAAAATTTCCAGTAGCTAGGATTACACTGTGATCCTTGTCAGTATTAGCTTTTTATCCCATTTCTAAACTTGGTTCAAGCCAAGAGTATATTTCTCTTCTTCCCTGGGAAAATAACACCAGGTAAGCTTCCCTTACTTTTGGTGTCTCCCCTGAACTTATTAACTTAGCCTATAGGCCTTTATCTAGTTGAGGCTTGCTGCAGTTTCAGACTTCTCTGCTAAAGCATGAGAACTGTACAATTTTATAGTATGGTCTTATTTTAAATTTAGCTCCTGAATGGTAAGTTTCCAGACCCCCATGAGCTTTATTTCCTCTGTGCCTTTTCTTCATCTTTAACTTTAGGGTTATTTTCAAAATGGACTCGGCAAACTGTGGTCTGTGATTTGCCCTGGGCTTTGGAGAATCTCTCAGAACAGTGAAACCGTTTCCCACCAATTTCAGTGGCAAGCCCTTTGCTGTCTATTTTGGCAATAAACCCTTTGGAAACATCTCTCTATTCCGTAATGTTTAGGGATTGTTATCTGAAAGTGTGAGAGTTAGAACTAGGTTTAGAGAAAAAGAAACTGACAAACAAAACAAAAACACCCCAGAGGGTATTAACTGAAAAAAAATACTAAGGAACTTTATATTAAGTTAAACTTTAGAAACTGGTGGGGGGATTAATTTATTTTTCTTTCTTAGTTCCACTTCCCCCCCTTTTTCACAATGGAAAAACGGGCTGCAATTCTAAAGCAACGAAGAGCGCATCTTTGGTGTTGAGACAAAAAATAAATCAGACTATGCTGCCATGTCTGAAAAGACACCATTCGTCTACACGTGCTGGGAGCATATTATTGATCACGGGTAGAAGCAGAATATTTGTATTGATCAACATGCCTGTCTGTTTTACTCAGTGCCTGTTTTATCCCACTCAGGTTGCTCTGGGGATGTCCCCTGCTTGGCTGCAGCTGCTGGGATGCCAGAGAAGACCAAGGGCAGCTCTGAAGCCACAAAGCTTTGCCTCTCCACCATTATGGGTGGTTAATGGAAGATACAGCAGGTGAGGCTCCAATGCACACACAGCACTGAGAGCCTCTCCAAATTTATTTATTTATTTATACTTATATTTATACCCCGCCCATTTCCTCCCTAACGGAGGACTCTGAGCGGCTTACATACATTGTTATACATTTTCCATTATACAATTTTTACTTAATCCGCGTGCAAGGGGAGGGGGTAAGGGAACCGACTCTTCCTGGCTTTTCTGGACTACATGTCCCAAGATGCCTTGCGTCGGAGCTGGCTGCTGACGTCCTGCAGGTGCTGTTGCTTTCTGGGATCTGCCGCCATTCGAAAGATCTTCCATCCGATGGAAACCTGACCCCCGACAGGACAGGACGCCAGCATATTTTCCCACTTAAGGTGGTACCCAATTTATCTACTTGCAAGCTTTCGAACTGTTGGGTTGACAGGAGCTGGGACTAGCAACGAGAGCTCACCTCGTTGCGCGTGGATTCGAACTGCCGACCTTCTGACCGGCAGCCCTACAGCTTCAGCGGTTTAACCCGCTGAGCCACCGCGTCCCAATAAATTGAACAGGTAGTCCTCGACTTACGACCACAATTGGGACTGGAACTTCCATTGCTAAGTGAGGTGGTTGTTAACTGAGTCACACCCGATTTCACAACTGTTTTTGCCATGGTCGTTAAGCGAATCACCAGTCGTTAAGTGAATCACCAGGGCCTTTAAGTGAATCCGGCTTCCCCCATTGACTTTGTTTGTTGGAAGCTGGCTGGGAAGGTTGTAAATGGTGATCACGTGACCCCAGAATGCTGCAACCATCATAAGTGCGAGCCAGTTGCGAAGCGCCTGAATTTTGATCATGTGACCGCAGGGACGCTGCGATGGTGGTAAGTGCAAGGACCGGTCACAAGTCACTTTTTTCAGCGCCATGGTAACTTCAAACGATCGCTAAATGAATGATTGTAAGTCGAGGACTACCTGTAATGTTGATGGCGAGAGGGAGGAAAGACTAAATAATACATAAACAACTTCTCAACTCACACCCCAAGACCACATGCGGCCTTTAGTCTGAAAATAACCGTGCAACTTGGCAGGAGACAGCATGGTGGTTTTATCACATGGACCACCTCTAGCTGTTATGCTCCCATAACCAGAGAGGCAGGAGGTGACACTTACAGTAAGGAAGGTCAGGCCAGAGAAATATTACTTACAGCTGCCCTATCCATGTCCTTGGGAATGTGAAATTCAGAGCAGAGTTTGGGGGTCTTGCTTCATCTTTAACTTCGCGGTTCTTCAAAATGGACTTGGCAAACTGCAGCCTGTGATTCACCCGGGGCACTGGAGGAGCTCTCGGAACAGTGATGTGGTTTCCTTTAAGATGTGGCCTAGCTTCAGAGACTCCAGCAGGTGGCAGCTCCTACCCAACTTTGTCTAATCCCCAAAAGGCTAAACAGATTGGACCTGGCCAATGCTTGGATGGGAGACCACTAGGAAATGGCTAGACTGGGAAATTTTTTAAAAAAAAATCACATCCAGGAAAAAGGCAGAGGCAAGCCAATTTCAAATTGTTGCTAAGAAAATGAAAAGGACTTCTCCGTGTAGTGTTGAGTTCAATTCAAAGGAGTCTTCCCCTTTATTAGAGCCTGACATAATGAAAAACTCAGGACCCTTACTTACAGGGCAACCTATTCCATTACATCCTGAGTGACCTAAGCAGCAGAGACACTCCGTACAGGTGTGGCGCCTGAGAAGAGGGTGGCCAAGGAAAGTTTCTGTCTCTTCGCTGAATGGCTGGCTCTGGGGAACTTGATTAAATGCTGGGAGGAGGAAGAGGAGGAGGAGGAGGAGGAGGAGGAGGAGGACGGGGAGGAGGAGGAGGAGGAGGAGGAGGTGGAGGAGGAAGTAGTAGGGGACACATGCTCCAGAGGAACAGTTCAGTCACAGAGTTCTTGTATCCTGCAGTCCAGAACATCTTCCTGCCCGAAAAGAAGGGAGACGATCCGCATGGACTTCCAAGTCCTGTTTATTTAAGACGTGTGTATGGGAGAGGCAGAGTTATCTCTAGAAGTAGTAAAGGGAGGGGGATAAAGAGGAGGCACTTGGACCAGAGAGAGCGGAGGCAGATCTCTCCCAAAGCTTGTCACGGAAGCCACAATATGTTATTCAGAGAAAACCAGACAGAAGCACAACGCCTTGTTGCCATGACACATTTACTATGGAAAGAAAGGAGACACGGAATGCTAATTCAAAGAGAGAGGTGACAATTTTTTTCTGTTTCAGCCCACTCCGTCACCCCCTTTTCGATCACACACACACACACAGATTGATTTTAATTTTACCCTCCTTACATACTGTATTTCAAGTATTATGAATGGGACGGGTGGACTGGGAGCCTCTATAAAACATGCTTCACCAATTGCTGGGAGTACCAAGTGTCCCATCTTATCAAGGCTGGGATGGGTATTCAATTTTCTCTTCAAACGCTGCTGCGCCTCCTGAAATGGTAATAGAATTTCAAATCTGGGGAAGACAGAAGAAAAGGAGGCGGGGGAAACCCTGAATATGGGAGGATTAACAATGAGAGTAGGAGGGAGGGAGAGAAACAAAAGAAAAATTATTTTCATATATATATATATATATATATATATATATATATATATATATATATAGTGGGTTGGAGTCTTTGCAAAAATTAATTAAATACAAATATAAAGAGAAAATTAACAGTCTCTGGCTTGGGGAGGGGGGAAGGTTACATTCAGAGTTTAATTAACCTTTTTTCCCCAAGAACAATAAAAGGCAAAAGAAAGCAAAGATTTCTAATTGTTTTGGTTTCCAGGAGACAATTAAGAAAGCAGACCCTGCACCATGTTTGTGTGAGTTTCTTGTGTGTATACGTCTGTATATGTCTGTGGTCTCTGGTGCTGCTTTGTGCAAGCGCATCTATTCCTCTGAACTGCATGGTATAAATAGACTACTTGTTGTTCCTAACTGTGGGCTAGTTCAGGAGAACAAAGTGAGAAAATGTGCCTCTCGGAATAAGGAGGGACAGCGAGCAGCACCAGTCAGAGGGGCCCAGCCTTTCTCCCCCTGACTGAAGAGGGCAAATGGGAGGGAAAGGAAATGTGCAGAGAATATCATTTCTCCATGTATGCAGACACTAGTCTGTAGAAACTATAAAGAATTCCTTTCCAGGTCTTAGGAAATGTGTTTACCCTGTAGAAAATATCTTGCCATGCTGTATCAACACCAGCTGTTTTATGTACTCGCTCCTTCCTTTGTGATGAAAGGAAGCAGAGGAGCCAGAAACCAGCTAAACGGTGGGGAAGATCCATCAATTTATTTTTCAGTGGGAGGAAAGGAAATGGAAAAGCTATAAATAAACCAGCCTCTCTCAACCCGGTGCGTGGGCCATGCGGTCTGGGAATTGTGGGAGGTGATGTCAGGCTGGGGGAAAGTGGTGAAGCCACCCTCCAGCTGAGGTCACTCTCAGGGACTACACCGGCACCTCTTTCTTGCTAATGCTGCAGGACTGATCTGCCCTCGCTTCTGGTGGTCTTCTTAGGGGATCTTTTCTCAGCTGCCCCATCTAGCCTACAGCCCCGGGATTCCCAGGCAGCCCCCCTATCCATGCACTCACCACGGCCAACCCTGGTTACTTTCTGAGATCAGCCATGGCTGGCTAGGTGCTCCCAGTGGCTGAGGCAAAACTGGGTAAAATCATCTAATACAAGGGAGAAAGAGAGAGGCCTTTGATGGCTCTACGGTATGTATCCTCACTGTGAGTCACAGTAAAGAGCAGATTGCAAGAGTACAATTTTGGTTACTTTGGTATTTTGGTGACCAAGATAAAACAAAGCAGCAAAGCAACAAAAAATAAGCTAAGTCAATCCCATCATCAAATAGAATTTACACTATCTGTGTCACTCAGCAGGTGTTCAGCATGGCATAAGATTGAAACAATTCATAAAATCATGGAGTTTGAAGGGCCATGTGGACCATCAAATACTGTCCCCAATTTGCATGCATATGACCATTATGAAAACAAAGGCAAATAATAAGCTTTGGAACAAACTAGAGTGTTTGTGTATACAGGTAGCCCTCACTTAATGACCATTCATTGTGATCAAAGTTCTGGCTGCGCTGAACAAATGGTAGTAATGACCGGTCCTCGAAGTTCTGGCCATTGTAGTGCCCCGGTAGATACATGATCAAAATTCAGGCGCTTGGCAGCCCTTCTGCATTTACGACCATAGGGGTGCTTCAACTCCCCCCACCCACCTATCTCCCCCCATCTCTACCCTTTTCACTGCCCTGCACTCCACCACATATCTGCTGCCCCCCGCTGCCACCACCCCCAGCTTTCCTTCGCCATCTTCTTCCTCCTGCTGGGATGGCAGCTTCCAACATGAGCTGCAGAGCGCGCACCGCGTCCCTGGATAACCAGTCTGCGGGCTTCAGTGTGTTGGAAGCTGCTGGCCTTTGTGAGGTTTTGCAGGAGGAAGACTGGGCCAAGAGCAATCAGAGGGCCTGCCTGCGGGTAGGCTGTGCCAGCGCTGGGTTCACCTCCACCCCTCGCTGAAGCCCACAGGCCAGGTTTCCAGGACCACTTCCAATGCGAGCTGCAGAGTGCAGACTGTGACTCTGGGAAGCTCTGGTCTCTCTGCTTCCTCCAGTTCTGCCGCCACCCCAAACCACACCTCCCGCATAGCCTGCACCTTCGCCTGGGGAGCTGCCACCGCCTCTCTTGCCTCGCCTGGTGGCAGAGCGCACTGTGCCTTGCCATCCTGTCCCGCTGACTCCTCCCCGGCCAGGCCCGGAAAGCTCCCTTCAGCAGACGAGTCTCCGTCGCCCTGCCGCGCTTGCTGTGTACATCCCAGGGCTGCACCCTCTCCCGGCGCCCGGATACTGGGCCAGCAGCAGGAGGAAGAGGATGGCAAAGGTCAGCCGGGGGTGGCGGGGGGTGGCAGGGGTAGGTGGCAGAGGTCAGGATGGCCACAGGGGCAGAGATGGGGGGAGGTAGGCGGGTGGGGGGAGTTGAAGTGGAGGTGAGTGTGTCAGGGCAGAAGTGTGAGGTCCCGGCCTAATGACCGCGACTGGGACTACTGGAACTGCCATCGCTAAGTGGTGCGGTCACGTGATGTTTTGCCCAACAACCATTTCACTTAGTGATGGAAATTCCCGTCCCAATTAGGGTTGTTAAGTGAGGACTACCTGTAAACAGCACTATACATTTCAAGAGGCTCTCCATTGAAATAGACATTTTTTGGCAGCATTCTTCAGAAGAATCTCAAGTGATTTGGTAGAATGTTACACCAGAGTAATACCTTACAGTTATGAAGAAGCTTTGTAGATTCCTGTTTTCACCACACAGACCAATTGCATTTAGCTACCTGACCCAAAAGAGGTGCATGAATTCCATGTGTAAACAGTTTGAGTAAGCAGCCTGAATTTGATGAATTAGCAAACTTCACTTCCTATGGTCCCAGTTTTGTTTTAAGAGCAGAGTTAGAGAGTTGTATATAAACATATCAAAAATCAAGTGAAGTTGTATTAATGTCTGTGGGGATTGTCGATTAGAGTCAAGAGTCAGCATACAGCAGAGGGCAACAGCAACATTTGACAGCTATAAATCCCAACACAACATTTTGCCAATCAGCTGAGTCAATAGTGCAAAGACCCCACTTTACACCCTTTATACTCTGTAGTAGTTAGAATGCACTCTGGTGGTTTCTTTATGGGTTTTCGAAGTTCCATGCAAGCCTTGTGCCAAGGCAACTTATTAAGTCCTAAGCGGCTATTCTTCTTTCAGACATTTGAAGGGTAATACAGTGAAGGGACCTGGAGGATGTCTGGCCAACTAAGACACTGAAGATGAATACTCCACCTTGCAACATTTTGCTTCTGTTTCTGTAGCCACTGAGGATTTTGAGACTAGGTAGATGTGCAACTGTTTGTTTGTTTGTTTATTTATTTATTTATTTATTTATTTATTATTTCAATTTATTTCCCGCCCATCTCCCTTGCAAGGGACTCTTGTTAAAAAATAAGCACATTAGGAATGTCTCAGTGAAAAGATAAGCCTATAGTATAGGTGGGGATTTTTGAGGTTAAGTGATATCTTCAAACGGGGCAGGTCTCTACATGTCTGGCTCCCTCATTTGAGTCTACTCTAACTTCTGTTGCTTTCTTAACTGAAACGGAAGCTGCCATGCGAAGCATATTGAGTTGGATGAAAGCCTCACCCAGTGGGCCTTACTTTTGAGGAAGCATTAGGAGAAAATATTTTTCTTTCAGATGGAGGGTCCGTTGCTGTGCAGGCAACCAGCTCTTTCAGGGAGAGGGTGCTTCTCCCTTCTCCTCCCCCTGTTCTTGACAGAAGAAGCAAAAATGCCACTAACAATCAGCAGCTGTGTGGGAATGTTTTGACAATAGATTCTCCTTTTCCATTTCAGGCTTTTAGAAAGGCTGGAAGTTTTGTTTGAAACAAGTCTGTGTTGTTGTCTCTCCCTGTCTGATTTTCAGAATAGTTCTGTACTATTTAATTCTGTTATTTTATCTGACTTTCTATCCTACCCCATGCCAAGAGTTTACGTCACATCAAAGAACACGTTTGTAAAATCAACAATTGACAGCATGCACATATATTTATGAATATCAGGGGGAGAAGGCTGATGTTCAGGGGTGTCCTTAGGAGGAGTAAAAAAAACAAGATGGCAGCCACAACTACATGATTGAAACCCAGAACTTTTATTACATGTGTAAAAACAGGGTGGGGCTTCAATCACACAGTTGCATATGCCATCTTAAATTTTTGAACCCACCCCCATCCCCATGGACACCCCTGCTGATGTTGTTGGGGACATAACCTTAGCTTTATCCTAGTTGGAACCCTGTAGGGAAAATATTGATCTGGGCCACTATGGACATTGATAAAGAAAACATCTGTACCTCTCTAGCAGGGTCTATGAAGCATTTTTCATCTTATGAATTTCCAATACAGTTGTTTGTTGTTGTTGCTTATATGTGTGTCCCACATGGATGCAGGATCTGCTTGTTTTTGTACTGTGCTTGCCTCGCTTTTACAGTGAACCTACCAGTGCATGCTGTAAGGAAGGCTTCTGTTTTTCAGCCAGCTTGTTGTAGAGCTTGACACTGAATAGGACTGAGACAGAGTGACTGGCCCAAGGTCACCCAGTTGGCTTCTATGCCTAAGGGAGGACTAAAACCTGGGTCTCTCCACTCCTAGTCCAGCATCTTAGCCACTAAACCACACTGGCTCTCTGAATTTCCAATATAGTATGCATATATATATATAGCATTTCCTCCTCCAGTGGACCACGTTTTGTCAGAACTCTCCGTTATGACCTGACTTCATTGAGTTACGCAAGCCCCTTCGCCACGACAAGGCAGTGATCCATGAAGGGGAATATAGTATGCACCTACTGTATATATGGAGTCAGTTCTAAGTTGTTGTGGGCCATTGGCAAGGAAAGATTCACTAAGCTTCCCTGGGCACAAATCATGTCCTGGTTCCTGGCCTCACTTGCTGACTTTCATAACCCTTATTTCATTCTTTGTGCTGATCTTTTGGAAAGTCCTAAAAATGAATGATTCTAGAACTGTTAGCGGGTCCTTCTAACCAGCTTAGCAACTCACTGAACTAGCTTGCAATGGTGCTCCTTAAATACAGGGTTGGATATGCAATTTAGCATGAGGGATGCATGATGGAACAAATGTGTATAACATTGAGTAGAATGGTAGATACTGGGGAAGAGGCCAGAAATTGTAAAACAAGAGATTTCCCTCATTTGTTGCTCATTTATGGTTATAGATGGTAACCTATAGGTGAATTATCACAGGTAATAATCACAAATGTATGTTATATTGTATAACGGTGCATATAAGTATCACTGCAGTTCACAAAGAGTTGCATGCTGTTTTGATACTGTTTTCTGCCTGGTAGCACCTCCTTGTAGGAAGAGTACATTATGCTCTCTTAAAAGGTACGCTATGTGAAGACTCTCTTCCATGCTTGGTTTGAGCACTTTAACCACTTTGGGGCGGGTTGTTCTATTGAGGTGGTGATGGGTCGGGGATGTTATGGCGGGAGCCGGAGGGCAGACCATCGTTGGGGAAGACGCCCCCGGTGTTTGTTACCGGTGGCGTGTTCCGGCCCTCCAGGCTCAAACCTAGGCCCTGGTCAACAGATCCTCGAGGGCCCTGGATTCCGGCTGTTGTTGCTTAACGCCAGGTCAGTTAATAACAAGGGCCCCCTCATATGTGATTTGATCATGGAGGAGGGGGCCGACCTGGCGTGTATTACTGAAACCTGGCTGGGCGTAGGAGGAGGGGTTGCCCTCTCGGAGATCTGCCCGGCCGGGTTTCAAGTATGGCACCAGCCGAGACATCGGGGTAGGGGAGGAGGGGTGGCAGTTGTTATTAGAGAATCGATGGTAGCCTTCAGGGGCGCTGCTCCACAAGTGGCCGGATGTGAGACCCTGTTTTTCAAGTTGGGTTCCCAAGAGCAGTTGGGAGTGTTGCTACTGTACCAGCCTCCCTGCTGCATAGCAACCTCCCTGCCTGAGCTGCTGGAGGCCGTCTCGGGGTTGGCGGTGGAGTTCCCCAGGCTTATGGTTCTGGGGGACTTCAATCTGCCGTCTCTGGGACAGGCCTCGGAAGCGACTCGGGAGTTCATGGCTACCATGGCAGCCATGGGCCTGACTCAGATTATTCGGAATCCGACTCAAGACAGTGGCATCACTCTGAACTTGGTGTTCTTGTCGGAGCAGTGGCAAGGTGATCTGGGGGGAGAGTTACATCTTTCCCCATTGTCATGGTCAGATCATGCCCTGGTGGCCCTGAGATTCTCATATGCTGCCCCACTCCGCAGGGAGGCTGGACCTATTCGATTGGTCCGCCCCCGGCGACTAATGGACCCGATAGGGTTTCAGAGGGAGCTGGGGGTTATACCTGAGTATCTTTTGCACGGTCCAGCGGAGGTCCTGGCCGCAGCCTGGAATAAGGAAGCGGCCGGGGCCTTGGACAGGATCGCGCCTGTGCGGCCTCTCTTGCCCCATCCGACCCGATATTCCCCATGGTTCACGGAGGGATTGAGGGTTTTGAAAAGGGTTAAGAGACGTCTAGAGCGCCGCTGGAGGAAGACAAAGACCGAATCTGACCGAACACTAGCTAGAGCCTACCTGGTGGCGGTAAGAGTGGCGAAACATCAATATTTCTCCACTCTTATTGCATCTGCAGAATGCCGCCCGTCGGCCCTGTTTAGGATTACTCAATCTCTCCTGGGTAAGGTGAGCCCAGTGACCCACCTTCAGGGCCGTGCGGAGGAATTTTCGGAGCATCTGGCGGATAAAACCGCTCGGATTCGTTCTAAGCTGGACTCCAAGCATGGTGCATGGTCTGGGGAGATGCCAAGGGAACGTCTATGCCCGGTTATCTGGGAACAGTTTGATCCTGTTGAGCCCAAGGAAGTGGACAGGATCCTCCGGACTGTAAGGGCCACTACATGTCATCTTGACCCATGCCCTTCCTGGCTAGTGAAAGCGGCCAGGGAGGTGACATGTGGATGGGTCCATACGATGGTTGTTACATCCTTGGGAGAGGGAGTGTTTCCGGCTGCTTTTAAAGAGGCGCTGGTGCACCCCCTCCTCAAGAAGCCATCACTGGACCCTACAGTGTTGGACAATTTTCGTCCCGTCTCCCACCTCCCCTTTTTAGGGAAGGTGGTTGAGAAAGTGGTGGCATTACAGCTCCAGAGGATTCTGGATGATATGGATTATCTAGACCCCTTCCAGTCAGGATTCAGGCCGGGATATGGGGTGGAAACTGCATTGGTCGCACTTACTGATGATCTCTGGCGAGAGCGGGATGGAGGCAGTGCATCCATCCTGGCTCTTCTTGACCTCTCAGCGGCTTTCGATACCATCGACCATGGTATCCTTTTGGGGCGGCTCGGAGAGTTGGGGGTGGGCGGCGTAGTTTTGCGCTGGTTCACCTCCTTCCTCCGAGACCGGTCCCAGTCGGTGGTGATAGGAGATGAGAGGTCCGGCCCTCAGCCCCTACTTTGTGGGGTGACGCAGGGCTCGGTTCTCTCCCCTCTCCTATTTAATATCTACATGAAACCGCTGGGTGAGATCATCCGCCAACACGGGATGAGGTATCATCAGTATGCTGATGATACTCAACTATATATCTCCATCCCGGGTGAGTTAAGTGATGCAGTTTCTGCCCTTTCTCAGTGCCTGAAGGCTGTGGGGGTCTGGATGGGGAACAACAGGCTTCAACTGAACCCTGGTAAGACGGAGTGGCTGTGGATTGATGGCGCCTCGGGATCCAAGGAGTTGTCATCTTTAGATCTGGACGGGGTGGCACTACCCCGTTCAGACTCAGTGCGGAACCTGGGGGTCCTTCTGGACTCACGACTCCTGCTTGAAGAGCAGGTGGCAGTCGTGGCCAGAAGGGCTTTTGTGCAACTTCGAGTTGTACGCCAGCTTCGCCCTTTCCTGGACCGAGATGCCCTCCGTACAGTCACTCATGCCCTGGTCATCTCCCACATAGACTATTGCAATGCACTCAAGATGGGGCTACCCTTGAAGAGTATCCGGAAGCTTCAACTGGTCCAGAATGCGGCTGCGCACGCAGTTATGAGTGCCCCAAGATCGGCACACGTGACACCTCTGCTGCGTGAGCTGCACTGGTTACCAGTTTGCTTCCGGGTCCAATTCAAGGTGTTGGTTGTTACCTTTAAAGCCCTACATGGCATGGGACCAGGCTACCTTAGAGACCGCCTCATCCCCAGAGCATCGACCCGCCCCACCCGGTCATGCAGAGAGCTACAAATCCCATCAGTAAAAGAATTTCACCTGGCAGGACCCAGGAGGCGTGCCTTCTCTGCCGTAGCACCCGCCCTTTGGAACATCTTGCCCCTTGAGGTGAGGCTAGCCCCCACACTCCTGACCTTCAGGAAGCAACTGAAAACCTGGCTTTGCCACCTCGCTTGGGACGGGATGAGTAATAGCTCTTCCTGGGGATGGCTTGCACCGTAAAGTTTGGTTCGCAAACATCACTTACAGCCTCTTGGATTTTATATTTTTAAATTTTTAATAATTGTATAAAGTATTTTATATGTTTTTAATTGCTGACTTGATTGTAAACCGCCCAGAGTCCCCTTGTGGGGGGAGATGGGCGGTGATATAAGTTAGAAATAATAAATAAATAATAAATAATAAATCCTGGGCTATGTTTGAGAGTTGTGCATATGTGATCATGCAGTGTGGGACCATGTCAGAACTCTGGCATGACCCCAGAGTCCTGCCATACAGCAGAGAAGCACAAGATTGAAAGAGACGAAAGCAACTGACAGAAAGAGACAATAGACCCGGAGCGAGAGTGGGAAAGCGACAACCAATCATGCCTCAAGGACGATGGGCACCTAAGCACCCATGGATACATGCCTGAGCCAATCGTAGGAAAGTCCATGGTGTGGAGGGGGAGGGAGCCCTGTCAGAAGGGTTAAATAGCCAAGCTCAAGTCAGCAAGACATCCTAATCTTTCTCAGTGTTCCTTTTGTGTGCGCAACAAACTGTTGATTACCAGACACGCGTGTCCTGTGTGGTATGTGTGAGAACGGAGGCGACTCGCAGTGAGGGCACCTCACAGACCACTTTCTGCTGATAATTGTCAGGCTGATGGTGTAGTCTATAGCAGGGGTCCCCAACCTGTGGGCCACGGCCCACTAGTGGGCCGCGGGGCTATGTTCTGCAAACCCCGCCCCCCCGGTGAGTGCAATTACCCCGCCCCCGGTGCACGCGATTGGCTTCCGCCTGCAAACCCCGCCCCCCCGTCTGTGGAAAAATTTTCTTCCATGACCGGTCCCTGGTGCCAGAAAGGTTGGGGACCGCTGGTCTATAAGATATCACTGTTGCTGTCTTTGGGTAAAAATGGTTCCTGGAACATAATACTTTAAGTGGAGCCATACATGAGCTATGAAGAGTAACTGGAATCTTTATGTTAATGATGGAGTTTGATACCCCTGTAACTAATACTTGATGGGAACTGAAACAAAACAAAACAGAGAACCTGTAAACAGAGGAGCACCTGGTCTATCAAAGATCAACAAATATAAAGTGCTCTTCGCTAATACGCATGTGTTTCACAAAGCATGGATCCACCTTGTTCCAAACGAATTTAACGCACTGACCATCATAAGGAGCTAATGCACCCACATTCTGTTAGCTTCCCAGAAACAACTTAATGCTATTTTATTCCAGCATGCTTTCAGCCACGGTGAATAGGTGTGGTGGCACCTATTAGAGGAATTAATTGGACTTTTATTTCTGTTTTATTTGGTTTTATATTTCTCTGTCATCAAGAGTCCTTTGGGATTGGGGTGGGTTACAGTTAGTGAAATAAATAAGTGTGGTTCCTTGTTGATCTTTATAAGAGCCTTTGATACATTTGCTTGGGTTTCCATGGTTACATGGAATCTATATAGTCTATATAGTTTGATCTTTGGTGTACGTGTGTTAGCTATGCAGAGGATAAGCTTTGAAATCTTTGCAAACATAGCAAACATTTCAAAGGTGATAATTCTGCAGTTGATAATTTTTTATTTCGTTTAATCCTACTTTTCAATAAAATATTTTCAATATTTAAGTATGCAGTTCCAGATTCTCAGAGAACAATTGATTTATTTTATTGGCATGCTAAAAGATTATTTAAAAATTTGCCAACTCACCTCCATCATATTTTTGTTTTGAAATGTAAAGTGCAGAGAAACTCATTATGCTTACTAAGAAAAAATTGACTATTGGGATATAAGAAGAATATAACTATTGCATGGAAGGGAAAACACAAATAGGTCCACCATGAATTCTAGATAACTTATATGAACTTACTGTATGTACAAAACTGGTCCAGATAACATTTTTTGGATTATCAAATAACAAGAGTGTTCAAGGTTAAGAAGTTTAGGGTTAAGGGGGATTTCCCACCCATCCTTCAAGGTTATGCATAGTTAAAGTTCTTATCAGTTAATGGCCAATAACTGTTGGTCAAGAATACATTGTGTGAATGGGTAGAATATGTCAACTAATTTTACCCATGTTACATAGTAAAATTGAATCAGGAGCAGTCAAAAATGCATTCATTTACAACTTGTTACCTTCCATATTCCACTTGAATAAGGGCAAAGAAATAGCTTAACAGTGAGTTTGATTGCCTTCTGCTAAATAACACAGAAGGGGATTATAATGTGAAGGAATCTATGTAATAGGAACAGTGAATAATTTTCCCTAGCCTGGAGTCTTCCCATTGTATGATATAACAGTGTCTATCATCGCAGCCATAGCTGAAGAATGCTGATTTAATAGTTTACTAATGTGCTCAAGATACATAAAAAGTTACATTTAAGCAAAAATACTCCTTTTAAACTATTAAGACTTCAATATTTATTTACATTTAATATTTACCATTTTTTTCAACTGTTTAGATCTTACAATCTTTAGCAGTAGTATCCTTTATAAATAGTAATAAAAGTTACTATGTAGCTAAAATTAATTGTTGGCATGCTCTGTATTTGAAATGTATGAATCAGCTGTAGCTAATTGGTGCCCAAAAATTTCCTAAATACTTGATAATGCTCAAATTTCAAACCTCATGAATTTGGTTTTTCCTTTTGCTAGCACAGCACACAAGAATGGTTTTGTGTGTATGTTTATGCAGATGACATTCTGATCTAGTTTTTTTTCTCACAGAAACTTGAGAAAACACCTAAGTTTACATCTCACTCAGCCATGATGTTCAGGGGAGAATTTGCTCTCACTCTAATCCCAGTCTAACCTGTTTCTTAAATTGTTAGAAAAATGAGTAATTTGCCATGTTCCATTTCTTAGACACAAAGGAAAGTAGACGTTTAACTTATTAAAAATGTTTTGATGTAAATCTGGTTCCAACAATGTATCCCACTGTTCCATTGAGACATAAACATGAAATGTTGTTTAGATCAATGGGAAGCTCTTTAAAAAGGAGCAAATAGATGGCTTCTGAATTTCGAGAACTTTCTAAGTAGCACAATTTGTCAGAATTAGAGGCAAGTGATATGGTCTAGACCAGAGCTTTCCAAACTGTGTGTCGGGACACATTAGTGTGTCGGCTGCAGTGTCTGGGTGTGTCATGGCTGCTGCTGCCTCCGAGCCCTGCCAGGATTCCGCACAGGTCCTAGTGCCTGCCTTGTGCCTTGCTGCCTCCAAACCTGCCCTGCCAGGATTCCGCGCAGGTCCTAGTGCCTGCCTTGTGCCTTGCTGCCTCCAAACCTGCCCTGCCAGGATTCCGCGCAGGTCCTAGTGCCTGCCTTGTGCCTTGCTGCCTCCAAACCTGCCCTGCCAGGATTCTGCGCATGTCCTAGTGCCTGCCTTGTGCCTGGCTGCCTCCAAACCTGCTGTGATTCCGCACAGGTCCTAGTGCCTGCCTTGTGCCCTGCTGTAAGAGTGTGTCGCGAAATGATACATGTCTAAAAAGTGTGTCACCAACATGAAAAGTTTGGAAAGCTCTAGTCTAGACCAAGTTGAACAAGAAGCATCCAGTGCAGCCTAAAGAAGGCCAGACTGATATGCGGCACTTGCCTTCACAGGGGCATAGTACCAATCCATTTAATTTTCTGTTTTTCATGAAATGACAGCAGTTAGTTGGCAGTGACAAGCTGGAAACAAAGGACGGTTAATAAAGATGAAAGGAGCAGCTACACAGTTCTCATTCTATCAACTGATAAAGAACATTTGGGAGCCTGTATGCTAGAATTATGACTTGAGCTAAAACTTGAATTGGCATTTGCAATTTACTTCCATAGGAGAAGGGTTATTGTTTGGTAATGGGGTTAAAGAGGCAGCCCGATTTTTTCACTTTTTAGTTTTAAATGACTGCTCTCTCACTCTGGCACATGCAAATGACAAGCCAAACTCAATCATTACATTATCAAATAGTTGAAGATTTCTCCTTTTCAATGCAAGAATACATGACAGATTTGGCAGGATTCCCTGTTTACTCACTTTATAGTGGTCATAACAAGCAGCCCATTAAAATTAATAACTGTGCTTATCTTTAACAATGTTTGGTTAATTCTACATCACCCCCTTTTGTTTAAGATAAAAATGAAGTACAATTTTATGATGTCTGGGCAGCAAATAAGACAACTAGCACAACTGTGGTAAATGTGGATATTCCTGGGAACCTGTAATAAGTATATCATTCTACCATTGTAGGGGATTGTGCTCATAACCCTTTTACCCTGGTTATATATCAAAGGAACAGGACAGAACGTAATTTATTTTCTGGTATTCAGTAATGGGTTTCTAAGCCCTGGCCACTACAGATGTTTTTGGATCTCTTTGTTAGAGATCAGCTGGAACCACTTTTCACTGCAGACCAAATATGTCCCTCTGAAGATTGCCAATTGACCCAACTCTTACTCAATCCAACCTGAGACAAAAGAAAATCTCCCATTTATAACATTATGGCCCCCTGGAAAAATTAGTCATCAATTAGGTTTTTACATAATAAATATATTTTCACTTTATTTATTTTATTTATTAAATTTCTATGACCGCCCATCTCCCTCTCAAGGAGGGACTCTGGGCGGTTATCTTCTTCTCTTGGAATTTTATTGTCAAATTGTTCTAATTGTGAACCACAAACTGTCCACTGATTCATATGAATTGGTGAATAAAAAATATTCACTAAGCAACTGTATTTAGAAACCCAAAAATTGGCTGGGTTTTAGACTTGAGAATATATACATAACATGATTCTTACTGGAGCAGACCAAAGACCGATCCAGCAACCCATTTCCACGTGGGTTAATCAGAAGCCCATAAAAAATTACCTTAAGGACATTAGTCCTAACTTAAAGACTTAAGGACATTTGTTTTCTCTTGTTGTTATTCCTAAACAGCAGCTACTAAGAGGTATGTTGGCTGCTTCTAATCCTAGAGATGGCATATGGTCATCATAACTAGTAGTGCTTGGCAGTCCTGTACTTTAAGAAAGATACTTTAAATTGATTGAAATAATAGAATCATAGTGTTAGAAGGGGCCATTTAGGCCATCAAGTCTATGCATCCAAACAGATGGCCCTCTAACCTTCATTTGAACACATCCAATAGCGGGGAGCTCATCACTTTTCTGTGTAATTAATTCCATGGTTAGGAATTTTTTTCTAACATTCCATCAGAATCTGCCTTCTTGTAAACTAAATCCATTATTCCATGTCCTACACACTGGAACAAGGGAAAACAGGTCTTGACTTTTTTCTATGTGACATCCTTTCAGTTATTTGAAGAATATTATCATATCTATCAGTTGTCTTTTCTTAATGCTAAATGTACCCACCTCCTTCAATCTCAATTCACAGGCTTTAGTTTCTAGCCCCAGGATCATTTTGGTTGCTCTTTGCTGAACCTGTTCCATTGTCTCTGAATCCTTCTTGAAATGTCTGCCCAGAACTGAACATAATACTCAAATTGGGATTTGACCTAGGAAGTGTAGAACAATTACTTTCCAAATTTGGAAATTGTATTTTTGTTTATGCAGTCTAAAATTGCATTTTTTGCACCCACATCACACTGCTAATTCACATTCAGTTGTATTATACCTATAACATCTCCAAAATCTACTAAGGGAGCCACCCAATCAATAAATAAGATTATTATGGTGAGATTTGATCTTCAGAAATCCATGTTGATTTTTGGTAATTATTGCAATTTTTCAATGTGCAATCAGGACTTTTTACACTATGATTTGTTGAAAGAGGATAGGATAGATTTACTGCAATCTCAGCAACTGGATTGTTTTCCCTCTTCAGAAATCAATTTATCTTCCAAGACAGAGACTTTCTCAGCTTCTTAGTCATGGCTTCTATATCCTGGTGAAGAGGCTGTTCTCTTAACTGGTAAGTGTGGAATATCCAGCTGGTTAGAATGTGAATCTCTCTTTAGTTCTAAACATTCCATTACACTGGGAAGCACCAATGTTGCCTCCCCATCAGTTTTGCAGCTGTACTATCAGTCTTGTTCCTGGAGCTCAGATTCCTACCAAACACTATCAAACTCACTGTCAGGACAGGATTGAAATCCTAAAGTACTTCCTCAACGAGAACTTGAAGAAAATTTATCCATCCTCCTTCCCCCTCTGCAAGTGTTCTTATCCTTATTTGGTTAAAAAGGAAGATGTCCAAGATTACAGGCTTCTGAGCTCTGTAACCATTATGAAGCATTGCCCTCTTCTCCTTTTTGAGCTTTTGGAATGTTTGCTGAAAGCCCACATTTTTACCAGATTAGATCTCAGGGGAGCTTACAATTTAATTTGCATAAAAGAAGGTCATACATATTTAACTGCCTTTGGTTCCCATTATGGAAAGTTTGAATAGATGTCTTTGCATCTCCAGATAGTCCAAGTGGCCTTCCAAAGATTACTGCATCATACTTTTCAGGATTTATTGGATGCTTTTCTAATAGCTTATTTAGAAAATGTATTTACTGTGAGGTTTCAGTGTCCATGTGGAACAGATACCAACAGTCCTGCATCACAATTAAACATGAATCTATTTTGTTTTGGAACTTACCCCCCCACTGCCCTCCCCCCCACCAACATACACATTGATGCTTTTGATTTTGTCTTGGCACTGTGCTTTTACAATCCACTTTAGAGCTTGCAACAGCTTGTTTGCATGAGCATTATTTCCCAGCAGCTCTTTCCAGCCAAGTGAAAATATGATGTTTTTATCAAGGAACGTTTGGGCATCAAGGACCCTTTTCAACACTGCACCATCTTCTCAAAACATGGGACACCCTATCAAGGAATTGGGAAGACTTAAAACTTCTCAGAGATTTTTGCAGTGCTGGGTCAGGTATGGACAATTCTTTTCCCATTGTAACTTTCATATCTCTTATGTTCCTACCTTGCAGAACAAAAGGCTGACACTTATTTCACTTCCTGTTTTGGTCTCTCTTCCACTCCTGACACAGCTTGTCTGTTCATTCAACAGGTTTTCTGAAATCATGACTTTTCTGATAGTGGTCCACAATTCAGAGCATTTTTGAAAAGTTGTACTTCATCTACAGGTAGTCCTCGCTTAATGACGGTAATTGGGACAGGCAACTCCATTGCTAAGTGACGCGGTCGTAAAGTGTAATGTATGTGACTGCTCCAACTTTCCATTTCTTGTTTCTGAGTTGAAGTTGGAAAGGATTCGCCCCTTCCCTTTTCAACTTTTTCCATGTTCATATAGTCTCTTCTACTCTCTTGCCAGGCACTCCCTCTATCCCAGAATTCTCCCCTTCTCATCATGTGGGTTAGTCACTATAATGTCACTTTCCCTCTCTACTTCAGAATCAGCACTACTGCTGGCAGGTGCCCAGTCAGGATTATGAGATTTATCTGGGTTTCACAAATGGAACTGTCCGAGGAGGCAAAGTATGTTGCAATCTCTGTCCCAAGATCTTTCTGTTTCTAGGTAGCCCTTCCCATGAATCAAATATTCCAGACTGCCTGAAATGTGGCATCTAAATAGAGTCATGGACTGAGTTATTATAAGTGAAATGAAAAACCATTGCAGTTGGAGCTTGAGCCATTTCTGGCTATCCAAACTCAGGCAGGTTCAGTTGCTCTTAATTATTCTTTGCCTGGTTTGGCATGCCACCACAAAGCTTTCCAACTTCAGCTCAGAAACAAGAAATGGAAATCCCCCACCCCAAAGATTCCCAGCCCAGAGGAGGGAAGGGATGAGTCAGATGGCAGAAGGGGAGAATAATGTGTGAGTTCCAATCGCTGAAACCATGGAAATGGAAGGAGGGGCACAACATCTTCCAATCCTACCACCAGAGGGAAAAGGAGTGAGATGCTTTTAGTTTCTTCCTTGAGCTTTTTCTAGATTTGCTTTATGACAAGGGGTCAGTAGGAAGTGGAAATGGAGATACTTACAAAAGAACCTATGATCATATAATTAGTAGAGATATTATATTTGAACTCTCTGCAATAATAAAGTATGCTGTTAGGATATAGGGAAAGATGGAAAGTTTTCAAACTGAAACAGGTTGCCCTTAACTTTTGCCTCCTTGAACTGAGGGGGGGGGGAACATTCTGTTTTTCAGTATGACACCGCCACTGAAGAAAGTTACACACCTGCTTGTTTAATTAGTAATAGTAAAGTAAAAGTAAAGTAAAAAGTAAAGTCAGGACTCCAGGTGACTACATGGACATGTCCATATATGTAGCTGTCTTGGCAGCAATAAAGAAATCATTTACTCTTGCCTTATTCTGGGATGTTTTTTCAACTTTCCAGTTGAGTTTACAGACTGGGATTTCCAGATAGTCTCCCACTGAAGATCCAGTCCTGCTTAGTGTTTTCAGGATTAGCCAGGATTAGAAGGCCTAGGCAACAACAACAATTATTATTAATTAACTTTATATGCCGCCCGACTCCTAGGCACTCTGGGCGGTTTACAAATTGTTAAAAACTTTTAAAAGAAGGAAACTGCAAAAAGCAAAAAAGAATAAAGATGGCAGAAATAACAAAATTGGATGGGAACAAAGGAAAAAGGGGGCTTCAATCACCCTCACCAAATGGGCAAATCGTCAAGGTGTGCAACCTGATGCCCACCAGCCACTTTGGATTACAATGTCTATAATCCCTTGCTATTGGCCATGTTACTTGGGCTGTTGGGCATTGTAATCCACAGCATACGGAGGCTATCATGCTGTCTACCCATGCTGCTGAAATGATGCTTACACTATAATCTGATGCAATGGTTCTCCCAATAACTTTTATTATGACTTTCTTTTCATAAACTGCAAAGTCCAGCACATACCAAAAAAAGTTTACTGTAGTAATTTTCATCCAATTACGTTGGCCCTGCTTAGTGCAGTTTAAAAAGTCAACAGATTGCATTGAATTTCAGTGCTCTAATTTACTTAATTGCAGCAACTCTCACCACCCCTATGGGTAGAGTTCCTTATTAGCACAGCAATTGACTCTCTCTAAAGCCCACACAAACCTTTCTTTGCAAAATTATTGCGTTTGTAATTCTGTAACAATGAAACATTTGTTTTCAAAGCAATTAACTTCTGCAACAGAAAAGACATGAAACCACTGTGAGCTTGTTCATAAGTTACAGTGCTTGGTGTGATTGTAGCACAGAAAAATCACAAGCAGTGACAGGTTCCTGACCCAATGTCACAACATTGGAAGAAGCCCCTTGCTTATACCATCCTAAACCCATTGAAGTGGAAGATAAGGTCCACCAAAGGAAAGGAACTACCTTCCAGTTTAGGGCCAGACTGCAAAGCAGTAAAACTCTGCCGTAGTTAGGCTGCTATTCTTTTCATGCCTACTAAAGACCCCAGAATTTAGAAAGTGCATGTTATTTATAACAGATACAATTCAGCTGGAGTTAGAAGGACAGTTAGAGCTGCCTTCCACAACATGGTTCCTTTCCAATTTAGTGGACTACAAATGCCACAATCTCTAGCCAGAACAGCTAAGCTAGCTCGTATGATGGAAATCACAGTCCAACACATTTAGAGAAGATTGGAGCAGAGGTTGCACTGAGTGCTGGTCATTATGGAAAGCCGTCATACCAACTTTTGAATCTGATAATTGGAGAGACCGAATGACTGAATTCCACTAAACTCCATTTAAATCCCAACTGTGTTGCAGATAAGTACTTGTAACCAGTTCAGTTGTCAAACACCACCACAGATACCACAAAAACACAAATGAAAAAGTATGTCTAGCAAAGGATTAACAGAGCCCAAGACTGCAAGATTCAGCCAACAATAAAATAAGAACATGTCTCTTTTTTCCACTCCCCACTCCAACTATACCCAGCAGTTCTCTTAAAATAGTTTCAAATACACTCAACAATTGCCTCCCTCTTTACAAACTCAGCAGAGCTGGAAAAAAAAACAAGAACACAAAGATAGTCAATAAACATCTTAAACAATCAAGCATTAAATATTAACAAAAGGCAATTAGTCTATTTTTTAAAATGCAAGATCATATGTTTTGCTTTTACGTTGTGAATGCAGCTGATTGTTTACCATGCACCCAGATGTTAAGCTGTACCATGGAGGTGTGCTCCATACGCTGTCAGAAGTACAATGGGCAGTGGTTTTCCAAGGTCATGCACTTCCCATCCTACATGTCGTCTCTGGGCCATTCAGATGTGCCTTTGGTTTAGCATGTTACCACGTAGAGCCTTCCAGTATTAACTTCAGCTCATTGGAAGGACAGATGCTGAAGCTGAAGCTCAAATACTTTGGCCACCTAATGCGAAGAGAGGACTCACTGGAAAAGACCCTGATGCTGGGAAAGACTGAGGGCAAAAGGAGAAGGGGACGGCAGAGGATGAGATGGTTAGATAGCATCACCGATGTAACGAACATGAATTTGAGTAAACTCCGGGAGACAGTGGAGGACAGGAAGGCCTGGCATGCTATGGTCCATGAGGTCACGAAGAGTCGGACACGACTAAACGACTGAACAACAAAAATTAAGTTGCTATTATTTTAGTGAACTGTTGTGGCTTTATGTTGCACATTTGTTTTTTAGACTTTGCATTTGTTTTTCGTGTTAGTTGCTTATAGAATTTTTTTAATGGAAAACTTAGCCTGCAAGGACCAGAATTACACTTCAAAACTTTTCCTACATAAAAATCACCCTGTACATACAAAACTAGTACGGCAGGGAGACCACTGTGACATTTGGATTTGCCAGCAAGCTCTGCTCAGTGCTCTGTTCTGAAAGTGCCAGCAGAACAATGTGCCAACTTGAGTTTACAATCCTGGTCTGATGATTGTTACAAATATAACACACTGGGCAATTTGTCCATCTAGCCCAGTAACATCCACTCTGGCTGAAGCGGCTGTCCAAGGCTTCATATAAAGACCTTTCCCACACCTGGTACTTAATCCCCCTTTTAAGCTGAAGATTAAACAATTGCTCTATCGTAGAGTTCAGCTATAACTGAAGCAACATTTCTCTTGTTGTGTTCTATGCTGAATAGCTCTGCTAACCAAATTTCCTTGATTCACAGAACTACTCTTAGGATCTTTACTGTGTGACAGGACTGGCATGGATAGGACCAAAGAAATCATCAAATCTTCTCATTATGCAAAGTTTAATAAAAAGGGATTCTTTAATGTCTTCATGATCTAAGAGTCAGTATAGATGGAAGCCACATCAGTTGCCTCCCTTTGTTCCACTCTCCAGAACTCTCACTTGTGCTTTCTTTATGGTTGTTTTTGTATGCTTTGCTTCGGTCAATTAGCTTTACCTGCATGATGGAAATGCCTAAGCAATATTGCACTGGCTTTTGGCTCAAATGGTTTTTGCTGGGGAAAGGTTTGAACAGCAATTGGCTGCTGTAACCCCTGACACAACCCCATTTGGGCTCAAATCCATTCAGTGAGTTAGCTTGCAACAAGAATGTTTATAGGGGCATTCATAAAACACCAGGTATCTTACAGGAAAGTAAGGGGGAAAATATGATATCCTCCACAAATCTGTGCAACTAGCATAGAGTGAATATTGGTAGGTGACTTCAGGATAACACAACATAGCTAAAACAGCTTAATTCATGTCAATGTTTCATAGACACAAAGTACGATACAGGAGGCTAATGTACTAGGTTTGGAAATAGATAATTTAAGTTCAGATCTCTGTACAGCAGTGAAGTTTGGTTCATTGTTCTGTGAGATTAACTGACCTCATAATAATAGTTCTCTAAAAACGGCAGTCTATAAATTGAGAACTAACCTTGGAGACATGCCATCCCTCTCTAATTCATGCTGTTCTGGCATAGATAACAGTACATTCTCCCTTCACTTAACCTAAGAATTGCCTTGCTGTAAGTTCTACCTAATCCAATAGGATTCTCTTCACACCACCAGCCAGTCAGAAGAGAGTGGGCCATTTTCTCAGAAGTCTATTTAACAAAGCCTAGGATACTTAGTTTAGGGCTGGACCGTTCAGTTTAACTGTGGACAGTTGCACAGAAAAACCCCATCTCCTTACATTGTCAACTTGGTTATCCATATCAGTCAGATAAACTGGGGACTTAGTTTGAAACCTTATGCATATCTGCAAGTAATGAAGCAATGTGTTCTGCTCCTGAGGTATAACTCCCTAGCACATTACATGATTGAATTACAAAGAAGAATCATATTGTCTCTTGATGGTTTAGAATAGTTTCCTTGGATTAATTAACTAAATCTTTTGGTAATGTGTTCACATAATCCATAATGAAATGTTTTTCTGCTCACATTGACTATTTTATATCCCTTACCAAGGCTTCCAGTTAAAATTACAGGCATCGAATCTGTCCCGTCCTCCCGTCAAGGATGGATTGATTGATTGATTGATTGATTGATTAGATTTATATTACTGCCCATCTTCTCCACAAGGAGAACTCTGGGCGGTTCACAACCAAACCAACATTAAAATACAAAACCGGTCCTGATACAAATACACAAAATATAAAATATCATTAAAATTCATAGATAATATAAATGGAATGATATGGAATAAAATCAAGATGGCTCCAGTTCTTCTCAAATTCTGCACGCAAGGGCCACTCTTCATCCGTGCCAGGGTGCTGGCCATCCCCAAGAATGGCTCATTCCCCTCGCGTCCCAGGTTTGGTGGCAAAACCAGTTGCTGAATGCCATGAAGGCTGATGTTCTGTTTGTGTTTGGAGCAGTAGAGCACATACAACACACCATGCTCATGTTTATTAGAACCAGGCTGAAGAGGTTATATTTGAATTTATGGCTGGATTAGCTTTCCTCCTTCCCTACAAATGAATTCAGGGTTCATTTTCTGAATGATCACATCTGTTTATGTTCCACAGACACCTGCATATCTTGAGATGACAGCATCTGCTTGAATGCTGTAATCAGTTATTTCTCAACAGAATTGCCAATTTGGTAAATAAAGCTCATTATATAAAGAACATGGAAAACGTATGACACTTGCCTAAGGGGAAAAACTGTCCAAAACAGGTAGATAAAGTAGCTTTGGCATCCTAAACTTTACAATGTAAAAAAGGTAAAGGTTCCCCCACACAGTCGTGTCCGACTCTAGGGGCCGGTGCTCATCTCCGTTTGTTAGCCAAAGAGCCAGCGTTGTCCAAAGACGCTTCCGCAGTCATGTGGCCAGCATGACGCATGCAGAACGCTGTTACCTTCCCACCAAAGTGCTACCTATTTCTCTACTTGCATTTGCATGCTTTCGAATTGCTAGGTTGGCAAGAGCTGGGGCTAGTGCGGGAGCTCACTCCGTCATGCGGGACTAGGGTCTCGAACCACCGAACTTGCAACCTTCCGATCGACAAGCTTGGCATCTTAACCACTGAGTCACCATGCCCCCTTCCTTTACAATGTAGAGCTCCTATAATGCAAATTTTGGTCAAAGGCAATCTGGCCAAAGAGACCAGAAATAATATCTGCAAAGGGATTTTTTTCCCCCTCCAGGTTCATAGCTCCCTCCAGTATAGAAGAGAATTTCCTAAGATGCAAGCTGTGTCCTGACTCCTCTGAGTAAGTTCAGGTCCCCCTTCTCTCATGAGTGCAAATGTCTCTGAAATTTAAGATCAGCCAGGCTGTTGCTGATTTAAATTTGAATTTACCTGGAGACCAGATTCTTCAATACAAGAATTGACAGTCAGTTTTCAAGTTATTTTTGAAATTTTGAATTAAAAAAAACACCTGACAACAGAAAGTAAACATTAAACACTCTTTATTGTTTTATTTGAATGCCTTGCCCCTTGCTAGCCATACATACAGACAGACCTTATTCTGTAGATGTGTTATTCTAAAAAAACAAGGGGAAACACAACCTGAAATATTGGGTAACAGTAACAATGAACATTTGACAGCTTTTTGGTTTTTGTGTTTTTCAATGCAAGCTTTTGTTTAATATTCCATATTAGAAACAATATTTGCCTGTAGCACTCCTTTTCATGAATGTTCATCACATGAATGATGATGGCAACATACCTTTTTCAGAGCACAGCTTTGCCCAAGCCCATTTGACCCTTAAGTCCAAATTCAGGCATTGCAACGGATCTGTAGAGGCATCTGTGTATGGACTCATGGTGCTTTCTGTGGTCTGCTAAAAGTAGAAGGCACTCATTTACATCAGCATGAAACCAAAGAAGATGCTGGTCTTTGTAGTACTTCTATTGTCTTCACTTGTTTTGGCAGTTGGATTTTAATCAAAATGGATCAACAATTCCTGAGAGAGAGAGAGAGGGAGGGAGGGAGGGAGGGAGGAAAGGGGAAGAGTCTTTACTTATTCAGTAACTGGATTGGCAATGTAACAAGGAATGCAGTAAAATACGTTCTGTATTTAAAATCTTGAAAAGAAAAGGACATCCTCACAACTTGTTTTGTATAGGGAAAGTTCATCTGAAATCATGAAACAATATTGAGGTTGTTGTTGTTGTTATTACTATTACATCAATATCAGTAGTCTCTTATGGAAATTCCTATGGCTATATACATATGTTGACTTTTAATATTCACCTTTAATGTCTCTCTTTGTGGTCAATAAGCATTGCAGAGAAACAACAAAGTGACAGTTCCCAGTTCTGAAGCTGTGGTTGTTGGCGGATGGAGAAAAAACTGGCAACCACCATTGTTATGGCTACCATTTTTGAACAGTCAGCTCTGGAGGGATCAGCAATGAAGGAACTGAAAGAAAAGGCCAGAGAAGACTGAGCTGGAGAGAATTGCAACAACCTGGTAAGAACTGGTCAGATCAGTGGTTACTGAAACAACGAGTGAAAAACAGGCAGTGGGAGAAAGGGACAATGGATAGCATGGACACCTGGAGTAATTCTTGGTGATACTGCACCAAAGTGGAAGAAGTAGTACAGTGGAGAAGCTCAGTGGACTAAGAGCCTGGTTGCGAAGGGAAAGAGAGGATTGAGGGTAGGAGAATGTGGGTAGAGATAGGTGGGTAGGAGTAAGAAGGTTTATAATACTCTGTACTCTGTTGAATGTTGGGCTGTCCAGTGATTACATAAGTGGTTTGCATGTGGTAGCCTCAGAACCTATTAGGCCAATGATGTTGTGTGAGTGGCCACAGAGGAGATTTGGCAATAGCTCCAGGAAATGAGGAGGTTGGACTCACATAGTGAGTGACAGGCAGAGATAGGTATGGCTGAAGGCCTTGGGTACATCTTTACAGAAGGAAAAATAACACTTGCTCTCTGCTACAGGTATTTTTTTCTAACCAGTGGCCCCAACTCTGAGCTCAGGTGGCTGGATTGTCAGATGCCTTGGATTCAGACTGGTGCTGCTAAATGCCAGGCCTGTATAAAATAAGACCTTATTCGTCCATGATCTAGTGGTGGGTAAGTATGCAGACCTAGTATGTACTATCAAGACCTGGTTGGGCACTAATGGGGACACTGTCCTCTTGGAGACCTGCCCTCCCATGTTTTGGGATCTGCACCAGCCCTGACACTTAGAGCAGGGAGAAGGGATGGCCACAATAATTTCAGGAACCTTAGCAATGGCCATTAACACTGACCCAGAAGCTACCAGATAGGACTGCCTTTGTGAGACTGGGCTGTGGGGACAGGCTTGGGCTCCTGCTGGTGTCCAGGTAGTCTTCACTTAATGACACTCATTGGGACTGGATTTTCCATTGCTAAGACATGTGGTTGTAAAGCGTGATGTCATGTGACCGTGCTGCTTAGTGACAGAAATTCTGGCACTTCCAGTTGCCATCGTTAAGTGAATCTCCGTGGGTCATTAAGTGAGGATGTCACGTGGTTGTCATTTGCAACCTCCTGTGAACTTCCCCATTGGCTTTGCTTGTAGGAAGCTGGCAAAGAAGGTTGCAAATGGCGATCATGTGACCACAGGATGCTGCAACCTGAAGTAAGTACAAGGACCAGTCATAACTACTTGTTCAGCACCGTCATAAATTCAAATGGTTGCTGAACAAGTGGTTATTAAGCAAAGCCACCTGTATGCCCATCCTACAGCCCAACAGTAGTCCTCCTGGAGCCCTCTGGAACTTGTCACCAGGCTGGTGTTGGAATCTCCTAGGCTTCTTATGCTAGGGTCTTCAATTTTCATGCCTTGGGGTTGTGACTGGCAGTGGTTCTGGAGTTCATGGACTCCACAGGCCTGACCCACGTAATATTAGCTCCTTCTCTGCTTGATCTGGTGTTTACTCTGGAGCAAATGAGACATGATCTAGATATGGAGGACATTACTATCTACCCTTTGATGTAATCAGATCACTTCCTAGTCATACTGCTAGATCCTGGGCACCACGGACCTCTGAGAAGGCAATGGACCTCTTTGGAAGGTCTACCCCAAAGTCTAATGGACCTGGATAGTTTCTGGAGGGCACTATGGCAAAGCATGCATAGTTTTCTGTGCTTGCTGCGTCTACAGATTCCTGCCCAGCAGCACTGTTTGGAGTGATCAAGATCCTTTTGGAGAAGGATAACAACGTGACTCCACATGCCACTGTGATGTTTTTGCAGGACTTTTTGCAGATAACTTGTATTCACTCAGGATTGGATGCGTTTGGTAGAACCTAGATGGGGGAGTGCCCCCCTCCTGGTCTTATTAGACCTTTCAGCAGCATTCATTACCATTGACCATGGTATCCTTAAGGTACTTTTGCTACTTTGAGGCACCATTTTATAATGATTTCACTCCTGAGTGAGCGGTTCCAGTTGGTAGTTATAGGAGAAGTTATAGGAGAAGAGCAATTGACCCATGGTTGATTTAATGTAGGACATTGCAGGGCTTGGCCCCCTCCCTCATATTATTTAATATCTATATGAAACTGCTGGGAGAGTTCATCTGCCAGTTTGGGGTGAGGTATCATCAGACTGTCAGGGACAGAATGGGGAGAAATAAACCAGACTAAATACCTATTATCTGATCACTCCACTGGTTGCCGCTTGGCTTCTGGGCTCAATTCAAAGTGCTATAAGTCCTGTATGCAGTGCTTTCCAAACTGCTGCCGTTGGTGACACACCAACGGCGGCAGCGGCGGTGCGCGCGTGGCGGCGTCCTTGCTAAAACGTGGAAGCGCTGATGGTGCGCCGCTGCCGTCGTCGCTGCTGCTGCCACCGTGCATACCACTGCCGCCGTGTGCGCCCCCGCAACGTCGCTTTGCGACACATTAAGCTGTGTGTTGCGACACACTAAAGTGTCGCGACACACGATTTGGAAAGCTATGCCTGTATGGTATGATGGTGGGTTATTTAAGGATTCCTTTATCCAAAATGAGTCTGCCCATCTTGTTAGGTTATCAAGAGAGGGCATGATCAAGGTGCACACTATGGGAAGTGAAGGGGATATGGAATAGAAGACAGGCCTTTTCTGCTGTGGCCCTAACCTTATGGAACAACTTGCCCCTGGAGACATGTTTGGCCCCTTCCTTCCTTTTAAGTGGGCCTTTGCAGCCTAGTGGGGGGAAGAGTATGACCACCTTTAATTAGTGTTTTGATTTTTTTTATTATGTATGGTTTGTGTTTTAAGATAGCTGTCTGACATTACTGTAAAACACCCAGAATCATGAGATGGGGTGGTATCATGTCAATCAATCAATTAATTAATTAATTAGGATTCTTCATTCTGTTGGAAAGGTGATTCGTTCAGTACAATTACTTTTCATTTATGGCAGTGCTTTCCAAACTGCCACCGTTGGTGACACAGCAACGGCAGCGGCGGCAGCGCGGGGGCGTGTGCGGGGTGGGGCACATGCACGGCGGCGGCGCGGGGGGGCGAACGGCGGCAGCGGTGTGCATAGCGGTGGTGGTGGCCTCACTAAAATGCGGAAGTGCTGATGGTGCGCTGCTGCCATCGTCACTGCCGCCGCCACCGCGCCCGCCACTGCACCGCCGCTTCGCGACACACTAAACTGTGTGTTGCGACACACTAAAGTGTCACGACACAGAGTTTGGAAAGCTATGATTTATGGGATAAATCCTAAAGTCTTGAGCCAAATACTATGAAAGAAGGCTGAGAGCATATAGCTAAGTGGTGAGTAGCTTTTTTGATACCAAGGCTATAGCAGTTATTGGCCTAGAGGCTGAATACATACATTTGAATATCTGCTAATATTTGTGCATACGACATACTCATCTTTCTCACTCTCACACACACACGTCTCTTGAGCAGAGTCAGTGGAAAGGTCAAGCAACAAGGCTATACGCAATCAGTAATCCAGGACACTAACCATTTAAGCAGGTTGTTAGGTGAGGGCAAGAAACCATAATCTACCCCTCTCCTATCCTAATCTACCACATATTGCTGCTGCCAGAGAATCTCTTTACGTAACCTACTTTCTTATAACCTGGTTTGGGATTTTCTAAATAAGAAGCAGTATACACATGATTTAAACAAAGACTACCTCACTTGGAATAAAGAGGAAGCCCTCCAAGCAAAACGGCCCACTGAATATATGGTTTCTCCTTTATTCCAATTAAAGTGAGTCCCTTGCAGCTCAGTGATCAAGTTTATGAGATCACATTAAAAGGGGGAGGAAAATAAAGGGTTTGTAAGAACTGCAGCTAACTACAAAAGTTTTGGTCAATGAAGTGGAAAGGGTAGACAAACTACTTCTACGGAGAGATAACCGAGACACAACCCAGAATCTGGTTGTTCCCTATTGACAAATGGTTATGATGTCTGACCTCTAGTTGTTTCCCTTCTTTCCTCAGGGAGATCTGATTGCAAGGATTGAACTATTAATTTCAAAAAAGGAAAAGTCTGACCATTTGATTGGATCCTTAGCTGTTCCATTCAACTAAGAGATTTCCTCTTTGTTCATACTATCCTGGAGTAAAAGCAGAATTAAAACTTAAACTGAGCAAAGATCTCAGAGCTGTGTAAGCAATACAGTATACATACAATGTACCAGAAGACCCCTTCATGGATCACTGCCTTGTCGTGGCGAAGGGGCTTGTGTAACTCAATGAAGTCAGGTCAGGATGGGCAGGTCATGACGGAGAGTTCTGACAAAATGTGGTCCACTGGAGGAGGAAATGGCAACCCACTCCAGTATCCTTGCCAAGAAAACCCCATGGACAGTATCAAAAGGCTAAAAGATATGACGCCGGAAGATGAGCCCCTCAGGTCGGAAGGTGTCCAATATGCTACTGGGGAAGAGCGGAGAGCAATTCCGAGTAGCTCCAGAAAGAGTGAAGCGGCTGGGCCAAAGCCGAAAGGACGCTCAGTTGTGGATGTGTCTGGAAGTGGAAGGAAAGTCCGATGCTGTAAAGAGCAATATTGCATAGGAACCTGGAATGTAAGATCTATGCATCAAGGCAAGCTGGATGTGGTCAAACATGAGATGACAAGATTGAACATCAACATCTTGGGAATCAGTGAACTAAAATGGACAGGAATGGGCAAATTTAATTCAGATGACCATTATATATACTACTGTGGGCAAGAATCCCTTAGAAGAAATGGAGTAGCCCTCATAGTCAATAAAAGAGTGGGAAAGGCAGTAATGGGGTACAACCTGAAAAATGACAGAATGATATCAGTTCGAATCCAAGGCAAACCATTCGACGTCACAGTAATCCAAGTCTATGCCCCAACCACTGATGCTGAAGAAGCTGAAGTTGACCAGTTCTATGAAGACCTACAACACCTTCTAGAACTAACACCAAAAAAAGATGTCCTTTTCATCATAGGGGACTGGAATGCTAAAGTACGAAGTCAAGAAATAACCGGAATAACAGGCAAGTTTGGCCTTGGAATACAAAATGAAGCAGGGCAAAGGCTAATAGTTTTGTCAAGAGAACACGCTGGTCATAGCAAACACTCTTTTCCAACAACACAAGAGACGACTCTACATATGGACATCACCAGATGGTCAATACCGAAATCAGATTGATTATATACTTTGCAGCCAAAGATGGAGAAGCTCTATACAATCAGCAAAAACAAGACCTGGAGCTCACTGTGGCTCAGATCATGAGCTTCTTATCGCAAAATTTAGGCTTAAATTGAAGAACGTAGGGAAAATATGTCTATGAAGGTTCTCAGTCATCCAGGTGGAATTGTCTGTAGCTTGAATCATGTCAACTGGATTTCTATTTTCTTAGTGGAAACGTTTCGCTCCTTATCCAAGGAGCTTCTTCAGTCTGAGCAAAGTTGGTAAGGGAATCCTAAATATGTTCCTAGGTAGCTGTGTGACCTTACACCTGGGGCTAGGTCATGGTTATATTGAGATGTAATTTTTAAGTCCTTTTATCATCTAATGGAGGGTCGTTAAAATCACCATGCTGCTGTTGAGCTTCTGAAATGGTCTTAATCTTCCTAGGCACAGAAGACAACAGGGGGAGGAAGATGGGGGAGAGTTTGTGCCTGAGGCCCCCACCTCTATTCAAGGAAGGATTTTCCAAGTTGGCATAAATGGATTCCTTGACCCCTCTCTCAAACCACCTATCTTCTCTGTCTAAAATGTGAACATTAATGTCCTCAAATGAGTGTCCTTTTTCTTTTAGATGAAGATAAACTGCTGACTCTGGTCCTGTGGTGTTATTTCTCCTGTGTTGGGCCATCCTCCTGTACATAGGTTGTTTGGTTTCTCCAATGTAGAGTTCAGAGCACTCCTCACTGCACTGGATTGCATAAACTACATTGCTTTTCTTATGTTTTGGAGTTTGATCTTTGGGGTGTACAAGCCTCTGTCTCAGTGTGTTGGTGGGTTTGAAATATACAGGTATGTGGTGTTTGCCAAATATCCGTTTTATCTTTTCAGACACGCCAGCCATGTAGGGAATGGCCAGGTTCTTTCGTTTACTCTGAGTCTCAGCCCTATCTGTCGCTGTTTTAGGTCTGGTAGATTTAGATTTGGTGAAGGCCCAATTTGGATATCCACAGGCCTTCAGGGCTGTTCTCAGGTGCTGATTTTCATTCTTTTTGGAATCCATGGAGGTGGGGATGGTTTCTGCTCTGTGTGACAATGTCCTGATGACTCCTAGTTTGTGCTGCAGTGGATGGTGGGAGTCAAACATCAGATATTGATCTGTGTGTGTGGGTTTCCTGTAGATCCCTATTTCTAGCTTGCCACCGGTCCCAATGAGGACTTCACAGTCTAGGAATGCCAGTCTGTTGTCCTTGGTGTCTTCTCTGGTGAAGCTAATGTTGGCATCTATAGTGTTTATACGGTCCGTGAAGGCCTGTACTTCCTGGGCCTTGATTTTGACCCAGGTGTCATCCACATACCTAAACCAGTGGGTGGGCACCGTTCCCTGGAATGTGTTGAGTGCTTTCTTCTCCACTTCTTCCATGTATAAATTGGCCACAATGGGTGACACAGGAGAACCCATGGCACAGCCGTGTTTTTGTCTGTAAAAGTCACCTCTGTATGTGAAATAAGTGGTGTTAAGACACAGGTCCAGAAGATGGCAGATCTGGTTTGGGTTGAGATGGCTTCTCCTTTCCAGGGTGCTGTCCTCTTCTAGTCTCTTCCTGACAGCGGATAGAGCATGAGTGGTGGGGATGCTGGTGAAAAGGGAGGACACATCAAAGGAGACCATAGTTTCATCTGTATCCAGTTTCAGGATCTTTGCTTTGGAAACAAATTCTTCCGAATTATGGATGTGGTGTTCAGAGTGTCCAACTAGAGGTGCTAGTATGGTAGAGAGGTGTTTGGCAATGTTGTATGTTACCGAATTGATGCTGCTGACTATGGGTCGGAGGGGTGTTCCTTCCTTGTGGATCTTAGGAAGTCCGTAGATGCAGGGGATGGCTTCTCCAGGATACAGACGGTGGTAGGTAATCCTATCGATGGAGCCATCATGTTCCAATTGTTTCAAACTGTCTATTGCCTTTTTCTTGTAATTGTTGGTGGGGTCTCTTTTCAGTTTTTCATATGTATGGTGATCCTCCAAAAGTGAGGTAATTTTATTGTGGTAGTCTGCAGTGTTTAGAACCACTGTACATCTTCCTTTGTCAGCAGGTAAAATGGTGATGGTTTCATCTTTGCTGAGGGCTGTCAGGGCTCTCCTCTCTTGGACGGTAAGGTTGGGGGGAGGAGGTTGAGCACTGGACAGAGCTGCAGATATTTTAAGCCGGAGTTGTTCTGCTTCTTCAAAAGGTAGGTGGTTGTTGTGGATGGCAGATTCTGTGGCTGTAATGAGCTCCACAACCGGAACTTGCTTGGGAGTGATGGCAAAATTAAGACCTTTGGCTAGGACATCTCTCTCTGGTTGGGTAAGTTCTCTGTCTGAGAGATTTTTCATTTAGAAGATGTCTTTGTGATCTAAATTCTAAATGAAAGAATAAGGCAAGTCCACTTCACCATTGATGCCCTGCAATACAATTTGAAAACCTTCACCAAGAACTCACAGCCACCCTTCCTGACCCAATCCTGGATAGAGTTATTCAGCTTGGCAATAAAGTACAGCTGGCCCAGCATCACAAGACAAAGGAGAGGCAAACTAAGAAATTTGACATTCTTCTTTCTCACAGCAAGCAGAAACAAGGAACTGGAGAAACCGCTGGGAGGAACAACAACAACAGGACCACAGAGGACAAAAAGAACATGTGGGTGAAAAATCTCTCAGACAGAGAACTTACCCAACCAGAGAGAGATGTCCTAGCCAAAGGTCTTAATTTTGCCATCACTCCCAAGCAAGTTCCGGTTGTGGAGCTCATTACAGCCACAGAATCTGCCATCCACAACAACCACCTACCTTTTGAAGAAGCAGAACAACTCCGGCTTAAAATATCTGCAGCTCTGTCCAGTGCTCAACCTCCTCCCCCCAACCTTACCGTCCAAGAGAGGAGAGCCCTGACTGCCCTCAGCAAAGATGAAACCATCACCATTTTACCTGCTGACAAAGGAAGATGTACAGTGGTTCTAAACACTGCAGACTACCACAATAAAATTACCTCACTTTTGGAGGATCACCATACATATGAAAAACTGAAAAGAGACCCCACCAACAATTACAAGAAAAAGGCAATAGACAGTTTGAAACAATTGGAACATGATGGCTCCATCGATAGGATTACCTACCACCGTCTGTATCCTGGAGAAGCCATCCCCTGCATCTACGGACTTCCTAAGATCCACAAGGAAGGAACACCCCTCCGACCCATAGTCAGCAGCATCAATTCGGTAACATACAACATTGCCAAACACCTCTCTACCATACTAGCACCTCTAGTTGGACACTCTGAACACCACATCCATAATTCGGAAGAATTTGTTTCCAAAGCAAAGATCCTGAAACTGGATACAGATGAAACTATGGTCTCCTTTGATGTGTCCTCCCTTTTCACCAGCATCCCCACCACTCATGCTCTATCCGCTGTCAGGAAGAGACTAGAAGAGGACAGCACCCTGGAAAGGAGAAGCCATCTCAACCCAAACCAGATCTGCCATCTTCTGGACCTGTGTCTTAACACCACTTATTTCACATACAGAGGTGACTTTTACAGACAAAAACACGGCTGTGCCATGGGTTCTCCTGTGTCACCCATTGTGGCCAATTTATACATGGAAGAAGTGGAGAAGAAAGCACTCAACACATTCCAGGGAACGGTGCCCACCCACTGGTTTAGGTATGTGGATGACACCTGGGTCAAAATCAAGGCCCAGGAAGTACAGGCCTTCACGGACCATATAAACACTATAGATGCCAACATTAGCTTCACCAGAGAAGACACCAAGGACAACAGACTGGCATTCCTAGACTGTGAAGTCCTCATTGGGACCGGTGGCAAGCTAGAAATAGGGATCTACAGGAAACCCACACACACAGATCAATATCTGATGTTTGACTCCCACCATCCACTGCAGCACAAACTAGGAGTCATCAGGACATTGTCACACAGAGCAGAAACCATCCCCACCTCCATGGATTCCAAAAAGAATGAAAATCAGCACCTGAGAACAGCCCTGAAGGCCTGTGGATATCCAAATTGGGCCTTCACCAAATCTAAATCTACCAGACCTAAAACAGCGACAGATAGGGCTGAGACTCAGAGTAAACGAAAGAACCTGGCCATTCCCTACATGGCTGGCGTGTCTGAAAAGATAAAACGGATATTTGGCAAACACCACATACCTGTATATTTCAAACCCACCAACACACTGAGACAGAGGCTTGTACACCCCAAAGATCAAACTCCAAAACATAAGAAAAGCAATGTAGTTTATGCAATCCAGTGCAGTGAGGAGTGCTCTGAACTCTACATTGGAGAAACCAAACAACCTATGTACAGGAGGATGGCCCAACACAGGAGAAATAACACCACAGGACCAGAGTCAGCAGTTTATCTTCATCTAAAAGAAAAAGGACACTCATTTGAGGACATTAATGTTCACATTTTAGACAGAGAAGATAGGTGGTTTGAGAGAGGGGTCAAGGAATCCATTTATGCCAACTTGGAAAATCCTTCCTTGAATAGAGGTGGGGGCCTCAGGCACAAACTCTCCCCCATCTTCCTCCCCCTGTTGTCTTCTGTGCCTAGGAAGATTAAGACCATTTCAGAAGCTCAACAGCAGCATGGTGATTTTAACGACCCTCCATTAGATGATAAAAGGACTTAAAAATTACATCTCAATATAACCATGACCTAGCCCCAGGTGTAAGGTCACACAGCTACCTAGGAACATATTTAGGATTCCCTTACCAACTTTGCTCAGACTGAAGAAGCTCCTTGGATAAGGAGCGAAACGTTTCCACTAAGAAAATAGAAATCCAGTTGACATGATTCAAGCTACAGACAATGTAGGGAAAACCACTAGACCACTTAGATATGACCTAAATCATATCCTTTATGAATATACAGTGGAGGTGAGGAATAGATTTAAAGGATTAGACCTGGTAGACAGAGTGCCTGAAGAACTATGGATGGAGGTTCGTAACTTTGTACAGGAGGCAGCAACTAAAACCATCCCAAAGAAAAAGAAAGGCAAGAAAGCAAAGTGGCTGTCTGATGTGGCTTTACAAATAGCTGAGGAAAGAAGGAAAGCAAAAGGCAAGGGAGAAAGGGAAAGATATAAGCAACTGAATGCAGATTTCCAGAGAATAGCAAGGAGAGATAAGGAGGCCTTCTTAAATGAACAATGCAAAGAAATCGAGGAAAACAATAGAATGGGGAAGACTAGAGATCTCTTCAAGAAAATCGGAGATATCAAGGGAACGTTTTGTGCAAAGATGGGCATGATAAAGGACAAAAAAGGCAGGGACCTAACAGAAGCAGAAGAGATTAAGAAGAGGTGGCAAGAATACACATAAGAACTATATAAGAAAGATCTTAATGTCCCTGATAAATATGATGGTGTGGTCACTGACCTTGAGCCGGACATCCTAGAGAGTGAAGTCAAGTGGGCCTTAGGAAGCATTACTAACAACAAAGCTAGCGGAGAAGACAATATCCCAGCTGAGTTATTTAAAATCCTAAAAGATGATGATGTTAAAGTGCTGCACTCAATATGCCAACAAATTTGGAAAACTCAACAGTGGCCACAGGATTGGAAAAGGTCAGTTTACGTTCCAATTCCAAAGAAGGGCAATGCCAAAGAACGTTCAAACTACCGTACAATTGCGCTCATTTCACATGCTAGCAAGGTTATACTCAAAATCCTACAAGCTAGGCTTCAGCAGCATGTGAACCGAGAACTACCAGAAGTGCAAGCTGGGTTTCGAAGAGGCAGAGGAACTAGAGATCAGATTGCCAACATTCGCTGGATCATGGAAAAAGCAAGAGAGTTCCAGAAAAACATCTACTTCTGCTTCATTGACTACGCTAAAGCCTTTGATTGTGTGGATCACAACAAACTGTGGCAAAGTCTTAAAGAGATGGGAGTACCAGACCACCTTACCTGTCTCCTGAGAAATCTGTATGCGGGTCAAGAAGCAACAGTTAGAACCGGACATGGAACAACCGATTGGTTCAAAATTGGGAAAGGAGTATGACAAGGCTGTATACTATCACCCTGCTTATTTAACTTATATGCAGAGTACATCCTGAGAAATGCTGGGCTGGATGAATCACAAGCCGGAGTTAAGATTTCCAGGAGAAATATCAACAACCTCAGATATGCAGACGATACCACCCTAATGGCAGAAAGCGAAGAGGAACTAAAGAGCCTCTTGATGAGGGTGAAAGAGGAGAGTGCAAAAGCTGGCTTGAAACTCAAGATTAAAAAACCTCAGATCGTGGCATCTGGCCCCATCACTTCCTGGCAAATAGAAGGGGAAGAAATGGAAGCGGTGACAGATTTTATTTTCTTGGGCTCCAAGATCACCGCAGACGGTGACTGCAGCCATGAAATTAAAAGATGCTTGCTCCTTGGGAGGAAAGCTATGGCAAACCTAGACAGCATATTAAAAAGCAGAGACATCACCTTGCCGACAAAGGTCCGTATAATTAAAGCTATGGTTTTCCCAGTAGTAATGTATGGCTGTGAGAGTTGGACCATAAGGAAGGCTGAGCGCCAAAGAATTGATGCTTTCGAACTGTGGTGCTGGAGAAGACTCTTGAGAGTCCCTTGGACTGCAAGGAGGTCAAATCAGTCAATCCTAAAGGAAATCAACCCTGACTGCTCATTGGAAGGACAGATACTGAAGCTGAAGCTCAAATACTTTGGCCACCTAATGCGAAGAGAGGACTCACTGGAAAAGACTGAAGGCAAAAGGAGAAGGGGACGGCAGAGGATGAGATGGTTAGATAGCATCACCGATGTAATGAACATGAATTTGAGTAAACTCCAGGAGACAGTGGAGGACAGGAAGGCCTGGCGTGCTATGGTCCATGAGGTCGCGAAGAGTCAGACACGACTAAATGACTGAACAACAACAACAACAAATACCAGAGGAAGTCCACTTTGGAAGTTCTGGCTCCTACACTGGAGGCTCTCAAAAAGAGTGTCACATTGTAAGGGCACATTCCTCACAGAGTCAACACTGGAGAATTTGGCTTCAGAAGGCTATTCTAATACTCATTTTAAGCATTTTGCTGCATTTATAAAGTCTTAAGATACTCATAAAGTTCATTTTAAAAATATGGGAATGTTGATTTTCCTCATAAGATGTTGTTTCTTAAATCTGCAACAACAATCTGGGTTCTTCTATTTTTAGAAACTTGGGAAAAGAATATCAATTGGTATATCTCAACAAATACAATTCTTCAAGCTGAAAATTGTCTGCACAAATCTGTTGATGAGAGTTGTTGAAGTCTATATGTCAATTAGATTAAAAGCAAAAAAACAAAACAAAACTGCATCATAGAATGATCAGATAAACAAATTCTAGTCCCTAAAGAAGACTGAAAACAGGGCCCGCCACTGGCTTCCTAATCTCTAGCTCATTTCCCAAAAGGTTTCTGCAAACAAAAGCTGCAGTTGATGGCACTATCAATCAGTAGAAGCTGCTCTCAACAGACACTTGATAAAATTACTTCTGAGAACAACAAGTTGTGGGTGGAAGGACTAATTACTATTTCTCCCTCAACCTAAAAAAGACAAGTTGGATTCATGAAGGTTATGGAACTGACGCTGATTGGAAGCCAAAATGCTTTCAGTGCTCATTAGTCACTGCCAGATCATTTATAGTGACATGGTCTAAGGATTCAGCCCCATCTCTTAGCCTGGACTACTCCAATCCTGAGAAGATTGGTATAAGAATTGACCAAGCAGCCCATTCCTTCCCTGACCCCAAGAACTGCCAAAACCTCATTCACTTAAATTCAAGGTTTCAAAAGAACTATATTTGAAAATAGAATCCCCTGTAGAAGAGACATTTTAATGTTACATGCACAGATTGTTTTGATGTTATTTTTTGACAGCCAAAACTTCCCCTACCTTTTGTACTTTATAAATGATTTTTAATCCTATGGTTTTATGTTTTTCATTATTTACTTCTTGCATTCATTTGAATATTTCTATAAAGCCATACCGGAATTATAATACTTATAATAAATAGATTTAATCTACGTAGTAAAATGCAGAAAGATGTAATTTGTCTTCTGCTATTTCTTTGATGCTCAGTTGGACATCTCATCATGCTGGTTGTTGTTCACATTTAAATCACTATTACTTGCAAGTCTAATGTGTGTCAAGTACCAGAGGCTTCAGACAAATTCTCCAACCCACTGTCTAAAAGATGTAAAAATGCCCCTGCCTTGCATCCATTGTGCATGCAAATGAGTATAAGATGGCAATACTCGATGTAGAGCACTGCAATACTATCAAATCCTCTACTATTCATCAATTATTTGAGGATATATGCGCTGGTGCCAAATAGGAGCAGATTTTCTACAATCTATAATATATATTCTCACCTTCCCCAACCTTGTGCTCTCCAAATATATTAGACTTTGATAGGTTTCCAAATGATTTGCTTCCCATGGTGAATTTGTAGTCAGTTCAGGTACCTCATCAGCTGTGCTGAAGGGCTAAACTGTTCTTTATTATTATATTTACTGTGAGGAGGAAGAGAAGCATTTATAGCAGAGCTTTCCAAACTGTGTGTCGGGACACGTTAGTGTGTCGGCTGCAGTGTCTGGGTGTGTCGTGGCTGCTGCTGCCTCCAAGCCCTGCCGGGATTCCACACAGAGAGCGAGAATGAGAGCGAGAATTGCCAGAAGTACAAGCTGGGTTTAGAAAAGGCAGAGGAACTAGAGACCAAATTGCCAATATCCGCTGGATAATGGAGAAAGCCAGGGAGTTTCAGAAAAACATCTATTTTTGTTTTATTGACTATTCTAAAGCCTTTGACTGTGTGGATCATAACAAATTGTGGCAAGTTCTTGGTGGTATGGGGATACCAAGTCATCTTGTCTGCCTCCTGAGGAATCTGTATGACCAAGTAGCAACGGTGAGAACAGATCACGGAACAACGGACTGGTTTAAGATTGGGAAAGGAGTACGGCAGGGCTGTATACTCTCACCCTACCTATTCAACCTATATGCAGAACACATCATGCGACATGCTGGACTTGATGAATCGAAGGCTGGAGTTAAAATCGCTGGAAGAAACATTAACAATCTCAGATATGCAGATGATACCACTTTGATGGCTGAAAGCGAGGAGGAGCTGAGGAGCCTTATGATGAAGGTGAAAGAAGAAAGTGGAAAAGCTGTGTTGCAGTTAAACCTCAAAAAAACCAAGATTATGGCAACCAGCTTGATTGATAACTGGCAAATAAAGGGAGAAAAAGTGGAGGCAGTGACAGACTTTGTATTTCTAGGAGCAAAGGTTGCTGCAGACCAGAGCTTTCCAAACTGTGTCGCGACACAAAAGTGTGTCACCACACACAGTCTGGTGTGTCGCCACACAACCCGGAAGCGCTGATCATCATCAGCGGTTCCGGGTTTTTGCACGCTGCCGCAAGGATGGCACTTCCGGGTTTTCCCGCGGCGACACACCAACGCCGGTTGGTGTGTCGCCGCGGGAAAAACTTTGGAAAGCCCTGCTGCAGATGCTGACTGCAGCCAGGAAATCAGAAGACGACTACTTCTTGGGAGGAGAGCAATGGCAAATCTTGATAAAATAGTTAAGAGCAGAGACATCACACTGACAACAAAGGACTGCATAGTTGAAGCAATGGTATTCCCCGTAGTAACCTATGGCTGTGAGAGCTGGACCATAAGGAAGGCTGAGCGAAGGAAGATAGACGCTTTTGAACTGTGGTGTTGGAGGAAAATTCTGAGAGTGCCTTGGGCTGCAAGAAGATCAAACCAGTCCATACTCCAGGAAATAAAGCCAGACTGCTCACTTGAGGGAATGATATTAAAGGCAAAACTGAAGTACTTTGGCCACGTAATGAGAAGACCGGATACCCTGGAGAAGAAGCTGATGCTAGGGAAAGTGGAAGGCAAAAGGAAGAGGGGCCGAGCAAGGGCAAGATGGATGGCTGGTATTCTGGAGGTGACGGACTCGACCGTGGGGGAGCTGGGCGTGGGCTGGTCCATAAAGTCACAAAGAGTCGGAAGCGATTGAACAAATAAACAACAACAAGGGGATCAAAAGTTACTAGTCTTTGCTGACAACACAGCAATACTTGTAGCATACATGTTATTGATTAGCAATTATTCTTGCATGTTTTGCAATAGAGCAGAATAAACCGATAATGCCAATATACACTTTGATGAAGACCAATAATTACAATAGCCATTAATAAGGATAACCAATGTCATTGGCTTAAAGTCATTATCCATTAATAAGGATAACCTTCATTGTCAGTGGCTTAAAGGCTTGATTATGGAGCCAACTATTTCTTTGAATGAGCATGATTCGGAAAAAATAAATAAAATCACAGACTATGTGTAATCTATTGCACAGTTATTGCTTTTTCTCTGATGCTGCAAATCTTCCATCTTCTTCCAGCTATTAGAAAACACTATCAAGCATATAGCAATCCTTTGGTTGCTGAAAGAGCAACTTGAATGAATATTTGGCCAATGGAGAAGTCATTGGCTAAAAAAGGTTCATTGTCACTGCAACCATCTGAATTCCAATCTTTCCCTCCATTATGTAATCCTGAATAGTTTTATTGCTAAGCTGCCACAGTCCTTGTAAATGTATGAGTGGTACAGAGAGAGATAATCTACAGACAGCGGGCTGCATATGTCTTCCAGAAGGTTCACTGCGTAGGCCCCATGTCTGCCTCTGAATTCACCTTTTCCAGTGTCTTCCAACTCTTTCTTTTAGTCCTGTCTTCCCAGGCTTTTCCCTTGCATTTTACTCCCTCACTGCACTGTCTGCCACTGCCAGCTCTCTCCTTCTTTCCCCATTCATTCACTTTTCCTTTCCATCCTTCCTGATAGGAAAATTTACCACTTGAAACAGTTGGCAATGTTATGAAACACGTTTGTTTTGTTTCACAGCTTCATTACATTTAACATCACAGCTTATCATTCTGTGTGATGTATTATTTTATGAAGTCACTGTTCTGTTTGTAAATACATCTAATCTAGTTTGAGATACTACAGGTAGACAGCATAGTCCAACTGTAAACGATGAGCATTCAAACTGGTGGGGAGTGGGAAAATGAACCCAGCCAGAAAATATTCATTATTGTGCCAAGTTTCATCCTATGTTTTCTGCTTGATGATTTGACTCTAGCCACAGAATGGATTCAAGCCTACTCCTTGATGACTAGTCTTACATATGTAGGAAAATATATTGGAAGGGCAATGTTTAATTATGTAAGTTCTGCCTGAAATGGTACAGTCTAGGGGCAAGCTTATCACCTCAAAGGTAGCAGGTACAATTCTCTGTACATTTCCTTCACAATTAAAAAAAATCTGTGGGAGGCACATCCCTTATTCTTCCTACTCTGGGCATTTTAAGTCTTTTTTTCTTTTTCTTTTTTATGTATTTTAAATTTAAATATTTTATCGTAATGAGTTTTACAGACAGAAATAGAAAAATTACAAAATGCAAAAAAAACAGGAAAGAAAGAAATCAAAAACTACAAAAACTAAACTAAACATACACACTCAAAAAGAAAGGGGGGGGCTATCTGTGTCATATATTAAACAATATCAAACATATTTTCAAATCTATCTTGGGGTGAAAATTAATTAATAATTCTCTAACACTTGAAAATATCATAAAATCTGTGCCACAGAAAAACATACCACGTCATTTTGTTATTAGTAGATAAAATTGCCTTTTCAAAAACAGGTAAGCCACACATCTTTTGAATCCAATTCTTGATATCAGAAGTATAACTACTTTTCCAATTTCTCAAAGTAAGCATCTTAGCAAGTCCCCAGGCCCAATACTCTATGCTTTATAAACTTTTTTTTACTCAATTTTGCTTTGGCCAGCTGCTATCTCTCCTGAAAAAGAAAAAGATTCTGACCCCATATAAATGGGGAGATTTTAGCAGGAAATACCCTGAGAAGCAAAGGATAAACAGTCCTTCCCATCTGTACTGAAATTGTGCTCAAGATTTTCAAGTCCCTTCAGTTGCTTTTTATCTTTTTTTATTTTAGTGAAAAATAGAAATTAGTTACAAACCGTTAGGATCGTAGCATAGGACCCAGAAAGGGACTTGGAAAGTAAGGAAGATGACCTTGACGGAGATATGCAAGCTCCATTGCCAAGGTGAGAAGGAATAAAACTTATTCTAAGTCATGAACATCCAGATAGCATTTGGGAATGGCTCAGACACCGCCCTAATTCACTGAACTATAAGACGGAGGAGGAAGTACAACACAATCAGACTTGCAATATTCTGTTACTATAGCCAGTCTCAACAAAAGTAGCTTTAGCCTACCTGTGGAGTTGATTTCTCAATCTGGTCTACCTAGTGGGGCTAACAGGTACTTAATACACAATTCTCTATCTGTAAAGCCTGTTAACTAACTGATTTTCACTCTCATTGCAAGGTGACCACCATTATATTCATGTATCCACATTTGGATGCTCCAAATAATGTAACTGAGAATGTAAGTGGAATACTGTACTGGTTGTATTAATATTTTGTGCCCTGAATGTCACAGAGAACACCGGTGCCCAGTCATGTGTGTTTGCTTTATTAAGGATTATCTCTCTGTTGAATCATTCCAATTTTTCATATAGCATAAAAAAGGTAGAGAAAAACAGCTACACCTCCTTACACCTGCACACTATGGAATAATTCACATCCTCTATTGATCTCTAGGTATTCTACACCTCACCTGTTTGTTCATGCATTATAACATATTGATTTCCCTAGCACAATTGCTCTGATCACTGTTATCACCTGGAGAGAGCCTAAATTATTAGTCCATTCAGAACAGGCATTTTTACCTATTGTGAAATCTCACCAATTCCCAGGAAACAGTCAAAAAGAGAGACTAAAGGCTGAATCCCAGTCTTCTTCAAACAGCCTTTTCCAATGATTCATGGCAAGGAGAAAACCTCTATTATAGATGCAAGCTGAAAAGTACTGTGGAAATAATACAATCTAATTCTGCCAAGGGTCACTATTGTGATAATGACTGCAAATTAACACAACAAGATAATACAAAAAACTGTAGGGTTTTGTTTTTTTTTGCTAGTGCATCTCACTAAACAGAAATTGCAAGAGGTTATTGTTTATATATTTTAAGTATCTTTGCAGCAATCAGGTGAGGTGAAATATTGATGTACTTATTTTACAGATAAGTAATAGTATGAAATGCATAAAATCAGCTGATAAGCACAGAGCTCTCCCAAGCTAAAGTCTCGCCTCCTTCTTAGATATTTGGTCTAAGTAAATGTAATAGTGACTACCTTAACTTGTAACAGAATAGTGATAAGCACATGCTACAGGCATCTCTTCTCATTTCAAGCTGCTTTTAATCATGTATTGTCAACTTCAGCATGGAAAGGCCACTGGTATATATGGGGGTGGAGCTAAAGAATGAATTTAAAGGGTTTTAGTAGGACAATCACCATCTTTGAGGTGCAGCAGAAGGGGACCTGGAGATAAAGTTCTCTGCCAGTTACCCTCAGATATAAAAACTGTATATTCATTAATATTTAAAAAGTTGTTAAAAACCTTGCTTCCGGGGAAGAAATGGCAGACTGAAGATAGCTCCACGAAAAGCGGAGCCAATGACTCTTTCGCTTCCGGGTGCTGGACTGAGTGGAGCGAAGAGCTGATAGCTCCGCGGTTTTCTGTCTGCGGCGAGCAAATCGCTGAAAAATCACCCTCGAAGAGAGGGTGAGCAGAAGATTTATCACAAGGGTCGTCGAACCTGCTGCTCTATCCTGACTCCTGTATTCCCACTACAGGGGAAGGGAGATTTGAGTGGTAACAGATGACTGGAACTAACATGAAAGCTCTGCAGAAACCGTGAAACTAAATAAGTTAAGTAGCTCCTCATCCAGCCTTTTAGTTGCACTTTTTTTTTTTTAATATTACTGGATTTATTAAGCACTAGGATTTATCTCTGGACTGTGATTTATAGATGCTGGTGTTTTATTTTTCTTTCTTGTCAGAGGAGTGTTTGAACGGTGGGTTTGGAAAGATAGTTGACTCTGCCTGGAGTGGGCTGAGTGACTTTCTCTTTTGATTCTAAATATTTCTACTCTTGGTTTGCTTTCATCCTTATTGCAATTATAAGTATTTTTTTTTCCTTTGGGGACTAATTTGCCTGGATTTAAAGGTTTTATGGATAAATGAATTACTGATTTGATATTATTTCTTCTACCTGTTTGGGATTTTTATTATGAAAGAACTCTTTTTGCTTTTCTCCATAAGTGTTTGAATATTTTTTGGATTATATAAGTCACTTTATAGAATTTTTATGAATGCCTTGGACTCCTTCTGTATATAAATTAGACTACTTATTCATGGTTGGACTGTGTGGATATAAGCTGCCGTGAGAAACCTTGGGATTGTTTATCTTTTTTGTTATTATTTTGACTACAATAGAACCTCTCTGTTCTTTTTTTATCTTTTACTCACTTGCTCTTATGCTTGGACATACAATTTTAATGGACTAGATTTTTTGCTATTCTGATAACTACATTTAAAGGACTATTTTTATTTTTAAAAGTTTTTTTATTCTCCTATTATTAAAGGGGGAGAAGAAGAGAGAAAAGAGAAAGAGAAGAAAAAATAGTAGTCCCTTTTTCTGTTTGTTCTTTGTCTTTGTCTTCCCCCTCTCCTCTCCTTTTTTTTTTCCTTTTTTTCCTTTTTTCCTTTTCTCTCTTACAGGGAAACTATCTACATTATGACAATCATGGCATTAACACCTGGAGCGTCGGTGGAGCCTCTTCAGTCAGAGATGAGAAAACTTCTGGAAGTGATGACACCATTTAATAAAGAAATGAGAGAGAAGGAGTGCATTTTGAGACGGAGAGCAGTTCCAGAACAATTGAATGAAGATGTAGGAGAAAGGACTGTTTCTATATTAGATAAACCCTTGGAGATAAAAGAACAAGATCTAGATTTGGAAATAGATAAAATTTTCAGAGAACAGAGAGTGTTTAAAGAACAAAAATTAAGGATAATTTCTACTTTAAAAGTTAAAACATTTCTAGAGAAATATAAGACAGACATGAGGGAGGCACCAGGAGAACGTAAGAAGCATTTCATAGAATAGAATAGAAGTAAAGAATAGAGATAAATGGCTGACCTATAAGGACTTTTTATTGTTAAAATTGATGGATTGGCAGAAAAGGATAAATTGACACGTTTATTAAAAGAAAATTCAATTATTACTCTTTTAAAGATTAGAAACTATTAATGGACTATTTGGAAAATGTTGGAGGGGCAAAGCTTATAAGAGGATTTGAAGATTAAATTATATATAAATTGATATATTAGATAAGAAATGTTTTTTAATGTGATTTACAGACTTAGTATGTATGATGCATTTTATAGAATAGAATAGAAGTAAGGAATAGAGATAAATGGTTGATTTATAAGGACTTTTTATTATTAAAATTGATGGATTGACAGAAAATGAGAGATTGATATGTTTATTAAAAGAAAATTTAAACTATTACTTTTTTAAGAGTAGAAACTAATAATGGACTATTTGGAAAATACTGGAGGGGCAAAGTTTATATGAGGATTTGAAGATTAAATCATATATAAATTGATATATTAGACAAGAAATGTTTTTTTAATGTCATGTATAGACCTAGCATGTATGACAAATTTTGTAAAGTATTGTGACCAGAGATTAATCGGAAGCTGACTACTTTCTATGTTTCATCTTTTTTCTTTTTTTTCTTTGCTTTACTACACCTTTTTTTCTTCTTTCTTTGATTTGTATTTCTATTTCTTTTTCCGTTTCCAACTTTTAACTATGTATATTCAAAACCCAATAAAATATTTAAAAAAAAAGAAAAAAAAGAAAAGCGGAGCCAATGACTACAGCAGAACGAAGACCCAGCGAGTAGACCGGCTCTTCGATAATTCCTCTCCGGACAAGGAGAGGACTTGAGATTGCCCACAAGTGCTCCAGACAGTTGCTCCTCGTGAGGAGACTGCAAGACAGTGGTCTCTGGCGGGTTTAGAGCTCTGGGAAACGAGGGACTACCATCTTGCTCAAACTGCAGTTGGTGCCTTTGAAAGGACACTAAGTTTGCATACTTCCTTTCCTAATCATTTTTGGAAATTTCTTGTTTACTGCTTTTCAGTCATTAGGAACCTTTGGGTCGACAGGTTTTACAGCACTGGGTGGGTTTCCTTCAATCCTTAGCAAAAGAAGTTTTAACTACAAGTTTAAGAAGTAAAAAAATTTTTTTTTGGAATAAACAGCAAAAGGGTGATTAAAACGTTGATTTTAGAAAGTTACAAATGGACTAAGGATAAATTTGAAATAAGATTTTTGAATTAATTATAAAGAATCCTTCCTATGGGAAAATGCTTTTGTTTTGATTTTTTTTTAAAAAAACAATAAGATAAGACTTTAAAAATTGGACACTAGAGGGAACTAGAGGGAACTAAAGATTATAATTAAAGGAGAACACCACTCAAACTCAATTTACAATTACAGAATGAAGCAAAATATTTTAACATTGGATATATTGAAGGATATTTTTGAACAATGGTCTCAGAAGTTAATTTTAATAGCATCTGCCTATATATTTAGACTGTGTTTAAAAGATGTTTTAGAAGAAGAACAAGTTTTACCTGACAAGATCGAGACTGATTTGAAAGTGGATTAAAAATGACAGGCTACAAGAACGACATGGAAAAGATGTTACACTGGACATACAAAAGAAACCAGGTGATGTCTTAATGCAGGGCTTTCCAAAGTGCCGCCGCTGGCGACACACCCGGCGGCGGCGGCGACACGTGCGCGCACGGCAGCGGCGCGGGGGGCGTGCGGCGGTGCGCGCGCACGGCGGCGGCACGGGGGGCGTGCGGCGGCACGTGCGCGCACGGCGGCAGCGCGGGAGGGACGTGCAGTGGCGCGGGGGCGTGCGGCGGCGCGCGCGTGCACAGCGGCGGCGCGGGGGGTGTGCGGCGGCGCGTGCGCGCACGGCGGCAGCACAGGAGGGACGTGCAGCGGTGCGGGGGGCATGCGGCGGCGCGCGCGTGCATGGCGGCCGCCGTGCATGCGCGCGCCGCCGCTTCCGGGTGGTGTGGCGACACACCACGCTGTGTGTGGCGACACACTTTTGTGTGGCGACACACAGTTTGGAAAGCTCTGTCTTAATGATTAAAAGGGATATACAAATAACAAACCAAGAGATTGACCTGGATAATTTTCCTATATTGTACTTACAAAAGAAGCCTGTTAAAGGTTTGAAGAATTTTGTGAGAAGGGACGAAGAAAAAAATGAAAAGAAATCAAGTTCTACAAAATTATTTGAAGGGACTAAATATCAAGATTGTTAGAAGTAAAAGGAAGGAATATAAAGTTGGTTTATTCAATCAAGGTTAAAATAGATATGTTGTTATCTCTGGTAACCCTTATTGGACAACCCTTTTGCTGACTTCAGGACTCAAATGACGAGGCTTTATAAATTTGTTTATAGATAAGAGATGGGATATGGGAAGAAGAAATCATTTGTTGTATTTTAAGAGAAGATGCTAAATTACTAACATTGTTGATACTTGTTGTGAGGAAGGGGGAAGTCACTTCTTTATATATTTCTTTTCTTTTTCTTTACTATATCTTTATTTTTCTTTATTTTCTTCTTTCCTTTCTGCACCTTCTATTTTTTCTTTTTTTTCTTTTCTTTTTTTAGTTTGTATTAGTTTTTGCTGTTGTAATTGTAATTTTTAATAAGATTACTATAAAAAAGTTGTTAACCATGGTTATTCAAACATGCATTTGGGAATTAGAAATGTGATAATTATATATCTAGTAGAGGTATGACACTATTATTTATTATGATTTTAAGGAGTTAATTGGAGTAAATGTTTCTGTAATGGTATGTGGGTATTTGGGAGACTCGGCCCAGAGACGCTACTTACGGAATGGTCAGATAAGAGACAGTATAGTCTGCAGCTGGATAGTGGGCGGGGCAAGAGGCTCAGAAGGGAGTGTCCCTAGTTTCTCGGGCTGTAAAGGAGATGGGGGTGGGGAGAACTGTACTTTCAGACTTGCAAGATTCTGTCAATGTAGCTTTACAATAAAGTAGCATTAGCTCATTTGGTTGTGTTTCCAATCTGGTCTACCTGGTAAGGTTGAGTTTCATAGAAACTTTATTATTAAATATTTATGTTTTATGAATCAGGAAAGCAGGAGGTTGGGGACCTCACATACTGTAGGACAGATCACTAATCAGCAGAATCTTAAACCTGAAATAGTAGTAATTTCCGATCATAGATAATTATTTACAATCTGGCAACTGTTAGTCTGACTGAAGGTAATAAGATCATATCAACCATAAAGAAAAATTGTTCTGTCCTCAGCCATCTGAAATGGCTTCAGTGCAGTGAGCCAAATTGACCTAGGGTATAGTTGTCCTTTCCATTCTGCATCCTCAACAACAATTTCACATTTTTCTATAAACACATGGCATAAAACACAACAGTCATCATCATTACTTTACAGGAAAAGTTTGTAAAGCACAAAACGTTGTCTGCACCTTCCAGTGCAACTGGATTAACCCCCACTGCTCTCCGTGTTCCCTAGACCCCAGAAGGGATAAAGGATTCCAATTGACACATGAAGTTTTCTGAAGTGGAATAATGAAAACCTGCACAGATTCCTTTCAGGTTTTAAGGGGATTAACAGGAGCTTTATAAGTATTTATGAGTAAACCTCAGCTAGTAGCAACACAGAAGGAATTCTTTCCTTTCAATTCTAAATGAAGTTCAGTTAATCTCACCCTTTATGCACAGTGTAACCTGAAGTCAGTTACTGAATGGAAGGCAAGTTAACAATATTAGGAAGGGTTGGAAAAAATTGTTTTCCTAAGGTCACTAGATGAGGCACTCTGTCTGTACATTTCTGAAAACAGAAACAAGATGTTTCATCTTCTGGAGGGCAGGCAAAGACAAGAACGCTCCGTGGGAAGAGAAAATTATCTTTCTCTGTACCAGTGTAGCATGTCAAGGGCCTTCAGATCTTTCTGAGATAGCAGCAGGGCTAAGAGGGGCTTCAGCAAGAACCTTGGCAAGGCCCCTCCTCCACTTTTCCCTCTAATTTGCTCACAGACAGGGCGTTCGAGTCATTTAAAAATAAACCTTCAGTGGGATCACCACTCTCAGGACTCATAGCAGAGATAGTAATGCAACGTCTAGAAAGGATAGCACTCCCACACATACAACCCAAAGTATGAACCAAGTGCTCCACTACCAAAGCAATAACCCTACCTCTCACAAGAGGAGCTGTGTAAGAACACTATTCAGACGAGCACAAACGCACTGCAGCAATGAAAGAAAGCACTCAACACATTCCAGGGAACAGTGCCCACCCACTGGTTTAGGTATGTGGATGACACCTGGGTCAAAATCAAGGCCCAGGAAGTACAGGCGTTCACGGACCATATAAACACTATAGATGCCAACATTAGCTTCACCAGAGAAGACACCAAGGACAACAGACTGGCATTCCTAGACTGTGCAGTCCTCATTGGGACCGGTGGTAAGCTAGAAATAGGGATCTACAGGAAACCCACACACACAGATCAATATCTGATGTTTGACTCCCACCATCCACTGCAGCACAAACTAGGAGTCATCAGGACATTGTCACACAGAGCAGAAACCGTCCCCACCTCCATGGATTCCAAAAAGAATGAAAATCAGCACCTGAGAACAGCTCTGAAGGCCTGTGGATATCCAAATTGGGCCTTCACTAAATCTAAATCTACCAGACCTAAAACAGCGACAGATAGGGCTGAGACTCAGAGTAAACGGAAGAACCTGGTCATTCCTTACATGGCTGGCGTGTCTGAAAAGATAAAACGGATATTTGGCAAACACCACATACCTGTATATTTCAAACCCACCAACACACTGAGACAGAGGCTTGTACACCCCAAAGATCAAACTCCAAAACACAAGAAAAGCAATGTAGTCTATGCAATCCAGTGCAGTGAGAAGTGCTCTGAACTCTACATTGGAGAAACCAAACAACCTTTGTACAGGAGGATGGCCCAACACAGGAGAAGTAACACCACAGGACCAGAGTCAGCAGTTTATCTTCATCTAAAGGAAAAAGGACACTCATTTGAGGACATTAATGTTTACATTTTAGACAGAGAAGATAGGTGGTTTGAGAGAGGGGTCAAGGAATCCATTTATGCCAACTTGGAAAATCCTTCCTTGAATAGAGGTGGGGGCCTCAGGCACAATCTTTCCCGTATTTTCATCCCTGCTTTGTCTTCTGTGCCTAGGAAGATTAAGACCATTTCGCAAGCTCAACAGCAGCATGGTGATCTTAATGATCCTCCTTTAGATGATAAAGGGACTTAGAAATAACATCTCAAAATAACCATGACCTAGCCCCAGGTGTAAGGTCACACAGCCACTTAGAAACATATTTAAGGATTCCCTTACTAACTTTGCTCAGACTGAAGAAGCTCCTTGGATAAGGAGCGAAATGTTTCCACTGAGAAAATAGAAATCCAGTTGACATGATTCAAGCTACAGACACAATGAAAACTCCTTAATCTCACAACACATGGACAGACTTAACCATACTTTCAACTGGGAAACTGTGAGCATCTTAAACCAAGCCAAATCCAAAAATGCTAGAGAATTCCTGGAAGCTTGGCACTCAGACAAAGCAGCCATCAATAGACACATAGAGGTAAACAACATTTACATACCATTCATAAGAGACAATAGAAAAGCCAGAAGACCAGAACACCTCTTGGCCAGCAATCAACAACAAGATATGCAAAGATTAAGAGCAAGATTAGCAGCAGAGGAGCAATCAAACAACACAATAGACCCTAATCATGGAACTATTAACTCAGTCAATCAACCAAGCAGCAGACAACAACCCAATCAAGGTACTACCAAGGAGAGTACAACACCCCCACCAACACAGGCAGGACAAACCAGGGTATATAAACAGAGAGCAAGTTCCACTCCGTTTTCGCACTGAAGATGTTGCCTAGCCTGGCAATGAAAAGTCTGCAAGAAAACAAGGCTCAGAGAGCACCATGGACTCCACAACAAACCTTCAGTCTATAATGGTGGCAGTGGAAGGAATCATCACTTTAAAGTTTTGTTTTATTGAAAAACCATTTCTTCTTTAACATCTGAATTAGGGATCTATAAAGGAAATATATTATTACTACTACTGCTACACAGTGGAATGCATTTAAACATCCTTAAAACTTCTATACGTTTTATTTATTGGTTCCTGCTTGGCTAACGTTTCTAAAATTCAAGCAAGAATAGCCATTTTTGCAGTTTAAACAGCTACAGTATATGCAGCCCAGGTGGGAAGGTGGGTGTGCATCTCAGAGAAAAATACTCTTGGATGGTGCTCTTAATTCTCTTTCTGCTCAGTGATATAGTGAAATTTCACCCAGAAGTATTATGAGCTCAACTTCCTTTATTTGTTTAACTGTTCACATTTTCATTAAGTTGTTGCCATTCAGCAGCCCGTAATTTTATTTGTATGAGAGCTATATTCATCTCGTGTGTACAGGTGCCAATGTTGCTCCCTTTTCTCCTTGGCAGAAAAACAATGTGTCGGCAAAGATGGAAGCAATCAGAAGCAGAAAAAATACACGGAGGAACATCTCTCTACATATGTACCTTAGAAAGACTATCTTCAATTTTAGCAAGCTTGCAGGTGGGAAAGTTTACATAGGATATGAAGGGAAGTACAAGCAAAGCTGCACTACAACTAACCCATTCTCTTAAACTGCTACTGAAAGCTTCATTCAGTAACAAAGGCCTCGGAATTGAGCTATTAGGCACAGAAACCATGTTTATATCTGAAATGTCCCCAAAGGACAAGAAACTCACAAGTATAAAAAAGGGAAAGCAAATCAGAAGGTTTTACCTGCTCTGTGATAAGCCCTGGGAAAGTAGTCAGACAAGGGCTGGAATATAGTAGATGTTGTCAGGACTATGATATGAGGGCTTCCGGTGGGGACATGGCCGACTGAACAGCCATGTCCATGAGCTCCGCGGACTGAACTGACAATGTGGCGGTTTTTTGGGCTCGGGCAGGCTTTTTCCCAAAGCCCGGAGCGTTTTCACGGACAAAGAAAACACTCAGAATCATCCCATCTGTCCTCCAGAACGGCGACTTATAGCCAGAGAATCGCAAACAGCGTCTGCGCCAATCTGGTAAATACCGCTGGGAGGCTGGGACATCACCATTTCCAAGCTGCACTGTAGCCTTTAAGAGACACTCAGTCAAGCCACCCCATTTTTAAATCACCCAATTTTTTTTCCCAAGTTATGTACCCTAAGAGAGACTTTTTACAGCAAGGAGAAGCCTTTTCTCTTGGTGCTTATTGTTATCTCTGGGATTAATTTTTACAATTTTTTTCCCCCAAGTTTTGGCTTGTTTCCCTTTTAAACAATAAGGAGGATAGAGAATAAATAATTACCTCCCTGCTATTATTTTTGTATTGAATTTGAAGAATTTAATATTTTCCTACACGTTGAATCTGCTGTTTTGTTTTTTAGTTTGATTTTTATTATAGTGGACAGAAATGTATAGAAGTGGTGGTAGGAATGAAATAATTAAACAAATGTTGTTTTTTTGGGGGGGGGAGTTGATTAAGAGGTTTATATATTTCTTTTTCTTTTAATATAAGGGGAAGGAGCAATTTATTTAGTGATTTTTATAATGTGCTAATAGATTGATTTATAGAAATAATGCGATTTTGGTTTGATATAGAGTAAGGGATTGATTATGGAAATTACTGTTTATTCTTGTTGTTAAAAGTCGGAAGTCACTTCTTTATGTAATCTTTAAAATTCTTTTTTTTTCTGGTTTTTTCACACTTTTTAGTTTCCTCTCTTTTCTTTTTGTAGGTTTTTTTTGCTTTTTTGTAGTTTTTATCTTTGCTTTAAATCTAATAAAATTCTTATAAAAAGAAGGACTATGATATGAGGAAGATGATAAACTGGGTGACTACTAAAATGAAACGCTATTTATAAAAGGAAGCAGTATCCTCAGCATGGCAGTACATTACACCTATCTCATAGTTAGTGGCATGTGGGAAACAGTATGTTGGTTTGTCAGATAGACTTTAGATTAGAGAGCCTAGCTTGCATAGAACAGTACAAACATTGGGCTTTGATTGTGCTTGAAGCATCTGCCCAAAAATCTGCCAAAATTGACCAGCATTTTGTCCTTACCATTAGCAGAACTGGTAACCCAATATTCTCTTTGTCTTATTTAAAAGCATTACATGAAAGTGGTGACCAAAACCATGATGGGAAGTAAAGGATAATATTCATGGGCCATCCCTGATGAACACTGCATATAGAAGATTATAACTTGGAATGCAAAGAACATGAATTACTGAATTAAAGAATAAAAATACATACATGTGTAATTGTAAAAATAAGCGAAAGATGAAGGTAATAATAGATATGAATGAAGCTGGCCTCATCCTGTGGAAGGGAGCTGATGAATACATACGTGTACAGTACAGGAATGAAGGAGTAGATTTATGAATGAAAGAGCTAAAATATATGCCAGAAAGTATGATTCGATATTATCTGAATTGATGTCATCTACTTTGTTACGGATGTGTATGAAATTAGAAATTCATAGGTTGATGACAGATTCACATTACACTCCAGCAAACTGTGATCATGAAAGAACCAGGGATATGGTTTGCAGAAAAACTGTGAAACATGTATGAATGAATGTGATCTGGGGGAAAGGTGACATGAATGGATGGTGGGAACGAGATGAGAGAGTACAGAAAAAGTGATTGGACCATTTGGAGCAGGGTTTCTCAACCTGACCCATTTGAAGATGGGTGGACTTCAGCTCCCAGAATTCCCCAGCCATCATGTTGGCTGGAGAATTCTGGGAGTTGAAGTCCACCCATCTTCAAATGGGCCAGGTTGAGAAACACTGATTTGGAGATTCAAGAGTAAATGAGAATGGTGACTGGTATCAGCTTAAAAAAAAGGCTGTTTGGAATACCTAGTTGAAGCATACATCTATTCACAGTACACAAGAAAAAAAAGATGAATGTAATGTTTATGATGAAAGACTGAGAAATTAGTGAAGGATACAAAGGTGATGATAGGTTCTGAATGTGTGGCAGATGATCAAGAGTAGATCTTAGGAAAATTGAAATGAAAGAAAGGGGGAAAAGTGAAAGAAACTAGTGTGACTGCACAAACAGAAAGTAGGATCCCTGTATGAAAAGGGTATAGAAGACAGATTACTCTCCCAACAGAATAAATAGGAAATTGGGATTAGGCAAGAAGATGTGGAAGAGTGAAAAGAATAATGAAAGTGCCACAGAAGTGCGTAGAGTTATATTACTGGGAAATAAGAGAAAGGATGCTTAGTGGAATGAAGTGAAAGAGGCCGTGGAAGAGGGAAAATACTACAAAAAATAAGAATGAGAGATACATATTCTACAATGTGTATAAAGAGAAAAAGATAACTGCAAACAATGTCGTTAAAGAGGACAAAGAACAGTTAAGAGTAAAAGAGGCAGAGAAAATGCAGAATGATTTTGATGTTAAATTGTTTTGGAAATGGATGAAGAGGAATAAACAAGGATTCCCCAACAAAGTGACTAGAATTAAAATTAAAAGCAGTGATTGATTTGGGATGAAACTGATGTGAGGGAATGGTGGAAGGAGTGTTTTAGAAATTATGTGGTATGTTAAAGAGTAGAATTGAAATGAATACTATGTACAAGAAAAAATTACAAAAAGGAAGTTATAAATGCTATGAGAATGTTGAAAAGGCTACAGATGTAAATGGTACACATGGAGAAATGTTAAAATATGAATGTGGTTTGCTAATAGAGTGATTGTGACTTTTTAATGTGTGCGCGAATACATATCTGCACCTGATGACTGGAAGAACGCAATTATTGTTCTGTTACATAAATGAAAAGGCAACAAGGGTGAATCCAAAAACTACATAGGGATTATTACCTGAGAAAGTGTCTGGCAGAATTCTGATTGATAGGGTGTGAGAAGTGACAATGAGCAAAATCTGAGAAGTGCAGTGTGACTCTATACCAGCAAGAGGGTGTAAAGACTAGAATTTTGCTCTTCAGCAAATCAATGAGAAATCTAAGTATCTGAAAAAGAAAATGTCTTGTACATTTTCAATGAACAGGGAGTAAGATAAAATTTTTGATATCCCCTTACTTTTTTCATATATTTATGAATAAATATATAAGGAATGCTTGTGGTGACATTAGATCCAAGAGACTGTGAGTTCTAGTCCTGCCTTAGGCATGAAAGCCAGCTGGGTGACCTTGGGCCAGTCACTCTCTCTCAGCTCAACTCACCATACAGGGTTGTTGTTGCGGGGAAAATAGGAGGAGGTATGTTAGGTATGTTCGCCACCTTGAGTTATTTTTAAAAATAATAAAGGCAGGATAGAAAATAAATAAAATAAAATAAATAAATAAAATATGCACACAATGCTATGTTGCTGGATCTGAATGCTATGCAGTGAATGCTAGATTCATTATGTGATGTAATGAGGTGCATGGATCTGAAAATTAATGTGCTGAAGACCAAACTGACTAAAACAGTTCCAGACAAGCTAAAGGAGTTCCAAACAGCAATGCAACATTATGGCTTGTTGCAAAACAATTAGGAACTCTAAATTATGGATGGGTGAACACTCAGGTAGAAAGTGACCTAAAATATGAATTTCTTCCAATATGGGATGGAAAGAATTTGAGATTTTAAAAAAAGCATATATGGATCCATGCAGAGGCATCTGAATGCTTAGCTTTTAAAAGTCCAAGTTTCAATTCAAGCACGTTTGGAGTGGCCACCTATTCTTTCTAAGAGGTTCTTTATTTGTAACAGCTCCTTAATGAAACTGAGTCAAATACATGAATGAAAACTCCCCCCCCCCCGTTGTATCTATCTGTCTTGTGAGATCTGGCGGGAGAGGCATGCTATGGGTCCCGTACATTAGGAAGTGTCATCTGGAGGGTTCCTGGAGGACAGCCTTTTCTGTCATGGCACCCACCCCCTGGAACAACATTCTCCCAGAGATTAGACTTGCCTTTAAAAACCTGGTTTTCTTGCTGAGCCTTGGGTCCGGGATGTGTGATTGAACCTGTATCCTGGTTGTTGACTGGGTTGCTGGTTCTATCTCGGCCCCTATATTTGTTATTTATTACTTTCCTATGATGTTTTTTATTTTGTTTTTATTTTGTTAGCTGCCCAGAGGGTGGCCATATAAATTGAATAAATAAATGACATTTCATTTTGTTGCTTTGCTTTGGATAAAGCTTGACAAATTAAGTTTCTTTATAAATGGGATAGAAAGAACAAGTTGAACACATATATTATATTCCTTCTTTGACTTTTTCAGGATTTAAATTTTCAGTTCCTGTTGTTACGATCCTAGCGTAGCAGTGCACAGTCTTTTCTGCCTACTGGGAGGGGCAATGCAGATACCAACTACTATATGCATCTCTCCTTTTTCTTGTTTTCAACCTCTCATTACAGAAGTATGTCACAAGAATCCAGCAATGTTAGTCTGAACCTGTGCTGAGTTGCTTAGCTTGAATAGCTTAAAACACAAAGTGGATAGTAATAAGAAATCCTTTACTGCCATGTCTGCATTTAGTGCAGGCTTTGAATCTTCTGGACATAGCTTGGACAGATCTTTCTTCCTCTGATTTCTGACAAATGGTACCAGTTGTTTCTTATATTTCACTTGACTATGTAGTATATGTTTGCTTGTGACAGATCCCAGATCAACCGTTTGGGTGTCTGGTTGTCTGTCTGGTTGGAACCAACTGGTGATTAAGAAGGAGTCCCAGGTGCAGAAAGAAGGAAGGGAGACTAGAAAGTTGTCAGCTGGGAATAAATCAGGATACTACTGATGAAAAGTATATAGCAAAAAAAGATCCAGAATAAGCTTCCAATTCACCATTTCTTCATTTCTGTCATTAACAACTTAAAACTAGTACCCTATGGGAGCCAGTCCTATGAACATCTTGACAACACAGAGAAGGTCAAATTTATCCCCATCCCAAAGGGGATAAATGAGTGGGGATTCCAAGTGAACACTCCTGCTTATGTGGCCTAGGCATTTACAAGTTGTAATGTAGTTTTAGAAGGTTATACAGTAAGAAAGGTATGGGGTGAAACAATTTGTTCTTACTAACACAAAGAAGCTATGGTCTTAATCCTAGAACTGCCTCAGAGGTGGCAACCGGTCTTATGCCAGACTTGTAACCAGACAGACTTACTAGTTTATATAGCAAACAAAATTATAACTCCTAGCTTTATTGTAGAACACAACACACTTGACTTGTAACTCCTGCAGTGACAAAATAAAAGCAGTTACAGAAGAGAAGCTCTAAAGTTCTAAATTACAAAAAGATTATTTCAAAGAGGAAATTCCCCATTAAAGCAAAATTAAGTATCCTAACAGAATGTTCCGCAAATCAAGTACTATGATTACTGAATTTTCTGACAGGATCCAATCATGACCTAATTATGAACAGAGGCTTGCTTGATTATCATTCATGCAATAGGGAAAATTTGGTTTTCATGTGATGTGAAATATGGCATCAGCGAAAAGAAAAGAAAAGAAAACATGATAGCTATTGAACATTTCTGAGGAAAAAAATTAAACCCTTATAAATAGTCCAGCTATTCTGGAAATAAAATGAGATGGGACATGGGCTGGAAAGAGCATATAGTATAGGCATTACAGAGAAACAGATTTGTATTTAGTAAGGCAAGGCAGCAACTTGCAGAAATGGGTAGAATTCTGCAAAGTAGCATCAACAAGAGATGAGAATTATCACATTTCACTTCCATGACTACAAAAATGTAACTTTGAGCTCTGCATATTTGCTGGCTCTATTTCTTCCCTTGGCTACACACTTGAAAATAATGCTTTACTTTGAGAAAGGTACTGAGATTGATCAAGACAAGTGTTAAAATTAAATGAGGAAAAAGAAAAAATTCAACCACCTTATAAAGTGTCAGAAATGAAAGGCAAACATTTAAGGCCAGGAATAATTCAAGATGCTGAAAGACTTCTAATTTTTCCCATCTTTGGTTTGGGAGGGGGAGGATCAGTCTTAAAATGGTTTGGACCTAGTTCATTTACAAACTTACATGTTTTTAAATCTACTGTTGAAAAATCTTTTAAAATATGTAATTGCTTTAAAGGTCTGATATTGACATTAGTGTCTTTGGAATAAGGAATGTAGAAATGTAGATGCTAGAATAAGGACACACACCCTGATGGATCACATGAATGCATAATGATTAAACTCAATGAGAAACGAACATTTAAATACTCTTTTGGGCCCAAATAATTACATTAATTCACACTGCTACTGAATGCATTATCGACAATAGATACTTGGAAATAACTGTTTCTTTCCTTCCTTCTTTCCGGCTAATGATAATGCTAGCTACTCTTCCCAGGTTAAACAAGATGAAATGTTCAGATGTCTGTGTTTCTGTTCACTCCTACTAAAAAGGGTGATAGGTATATGTGAATGGAAATTTTCCACAGACTATTTTCAAATCATTTGAGTGACATAATATGAGGAATGTTAACTCCCACACTAAACAGCAAAGAAAGCAAGTATAGTTTCAAAACACCGGTTGTTTTGAAAGATCTAATTTTGTCTTAATTGAGAAGTTCATTAACTATTAAATGAAGCAAAAACACTAATGAACATTTGCAATATTCAGGTAAGGTCCTCTCTACAAAAGCCTTAGTTTTCTCTTTCATTCTTATTTATTCATTCTTATTTAGTCTATGAATCACACGGTCACACTAGGAGTGTTTACAATTGATTATATTGTATTATATTGAAAAAACTCTTCTTTACTCTATGCCTGCAGATATAATCCCATAGGCATATCAATATAAGAAAGAAACTTAAGGCATATTAGAGGAGACGTTTGAGCAGAGACTGGAACAGATATAATTTACTACTTGTTATACAGTCTATAGTGGAAAAAACAGAACAGCTTTAGTATTGAAATAAATCCATACTTTGCTTTGAAGTTGCTGATGACAACTTTCTCAGCCATGGCTTTCTACTTGTTAAACTGGAATCAACAAGGAAGAAGCGGCAGTATCAAAATGTTTAATGATACGCACAGCTGATGTGCACTAGAAGACACTGTGACAGAAGAAGAAAAATGCATCATATTATTATATTATTTAGTTTTATAGCACAGCCAGAAGCTCCGCTCCCCACACATACTTATGTAGGCAGGTTTATGGATGGCCTTCAATGGATCCTTGGTTTCCAACCAACCATGCCAGAGTTGTTAGTAACTAGGAGCTCTCAGCAGGAGGCCTTGAATTATAGCAATCAGCACTGACAGAACTGAAATAAGTCAGTCTCTGCTTTTTCATTGGTCTGCAAGGAAAGTAATCAAAACACCATCACTCTCCCTGCAAACCAACCCACCCAACACAAAGAGGACAAGGCAGCTATTTGACTTGCAGTAAGCTTTTTCATTTGTCCCACTCCACTTATTATGGCATTGGTCCAGACAACTTGCTCCCCTTTTCATGAGCTCTGCGGTGGCCATTTCTCTAAAGCTGCCTATCATTTCCTTATCAAACAGGAAAAAGGAAGGATCACTAGAGACACATCTCAGCCACACTGAGATTTCACTCTCTCAGTGGGCTGTAAGTGCCCCTATAATGTTAGCTTTTTAAATCATGTGTTATTATTACCCGCAGTTGCCATTCAATCTGCAAAGAATAAAGCACTGGGGGTTTCAAGGCCCACACAATAACTCCGAGCATTTGCCAGTGATTGGGCAAACAAAGCTACCATGTTTCAATTATATTGGAAACCTTTCTGTTGTGTGAGTCTGGTGGGGTACGTCCATGCATACATGTAATATAGGCAGGTGAGTATTATTGCCCATGAATGGGCTACTTACTTTACTAAGATATACTTCAGTATCTGGCAGTGCAAATGTGTCTTTTAATAATTATTTACAAATGTTGCTTGTGTACACATAAGACCATGAGCACCCTGAACTCTAAACGTTTCAGATGAATCTTCAAAGAAGAAAGCACCCTTGGATTCATAAATCCAGCTGTGAAACTTTTAGCATATTCACTGTACCAATGTTGTTATAAAGATCACAGTCACAAGAAACAGCACATCCAACTGAATAGGACCCAGAGGTAGATATTCTCAGGAGGAAATTTACTCTTTCTCTGGACTCCACCCAAGGCTGTATTTCAAGAGCGTAACCCCAGGCAGACCAACTGAAGTGCGTAGTTCTAGTATATGCCCTTTTAACAGTATTTTGGGGTGCAGCAGTCCAAGGCAACAGAAAGATGCTGAAAAGTCGGTAAAAGCAATCAGGGCAAAAAAATAGGCAATTTCTCCTGCAGGAGAAAGAGCCTAGACCAGAGCTTTCCAAACTGTGTGTGGCGACACAAAAGTGTGTCGCCACACACAGTCTGGTGTGTCGCCACACAACCCGGAAGCGCTGATCATCATCAGCGCTTCCAGGTTTTCCTGCGGCGACACACCAACCGCGGCGTGCAAAAACCTGAAAGCGGCAGCAGCGCTTCCGGGTTTTTGCGCGCTGCCACAATGGCGGCACTTCCGGGTTTTCCCGCGGCGACACACCAATGGCGGTTGGTGTGTCGCCGCGGGAAAAACTTTGGAAAGCCCTGGCCTAGACAGTGAAGTGGCTTTGATAGGATGCAGAAAACCTCACCTCCTTCTGTCAGAGAAACAAATTATTATAAAATAAAGTATGATATAAAATTTCACAAAGTCACATTTACAATCATTCATTGGTTTACTTTCATCACTTGAGAGCTTTCCTAACTTTATACTGTACAAAAAAACAATGTCACATTAGCTGACTTTTCCACTAACACATGAAATCTAACTTTTTCTGGTCCCTAGCTTGTTCCAGAGAGAAGGATTTCCTAGCTCCCAATAGCAGCTGCTGCAAATCTGTAGGCAAGGATAAATAAAAATACTGGGCTAGTTTTCTTGATGAGTCAAACATATTATAAGAGCCATAGATTCCTACTCCATCAATTTTCCTTAGCACTGACCATTTAAGCAGAACTCTTTAATTGCTTTTACAAAACACGAACAACATATCCTCTCAATCCTCTGGTGAGCTGTTGGAGCCCAGATATAGCAATACATGTATAAGATGCCAAGGCAGAAATTAATGCACCACTTAGGAAATTAAAAAAAAAAGTCAGAGGTGAACTGTTTCTCCCAGGATCAAATAGTAAATCAGAACTGAAGTAAGTGCTTCAGTATCTTATGCCTCAACCAAAAAGTTCATCCTTTCTTTTTCAGTTTTGCTTCCTTATATTAAATCCTCTGCCTGCCGTCTCTGTTCTTCTTACATGCACAAAATAACACATGATAGTGTTCAAGGTTCTATGATGAAAGCTTCCCCAATGTCAGTTCATTAAGGAAGAGATGCAGCACAGTGCATTTAGCTACACCTTCTCAGCATCCCGAGACCTTCCTTCCTCAGCAGCCCATTAATCGCCCTGGTCCATTGATCAATTCATTATGTCACTAATGTCTCCCTCCTTTTCACAAGACAAATGAAAAGGTTTAAAAGAAATGTGAGAACTGTACTTGATATAAGAATATTGTTTGACAACTAAAAGCGTTGCTCGAACAATGCTCAGTTTAGTGTAAGGTATGGCATATGAAACTCTGGCATATAGGGCTCCCTCAGTATGTATTTATGAAGGAAGAAATGCTAGAGTTTACGTTCTCTGCAAAATCATATTCTCGCTGACATGGACATAAATGATACATCCCTTGGCTAAGTACTAGTGGAAAATACTGAGCAGATGCTCAGACAAGTATCCATTTTCAGTCAGACTGTAACTCCAAAAACAAATTGAACCAAATATGGATATTAGTGATGCAGCCTACAGGATTTGATAAAGGCTTTTAAAGTAAGTCTATGAAGGTTCTCAGTCATCCAGGTGGAACAGTCTGTGGCTTGAATCATGTCAACTGGATTTCTATTTTCTTAGTGGAAACGTTTCACTCCTTATCCAAGGAGCTTCTTCAGTCTTCAGAAGAAGCTCCTTGGATAAGGAGTGAAACGTTTCCACTAAGAAAATAGAAATCCAGTTGACATGATTCAAGCCACAGGCTTTTAAAGTAAGGTTTGGGTCCCAGAGAGGTTGTAGGTAGTGGTACAGTACATGCTTTGAATGTAGAAGGTTCTAGGGTCAGTCTATGACATTTTTAGCTAAAAGCATTAGGTAGCCGGTGATGTGAAAGACTTCTGTCTTGAAGCTCTGGAGCAGTGTTCCAGTCAGAGCAGACAATATTGTGCTAAATGGGTAACGGGGTAGATTTGGCCTGATATAAGACAGCTTCCTATGTAGCACTGGAAAACCTGAGTTTGAAATAAGCCTTGAAAAACGGGGTTACTGATCTTTAAGTGTTATTTTAGAATTGTCTTCAGTGTTCTATCACAGATATGAAGCCCATTGTTGGAACAAATAACCAGCAGCAAATTGTACCAAATGCCTGTTTTGGACCCACCCTAGAAATGAACATAACTGTAGTTTTCTCATACATTATGGGACATGTAATTTAGTAAAAAGATGTGCTAGCTCCTACCAAATCTTGGGAACAATCTTTAAAAAAACAGTGCAGTTATAGTTACCATGCTTGCAAAAAATATAAAGGCACAAGTACAAATAGCCCAGAGTCCCTTGTATGGGAGATGGGCAGGGAATAAATTTGATAGATAGATAGATAGATAGATAGATAGATAGATAGATAGATAGATAGGCAAGGGAAGAAGTTTATTTTCATTTAATGCATCATCCAACATTCCACTCCTCTTCTGTGTTTCCTCATTCACACATTTAATCTTTAAACTCCTCCCCAAATGATTTAATCTTTAAACTCTTCCCCAAGTGCTACAAAACATAGACCTCAGTTTCTAAAGTTAAATGCACTAAGAATAAGCTTGGAGATTAAATCATAGTTCCCCAATTCTTACTTCCGGAATTTACTGCAATAACAACATATAGGGTGGTCAGGAATGAATTTGAATTCTTGTCTCTTAAGTTTAGCATTAGTCATTCTGTTTTTCCTTTCACATTTTGAGTAGATCTGATTTATAGCAATGTTTGGGATAATAATGAAAAAATCCACATAATTCAAGGCTCTTACATATAGTTGGCAGCCTATAGTTCACCTGGCTAGTATCATGATCAATCCTCAGCTCAGTATTTTGCTATTAGCAAAATGTCTGAGTCACCTATCTATGATCAAGTATTCATGGTGATCTGTAAGACAAACGAAGAAAAACATAAACCATCACACACTGTACATACAGTATATACAACATACACAAAACAGCAGCATTTTAAGACAAATGCCGTAATTTGTGTACAGCGAATGGGCAAGTATCCTACTGGCAAAAAAAGGACCATGTTGGGATGAGGAACCTCTTAAGTTACCTCAGAGTAACTTAAGCACAGCACACATAGGCAGGTTGCAATTGTTCATAGGGACAAGCTTTGTTTTTAAAACTATATTAAGTCTCTTTTAGGTTTATGCTAGTTAATTATAGGAAACCACTATGCCAATTTCAAGCAACTCTACTCCTGAAACTCTACTCTACAGCCTACGCCTGCAATCTACAGTTAAGGGTCACAGAGCAGACCAGATCCTGCAGCAGGCACAAAGACATCTTCTAAATGAAAGAATAAGGCAAGTCCACTTCACCATTGATGCCCTGTAATACAATTTTGAAAACCTTCACCAGGAACTCACAGCCACCCTTCCTGACCCAGTCCTGGATAGAGTTATTCAGCTTGGCAATAAAGTACAGCTGGCCCAGCATCACAAGACAAAGGAGAGGCAAACTAAGAAATTTGACATTCTTCTTTCTCGCAGCAAGCAGAAACAAGGAACTGGAGGAACTGCTGGGAGGAACAACAACAACAGGACCACAGAGAACAAAAAGAACATGTGGGTGAAAAATCTCTCAGACAGAGAACTCTCCCAACCAGAGAGAGATGTCCTAGCCAAAGGTCTTAATTTTGCCATCACTCCCAAGCAAGTTCCGGTTGTGGAGCTCATTACAGCCACAGAATCTGCCATCCACAACAACCACCTACCTTTTGAGGAAGCAGAACAACTCCGGCTTAAAATATCTGCAGCTCTGTCCAGTGCTCAACCTCCTCCCCCCAACCTTACCGTCCAAGAGAGGAGAGCCCTGACTGCCCTCAGCAAAGATGAAACCATCACCATTTTACCTGCTGACAAAGGAAGATGTACAGTGGTTCTAAACACTGCAGACTACCACAATAAAATTACCTCACTTTTGGAGGATCACCATACATATGAAAAACTGAAAAGAGACCCCACCAACAATTACAAGAAAAAGGCAATAGACAGTTTGAAACAATTGGAACATGATGGCTCCATCGATAGGATTACCTACCACCGTCTGTATCCTGGAGAAGCCATCCCCTGCATCTACGGACTTCCTAAGATCCACAAGGAAGGAACACCCCTCCGACCCATAGTCAGCAGCATTAATTCGGTAACATACAACATTGCCAAACACCTCTCTACCATACTAGCACCTCTAGTTGGACACTCTGAACACCACATCCATAATTCGGAAGAATTTGTTTCCAAAGCAAAGATCCTGAAACTGGATACAGATGAAACTATGGTCTCCTTCGATGTGTCCTCCCTTTTCACCAGCATCCCCACCACTCATGCTCTATCCGCGGTCAGGAAGAGACTAGAAGAGGACAGCACCCTGGAAAGGAGAAGTCATCTCAACCCAAACCAGATCTGCCATCTTCTGGACCTGTGTCTTAACACCACTTATTTCACATACAGAGGTAACTTTTACAGACAAAAACACGGCTGTGCCATGGGTTCTCCTGTGTCACCCATTGTGGCCAATTTATACATGGAAGAAGTGGAGAAGAAAGCACTCAACACATTCCAGGGAACGGTGCCCACCCACTGGTTTAGGTATGTGGATGACACCTGGGTCAAAATCAAGGCCCAGGAAGTACAGGCCTTCACGGACCATATAAACCAGGGCTTTCCAAAGTGCCGCCGCTGGCGATACACCCAGCGGCGGCGGCGGCGACACGTGCGCGCACGGCAATGACGCGGGGGGGCGTGCAGTGGCGCGCGCACACGGCGACGACGCGGGGAGGCGTGCGGCGGCGCGGGGGGGAGTGCGGCGGTGCGCGCATGGCGCGGGAGGGGCGTGCGGCGGCACGGGGGGCGTGCGGCGGTGCGCGCGTGCATGGCGGCCGCCGTGCATGCGCGCGCCGCCGCTTCCGGGTGGTGTGGCGACACACCACGCTGTGTGTGGCGACACACTTTTGTGTCGCCACACACAGTTTGGAAAGCTCAGGAAGTACAGGCCTTCACGGACCATATAAACATTATAGATGCCAACATTAGCTTCACCAGAGAAGACACCAAGGACAACAGACTGGCATTCCTAGACTGTGAAGTCCTCATTGGGACCGGTGGCAAGCTAGAAATAGGGATCTACAGGAAACCCACACACACAGATCAATATCTGATGTTTGACTCCCACCATCCACTGCAGCACAAACTAGGAGTCATCAGGACATTGTCACACAGAGCAGAAACCATCCCCACCTCCATGGATTCCAAAAAGAATGAAAATCAGCACCTGAGAACAGCTCTGAAGGCCTGTGGATATCCAAATTGGGCCTTCACCAAATCTAAATCTACCAGTCCTAAAACAGCGACAGATAGGGCTGAGACTCAGAGTAAACGAAAGAACCTGGTCATTCCTTACATGGCTGGCGTGTCTGAAAAGATAAAACGGATATTTGGTAAACACCACATACCTGTATATTTCAAACCCACCAACACACTAAGACAGAGGCTTGTACACCCCAAAGATCAAACTCCAAAACACAAGAAAAGCAATGTAGTTTATGCAATCCAGTGCAGTGAGGAGTGCTCTGAACTCTACATTGGAGAAACCAAACAACTTTTGTACAGGAGGATGGCCCAACACAGGAGAAGTAACACCACATGACCAGAGTCAGCAGTTTATCTTCATCTAAAGGAAAAAGGACACTCATTTGAGGACATTAATGTTCACATTTTAGACAGAGAAGATAGGTGGTTTGAGAGAGGGGTCAAGGAATCCATTTATGCCAACTTGGAAAATCCTTCCTTGAATAGAGGTGGGGGCCTCAGGCACAATCTTTCCCCTATTTTCATCCCTGCTTTGTCTTCTGTGCCTAGGAAGATTAAGACCATTTCGCAAGCTCAACAGCAGCATGGTGATCTTAACGATCCTCCTTTAGATAATAAAAGGACTCAAAAATAACATCTCAATATAACCATGACCTAGCCCCAGGGTAAGGTCACACAGCTACCTAGAAACATATTTAGGATTCCCTTACCAACTTTGCTCAGACTGAAGAAACTCCTTGGATAAGGAGCGAAACGTTTCCACTGAGAAAATAGAAATCCAGTTGACATGATTCAAGCTACAGACAATTCCACCTGGATGACTGAGAACCTTCATAGACATATCTACTCCTGAAAATTAATAGCATTAGTAGTGCAGATGGAAGGGGCTCTATGGGCCATAAGAGATTAAATACATGTCTCAGAAGGTCAGATGCCATGACTCAACAGGCCCTGCTGATTTTTTTCCCACTAAAGCATAAAGCACAGAAATCAGAGCCACAAGGATATCCAGGAAGGAATACAGTACATGACAGAAGGTATTCCCTTACATATAGCAAAGAAGGGCAATGTTCTGGTGGTCACAGGCTATATTTATCATTTCTGGGGGGAGAACAAGGCTAATTTGTGTGGGATGAAGATGCAAAGTGGGTGAAGTCATGACATATATGAGTAGGTCTACCATTTTCTGTTCTTTTTTTCTGAATTTGGGGAAAGAGCTTGCTTTTTCTTTATATATTTCTTTAATATCTACTATATATTCTTACATGTTTCTCACTTCCAAATGGCAGAAAACTGCCATTGATTTTCAACTATGAGTGCTAGGCACTCTAAGGGGGCACAAAACCTGATTCTGATGCTGCATTAGATTACCCACCCAAAATTTAGGGGTGTAGAAAAAATAGTGGATCCATCATAATCTGAGCAGATGAAGATGATTGGTCTTTTTCATCTTCATCTGCCAATAGAAAGATTGCTGCTTTCAGTACAAGCTGAAGCTACTGAACCATCTTCAAAGCCTCAGGTAAAGTACAATTCAGTTTTCAGATGAAAAAGTGGGGCAAAGACCATTTTTCATTGTTCTTCAGCTGTTGCTTCCCATCAAAAGCCCATGGGGTCCCAGCAGCCAAATTCCCACAACATAGTATTTTCATGTAAAGGTAGAAAAAAGGAGAGAGGAGTTAAATAACTTGTTCAAGGTCACTAAGCAGGCATGTAGCTAGGAATTTCTAAACAGCCAGATAACACGCTGTCTCCTTGAAACACAGAAGTTTATGCTGCTTATCCAGGTGTACAGAGCCTGCTGAATTCTATATAGCTCCAGCGAGCAGCAATTATTCTCACTGCTGGCTCATTTGTGCTAAAAGGTATAAAACAACAAAGCCTTCACACTGCATATGCTTTCTGCAAAATGCAAATAAGGACTAAAATTTCACATCTGGGTTAAGTAATCACCTTCCACACATCCCATTTTGTCTGTCAACTTCCAAATTACCCACAGTCCTTTTACAATTTTAGCCTCTTCCCCCGTGAGGCGGAGATTAAACAGGAATTGTGATGCAGATATGCTGCCTTGCCTGTGCATGTCTACTCTCAAGCAACAACAGACTCAAGACTTTATCTCTTGCCTACCAGTTTAATAAATTTGGTGGTGTGTGTGAAAGTGGCAAAAGCTGGGTTGAAGAAGCCAAAAAGCTGGTGGTGATGTGGGAAACCAAGGAACAGGAAAGAAGGAGAGAGAAGAAAATAAGTTTGTCAACTATGTAAATGCAAGACAGGAAGGTTATCCAGGAATCTATACTGCAAAGCTGCTGTCTGTATTATTCAAGTATTTTTGTTCCTGGCAAATGGAGACACTTCCTTCAGCTCCATGTACCAATGCAAATGAAGATTCCAGTCAGGGGAAAAACATATACATATAGAATATAGACACACACATGCACACACACGCACAATGAAGCTAGCATGTAAATATTAATTTAACAACCTACTTGACAATGCCTCAGCTTGATTCTATAAATAGCTGTGTTATTAAAAAGGTGATGCTCAAGGCAGTTAAAGCTGATTCCTGTTCCCACAATTCCTTGTGCCATCATATTTCCATTGTCCCTAAAGATAGTCTTTTGCTCCTCCTCCCAACACCTGCAGTAACGAGAGCTCATAGCTACAGTACAATACATATTTATAGAGTTCTTTACAAGACAAAATCCTGAGGTATTATGCAGACAATGGCTCACAGAGCTCAATTAAAAAATGTTTGTATATGGTACTGGAAAAAACATCACCACCACATAATTGGTTTTATAAAACATTACCATATTACTAAATGGAGTTGGTTGATCCCATGCTAATAGGCACTGAAGAATAATTTGGGGGCATTGCTCATTTTTATTTAGATGACACATTTGCAAAGCCAATCGTAGAAATGTACAAGAAAAATAAAAGGCAATGTTTCCAAATTATGGTAGACAAAATAATCAGAAGCTTGCTTGCTGGATCAAATTGTTTAACCAGGTCTAGTTCCCTTGAACCTTCCATTTATACTTAAGAATGGAAAAAATGAACTTGGTGGCAACAAGATAGTCTTGTAAAATATATCACCATCCAATCATCTATCAAATGACAGCACAAACCTCTTATTCTGATCACTCTAATGTGATAACCGCCCAGGGTCCCTCCTTGTGGGGGAGATGGGCGGGAAATAAATATGATAGATAGATAGATAGATAGATAGATAGATAGATAGATAGATAGATAGATAGATAGATAGATGGATGGATGGATGGATGGATGGATGGATGGATGGATGGATGGGATAGATAGATAGATAGATAGATAGATAGATAGATAGATAGATAGATAGATAGATAGATAGATAGATAAAAAAAGTGGATTACCAAAAACAATGTTCTGAATGCTGTTCACCGATAGTATTTACTAGATTCCTAGTGTAGAAGAATGAGCATGAGATTATTCAGCAGAGACAGATGAGGGTATAAAAATGGAAATGAATCAATAAATATAGCTGAACTTCTGGGGGAGGTATGGTGAACTGAAGACAGCTCTGCGAAAGCGGAGCTGACGACTGCAACAAAGACCAAGGAATTAGTGAATAGTCTAGTTCCTTGGAACCTCTCTGGATAAGGAGAAGACAGATTACCCACATGTGCTCCGGATGGCCATTTCTCGCAAGGAGACCACAGGACAGCAGTTTTGCACAGATTTGAGCACTGGGAGACAAAGAGATTAGCCATCTTGCTCACAGTTGCGGCAGAGCCTTTTAAAGGACACTAAGTTCGCAAACCTCACTTTCTAATCACTTTTGGAAATTGCCTATTAACCATTTTAAAGCTATTAGAGACCTTCAGAATGACAAGTTTGAAAAGTCTTCATCAGGTGAGTTTATCTTCAACTCTGAACAAAAGAAAAATTAATTATAAGCTTAAGAATTTAAAGAATCTGAACTAAACAGCAAAAAGCTAAATAAGATTTTGATCTTAGAAAGTTATAAACAGACTAAGGGTCCATATAAATTTGGAATATTAAAACTTTTACAATAAGACTTTGGAATTTATTAGAAAGAACAAAAAGCTTCTTGTGGGCAATAGATCTGTTTTGGTTTTTGGAAGACATAACGGAGATAAGCAATTTCATGATTTGAAAACTGGACACTAGAGGGGACTAAAGATTTTAGGTAGAGGGAAAAAATGCAAGTATATAAAATGCAAAACATTATAACAATGAAAATGCTGAATGAGACTTTTGAAGAATGGAGTCAGAAAATAGTAGCCACAATATCAGCAACGTCAGTAACGATGTCTGCTTCTATGGATAGACTATGTCCAAAAGATGTTATTGAAGAAATGACACATGTAGAACAAATTTTATCTGACAAGATAGAGATGATATCAAAAGTAGATTTACAACTGACAGGCCAAGAGAATGACTTGGAAAACGATGTTTCACTGAATCTACAAAATAAGTTGGCTAATATTTTAAAATTCAAAAGGGAAATACAAATGACAAACCAAGAGAGTGACCTGGACAATTTTTTCCTATTGGATTTATAAAGAGGCTTGTTAAACCCTTGAGGAACTCTGTGCGATGGGACAAAATGAAGAGAAATCAAATCCTACGACAATATTTGAATGAACTAAAGATTAAGACTGTTAGAAACAAAGGAAGGAATATAACGTTGGTTTATTTGATCAAGGTTAAAACAAGGTATGTTGTTACTTCTGGCAATCCTTTATGGACTTTCTGCTGACATCAGGATTGAAAAGATGATGCTTTATGGATTTGTCTATACTCTATAGATAAGGGATGGAATATGGGATGAAGAGATAAATGTTTGTAACCTTAGAGGGACTGAAGAGTTACTAAATTTGTTTATACTTGTTGTGATGAAGGTTGGAAGTCACTTCTTTATATATTTCTTTTCTCTTTATTATATTCTTACTTTTTTATTTTTTCTTTCTTTTTTATTTTTTCTTGCACTTTTTATCCTTTCTTTTCTCTTTCTTTAAGTTTAGTTTGTATTAGATTTTACTATTATAATCAAAATTCATACATACATACTACATACGAACAACAAAAGAGAACAAAAGTGTCTGTGGAAAGTTGGGATAACTGGGAGACATTTTAAAAAAAGGATCAGTTGAAAAAAGAGTGGGAAAAGCAAGAGACTAACTGCCTGTTAATGAAAAATGCACAAAAAGTTGATACATAGGAATACCTTCCAAGAAAAAAAAAGAATGAAATCCTACTATTATTTTTTTGGGATATTGTCCATTAATATTTCTGAAAATTGTGTACATATAGGAAGATGGATAGAGTGCAGTTTGAAAGAGGCACTATGTATTCTGCAAGGACTGAATCCATCTAGCCCCAATATCTACTTTGTACATATTTATCCTTAATATGGGAGTGAGATAACATGAACCTTAAAAAATCCTAAAAATGAAAGCATTATGTTCAAGCTCACATTTTTCTTTGAGAAGTATTCAAAGAATTTTGTTTTTAAAGTGAGGAAATATTAATTTCATTCTTAAATATTATACTTCCTTTAATACAATTTTGGTTCCAGCATGGTCTTAAATTAAATGACTGTGAGACACCTGTAAATTGTAATCAGTATCTGTAAAATTACATGGTGCATCAGGAATATCTAAAAATAGTTTAAAGGGAAAAATAAGAGAGAGGTTCTATAGTTTCAAAAACAAAGAATTTAGAATTTTCAAAATCAAAAAATCAACATGAGATAGAAAAAATAGGTATAAATGTGGTTGTTCAAAACCTAAACCGCATAACATCTAGGATCTTCAATGGTTCAGACAATACATTTATTACTTCATCAATGATTACAAGATAACCAGGTCTCTAACTGGACTGAGTCCTTCATCCAGATTAAGAATACTATCTGCTTCAACTGATCAGCAATATGGCTTAGCACGATTTCAAGTGACATTATAGGGTAGAAAGCAGAAACCAGATAGAACAGAAAGCTAAGCAGATGAGTAGGCAAATGAGTATTTATAAATAATTTTCCTCATGTTTTGCATTATTTATGCAACTGAGATTGGAATTTTCCCAAGGAAGATAAACATCAAAAGTAGCCTAGGTAAATTTTAAAAAAGAATTTAAAAGGACAAGGAAATCCAGCAGGCTTCCTAGACAGGTATATTGTTTTCACTGCATTATAATAGAAGGGATCAATTGTTCTCAATAGTAAAAAAAAACAGGGAAAAACAAGCAGCAATGCACTTTGCTATTAAGTTTACTTTGCTATTTATTCTAATAAAAGCCTTCATAAAATCAACAGTAAGAGTCTGAAACCAGAACAAGGAAATTTCTACAGGAGCTTTCCAATTAAGAACATAGGTAATTGAATAAGCTGTCATAGAAATGGCTTGCACAAGGAAGGTAGAAGAGCATCCCAATGAGTTATTTTAGATTAACTCTCCCAAAGTATGCATAAGATTGTACCTTTCCATAAATGATACAACTTTAGAGATAACCTTTGCTGGTTCTATCCCAAACATTTTCAGAATTGTTCTCTCCAATGTACTATGCTATACATTTGAATACTCTCCTTTTCAAGTCATATTTAATTGCTTTAGCTTATTATGATTTTGTTCATCCTGCTATAACTAACAACACTTCAAAATTTAACTGAAAGTCTAGAAAAAGTTTGCATTTCCCAAGATTCTACACTAAAGCTGGATCAAACCCTTGTTCAGGTGGAGTCATTCCTTGAACTTTCAATATGGTCAGCCATCAAGCACACACTTACAACCTTCACTGTGGGCAGCAGAAAATGCTGTGCTATAAAAAAATAAAGCCAAGATAGACCCACATCACACACAAGCAAAGACAAGATTGAAACCCTTCAACTCTGATATAAAAAGATCAAAGGACCAGATGGACTCTATTGCCTCAATGGATGTGCTTATTTTTATCAATGGAAATACCAATTAATGTTGATAAAGACACATGTGCTGCCAATTTTCTTTACTGCCCACTGCTCTGTGCTAAAATAATGGATAGTGTTCTGCCTATGGGTATATTTTTCTAAGATCTGTCAGTTTTGACAACATTTTGGCACCTGAATAACTCAAGATTAATGCCAAGGGTCTAGGAACACAGTATTTCTCAGTAGATGATGGGTACATTTTTCAGCAGGGCTTCCCTAATTAAAGAAACAGAGAAAGAGAGATCAGATTGATAGGTTTTGCAGTCAGATATTTCACACTTGATTTGGTGAAATATAAATCACTCACAGAATGAATCTTAACACACCAAAAAAGCGATACTGTGTAAGGAAGTGGGTGCAGAAATATAAGAATAGGGTCCAAATATCCTGTCACAACAATTGATTTCCAACTTTTGTCTGTGAAAGCTCTGGGGAAGAAATATTTGGCCAGCCTGTTTTCTATAAGAGCTAAATACAAGACAGTATCTAGAAATACCAGATTTAAGGTAATTTGGCCCCAAAATCTTACTCTGGCCTACTTTAGAGTAAAAAATAATTATGTCATAGAACTCTTCTATTTTCATTGATATTTTTAATAATAATAATTTGAACTTAATCTTCATTTATTATATGTTTCACATCAACATCTACATTCAAAATAACAATTCATCTTATAACAATTTTTTTATTTTAATATTCTTAGCAATAACAATAACAACATTAATTCTAATTTGAACTCAGTCTGCATTTATATTTTATAATACATTTCACATTAAAGTATATATTTAAATCCCTATTTTCTTTACATCCTTATACATCTAATTCTAATAAAATATTTTTCTCTTTATATATCCCCTTAAAAAAAGTTCTAATTTAAATTTAATCTATAACATCAACATGTATTTGTATCTCTGATTTTAGAACTTTGTATCCTTCACTTAAAATATCAAATTTTTATATATATCTTCAATACATCCTCTTATACCAATTTTTAATATTTAATATTCCCAACAATTATATTACTAGTTTAAACTTAATTTGCATTCATAAAATAATCTATTTCCAGTTAGAGTCCGTGGTTTTCTTATGACCTTTTATCCCTTCATGTCTTCCCCTAAGATCTTCTGTTCAAGTCACACCAAAATTATAATACATAATCTGTTTTGTCATCTGTTCCATACAAAATGTCAAGGCATTTCTCTGGATTTTTCCCTGTCCGACACCACACCTATCCTGAACCTCTCCTTGTCCGGCACTAAATAAATCAACTCCAAAATATTTATCAATCTCTAGACTCAAATCTCTCTCCCTTCCTCTCAGCTGTAACAAGGTACCCAAAATCTCTTTCTCCCTTTTCTCTACTTCTAGTTCAGATCCTATCCTTTGTATCTGACCCTGCATATCAAGCATAAGATTTTTCAGTGTTTCTTTAAATTCCTGAAATACCTCTCTAATCTCCTGTTTAAAATCTTGAATTAATTCCCCTATTATATTTGCCATTCCCCCCCCCCCTTTGTTCCCTCTACTGGATCAATACTGTTAAATTCCGTGACGTCTCCTCCACTCTAGCACATAGTAGCTTCTGCAGACATAACAAATGAATTTCCCAGATGGAGAGTAAACAGTTACTCAACTCAAATGGAAAATTACCAGCAGGGTCTAATAGGTTTCAAATATAAAAAAATGGATTGTTGCCTAAATTCAAAGGGCTATTAAAAAAAAAAAGCCCAATATACAAAAATAGGAAAGAGAAAAGTATTTCAAACAGTTTATATTCGATACAAAAGAAAAAAAAATTCAGCCACTATAGAAAAAAGAAAAAGAAACAGGTTCACTAATAATTAATCCAATGAAATATATTCAATAAAAAAAAAACAACCACTGTATATAAAGATTTTCAAGTCACTATTCATTAATCCAATAAAAAGTTTTGAAGAAAGTTTCTACTTTCAAGTGGGAGGCAAACCACTCTAGTACAATAAAAAAAAATGAAGACGTTTCACTGTATTTCAAAATGCAAAATCCATCTCAATCTTCCACCACAAATATCACAGCAAAGAAAGCAAAACAATTTACCAACATTTTGAGCATTGTCCAAAGATAGACTTTAGATAGTAATAAGGCAATGTAATCTAAAAATAAAAATAAAATAATAGTGATCTAAGAGTCGGTTCTTGCGCTTGCGTCTCTATTAGGAGACTTATGGTTCCCTGCAGAACTAGCTGGCTTCTCTTGCCGTTCTCTCCGCTTCCACCCCCTGTTCCCTCCGTGGTGGAAAACAGCCGAAGGAGCAGAGGGGAGCAGTCTTAACAGCTCAATGAGCAATCTTCTGGCTCCCCCCTCTCCGGGGGGAGACACCAGTGGTCTTTCACCTTCTGGGGACCACCGCAAACAGGGAAAAGTTAGCCGAGTTCTCAACACTCTGAGAAGCTCCGACTTGTCGCGCTGCAAATCCAACTGGAAGTCGTCATAGAACTCTTCTGACATGTTTAGGCAATAGTGATTACTACAAGAGCTACAGGTGCTTTATACTGAATCATAACTTTGTATTTTGGAAGGCAAATAATTTAGTATAAAGCAGTGTTTCTCAAACTTCACAAATTTAAGATGTGTGGACTTCAACTCGCAGAATTCCCCAGCCAGCATGCTGAAGTTGAAGTCCACACATCTTAAAATTGTGAAGTTTGAGAAACACTGATATATAAATCATGACAATTTTAGTGCACTACTTAGACTGACCATATTTCCTTGAGACAAAAACGGGACAAGAGGAATGGGCGGGGGCGGAGCAGCTAGTGGGGTCGCCTCTGCCTGTCGGCGTGCGGGGGGGCGGTGCAGTGGGCGGTACGGCTGGTTGGGGGGTGGGGGGTTTGCCTCTGCCTATCAGAGTGTGGGAGGGGTGGGCCGGGCAGTGCGAAGGGTGGGGGTGGAGCAGCTGATTGGAGAGAACCCGGAAGGGGAACTGCCTCCGCCTGTCGCAGTGCTGGGCCCGCCTCTCCCAACACTTTTGGTGGGCGGGGGCGATTCCTCCTCCGGGTTCCCTCCAGTCGGCTGCTCCGCCTCCGCCTGTTCCTGAAAAACGGGACAAAACCAGCATTTATGTTAAAACGACGGGATGGTTGACAAAAGGGGATAAAACGGGACTGTCCTGTTCAAAATGGGACGTATGGTCAGCCTAGCACTACTACATACAGTATAATTCTCTCAGCATGTCCCCTGATCTGTCAGATTAGTAGGATATAATGCTGATGAAGTCCGTTTCCCCTTCTTGCAACCACTGCACAGCTGTAATATCCAGCAGTTCATCCCTGCTGGTCTACCCTGTTCATCCACCTGGTCAGGCTACTGCAGTGTTCCTGAGCTGAGAATCTTGGCACTCTCCTTTTATCATTTGAAAAGGCATCAGCTGCTGTAGTTGGATCTGTGGGATTTTTTTTTTAAAAAAAGCGAAGGACAGGCATTGTCTCTTCAAATCATTACACAGCGGGATTCTAATATATTTAGGCCCTACACGAAAGTGTAATTAGTATAATAGTTAATTTAGCCTTGGGGCATATGTCTATATTAGCTCTATTTGTCACTAATTAACTATCTCTTTAATTGCATAGAGAAGCTAGGTCAAGATCTGTCCTAAAGGCTGACTGTTCAAATAAGTTGACAGCAATACAGCATGAATTCCCAACTAGAGCAAAGGTGAGTACCAAATCACAAAAGGAAATACATTCTCCTCAGAAATCACTTAAGCGGCAGAAATTTATTTTTATTTAAATATTTGCAGCCTGGTGGAGCAGAGGTCCTCAATTGGCCCATTGGGCACATTTGGAATTTTGAAAGCATTCTATGAGCAATCTCACAAAATGGTTGCCATGATGGATATGGCTAATCACAAGACAATTGTTTATCAGAAGGCAAGCAAAGCACTAGATGTGGAGTCCAGAGGTGTTCTTGGAAAAATAGATTATGCTTCAAGAAAAGGACCTTGTCAAAGCCCTCAGCAAGCTGGTCACAAAAAGCCCATAATCAAGTAACAGCATCAGCCCTCACTGTCCCTTACTCGGACCTAGTGAACTGAAAACATGAGCAGAGGACCATCTACTCAATCCCTGGGAACGCTGCTACCTCCATGTGGGCAAACCAGACAATAGGGAGGTGGAGAAATGCATAGCTACTGTATGCTGAGAAACGTCTAAAGCTGTCAGGTCTACTGAGGAGTGGCATGGTATGAAAATCAGAGCTGAACAACACCAGCTTTGCTCAGGTGGTGAAGGATAGCATTTTCTGTTTAAAGAGACACCCAAAGCAGTTTAAGGTTGGAATGCTGCTTTATTACAGTTTAATCCTATATTACCTGCTTTTACCAGCTTCTTTTCATGATGACTTTGGTGAGAACTCTGACTCCTTTGAATTTAGACTGATGACCTTGCCTAATAGTTTTGTGACTTAAATTGCTAAACATAGGGTTTTTTGGGGGGGGGGCAAATATCTTATTGCTCAGTAGGACCGCTTACCAGTACTGAGGAAACACATAAGACATAGAGCTGATTCATCAGGATAAAAGTTGCATGTTAGGACAATGCATATCTGGAAAAAAAAGATTCTACTTAAGAAATCAATTTCTTAAAGTTAATGTAACTCACAAAGCAGTGATACCTGAAAAAGTCAGGCTGCTTTAATGAATAGCAAAGAAGAACTGTGCCTGACTGAAGACCAATCATTTCTGAAGCATGCTCAGCTCCATTGTATATAAAGGTGTGCTTAATATTTCTTCCTAAAGATCAGAATAGGCATGTTTTTCAGGGAAGTTTTTCTAGAGTTTCAAAGGAAGTTCTGACACTATCTACAATTGATGTAAGAGATAAGGAATTCAGAGAGGTTTTCCATGTTTTTTATGATAGTTTAAATTTTTCTATATTGCAATTAATTATGACCCTGACACATTTGGGATGTTATTATGAGAAGAGCAATCATCCCCTGCTCTTTATGACTGTGTTAGATAGTAGCATAAGTGACTGACCAGAGCTATTGATCTGACAGCAGAAAAAAACATTCTCATTTTGAATGTCAATGGCTTGTCTGAACTAGGAAGAGATAAAAAGAGATGGTCTTTTTCAAAACAGAATTCTGGAAGCCACACTTGGACAATAATTACATTTCTCTTGCACAACCTGTTTAGAGCCCAGGCACTTCATTCTTTTCATCATGGGCTTTACAAGCAAAAATTTCAGCAAAAACAAGGTTGCTCTTGTGAGATTCTATGTTTGGCTTTGATTATCTGAAAAAGCTTAGGTGGATAACATAGATGCTATGAGCTTTTCTCCTCTGAGCTCAAGTTATTACCTCTGCTGTCTCATTGGCCTCAAGCCCTCATTAAACCAGAATTCTTATATTTATGATATAAGGATAGAATCTTCTCTACAAAATGGAGAAACCCATGTAACAGCAGCTCCTAACATCAACTGGAACAGTACTAGCTGCAACATGGGATCTTCCATGTGGCCTTAAGCCATTCACTATATTTGCTACGATAGTGCAACAACTCTCAGGCTACAAATAGAGCTGATTCATCAGGATAAAACTTGCATGTTAGGACAATGCATATCTGGAAAAAAAAAGAAATGATATAAGAAGAAGTCCTAAAAAAGACATTCAAATGTGGCAATCTACATGCCACTTTAATATTTGGGGGGGGGGGGATCATTAAGAAAAATCTGCATGTGAAATGGCTTTTATTTGCCTCAGATAACTCTGGAGCTTTTGCCTCTTTTAAGTATGATAAAGTATGTGTATCTTATACCAGGGGTCGGCAAACTTTTTTATGCCAGGAGCCATTTTGACATGCTCGAGGACATTTTGAAATGCTCAAGAGCCAGGGGGCGGGGTTTGCGGGCGGGGGCCAATCGCGTGAAAGGGGGTGGGGTTTGGGGGCGGGAGCCAATCACGCGGAAGGGGGCGGGGTTTGGGCTGTGAAGCTGGACGAGCCGCCGGACCTGGAGCGCTTCTGCGCGCAGCTGAGCGAGGACCGGCGCGGCAGGGAGGTGGCCGCAGGGCTCGGGTTAGTGGGGGGAGAGGATGCCGAACGGCGGGGTGGGGGGATTGATGGGGCGGGAGGGTACACCCGGAGGGCCTCCCGCGGCCGCTTCTCCACCTCGCTCCTGCAGCCCCTGCCGGCCTTTCCGAAGCGTCGCCCCGCCTCCTCCCCCAGGGTCCGAGTAAGCTGCGACAGGCGGGCGGCGAGCGAAGCGTCGCCCCGCCTCCTCCCCCGGGGTCCTTCATGAAGACCTTCTCCATCCTCGCTGCTTCCGCCGCCGCTCCTTACTGCCTTCCTTCTTCTCTCCCTCGCCGGCACCCACCACCCCTGCCCCACCTCCGCCCACCCTTCTCCTCCCTCCCCCTCACAGAGATTTCGTCTCTGTCTCCTTCTGTCTCCTTCGAAGCTGGAAGCACCACCGGCCGCCTGGGGAGGCCGCCCAAGGGCACCCCGGACCCAGGTCCCGGCCTCCACGCACTGCCGGCAAGATGCGGCTGCCCCCAAAGGGGCGCAGGGACAGCGCGCCTCCCGAGCAGAGCGGGAGAACCTGCAGCGACAGGACGCCACAGCCCTCGCCTGCTCCGGCCGCGGAAGGGGCAGCCCCACCTCGCTCCTGCAGCCCCTGCCGGCCTTTCCGCTTCCCATCTCCGGTAAGGCCGCCGCGCTGCAGGCGTTGAGGAAGAAGAGGCACTTGCGGCTCTCCAGCTTGTCGGCCACCCCCCGCAGCGTCTCGGCCGTGCGGCGGGGGGGCAGCACCGCGTCCCCCAGCCAGTGCTGCAGGTAGTCGCCCAGCAGCTGCGCCGTCTCCTCTTGCAGCGCCCCCGGCATGGCGACGCTCTCCTGCCTGCCTGGCGAGCGCTTCGGGGGGGGCAGCGGCGGCCGTTGCAACGCGGGCGGAGGAAGAGGCGCTTGCGGCGGCAGCAACCAACCAACTTCCCCACCCGCCGACCTCGAAGAAGTGCTGCCCGACTCGGGAGAAAGTTGGAAGGCTCCCGAGGGCGGAGGAAGAATCAATCGCCCTCCTCCAGCGCCGGCCATCAGAGTTTGGGGACGGGATCCAATCGCGTGGAAGGGGCGGGGGTGAGTTCAGCTGCGGAAGAGCCACACTCAAGGGGCCAAAGAGCCGCATCTGGCTCGAGAGCCGCCATTTCCGACCCTTGTCTTATACCAATTCCCCAGGAACAACAGCAGGAGAGGCCTATCACACATGATAGTCCTGCTTGTAAGGTTGTTAGATGCAACTAGTTAGCTACAATGTGACCCAAATTGTTAGATTAGATAGATGCTTGGCCTGATTCAGCAGGACTCTGAATTTCACTTTGGGGCATCTAACTTTCCTTCAATTTCTCAAATGCAGTAATATTTTAAATGGCTAAAATATTTTTAAGCTTGCTACCCAATACACTCAAGGAGAACATCGGGTATTGCTTTGAAATCCTGAATCTCATTGATCAGGGACCAGAGACTGTGAAATGAACTTAAAGGTGTTAATGATAAATGTGAAGAGACCACTAAAGATCAAGAAACAGAAGAAAGCAAACTGGATATCAGAACAGATGGTGGAAATATTCAAGAAAAATATCTCTGGCACAAACTTAACAAAGAATTTCAGAGATCTATTAGAAGAGATAAGGAGCAGTATTACAACAACATCAGTAAGGACATTGAAGATGGAAACAGACATGAAAAAAAGAAGGAAAGATCTCCAAAAGATCTCTGAATTCAGGAGGAGGTTCCAACCTCGAATTGGTATGCTAAAGTATGTCAATGGACAAATAGTAACCAATTCAAAGATTTCCTTTTAACAAATATAGACAGATAAAGATCAGAATCATGCAAGCCATGGTATTCCCAGTGACATTTGATGGAAGCAGAAGTTAGACTTTGAAGAAGCAGGATAGGAAGAGTATTGATGCTTTTGAATTTTGGTGTTGGAGAGTATTCTTAAGAATACTGTGGACAGCCAAGAAAACAAACAAATGGATCATCAAACAAATCAACCCAGAGTTCTCTCTCGCACAAATGATCAGGCTCAAATTATCCTACTTTGGACACATTATGTGAAGACCAAGCTCTTTGAGAAGTCTATAATGGTAGGAAAGGTGGAAGGAATGAGAAGAGGACAACCAGCAGCAAGGTGAATTTGATTAAATTACAGCGGTGATGGGTACACTATTGGAAGAGCTGAAGGATCAGGTTGGGGACAGATTGTCACATGGAGAAAATCTATTTAGGTGGTCACTAAGAGATGACACTGACTTGATGGCACATAATCAATTAATACCCAGTACAGGTGTTTCATATCCAGGCAAGGCAGAAATTAAAATCAATTAATATGCTTCAATCTGAAATAAGAATTCTGAGTACCCTAATCTAGGTACAGACTAACCAATAATCTCAGAAGAAGAGATAAACTCAAAATATTTATTCTCCAAGGAAGAGAGGTATAGGAAAAAAAAAAGGATTCTCCAGCACTATAAAAATGAAATGCAACCATTTCAGTATAGACCAATGGGGATGCAAAAAGCATTACGCTTTCAGGCATGGAGAGGTTAAAACAATTATTTGAACAGCTGGGAAAATTAAAATGGTAAAATAATAGCTACCCTTCAAAATGCTACAGATGCAAAGAGACTCTTCAATGAATAACTGATAAAGGGGAAAATATTTTAAAGGAAAACTATTTCATGCATGAAGGTCAAATAAGTAAAAGCTATAATGGTCCTGGGTATTCAGTCTTTCTACAGTCTGAAACTACACGATATGCAAGAACAAGCAAAGTTAAACCACAACCTCCAACCTTTGCAGAAGGTGTAGGTCACAGGAGACTTACAACAGAGAAGGCCTATTCCATAAACAGTGAGAACCTTTTTCTTGATATGAATATTGGAGCCCAAATTCATGATTACACGTCAATATTACATAACTACAGTATACCAGCTCCTGCAGATTATTTTACATGTTAAGAAACTACTTTAAATGTAGGAGGAAATATTGTCTAAAACATATACTGAATAAGCAGTGGAAAGAAAGTAAATGCACATCTAAGAGGCATCTACCAAAAGGAATTTTATTTTCTAACAGAAACTGTGTATCATTTTCATAGAAATAGCCACAGGATCCCTTTCCTTATCAGTCATTGCCAGCTCAGACCCTTTCAAAGTACAGCATATGTGAAGTTAGGATTTATTTATTTTTTTGCATTTGCTTACACTGAACAATTCTTCCCCCTTTAATAACCTTTCCTCAGGATTGATAAATTGGTCTCATCCATAAACTTGACCACCTCAATGCTCAACCTGAGCTCCAGTTCTTTATTAACATGTTTAGAAAAATTAATCGCCAAACATTGTTTATATTTGTCCATGGTAATAACAGCTCATTACTTCATCTGTTTCCTATTCTTTAACTAGTTACTGTTAAAAGAATATAGCTCTTTTACAAATAAAAATATCAAAGTGAAATATGCTTTTATTTTCATTTAATCTGCTTTTGCTCATCATGGGAAGGCACACAGAACTACCCAAAGCAGTGAAGACATGACTCATAGAGGAAATTATGTTAATCACTTATCATCTAAGGCAAGAATAAGCAAATATTCATTGGCCAGGGGGCACATTTAATCTTTTTTTTTTGGGGGGGTGAGGGCTGCTGTAACTATGATGATAATTTATTTATTTATTAAATTTCTATGACCGCCCATCTCCCCCTCAAGGAGGGACTCTGGACAGATAATGCTAAGTATATGGAGCTGAGATTCTGTGGTCTTATTTTTAGTTTGGGGGGAGACAGTGAGATTTGTGTTAAGCCTACCTTACACTAACATTATAGTTTTAATATATTTTTTTGCCTCAAACTGGCAGGAAACCAAAATTTGGTGGTACAGTTAAAGGAAGCAATGCAGGCCACAAAAAGAGGTCTGGGAGTGGGAGGTTGCTCACCCTGTTCTAAGATTTCATCTTAAATTGCTCTCATAAACTTACACCTATCTTCATAACATTATGGGCTGCAACAGCCTTTCTCAACCTTTTTACCCCGGAAGAACCCTTAAAATAATGTCCAAGTCTCAAGGAACCCCAGCACAAAACTTGCAAAAAATACAAAAACTTCTAACCTACACAATCCACGTTGTACAACTTTTACAACGGCAAAGTGGCAGGCCAGCAGCTGAATCACAACCTGCTAGGGCAGAGCTTTCCAAACTGTGTGTCGTGACACAAAAGTGTGTCGCAACACACAGTCTGGTGTGTTGCCACACAACCCGGAAGCGCAGCGCTTCCGGGTTTTCCCGCGGCGACACACCAACTGCAGCGTGCAAAACCCGAAAGCGGCAGCAGCGCTTCCGGGTTTTTGCGCGCTGCCGCAAGGACGGCACTTCTGGGTTTTCCCGCGGCGACACACCAACGGCGGTTGGTGTGTCACCGCGGGAAAAACCTTGGAAAGCCCTGTGCTAGGGTTTTGCAGCAACCCTGTCAAGAAAGGTTGGGCTTCCTGGATTGCAGAATCCAAATAGAATTTCAAGGTATAGTCTGAAGAAACTATAATTTATTTATTTATTTAATTTCTATAACCATAATGTAATAATTATAATTATAATAATAATATAATATAATATAATATAATATAATATAATATAATATAATATAATATAATAGCACAGCTCCTGAAGTTAAGCTAGTTTAGGTCTTGTCAAAGCCTGGACAGAGGACCGATTAGGCTCTCTTTGTGGACTATTGTCTTACACTTCTATCATAGAACAAACATTGCATTCTACATATATTTCAATAATGTCACTACTTTTCTGCTCTGATTGTACCCATAGAATGCCAGCCAGCTTTTTGTAACCAAGATCCTATAACAGAAGGATGGGCTAGAAGAACATGTGCTGGGCTGCTATGAAGAATTCTCTACACCATCTGGAAAATAAAATCACTTGGTTTCACTTGGAGCTGGACATCAGATGGGCAAATCCTGATGAGCTGACCAAGACTGCATCTAGTGAGGTTACCTGGAAGGAGTTGGAGCTTTTAAGTCCTGAGAAAGTGGGCAAGGATCTCTGCGGTACCAGCTCTGCCACCTATAGTAGTCTGGATCTCTGCCCTTTCTGGTTGGTGAAAGGCTCCAGGGAGGTGACTAGTGGCTGATTCTTGAGAGAGAGGCTGATTCCACCTGCCTTGAAGAAGGTAGTCATACACTGCCTCCTCAAGAAACTATCACTTGACCTAGAAATTTTGGATAATTATAAACCAGTCTCCAACATTCCCTTTCCAGTGAAGATTGCTGAGAAGATGGGAGGCTACAGTTGCATAGAACCTTGGAAGGAACAGGTTTTCTGGAACATCTGGATTGAGGCTTGGGTTACCAGGTAGGACACGGAGACTAAACTTCTGGATGACCACTGGCAAGACAATAATATGGGGAGTGCAACCCCCTTGTGTTGCTTGATCTCTCAGTAGTCTTCAATAACATTGATCAAAATATCTTTTTGGAGCACCTCCGAGGGATGAATGTGGGGGCACTGTCTTGCTGCAATTTTCCTCCTTCCTAAGCGGGTGGTTCCAGTCAGAGGAGGAAAAATCAGGCTCATTGGTTCTGGATGGGCTGCACTTTCCTATACAAAACTGGCTTATAATTTGGAATTTTTCCTTATTTCATGGCTCCTATAGCAATTTCTTTCTGTGATATCTCAGCAATGAGCAATAATTATAATAAATAACAATTATCTTCCATTTCTACTCTGACCCAAGATATCTGTGAATCTCATAGTGAATTTATAAGCCTGACCTAAAAACATACACATTATATTACTGCCAGTCCCAAAATCTATAACAGGCATTGGAGAAGGAATATTAGAACTTCTTTACCACCAAGCCACAAAGAGCACATTTTGTAATAGTCAAAACCTTGATGTCCTGCCAAAATGCCATTTAGATATTTACATTCAGCCAAATTAAAACCAATCCAAACCATTTTCAAATAATGCAGCAAAGTTTTTTTTAAATTTCTACTGAGAAATGTTGCACAAAACTACATGCACTGCTGAACAAGCAGCTTGGCCTCCACCATGCAGCAAAAGAAAACATGCACAATTATTCTTCCATCTATCAAGCCACCTGTGGATTCCAAGTTAGTGTGGAGGTACTCGATTTTGTATTTTCTGGATTTTATATTTGCACAGTTAAGGGATAAAGTATTATTTGTTTATTCAACCAGCAGTCCTAGGAGCAATTTAAAACTACTCTTGCACACAGGAAAATAATCGGAATGCCTGCACTTTCCTCTTATCTTTCACCTTAAAGCTATGATTAAGTACAGATATTGTGGATTCACCTCCAGCCACATTCTCTTCCTCCATGCTTTACTGCTTTGATGTCTTCTGATGAAGGATTCTGGAGAGCTCAGAATCTTGTCCACTGTTTTGTGACTTTGAATTGATCAAAAAGTTAATCACTGATCTTGGAATGGCTCCTGAAGCTGTTCAGGCCAGTTTTTGCTTACCTGACCAAACTGTTATGATATACGGATGGGCGTTATTCTTCAACATATTTAGGGCTACAATTCATATAAATTTCAGTCAACATAGCCAATGTCTAGGATTTTGGACACTGTAGTCTAAAACATCCAGGCAAAAATGGGTATGATCAAAAACAAAGATGGTAAGGACCTAACAGAAGCAGAAGAGATCAAGAAAAGGTGGCAAGAATATACGGAAGATCTGTATAGGAAGGATAATAATATTGGAGATAGCTTTGACGGTGTGGTCAGTGAGTTAGAGCCAGACATCCTGAAGAGTGAGGTTGAATGGGCCTTAAGAAGCATTGCTAATAACAAGGCAGCAGGAGACGATGGTATCCCAGCTGAACTGTTTAAAATCTTGCAAGATGATGCTGTCAAGGTGATGCATGCCATATGCCAGCAAATTTGGAAAACACAAGAATGGCCATCAGATTGGAAAAAATCAACTTATATCCCCATACCAAAAAAGGGAAGCACTAAAGAATGTCCAAACTATCAAACAGTGGCACTTATTTCACATGCCAGTAAAGTAATGCTCAAGATCTTGCAAGGTAGACTCCAGCAATTCATGGAGCGAGAATTGCCAGATGTACAAGCTGGGTTTAGAAAAGGCAGAGGAACTAGAGACCAAACTGCCAATATCCGCTGGATAATGGAGAAAGCCAGGGAGTTTCAGAAAAACATCTATTTTTGTTTTATTGACTATTCTAAAGACTTTGACTGTGTGGATCATAACAAATTGTGGCAAGTTCTTGGTGGTATGGGGATACCAAGTCATCTTGTCTGCCTCCTGAGGAATCTGTATAACGACCAAGTAGCAACGGTAAGAACAGAGCACGGAACAACGGACTGGTTTAAGATTGGGAAAGGAGTACGGCAGGGCTGTATACTCTCACCCTACCTATTCAACCTGTACGCAGAACACATCATGCGACGTGCTGGGCTTGAGGAATCCAAGGCTGGAGTTAAAATCGCTGGAAGAAACATTAACAATCTTAGATATGCAGATGATACCACTTTGATGGCTGAAAGCGAGGAGGAGTTGAGGAGCCTTCTGACGAAGGTGAAAGAAGAAAGTGCAAAAGCTGGGTTGCAGTTAAACCTAAAAAAAACCAAGATTATGGCAACCAGCTTGATTGATAACTGGCAAATAGAGGGAGAAAAAGTGGAGGAAGTGACAGACTTTGTATTTCTAGGCGCAAAGATTACTGCAGATGCTGACTGCAGCCAGGAAATCAGAAGACGTCTACTTCTTGGGAGGAGAGCAATGGCAAATCTTGATAAAATAGTTAAGAGCAGAGACATCACACTGACAACAAAGGTCCGCATAGTTAAAGCAATGGTATTCCCTGTAGTAAGCTATGGCTGCGAGAGCTGGACCATAAGGAAGGCTGAGCGAAGGAAGATAGATGCTTTTGAACTGTGGTGTTGGAGGAAAATTCTGAGAGTGCCTTGGACTGCAAGAAGATCAAACCAGTCCATACTCCAGGAAATAAAGCCAGACTGCTCACTTGAGGGAATGATATTAAAGGCAAAATTGAAGTACTTTGGCCACATAATGAGAAGACAGGATACCCTGGAGAAGAAGCTGATGCTAGGGAAAGTGGAAGGCAAAAGGAAGAGGGGCCCACCAAGGGCAAGATGGATGGATGATATTCTGGAGGTGACGGACTCAACCATGGGGGAGCTGGGGATGGTGACGGCCGACAGGAAGCTCTGGCGTGGGCTGGTCCATGAAGTCACGAAGAGTCGGAAGCGACTGAACGAATAAACAACAAGTCTAAAACATCTGGAGAGTACCAACTTGCCTACCTTACTTAGTTCAAATAAGGAACCGAACTGTGTGGCTGATAGCCAGCCAGCTGTAGAGCATGTACTTCCTTTTTCTGCTTTGACTCAGAAGACAACAAAGGTACAATGCAGCTGTTCTAGCTCTCCAACCATGGCACACATACAAAAGGGTTTTTTTTAATAAAAAACAATTCAGTCATAGGAATGTGTTTGAAAAAACACCTCCCTATCCAACATGCCTTCAATTTTCTTTTGTGTGTATGAGAAAGGAAGGCAGTCCTAGTAGAATGGAGTGCATATAAAAACAGTGCCCCTCTTCTTATGAATGTGTTGGTATAATGACAGACAAGGGTAATGTATTAAATCTCATGTTCATTAAAGCCTGGAATGTTCTTTTGTATTGCTTAGACTACAGAGACAACGGCTCTATTCTAATTACTTCCATTCTAGAGAATGCCAGGCAGGTCCAATGACTTCTATGTATCTTTCCTTTTATCAGAGCAGATTCCAGCAATTTCTGAAAAAGCAGGGATGTTTTTTGTTATTGCTTCTATGATTCATTTACAAAATAACTATTAAACTGATCAGACCAATCAGCTTAGTAGTTATTTTGCATTTTACATTAATGTTGACTGGCTTCCAGTTTATATTGCCTTTATTCTCTATGATTCTTATTTACCAGTTGACATTTAGGAAGCTATTAAAGACCTGGCTATTCTCCCAGGCTTTGGGGTAGGTGAAGGTTAAGGCCCTGTTCGATGGTATTTTTCAGTTTCTATGTTAGGGCTGCTTATGATCTCTTTTTGGTCTTTTGCTTTATTTTACTATAAATTGTATAAATGAAATGAAACGAAACAGCCAATCTTCAATTAAAGTTGAACGTATGTACTCAAAACAAGATGTTTCACAAAGTTTTGTGATTTACTGTAAATAGGATGTTTTGGACACCCCTACAGAAAGATAAGGGGCGTGGTGGCTCAGTGGGTAAGACGCCAGGCTTGTCGATTGGAAGATCGCAAGTTCGGAGGTTCAAATCCCTAGCCCTGCGTGCGGAGTGAGCTCCCGCACTAGCTCCAGCTCTTGCCAACCTAGCAATTTGAAAGCATGCAAATGCAAGTAGATGAATAGGTACCACTTCGTTCCGCGCATGTCATGCGGCCACATGAGCATGGAAGCGTCTTCGGACAACGCTGGCTCTTCGGCTAACAAACGGAGATGAGCACCGGCCCCTAGAGTCGGACACGACTGCACAAATGTGCGGGGGGTACCTTTACCTTTACCTTACAGAAAGATATCCCAGAAGAGGAGTAGGACAAACAATTTCACTACTGTTGCCAAGAAAGATGTGTCAATGGGAGTTGAGCTTGACTTACTTATGCTGGCCTAAAGCCATAATAAATTAAATCCAAACCTAGAATAAAGAATGTAAAGCAGAGCTTTCCAAACTGTGTGTCGCGACACAAAAGTGTGTCGCCACACACAGCGTGGTGTGTCGCCACACCAACCGGAAGCGGCGGCGTGCGTGTGCACGGTGGCAGCTGCCGCAGTGCACGTGCGTGCACCGCCGCACGTCCCCCCCCGCGCGCGCCGCCGCACGTCCCCCCGCGCCGCCGCACGTCCCCCCGCGCCGCCGCACCCCCCCGCGCGCCACCGCCGTCGCACCACCGTTGGCATGTCACCAGCGGTGGCACTTTGGAAAGCCCTGATGTAAAGTCTCTAAAATCAAGGTATTGGCCTGCTTAACATGTGAAGAATTTTCCTTCTAGGCTGAATTTATCTGAGGGAAGTACTGCATCACGCCTTTGTTTGGTTATCCCCACTCAGCTTATATTGTCTATACCATTAAAGTCAGCCAGGGCTCTAAAATGATATACAGGGAATGAGGGAGGAATAGAACAGATAATAGCTACTTTGGCAAAGAAATACATTGTGACAGAGGATAAAGTTGAAGCAATGTTCTTTCTGGACTCTTCCATTGGCCACAGCAATTTGGTCCCATCTACCAGCCAAAAACCCCCACCACAAATTGCTATTAAAACAAGAGCTGCCAGCCTATTGTTCACGGTTTGGCTTTAAAGAACTGATCTCCTTCCTCTCCATTTCTCCTTTTTCTCAAACTCCGTCTGGTTTAGATTGGGACCCTTGCACGCCTGTATCTTCTTTTTAAGTGATGTGAGCCACTTTAAGGAGACATCAATTGTCTGAAAAGCAGGATGAGAAGGCAGTTCATAAATAAGGAAGGCAGTCCTTTTCCTGGTCCTCTCTTATTAGCAGGTGGCCTTTGTCATAATACATTTTCCCAGACTAAGTTCACAGTAGGCAGTTTTGGAGATACTACTACTACTATTAATCCCGAGTTTCTTGACAGGCTTGACAGTTACTGCAGCAACTTTGAAGAGTAGCTACTTGATTTCTGAGGCATTCATGTAATCCTTCCTTATGAGATTTCATTATTCCCTAATGCTTCCATGAATATAAAAACACGCTGTTTATACTATTATTATGAAGATGTTACACTTGAAATGAATGCTCTCTACCTTCTATTTTTGTCTGGGAAAATGCAAGCAATTATTTAGGATTTTGGGTTGACCTCTATGGGCTGCTTCTCTTGGGATATTAAAATACACAATCTGCTACTGGAAACTGAAACAATAACCATAATTTAGAGGAGGAATGCTAGATGATATCAGAGGAAAGACTGGGTTTTGTTGTTTATTCGTTCAGTCGTTTCCGACTCTTCGTGACTTCATGGACCAGCCCACGCCAGAGCCCTCTGTCGGCCGTCACCATCCCCAGCTCCCCAATGGTTGAGTCCGTCACCTCCAGAATACCATCCATCCATCTTGCCCTTGGTCGGCCCCTCTTCCTTTTGCCTTCCACTTTCCCTAGCATCAGCTTCTTCTCCAGGGTATCCTGTCTTCTCATTATGTGGCCAAAGTACTTCAGTTTTGCCTTTAATATCATTCCCTCAAGTGAGCAGTCTGGCTTGATTTCCTGGAGTATGGACTGGTTTGATCTTCCTGCAGTCCAAGGCACTCTCAGAATTTTCCTCCAACACCACAGTTCAAAAGCATCTATCTTCCTTCGCTCAGCCTTCCTTATGGTCCAGCTCTCGCAGCCATAGCTTACTACAGGGAATACCATTGCTTTAACTATGCGGACCTTTGTTGTCAGTGTGATGTCTCTGCTCTTAACTATTTTATCAAGATTTGCCATTGCTCTCCTCCCAAGAAGTAGACGTCTTCTGATTTCCTGGCTGCAGTCAGCGTCTGCAGTAATCTTTGCGCCTAGAAATACAAAGTCTGTCACTGCCTCCACTTTTTCTCCCTCTATTTGCCAGTCATCAATCAAGCTCGTTGCCATAATCTTGGTTTTTTTGAGGTTTAACTGCAACCCAGCTTTTGCACTTTCTTCTTTCACCTTCGTCAGAAGGCTCCTCAACTCCTCCTCGCTTTCAGCCATCAAAGTGGTATCATCTGCATATCTGAGATTGTTAATGTTTCTTCCAGCAATTTTAACTCCAGCCTTGGATTCCTCAAGCCCAGCATGTCGCATGATGTGTTCTGCATACAGGTTGAATAGGTAGGGTGAGAGTATACAACCCTGCCGTACTCCTTTCCCAATCTTAAACCAGTCCGTTGTTCCGTGCTCTGTTCTTACCGTTGCTACTTGGTCGTTATACAGATTCCTCAGGAGGCAGACAAGATGACTTGGTATCCCCATACCACCAAGAACTTGCCACAATTTGTTATGATCCACACAGTCAAAGGCTTTAGAATAGTCAATAAAACAGAAATAGATGTTTTTCCGAAATTCCCTGGCTTTCTCCATTATCCAGCGGATATTGGCAATTTGGTCTCTAGTTCCTCTGCCTTTTCTAAACCCAGCTTGTACATCTGGCAATTCTCGCTCCATGAATTGCTGGAGTCTACCTTGCAAGATCTTGAGCATTACCTTACTGGCATGTGAAATAAGTGCCACTGTTCGATAGTTTGAACATTCTTTAGTGCTTCCCTTTTTTGGTATGGGGATATAAGTTGATTTTTTCCAATCTGATGGCCATTCTTGTGTTTTCCAAATTTGCTGGCATATGGCATGCATCACCTTGACAGCATCATCTTGCAAGATTTTAAACAGTTCAGCTGGGATACCGTCGTCTCCTGCTGCCTTGTTATTAGCAATGCTTCTTAAGGCCCATTCAACCTCACTCTTCAGGATGTCTGGCTCTAACTCACTGACCACACCGTCAAAGCTATCTCCAATATTATTATCCTTCCTATACAGATCTTCCGTATATTCTTGCCACCTTTTCTTGATCTCTTCTGCTTCTGTTAGGTCCTTACCATCTTTGTTTTTGATCATACCCATTTTTGCCTGGAATTTACCTCCGAGGTTTCTAATTTTCTGGAAGAGGTCTCTTGTCCTTCCTATTCTATTGTCTTCTTCCACTTCCGCACATTGCTTGTTTAAAAATAATTCCTTATCTCTTCTGGCTAACCTCTGGAATTTTGCATTTAATTGGGCATATCTCCCCCTATCACTGTTGCCTTTTGCTTTCCTTCTTTCTTGGGCTACTTCCAGTGTTTCAGCAGACAGCCATCTTGCCTTATTGGTTTTCTTTTTCTTTGGGACGTTTTTTTGTTGCCGCCTCCTGAACAATGTTGCGAACTTCTGTCCATAGTTCTTCTGGGACCCTATCTACTAAATCTAGTCCCTTAAATCTATTCTTCACCTCCACTGCATATTCCTTAGGAATATTAGTGAGCTCATATCTAACTGATCTGTGGGTCTTCCCTATTCTCTTTAGTCTGATTCTAAATTTTGCAATAAGAAGTTCATGATCTGAACTACAGTCAGCTCCAGGTCTTGTTTTTACCGACTGTATAGATGTCCGCCACCTTTGGCTGCAAAGGATGTAGTCAATCTGATTTCGGTGTCGACCATCTGGTGAAGTCCATGTATAAAGTCGTCTTTTAGGTTGCTGGAAGAGAGTGTTTGTTATGCACAGTGAGTTGTCTTGGCAAAATTCTATCAGCCTATGTCCTGCTTCATTTTGTTCTCCCAGACCATGTTTACCTGTAATTCCAGGTGTCGTCTGACTACCCACCTTAGCATTCCAGTCTCCTGTAATGAAAATAACATCTCTTTTTGGTGTATTATCCAGTAGGTGCTGCAGATCCTCATAGAACTGATCTACTTCTGCTTCTTCAGCATCTGTGGTTGGGGCGTATATTTGGATCACTGTGATGTTAAATGGTTTACCCTGAATTCGAATTGAGATCATTCTATCGTTTTTTGGATTGTATCCAAGCACTGCTTTAGCCACTTTATTATTAATTATGAAGGCTACTCCATTTCTTCTGTGGTCCTCTTGTCCACAGTAGTAGATCTGGTGGTCATCTGATGTGAAGTGGCCCATCCCAGTCCATTTCAGTTCACTGACACCTAAAATGTCTATATTTAATCTTGACATCTCACCAATAACCACATCCAATTTGCCCTGGCTCATAGATCTTACATTCCAGGTTCCTATGGTGTGTTGATCTTTAGAACATCGGATTCGTCGTTCACCACCAGCACCGTCGGCCGCTAGCCGTCCTTTCGGCTTTGAGCTAGCTGCGTCATCACATCTGGGGCTAATTGAACGTATCCTCTGTTCCTCCCCAGTAGCATTTTGACCATCTTCCGACCTGGGAGTCCCATCTTCCGATGGTATACCGACATATCTTTGGTTGTACTGATCCATTTAGTTTTCATGGCAAGAATACTGGGGTGGGTTGCCATTACCTTCCCCAGGGATCGTATTTAGTCTGACCTCTCTGCCACGACCTTCCCGTCTTGGGTGTCCCTTCACGGTTTAGCTCATGGTTTCATTGAGGTGCTCAAGCTCCAGCACCACGACAAGGTAACGATCTCCTTTGCTGGAGTAAGACTGGGTTAAGTCATCAATTCTACCATTCAGAAGGTCACAATCAAAGCTATCCCTTATTTATTGAAATATTACTTCATGAAATGATTAGTTATCTGGGTTGGGCTGACTTATTTTTATGCCATATATACCCTGTCCCCCTTGCCCTGCTTTCAAGCACCTTGGCAGCATCCAAACTCTTTGTTGCTTCTGCCTCTTCCCAAGAGAAGACGATGCTTAACTTTATGACCCTATCAAGAGATGCGTGTCACATTCTTGCACTGACATGTAAGATCATCTACATTTTCTCCCTACATTAGTGGTAAGAAATCTTGATAAGGGCCGAATTCCTACAAGAGAAATGTATGTGGGCATTAATGTGGTAAAGGTAAAGGTACCCCCCGCACATTTGTGCAGTCGTGTCCGACTCTAGGGGCCGGTGCTCATCTCCGTTTGTTAGCCAAAGAGCCAGCGTTGTCCGAAGACGCTTCCTCGGTCATGTGGCCGCATGACACGTGCGGAACGCTGTTACCTTCCCACCGAACTGGTACCTATTCATCTACTTGCATTTGCATGCTTTCGAATTGCTAGGTTGGCAAGAGCTGGAGCTAGTGCGGGAGCTCACTCCGCACGCAGGGCTAGGGATTCGAACCTCCGAACTTGCAATCTTCCGATCAACAAGCCTGGCGTCTTACCCGCTGAGCCACCACGCCCCTTGTTAATGTGGACTGGGGATAAAAGTGTGTAAGACCATTTATACTTTCTCTTTCTGGCACTTCCTTTTCTTCTTTTTATCTAGCAGCTCATTTCACTGATAACCTCTTTCCCCCTTTCTTTTCATCCTCAGTTTGCTCCTGCTGCAGGAATCCATGAACATATACCCTCAGAGATAAGGCAAGCCCCCACTCTCCCGGCCTTCCGAAAGGGGCTCAAGACGTGGTTGTGCCACCTCGCTTAGGGTGGGAGGGGGGATAGTTTGTTGTGGGGGTGGCTGGCACCTTGATGCGGCCCTGAGAAATTGTATCAAGACTGTGATCTCACCATCTTGGGTTTTAGATCTCACATTTTATATTTTAGAGTTTTTAGTATATTTGTATATGTATATTTTATAATGTATCTCTTTTAATCGGTATTTAACTCTTTTACTGTTTTAATTCGCTTGTAAACCGCCCAGACTCGTTTGTACGAGATGGGTGGTGAAGAAATGCGATAAATAAATAAATATTTTGAAAGAATAGGTAGTACAAATAAGAAAAGTGGGTACAGATATGGGTGGATACGCAGCAAAACTGAAATATCATAAAACTAATATATTCCAATACATCATTAGAAGCATTTAGTTTTATGAGATATTATATATCCTTTTTCTAATCAAAATCCATGCATCACAGTTAAGCTTTAAACTTAAAATGTTTGGTTAACATTGTTCAAATCACTGAAGGAAACCTACAGGTAGTGAGTAATGCATTCCACCAATACTATAAATTATACATCGTTAAAATATAGATTATAGAATCCAAATTTTAGATGTGGTACAATTCCACATATAAAATTATATCCAATAATTGTTTCCAATTAAAATTAAATTCTGCATCAGATTTAAAATACAAAGTTATTCTAGATGTCAAGGCATATTCCCACAATTTAGTTAGCCATTCTTCCAAAGAGGGAATTAAAGGTCTTCTCCAAAAAAAGACGTATAAAATCTTTGCAGCTGCTAACATACAGTATACAATGCCAATTCAGTTAATTTTTGGAGGGATATATAGTTTAGAAAGTTTGATCAAAGTATCTCAGGTTGCAATGGAATTGCAACTTTCAATATTTGTTCCAGTCTTTTTTCTCTTGTGTTTCTGCATTTTTAAAGGTTTTTTTTTTCTTTCTTTGTAGTTTTTTGTAGTTTTTTGGGGGTTTTTTGTAGTTTTTATTCTTCTCTTGAAACCTAATAAAATTTACTACAAAAAAAATTGTTCAAGTCTACAGTGAATAATTTTCCAATATTGTTGGGCTTTACAGAATTACCACCACATATGAAAGAAGGCGCAATGGCTCAGTGGTTAAGACGCCAGGCCTGTCAATCGGAAGGTCGGTGGTTCAAGACCCGAGTGCCGCGTGACGGAATGAGCTCCCGCACTTACCCCAGCTCTTGCCAACCTAGCAATTTGAAAGCATGCAAATGCAAGTAGATGAATAGGTACCACTTCGGTGGGTAGGTAACAACGTTCCGCGCACGTCATGCCGGCCACATGACCGTGGAAGCGTCTTTGGACAGCGCTGGCTCTTTGGCTAAGAAATGGAGATGAGCACCACCCCCTAGAGCAGGGGTAGGCAACGTCAGGCCCGCGGGCCGTTCCCCTTTTTAGGGAAGGTGGTGGAGAAAGTGGTGGCGACACAACTCCAGAGGATTCTGGATGAACCGGATTATCTAGACCCCTTTCAGTCAGGTTTCAGGCCGGGATATGGGACGGAGACTGCATTGGTCGTGCTTATGGATGATCTCTGGCAAGGACGGGATGGTGGTAGTGCATCCATCCTTATCCTTTTAGATCTTTCAGCGGCTTTTGATACCATCGACCATGGTATCCTTTTGGGACGGCTCAGGGAGTTGGGGGTGGCCGGTGTGGTTCTGCAGTGGTTTGCCTCCTTCCTCCAGGGCCGTTCCCAATCAGTGATGATAGGGGAGGAGAGATCTGACCCACGGCCCCTCCTGTGTGGGGTGCCACAGGGTTCGGTGCTCTCCCCTCTCCTATTTAACATCTATATGAAGCCGCTGGGTGAGATCATCCGTCACCACGGGATGAAATACCATCTATATGCTGATGATACACAGCTGTATATTTCTATCCCGGGTGAAGTAAGTGATGCAGTTGCCACCCTATCTCAGTGTCTGGAGGATGTGGGGGCCTGGATGGGGAACAACAGGCTTCGACTGAACCCTAGTAAGACAGAGTGGCTATGGATTGATGGCCGCTCGGGTTCTAGGAAGTTGTCATCTTTGGCTCTAGAGGGGGTTGCACTACCCCATTCGGAGCCAGTGCGGAATCTGGGGGTTCTCCTGGACTCACAACTCCTGCTGGAAGAGCAGGTGGCAGTCGTGGCCAGGAGGGCCTTTGCACATCTTCGGATTGTGCACCAGTTACGCCCTTTCCTGGACCGAGATGCCCTCCGAACAGTCACTCATGCCCTTGTCATCTCCCACATAGACTATTGTAATGCGCTCTACATGGGGCTACCCTTGAGGAGTATCCGGAAGCTTCAACTGGTCCAGAATGCGGCCGCGCGGACAATTATTGGGGCCAGAAGATCGGCCCATGTGACACCGTTGTTACGCGAGCTGCATTGGGTACCGGTTTGCTTCCAGGTACAATTCAAGGTGTTGGTTATCACCTTTAAAGCCCTACATGGCATAGGACCAGGTTACCTGACGAACCGTCTCATCCCCAGGACATCGACCCGTCCCACCCGTTCAGCCAGAGAGGGCTTGCTGCGGACCCCATCGATTAAAGAGTTCCACCTAGCGGGGTCCAGGAAGCGGGCCTTCTCTGCAGTTGCGCCCGCCCTTTGGAATATCTTACCCCCGGAGCTGAGGCTGATTTCCTTGCTCTCAGCCTTCCGGAAAGGCTTAAAGACCTGGTTTTGCCGTCCTGCCTGGGAGGGAAACGCCAACAGTTCCTCTTGGGGATGGCTGGTCCCTTGAAGCCTCCCAGTATCTTATTTTAACATTTTACCCTTGGAATTCATATTATGTATTGTTGTAATTTTATATTTCTTTTAATTCTATTTTATTGTGCACCGCCCAGGGTCCCCACTGGAGGAGATGGGCGGTAATATAAATTTGATAAAAATAAATAAATAAATAATAATAAAAATAATAATGTAACCTGCTGTTTACATTTCCAATGTTTTTTAGAAAAATAATTATTCATTTTAGCAATTAAGACTGGAATAATATACCAACAGTATAACACCTTATACCAGAGCTTTCCAAACTTTTCATGTTGGTGACACACTTTTTAGACATGCATCATTTCGCGACACACTCTTACAGCAGGGCATCATTTCGCGACACACTCTTACAGCAGGGCACAAGGCAGGCACTAGGACCTGCGCGGAATCCTGGCAGGACAGGTTTGGAGGCAGCAAGGCACCAGGCAGGCACTAGGACCTGCACGGAATCCTAGCAGGGCAAGTTTGGAGGCAGCCAGTCACCAGGCAGGCACTAGGACCTGCGCGGAATCCTGGCAGGGCTTGGAGGAAGCAGCAGCCACGACACCCAGACACTGCAGCCGACACACTAACGTGTCGTGACACAGAGTTTGGAAAGCTCTGCCTTATACAAATTCTAAGTATAATATTCAAAGTAAATTTGATATTCTTCAACTGAAATTGCCAATATTGCATCTCTATAACTATATTCGTATTCTGCATCCATTTAATCAGTCTTTGATCCAGTCTTTGATTTGTTCAGATTCTGAGTCATACTTCACTAATAATTTATAAATCATGCCTAACAAATGTTCAGTATTATGTGTTATAAGATTTTCAATTTTGGTCAAGCTTCTCAATATTCTCCCTAGTTTCTTTAATCCTTTTGTTGCTGTAGTGCTTATTTGAAAATACTGAAACCAATTAAATGTAGAAGAGCACTGTGTATTAAGATGCTCAAGAGATTTTATTTTTGTCCTGTTATCAATAAAATTTTGCAATCTAAACAAATAATTATCTCTCCACTGAGCAAATTTCTTGGTGCCTTCATCTTCGTAAAAATAATAAAGAAAATAGGAAAAGTCCATATTTATCCTTTTTCCTGTATTTATCCCAAACATAATGAGAAGACAGGATACCCTGGAGAAGATGCTGATGCTAGGGAAAGTGGAAGGCAAAAGGAAGAGGGGCCGACCAAGGGCAAGATGGATGGATGATATTCTGGAGGTGACGGACTCGACCTTAGGGGAGCTAGGGGTGGCAACGGCCGACAGGAAGCTCTGGCGTGGGCTGGTCCATGAAGTCACGAAGAGTCGGAAGCGACTGAACAAATAAACAACAAAATCCTAAACATTCAGTAGGTTACTTAGTAATGCATGATTCCTTACAGGTTATTTCTGTGTGTGTCAACTCAAATGGATCTGTGCAACCCTTCTGGAAGACCTACCTCTTCTATGGAAGTAAAAGCATCATAGGGAAATGTAATCCGTTCTGAAATCCATGTTAAACAGCTAACATGATGAAATTTGGAGCCATCAGACTACCTCATTCTCTTGAATCCTGCAAGTTTTTGAATTTAATATTTGGCTTTTTATTGGACCACATATATTTCATTACTTGCCTGTGCCAAACATTTAATATCTTTTTCTCAATAAATACTGGAATCATTTGAAAGTTTAATCTTGGTAGGGTATTCATTTTGACAGCTCCAATTTTACCTGACCAAGACAGATTTAATTTTTTCTATCCAGAAATGTCTGTTAATATGCTTTTTCAGGCTAAGTAATTGTTCTTAAATAAATCTTTGTTATTATTAGCAAAAAAAACCCTAAATATTTGACCTTCTAAGCAGAAATATTAAAGTATGTTGTTTGATATGTATATTGCTTTTCAGCCTGTCAAATTCCATGTCAACACTTGAGTTTTCTCTTTATTAATTTGGTAACCTGACACCAAACTTACTGTTATATATATTCCATCAACAATGTTAAAGAGTCTCTAGGCTGAGTACTTGTAAGTACAATATCATCAGTAAATAACTTCAATGCATGTTCTTGTGTAGTAGATTTAATTCCTAACATTCTATTTTCTTTTTTTATAGTAAATTTTATTAGGTTTCAAGAAAAAAATAAAAACTACAAAAAAACCCCAAAAAACTACTAAGAAAGAAAAAATTAAAAAGTGCAGAAACACAAGAGAAAGATTTGTAAATTTACAAAAAGATGTGGCTTCCAACTTTTAACAGCAAGGATATACAAAATTTCCATAATCAATCTCTTACTCTATATTAAAACAAAACACCACATTATGTCTATAAGTCATTCCACTTCAACACATAATAAAAATCACTAAGTACAGTTACTCCTCCCCTTATATTAAAATAAAGAAAAAAATTCATATAAACCTCCTAAACATCTTTCTCCCTTCCAAAAGATAAAACACATTTAATTATTCCCTTCCTTCCTACCACTATTCTATAAATTTCTGTCTATTATAATAAGAATCAAATTAAAAAGCACATAAGTTGTCTGCTATTATACTTAATAGTACAATTTTAATAATCCCAATCTTAATAAACCCAAAAAACAAAGCCAATTCAAAACAGTAAGTCCAAATCTTTAAAGGCAAATAGCATCAATGTATTGTCGAAGGCTTTCAAGGCCGGAGTTCAATGGCTGTTGTGGGTCTTCCGGGCTGTGTGGCCGTGTTCTGGAAGTTGTGGTTCCTAACGTTTCGCCAGCATCTGTGGCCAGCATCTTCAGAGGGCAGGAGCACAGATAGAAGCAAAATCTCTGTGCCCAGGTAGAGTGGGAATGTTCTATTTATAGAGCTAAATTATAGGAGATTAGGTGGGTTTTTTTGTTGTGTTGAAATGTTAACGAGTGGCTGATGAGCGTGATTAGCATGTTCATTGTGAGAAGTATTCCCATGTCCTGGTGGTTGGACTGAGTTCGTTGACCTTTTGCAGGCTGTGTTTTTCAGGACTGGTAGCCAGGTTTTGCTAATTTTTAAATTTTCTTCTTTTTTATTGTAACTGTGCTGGTGTTTGTGAATTTCAATGGCTTCTCTGTATAATCTGGTGTAGTGGCTTTTGGTGTTGTCCAGTATTTCTGTGTTTTCAAATAGGATTTTGTGTCCCGTTTGCTTGAGAGCATGTTCAGCTACTGAAGATTTTTCTGGTTGCTGTAGTCTGCAGTGTCTTTCATGTTCTTTTATCCTGGTGTGAATGCTTCGTTTTGTGGTTCCGATGTATACTTGTCCACAGCTGCATGGTATGCGGTATACTCCTGCAGCGGTGCGGGGGTCCCTTTTGTCTTTTGCTGATTTTAGCATTTGTTGTATTTTTCTGGTGGGTCTGAAGACTGTTTGAAAGTTGTGTTTTTCCATCAGTTTTCCCATGCGGTCAGTGACTCCTTTGATGTAGGGCAGGAATACTTTGTTTGTGGGGGGCTGTTTTTCTTCAGTTGGATGTTGTTTTCTTGGTTTGATGGCTCTTTTTATTTCATTCTTGGAATAGCCATTTGCCTGTAGGACCCAATTCAGATGGTTAAGTTCATTGTTGAGAAATTGGGTTTCCTAATCTCCTATAATTTAGCTCTATAAATAGAACATTCCCACTCTACCTGGGCACAGAGATTTTGCTTCTATCTGTGCTCCTGCCCTCTGAAGATGCTGGCCACAGATGCTGGCGAAACGTTAGGAACCACAACTTCCAGAACACGGCCACACAGCCCGGAAGACCCACAACAGCGCAAATAGCATCAATCAAATGCTTAAAGCAAACCAGATGAACTGTAGCTTGAATCATGTCAACTGCATTTCTATTTTCTCAGTGGAAACGTTTCGCTCCTTATCCAAGAAGCTTCTTCAGTCTGAGCAAAGTTAGTAAGGGAATCCTTAAATATGTTTCTAGGGTGGCTGTGGGACCTTGCACCTGGGGCTAGGTCATGGTTATTTGAGATGTTAATTTCGAAGTCCCTTTATCATCCAAAGGAGGATCGTTAAGATTACCTTGCTGTTACCTTGCGATCCTCCTTTGGATGATAAAGGGACTTCGAAATTAACATCTCAAATAACCATGACCTAGCCCCAGGTGCAAGGTCCCACAGCCACCCTAGAAACATATTTAAGGATTCCCTTACTAACTTTGCTCAGACTGAAGAAGCTTCTTGGATAAGGAGCGAAACGTTTCCACTGAGAAAAATAGAAATCCAGTTGACATGATTCAAGCTACAGACAATTCCACCTGGATGACTGAGAACCTTCATCGACAAACCAGATGAACATTCTTCAACCCTTATCCCACTTCAAAATAAACCAGAGCAGTTACATATCCCCACAATGAGCACAGAGCTTTCCTCTTGAAAGAATCAAACAGCCCAACTGCCCCCCTCAAAGATTCCAGGTTCTTTTCATGGCATTCCACCAGGAGATCGATTTTACTTATGGCTTGCAGAGCACTCTCCCTCTTAGATTTCTCCAACTCCATTATCCAATCTTCATCCAGCATCTCGATAAAAATCCCAATCTCAGTCTTAAAAAAAACCTTTCTATCGCTTTTAAATTCCTCAATTTCATCCACTACATCCCCAACCTGTGGCACATTTTAGATCTCATATTTTCCACAATGTCCTGGATATCTTGCATAAAAGCTTGATAGAATTCAGAAGAAATCCATTTAAAATCCTGGTGAAGGTCAGAAAAAATCTGTTTGAAATCCTCCATGTCTCACACAGTAGATTATGGTTCCCCCTAGGAGCTTAACCAGTGAAAGTCGAAGATATGGAAGAGTTCCAAAGTGTGTCTATATAAAGTGAGAGTGAAACAGCAGACTGTTCTCAAGGGAAAGTGAAAACAGAAAGCTGAAGATTCAAATCAGCCGATTCAACATGTAAGAAAATGCTAATATCTTCAAATTTAATACAAAAATGATAACAGGAAGACAATTGTTTACTCTCAATCTTTGGAATTTCCTTTGGAAGAAAAACGAAATCAAAAACTTAAAAGAATTAAAAAAAAAAGCAATCCCAAAAATAATTTTAAGCACCAAGAGAACCAGCTTCTCCTCACTATAGAAAGCCTCTCTTGGGGTACATATACTTTAAAAAAAATACAAATTGGTGATTTAGAAATGGGGTGGCCGGTCGTAGTGTCCCTTTAAGGCTACAGCGCGGCTTGGAAATGGTGACGTCCCAGCCTCCCGGCGGCTCTTACCAGTCGAGCGCGAAACGCTGTTTGCAATCTCCTGGCTGCAAGCAGCCATCTGAAGAACAGATGGGATGATTCCAGGTATTCTCCTTGATCCGGAGAACGTTTCTGGGCTTCAGGAAAACCTGCCTGAGCCCGAAAAAAGTTACCGCATTGTCAGCTCTTCCCACTGAACCAGTGGGCACAGCTGTTCAGTCCGCTATTCCCACCAGAAGCCCCTAACATTCTATTTTCTTGATCTATTCAAATTACTAGTGATCCTAGTGCTAGTAAAAATAAAGGGGGAAAATGGGTACACCCTGTTGGTCTTAAGAATGTATGAAATTAGTCAAAGGTTGTCCATGCATATTTACACAGAACTAATCTTATGTAGGAAAATAAAACCAACAGGATTGTGCTGTCCGCCGCCTCCCACAAATTTTAAACTAAGAGTCTGAGTTTAAATGGGGGGGGGGGGGGCTTGGAGTATTGCACAGATCAGCACAAACGCTGACATAGATTCTTGAAGAGATTTCTAGTTCCCTTTTTCGCGTGTTAAATTGACTTTATGGGAAACCTCAACTTTCAAAATTGGGAAAAAGATGGTGATATGGAAAAACTGGATGGAAGCAGGGATATTGACTTTGGACCAACTGATAGATGATGAATTTTTAACATACTCTGTGTTAAGAGATTAATATCATCTATCAGATGTAACCCAATGACAATATTTACAGTTACAGCATTTGTTAACAACATTGTTTCGGCCAGCAGCATTTTCAGCTTCTGAGACACATGAGATACTAGAACAACTTGTTAAATCCTTTAAAAGTAAAAAAACCCTAATACTGGTTTTTATAGATATTTGTTATCAATAAATCAATTTGATATGCAGATGCTAAGAAATGAGTGGAATAAAGAATTAGAGGTTCCTATATTGCAGGGCTTTCCAAAGTGCCAGTGCTGGCGACATAGCAGCGGCAGCGGCGGCAACACAGCGGTGGCGCGCGCGTGCACGGCGGTGGCGCGGGGGTGCGCGGCGCACGCGTGCACGGTGGTGGCGCGGGGGGGGCGTGCGGCGGTGTGTGTGTGCACGGCGGTGGCGGCAGCCTCCGCTAAAACGCGGAAGCACTGATGCCGCGCCGCTGCCGCTGCTGCCGTGCACATGCATGCCGCCGCTTCCGGGTGGTGTGGCGACACACCATGCTGTGTGTGGCGACACACTTTTGTGTCGCGACACACAGTTTGGAAAGCTCTGCTATATTGCCTAGACAATGGGAGAATGTCTTAACGTTTATAGCAAGAGTGTCAATGGACTTAAAATTATGACTTATACAACAAAAGAATAATGTGGTATTTAATGAATGCAAAGAACATCACTTGAAAACCAGCTTATTTATTTATGATTCATCAAATTTTTGCCACCGCCCATCTCCCCCCAGGGAGTATTTTTTATAGTACTAATTCTCCTGTTGATACCTTAAAAAATTAGGACATTTATTAAAGGTTCTAATTACCCAAATAATATTTTTGCAGTGCTATTTGTATGTATCTGGACTGTTAATCGGCTTAGTGTATTTCCTGAACTGGATCAAAAAGACAAAATAAAATGAAGAGGGCACTTTTATGGGTAGGGAACAACATGAATTGAATTGAATACAGACAAACACCAATTAGGGCATTTTGAATTAAGGAGGCACAGCATGTCAGAGGCAGTTAACATCTTCCCATTTTTAAATTTCATTCAGTTTGCTTACATTTTATTCCACGGAGAACATTTAAATCCCTGGAAAGGCAAACTGAAGGCTCAGCAGGTTGGTAGGGATATTCGCCTCTGAATCCCATTAATTCACTGGAAGAAATCTGGCTAGAAATCACTTATTCTTAACAGTGCGAGAATGCCCTTGGAGACATGAATGGTGGGCTCAGCTTGAAAATCTGGCTAGAAGTACCAATTGAAGAGAATATTTGTAGCTCAGGGTTGAACTGTGGAGTCCTTGGTGCTCTCTGAGCCTTGTTGTTTTCTTCCAGACGTTTCATTGCCAAATTAGGCAACACCTTCAGTGCGAAAAGGGAGTGGGACTTGCTCTCTGTTTATATACCTTGGCTTGTCCTGCTTGTGTTGGTGGAGGTGTTGTTCTCTCCTTAGGAGTTCCTTGATTGGGCTGTTGTTTGCTGCTTGGTTGATTGACTGAGTTAATAGTTCCTTGATTAGCGTATATTGTGCTGTTTGATTGTTCCTCTGGTGCTAATCCTGGTGTTAATATTTGCATATCTGGGAGATGCTTGCTGGCAAGGTGGTGTTCTGGTCTTCTGGCTTTTCTATTGTCTCTTATGAATGGTATGTAAATGTTGTTTACCTCTATGTGTCTGTTGATGGCTGCTTTGTCTGAGTGCCAAGCTTCCAGGAATTCTCTAGTGTTTTTGGATTTGGCTTGGTTTAAGATGTCACAGTTTTCCATTTGAAAGTATGGTTGAGTCTGTCCATGTGTTGTGAGATTAAGGAGTTTTCATTGTGTCTTCTGACTGCTAGTTGGTGTTCGTGGATACGCTCTGCTAGTCTTCTGCCCGTCTGTCCTACATAGTGGCTGCTACAGTCCTTACACTGTATGTTGTAGATAACTCCTGTTTTTTCTTCTTGGGCTACTGGGTCTTTTGGGTTACTTAAGATGTTCTGATGGGTTTTGGTTGGTTTATGTGCTACGGTGATGCCATGTGGTTGTAACAGTCTATTAGTAGTTTCTGAGATGTTTCCGATGTATGGCAGTGTAATCCTTTTCATAGCTTCTGTTGGTTTTGCTGTGGTGGGTTGAGTGGTCAGGCACTTTTTGATAAAGTTGTGTGGATATCCATTTTGCTGGAAGATGCTATATAAGTGGTCTGTTTCCTTTTTCTGGTGTTCTGGGTTGCTGCAGTGCATTTGTGCTTGTCTGAATAGTGTTCATACACAGCTCCTCTTGTGGGACATTGGGTTATTGCTTTGGTAGTGGAGCACTTGGTTAGTGTGGGTAGATTTCCAGTAGACTTGTGTTTCTAGAATGCCATCATTTCCTCTACTGATGAGGATATCCAAGAAGGGTGGTGTGTTGTTGTTTTCTTCTTCCCTTGTGAATTTTATTCCTTTGAAGATGTTGTTGATGGTTTCATGTGTTTCCTCCAGTTGATCCTTTTTTATTATGACGAAGGTGTCATCTACATACCAGATCCATACTTTGGGTTGTATGCATGGGAGTGCTATCCTTTGTAGACGTTGCATTACAATCTCTGCTATGAGTCCTGAAAGTGGTGATCCCATAGGTGTTCCTTTGATTTGTTGGTATATTTGTCCATTAAACTGAAAGTAGGTAGTGAGGCAGAGGTTGATGAGGTCCATGATTCTGGGTATTTTGATCTTAGTGTATCTGGTTAGGTCGGATGTGCTTCGTAGAACTGCTGCCATGGATTCTTTCGCTAGTGCTGGGTCTATGGATGTAAAGAGTGCAGTGACATCAAATGACACCATAATTTCATCTTCATCTATTTTTAGGTCTTTGATTTTCTGGAGGCACCATAGTGGGGAGTTGATAGAGTATTTGCTCTCCTCTGTGAGATGCCCAAGATTTCTTGTAAGTTCTTTAGCTACGTTGTATGTGGGCGTCCCTGGTAAAGATACAATTGGACAGAGCGGTATGTCGGGCTTCTGTATTTTGGGGCGTCCGTAGAAGCGTGGGATGTTGGGTCCACTGCTTTTCATCTGCCACTGTTCTTCTTTTGTGATTTGACCTTTCTTGGTTAGGTCATTGAGGATTCTTTTGGCCTGGTTGTCCAGTTTCTGTATGGGATTGGTGTTTACTGGGGTGTAGGTTTCTTTGTCCTCAAGTAAGTTTTTTGGCTTTTTGTATATTTTATTTTATTATTTAAATTTATATGACCGCCCAACTCCCGCAACGGGGTATATATTGTGATCTGTCCATAATGATGGTGGTGCAGCCTTTGTCTGCTGGGAGGATGATGATAGTTTCATCCATCTTTAGGTTTTTGAGTGCTGCTCTGTCCTCTGCTTTCAGTTGGTTTTGTTTCCATGTCCTTCTGGTTTGTGGTATGATTATCTGTCTTATGTTCTCTTGGGTTTCTGTAGTAAGTCCTGTAGTTTTCAATGATGCTTCTAAAGCAGCAAAAAATTCTAATTTATTCGCACCCTCTGTGTTGTAATTGAGGCATCCTTTGTGTTGTAATTGAGGCAAGAAGAAAAAACAAGAGTTATGTACAACATACAGTGTAAGGACTGTAGCAGCCACTATGTAGGACAGATGGGCAGAAGACTAGCAGAGCGTATCCACGAACACCAACTAGCAGTCAGAAGACACAATGAAAACTCCTTAATCTCACAACACATGGACAGACTCAACCATACTTTCAAATGGAAAACTGTGAGCATCTTAAACCAAGCCAAATCCAAAAACGCTAGAGAATTCCTGGAAGCTTGGCACTCAGACAAAGCAGCCATCAACAGACACACAGAGGTAAACAACATGTACATACCATTCATAAGAGACAATAGAAAAGCCAGAAGACCAGAACACCTCCTTGCCAGCAAGCATCACCCAGATATCCAAAGATTAACACCAGGATTAGCACCAGAGGAACAATCAAACAGCACAATATACGCTAATCAAGGAACTATTAACTCAGTCAATCAACCAAGCAGCAAACAACAGCCCAATCAAGGAACTCCTAAGGAGAGAACAACACCTCCACCAACACAAGCAGGACAAGCCAAGGTATATAAACACAGAGCAAGTCCCACTCCCTTTTCGCACTGAAGATGTTGCCTAGTCTGGCAATGAAACGTCTGGAAGAAAACAACAAGGCTCAGGGAGCACCAAGGACTCCACTGGCTAGAAGTGTCACAACAGATCATTACTGAGTGGCAACAGAGAGAAGGCAAAAAACTTTTTTCCAGAGAGTCAGTCCTTCCACCAAGTCAGGATTTAAGCTAAGCTTTGCCTTGAAGGGGACAAATGAAGATAAAATTCCAGCAACTGCATTTTAAGTTCTAATTATGAACCACCTTCTATCAGAACTGAGTTCAGGCTTTAAGAAATGCTGCAGTCAGGTTTTTATTTATTTATTTATGTTTCGACTTCTATCACCGCACCATCTCCCCCAAGGGGACTCTGGGCGGTTTACAAACATAGAGATTAAAATTCTGTTATAAAAACACATAAAAATACAATATACAATTAATTATTATTATAAATTAAGTAGAAAATCCAAGAAGGCAGACCATGATATTTAAAAGGGCTCTATGGCACCAGCCATCCCCACGAGGAACTATTCCTGTTCCTATCCCAACGAGGCGGCAAAACCAGGTCTTTAGGTTCTTCTGGAGGGACAGGAGCGATGGGGCCTGCCTCACCTCCGGGGGCAGGCTGTTCCAAAGGGCAGGCGCCACTGCCGAGAAGGCCCGCCTTCTGGACCCCGCCAAACGAAACTCCCTTACCGACGGGGTCCGGAGCATGCCCTCTGTACATAATCGAGTGGGACGGTTTGAAGTTATGGGGATGAGGCGGTCCCTCAGATACCCTGGTCCCATGCCATGTAGGGCTTTAAAGGTCAAAACCAACACCTTGAATTGCACCCGGAAGCATACCGGCACCCAATGCAGCTGGCGCAGCAGAGGTGTCACATGGGCCGATCTAGGGGCACCAATAACTGCGCGCGCAGCCGCATTCTGGACCAGTTGTAGCTTCCGGATACTCTTCAAGGGTAGCCCCATGTAAAGCGCATTGCAGTAGTCTATGTGGGAGATGACCAGGGCATGAGTGACTGTACGGAGGGACTCCTGATCCAGGAAAGGGCGTAACTGGCGCACAACACGAAGTTGCGCAAAGCCCCTTCTGGCCACGACTGCCACCTGCTCCTCGAGCAGGAGTCGTGAGTCCAGAAGGACCCCCAGATTCCGCACTGATTCTGAACGGGGAAGTGCAACCCCATTCAGAACCAAAGATGATAATTTCCCAGATCCAGAAGAACCATCAATCCACAGCCACTCCGTCTTACCAGGATTCAGCTGAAGCCTGTTGTTCCCCATCCAGACCCCCACAGCCTCCAGGCACTGAGAAAGGGAGGCCACTGCATCACTTACTTCACCTGGGATGGAGATGTACAACTGTGTATCATCAGCATACTGATGATATCTCATCCCATGGTGACGGATGATCTCACCCAGCGGTTTCATATAGATATTAAATAGGAGAGGTGAGAGAACCGTACCCTGCGGCACCCCACAAACGAGGGGGCGAGAGTTGGATCTCTCATCTCCTATTACTACTGATTGGGACCGGCCCCAGAGGAAGGAGGTGAACCAACGCAGAACTACGCCAGCCACCCCCAACTCCTCGAGCCGTCCCAAAAGGATACCATGGTCAATGGTATCGAAAGCCGCTGAGAGATCAAGGAGAGCCAGGATGGACGCACTCCCTCCATCCCGCCCTTGCCAGAGATCATCTGTAAGCGCGACCAATGCAGTTTCCACCCCATATCCCGGCCTGAAACCCGACTGAGAGGGGTCCAGATAATCCGTTTCATCCAGAATCCTCTGGAGCTGCAGCGCCACCACCTTCTCAACCACCTTCCCCAAAAAGGGGAGGTGGGAGACAGGACGAAAGTTGTCCAATACGGTAGGGTCCAGCGACGGCTTCTTGAGGAGGGGGTGCACCAGTGCCTCCTTAAAAGCATCTGGAAACACCCCCTCCCCCAAGGATGTATTAACCATCGCCTGGACCCAACCTGATGTAACCTCCCTGGCTGCCTGCACTAGCCAGGAAGGACAAGGGTCAAGATGGCATGTGGTGGCCCTTAGAGTCCGGAGGATCCTGTCCACTTCCTTAGGCCCAACAGGATCAAACCGATCCCAGATAACCGGGTAATGACGTTCCCTCGGCATCTCCCCAGACTCTGCTTCACGCTTGGAGTCCAACCTAGATCGAATCTGAGCGATTTTATCCTGCAGATGCTCAGAAAATTCTTCCGCACGGCCCTGCAGGTGGGTCCTAGGCTCCACCCTACCCAAAAGAGATCGTGTTATCTTAAACAGGGCTGTCGGGCGGCATTCTGCGGATGCAATAAGAGCGGAGAAATATTGACGTTTCGCCGCTCTTACCGCCACAAGGTAGGCCTTAACTGTGACTCTAGCTTGTGTTCGGTCAGATTCAGTCTTTGTTTTTCTCCAGCGGCGCTCTAGGCGTCTCTTAGCCCTCTTCAAGACCCTTAACTCCTCCGTAAACCATGGGGAGTATCGGGTCAGATGTGGCAAGAGAGGCCGCACAGGTGCGATCCTGTCCAAGGCTCTGGCCGCCTCCTTGTTCCAGGCTGCGGCCAGAACCTCCGCTGGACCGTACAATAGATCCTCGGAAATAACCCCCAGCTCCTTCTGAAACCTCATAGGGTCCATTAGTCGCCGGGGGCGGACCATTCGAATGGGTCCTGCCTCCCTGCGGAGGCATAGGAAAATCTCAGGGCCACCAGGGCGTAATCTGACCATGACAATGGGGATAGATCTAACTCTCCCTTCAGATCACTTTGCCACTGCTCCGACAAGAAAACTAAGTCCGGAGTGAGGCCACTGTCTCGAGTCGGGTTTCGAATAATCTGAGATAGGCCCATGGCTGCCATGGTAGCCATGAACTCCCGAGCTGTGTCTGAGGCACGTCCCAGGGAAGGTAGATTGAAGTCCCCCAGAACCATAAGTCTAGGGAACTCCACTGCCAACCCTGAGACAGCCTCCAACAGCTCGGGCAGGGAGGTTGCTAAGCAGCAGGGAGGCTGGTACAACAGCAACACCCCCAACTTCTCTCGAAAACCCAACTTGAAGAACAAGGTCTCACACCCGGCCACTTGTTTTCCTTTAATGAAAACCGTGGCAGGAATATCCAAAGCAGATTGGTGTTTTGGAGAGTACTGAGATATCTGGTAGCACAGGTTATTTCTCCAATCATAAAAAAACACACCAGGGGTTTGCAAATCATTTGAGAAGGCAAATAAGCTTAAAAATGGACTTAGAAATACTAAATATCTAAAAACAAATTTCAAATTTTCTGGTTTGATCAGGGTTTCCCCATCTTCTATGGTATGTGACCCAGCTGATTATTGCTTGATGAAATAAATCATCTACCTCCTTGGACACAAGGAAATGGATAGACACAGTCAGATGAGTAGAATGTAATTTTAATGTTATAAAGATTAGCTGGCAAAAGAGTAACAAAAATGAACATAACATTTTATTACAAAAAAGAAAAATATGTTTTTAGCCATTTTCCAGCTTTATTTAGAGAGCCATCAAACTCTGGACATTTGTTGCACTATCTTCTTCCACTTAGTCTATAGATATAAATATCTTTACATAGAGTCCTAAGATACTACTTGTTTTGATTCTTTTGCATTCTAAAATACATTGTCATAGTGGGAGAACAATACCACTACAAAGGAATCAGTGCATATTATGGTTACTAAAAGCTTTGCATTACAAGCTTGATTTTTTTTTATTATGAAAGATAATGAGTTCAAATCTTAGCATGTGGGCGAAGTCACAGATAAATTCCAAGAACACTTTACATCCATTAAAGCCCTTTGAGTTATCCTAAAAAACTCTTTAAAGATATTCAGACTTCAATATAGGTGCCCTAGGAAAAGTCACAAAAAAGCAATAGAGCCAGCTCAACAGTTGTACACATCAGCCTTTAGAAATCTATTACATACTTCAATTTTTAACAGCAATATTGGAAGAATGTTAACATTAATTTAAAAAATGGTATTTAAGGCAGTCCAGACAGCTAAGGCTAACAACACAAAACTGTTAGGAAATACTTCCTACATAGTAATTCTCTTGGGTACTCAAACAACCCCATAAATGGTGGAGGATGCCATAACAGAGAGAAACAGCTAATCATGTATCCATGCAAATTCTGATGTTTTTGTCTCTAAGAGCATACTACCAAGATAATGGCACAATAGACTAAGAACAAATATTTTAAAACATACGTTTTACCTTGCTTTATTTCAAAGATAACACTTTAAAATATTTGTTTTGGAACATAGGGATGGGTGGCTTGGGAAATGCCTCTCAGATCAGGTAGGTAAGAACTGGTAATGTTAAGAGAAATCACAACCAACTCACTATCAGGCATTGGTGTAGTTGTTCTATAACAGCCCAGAAGCGTATAAATTAATAGTTTATTGTGTTTGATAAAAATATTTTCTGAATGGGCAAATTTCAAAATAGCCAGTAATTTCATAAACAACATCATGAACATCGATTAGCATGAATCAATAACCAAAATTCTTGAAGTCTCTTTATACACCTGAAGTAGAAAACATGGTTTTGGTCAAAACAAGTAAGCTACCCTCTCCCCTCATTTACTTTCCCAGTGAAATATACTGTCAGAGCTAAAGAAACATTTAAGACAAGAATGTTGATTAGGGAACTTGGAGACAAGAATAGCCTGGAAGCAAGGTTGCTGGGAGATACCACCTAGAGAAAGTAAGATACTAAAAGTGTCTTTATTCAGTACAGCCTAACTCAAGGGTCCACTGACTTTGTAGTGCCACCCCATTATTTCACTATCTTTACCTCATTAAGGCATATAACTAATCAATTATGTATATTCTAATTTGTGTAACTTATATAGAGAAGTTGCATCCCCACCCTGCTTTGAAGCTTTTGCTTGGGCTGCCTTTGGTATCAAAAATAACATTTTGAGCTTCAATGAAACAGTGTGCCTGATCCTCACTACTAAAGAACTATAAGGGGAAGTTTCTCCTACACATCCCTTAGCAAAAACTAACCTATCAACTTGGAAAGCAGAACCATTTGAAAGAATAAAAAAGAAATAAAGTATTTCAATAAATAATTTTGAAAAGAATTCTTAACAGATGAAAAATATGCAGGTGACAGTTTTACATCTTTTTCAGTTAATCCAGGTGAGGCAGAGGAACTGTTGCTTAAGCAGAGTAATGGACTGAATGAAGATGAATAACTGAAATTCAGCTCAGACAAGTCGGGTCTGCTGTTTGTGGAGTGGCTGGCTCATCTGTTCAGTCTGTCTTGAAGAATCTGGCACATGGTTTGGAGATGCTTTGAATCCATCATTGTCAAGGAGGGCTCAGGTGGCCCTAGTGGCTAAGAGCAAGGAGCACCTCTTATCAGTTTGGGCTGATATATCAGCTGTCACCTTATCAGGACAGGGTTAGTCAAGTGTCAGTTATTCACTCTCTGGAAACCAGTGAGTTCTATTATTACAGTACACTGTATGTAGGGTTGCATTTGAAAATTATTCAGAAACTTCAGCTAGTCCAACATAGAGCTGCTGGGTTACTCAAAGAGATTGTCTAATACAAGACGCCAGTGTTTCAGGAGCTGCTGTACTTCACATCTATTTGAGGGCCAATTCATAGTTTTGCTATTACCTCTGAGTGGCTTGGGCTCAAATATTTCTACACACACATCACGCATACCCTTCAGTGATCTCAGGGGAAATTCTCTTGCTTTCTTAGTCTAATGAAGGGCTAAATAACCTCAGATGAACACTGAAGGGTATAGGCCATCTGGTTCAACCCCATCTTAGTGCAGGAACGCAGAGTTAGAATATATTCAACAGTTAAAGAAAAGTTGCTCCTAAAATTCAAACAAACCCAATCATTTTGTAATTTAAACTTGTTGATCCGGATCTCTAGGAGAAAAAAGGGACAGCTTCACATGTGTTTGAAGAGCAATGTCCTTTCCTCTCTCTGTTTTCTCCCAGGCTAAGTATACTCCTCTTCATAAGGTTCTGTTTTATAACCATGACCATCCCCTCTGGACTGCCAGAACTCAATTCTCTTCATGGTTTAACGAAGAATTGAGGGCCTGTGACCACATGTTTGTGTGTGTGGAACCTCAGGGTGAATATGATCAAGTGAATTTCAAAGCTCATCTGAAGCCTTACTTTATGCCTCCTGCCTCTGTGATTACCAGGATTTCTGCTATCAGGCATGGCGTCTGTGCTATATCATCCAACAGAATGATACTGCGCAGAATAGACAACAGTGGAGCCTAGAAACAGCAACATTCCAGAAGTTGTTACTGAGGTCTTTGCAAAGTTTAGCATGAAACCATGAAGCAACTGTGCTCCACATTTGTGGCCCGTGTATTAGATAGTTGATCAGATAGTTGATATTAGATAGTTGCTGAACACCAGGTCTCTGGTGTTCAGCAACAGAAAAGACAACAAAGAACTTGTGCCTCCAGCTTCATAACTGCTGGATGAATGCAGCAACCATTTCCATTTTAAGCAGGCCAGTATTTTACTATTGGACATGCCTCATATATTAAAATGGCAGTTTATGTCCTTTCAGGCAGCCCCATATTTTCAGTTTATCTGTCAATTAATGTCAGAGCATACAAAAAGCTCAAGGATGCTCAGGAACCAGGAATCTCTGCTTTAGGGAATTAAACAGGGATCCATCTTCAGCTCTCCATCCTTTACAATTAAAAGCACAATGAGGATTAGCTTGACCTCTGCAAATAAAAAAACCAGGAGAATGCCTGGTACCATTAATCCAGTAATGCTCTCCTTAGTATTTATGACTAAATAAACACAGCTGCTTGTGGCCTCTTTACTCATTCCCTTGTGAGAGGGGGTATTTATGGAGTCATAAACTCCTTCAATAATGTTATTACCAGAGCAATTGTCCAAGTGGAAGAAAGAATCAGTACAAAAAAGCCAACCTAGAATCCAGGGAAAGTTAACAGTGCACTTAACTGGAATAATAATGTTGCATTACATACATGGGAAAGATAAGGCCTGCTCTATATGTAGGCACCTGATGCTTTAAACAAAAAATACCTTAGTGACACAAACCAATTTCAATGTAAATTATTTTGCTTAATTTTTAATGCTCTCCAAATGAACCTATTCTGTAAATAAACTCTCTGCCTGATATTTCAGATAGCTGCTGCCAGTTAAAAGTAGATGAAACCAGGCCAGATGTGCAAATCATCTGATCTGGAATAAGGCAGTTTTCTATACTGACCCTTAACACAATTCAGCCAACATAGTAAGATATGCCAGTCTTTACCCTCCATACTTCCAATCTTGTCAAAGTTTTCAGATATTTTAAGAGATTTACAGCATTCGGGGCTAAGAAAAAGAAATAAATATTTGCAATGTTGGGAGTTGGAGAATGGAGGTTGGTAAAGATGACCTACAGGATCCCTTCCTGTGAATTCTTGACCTTAAGTCTTGACTCTTTTGTAAGCTGAGTGTCAAAGTAGATATCCTGAGGCAATTGCCAGCTTGCATAACACACTTAAGTGGCTTAGTGATCAATTAAAAATGTACTAATGTAGAGTTTGAGTTCAGCTGTGCTAATTCTTCACACAAGAGAGTGCAGCTAACAAATACGTGGTTTGTTCAGGGTATTATGCAATACAGGGACTTGAAAGGAACAATTCAGCATCCCTGGTTTGCACAATGCACTAAACAAACCACGGATAGAGCTGCCCGTAGTTTGCTAGATATGCCTGTTCAAGGAGAGCCAGTGAGCATATTCGGAGCAACACTCCTTAGCTGCTAAGTATTTCTATAGCTTAACATGAGTAGTGAATTTGGTCCAAATGCCTCAAGCCTTGACAGAATGACAGTTGTTGGCTGCAATTCTGCTTACATGGCCCCAAAAGGAAGCTGAAATGCTGGTAATGGGGCATGATTACCTGTTTTCCTCCCCCCAAGACTTATTTTGTAAAAATATGCATATGTACAGTGTGAGTACATGAAACAGGAATTAACTGAAAGGAGGTTAAGAAAGGAAGTCTAGGCTGCAAAGCTGTTTCACTAGGAGATGCTCAGGAGTTAATTCAAAAGTCAGATAGCTGGGTGAAACAAGGAGGAGGAGGAGGTTTGTCACAAATCATTAGTCAGTCTAAAGATCTTGACGAGGGTTAAGCTGCAATATCAGTATACAAGGTGTTTGAAAGCTGATCCTAAATCTGAAGCTGTATCACTTACAGAAATTCAAAGGGAGTCCAAAATAAGACCACGGAGCATACAGAAGTATAACCCAAAATGACAGAACGGCTGTCCGTAACGGAGCTCAGGCTCTTTACAAAGATTGTGCATAGGCAACAAGTCCCACCACTGTTCTGCTTAGTTCCAGGTCCAGAGGAGTCAGGAAGGAAGTCAGCATGTCCTCTTTAAAGAATCTGTGAAGACATTATGCAAGGAATAGGAATATGTGAAAACCCTCTCCCCATTTATGGTCAGCCTGTATACAAGTGTATATAAATCTGATCACAGAAATGCCATCACTTTCCAATGACTTCCCTCAAAGAAACTGAACTTTGGGTAAGCACTGCTCTAAACAACTTCCTCTAAACATTAAAGGAAATGGCACTTTGGGATGCTTCAGGTTCAATATATTTTCTCTGTGAAATCTGCTTTGATGCAAGGAAAACCATACGAGTTAGGGTCTATATATAAAATACAATTTGCTCCATAAACCGGCACAGAGAAGATCTAGTGAACTACAGAACATTTACACAATGAATATAACACACACACACACGATATATTAGATAAGGTTATCATGCTTTTTCTTATCTGATAGTTCCAAATAAGGAGTACTTACAATGAGGTTGTCACAGAATTATAATTGAGAATTTGTTGAGATATATTAATCAGCCCTTCAAAAGCTCCTGTTTCTTTAGCCATATTACTATTTGGGGAAAAAAATATAATTGCAGAGTAAAAAAAATGATAAAACCTTATGGAATAAATTCTTAATATCCAGGACTAGTCTTCTGAGTAATCTAAATTAGATCCCCTAAATTCCCAGAGTATGATATTGAAAGACACAATCCTTGTGACTGTGCTGAGACAAGAATTTCTTGATTTCAGTGTCAAGCCATTGGCTGTTAGCAGATCCTACAGAAACAAACATGATTCCCAGAATTGTCTTTAACCAGACATATTGAAAAGGAAAAAGAAATTATGTTACAGAAATGTTGGCAATTGAATATGTTTACTTTAGCTTTCAATTTATCTCTAGGTTTGTTAGGGCAGAGATTTCTTGATCCTCTTGCTAACCACCCATTGATGCATTGGGAAGGTGGCTATCTGTTTTTTCTGATAAAGGAAGAATGTGCAGATGTTCTGCACTTGTAATGTTGTAATAGTCAAACTGACTGGTACTGTATTTGACTTTAGCAGGAAAAACTGTAGTGGCATGAGATTATTAAAGCTGATAAGTTAGTTTATATCTTCTCTGTCTTACTAAAAGTGTTATGTGAAAGCCTCGATTGACTAAAGTCCTGATGTGTGAGAGACTGTGAGAAGAAAGCATTTCAAACAGACTCCACCTTACTTGACTCACTATAACACTGGCTGGGAACTTATTCTTACAGTTCTAAATATTCTGTTTTTAACCTAAACTACTGTTAAAATATAACTACTGTAAAAATATAGGGGCGTGGTGGCTCAGCGGGTAAGACGCCAGGCTTGTCGATCGGAAGATCGCAAGTTCGGAGGTTCGAATCCCTAGCCCTGCATGCGGAGTGAGCTCCCGCACTAGCTCCAGCTCTTGCCAACCTAGCAATTCGAAAGCATGCAAATGCAAGTAGATTAATAGGTACCACTTCAGTGGGTAGGTAACAGTGTTCTGCGTGTCATGCCGGCCACATGACCGTGGAAGCGTCTTCGGACAACGCTGGCTCTTCGGATAACAAACAGAGATGAGCACCGGCCCCTAGAGTCGGACACGATTGCACAAATGTGCGGGGGGAACCTTTACCTTTTTACTGTTAAAAATACCTTCCTAAAATCCATGTTTTATTTGTTTCCTGGCTTTTCCAACAAGGGCTTGACATGATGGGTGATGGAGATAAGTTTCTAAGGGTCCATATGGTGACAAGCATGGACGATTGCTATTTAGAATATAAAATGGTTGCAAAGAATGTAGTCAAACAGCAAAGAATTGTTAAAAGAGGAAGGAAAAAAATGCAGAGTAATTGTGACAGAGTGTGACTGAAAAGGGACAAACAACAGGTCTCCAGCAGAGTGAATGGAATTAAAAAATAAAAGTAATGAAATTATTTAGGATAAAACTGAAGAGAGGGAAAGCTGGAAGTTGAATGTAGTGGGAATGAATTATTTAAGAAGTGTGTGTGGTGAAACAAAAAGAGATAACAGTCAGGAATGAACTGGTGCACAATTAATGTGGACTGAACATGAAAGTGAATGAGCAGTATGACAAAGTTTGGGAGGCTTGGTCATGTAGAGAGAATGAATGAGGATCAAACTGCAAAATTAATACATGAAGGAAGAGTGAAAGAGAGGAGAGGAAGGGAAAGGTTCTTGTTGGAAGCAGCTAAGGAGATCAAAAAGAAAGATGTGAAAAGTTTAAAGAGCAGAAGCTATGTATGATGCAACGTATGGGCAAGGTGGAAGCCAGGCAAAAGCTATAGAGAGTTACAGTAAATGGTATTGGTATTAATTAGTTTTAGCTATATTTCCTATTTTTTTATCTTAACGTATGCTTTTTATTTCTTTATCTAATTTTTACTTTGTTTCTGCGCTCTGTATAACATTGGTTACCCTGAAGAGAATAGTATGCTAGTTCAGTATGTACTGTACGCTTTCCTTCCTTGTCTGAATGTCACAAATTTGCACAAAATGCAGCTGTGGAAATTATGCGAGTATGCAAATTTTATCAAAATCCATTAAAGTCTGAACAATTTGCACAGTTCAATAGAACAGCAGAGTTAGGCTCTGGTTACAGAATTTGTGATTTTTAAAGCAGAACTTCAAGAGTCTTTATTAAACTGTATTATTATTATTTAGAAATTATCTACCTTTTTAGTGCACACATATATAAATTTGCAGGCAATAAATTAGCCATAGATATTGTTGTCAAGACAAGATGAAATGCAAAGAAGAGAAAAGTGGCTGCAAATGAAGTTGTTAAATGCCTATTGACTCTTCCTGCATTTCCAAGGTTTGGAGGCAGGGAATATTTCTCAGAATACATTTCTATAACAATAAGAGGACTATATTTTGGAGCCATATGCCACCAAACAAAATACATTTTAGTATTTGCAAGGTAGCATTACAAATTCCAACTCCAAGTTAGCAGTGTCTAATAATATGGGCTTTGATGATAATAATGTTGGGGGAGATGGGCGGTTATATAAATAAATTAATTAAATAATTAAATAATATAGAGGAGGAATGTGGTATTTATTCCTTTAAGGGCAAAAAAAACTAGTTTGGTATGCATTCAATTTTTAAGAGAAAAGAGATAGTGAAGGACAAAAGCTAAAAGAAAATCAGAACTAGATGGAACATTATCTCTGCAGTAGTTGCACTTTGGTGGGCTTCTTGCCCAAAGCAAAGTAAGGCTGGCAGGGGATATTTCCAGGAGTCTTAGGTGGCAACCAGGGAAAACTGAAAACTCTGGAAAAAAATGTAAAAAAAACTGATTTTATTGTAAACCGCCCAGAGTCCCCCTTTTGGGGGAGATGGGCGGTGATATAAATGTGAATGATAAATAAATAAATAAAAGTAGCCATATATTTGCATTATTCCAGGTATGTGTAAGTGAAAGAGGAAAAAAAAACCTGATCAGGGTCACTTAAATAGATTCCAATCTTCTTTGCTTGCTGTTTGTCTGATCTCTCTCCATACCTAAAAGCTGAGTAATAGTTCCTATCCATGGTTAGGCCAAAATATTCTATTGCTGTTCAGCACTCAACAGTTTTTAGTACTCCTCTGCTGTCTGGAAATCATCCAAGAGTAGTTTTTGACTGTGGTCAACTGGTCACTCCAAATGCAGCAAACAGTCATGAAAGCCGGCTGGGTGACCTTGGGCCAGTCCCTCTCTCTCAGCCCAACTCACCTCACAGGGTTGTTGTTGTGGGGAAAATAGGAGGAGGAAGGAGTATTAGGTATGTTCGCCGCCTTGAGTTATTTATAAAAATAATAAAGGTGGGATAAAAATTTTTAAAAAATGGTTGTTTGCAGATATGTTGGTATTCTTCATATGTTCACTATTAGGGAATTTGTTTTTAAACAGGATAGTTTAATAAACAAGTTATTTAGCAATATAAACACAGATAAAAACCCTGTTCCATTTAAGACAAGAGAGGAACTTAAGGTGAAAAAAAGGATGACCACTAATCAACTAAATGTTTTGAAATAGCTTAAAGAAGAGAAGTCTGAAGGGAGATGATAGCAGTCTTCAGATACCTGAAGGACTGTCACAGGGAAGAGAATGTGGATTTATTCTCTATAACTTCTGAGGGTAAGACAACAACCAGTGGGTAGAAGCTTTACAGAGGGAGATCCAAACTCTAAATGAGGAGGAATTTTCTGACACAGGGAGCTATTTAGCAATGTGACAGCCTGCCTTCTGGAGTCATCAAGGGTTCATAACTCAAGGCTTTCAAGCAAAGGTTGGATAGCCCCTCGACTGGGATGATATGAGGATTCCTGCTGTAGGCAGGGCATTGGACTAAAAGACCTCTCTTCTAAGCCCAAGATTCTATATACTCCACTCATGGATTTTAAAAAGATTGATTTTATTAAGAGAAATGGCATGGAAGATGCCATGGAAAGAAAACCTTAGAGTCAAAGGTGTTGTAGCCAGCCGAGACTTCTTGAAAAGGGGGTTAAGGACAGTGCAGTCTCAAACAACATTAACAAGGAAGAAAAGTAGGAGAGGTCTGAAGGAGCTAATGTAGTTGAATAGAAGGTTACACATGACATTATCACTGCAAGCTGTTAAAGGCTGGATGGCACTACAATAAGGTGATTCCACAAAGGGCTGGCTAACTACATTCAAAGAATCAGTATTCATGGCTTTAAACTGAGCTGCGGAGCACTAACCAGTGGAGTCCCACAAGGATCTGCCCTGGGGTGGTATTAATCAATATTGTCATTAATGATTTGGATAAAGGGACTGATAGGATGCTGATCAAATTTGCAGATGACACAAAACTGGGAAATCTGACCACCACCTGGGTAACAGAATGGGACTGCAATCTAATCTGGACAGGTTGGAAGATTGGGCTGAGAGGAACAAGATGTCCTTCAAAAGGGGGGGAAATGTAAGGTATTATATTTAGAGAGGAAATCTATATGGCACATACAATATAAGAATTTATGGCCTGGAAGCACTACATTGGAGAAGGACTTGAGCGTGGTCATTGACAACAAGCTGAATGTGAACCATCAGTGTAAGCCAGCCGCTATAAGGATCGGCCCAGTTCTGGGCTGCATCAGGAACAGCACTGCATCGAAGACATGTGAAGTCATTATTCCCTTCTATTCTGCAATGGTGAGACAAGAGTACTGTGTACGATCCTACATATATTTCCAGAATGATATTCACAGGTTCAAATAAGTTCAGAGGATGGAGACAAAGATGATACAGGGACGAGGACATGCCCTACAAGGACAAACTGAAGAAACTTAAGATGCTGCATCACAAGAAAAGAACGCTGAGGAGACATGAAATTGGATTTTCAAGTAAGTCAAAGGGTACTATGGAAAAGATGGTTAGGAACTATTTTCCATTGACACAAAAATGAGGACTGGAAATAATAGGTATACATTGCAGCTAACTAGGTTTTGACTAAGTATTAGAAAAACCATTCTGACAGTTAATATCAGAGGAACAGTCTACCCACGAAAGTTGTGGGTTTTCCATATCTGCAGGTTTTTAAGAAGAGGCTGGATAGGCACCTCTTGAGGACAGTTTATTTGGCTTTACTCCACATTGCAGATTGGACTCAATAATCCTTGCAGTGCCTTCCAACTCCACAATACTATGATTCTTCACTAGGTGCGGAAAAATTAGAGACACTTCGTTATTTACCTTAGATACAAATAATTCCTTTTCTGGTATCCAAGAAACAAATAAAATTCTGATACCCCCCTCCCTCCTTTCAATCAGCAGGAGAGAAAATACTGGGGAAAGATTGCAGCATCAAGTTTCTATCCTAATTGCCTACAAACTGTGGTACACTCCTGATAAATCTACAGATAATTCAAAAACGCCACAATAGATTCAACCCCTCCTACAGCTTTTATTTAGACCTAAAAGCAGCAATTTTTGAGCTCTTGTCTGAAATTCTGCAGAGATGTGAAACTACCTCCCCATAACATAAAAATCCCCACAGAAAACAGCAAAGTAGCTTACATTCTTTTTCTCAAAACAAATGTACAAGAGGAGCCCAATATGTACCCAATTCACACATCTCCATGAGTGTAGAGTAATCAAACAGAATCATACACATCTCATCTCCTGACCTACATTATGTCTGTTTAGCTTATTCTTTTATCTAGTTGACCAAACTAGATGGGAACATCTAGCTAAAGTTAGCTGATCTTGAAAGGCTGAGCAGGATCAGACCTGTTCCCTGCTTATATGGGAAAACACCAAATCCCAGAGCTGTTAACTGAACCGGGAAGTAAAAATAAAATAAAATCCCAGAACAAGGCACTTGCTGTATTGCTGCCAAAAAAACTCCCTATGTGAATGAAGCTATAACCTTTGTTCTTGGCTTGCAAATAATGCATTTTGTGGAATATTAGAAACACTTCTGGCCTAGAAGATAGTATTCATACAGGCCTAAATATAAGCACTAGAAAAAAAAATGCTAGCCACCCCTTTCTTTGGCCAGAGGACTAGAGCAGAGCTTTCCAAACTGTGTGTCATGACACGTTAGTGTGTCGCCTGCAGTGTCTGGGTGTGTCACGGCTGCTGCTGCCTCCGAGCCCTGCCAGGATTCCACACAGGTCCTAGTGCCTGCCTTGTGCCTGGCTGCCTCCAAACCTGCTGTGATTCCACGCAGGTCCTAATGCCTGCCTTGTGCCCTGCTGTAAGAGTGTGTCGCGAAATGATGCATGTCTAAAAAGTCTGTCACCAACATGAAAAGTTTGGAAAGCTCTGAACTAGAGCATCAACTTTCCATCTGGATTTCTCCGGTAGTGCTTAACTTCCTTTGGCAAGGCCACTTAAACCAGGAATCATTAGCTAAGATTGCTTGCTTATACACTGCCTTTCACACAAACGTAGCTATTTCTATTTTTCACCACTGATACCATATTCAAACAACAGTATCTAATACCATTAAATAGAGATGCAACTCACATGCTCTGAGGATTTCTGAGCTCCATCTCAATTGAGTAAAAACAAAGGAAGATTTGTCTTCCTGATGAGAGCAATTAAATCGCTTTCTTACAGAGAGCCACAAACTTACAGAAACAATCGATAAAGCTGTATTTGGAGCTTGGCCCGGAACAGGAGCCTTGTCCCTACTTTCCCTCTACCCCTCTTTTCTCCACCTTCTTGGCAGAATTTGCTGCTCTTACTCAAGCTTATTTTCAAAAAAGTGGTTCAGGAAACCTGCCACAGAAGGTATTTATTGTGTATTTTTTCTAATTCTGAATCTCATGGTCTTTTGAGGCTTTTCCGCTGAGCCCTATCTCAGTCCACGGTTACCTGCTCAGTAGAGGTTGTAATGAAAGAGAAAGAGAAACAAGCAGATTTTCCTGCCACTTTGGTGTCCCCTGTAGCAAATCAATGCAAAATAGCCATTAATATAATAGCCTTCCACTAATTCTGTGGAAAAACTTCCACCAGGGTTTATTGTACACAGACGTCCTTGTGAACTAGCCTACTTAAGGAGTTAGGTAAAACAAAAAAATACTTCAGGTTAATAGGATCTTTCAGTGCCCTCTGCTGTTACCAGTCGCTCAGCTTTTCATTTACTCTATAATAATGTCAGGTTGAAGCTTTGGCTGGCAGCTTCCCAGCCTCTTTCTCATGTGGATTGGAGCAGCAGTCTGCAAATATGTGGAAGTTTAATGCAATCTGTCTTCTTTGGTAATCACATTCCTTCTGCGCTGTGTGCTATAAAGATGTATTGGTAAATGTATTTGCTAAAAATATACTTTCCTCCTGCTTCCCCCCCACCCCATACAAGCCTGATTTACAGGAGGCAGGAGGAAAGACTTGCATCTATAGGAGTCTGGCAAGGGACAAGGCAGGTTCTATAGAGAGCTGCTTGGAGAAAAGAATTGTGCGGCAGTGATTCAGGACCTGCCATATTTCAGTGCAGGATTGGGGGGGGGATGGGGGGGATCACACATTTTGCAAGTTGGAGATCTCAAAAGGTATCAAAGAAAAGCCCTTTCCCTGGTAGCTTTAACCTTGCTGGTTTACAGACACATAAAGATCTTCCTGGTAAACAGGAAAGGAAAAATCCACCAGGACTTGCAACATTTGAGCTAATATATTTTGACAATTTTCCCATCTCCTTCTGACAAAGCTTCTTCTGGGAGCTGGATGGCAGTTTGTTTCATGTTATACTTAAATCAGACACAGAGCTGCTTCTTCTTCACAATATTAATAAAAATGAAAAGGGCTCTCTTCACCTACCCTCCCCTTTTCACATGAAAATGCATCCCCAATGAAATCACCTCAGCCGGGAAGCCTTGCCTGCAAGCACATGTCCCTCATTTGTAAATCTGAAGCCCCCTGAACCATGACAGACACAGAAGAAGTGCTTGGTCAGCCGAGTATCCCATACTAAATACAGTGATGCTTCTTTTGCACACAGGAAATTTCACAGAGTGCTTAAAATCCTTCATAAATCCTGGAAACCAATGCTAGATCCCACTGAAAAAATTGGGAAACTGTACATCTGGGGGATGAAGGACAAGTGGAGAATTTAGACATCCATACAGAAACCAGTGACAAGAGGGAACTTTAATACGGGAAAATACGTAAATCCATCAAAGCAGAACTTACAAAATTAAAATTTAGAACTGACTTTAGATCCTGGTCCAAATTCAAGATTGAATGTAAACCTTACCAATAGGTTTGGTAAGGCAAGTCCCTTAGCTTCCCCAACCTTTTGCCCTCTAGTTGTGTTGCACTTCAATATTCTGTTAGAATAGACGGACAAGGTAAGAATTCTAAAGATTGCATATGCTGTCTGAATGATTAATAAAATAAGCTTGTTACTATCAGTTTTAGTTTCCTTCATACATGAATGTAGCTGGTTTTCACAGTATGTGAACTGACCCTCAATCAGTGCCTGGAGGAGCAGGAGAATCTGGAGAGAAGCAGGGTCTTCTGACTGGCCTGTCCCTTCACAAGATACAGCAGTAACCAGGGAATTTCCTTGATATAAAGCAGAAATGAAAATTACAGGTACCTTTTGGGCTAGCCTAACACAACGCTGGTACTCCTTGACTAGCTCTGAGCAGTTTAGCACTTGCTGCTTATTTTCATTGTAGCACGTCAGAATGGCATCCTGCAGGTTTGCACATATAGGTTGCGTGTTCCTCTGCCTGTAAAGACATAGGGAAATAAAAAAGCATTTTTTGACTGCCAGACTTCTCATTTGTTTCATCAATGCTACCCAGGAAGACCCTACAGTGCTTTGGATTTGAATGGAAAAGGTGCTTCTGAGCACACTCATTAAGCACTTATAGGCAATTCCTTAAGCAATTCCTTAAAGCAGCTGCATTCCCAGGACTGGGTGGCTGTCCTTCACAGCTGCACCAACTATTAGGGGAAGATGTATCTGATTTTAAAAGTTTCCAACAGATAATGCATGTGTGCTCCAAAGCACCTTTTTTTCTCCGATCCAAAGTAATGCACAGCCCTGTTATACAGAATCTGGTGCTGATAATGTCAGTTATATTGGTTCAAACCCACCAATGCCATCCTCCTTCTTTTGAATCCATAAGAAATCATTCTGCTAAGCCACGGCCTGTAGTTGTTCTTGGTTTTAGTTTTGAGGGGACTGTGAGACCAACAGAAGGATTTTATTTATTTATTTATCAAATTTCTAGCGGGGTCCAGGAGGCGTGCCTTCTCTGCGATAGCGCCCGCCTTGTGGAATATTCTGCCCCCGGAGGTGAGACTGGCCCCTTCACTCCTGGCCTTTCGGAAGGCCCTTAAGACCTGGCTCTGCCACCTGGCCTGGGACGACGGAGGTGGTAGTGCCTCCTGGGGTTGGCTGGCCCCGTAGCTCCACGATCTATTCTGCGGGTCCAAATCCATCTTGGATTTTATTTTATTATGTTATGCTTGTGTTTTTAGATATTTTGTATAGTTTTTAAATTTTTTATTTATCGTAACCTGCCCAGAGTCCCTTGCATGGGAGATGGGCGGGGAATAAATTTGAAAAATAAATAAAATAAATAAATAAATTTCGTCACCGCCCATCTCCCACAAAAGAGGGACTCTGGGTGGTTTACAATAAAGTTAAAAAGATTAAAATACAATAAAAACAAGATATATAATAGATAAATATAGAATATAAAATAACACCCAGGATGGCAGTTAAAATTCTGATTCAAATTCATGGATACATAAATACCTGTGGACCACTTTAAGGCGCTAGCCACCCCCAGGACTGACTACCCCCCTTCCCGCCCCAAGCAAGATGGCAGAGCCAGGTCTTTAACTTCTTGCAGAAGGCCAGGAGAGAGGGGGCTTGCCTCACCTCCGGGGGAAGAGTGTTCCAGAGGGTGGGGGCCACTGGACGCCGCCAATCAACATTCTCTCATGGCTGGGGTCCGTAACATGCCCTCTCTGCATGCCCGGGGGGGCGGGTCGACGTAATGGGGATGAGACAGTCCCTCAGGTAACCTGGACCCATGCCATGTAGGGCTTTAAAGGTCATAACCAACACCTTGAATTGGACCCGGAAGCAAATTGGCACCCAATGCAGCTCTCGCAGCAAAGGTGTTACGTGTACCATCCTTGGGGCACCCAATACTGCCCGCACGGCTGCATTCTGAACCAGCTGTAGCTTCCGGATACTCTTCAAGGGTAGCTCCATGTAGAGCGCATTGCAATAGTCTATACAGGATATGACTAGGGCATGAGTGACTGAGCGGAGGGACTCTTGATCCAGGAAAGGGTGTAACTGGCTCACAACATGGAGCTGAGCAAAGGCCCTCCTGGCCACGACTGCCACCTGCTCTTCGAGCAGGAGTCGTGAGTCCAGGAGGACCCCCAGATTCCGCACCGGGTCTGTCTGGGGCAGTGCAACCTCATCCAGAACTAAAGATGGTAAGTTCCCAGATACAGAGAAGCACCCAACCCACAGCCACTCCGTCTTACCAGGGTTCGGCTGGAGCCTGTTGTTCCCCATCCAGACCCCCACAGCCTCCAGGCACCGAGTGTGTGGTCACAGCGTCACTTACATCACCCGGGACGGAGATATATAGTTGGGTATCATCTTCATATTGATGATACCTCATCCCGTGGTGACGGATGATCTCACCCAGCAGTTTCATGTAGATGTTAAAAAGGAGCGGGGAGAGTACTGAGGCCCCACAAAGGAGGGGCCATGGGCCAGATCTCTTGCTCCCTATCAACACCAATTGGGACCGGCCCCGGAGGAAGGAGGTGAACCAGCACAAAACCACGCCGCCCACCCCCAACTCCCCAAGCCAACCCAAAAGAATACCATGGTCGATACAAGCTAAAGGCCTCCTAGTCTCACCCCTGTCAGAATCTTATGAGCCAAATAAAAATTGAACAGGTTTCTAACCTCTTCTCAAAAAAAGCTTTATTGGAAGGTGCTTCAAGGAGAAGCTTTTATCATACAATCATCATAGCTCATTAATGGAATTTTACTGGGAATCCAGACACTATCTTCCATTTGCAACTTTCTCATGTGCTTCTTTTCATTGGCTTCTTTACACACACATACACCTATCAAAGAGAAAGAAATGGAATAGCTGCACAATGCTTTTTCAGTGGTAGCACTAAGCCTTCCAGCAAAATACTTCTAGGATATTCTTTCATTTTCAGTTCTAATCCACATCAGAGGCTGAAGAGCAAGACACTGGCATTAATCAGTGGCAGCCTACTATACATTCTAAAAATCAACGTTAATAACAACGTTATTAATAACAACGTTAATAACGTTAATAACAGACTTCTCCATACTTCTCACAAATTCACATTTACTGGAAAATCCTAGATTACAGAACCTTAAGGGAGCTGAAATACTTCCCAAACTTTTAGAACAGGAAAGAACTTAATAGGGGACTTCAGAAACTCATAAGTTTGGCATTTTGTTCTGTCACTGCAATTTTAATATCTTTGTAATCATCAGAATGAGCACCTTGGAAACAATACCAAACAGAACTAAGTCAGGAAATACCACAATATCCCTCGATTCATTGGGAAAGTTAAGACTCTGAAAATTAGGTTTTAACTCTGAAAGTTTATTTTAAAAACTTATGAGAACATTTTATAATTTCAAGAGAGGTCGAAAATGTGGTATTTTCTAATGAGGTCATTGATATTTCTCCTATTCTATAACTATCTTGACTGTACAGTAGTCTTATTCTTTTAAAGATGCAAGTTTTTATTCCTTGTTTGAGTTTCATCTGCATTTTAGCCAACTAGAGGAAAAAAATGTTTTCAATCTTTCCTCTTAGAGCTTCTCAAAGTATTAGTGAAAATAACTGGTGTTCTGTTGGATTCTAATCTTGTCTTTAGAAGGTCAGATGACTGTAGAAGCCAGAATGGCTATTTAATCAACTTTACCTGATTAGCCAATTTTGACGTTTTGTGGAAAGTAGAGATTCTGCTTTCAATATCTATGTCTTTAAGCCTGAGTCGGACACGACTGCACAAATGTGCGGGGGGGGGGGGGGGGACCTTTACTTTTACCTTTACTACAATACACAGTAGGGGCATATACTATTGGAAAGTTACAAATTTATCTCAGTTTACTATATCTCACAGAATTGTGATGAAGATAATGTGTGTGTGTGTATGTGTGTACATGTGCAGAATTATCTTGAGCTATTTCAAAGAAAGATAAATAGCAACATAAGTAATGACAATTTCCTTCCTTCAGCTTTTTTATCATTCTGGCTGATCTCTCCTTTAGTTATTCCTTATGTGCATGTAGAACATTCTCATTCAGTCCAGTTTTGATTTCTTCATCAAAATTGATATCATAATACCATATACAAAAAGTGGAAGTACAGGTCACCTACATTTCTGCTTTTGCCACTTTTCAAATTGCTTCTTTATTATCCGAGGACTTCAGTCCTCAGCTTCATAAGTACTGTCCTCCCCTTCAACTTTTGCCTGATCTGCTAAATCAGTAACTGCTATATTTTGGCATAGGAAAAGTAAGAGGAATGAGCCAATGTGGTATATTGGACAAAACAGACTCGAACCTGGGTTCAAAAGCCTTTCTCGGCAGTAAATGTCACTGAATGACCTCACATCACTTTTTCTCATAGGGATAACCCATACATGCCACATGAATTTCTTTGGCAAAGAAGTTGAAGGCAAACATTAGAAAGTATAAAGGGTGCTTCCAGTTGAGACATTTATTTTGCAATTACTCTGCCTCATTTATGGAAATGTACAAGTAGTCCTGATGATGTCTTCTCCCATTTGCAACCCTTCTGTATTTTCCCATAGCTACTTCTTTTTCTTTCCACAGAAAATCCATTAAGAGAAAAAGTTGGAACAGTTGTACAAAAGCTCTCAGTTTGAAAGCACCCAAGGAACAGGTTGTATTTTAACACTATTAAAGTTCATCTTCCTTGAGATCAGCACTGAGCAAAAAATGATACACCAAGAGTTACCAAATCTGAAACCCCCTCTTCCTTTCCATGCAGTCACTTTATTTAATAAATGGAATCTCATCAACTTATCCTTCTTCTATTATCATTGCTGACATCAATCTGATAATATTGGCTTGGCTTGGCATCATGCTATTATATGTCCTCCTGATATTTAATTTAAGAGAAACGTTTGCAGTGGGGTGAATATGTGAAGCAAGCTTTTTATTAGTGGCAGCAGCAAGGACGGTGGGAGTAAATTAGACATTCATCATAGGGCCAATGTAGGAGCTCAGGAGAGCTTTTCTCTTTAACTCTCTCCTGACTGCTTGATAGTGGCAGGTAATGACTGCTGTAGCCAAGGGCTGCATTCATTTGTCTCAGCAGATTTGTCTTATAGTACAGATTTAAAATGCATGGAGGAAGCATCAAATGTCTTAGAAGTTATAGTAAGAATCTTCACAATTAATTCCCAATTATTGTATTTTTGAAATGCTAGTCAGAGGATTCCATCAATCAAAAATACTATTTTAGTCCAATAAACAAAAAGTCAACTTGAATGTTCACTTTCTGGCTGAAGCTAATTTATCACATCCATGGTTTAGCACCACAAAGAGCACATAAGACAAAGTCAACAGTTTAGCCAATTGTGTGTCCAGCAGGCTGCTGCTGTGGAAAAAAAACAGCATGGCTTGGGATGTATATTTTATATTTTTTTATATCAGTACTTTATTGATTAGTCTATTTGACCATATCAAAACATAGGCATCAGCCACAGTAAAATACAATAAGACAAAATAAGGTAAAATACAATATAGTGAGATATAATAGGCTAAAAAGGTAAATGTTCCCCCGCACATTTGTGCAGTTGTGTCCGACTCTAGGGCCGGTGCTCATCTCTGTTTGTTAGCCGAAGAGCCAGCGTTGTCTGAAGATGCTTCCACGGTCATGTGGCCGGCATGACACGCTTGGAACACTGTTACCTTCCCACCGAATGGTACCTATTCATCTACTTGCATTTGCATGCTTTCAAATTGCTAGGTTGGCAAGAGCTGGGGCGAGTGTGGGAGCTCACTCCGTCACACGGGGCTAGGGATTCGAACCTCCAAACTTGCGATCTTCCAATCAACAAGCCTGGCGTCTTACCCGCTGAGCCACCACGCCCCTTTATAATTATAATTATAATTAGATTAGATTAGATTAGATTTATAATAGGATACAGTGGGATTATATTTATAATAGGATACAGTGGGATATACAGTGGGGGCGTGGGGGCTCAGCGGGTAAGACGCCAGGCTTGCCGATTGGAAGATCGCAAGTTCGGAGGTTCGAATCCCTAGCCCTGCGTGCGGAGTGAGCTCCCGCACTAGCTCCAGCTCTTGCCAACCTAGCAATTTGAAAGCATGCAAATGCAAGTAGATTAATAGGTACCACTTCGGTGGGTAGGTAACAGCGTTCCGCGCGCGTCATGCCGGCCACATGACCGCGGAAACGTCTTCAGACAGCGCTGGCTCTTCGGCTAACAAACGGAGATGAGCACCGGCCCCTAGAGTCGGACACGACTGCACAAATGTGCGGGGGGAACCTTTACAAAAACCTTTTTAAACAGTGGGATAAAATAGACAAGATATAATAGGATAAGATAAAATAAGGATAAAAGGTAAGATAAGATAGTATAAAATAAAATAGAGTACAGGGATGTATAGTAAGGTGAATATTAAACACAAGGACAATATATGTTTAGATAAAATGCATGCAACCCCAATGGGTTCTATAAAATGTATTCTCTATGTATGATGTTAAAGAATAGCTACTTTGACCTAATATCTGCAAAACGGTAATATCACAAATTCCAAGTCTAGAGCAAATGTTAACAATCCACTTTGCTGTCAGAATACAGTTGTTTCTCTGTATACTTGGGTGACAGAATAACATTCCATAAAGAAAATATAGTGATTTCACCAATCTTTGTCTACATTTTGGATCCTATGGTGTTAAAAATCTTATTGCCTTTGTCAACCCTAACTCAAAATCTACCTCCATTGTCATCTCCTTCCAAGCTTGGGATGTAGGCGATGAGGGAAAAAAATAAGTGCCCACTCCATTGGCAATAAGAGCCCAAGGAGTTCAGCACAGAAGGAAGACTAGACTAAAATAACACTTATCAAGAAAGAGTTTAGATTGTCAGGACAGGTAAGAGAAATCCTCATTAATTGTGCTTGAAGAACACAGGTAATGGAAGGAAATTCAGTAAATGAGCATAAAACCATGACTTGTGATAACTATTGGTAGGATTACTCACCACTGGAATTGTGAGTAATATGAATGTGCTCTACCCTTAACAGACTATGTGGTAGGCAGTGACCCTGTTGTATATAAGCTTCCCATACCACCAAAACATACTCTCTTTGTTCACACTTTACTAACTATATATCTAAAAAATGAAGATGCAGCTTGAACAACCTACCTATAACAATACTTGGCAAGCAACAACCACTCACTGTTGGAAGACTTTTATCTACAATATTCTCAAGTGCTCTGGCCCTTAAATGCTTCAGAGGACTTAGCGGGGGATATGCTAAAACCTAGGCATAACTATGTCAGTTAACTGGATTGCTCCACAGAAGAACATTTTTCACGTAATAGTAGTTTGATGTAGAAAAGGTGAATATGGATCAGTAATATACGGCAAATGCATACAACTGAAGTTAACCATGTCACAAAAGCTGTGTTTACTGATGGAAACTTGACATGTGCACATGTTGGAAACTAGTCATATACATTCATCACATATGGCAAGCAGACTGCAGTTAATGAAGAGGGACTATCCTTTATTATGCTATGAAAGTGTTCCAGGGCTGAACTCTAGGAGTAAAACAGGATTTGAGAGCATCTCTGTGGAAATCTTAGCTTGAATTAACCTCTACCAATCAGGTCTCCTAAAACTGTAGCTTGATGCAGTGACACAATCCCAATTCTCTGCATGAACTGCAAATTACCACAAATTTCAAAATAGTGTCTGTCTTACGGCATCACAGATACTATGACACTCCATGCTGGAGATAACTCAGCAAAGCAAATTTAAAAATCTGTCCCTTTATATCCTCTCAAAATACAATACCACCTGGACTTAAATGCAAATGGGAAAGTAAAAATTTAGCAGCTATTAATGGAGGGATTCTCAGTGAGAAACCTCTAGTTTACAGTTCTTCTTAGTACAAGTATACTGTATATTGCAGTATACCCTGTCATAATACTTGAGAAGGCTATGGAGAAATCAAATCTTTCATCTCTCATCATACAAGTTCAATATGCAAAACACAATTTTCTTTAGGAGTCTACCAGCTGGATAAAAAGATACCATAATGGCTATGTAAAGGCAGCATTAAATGCTACAAGGAAGTTATTTCAAAAAATAAAATGCTGGCTCTAGAAGTTCCCATAGAGTAATTCAAATCTGGCAATGTTCCTAAATTTTGCACTTAATTTTTTATCCTAAGAGGAGAAGAAATTTGTTATTAGTTCTTATGCCATGCTAAAGATAATAGGACAAGTTTGGTTGTTTAGGAACACTATGTAACATTAATGCCAGACACTAACTCTTAAGATTGACTAGCAAAGCAATCACAGTTGGTACCCACGTGGGCTCTAACTTGGTTAGGAATGAGTCAGAATTTTGTTGTTGCAAAGAACAGTTTGAATCACAAATAGAAAATGGCTAAAATTCCATAAGACAAAGACAAGGATGAACATTATAGCAAGAAAAGAGACAAATAGTTGGAGTACCTTGAACTTTACAACAGTTTTTATGGTTAAAACATTCATTGTCAACAGCACATATGTGACAGCATCTGAAAATATGGGCTGAGGGAAAGGAACAAGAGTATGATATACTATTTTATTTAATAGAGTACTAAATATAAATGTAATGTATATGCATAAATGAAAACACTTATTAAAAGGAACAGAGAAAGCAGTAACTGTTGTCAAATATCCTCACTGCATTATTTTCAATAGGATGAACACCTGGGCACTCATCTCCAGAATGCTTGATAGTCAGCATATACTTTTGGCCCTGTATTCTAATGTGCATCCTATTTAAGCTAAGCTTTTGATTCATTAAATGATACTTGAAATCTGCTTCTATTTACTAATCTCTTTAGATGAAACAGCATGCTATCTTACTGCACTGCATTGGTAGTTTCACCGCTTGCTGGCCAGAATGACACAGTAAGAGAAGAAAGTCTCCTTGGGTGTCATGTATTCTCTCTTCTCATCTTCCATGTAGACAAAAGAATAATGTGAGTGCTTCAGTTGCCCTCAGTCATGTCCCCATGTGGTCAGACCTGATTGGCTATATGAATTTTTAATAACATTCTTGTTTCACAAACAGACAAGCTGGGATCCCACTGCCAATCAGAAGAATTTTAATATTTTGTTCTTAATGGCCTGACCTAACTGCTGGAAGAAACAATGCAAAAATGTATATTTTGTGGATATTTGTACATTTTTATCCCGCTTCAAGCCCCCTTTATCAAGATATTAATTTCTGATCAATCAACAAAGCCTTAGATAATGCTAGCAAGACTAGCTTTCAGAACCTGACTATGCTTGCTGTTTCTTGCAACTGGCTGAGTGCTTCCTTCTTTGTTGTTGTTTATTCGTTCAGTCGCTTCCGACCCTTCGTGACTTCATGGACCAGCCAATACCAGAGCTTCCTGTCGGCCGTCACCATCTCCAGCTCCCCCACGGTCAAGTCCGTCACCTCCAGAATATCATCCATCCATCTTGCCCTTGGGCGGCCCCTATTCCTTTGGCCTTCCACTTTCCCTAGCATCAGTATCTTCTCCACGGTATCCTGTCTTCTCATTATGTGGCCAAAGTACTTCAGTTCTGCTTTTAATATCATTCCCTCAAGTGAGCAGTCTGGCTTTATTTCCTGGAGTATGGAGTGGTTTGATCTTCTTGCAGTCCAAGGCACTCTCAGAATTTTCCTCCAACACCACAGTTCAAAAGCATCTATCTTCCTTCACTCAGCCTTCCTTATGGTTCAGCTCTCACAGCCATAGGTTACTACGGGGAATACCATTGCTTTAACTATGCGGACCTTTGTTGTCAGTGTGATGTCTCTGCTCTTAACTATTTTATCGAGATTTGTCATTGCTCTCCTCCCAAGAAGTAGACGTCTTCTGATTTCCTGGCTGCAGTCAGCATCTGCAGTAACCTTTGCGCCTAGCAATACAAAGTCTGTCACTGCCTCCACTTTTTCTCCCTTTATTTGCCAGTTATCAATCAAGCTGGTTGCCATAATCTTGTTTTTTTTGAGGTTTAAGTGCAACCCAGCTTTTGCACTTTCTTCTTTCACCTTCGTCAGAAGGCTCCTCAGCTCCTCCTCGCTTTCAGCCATCAAAGTGGTATCATCTGCATATCTGAGATTGTTAATGTTTCTTCCAACAATTTTAACTCCAGCCTTGGATTCATCAAGTCCAGCACGTCGCATGATGTGTTCTGAGTACTGGTTGAATAGGTAGGGTGAGAGTATACAACCCTGCCGTACCCCTTTCCCAATCTTAAACCAGTCCGTTGTTCTGTGGTCTGTTCTTACCGTTGCTACTTGGTCGTTATACAGATTCCTCAGGAGGCAGACAAGATGACTTGGTATCCCCATACCACCAAGAACTTGCCACAATTTGTTATGATCCACACAGTCAAAGGCTTTAGAATAGTCAATAAAACAGAAATAGATGTTTTTCTGAAACTCCCTGGCTTTCTCCATTATCCAGCGGATATTGGCAATTTGGTCTCTAGTTCCTCTGCCTTTTCTAAACCCAGCTTGTACATCTGGCAATTCTCGCTCCATGAATTGCTGGAGTCTACCTTGCAAGATCTTGAGTATTACCTTCCTGGCACGTGAAATAAGTGCCACTGTTCAATAGTTTGAACGTTCTTTAGTGTTTCCCTTTTTTGGTATGGGGATATAAGTTGATTTTTTCCAATCTGATGGCTATTCTTGTGTTTTCCAAATTTTCTGGCACATGGCATGCATCACCTTAACAGCATCATCTTGCAAGATTTTAAACAGTTCAGCTGGGATACCGTCATCTCCTGCTGCCTTGTTATTAGCAATGCTTCTTAAGGCCCATTCAACCTCAGTCTTCAGGATGTCTGGCTCTAACTCACTGACCACACCGTCAAATCTATCCCTGATATTGTTATCCTTCCTGTACAGATCTTCCGTATATATTCTGTAGAAGCTTCCTTCTACTAAGCTCAAAATCCTTCTTTCAAACAACAGCAACACATTGATAAAGGATTCTACATCTGCTTGGGAAGAGGAAAATGAACTTTTTGAATATTGTCCAGAGAAAGAAAGTATATTTCTAAACAGAATATAAATTTGGAGGGCTTTATTCCCATTGTTGATTAATGAATAGCACTTCACTACTACTAGAAAGGACAGATTCAAATTCAGTCAATTAACTAGTATGGGCACAGTTCAGATGAAGCTTTGTTTAGGAAAACTGTATCCTTATGTTTCTTCAGCAAGTCTTAATTTCTCTCTTATAAAATATTTTGGATATTAGCCTTAATCTCTTGTCCTGTTCAACCTTACTTCCTCTGGGGAGAAGAATTCTGTATAATAAAAGCTTCAGATATTCACATTGAGTGTATAATTGAAAATTATGAATATTATTAGTGTTCAGAGAAGCAAACAATGTCCTTGAAATAAACTGTTCCTGAATGAATGACCAGGTTGTTAAGACTGTTACCTCAGGTTTTTTTTTTTTTTTTGGATGGTAATTAACCAACAGGCAGTTAATTACCAGATAACAAGCAGTTTCTTGGGCTTTACCGCTTTTAACATAGTTAAAAGCAAGTCCCACTCCCTTTTCGCACTGAAGATGTTGCCTAGCCGGGCAATGAAACATCTGCAAGAAAACAACAAGGCTCAGAGAGCACCAAGGACTCCACAGTTAACTCTGTCATTCTTTTTTGGAAAGCACTCCCAGATGATTCCAGCTTCAAAATCAGCCTTCGGCATCACCACTACTATACTTCATACTTAAAATACATCCGCCATAGTTACGATAGAAGGAATTTTGTGCACGAAAGCAAAAGGGTTTAAAAGTCTCTTATTTACTATATATGAGGACAGATTTCAAACAACAGCATAATATATGAAGATGGCCAATATAAGCCACAAGGTGGATGGACTCAGTTACAGTGGTGATGAGTCCATCATTGGAAGATCTGAAAGATCACGTCAGGGACAGATTGTCATGGAGAAAATCTATCTATGTGGTTGCTAGGAGTCAAAAACGACTTGATGACATATAATCAGTCAATCAATATAAGCCATTTACCTGTTGCATGATTTCCAAACTTGTCCATTCTATAGTAACATTTATCCTACTATAAAAATGTAGTATGCATTTCACTAAAGGATAAATACTTTTTTTTAATCAAGAGGTGCTTTCCCCCCCTGAAATTAAGCTAGCTGAACCTAGATCCAACACCAACATCTGGACTCTTTATATACTGTAAGTGCTAAGGAATATTTATCCCTCTTTTCCTCTGTGGTGCAACCCAAGATAATACACCCAGCATTCTCTTACTCAGACCCTGAACTTCAGACTGTGTTTTGGGACTTCTTTTTTTCCTTGAATATCACATTCCCCCAGAGCTAATTTGTTTAGGGACACATGGAACATGGAGTTGAAGCCTAAACCGAGTTTCACCTTCTCTCTCCTCTCTCTGTCCCCCATTTATCTTTCCCAGGCAGCAGGCCACTGGAAAAGAATAGACAGCTCTTACTAAAAGGCCCAACAGATCACTTGCAAGAGATTGTATAAAATTAAGTCAGGGTCACATGAGAGTTGAAGGCTCCAACTCTTGCTTAGGTGTTTTACCTTCCCCTTAAAATATGTACAGTACTTATTCACACACTGAAGTATATTTTCCTATTAATTAATGTTTATAGATGGATACCAGTAAGTGTCACACACAGCGGTCATTCTGAAGCATTATAAATTTATAATACAATTTTTTAAACAGAAGATGATATCTACTGCACAGTTTCTAATTCTGATTCTTAGCAAATTCAGCATCTTTTAAAATATCTTTACTTTCAAATGCTGCAATAATAACTACTCAGTATAAAATAGCTACTTTGACATTTGAAATTTATACCTCTAACCTCCAATCCAAAGCACATCAACAGTGGAAACACTGGGAGGACGATATTCAACAATCTGGACTGATAAACGTTCAAAATAACAGCAGGTGTTACAACATGTAGTATAGGAAGAAAATTTGGCAGCTTAGTAAGAGCATGTGTTTTTGGAAATAATAGTAACGACGATTTAAGGATTAAGGAACATCAAGAGGTTGTTCCCACTGCTGACTGTATTAGATGACCCAGACAAAATACACAATTTTTTTAAAAAAAGTGAATGTTCACAATATAATATGAAATCCAGTTACATCACTTTAAATATATTTAATTTTAAGTGGATCAAGTGAAAAAAAAGTTAACATAGTACCAACACGTAATTAAAAATAATGGTTATATTCAGTAGGAGATGTGCAACATTTCAAATCTGATCTTATTTATTTATTTAAATTTGTTATAGCTGACCAACTCCGATGGACTTCTGGGCGCAATACAAAACCAAAAATATCCATTGAAAACTATAAAACCTAAAACCACACAGACAGCCCAGACTAAAATTATCTTAAAAGCAACACAAATCAAACAGAAAGCCCCCCCCCCCCACACAAATACAATAATACATCAACCCCAGGCCTGGGACCAAAGCCAGGTTTTAAGAGCTTTCCGGAAGCCCAGGAGAGAGGGCGCCATCCTTATCTCTGGGGGGATGCTGTTCCAGAGGGTGGGGGCCGTGACAGAGAAGGCACATTTCCTTGGTCCTGCAAGATGCCAATATTTAATAGAGGGGACCTGGAGTAAACCCACTCTGCCAGAATGTACCAGGCAGGCAGAAACTATTGGAGACAAGTGGTCCCTTGGTCCCTCAGATATCCAGGCTCTATGCCATGAGGGGTTTTATAGGTAATAGCCAGCACCTTGAATTGCACTCAGAAGCCAACTGGCAACCAATATAGCTCCAACCAATGGGCATACCAAAAGGCGCCCGTTACTGCTCACACCACTGCATTTTGAACCAACTGTAGCTTCTGGGTGGTCTTCAAAGGCAGCCCCATGTAGAGTGCATTGCAATAATCCAGCTGTCATGTGACCAGGGAATGAGTAACTGTCTTGTAGGACCTCCCAATCAAGGAAAGGGCACAACCGGTGCACCAAGGCGAACCTGTGCAGAGGCCCTCCTGGCCACAGCTGCCACGTGCTCTTTGAGCAGTAGCAGTGAGTCCAGAAGGACCCCCAAGTTGCTCACCAATCTTGAATGGGGAAGTGCAGCCTCATCCAAGACCAATGATGGTAACATTCCCAACCCTGGGGGGCCAAACAGCCACAGCCACTCAGTCTTGTCAGGATGGAGCTAAACTCGGTTCTGCCCCATCTAAACCTGAACAACCTCCAGACACTTGGTCCATAGATCAACAGCTTCACCTGTGCAGGTCAGGGTTGAGATGTAAAGCTGGGTATCATCAGCATACTAATGATACCAAACCCCGAATTGGCAGATGACATCACCCAGTGGTTTCATGTAGATCTTAAACAGGAGGGGAGAGCATCAAGCCCTGAGGCACCCCACACGTTAGGGGCCATGGACATGGTCTCTCCCCACCCCCCACCCATCAACACTAACTGAAACCGACCACTGAGGAAGGATGTGAACCACTAGAGCACAGTGCCTCCCACTCCTAACCCCCACAGCCAGTCCAGAAGGATACTGTGGTTGACAGTACCAAAAGCTCAAGATCAAGGAGCACTAGGACGAATGCACCACCCTCATCTTGGCTCTGCCAAAGGTCAACAAGAAGCATGTCAGTGCTGTCTCCGTACTGTATCGTGGTCTGAAACCAGACTGAAATGGATCCAGATAAACCATTTCCTCCAACATCCTCTATAGATGTCATCCAACCACCTTTTCTACAACCTTCCCCCAAAAGGGAAGATTGGAAACTGGCCGATAATTATCTAACAGAGAGGGGTCCAGCAATGACCTTTTGAGAGAGCATACCACCCCCTCCTTCAAGGCTGGTGGGACCACCCCTTATCTCAAAGAGGCTGAAACCACTGCATAGACCTCCTGTGATCATCTCCCAGGCTGCCTTAATAACCCAGGAGGGGCCAGGATGTAACAAACAGGTGACCAAACTAACAGACAGAAGGAACTTGTCCACTTCCTCAGGCATAACAGAATCAAACTCAGTCCAGATAACATCACAAGACTGTGCCCCAGGCAACTCACTTTGATTTGCCCAGTCAGAGTCTAGTGGTTAAGGTGCTGGGCTAGAAACCAGGAGACTGAGTTCTAGTCCCACCTTAGGCATGAAAGTCGGCTGGGTGACCTTTGGCCAGTCACGCTCTCTCAGCCCAACTCACCTCACAGGGTTGCTGTTGTGGGGAAAACAGGAGGAGGAAGGAATATTAGGTATGTTCGCCGCCTTGAGTTATTTATAAAAATAATAAAGGCGGGATAAAAATAAAATAAAATAAAATAAAATAATAAAATAAAATAAAATAAATAAAATAATAAAATAAAATAAAATAAATAAAATAAAAATGTAACGTAATGTAATGTAAAGTAAAAAAAATAAAAATAAAAATAAAATAAAAAAATAAAATAAAATAAAATAATAAAATAAAATAAATAAAATAATAAAATAAAATAAACAAAATAATAAAATAATAAAATAAAATAAAATAATAAAATAAAATAAACTTTGTCTGCCAGATGGCATGAATAATCTTCACCACGGCCCTGCAGATGATCCTGTGACCCAGTCCCCCCAGCAGGGAGCGGATCACCCTAAACACGGCCACTGGGTGGCTATTGGCAGACGCAATAAGGGCAGAAAAATAGCAATGTTTCACCACCCTTATCGCCATGACATAGGCTGAAATACGGGGTCTTACTTATGTTCTGTGGGATTCACTCTTTGTCTTTCTCCAGCGGCACTCCAGGCCTCACTTCTAGTGTTTCATCTTGTAGAGCTCTTTGGAAAATCAAGGAGCATCCCAGGATTGGCACACAGAGAGCAGCTGCATAGGAGCAATCCGGTCCAGGGCCTCAGTCACATGTCTGTTCCAGGCTATAGCCAAGGCCTTGGCTGAACTGCCTGACAGGTCCTTGGAAAAAATCCCAAGCTCCCTCTGGAACTGTAATGGTATGTGAGAACGACCTTGAGAGACGAGGGGAAGAGATGCTGCCTAGGGAACGATCAGAGCAGGTGAAAGAAACTTAGAAAGGATCTGCCCTAACTTATCAGAGACAGCAGGAGATTTGTACTTTCAGACTTGCAAGATTGATGTCAGCCTCCCAGGTAGAACAGACAGGAAACATGACAAGATGAGCTAATTCTACTTGATTGTAAGGCTACATTAACAGAATCTTGCAAGTCTGAAAGTACAAATCTCCTGCCATCTCTTTTTACAGCCTGATAAGTTAGGACGGATCCTTTCTAAGATTCTTTCTCTGCCAGTTATGCAGCTGTGGACTCCCTCATCTCTCAATTCCCACATACCATTGCAGGAACCCAACAGGGTCCATCAGTCACCTGGGACAGGCCAACCTAACAGACCTTTTATCCCTGCGGAGGTGGGTGGTTCCACTGAGTTGGAGGGCAACCAAAGAGTGATCTGTCCATGACAAGGGACTGATAGTAATGTCCTCCAATACCAGATCGCGCTGCAACTGCCCCAAGGAAAGAAAAAACAGATTGTAAGGACTGCTCCCAACGATGTCTATCAAATTCCCCTTTCTCAAGAACGCTCCGAAACGCAGGCTTCTTTAAAAGTAAAGAGGTTTATTGACGTACATAGGTGCAGGAACAAAGACGTGAATGAATTGGCATGGCATGGTATGTTACATTTAAACATTTCTCCCCCCATTGTTCTTTTGAAGTTGATGTGTGAAGTACTTCGCCAGACAGTCCTTCCTGGGCTGATACGTTCCGTTTCAAAGCTCGTTACGGTGGCTTCGGCTGCTTGTCAGTTGCGAGTCTATTTCCGCGTGTCGGTTAACACGTACTTGTATGAATGGCAGAGGTCTGCCGAACTCTGACATGCCGCCTGTCCAAGAAAATCCCCCCTCCCCTTGGAATGTATATACATTTTTACACTTGGTCCCTTCTGGGTCAGATCAATAATTGTACAGTAATCGTTTAATTGGTTAACGTGGTTTGTCCGGGAATTCTTTGTGAAAGTTTCTGATCATCTCTGGGGCTTGCATGTGTTTCTGAGCAACCCACTCTCTGTCCCCGATCGGGAGGTGTTGCCATTTCACTAAGTACTGCAGCTGTCCTTTATGTCGTCTACTGTCTAGAATTTTGTCAATTTCGAAATGTGGTTCCCCATTGACTAGTGTCGGGGTTGGCTCGGCCACTTCGGGGTGCCAGTCAGATGGTTTATAACGTTTTAGTAAGCTGATGTGGAAAACTGGGTGGACACGTTTCAATGCTTTGGGGAGTTGCAGTTTGACCGTCACTGGGTTGATTACAGTTACAATAGTGAACGGTCCAATGAATTTGGGTGCAAGTTTTTTAGATGGCTGTGTGGAGCGCAAGTTCTTTGTGGAGAGATACACTTTATCTCCCACTCTGAGTTCCCATTCCGCCGCTCTTTTCCTGTCAGCGTATTTTTTGTAATTTGCTTTTGCGTCCTCGAGGGTTTTCATCATCACCGGCCAATTACTCTTTATTTTAGCGATCCACTCGTCTGCCTGTAAAGGGGTGGACCCTTCCATTACTTGGGTCAGCACGAGTTCGGGGATAGTGACAAAGTCCTGCCCCGTTGCGATTTGGTACGGTGAGAAACCCGTGCTTTGATGGATGGAGTTATTGTATGCTACTTCAGCGAAAGGTAATAACTCCGCCCAATCATTCTGTTGATAGCTAATGTAACATCTTAGGTACTGTTCTAGTATGGAGTTAATGCGTTCAGACGACCCGTCAGTACACGCGTGGAACGCAGAGCTTAACCCCTGGCTAGAACCAATCAATTTTAAAAATGCCCGCCAGAATTTGCACGTAAAGGTACTTCCGCGGTCGCTTATTATGCGTTCGGGCGTACCGTGGGCTCTGTAGATGTGTTGAATGAACAATTTAGCCAATTTGTGTGCGTTCGGAATCCCATTGCATGCAATGAAATGTGCTTGCTTGGAAAATAGGTCAGTGACCACCCAAATTGCCGTTTTCTTGCTGCTCGTGGGTAAGTCCACGATAAAATCCATGGCGATTTGTTTCCATGGTTGTGTAGGGTTGGCCACCGGTTGCAGTAGCCCTGTGGGTTTCCCCATCACCCGCTTTGCTGTGGCGCATACTGGGCAAGAGGCTACATATTCCTTTACGTCTTTGCGCAGGGTTGGCCACCAAAACTTATTCCTGATCAAATGTAGTGTTTTAACAAACCCGAAGTGGCCAGCCGTTTTGTGGTCGTGCGTTTTCTCTAATGCCCCCTTCCTAAGTCCTTTGGGAACGTACACCTTTCCTTCCTTCCACCACAGCCCGTTGCTTTCAGTGAGCGTATGTCTGTTCTCCCTCCACCAGTCGTCAGACAGTGTTTCTGCTCGTAGCTTAGCTTCAAAAGGGTTTTCCTCTGCTGCCTTGGCTTTGCTGCGAGTGAGAGCTAGATTCCCTTCTAACCTGTTCGTTTCCCCCCCCCCCCCCGTTCTGCTGGCTCACCTGCCTGTGGCGATGTGTGTGCGAGCGTGGGGGTAAGTGTGTTTGCTGTACCGTCTAGCCTGGTCGCCTGGCAGCCCTGTCCCGAGGGTTCGCCTGGTTGTTGAGGTGTGTGTGCTTGCTTGGGGAATAGTGTTTCTACCAGCCCCTCGACTTTACCATCGTGTTGGGGTAGTCATGACAACGCATCTGCTAGGAGGTTCTTTCCCCCCGGAAAGTATTGCAGGGTGAAGTTAAATTTGCTGAAAAATTCAGCCCACCGCAATTGCTTGTGATTCAGTTTCCTGGGGGATTTGAGTGCCTCTAGGTTTTTGTGGTCCGTCCAGACCTGGAAAGGGATGGTCGCCCCCTCCAAGAGATGGCGCCATGTGTCTAGTGCGTGTTTGACAGCGAACGCTTCCTTCTCCCAAACATGCCATCTTTTTTGCGTTTTGCTGAATTTTTTGGAAATGTAAGCGCACGGTCTCAATTTCTTTGCCTCATCGAATTGAAGCAGTATTGACCCAATGGCATTGTGGGAAGCATCCGTGTGAATTATGAATTGCTTCTCCACTTCCGGGTGTTTGAGGATGGGTTCCTCTGTGAATAGAGCCTTGAGTTTGTCGAATGCCTCCTGGCATTCCGTGGCCCAAATTAGTCTAGTACTGGGTGATTTCCCCTTGGCCCCCTTTCCTTTTGTTTTCAATAGGTCCGTAAAGGGTAGTGCAATCTGGGCGAACCCATGAATAAATTGGCGATAGAACCCCGCAAAACCCAGAAAGGCTTGGAGTTGTCTGCGGGTTCGGGGGGGTTCCCACTCTAACACTGCTTTTACTTTCCCCGGGTCCATTTCAATGCCTCTGTGAGATATCCTATAGCCTAGGAAGTCTAAGCTGTCCTTGTGGAATTCACACTTTTCCAATTTGACATATAGTTTAGCCTCAAGCAATTTCTCTAACACTCTCTTAACTAGTTGTGTGTGTTCCTCCAGGTTATCAGAAAAAATCAAGATGTCATCCAAATACACAATTACCCTTTGGTAGAGAAACTCATATAAAACCTCATTAATTAGTCGCATGAATATGCCCGGTCCTCCCGCAATCCCAAACGGGAGAACCCGATACTGATATTGACCCAATGGGCAGTTGAATGCCGTTTTCCATTCGTCCCCTTCCCGTATGCGTACTCGATAGTATGCCTCTCGCACATCTAGCTTGGTAAAAATTTTGCCTTTTGCCAATTGCGCTAGCATGTCTTTGAGGAGTGGGAGAGGGTACTGGTTGGTCACTGAAATAGCATTTAACCCCCTGTAGTCTGTGCAAAGCCGTAAGGACCCATCCTTCTTTTTCCAAAAAAGTACAGGGGCAGCTAAAGGTGAGTTTGAGGGTTCAATAAAACCCCTTGCCAAATTTTTGTCGATGAATTTACGTAGCTCACCTAATTCTTTCTGGGTCATCGCATACATTTTGGGTTTTGGGAAGGGGGCCCCAGGGATCAAATCAACCATTGCGTCTGAAGCCCTGTGGGGGGATTCCTGTTCGCATACTTTTTGCCCAAACACCTCGCCCACGGAGGTGTAGACCTCCGGGATTATGTCTGGGAGCGTCTCCCCCTCCTCGTCTTGGTCCTCCTCCCATTGTTCCATCCCCTCGTGTACCGTGCCAGCCGCCCCCCATTCCAATTCACTTACTCCATTTGTTTCTTCAACCGCTTTGTAAAGCCCATCAAAGAACTCAATTTCCCCAGACGCCCAGTCCACTCTAGGGTTTCTTTTCCTGAGCCATTTGAGTCCTAGCACGATATGTCGCGCAGCAATGGGTGCGACTATGAAGCGTAATGTCTCTACATGAGTCCCCACAGACATTTGTATGTCTTCAGTGGTGAATTCGATTGGGCCCCCCTTCATTTCGGACCCATCCAATTGGCAGAACGTGATGGGTGTCTGCATTTTAACCAACCTGAGTTTCAGTTTGGTTGCTATTTTCGGGTGTATCAAACATCTGGAACACCCAGAGTCCAGCATGGCCACCCCCCACAATTGTCCCGTCCCATCCAAAGTTTGCAACTGTACCTTAACGTTCATCGTGGGGCATTTTGGGACACCTGCCCCCCCGTTGCGCCCAATGGTGAAGGCCTGTCCTGCAGCGCACTTTAGCACAGGCCATTGTAGTTTTCCGCCGGCTCGAAGTCATCATTTGAGGTGTCGGACTCGCTGCTCCCCTGTTGCCAGTCCCGTCTCCCCACGGTTGCTGCCGCCGCTCCTTTGTACTTCGCCGTTGCAGTCTTGCTTTCTTTGGTGTCAGGTGCCTTTTTCAATGGGATTTTCTCTTTGGCGTTCGTCTTGGTTTGTGGGCAATTGCTTATCCGGTGACCCTCTTTACCGCAACTAAAGCATAGCCCATCTTTCGTACGGCATTCTTTCTCCTCCTCCCAATTCCGTTGCTTGGTGAATTTGCGGGGTTGAGTGAAAGAGGTCCCAGGTTTCTTGCGCATGGAGTTGAAACTTTTTATGTTCTGGAGCTGCATTGTGCTGTTTTCCACTTTCCCAGCCAGTTGAATCCATCCTTCTAACGTCCCCGGGTCATCTCTCGTTATGGCTAGTTCTATAATTTCCTGTCGTAATCCGTATTGAAAGTGCTGGACTTTGAAGGATTCAGGCCAGTCAGGTAATTTCGATAGGAGTTTCTTGAAGTCCATAGCGTACTCCGCTACTGTTCTGTTGCCTTGTCTTAAATTTTGAATTCGAGTCTTCGCTGAGATTTTAGATAGCGTATCTTCAAACCTCTGTCTGAGTGCGTACATAAACTTCTGAAAGTTCCTCAGCTCGCTGGCTCCGCAGTCGTGGAGACTCACTAGCCAGTCACCCGCCTCTCCTCTTAGAAAACTGGAGACATAACGCACCTTGCTCACCTCCGTTTGGAAGGTATGCTCGAATTCCTCCATAAACCCCTGAACGTGTGTTAGGAAACATGCTAGTTTCCTTGGGTCCCCATCGAATTTCATTTTTAGTTCGTTTACCCCGCTTGGGGCATGGGCTCTCAAAGAGGTTCTGCAATGATCGTAGTCTGGGGTTACAGGAGTTTGACTGTATGGCAGCTGCCCATAGAATAGTGTTTCTTCCTCCCTCTCCTCGTTTTCCCCACTTGACTCTACGATTTCTTCCTCTTCGTCGGAGCCTGTTGGGCTCCTTTCTGCCTCCCTAGGTCCCTCTAGGGTTCTTAACAACTGTTCAATGCCCCCCCCCATGGAGTCCAATTTTTTGTTCATCATCCCCACCTCTAGGCTCAGGTGTGCCATCTGGTTCTCCAGGACTTCGATTCGATGGGTCTGGGTGACCCTTTTCTTGGCTTTCCCTCCTTTTCCTTTCAGCCCTTCCCCGACTGCGATAGACCATCCCGCCGGGGTAGGCTTGGGATTGCTGAGGGCCATGAGGTTTACCTCCTTCTTCTGTGATTTCTTATTTTCTCGCTGTTCAGTAGTCTCTGTAGGGGACGACTCTGCTCGCTGGGTTGCCTCCATCGCCCGGACAGCTGCCGCGCTGGTTCCAGCTACCTCGAAAGTCTCCGCTGCTGCTACTGACTCCATTCTGCTCCGTGGGTGGAAAAAAAATTTTTTCCGGTGGTGTGACCGCTTTCAACTGGGGAGCTCACCGAATTTTGCCGGGATATTCCTCAGGATACGTGGTCAGGATTGATTCACGTCTTTATGTAAGGACTGCTCCCAACGATGTCTATCAAATTCCCCTTTCTCAAGAACGCTCCGAAACGCAGGCTTCTTTAAAAGTAAAGAGGTTTATTGACGTACATAGGTGCAGGAACAAAGACGTGAATGAATTGGCATGGCATGGTATGTTACATTTAAACATTTCTCCCCCCATTGTTCTTTTGAAGTTGATGTGTGAAGTACTTGGCTCCAGCTTCGCCAGACAGTCCTTCCTGGGCTGATACGTTCCGTTTCACAGCTCGTTACGGTGGCTTCGGCTGCTTGTCAGTTGCGAGTCTATTTCCGCGTGTCGGTTAACACGTACTTGTATGAATGGCAGAGGTCTGCTGAACTCTGACACAGATTTAATGTGCAACCCCTGGTATGTGTTGGGCCCTCTATTATTTGGGACAGGTCCATGGTTGCCATGGAGGCCATGAACTCCTGAGCTGCTCCGGACTCATCATCTGAAACCAAACCCATAACCCAAGTGGGCATATTTCTGAGAGGGGAACCTCTAACCCTAGGCCCACCAAGGTCTCAGTTATGCATGCCAGGTCAGCACACTCACCCACAATTAGATCACGGATGAGGGCAGATTTACTACAAACTGGCCTGGCATTCAGAAGCAGCAGCTGGAACCCGGGCCACCAAAGATATGTCTACTTGGTCCCAAGGGTGAATACTGAGGGCCAGACGTCAGGATCGCTCTCAAATAGCATTCCCAGCACCTCCGTGCATGGTCCACCCACCATACCCACCCCTGCCCATCACCGCACCAATAGTGCCTCTTCCAAAGCATCTTGGAAGAGATGCTTTGGAATGTGGGAGCACAAATGCATCATCTCTCTGTCACTCGTTAAAGCAGCTGCTACAAGGAAGTTCCAGTATGTTCCAAAACACCTCTTTAAAACTGAACCCAAAACATACCCAGTCCTACTATCCATCAACCAATCTAATACTATCAGTACATATTAATGACTCAAGATCAAACATGTGGTAATTAGTACTATACTGTATAGGATATAACTTAAAGGACCATAATAGCCATATTCTGTATTTTATTTAAAAAACTTCAAAAGAAAACCTAAATATATTGTATATAAACCTATATTATATTGTAGTATATAATATTAGTACCTCGAAGTTTAACTTGGATATTCTATTATTCAAATTAAATTTAGCCTGGAAGCAGTTTCCTTCATGGTGATAAAGAACAGTGTAAGAAAGGGTGGTGATATAACACCTGCATAGGCTTTTGCATGTATTCTCATAGTTAGTGTCCCATAACAATTTTTCTGAATTTGGCTACAAACTGGGATCTACCTTTTCCCTCCTAATTTTAGTCTGCAACATCTGATAACATTAGATCACTTTGAAATAACTTTTCCTGTACATGTCTTCCTTGATAGACTGTACCTGCTGTGTGTTCCTGGAGAGCTGTGATAATGCAATGTTCTTAGAGATGATGACCTTCTTGAAAATAGATACTCTCAGAAATGTAGCTATGACCTGAAAATGCAGCCTATCTTTTCCTAGCTAAACTGTTCCCTTTCCCATTAAAAGTGAGACTATCACATTCAGTGTACATACGTAGGCCTGTATATTCAACAACATCCTATGCCCAGATAGTTCAAATCTGATGATACAGCATTCATAGGGAATACTCCTCCAGAGGCTTAGGAAAATGGCTCACGTGACCCAGAACGTATTATGGGATGCACTCTGAAATTCTTCATTTGGTGTCGAATACCCTTATTCACTGTCATCCTCTTAATTTCTCTGATGTTTGCATATGTTTTGCTTTGTAATTTGGAACTTTGTATCAGATTTCTCCTAAATATTTCTTCTCCCTTTCATCCTGTAGGATTCATAATGTTAATAAGTATAAATAGTAACATAAATGTCTGATGTTTCTTTCTATCATATGTACCTGAATCTTCAGAGCCTAATATGAGATTTATTTCAATTTCTTGGAATTACATCTGATTAAGATGTGTTACTGTGGCACATGGATCAATTCCAAATATAGATGCAGCTTTCCTTTTTCCATTTAAACTGATTTTGTTTTTTAGGGGAAAAAAAATCAAAATTCTGATTTCCTTATTTTTAATTGTTATTATTAGTATATTCCTTCATTAGACCAGTGTTTGAATACATAAACACTATTATCGCATGCCACTATGTTAAGACTCATGGGCACCACAATTATTGGGGTCCCAAATCATGATATTCCCACAGCCATGCTTCACAATTGGGATGATATTTATTTATTCAGGAATACAGTGTTTCCTTTTCTCCAAAAACAAAATTTCTCGTTAATGCCCTGAAGTTCCACTTTTATCTATTCATAGAACTAGATAAATTGTAAACCGCCCAGAGTCCCTCTTGAGGGAGTTGGGTGGTGATAAATCGAATGAATGAAATGAATGAATGAATGAATGAATGAATGAAATGTTCTAATAGCTTGTTGATCACCCAGATTGCCTTAGGCAACTTGAGATAGCAGTGTGCTTCCTAATCAGCAGTGGTTTCCCTCTTCCCTCTTCCCTTCCCATGCACTCCACCCTAGTTTGGTATTCTCCTTATGGTGTACTCAGGAACACTGACCTCAGACAACACAAGAATGGCTTGTAGATCCTTTGCCATTACACTGAGGTTCTTTACAACCGCTACAAGTATTATACACCTTGCTCTAGGTCTGCATTTTGTTGGATGACCACTTCTGGAAGAGTAACAGTGGTGTTGCATTTTCCTCATCTGCACATTGACTGTGCCTGACAGTCAATTGTTGGAGGCTAAAATATTCGGCACTAGCCACTCTCAGCATCCTGAGCTTCAGTATCCCTTTTTCTGAGATCTGCAGAGCTCTCTTTTGATTGGTACCTAATTCACTCCACAAGCCCGTGTCATGAAGAGCAGACTCTGATGGTGGCAACTAGTATGTGATGTTTTACAGGGGAGGGTCCTTCAAACTCACACTTGATTGTTATCTCATTGATTGGAACATCTGACACAAATACCCCCTTAAGAGAGCTGATTATCCTAGGGTCTCATATACTTTTCCAATAAAGACTGTAAATGTTGGTTCAATGTGCTCAATGAAGACATGACACAGTCCACTGTTTTGTGTGTTACTTGTTTAATCAGAATGTCTCCCTGCTAATAGGACTTAGATGAAGTTCTGATCACCTTACAGGTCACATTTCTGCAGGATTATGGATAGTTCTAAAGCCTTCACAAGTTTTCTTTCACCACATTATTACCAATCACCACTTTACCACCATATTATTTCCTTAAATGGCCTAAAAAAATCCTCTAGAATGTGGGTCTAACTTCAACATTTGGTTCTCCTAACAAGCCTGATATTGTTTCGTTAAGCGTAACACTTAACACTTGTTTAGCCCAAATAACAAAAAGAGGTTTTGCAACCTCTGTTTAGGGTACTATTCACAGATGCAAAAGAATTCCTTTCCACATACAGTACATCAAAACTATTTTTTCACATCTTTAACGTATTTGGAGATACTTATTTCCCAAATAGAGATCCTCATTTTAAAGAAAATTACTGCATGATTAGACATATGCCAGAGTACATTTTTTCAGGTTGTAGACATCAGCCGTATTTCACTGTTTCAACTTCAGAGCCTTATGCCTGTGTGTAAAGTCTGTACATTTTTCTTTCTCTACAGAGCCCGTGGGACATATACCACACGCCAGCTTCACCAACATAACTTTAAATAGTCATGCCCATTTAGTTTAAAGATCCTATGATCATTAAATGGAACTCCCAGATACTGTATGTGGCCCCATGTGGAGTAAACCTCTCTGCCTTGGATTCAAGGCTGGTTTCTAGTGGGACAACACAACAAAGTACCTTCTTTAAAGAAACAGTGTTAAAAATGCTCAGAGAGGACAGAGTTACAGAACTACCAGAAAGGCATGCAAACACAGAGCTTTTGGTAAGCAGCTTCAGACACTCATAGAAAGAAGGCAGGTCTCCGAGGAAAGTTTTATCTTTTAACAAGTTTGTAATCCTCCTAACACCATCATGCTTATGCAGCACTGCCTGTTAGAGAGCAAGTGACATGTATCCACACCCAATTCCTGCAGCTTCTAAATTTAATAAGAACAATCAAATTTTAGAAAGGAAATGAAATTTTAAACCAGACTTCAGAGGATTACTGGAAACACCTACATTAAGCAGTAGCATCGTACTGTTTTCCCTCTCCTTCCTCCACCCCCCACCCCCCCTTAACAGATTCAGTCTGTAAAAACATTTAATCCTCAGAAGCTAATCTAAATGTAACACTCAAAAGAAGACAAAGACGATGCAGAAGGGGGGGAAATTGGCCACTGCCTTCTGGGAGTCTCGCTTTATCCCAGGAGCGAGTGTATTAGTAGAGCTTGGAATGAAATGCCATTTTATTCTCTGTAGCAGTGAGGAGATTAACAAGTTGCCTTCCCTAAACCCAGCCTGCTTCACAGCTCTCTGAACACTGAGGAAAGGATAGCAAGTAAAGGAAGAGGTGGGGAGTGCTGGCTTTTTATTTCCATGCTGCTTCTTTTGTGGATGATCCATGATGTGAAGAGTTTGTTAAACAGCCGAATGTGTGCCTGTGTGTGTTTAGATCCAAGCCTCCAGTCTGTAATTCCACTGGTAACCATACAAGCACAAAATAATGCAGCCGTTTTTGTAAAATAAAGCAGACAGTGCATTAGGTGGCAGTTCTCCAAACCAACCTAGCGTGCAACAAGGCTGCAGCAGAGAAGGTTGTGCAAAACCTGTAGTTTTCCAAGCTATGATTGGTAAGCTGGGGTTGCTACGTGGGTCTTTTTCCCCACCCTTTTGGAACAAAAAGAGGCTGGTTAACTTCCAACACAATGAAAGAGAGGAAATTTATTAAGATGCTGCCAGAGAACAGGGGGGCTAGAGTTCCCGGCAGAAATTAGAAAGTACTGATTGTACTGGATCAGGCCACCTTGAATCAAAACTGATATAATCCTCCTAGCAATACCTACATGACCTCTCTGCCAATCACTTTTTTCAGGTGCCTTGACAGAAGCCAGTGCTTTTCTTTTCTGAACACATGTCTTCTCTTCTCGAACAAAGAACCAGGCTTGTCCACCAACCTTAGAGAAACATTTTTATTATGTGACCTTGTCAGAAGAGTACTATGGAATGTTCTGAAATGGTGAAGTGTTATCATAAACATTAGCTAGCATTATTCATTCAGAGGAAATAAAAAGCCTTTTAATGCACTAGATTACTTGTGCCAGAGATGCAGATGGTCAAGAGGACAAGAAAATGAATGAAAAAGAGATCCTACAGTAGTTTAGCAATGCTAAGAAAATAGCACTTGTAATTTGTACTCTTCTACTCCTGCTGCCATTTGATTTCTAAAAAGCGAGAGCTGCTGCCTGTAACAAAGAAAATTCTGTTTTTAGTTTATCCAAATGCAGTAAATGACACATATAAAAGATGCAGTCTGGTAAAAAGGTGACAAAAACCAGAAAGATCTATAATGTATATCTGTAATGAGAAAAATTAAGACCTCATCCTAGAATTCACCATGAGTAATGACAAGTGGGTGGTAATACTAGAAATGGGGAGAGAGGAAACCCATTTCCTATTACATTAAAAAAAAAGAACAGCTGTGTTCATGAGAAGTGAACATAAGGCTGAAAGCTAGCTCTAATTCTTTTGCTGAACAAGAGACAAAGAGAAAAATAGAAATAAATTCAGTGACCTCTCATCACACTCCTGCAGCATCAGTAAAAGCTTAGTTTAAGAGGTCAAATATAGTTCATCCCTAAGGCTTAGTTATACATGAATTATCCTTAGCTAACAGCTTCTGAACTCATGTTGTTTACACGTGAAAGAGGTGAATTATGATTGAAATGAATTTAAGGTGAGGGTCAACAAACTTGGAAATTTTGACTGCTGCTAAATGAATCACAATGTAAAGTGATGAATAAGCATAGAAACATGAGCAGGTTACTATGTCTGCTGGCTACAGGGCATAGTCAGTCAGGAACTGTAGCTTAGCACACCAGGAATTCCTTACCCAGCTACCAGGCTGTGCAATAAACACATAACTCATAATAGTGTTCATACATAAAAAAAGGTAAAGGTTCCCCCCGCACATTTGTGCAGTCATGTCCGACTCTAGGGGCCGGTGCTCATCTCCGTTTGTTAGCCAAAGAGCCAGCGTTGTCCGAAGACGCTTCCACGGTCATGTGGCCGGCATGACGCGCGCGAAACGTTGTTACCTACCCACCGAAGTGGTACCTATTCATCTACTTGCATTTGCATGCTTTCGAATTGCTAGGTTGGCAAGAGCTGGGGTGAGTGCGGGAGCTCACTCTGTCATGTGGGGCTAGGGATCCGAACCTCCGATCTTCTGATCAACAAGCCTGGCGTCTTACCCGCTGAGCCACCACGCCCCCTAATATATACATACATTTTCATACATACTCAGTTCATACATACTCAGGCTAATTACATCAACACTATTCACTATACCTCTCCATCCTTTCCTATTCTTGCAAACCATCTACCATGTCCATGCACTGCTACTTACACCAGAGCTTTCCAAACTGTGTGTCGCGACACCACCCGGAAGCGGCGGCACGCGCGTGCACGGCGGCCGCCATGCACGCGCGTGCCGCCGCACGCCCCCCGCACCGCCGCCGTGCGCGCGCGCGCGCCGCCGCACGCCCCCCCACGCTGTCGCCGTGCGCGCCGCCGCACGCCCCCCCACGCTGTCGCCGTGCGCGCCACCGCACGCCCCCGTGCCATCGCCGTGCGTGCGCGCCTCCGCACGCCCCCCCGCACCGTCGCCGTGCGCGCGCTGCCGCTGGTGTGTCGCCAGCGGCAGCACTTTGGAAAGCCCTGTCTTACACTGTCTCTTGTTCTTTCGGTTCTCTTTTTTGAGAACCCATTTGAGAACCCATCAATGCCATCCAACCATGATTTTATTGCTTTTCCCCTTCCTCTTGACTCATTTGCTCTTCTTTCATATATTTGCTTTGCAAGTTGTTCCTCATTCATTCTCTCTATCAAATCACCTCAACTTATTTTATTCAATCCACATTCATTCAGTTCAGTTGTGACCCTCTCTCTTTAGTTGTGACCCTATCTCTTCTTGTTTTACCACACATTTTTAAGTATCCCACTTTCACTGCATTCAACTCATTTTTATGTTGAGTTGACATACCCACTTCTTACTTCCATGTAAGAAAGTGGGAAGAAGCCTGCTTATATACATTCATTTTCACTTCTTTTGACAAACATTCATTACTTGCAGCAGACCACATACTGCTCACTAACTTTCCACCAGCATTTGCACACCACATTTTTTTCCATTCAGTTTCTGAAGTTTCTTCTTAAAAAGTATCAGACTATGATGCTGTATTTAATCTTGTACCTTCTATTAGAGTTATACTTTCTTCCCATGAGCCAAGAAGCGAAAAATATGAACACTGAAAGTATTTGGGGAATAATAAAAAAGACCCCATGTCTTTTAAATCCTACTGAATTCAATCTCAGCGTTTCAGAGGAGAGGAGAGGACCCATTTACCCTTTATCTAAATCACACATAGAAGTCAAAATACTCTCTAAGATGCTAAATTTAGATTGCCAATGTTACCAAATTTGACCTTATTACTAAAATAGCACCTTGGCTGATGTATTTCAGAAACAGTATCACTGAAAACTTTTCCACAACTCTGCAGGACAGATTGGTATTTCAGTCGCTACACTGCATATACAAAGCTAACTCAAAAGACAATGATTTGGCTAAGGAGTTCAAAAGCACTGTTTACATTAGGGACTTCCAAGTTCATCATTAAAATTCTCAGTCAGCACCACAGTTTAAATGAGAACTGCCCTCTCCAGATGATGTTTCCTCAGGTGAAAATGTCACATGTTCTTAAAAACTCCTTTGAGATTCTGTTATTCAAAGTAGCATAATAAAGCCCCTCAGGAAGACAGATCAGTGGGATGCACTCAGAAAATAAAATGATGGCATACTTAAAAAATAGGTAATAAGAAATTCCTAGCTGACTTGGCTAATCTTGAAAAAAACTAAGCAGGGTCAGACCCAGTTAGAACTTAGATGCAAGACCATCAGGATTGTAGGCTAGACTAGGAAGTTGAAAAATCATCATAGACAAAGGCAATGGCAAACCATTCACAAACTGTTGCCAATTAAGCTACCATGACGGGTTGATGAAATCACCAGAAATCAAGCTTGACTCAAAGACGTTACCTAGTGAAAATTAAGAAAAACACATGCTTTGCATGCAGAAACTCCCAGGCCGAACACTATTCAAATATGAATTACATAAAACTTGAGTTTCTCATTGGCATGTTCACTTCTCTGCCACAATCCTCCCACTCTTTGGAATATGTTTCCTAGTATAACATTCAAAGATCAGTAACCAGGAAGTCATTAGCAACCACATTAACTATTGAGAAATATTTTAAGTGTGTGTTGCTTGTCCCAATCTAGCAATAAAATGTACAGAGATCAGATGAAACCTCAAAAGTAATGAACTGAAGGCTTTCATAAAAAAAAAGTCTTGGCAAAACGGAGAGCAGCAAATAAAAGGCACAGCCTCTGATCTTAATCTCTTCCTGAAGGAAATCCTAAAGAACCTCCATATTTCTAATTATTGTTTTTTTGGCAACTAGGAACATAATTTCTGGAAACATACTTGGCTTCGATATCATCTTCCTGTGTTCCAAGATTAAAGACAACTGGAGAAAAGGTTGTCACAACTTAATTACTGCTTTCCAACTTCTGAAATATTTATTCTAACAGGAACTTATTTTTAAGAGCACATATTCTAAAAATGTATGCAATGTGTCAGCAACTCTGGTTATACATATGAGGACTGTTTGTTTTTCAACAGCAAGATGTTCAGTCCTAATACTCTAGGAAATCCAAATATCCCAAAGTGATACTTCAGTAAGACAGGCAAATTAAGATATAAAGAGGCATCCACATTGTTACTGTGGATGAGAACCAATAGCCTCTTATTTAAAAAAAAGGGGGGGGATTCCATTTTGAATATCTATTTGGAACAGATAAAACCACCAAATCTTAGGAGTCACGGAATTGGGTCTAACCAGCATGAAAGGGCTGCTGCGACCTCTCCCTAACATCAGAAGCAGCAGCGGGTAGCTGGAGGAGGAGCCGCTCTGCTGGAGCTCCATCTATGTTCAGTAAAGAGGGACTATCTTTAATGCCAGTTCTTGTGCACTTTCCTGGGAGGAAACCATGAAAAACCTTTCAACTCATATTTTGGCTAGAGAGGCATCTCCCTAAGCAGGATGCCTTTTGAGATTCAAACTTCCTCAAACTGATTTCAACAGTTATCAGCATCAAGCGTATAGATCTAGATGCAGCTTTGTTTTCCATGCACAGTTTTAAAGTAGCTATATCACGATAACATTGTACAAAATAGTATTTAAATTGTTCCTTAGCTTCTGGAACTTTGGATATTTTTATTTGCTTTTTACCCTGCTAGAGCTGAACATTCTGCTATTCTCCTGCTGATAAAACAAGTTTTGTGCTGAGAGCAAATACTAAAGTAATTCTGAACCAAACCTCTGCACTATTCCAGCCTCTTTGATGGGCATTCTGATTCCCACTTCTTCCTTCCTCCCTCCCTCCCTCCCTCCCTCCCTCCCTCAAAGGTACATCCTGATAGTTAGCAATGGCTGTGAAGGTATAGAGGACAGAATTTAAAGCACCAAATGTTGCAAGTAATCACGAGGGCCGTGCCCAGCAATTGAATGAAGTGCTTTGCAAAGTGCATTGGAACAAACATCTCTTTGAAACATTAAAGATGTTATGTTGTTTGCAAGGCTTGAACATATGCTATGAAGGCTATCCCCACTTGTCTGTTGTAAATGACAGGGCTGTTTTAATGGTTCAAAAAGAGGTTCCTTGCTCAAATGAGTGGATCTTGCGAACACCACTTCCAATACTTTTGCAGAGCCTTAGTAGGAAATTTATTGTAAGAAAATTCAAAATGCATCCCTGTGAAGAAGCCTATCTGAACCCATGACTGGAGCTGCAATAAAGGCTTTACTGTAACTGCTGCACCTTGGTTGCTGGGATACCTGTATTTTGTCACATTCATATTTACAAAATAAAGTTCTGAGTCTGGTATGTCCTCTTCAGGAAGAAAGGATGGAATCCAGTTTGGAGGAGTTTTAGACTAGCAACCTCTCACTACCTGAATGAAGTGCAAATTCCAGAGTCAGTAGTTGCTGTTTGTTGTCGAAGTCTATTAGAATTGAAATATCTTCATACACAAATTGGAAAGAGTCAATCGGCCATCTTTTTCTATGGAGATACTTTGTTGTAATTATTATTGGTAGAAATCACAGCATAAGCATATTCATCTGTGCTGGTGATGAACACACTATTAGCATAGAAGGTTTTGAGATATAACAGATGCTTGGACCTAGTTGCGTACCCTAGTAATGACTTACAGTATATCATTTCCATAACCATCACTAAAATGATACAAAACCTGTCTTCATTATTGTTAGTTTGGCACAATGTGGGCTGAATGACTGCAGAAGACACTGTAACACTCATGGGGAAATGGCTACAGAAAACAAAGGAAGCTATGCAAGCCTTTCTCCTGCAAGAGAGAAGAGGAGCATGGCTGAAAGCGCCCCTCTGCATTTAACAGAGGCAGCATTGCCAGGCAGAAGCAGCACCCCTTCCAAAGTCCTGTCGGAAAAAGCAACCAGACCAGATTACTATCCTGCCCCCCTCCCCCAAGGGGACTTCAGGATTTGCCAGGAAACCCAGGGAAGGGACAGCTCAGTCCACCCAGCCTGCTGAAAGAGGCAGACCGACTGGCCCAGCCCCACTTCACCCACATCTACTTCAGCATTCCCAGCCAACTAGTAGGACACGCCCACCCTTTTGAAGGGTGTAAAGGTGTTCACAGATGGCTAGTTTAGCCACAGCCTGGCCTTTTTCAAGGGTATGGCTACATTCACAGCTGGCCAAGTTAGCTCACCCCACCCCACCCCACCCCACCCCAGCCCTTGGCCTAAAAAGGGAAAGCTGATGGCATAGAGATCTGCAGAGCTGGCCTTGGAGAAGGAACGCAAAAGCCGTTAGCAAAACATGAATTGAGCCCTCGAAGACAAGACAGTGTGAGAAAGAAACTTACAGTTGCCCTGCCTTGATTCTCTTCGGTATAAGAGGGAGGGAAGAGGAAATGCTACCAGGCTTCCAAGATTCTGTTATAGCCTATATTAATAAAGTAGATTTCCAGTATTTCTTGTGGAGTCCGTTCCCTGAACTGGACCACCTCAAAGGGCTGACAGATGAAGAAAGTATGTGTATGATTGGGAGAAGGAGGAAAGACTGCAGTCTGAGGGAAGGGATGTCTGAACAGCTTTGCAACAACAGGCACTACACAAGACTCTGACATCCAGCTGCCAGCACCAAAAAATCACAGTAAACAGTAAACTCTGCTTAAAACCTTGCCTGGAGCTCATCTTGGAAGCTTATTCTGACACTCAGCAGCAACCCTGCTTAGGGCTCAAATTCTGCCTCACAGATTGAAGGGAGCCAGATGGGAAACAAGGGCCCTCGTGGTAATCTAAACTAAGACTGTATCAGACCCAAAAAGTGGGCAAGTTAATTCCAGAGGGAGACAAGGATTTTGCCCCACTTTAACTGGTAAGAATTTAGGCTAGAATGCATGCTTGATGTAACTATGAATAAAACCAAATGCTATAGACTTCCATTGGCAAATGTAGTTTTGGAGATGTGGAAAATTTCAGGCTTTGTATTCTTGTCTTCATGCTTGGTGATTACTGGTGATCATTATCTCTTGGTGATGAAATATTGTTTCTCATATCTTGGGCGTAAGTTTTAGAAAAGGCAGCTGATATCCCAAACTCCAAACTTAGACTGCATAACTGTTCTTGGATTATCAGCAATAAAGGGGATGATACTTGAAAGGATGTCAAATGAAAGAAGGTCAGACCTGTTCTCTCTTGTTCCAGAGTGCAGGATGCGTAATAACGGACTTAAGTTATAGGAAGACAGATTTCAATTGAATGTTAGAAAGAACTTCCTAAGAGTAAGAGTAGTTTGACAGTGATAGCAATTACATCTGTCTGGAATGCTTTAATTTGGATTCATGTGCTGTGCAAGGTATTGGACGTGACGGCCTAAGTGGCCTCTCCCAGTTCTATTATTCTATTCAGTACATCATCAAAAAATTAGAAATGTGTTATTTATATAATTCCTGCCTTTCTAGTCAAGCATTCAAGGTAGCTAACCATTATTACAATACTGAAGTTCACGTTTAAAAATTACACTTAGTAATAAAAGCAGTCAACAATTAAAATCCTGACAAAAGACAGGTATCTTTATGGATTTCCTAAATATAGGGGTAGAAGAACTGATTGACTGACTCAAGGAGTGCATTCCAAAGCCTGAGAATGATGCAGAACATCATGTTACTTCTCCTGTGTTGGGCCATGGAAGTAACACCACAGGACCAGAGTCAGCAGTTTATCTTCATCTAAAGGAAAAAGGACACTCATTTGAGGACATTAATGTTCACATTTTAGACAGAGAAGATAGGTGGTTTGAGAGAGGGGTCAAGGAGTCCATTTATGCCAACTTGGAAAATCCTTCCTTGAATAGAGGTGGGGGCCTCAGGCACAATCTTTCCCCTATTTTCCTTCCTGCTTTGTCTTCTGTGCCTAGGAAGATTAAGACCATTTCACAAGCTCAACAGCAGCATGGTAATCTTAACAATCCTCCTTTGGATGATAAAGGGACTTAGAAATAAACATCTCAAATAACCATGACCTAGCCCCAGGTGCAAGGTCACACAGCCACCCTAGAAACATATTTAAGGATTCCCTTACTAACTTTGCTCAGACTGAAGAAGCTTCTTGGATAAGGAGCGAAACGTTTCCACTGAGAAAATAGAAATCCAGTTGACATGATTCAAGCTACAGACTGTTCCACCTGGATGACTGAGAACCTTCATCGACATACTGGCCCTACAGCTTCCTATCAGGAGAGACAATCTATCTGATAATCAGGCCCAAAGTTACTTAAAGTTTTAAATAATGCCCAGAAAGGAACTGGCAACCAGAGCAAAACTCTGCATTCTGCACTGGTTAGCAGCCTAGCTAGTGAATTTTGTTCCAACTGCAACATTTCAAGGCTAGCCCCACATAAAGCATCTTGTAGTACTGGACTTCCGGTGGGGACATGGCGGGCTGAACAGCTGTGCCCGCGGGCTCAGCGGGCAGAACTGACAACGCGGCAGTTATTTCGGGCAGGAGTATTTTCTGTAGGAGTTATTTCGGGCAGGAGTATATAACAAGAGAGTTATTTCCTTTTTCCAGAAAAAGGAAAACACCTGGAATCACCCCATCTGTCCTCCGGATGGCTGCTTGCAGCCAGAAGATCGCAAACAGCGTTCGTGCTTGACGGGTAAGAGCAGCCAGGAGGCTGGGACGTCACCATTTCCAAGCCGCGCTGTAGCCTTAAAGAGACACTAAGACTGGCCACCCCATTTCTAAATCACCCAATTTATATTTCTTTTAAGTACGCGTACCCTAAGAGAGGCTTTCTACAGCAAGGAGAAGCAGGTTCTCTTGGTGCTTATCGTTATTTTCGGGATCAATTTTTTTAAAAAATTCTTTTTAAGTTTTGGACTTCGTTTTCCATCCAAATATTAAGGAGGACTGAAAGTAAATAATTGTCTCCCTGTTATTATTTTTGTACTAAATTTGAAGATATTTCCTACACATTGAATCGGCTGTTTTGAACTTTCAGTTTTCTGCTTCTACTTTCCCTGGGGAACTGTCTGCATATCTCACTTGCACTTGTGTAAACACATTTCAGAATTCTTTCATATCTTCGACTTTCACTGGTTAAGCTCCTAGGGGGCGCCATAATCTACTGCATGAGACATGGAGGATTTTAAACAGACTTTCTCTGACTTCCACCAAGATTTTAAACAGATTCTTTCTGATTCCTGTCAAGTTTTTATGCAAGGCATTCAGGACATTGTGGAAAACATGAGGTCTAAAATGTGTCATCTGGTTGGGGATGTTGTGTAGGGAACTGAAGAATTTAACAGTGACAGAAATGTTTCTTCTAAGAGTGAGATTGGGACTTCTGTTGAAATGCTGGATGAAGATTGGATAGTCAAGTTGGAGAAATTTAAGGGAGAGATCGAGTTGCAAGCCATAAGTGAAATTGATCTTCTGATGAAACGCCATGGAAAAGAAGGGGTTATTATGTATGGGAGGTCTCCTGAAGAGAAGTCTGATTTTTTGACGGGGGCAGTTGGGCTGTTCGGTTTTTTTAAGAAAAAAGCTCTGTGCGCATTTTGGGGATATGTAAATGCTCTGGTTTATTTTGAAGTGGGATAAGGGTTTAAGAATATTTATCTGGATTGCTATTAGGGTTTGGCTGATTTCATTTATCTTTAACGATTTGGATTAAGATTATTAAGGTATGATAAAAAATAATAAATGTCTCGTTTTGGGTTTAATATGATTAAGATTATTAAAATTGTTATATTATCAAGTACAATGGCAGACAATTTATATGTTTTTTAGTTTGATCATTATTATAGTAGACAAGAATGTATAGAATAGTAGTAGGAAGGAAATAATTAAATAAATGTTATCTTTGGGGGGGAGTTGATTAGGAGGTTTATATTTTTTCTTTTCTTTTAATATAAGGGGGATTTTATAATGTGCCAATGGAATGGTTTATAGAAATAATGTGATTTTGGTTTAATATAGAGTAAGGGACTGATTATGGAAAATTGTTGTATATCAATCGAAGAGAATATTTGTAGCTCAGGGTTGAACTGTGGAGTCCTTGGCGCTCTCTGAGCCTTGTTGTTTTCTTGCAGACATTTCATTGCCATTGCCATTTCACTGTATATCCTTGCTATTAAGTCGGAAGCCACCTCTTTGTGTAATTTTGAAAAATTTTCTCTTGTGTTTCTACACTTTTTTAGTCTTTTCTTTTTTTCTTTGTAGTTTTTTGTTTTTCTTTAGCTTTTATCTTTGCTTGAAACTTAATAAAAATTTTATAAAAAAAATTAAGCATCTTGTAGTACTAAAGATAGAATGTATGCATGTTAAGGAACCATATAATGCTTAAGTTTTACATATTTAAAGGTAAAGGTTCCCCCCGCACATTTGTGCAGTCGTGTCCGACTCTAGGGGCCGGTGCTCATCTCTGTTTGTTAGCCGAAGAGCCAGCGCTGTCCGAAAACGCTTCCGCGGTCATGTGGCTGGAATGATGCGTGCGGAACGCTGTTACCTTCCCACCGAAGTGGTACCTATTTATCTACTTGCATGTGCATGCTTTCGAATTGCTAGGTTGGCAAGAGCTGGGGCGAGTGCAGGAACTCACTCCGTCACGCGAGGCTAGGGATTCGAACCTCCGAACTTGCGATCTTCCAATCGACAAGCCTGGCGTCTTACCCGCTGAGACACCACGCCCCTACATATTATTTAATTAATTAATTTTATTTAATTATAAATATTTATATATTTAGGGACCTATTATTTGGTTTATAATAGAACAATATATGGCAATCATTTAGGTTTCTTGGAGCTCATATCAAGCTCATTTCCACCCCCCACCCACCCCCCGATATGAAAGGCTATATAAAAGGCACTACATATCTCAGGGTCCTCAAAAATCTTAACTATGGTCAAAACAAAACAAAACAAAATTGGCCTAAGTTCAATCACATTCTTCTCCCACAGGGCAACTACAAAACCCTTGGTTTTTTCTCACCTATCAAACCTGTCTCCTACTTGAGTGAGCGGTTCCAGTTGGTTATTGAAGGGGAAGAGCATTTAAGGCCTTGGCTGCTCCAATGTGGGGTGTCAGAGGGATTGGTTCTCTTCCCCATGTTATCTATATGAAAGCACTGGGAGAGGTGATCTGTCAGTTATGGATGATGTGTGACAGCCCCATCAAGTACACTGGACCAGGAAATCAACTCCATAGGAAGGTTTAAACTACTTTTATTGAAAGTGGCTACAGTAACAGAATCTTATAAGTTTGATTGTGTTATACCTCCTCCCTCTTCTTATATTCCTGTGAATTAGGGAGATTTCTGTCTGAGCCTCTTCCGCATATTTTCTGTCTGTTGTGGACTTAAGATACGTTTCACCTCTCATCACTACAGTAACGGATCTTGCATATCTCTGTCAAAGTCATCTTCCTTACTGTCTACAACATGTCACCAATATACTGTACATCGTAGTTATACCAGTTGTACATCACCACTTAAGGCCAAGCTGGAGATGCTGTGGATGTCTTGAACTGGTGTCTACAGATGTGTTAGGGAATAGATTGGAAGAAATAAGCCCAGGTTAAACCCTAGCTAGACAGAGTTGCCATATGTTTGTAAAAATCAGTGTTACCTAATAACATCAGCCTCAATAGTTGCTCTCAATGGGGCTGCAGTTTCCTGAAAGAGCTGGTCTGTGATTTGGGGATCCCCTGTGATTGGGGATCCTCCAGGACTCACAACTCCTGCTACATTAGTATAACTAACTACATTAGTTATAGCCAAACCTGAACTGAGATGCCCTTGCAACTGACCACCACATAAAAGGTGCTCTATGTGGAGCAGCCTTTGAAGATAATTCAGAAGTTGCAACTAGTGCAAACTGTGATGCTCAGACTGCACTGACTACAGGTAGGCTTCTGGACCCCCATTCAAAATGCTGCTTATGTATGAAGCCTTATGTGGCATGGCACTGGGATACATCAAGGATCACCTTCCCAAGTATGATTCTGCCTGTGTAGTCCAATCATCTAGAGAGGGAGTGCTAAAGATCCCATACCAAGGTGAATTCAAAGGAACCAGGACCAGGAAGCATGTCTTTTCAATAGTAGCCTTGCATTGTATGGAACAGATTGCCCCTGGAAATGTGATTTAGACTCTACTAAACCAGAGAACTGTTTCGGCTGATTCTGACTGCAAAATCACCAAATAGCACAGATGAACAGATTTAGTCCTTGGCCATATAGATCCATCTAGACTACAGATCTCAAACGTGTGGTTTGTGGGCCATTACCTGAAGTCTCAGAGCTATTGCACGCAGCTTTAAGTCATTTTCTGCAACCTGTAATAATACTCAGGAAAGAATAAGTTCTGTGGGGCATGCATCTCTCAACTTGCAGGAACAGTCCACAAGAAGGCAGCACTGTTTCCTGCCCATTTCAGTGGGTGTACAACTCAGAGCAGAGCAAAGTAGATTGATGGAGACAAGGAGAGAGTGAAAGGAAAGATGCCAGTTTTCTGGCAAACCAGGACAAAAAAAGCACACACTCACATACACAGCAGTAGAGTGACCACACAGCTTGCATAGCTCCTCATCAAAGTATTACCACAGTTACCATAGGGTCAGGGCTGGGGCCTGCTCTTCCCTACTTGCCTGCTTGCCCTGCCCCCCGTCTGCAGCCTGGAGATGTAGTTTTTTCTTACTCTAAAGCAGTGATGGCGACCCTATGACACGCGTGTCAAAGGTGACATGCCACAATGTTTTGGGTGACACGCCAGCGTTCACCAACACCCGACAACAACTATTTTCCCTGAATTACCAAAGAAACCGAACTAACAAAAGTCAGTGCAACTCCCCCCCCCACCTATCTCCCCCCCCCCCATCTCTGCCCTTTTGGCCACCCAAAATTGGATTGTATTTTTTTAAAATAAATGAAGATGTAAATAATTGTTCCTCTTTTGTTCGGGTGGGGGGGGGGGTGACACGCCAGCAGAGTCAAGTTAGGCATTTTTTTAATTTTTGACACGCTGAGCCCCAAAGGTTTGCCATCACTGCTCTAAAGCCATAACAAGGCTGAGATGGTGGAGGTGATGTGGGAAGCAGGCAAGTGGGAAAGAGCAGCCAGCGGCTGTGGCTGTGATGACCTTTCTCCCATGCCCTCCCAAGATGTCTCAGGCAGAGGGGAAGTCCCACATAGGGGGTTCTGCAGGATCCACAACCCTAGGGCAGGGTGATTACCTGGGGCCAATCTGGTAGAAGTGGGGTGGAAGATACATTTGCCTTGAGTTTCAGTGCTACTTCCTTACCATTGGGTTTCTGGGATTTTTCCCACAGAGTCAATGGCTTCACTGCTCCTAGAGACTTTTGTATGAACATATCAAGGTTTTGGTGTTGTGGCCCTCATGATGACTGCATCTGATCCCCAATCTAGATTTATATCAAACTTTGGAGAAAATCTTTTAGGTGACCTACAGTACATCTCACTGACACTTTGTGGAAACCATTATTTATTTATTTATTTATTTTATTTATCTTATTTATACCCCGCCTATCCCCTCCCTAATGGAGGGCTCTAGGCGGCTTACAATCATGTACTTTCATTTATACAATCATATTATACCCGCGCGATTAGGGAGGGGGTGAGGGAACCGGCTCTTCTTTCCATTATATTTATATGTATCAAAGATACAGCAAAGAATAAGGTTTAATTTCTTTTTACCTGATTTGATCTTCTGCATTGGTGACTGCCTCATTGTATTGATCCAAAGTCAACTTGTAGATTTCAGAATTCTGAAAATGATCAGAAGTAGCATTCAGCATAAAGGAAAAAAATACCTTAAACTGCCCAATCTTAGAGAACAAGCCTTAAAATGCTAAGGATAATTGGACTGTTATATAGGCAATCAGTATATATTAAGGCAACCACCTCCCAGGGTTTCCAATGATTGCTTGTGATAGCCGGGGCTGTTTGAAGTTGTAGCCCAAACCAATCTGGAAGGTACCAAGTTGAAGAAATCTGCAAAAACATCAGAGATATAAAATCTTGGGGAAATTAAAGATTCTCTAATGATTTTCATTATAGCCAACACAGCCATACTTTTCATACTGAGGACAAGAAGCAAATTAGCAATCCACCCCTTGACAAAATAAACCTGCTCGATACTTGGGCAATGAGAAGAATGAATTAGGGCTGTACAAATTCTTCATTCCTGGGAAAAATGCAAAACTTAGTGGCTGAGTATGCACTCACACACATTTAAACAGTCAGGAACAGATTTTGAAGCAGCCACACAACCCTGAAAAAAGACCTGTCTGCTTTAATGTCTCAAAAAGAGGTGATTTGCATGGTCTGTTGGGAAACACATCTTTTGAAGGATTGAACTATCCTGCCTTCCTCAGGCTTGTGCTTCACATTTGGGAGACTAGCGGAAGGGTAGGTGCAATACAACTAGTCATTTATAGTTAATGTCAAAGAGCACGGTCAGTAAATCAAAAGCAGTAACAACAATAGCAATTATTGCAAGTGACTCTTTAATGATATACTGTATTTTATTCCAATTAATTTGCAGTCAAAACTTTACAAGCATGGTAAAGTCAATTTTTGAAGCCCCATGAGAAATTCTACTTAAATCAGAAGAAAACAGAACACTTTTCCAGCCTTTCTACAAAGTAGTAAGATAACAAAGAGCACACAAGGTATTCCAGTCACTGGCTGATAAAGCAACTGATGGTTAAACCTTTAGGTTAAACCTAAAGTGAATCAGGAATGAGGAGAATGACATTTAAATATATGTTACTGATTGCTTTATGCCTCCATGATTCCTATTGCTAAACGGGCTAAAAATGGCCAATTTTGGACATTTCCACTGAGGAACATATACATACATACATACATACATACATACATACATACATACATACATACCCTATATAACAAAAAGAAATGAAATGGAGAGAAATCTTTGCAACTTGCTGCTTAGCTCTGACAAGATAAAATAGGTAAACACAAACCTAAATAATCATTCAAGGGAAAAAAGAATAAAACAAGAATACACAGACAAGAAACACAATGCCGTTCCTTCTCTCAATTCTCTACCCATTTCAGATTATATGATCATTATCTCAAATTACAGTTTCCCTCCTTCAAACTCTCTTCACTGTAACTGAGCAAAGTTACCTTCTTCAGTTTACACTTACTCTCTTTCCACAGTGCTTGGAAAAACAGAAGTTGAATGCAAAATGTTTATTTTTTCTGTCTACCTACAAGCCCTTATCAGAAATTTTTGCATTTTTCTGCATTTTTCTATTATTCTTTTTACAGAATTTATCAACAAACAGGCTTATGATATTCCTTTCATACTTGCTACATGGAAATGTTATTGTTAGATGTATCCTTATATATTCTAGAAAGAAATCACAGCAGGTAATTGTTTGAATAGATTTTACTAAAAAAAAAATCTCTCAGGAGTTGGCAAATCGCAGATGAGCCCTCACCTCAAAATGGATTTTGGCAGCAAGCTGTTGAGGGACTTAATCTGCTTTTTGTTGCATAATGGCAACTTTTATATTGCTTTGGAGACTTCATACACACACATAGGCATACACTCATGTCAACAATGTGTAGTTCACAGATTTTAATGGCACCCTTTTTTCACTGTCCTGCAACTCCCTGCTGCCTCTTCCTTGCCTCTGAAAAGCCCGAAGACCTATACTCCATTAATTAAAACTGTCATTAAAAATTAAATATTGTGAATAAGTAGGTGTGAGCATTATCTCCACGGGTTTCGTATGTCACACTGTTTCTCCAATTACTTCCCAAGCAATTTTCATATTTCATAGCGTCTGATTTCTCACAGGACCTAGATATGCATGATCAAAAATATGACAAAAAGAAGGAAGAGCAGGCAAGAGCTGAAAGTACCAAAATAAAACATTTTCAAGGGAAATGGAAGGAGTCTGTCTCATCAGATACTATTAGCTAGCAATGGCCTGCAATAAAACAGTAGCAGGAATGGAATTAAAGAACAAATATGTTGTACTTGAAGTTTAGCATGAAGCTAGGATTTAACCCACCTAAAAAAGACCAAAACAGAAAACAAAAACCCACACCTCATAAGAAAGATAAAAAGAAGAAATGGAGCTAGCAGTCAAGAACATTCCCAAGCAAGTATGTTATTTGAAATAGTTGCAGAAGAAACTTTTGACTATAGAAAAGAGAATAAATCAGCATGGTACTCTGGAGATAAGGATGTCAAAAGTGCAGAAAAGTCTACCACTCCATATTTAACCATCACATTTCTCAGTCATCTTTCCACCAGGTGCCTTTCATTGGCATCTCACAATTAATAACCCTGAAAAACCAAATACAACACAAATAATGAAAAATCAATAAAGGTGCTAATTCAAACATTACAATTTTTACCAATCGAAGAGAATTATAATTTTTTAATAGGCTAGATTGTTACTGCTTTAAAAAACTCTAAGCATCATATAATTTCATAAATTGTGAGCTTCAGTGCCCAGACTCCTTGTTTGACTGATTGCCTTCAACAATGTTGTCAACAGCAGCTCTCTACTTCCACTAAGGGAGGGGGGGGGAGCAAGAAACTGATTGTCTCATATATCTCAGAACAACCTGGGTAGGAAAAACAGCATGAGTAACTGAGAAGGGAGAGAAAGGGGTTGAAGGTAGAAATAAGTAAGGAGATGGGAGGAAAGGGGCCAGAGGAGTATTGAAGGCAAATATTATTGTTGCAAATTGTAAAGATAATAAACAATAACAAGAATCTGAAAATAGAGAAGACAGCTCTTACAGAGGCAGCAGGAAGGACAGAGGGGAAAAACTGACAGTTGAAGGAGATAAGTTACAAGCTAAGAATGAAAGGAGGTGGATATTAAAAAATGACAAAATTTGGATAAGAGTATTTGGGAAGTCATGTAGTAGGTAGGTAGGTAGGAAAATACAAGAAAAATGGTCTCCACATTGAGTCCTTGGATCAGTAAATTCTGCCTGAAATGGAACAGCTCATTTATGATACCTCCAGGGCCAATATTTGTACTCAACTTCAGGAAAGCTGAACTGTACTTCCTACCACAAGGAAATTACTGTGGCAAAGAATTTAGCACTTCCGAAAAGAGATTATATACTAATAGAAAATTATAGCAGTAATTGCCAGTTGATAATAGTCAAACCCCATCTTCATTTGCTGCTGTTGTGTTACTGACACCTCTACCCCTGTTCTATCATTCTTTACTTAGTGGGCTGCAATCATTTCCCTCCTCCAGTGGAACAAAACTATTTATGTCTTGCATCCAATGCCATGCCAAGTACTTTCATTTTCTCTCCTCTCCTCCAACCTCCAAAAAATCAGAAAGTGTCCTCCAACTCCTAGGTAAGATTTGCAATCCACAGCACAAAGGGAGAATCTGTTTTCCCAGCATCTAGGTGCTTCTGCAGCTTCTTTCAGAAAACCATTCCACTGTTATAAGAGAATATTGTTCTGACTCAGAGAAAGAGGAGGGGTAAGCCAAACTGTTAAAGAAAAGACATCTGAGTTTGGGAAAAGGAGAAACTATGAAAAAGCAACCCAAAGCAACTCCACTTTGATTGTTTTAGGTATAAGTTGAAGTAGAGGTGAGCTCTGATAAGCTTTCAAGATTCTGTTACAATATTCTAATTGCATTAAAATACACTTCAAGATTACTAGCAACTCCTGTTTCCTAACCTTCCCTACCTTGAAGGTCTGACATATCCTGCTCTGTGGATCTACACCTCTCTAGATAACATATGGAACAGATAGGGATATTCCAATGGGAGCACAGGATGGAATATTTGAGTAATTTTCCCAATTTCTTCATAGTGCATTTTTTCCCTTGCAGTGTAAATAATTTGCCTCCTTATCCACCTGTTACAGCCCTTCAGATGATTCATTGTCAGAGGATAATTATGATCCACAGAACCCTCTCAAATTAAGTCAGAATGAGAAGTTACTACAGTCCCCCAATTCCAATTCACACATGGATTTCCAGCCACCAAGCCATTGGAAACAAAAGTCACCATTTAATTAAGATTAGTAGACAGAAAGGCAAGGAAGGAAAGCTGTACAGGTGAAGACGCCCTCTCCTGATTAAGACTAATCAGAACTTCCTGCATAAAGTAGTATCTTAGAAACAGAGAAATGTTAAATCAATATCTGCTTCAATCATGTTTTAGAATGTTCATGCCTTAATCCAGGGGTGGGGAACCTTTTTTCTGCCAAGGGCCATTTGGATATTTATAACATCATTCGCGGACTGGGGGGCTGGGTTTGCGGGCGGGAGCCAATCGCGCAGAAGGGGGCGGGGTTTGCAGGCGGGAGCTCCTAGATTTATTGAATTTCGAGTCCCACCTGTGGTTGCCTTGGCAGGGCCAGACCAAATGATTTTGCGGGCCTTATATGGCCTGCGGGCCGGACATTCCCCACCCGTGCCTTAATCCCTAATCAGGCTTTGACTTCTAAATGATTTCACCCATTGCTGCCTTTGGACTATTGTTGAATCCTTTCGACTTGGACTACTGGTCATCATCTTGCCTTTCAGTGCTCACTGTGAATGAACTACACACTAACAGATTAGGATTACATTTGGATCACAGTAACTTGTGGACATTTTGAGTCAGCTCAAGACAGGATCCTTTTAAACCCTCTTTCCCAAATAGCAAGTCAAAAACTACTGGTAATGACACAACATCCTTTCTCCACCCTTACCAAATTGCCTTTACAATCAGTGGCCTCTAAAGAACTGTACCAACTCACAGTAGCTAAATGATCCCTGACCGAAGGAGAAGCTGAAATCATGGAACAGAATAGACTTTTATGAAAATGTCCTCAGGTAAAGTTCTGAAGCACAGAGTCAGTTCAGTGAACCTGTAGCCCTCAAAGAGGAAGAGTTCTGCACATCTGTTCTCCACAATATACCAATAACTCCAAGTATCAGCTTTGAAAATGAGACCTGCAGAGGACTGTAATCATGTTATAGATTTTGCGCTCTTTTTATTCTGTCTAACCCAATGGAATGTTGGAAAAAAATTACATAAAGAGGTTCAAGGTTCTCTGTCCATTAGCAGGGTAACCTTCTCAAAACAGAACAGAGTAGGATCAATTGTCATGTAGCAGGAGAGGCTGGAAAAAGCAAGAGTGAGTTTGAAAATGGGCTGTGCTGAAAAAAAGCCTAATGTATCCCTATAGGAGAAGCAGTTGGGCTGCAGCTCAGAATGCTGAGGACTGCTCCATTCTAAGCTCCCTCCCCCCACCCCTGGTTATGTGACCAGAGCAGAGCATAGGTAGCCTGCCCCATACTTCCTGTTGCATGCTTAAACACACAGACACAAGAGGGAGTGCAGAAACACACACAGAGGCAACACATATGCACCCACCCTGATTAGACCATCTGTGATGGATTTCGGGCCAGAGGAAGGAGGGAGCGCATTCCAAGGAGATAAGCATTCTCACAGCCTTGAGAGCCTTAGCTGGCAGACTAAGAGTTCCTTAGGTTAGTTAGGATAGGTTTAGTCTGGCAAGATTCTGTTTTATGGTAAGAACAATAAAGATCTAGAGTTGGAATATCGGCTCAGCGTGGTTCTTGTTCGATCCCGAAACCATCACAGAATACACATACACACAGGCAACATATATGCATAAACCCCAATTAGTTCCTGAGGTGAAAGTGTGCACATGCACACACATACACAAACAGAAAATATTATGTCATTACACAAAAGAAAATACAGACTCATTCTATGGCCATTGCTGGTAAAGAGGTCAGAATGAATTTCAGAAGCTGTACTCTGAGATTATGGTCACGTGATTGTAATTTGGGTGCTTGGCAACCGGCTCGCAATTATGATGGTCACAGCGTCCCATGCTCACACGATCGCCATTTGTGACCTTCACTGCCGGCTTCCAACAAGCAAAGTCAATGGGGAAGCCGGCAGGAGGTTCCGAATGGCGATCACATGTCACGCCTAATGACAGTGCAGGATTCACCTAATGACTGCAACTGGTACTGCCGTAACTACCGTCATAAGTTGGCACACTCATATGTTGTGCTTTATGACCATGTCGCTTAGCAACAGAGTTTTGGTCCCAATTACAGTTGTTAACTGAGGACTACCTGTACTAGTATATTAAATGGACATACATTTATGTTTAGTATATAATTGATAACATTTATAAATGTTATAAATTTATATACGAATGTGGAGGAATATGCTTCAACTGTAACTGCATATATCCAAAAATGTATGGATGATGTTAGTGTTATTAAGAACATCATCTTACGGGCGAATCAGAAAGCTTGGATGACTCGTGAAGTATATGTGAAGCTGAAAGAAAGAAACGCTGCTTTTAAATTGGGTGATATGGACGCTCTTAGAACAGCCAGAGCTGATCTGAACCGGGCGATGAGAATAGCAAAGCGGGTCTATAGCCAGAAAGTTCAGGAATTTTTTCATGATTCCACAAATACCAGGCGCATGTGGCAGGGTATTCAAACTATTACAGATTATAAGGCTACTCCGACATCATGTGAGAAGAATATAGATTTTCTGAATGAACTCAATAGGTTTTTTGGTAGGTTTGAAGCATCTAATAATACTCCTGTGAGGAAGGTTGAATCCCACCCCGACGAGCAGGCACCTACCCTTGATATAATTGATGTCAGGAGGACCCTGAGGAAAATTAATATTCAGAAAGCAGCGGGCCCAGATAATATCCCAGGGCGGGTACTGAGGGACTGTGCTGAACAGCTGGCCAGTGTCTTTACAGACATATTTAATATTTCCTTGCACCAGACTGTAGTCCCGGTGAGCTTTAAGACTGCGACTATTATACCTGTGCCTAAAAAATCTACGATCACATGTCTCAATGACTATCGTCCGATAGCTCTCACTCCCATTGTGATGAAATGTTTTGAGAGACTGATGAAAGATTATATTGTTTCCAGACTCCCCCCTTCGTTTGATCCACTTCAGTTTGCTTATCGGCGGAATTGCTCCGTAGAGGATGCTATCTCTTCTGTTCTTCATTCGAGTCTGATACATCTTGAGGAGAAGAACAGTTATGTGCGATTGCTGTTTATAGATTTCAGCTAAGCGTTCAATATGATTGTTCCCCAGCATTTGGTGGACAAAATGGGTTCTCTAGGTTTTAGTACTCCCTTGTGTAATTGGCTACTTGACTTACTTACTGAGAGGTCTCAGTCAGTGCGAGTTGGATATAATACTTCTAGCTCTATCTCCCTAAGCATCGGCTCCCAACAGGGCTGTGTCTTGAGCCCATTGTTGTTCACCCTGATGACACATGACTGTTGCGCCAAGCATACCACCAATTCCATTGTGAAATATGCGGACGATACAACTGTAGTGGGTCTTATCAGGGGTGAGGATGAGTGGGCATATAGGGAGGAGGTAAAGGGTTTGGTGGAGTGGTGCAATAAAAACAGCTTGGTTTTAAATGTGGAAAAAACTAAGGAGATTATTATAGACTTCAGGAAGAACCGGTGCAGTCACACTCCACTTTTTATCAATAACATAGCTGTGGAGTCAGTCAGTAGCATTAGATTCCTGGGGGTGCAGTTAACAAATAGTCTGTCCTGGTCCCTTAATACCACATTTTTGGTAAAGCGAGCACAGCAACGTTTGCACTTTTTGCGTCGGATAAAGAAAGTACATCTCCCATCTTCCATTCTCCTTACTTTCTAAAGAGGCACTATAGAGAGTGTACTTACAAGCTGTATTTCCATCTGGTTTGGAGGCTGTAGGGCCTCAGATAGAAAGTCTGTGCAGAGAGTGGTAAGGGCAGCAGAAAAGATAATTGGGATATCTCTGCCCCTCATCCAAGATTTAGCACATGCACGCTGTTTGTCCAGAGCTCGAAAGATCATCAGTGATGCCTCCCATCCTCATCATGGTTTGTTTTCTTTGTTACCCTCTGGGAAGAGGTTCCGCTGTATCCGATGTAGAACAGCCAGATTGGGAAACAGCTTTGTCCCCCAGGCTATTGGATTCTTGAATGCCAAATAAGTTATTTTAGGTGAAATATGTTGGATATGTAAAGAATGTATATTTTATAGTAATTATGGATTTTTATTAGTATTTTAATGTTTGACTGAAATTGTGAGTTAAAGAATGTATATTTTTTAAGAATGTATATTTTATAAGAATGGGTATTTTATAGTAATTATGGGGTTTTTTATTATTATCATTAGTATTTTATTGCTTGAGTGAATTTGTGAGCCAACTGCAACAAAATTTCATTCTATTGTGCACTTGTATAGTGTATAGTGGGATGACAATAAAGTTATTATTCTATTCTATTCTATTCTATTCTATTCTATTCTATTCTATTCTGTTCAGTATGTTTTCAATTCTGGACATCATCAGGTCAAATATCATTAGATTTTTGCACAACACAGAAGACTGTATAAACAAAATGTACTCTGCGAAGTGGCAATGTACTGCTTTCACCAATGGATAGACGGGCTTATTATATTCTTCCAGTAAGATGTTAGGACTCCAGCAAAGGAGATCGTTACCTTGTCGTGGTGCTGGAGCTTGAGCAGCTTAATGACTCCATGAGCTAAACCGTGAAGGGACACCCAAGACGGGAAGGTCGTGGCAGAGAGGTCAGACTAAATACGATCCCTGGGGAAGGTAATGGCAACCCACCCCAGTATTCTTGCCGTGAAAACTAAATGGATCAGTACAACCAAAGATATGTCGGTATACCATCAGAAGATGGGACTCCCAGGTCAGAAGATAGTCAAAATGCTACTCGGGAGGAACAGAGGATAAGTTCAACTAGGCCCAGATGTGATGACGCAGCTAGCTGAAAGCCGAAAGGACGGCTAGCGGCCGACGGTGCAGGTGGTGAACGACGAATCCGATGTTCTAAAGATCAACACACCATAGGAACCTGGAATGTAAGATCTATGAGCCAGGGCAAATTGGATGTGGTTATTGGTGAGATGTCAAGATTAAATATAGACATTTTAGGTGTCAGTGAACTGAAATGGACTGGGATGGGCCACTTCACATCAGATGACCACCAGATCTACTACTGTGGACAAGAAGACCACAGAAGAAATGGAGTAGCCTTCATAATTAATAATAAAGTGGCTAAAGCAGTGCTTGGATACAATCCAAAAAATGATAGAACAATCTCAATTAGACTTCAGGGTAAACCATTTAACATCACAGTGATCCAAATATACGCCCCAACCACAGATGCTGAAGAAGCAGAAGTAGATCAGTTCTATGAGGATCTGCAGCACCTACTGGATAATACGCCAAAAAGAGATTTTATTTTCATTAAGAAAAGGTGGCAAGAATATACGGAAGATCTGTATAGGAAGGATAATAATATCGGGGATAGCTTTGACGGTGTGGTCAGTGAGTTAGAGCCAGACATCCTGAAGAGTGAGGTTGAATGGGCCTTAAGAAGCATTGCTAATAACAAAGCAGCAGGAGGCGATGGTATCCCAGCTGAACTGTTTAAAATCTTGCAAGATGATGCTGTCAAGGTGATGAATGCCATATGCCAGCAAATTTGGAAAACACAAGAATGGCCATCAGATTGGAAAAAATCAACTTATATCCCCATACCAAAAAAGGGAAACACAAAAGAATGTTCAAACTATCGAACAATGGCACTGACAGTATTTCACATGCCAGGAAGGTAATGCTCAAGATCCTGCAAGGTAGACTCCAGCAATTCATGGACCAAGAATTGCCAGATGTACAAGCTGGGTTTAGAAAAGGCAGAGGAACTAGAGACCAAATTGCCAATATTCGCTGGATAATGAAGAAAGCCAGGGAGTTTCAGAAAAACATCTATTTCTGTTTTATTGACTATTCTAAAGCCTTTGACTGTGTGGATCGTAACAAATTGTGGCAAGTTCTTGGTGGTATGGGGATACCAAGTCATCTTGTCTGCCTCCTGAGGAATCTGTATAACGACCAAGTAGCAACGGTAGGAACAGACCACCGAACAATGGACTGGTTTAAAATTGGGAAAGGAATACGGCAGGGTTGTATACTCTCACCCTACCTATTCAACTTGTACGCAGAACACATCATGCGATGTGCTGGGCTTGATGAATCCAAGGCTGGAGTTAAAATTGCTGGAAGAAACATTAACAATCTCAGATATGCAGATGATACCACTTTGATGGCTGAAAGCGAGGAGGAGCTGAGGAGACTTCTGACGAAGGTGAAAGAAGAAAGTGCAAAAGCTGGGTTGCAGTTAAGCCTCAAAAAAAAAACAAAGATTATGGCAACCAGCTTGATTGATAACTGTGGAGTCCTTGGTGGTCTCTGAGTCTTGTTTTTCTTGCAGACGTTTCATTGCCACGCTAGGCAACATCTTCAATGTGAAAAATTGATTGATGACTGGCAAATAGAGGGAGAAAACGTGGAGGCAGTGACAGACTTTGTATTTCTAAGCGCAAAGATTACTGCAGACGCTGACTGCAGCCAGGAAATCAGAAGACGTTTACTTCTTGGGAGGAGAGCAATGACAAATCTCGATAAAAGAGTTAAGAGCAGAGACATCACACTGACAACAAAGGTCCGCATAGTTAAAGCAATGGTATTCCCTGTAGTAACCTATGGCTGTGAGAGCTGGACCATAAGGAAGGCTGAGCGAAGGAAGATAGATGCTCTTGAACTGTGGTGTTGGAGGAAAATTCTGAGAGTGCCTTGGACTGCAAGAAGATCAAACCAGTCCATACTCCAGGAAATAAAGCCAGACTGCTCACTTGAGGAATTGATATTAAAAGCAAAATTGAAGTACTTTGGCCACATAATGAGAAGACAGGATACCCTGGAAAAGATGCTGATGCTAGGGAAAGTGGAAGGCAAAAGGAAGAGGGGCCGATCAAGGGCAAGATGGATGGATGATATTCTGGAGGTGACGGACTCGACCTTGGGGGAGCTGGGGGTGGCGACGGCCGACAGGAAGCTCTGGTATTGGCTGGTCCATGAAGTCACGAAGGGTCGGAAGCGACCATTTCAGAAGCTCAACAGCAGCATGGTGATTTTAACGACCCTCCATTAGATGATAAAAGGACTTAAAAATTACATCTCAATATAACCATGACCTAGCCCCAGGTGTAAGGTCACACAGCTACCTAGGAACATATTTAGGATTCCCTTACCAACTTTGCTCAGACTGAAGAAGCTCCTTGGATAAGGAGCGAAACGTTTCCACTAAGAAAATAGAAATCCAGTTGACATGATTCAAGCTACAGACAATGGAATGCAAGGTTTTTGAAAGATGCCATTTCTAGAGCAGAGGTGACATTGACAGTGGACACCTGATCACGGCAACATTTTTGGTAGACTGGTCACTTTACTAAAATGTTTGGTAATGGGATACCAGCTAGTTATTCAAGGGAACTAGTAGACGTAATTCCTGGTGTGCTCAACAACCCCAAGGGGGTTTGAATGCTATGTATAATACTTGCTGTCAGGAAACCATTTTAAAACAGCTTGGTGTGAAAATTGCTCTGATCTAGCCAGGTTAATCCTGTGCAGTAGCTTGCCATGTGATTCGGTAATATTCTTCTTGTTTCAACAAACCTTTAAGGCAGAGCTTTCCAAACTTTACATGTTGGTGACACACTTTTTAGATATGCATCATTTTGCGACACATTCTTACAGCAGGGAATCATTTCGTGACACACTCTTACATCAGGGCACAAGGCAGGCACTAGGACCTGCACGGAATCACAGCAGGTTTGGAGGCAGCCAGGCACAAGGCAGGCACTAGGACCTGTGCGGAATCCTGGCAGGGCAGGTTTGGGGGCAGCAAGGCACAAGGCAGGCACTAAGACCTGTGAAGAATCCTGGCAGGGCTCAGAGACAGCAACAGCCGCGACACACCCAGACACTGCAGCGGATATACTAACGTGTCCTGACACACAGTTTGGAAAGCTCTGCTTTAAGAAAATGGGGGGGGGGGAGGAAGCTGTTAAACAGCTACAAACTTTTGTACAGACACAGCTGTCATAGCGTACCCAATTATACTGTGGGTTCTGCAAGTGTAGGGTATTATCAGAACCTAGAGAACGGGCTTAAAGACTGTCATAAATAGACTGCAATATAGCATAAGACAAGTTTAAAATATCAAGTTTATGAATGGATGGATTAGGTGCAGCAGGAGGTCTGAACAAGTAATGGTTCTCAATTTGAATGCCTCTAAAAAGATTTGGGAAGCAATAACAACTTTACCCCAAATTATTCCGATCAGCATTTAATAGTATGTTAGCTTGATTTCTAGAGCTTCTATGAATACAAAAGAAGATCTTTCATTTAAATTCTGTGAGCTTCTGATTAAATGAAGATGCACACATGTTCTAAGTGTTAACACTAAGAAAGCCCTGACGTTCTCTGGATCTTTCAAATGTTATTATTTTATTAACACCAAAATAATACCAGATCTTCAAGCTACCAGATCTCGCTTTACTCTAGAACTGCCATTTAGTTTCCCTGAAAGACCTTCCTTTCATCCTATAAAATATTACTCTACATGTCCAACAAAGCATGACACAGATGCATAAATGTATGTTCCCATAATGGAAATAACTGCCTTTTCCCTTAGGGGCAAAAGATACTACCCCCAAAATAATTTAAAGATTTAAGATCAATCTAAAGTTAGCATGGTGCTGGTGGTGAACGATGAATCCGATGTTCTAAAGATCAACACACCATAGGAACCTGGAATGTAAGATCTATGAGCCAGGGCAAATTGGATGTGGTTATTGGTGAGATGTCAAGATTAAATATAGACATTTTAGGTGTCAGTGAGCTGAAATGGACTGGAATGGGCCACTTCACATCAGATGTCCACTACTACTGTGGACAAGAGGACCACAGAAGAAATGGAGTAGCCTTCATAATTAATTAATAAAGTGGCTAAAGCAGTGCTTGGATACAATCCAAAAAACGATAGAATTACAGGAGACTGGAATGCTAAGGTGGGTAGTCAAACGACACCTGGAATTACAGGCAAGCATGGTCTGGGAGAACAAAATGAAGCAGGACATAGGCTGATAGAATTTTGCCAAGACAACTCACTGTGCATAACAAACACTCTCTTCCAACAACCTAAAAGACGACTTTATACATGGACTTCACCAGATGGTCGACACCGAAATCAGATTGACTACATCCTTTGCAGCCAAAGGTGGCGGACATCTATACAGTCGGTAAAAACAAGACCTGGAGCTGACTGTAGTTCAGATCACGAACTTCTTATTGCAAAATTTAGAATCAGACTAAAGAGAATAGGGAAGACCCACAGATCAGTTAGATATGAGCTCACTAATATTCCTAAGGAATATGCAGTGGAGGTGAAGAATAGATTTAAGGGACTAGATTTAGTAGATAGGGTCCCAGAAGAACTATGGACAGAAGTTCGCAACACTGTTCAGGAGGCAGCAACAAAAAACATCCCAAAGAAAAAGAAAACCAAGAAGGCAAGATGGCTTTCTGCTGAGACACTGGAAGTAGCCCAAGAAAGAAGGAAAGCAAAAGGCAACAGTGATAGGGGGAGATATGCCCAATTAAATGCAAAATTCCAGAGGTTAGCCAGAAGAGATAAGGAATTATTTTTAAACAAGCAATGTGCAGAAGTGGAAGAAGACAATAGAATAGGAAGGACAAGAGACCTCTTCCAGAAAATTAGAAACATCGGAGGTAAATTCCAGGCAAAAATGGGTATGATCAAAAACAAAGATGGTAAGGACCTAACAGAAGCAGAAGAGATCAAGAAAAGGTGGCAAGAACATACGGAAGATCTGTATAGGAAGGATAATAATATTGGAGATAGCTTTGACGGTGTGGTCAGTGAGTTAGAGCCAGACATCCTGAAGAGTGAGGTTGAATGGGCCTTAAGAAGCATTGCTAATAACAAGGCAGCAGGAGGCGACGGTATCCCAGCTGAACTGTTTAAAATCTTGCAAAATCAGCAAATTTGGAAAACACAAGAATGGCCATCAGATGGGGAAAAATCAACTTATATCCCCATACCAAAAAAGGGAAGCACTAAAGAATGTTCAAACTATCGAACAGTGGCACTTATTTCACATGCCAGTAAGGTAATGCTCAAGATCTTGCAAGGTAGACTCCAGCAATTCATGGAGCGAGAATTGCTAGATGTACAAGCTGGGTTTAGAAAAGGCAGAGGAACTAGAGACCAAATTGCCAATATCCGCTGGATAATGGAGAAAGCCAGGGAATTGCAGAAAAACATCTATTTCTGTTTTATTGACTATTCTAAAGCATTTGACTGTGTGGATGATAACAAATTGTGGCAAGTTCTTGGTGGTATGGGGATACCAAGTCATCTTGTCTGCCTCTTGAGGAATCTGTATAACGACCAAGTAGCAACGGTAAGAACAGAGCACGGAACAACGGACTGGTTTAAGATTGGGAAAGGAGTACGGCAGGGTTGTATACTCTCACCCTACCTATTCAACCTGTACGCAGAACACATCATGCGACGTGCTGGGCTTGAGGAATCCAAGGCTGGAGTTAAAATCGCTGGAAGAAACATTAACAATCTCAGATATGCAGATGATACCATTTTGATGGCTGAAAGCGAGGAGGAGTTGAGGAGCCTTATGACGAAGGTGAAAGAAGAAAGTGCAAAAGCTGGGTTGCAGTTAAACCTCAAAAAAACCAAGATTATGGCAACGAGCTTGATTGATGACTGGCAAATAGAGGGAGAAAACGTGGAGGCAGTGACAGACTTTGTATTTCTAAGCGCAAAGATTACTGCAGACGCTGACTGCAGCCAGGAAATCAGAAGTCGTCTACTTCTTGGGAGGAGAGCAATGGCAAATCTTGATAAAATAGTTAAGAACAGAGACATCACACTGACAACAAAGGTCCGCATAGTTAAAGCAATGGTATTCCCTGTAGTAACCTATGGCTGTGAGAGCTGGACCATAAGGAAGGCTGAGCGAAGGAAGATAGATGCTCTTGAACTGTGGTGTTGGAGGAAAATTCTGAGAGTGCCTTGGACTGCAAGAAGATCAAACCAGTCCACACTCCAGGAAATAAAGCCAGACTGCTCACTTGAGGGAATGATATTAAAGGCAAAACTGAAGTACTTTGGCCACATAATGAGAAGACAGGATACCCTGGAGAAGAAGCTGATGCTAGGGAAAGTGGAAGGCAAAAGGAAGAGGGGCCGACCAAGGGCAAGATGGATGGATGGTATTCTGGAGGTGACGGACTCAACCATGGGGGAGCTGGGGATGGTGACAGCCGACAGGAAGCTCTGGCGTGGGCTGGTCCATGAGGTCACGAGGAGTCGGAGACAACTGAACGAATAAACAACAACAAAAAGTTAGCATAATTGTCCAATTTCATGAGATTTTGTCATTTTTAGGCAAGATCTTTCAAGAACTCATGCAAGTACATTGAAATCTCACAAGAATTACAGATGAATATGGAAGATGAACATGTTAAGGATTGTATGATCAAATGGGCTAAGAATTTTGGATATAATATCATGCTGGACCTATGGGAGAATATGTGGATGAAAAGTTTGAAATTTACGCTGAATTATAATTTGAAAGAAAATTTTTATAAGATGATGTATCGTTGGTATCTAACTCCTGATAAGTTGTCAAAAATGTATAGTGGTGTAACTAATGTCTGTTGGAAATGTTCACAGGACGAAGGAACCTTTTATCATCTTTGGTGGACTTGTGAGAAGGCTAAAAAGTTCTGGGACCAAATATGTATTATTATTCCCCCCGCACATTTGTGCAGTCGTGTCCGACTCTAGGGGCCAGTGCTCATCTCCCTGTTAGTTGAAGAGCCAGCGTTTTCCAAAGACGCTTCCGCGGTCATGTGGCCGGCATGATGTACGTGGAACACTGTTACCTACCCACCGAAGTGGTACCTATTCATCTACTTGAATTTGCATGCTTTCGAATTGCTAACTTGGCAAGAGCTGGGGCTAGTGCAGGAGCTCACTCCATCATGCGGGATTCTTAAAGTAAATATACAAAGAAAGCCAGAACGTTTTCTTTTAGGTTTGATGGAAAAGCAATTAGAGAAACAACATGGAGTTTTGTTATTATATATGATCACGGCTGCAAGATTGTTATATGCACAACAATGGAAAGATCCACAGATACTGTACCTACAGTTGAAGATTGGATTGTTAAATTAATGGATTTGGCTCAGATAGCTAAATTAACAGCTTTAATAAGAGAGCATTCTATTTCTACATTTATATCAATTTGGCAACCACTTTTGGAATATTTGCTTGTAATTGAAAAAAATTATGTTTTGATTTTGGGTTTTAGAGATTGAATGATTTATTGTAATAGAAATAATGTTGTGATAGGTTAATTAATTGTAAGAGATTAGATTTGTATTTAACCTTATATCTTTATCGGAAATAGTCGGAAGTCGCTTTTTCTTTTTTCTCTTTCTATTCACATCTTAATAGTTCGTTCTTTTTTCTTTAGTTCTGTTTTCTATCTATAGAACTATTCTATAGTTTTTTCTTTTTTGTATTTTAATCATATCTTGAAAATAAAAAAAATATGTAAAAAAAAAAGAAATCTCACAAGAATTAGTAATCTCACAAAAGTCAGTTGTTTTTTAAATATATATTTTTTAAAAAATTAGGATCCACTGATACTGTGTAGAAATGACATGGTTACAGGGATGGCACCCTTTGCTCCATATCTATTAACTACGAAGTATAAAAGAAAGGAGGCCAGACTGCAATTAGAAGTTTGGGACATAGGACAAAAGCCTTTACCTGTTACTTAGTAGTGGAGTTCATCAGAAATATTGGGTATCCTTCCCCATTCAACCACACTCAACAAAGAATTAAAAGAATTAAAAGGTAAAGGTTCCCCCCGCACATTTGTGCAGTCGTGTCCGACTCTAGGGGCCGATGCTCATCTCCGTTTGTTAGCCGAAGAGCCAGCGTTGTCCGAAGACACTTCCACAGTCACGTGGCCGGCATGACGCGTGCGGAACACTGTTACCTTCCCACCGAAGTTGTACCTATTCATCTACTTGCATTTGCATGCTTTTGAATTGCTAGGTTGGCAAGAGCTGGGGCGACTGCGGGAGCTCACTCCGTCACACGGGGCTAGGGATTCGAACCTCCGAACTTGTGAACTTCCGATCGACAAGCCTGGCATCTTACCTGCTGAGCCACCACGCCCCTTCAACAAAGAATTAGGGCTACATTTATTTTTTTAAAAAAGCAATTAGTTATTACATTAAAAACTCTCTTGAAGTATTATTGTCAGGCTTTGAATACCTAATTCTGTCGAAGTACAGAAAACCTTCTCAAGAGACTGATTTGTAAAAAAGGAAGTTTTACTCCCATCCTCCCCAATCTCTAAATTTAGCAGTTAAGAATTCTATTGGAGTTGAAAAAAGAAGAAAGCACTTCTTAAACTTTGGGTCCTCTTGCTGGCTTCCAATACCATCAATCATGGTATCCTTCTGTATTGGCTCTGGGGATTGGGAATGGTAGTACTGTGTTGTGCAGGTTTTCTTACCTTCTCATAATGCTTCCTCCTCCTATTTTCCCCACAACTCATTCTTATCTTGTCTTATACAATCTGCTTTCTCCATGCCTCCTTATCTAACATACATTTTATGTCATCACTAATAACTGGTGTGTGTGTATGAGGTTTGCATGTTACATTTTCTTCCTGACAACTCTTTTAAACTGAGCAAGTCATGGAATTTGTGAAAAAACGGTGAAAGATCCTCTGTGCAAGCACTGAGTCATTACTGACCCTTTGGAGGGACGCCGCTTTCGCTGATGTTTTCTAGGCAGACTTATAGCAGGGTGGTTTGCCATTCCCTTCCCCAGTCGTGATTACCTTTCCCCCAGCTTAGCTGAGTACTCATTTTACCGACCTCGGAAGGATGGAAGGCCGAGTCAACAGGATTTATTTTCAAGTATCACACTCAAGATTGTGCATTATGCTGTTGGATAAGTAAAATAGTAAACAAGTTTTGTTGTTGTGAAGATGGGTGAGTATAGAGTATTGCAAATGGGTGAGGAAGAATGCATACGGAAATATGAGTTTCATCAACATAAAATCGTAACATTTATATGAGATTGAAAACATAATAGATATAGCTTTAAGTAGAAATTTGATCATCTTAACTGGAATAGTCACTAATGGAATTTATCATAACCATCAATTGTGCTTTGGGAAAGTGCTGCAGATAATTTGCATGTTTAAAATAAAGACAAGATTTTCAATGTGTTATATTGGGATTTGTATATATTTTAGTTTTAATTTCTATTTTAATGTTGATTTTTATATTTTTAAATGCCGGTTTTATATATGTACTGTTTTTTATTGATTATTGTACGCCGCTCAGGGTCACTTCTCGTGAGATGGGTGGCTATAAACACCTGATAAATATAAATAAATAAATATGTTATGGTTAGGGCAGCCACATCTAATTCAGATTATTATTTTTTGGATAGATAAACAGAATCAAAATTATTTTAAAAATATAAATTTACAAATAACTTTTTTCATTATCTGGTAAACAATTCTGCCTATATTTCAAGATATTCCCAGTTTTTCTTCTATGCAATACTGACATTCTAACTAACTTACTTTAACAGGAATGAGACAAAGAGGCTTTTTTGTTGCTGGCACAAAACATAAAATTCCAATTTGGTTAGCCAATAAGAACACAGAAATTACAGCCGCCAGTAAGATCAAAGAGAAATATCTACATCTGCACACACACACACACACATAATGCACACACCACAGAGCTATTAAGATGTAACCACACAGTGATTATGCAAATCAGACATCCACAGCTGAAGCACAGGGAATAGTATAACTGAGGAAATCCACAATTATGCATTCAAGCTGAAGCAATTCCATCACTGGGTACTGTTACCATATTATTGATTCAGGACTATCTTCCAAAGTCATGGGTGCTTTTGACCCCTATAGTATGCTCTACAAAGGAAGAAAAATGAAGGGCAAGCGGAAGACAACCTGCTACAGAAACTCTACGTGTAAATAGCTCTACTGCACTTCATTGGCTCATGAACAGAAGAAGGCAGAAATGTTCCAAATTGCACCAATACAAGAATTTAAGCTATTAGTTTATTTGATATTGCTGAGATAATCTATAGTAGAGATCTAGTAATGTTATAAGACTGGGTAAATTAGCACATGAATAAACTGCTAGATTAATAATAAATATATAATTTTAAAAGCAACTAATTACTGAACCTGTAATGGTATGTGGGAATGACCTTGGGAGACTGGGCCCAGAGACACAGCCTAGGGGAATGGTCAGATAAAGAGACAGCGTAGTCCACAGCTGGATAGTGAGCAGGGCAAGAGACCCTCCCTAATTTCTCGGGGTGTAAAGGAGACAGGGGGAGATTTGTACTTCCAGACTTGCAAGATTCTGTTAACGTAGCCTTACAATAAAGTAGAATTAGCTCATCTAGTCTTGTCTCCTGTCTGGTCCACCTGGCAAGGCTGACAGAACCAGAGAACTAATGTGGTGTAGTGTTCAGCTCGGAATCCACCCTCAGCCATGGAAGTTGACTGGGTGACTTTGGGCTAGTCACTCTCTCTCAGACCAACCCACCTCACATGGTGCTTGTTGTGATGAAAAATAAGAGAACAGTATATTTGCTGTCTTGAGCTTTGAAATAATAGGTGAGATATAAATCTAAGAAATAAATGAACAGATTTACAATAAACCAGTGACTAATTTTACGTAATCATATAGAAAAATACCATAAATGTGCCCAAATGATATGTATAGTTTTAGTTGACACAGTTTCACATATGATACTATACCTAAATAATGACTTGAAAAGAAAATTTAAAGAGTTGAAATAGATACATATTTTACTACATACTTGTTTTTTACACTGACAACTCTTCTAAAGTTAGAAGTTGTCCATGTTCATCAGAAACTTCCTTTCTTTCAAAACCACAAAAAGTCCATCCTTTGAAGTCTGCACTGCTGCTATTTCTTTAGCACATATATAAACCACCTCAATCTCAAGGACTCTAGACAGCATATACATCAACCCGTCCCACCCAGTCATGCAGAGAGGGCATGCTACGAGCCCCGTCTGTAAGAGAATTCCATCTGACGGGGTCCAGGAGGCGTGCCTTCTCTGCAGTAGCCCCCTCCCTCTGGAACATTCTCCCCCCTGAAATAAGATTAGCCCCCTCTCTCCTGGACTTTAGAAAAAAACTAAAGACCTGGTTTTGTCATCATGCTTGGGGTGGGGTGGGGAATAGCCAGTCTTGGGGTTGGCTGGTCTCTTAGATTTCTCTTGTCCAGCCCAACCAGCTCTTGGGATAAGATCTACCATTGTTTGGATCTGATTGTAACTATGTATTTTATGATTACTGATATTATTTATGGATTTTTAAATTGATTTTAAACTATTTTATTGTGAACCGCCTAGGGTCCCTCCTTGAGAGGGAGATGGGCAGGATATAAGTATGATAAATAAATAAGTATGATAAATAAATATAGGATCAACTAGAACATAGCCACTAAAACATACAATAAATACAGTAAAATCAGAAAGTAACTTGTATAATAATAATAATAATAATAATGATATTGGTTTACTCACACCTGGGACCAAACAACTGCAAAAATCATGTCCCAAATGTTTTTTTGGAACAAGCTGTTTTTAGAAGCTTCTGAAAGGTGATGAGAGTTGGGGGGCACCCTTATGGTGAGGAAGAAGCTGTTCCAGGGAAGAGGAACCATCACAGAGAAAACACATGTACATGTGCACACATAAACATATATAAAACATTCATACATGCTTGAGTCTTAGTACTTCCCACATATAATAGTTAATAAAACTATTTCTGAGTGCAATTTGACATAGTTTTTAATCAATTGATTGCATTTGTTTACATGATACCAAAGAAAAAATCTGAAAAATTAATAAAAACCAACTTAAAATACAATATTACGTAATATAATAAATTATTCAAAAGGCTAGATTAAAAAATGTTTCTTAGTATTTTTCCAGAAGAAAAAGCAGAAGTAAAAATGAATTGCAACTTGAAAATGAACTGTGTTTTACAGTTTGGAAACTACACTGCGCTTCCTTGTCTCTGTGCCCAAGAAGGAAGGCATTTTTAAGAGGAGATGGGGACTCTCAGATAGCTAACACTGAGCTATTTAGAGCTTAAAGCAGGGCTTTCCAAAGTTTTTCCCGCGGCGACACACCAACCGGGGTTGGTGTGTCGCCGCGGGAAAACCCGGAAGTGCCGTCGTTGCAGCAGCGCGCAAAAACCCGGAAGCGCTGCTTCCGCTTATGGATTTTGCGCGCTGCAGTTGGTGTCTCGCCACGGGAAAACCCGGAAGCGCTGATTATGATCAGCGCTTCCGGGTTGTGTGGCGACACACCAGACTGTGTGTGGCGACACACTTTTGTGTCGCCACACACAGTTTGGAAAGCTCTGGCTTAAAGGTTAAAACCAGCATCTTCAAAGGATCTGGAAAAAAAAAACTAGTAACTAGTATAGATTTTTCCACATGGGCATATGGTATGATTCTGTTTCTTGGTGTGTCTATACCAGAGCTTTCCAAACTTTTCATGTTGGTGACACACTTTTTAGACATGCATCATTTCGCGACACACTCTTACAGCAGGGCATCATTTCATGACACACTCTTACAGCAGGGCACAAGGCAGGCACTAGGACCTGCGTGGAATCCTGGCAGGGCAGGTTTGGAGGCAGCAAGGCACCAGGCAGGCACTAGGACCTGCGCGGAATCACAGCAGGTTTGGAGGCAGCAAGGCACAAGGCAGGCACTAGGACCTGCGCGGAATCACAGCAGGTTTGGAGGCAGCAAGGCACAAGGCAGGCACTAGGACCTGCGCGGAATCACAGCAGGTTTGGAGCGAATCACAGCAGGTTTGGAGGCAGCAAGGCACCAGGCAGGCACTAGGACCTGCACGGAATCCTGGCAGGGCTTGGAGGCAGCAGCAGCCACGACACACCCAGACACTGCAGCTGACACACTAATGTGTCCCGACTCACACCTTGGAAAGCTCTGGTCTATACCAAGCTTCCAGACACTATTCAAGGTTAGATCCACCCAGAGAATGTTGCATTAAACTAATCATGAAGTAGCCAAGCATGGATAATTGTTACTAGCTCTGTTTAGCTCAGGAATAGTCACACAAAATAAATTACACAAATGCATTCCTTGCTACCATGGCCACCTGAAAATCCAGGAGTAATTCAGGATTAAGGATTAATCCCTAGCTCAGAATCTGATTTTTCAAGTGGAGCACAACTACCTCTGAAACAGATGGAATCTCAATTTTTCTACTGGCAATCACCTCTATGCTTTAATTTAATTTCAACTTACTCTCTGCCATTTAACCATTTTTCTTGGAATTACATGATAGCAATGACCAATGTATAGGCGGTATCTCAGTCAAATTTCAGAATCATCTCTTCTAGAAGGGCTAAACAACTTAAGGAAAAACTTAAAGTTTGTGTAAATAATAAACAGACTAAAACCTAAACAATCAATGATTATTTATTTTATTTTATTTTATTTATTTTATTTTTATCCCGCCTTTATTATTTCCATAAATAACTCAAGGCGGCAAACATACCCAATACTCCTTCCTCCTCCTATTTTCCCCACAACAACAACCCTGTGAGGTGAGTTGGGCTGAGAGAGAGTGACTGGCCCAAGGTCACCCAGCCGACTTTATGATAAAGATATGCCATCAAAATGACATAGATTTTCTCCAGGATGATCTATCCCCAATCTAGTCCTTCAGGTCTTCCAACAATGCACCAATTGCCACTGTACGGGTAGTCCTTGATTAACAACCACAATTGGGACCAGAATTTCTTCCCCATTGACTTTCTGGGGCAGAGAAGATTGCAAATGGCAATCACATGATTGTGGGGCTCTTGGCAACTGGTCATAAATGCGAGCCAGTTGCCAAGCACCCGAAATGCAGTCACGTGATCGCAGGGGGGGCGCAATGTTTCACGATGGCCAGAAGTGCTTTACGGGTTATAAAGCACCCTTTCCAAGGCTGTTGTAATTTTGAACAGTCGTTAAGCGACCAGTTGTTAAGCGACGATTACCTGTAGTTGAATCCCTTCACCTTACTGTTGGTTGTCCTCTTTTTCTCTTTCCTTCCACCTTTCCCAGCATTATAGACTTCTCCAGAGAGTGAGGTCTTTGCATTATGTGTTCAAAATATTATAATTTGAGCCTATCCATTTGTGCTTTGAGTGAGAACTCTGGGTTGCTTTGTTCTTTGATCCATTCTGTAGGTATAGACTAGGCTGACCATATTTCCGTGAGACAAAAATGGGACATTGGGATGGAAAAAACGGGACAGGGGTCCCCGCCCCCCGGGTCCACGTGATTGGCTCCTGCCTGCAAACCCACCCCCAATCCGCGTGAATGGCTCCCGCCTGCAAACTCCGCCCCCTGGTCCGTGCGATTGGCTCCCACCTGCAAACCCTGACCCCTGGTCCGTGCGATTGGCTCCCACCTGCAAAGCCTGCCCCCTGGTCCACGCGATTGGCTCCCGCCTTCAAACCCCGCCCCCGTCCATGCGATTGGCTCCCGCCAGCAAACCCTGCCCCCGGTCCACCCATTGGCTCCCGCCTGCAAACCCCACCCCCGTTATGCGCGATTGGCTCCTGCCTGCAAACCCTGCCCCCCGTTATACGCGATTGGCTCCTGCCTGCAAACCCCGCCCCCCCAGTCCATGGAAAAATTGTCTTCCACGAAACTGGTCCCTCGTGCCAAAAAGTTTGGGTACCCCTGCTTAAACAGATTACTGTTTATATAAAAAGACTTGCGATCACCCACAAGGTCTGGGTCAAGGTTCCCTTTTGCAATAGGGTGAGACTGGAAATATATATATTGACTGTCAAAGGAAACCTTGACCCAGACCTTGACCTGCTGCCAATTGGTCCTATATTTCTAGTCTTGCCATATTGTCAAAGTTTGACAATACGGCAAGACTAGAAATATAGGACAAGGTCTAACTAAGGCACACTGGAGTTTGATATCCTAAGATGTTATGGACTGCAGATCTCATCAGCTGCGTCTATTCAGGTGGGAAGGGGCGCCTAGCCCACCGTGGCCCCAACGGTAGAGTGTGCCTGTCCAGAGGGGTTCTCCCGCCAGCACCAGCTCCAGCACCGCAGACGCGAACATCGCCTCCCCCGCGCCTGTTCCGAAGGGACAGAATAGGATGTAGCCAGCCCCACCGCCATCCTGCATACCTCCAGCGAGGGCTGGCATCACCAGCAGCAGCAGCAGCTCCAGGAGGCGGAGGCAGCTCCATACCCGGAGGGGCTGCATCCCACCGCGTAGCTCGGCGGTGCCCCGGCCAACCGGTTCCCTGGCTTGCTCTGGCTGGGACAGCTCCTCCTCCCCGGCGTGGACAGGTGGTGAGAGTGCTCTCCTCCCATCCCGGGGCCCGCTGCTGCTACCGGGGTGGAGGAGCGCAGAGCGCCACGCCGGGAGGCTTCCTGCCATGCCTCGCTCAGTCCTCCCAGGGACCCGGGACAGCTCGGCTCAGCAGTGCTGCTGAAAGAACTTCTCCGCCTGGCCAGAAGTTTGGAAAGGGTGTGTGAGCGCACGTAAGCTAGGCTGGCTGCCAGGGCGGAGGGACTGGGGGCCGTGAGGCTCGGCTCGGCTGCAAGAGCGGTGGCAAGGCGAGGCGGCAAGACTGGAGCGCACGAATCAGGCAAAAGCAGCGGAGACCCCAGCGGATTCCAGGGGGGAAGGCTGAGTGGGCGTTTGGATGCCGGCTTCTTGGCAGCGAGGCAAGGCTTGGCAGCGGAACTCCCGGCAGAGAGGCAGGGATGGGATTCAGGGACCAGATCTTTGGTCAGGAGGCAAGGCTCAGGGTCAGGACTCACCACTGCAGGGCTTTGGAGCATGCGGCACCGACAGGATCAGGTAAGGAGGCAGGAATGGGGTGGACTGTGGTGCTACAGTAGTTCTGGCGATGGGCTCGCACATGGCGAAACAACCGGGCTTCCAGGGCAGCGTAGAAGACCGGTGTAGACGGGTGTCTCCGGCAGCGCATGTTGGCTGCGCTGCCCCTTTTATTATTCGCATTTCGCGCCGTTTGTGCATCTTGGCCAATCGGGCCTCGCACTGCTTGGCCCGCCTCTCCAGCCTCCTTTGCTGCGCGCTGATAGGCAGGAGGGCTTCATTTTCCAGGCTGTCTCCAAAAACGGGACAATACTGAGATTTTTGTCAAAAAGACGGTACGGTTCAAAAATGCTAAAATAACGGGACTGTCCCGTTCAAAACGGGACGTATGTTCACCCTAGTATAGACTGGAGAGCCAGTTTGGTCTGGTGGTTAAGGCTCCAGGCTAGAATCCAGGAGACTGAGAGTTTTAGTCCCGCCTTAGGCATGAAAGCCAGCTGGGTGACTTTGGGCCAGTCACTCTCTCTCGGCCCAACTCACCTCACAGGGTTGTTGTTGTGGGGAAAATAGGAGGAGGAGGAAGGAGTATTAGGTGTGTTCACCGCCTTGAGTTATTTATAAAAATAATAAAGGTGTGATAAAAATAAAATGAATAAATACATAAATAAATAGACACATCATAGCATCTGAATATCTTTTCCAAGGCCTTCATTCCAGTAATACCATAAAAAAAAAAAGAGTTTGGAAGCTCTCAAGTACATTCAGGGTGGGAAGGAATAGCAAGCAGTATACAAAAAGAAACCAGTTCAAGGGAGGTAAAGCTCATACCAGAAAAAAGAATAAAGAGAAATATTCTGAAGCAAGTTAGCTGACAAGCTAACCCTCAGCTAAAAATGTTACAATGCTTGAAATTGTCCTCTCAATGAAATAAAGTTTTCTGCTAAGAAATCCAGAGCAGGGATAATTATTCCTTAGGTAACAACTGAAAGGATGTAGGCTGGTTAATGAGGAATAGCAACAATCCTTTTATTGGACTCCAAGAAAGTCATCTAGAAGTGCACACGAAGTCCTACTTTAAAAATCATAATGGATAAGCTTGTCAATGAGAAGAGCAAATATGAGGATGACCGTGCTAAGGCAAAAGATGAAGGTGTGGAACTGAACTGGGGATATAATCTGCGGTCAAAATTAGCAGTCATAGTTTAAATTGACAGGTAAAGATTTAACGGTAGTTCAATCCAGTTCAATCCAGTTCAACATACATTTGAAGTGCCTTTGTACATTCTAGATAATTTATCTGGCATCATATACCAACAATACATCATTTTATAAAATTCTCCTTGAGATCATAACACAATGTAAATTTCAACCCTTTTAACCACATATTTTCCCATTGATCCATCTGTATATTATAACCAAAATTCTTAGCCCACTTTATCATACATTCTTTAACCTGTTCTTCCTCTGTGTCAAATTTCAACAAAGGTTTATACATTTTAGCAATTATATGTTCATCATCAGTGCACAATTGTACTTCAAATTCTGAGTCTTACTTTGCTCTGTCATAAGTCTTTTATCCATTTTGAATCTTTCTGATAACTGTAAATGGGAAAACCACTGACAACTATGTCCTTCTGCTATTAATTGCTGTCTTGATTTAATTTTAAATTCCCCTTGATGGTTTTCCAATAGTTCCTGGCACATCAACCATTTGTCTTTGTCTGCTGAGCAGGTTACTTTTTGAGCTGAGGATCCAGCAGTGAAACAAGTGAGGTGGTCCTTGCAATATATAATTTTAATGATAAAATAGAAACCTTTTTAGTTTTAACACCTAAAACTCTGTTTAAGCCCAGCTCTCCCTCCTAGAAAATGAGAAAACAAAATCCCTTTGGCTTGGCTTGTTTCTAAAAACTATGGGGTCATGATTGACCGTGCCCTAATTCACTGAGCTGGTATACTGTACTTAAGATACCACAGTTTCTATGTAATAGGTGTTGAATTTTACTTCATTTGATTGCTTTAATCTGATGGAGTACCTTTTTTATTATTTGTGAGTAAAGTCTAAGATCTCTAATAATTAATGATGCAAATGTTTATAATTATTGGGCCTGATATGTTCACTTTTTCAACTTATAGTCCTCTACTATTATTTGTCAATTTTCAGAAGCTCTCTATTTCAGAATAGTATTTCAGATGCTACACTGTGCAGTTGGTGATTCCGAAACCTGGTGACCATTAGCTTTGATGAAATTCTACAACTGTTATGAATCAGCCAAGTACATATGGCAACTATGCACTCACTCTCATTGGTCTCTTGAGAAAAACTTTTAGCTGGTTATTATATCCCATACACATTCAAAACAATATTGGAACATTGGATAGATTTGTTTGGATGAGCAGCTCTGAATTGCTTACCACTATGGCTGCTGCTATAGAGTGAATACAGGTGAAACCAAAATACAATTTCAACTGGCAATAATATAATATACATTTTATAGCAACATAAGCATATACACATAAATATTATAAGCCAAGAAAAATGTGGGAAAATAAACTCTATATTCCAAAAGTGTACTGAGAAAACTTGTAAATAGGGAGGCAGTGGAGCTTCTTCATCACTACCAAGAGTGAAGAAGATGCTTAAGAATTGAGCTCTCTACCACTCAGCTTTGGCAACACAACAATTACAAACATTTTACTTAACCAACCTTACACTGGCTTGATTCATAGAAGATCACATACTCCTCCAAGCACCATTCCTGCATTAACTAGGATAATAAATATATCATAAAGCTCAGGCAGTTTTCCTTCAGCTTGTCAGTTCCAGATGTCTCTGCAATCATCACACAAACCAAAATGGAAGCAAACACTTTAAGCTGCTGTTTGCATAGAAGCTGTTCGTAATTTGATGTAATGCACTGTACATCAGTCAACACAGTACTTAATATTGAGGACACACACAAGCATGAGTGCGCAATGACAGGCAGGCAGCAATGACATCTAGCGCACTTTATTTACCCTAATATAAATGTTCTTTGAATTCATCAAATTACCAATCAATTCACTCATCTTTGAAAACAGGTGCACTGATGTATATTAACAACTAAATTTTACAAGCTTTTAGTGAAGCAGACATTAATGAGAAAATCAAGCAGAGAGTTCTAAAAGCCACAGTAAAAGAACACAGCAGTGTTTCCAAGTAAACAGAGGGATTAAATGGGGAGGGTGGGATGGCATGTTAAAATGTCTAATAAAGCTGTTCCTGGGCACCAAGTCAGCTGCTGAAGAGGATCCTCATTTATAACAATAGAAAAATACTGTAAAAAACAAAAAACAAATATGAAATAGAAAGAGCCATTTGGAAGGAAGGAAGGAAGGAAGGAAGGAAGGAAGGAAGGAAGGAAGGAAGGAAGGAAGGAAGGAAGGAAATACAGAGTTCAACAACAGCAAGGTACTACAATATCTAGGAACTGCAATGCTGTATCATGTCCCTCTGTAGGTATACAAGATTCCATTTTGCTTCAATTAACAGGATTGTTCTTTCTTCATTTTTATGATCAGACATATCATACGAACAAAAGTGGATGTTCAAGGAACAAAAAGAACTTATACATTATCTATAGAGACACAAGAAAGATGCTATACAGTTAAAATATGTCAGTGCTCAGTTACAACCATGAAAATAATAAACATTCCTTCTAAAAATTGGGGGTGGGTGGGGGAATGATCATATACTACCAATTGGTTATATTTTTGAGAGAGATTGATGGGAAATGGCTGAGTTACTGCTGCTTAAAAACTGGTGGCAGGATCTTTATTGGAGTGTATCCTTAGGTTGAAAAATTGAGATGCCATTTACATAACTGATCTTTCCTTGTAGCCATCTCAAAAAGGAGCAGAAATTGCCCCAAATTCAATGGAGGAATGTTATACAATGTAAACAGCCTTTTAGACTGTTTTTAATTACATTATGTTTTAACTGATTGTACTCCTACTATTTAATTGTTTTACATTATAGGAGCTTTTTGTATTGTTGATGGCTTTTATAATACTATTTATATGGAATATTGTTTATATTATTTTTATACTCTCCTCAGGGCATCTTCAAGAAGAGTAATCAGTAAATCTATATCCAAGCAACAGATAATGCAAGTTTATCCTTTTCCCTGGGAGAACAGAGAAATCCACAAGGATTCGTTTTGGAATGAAAGGAAAGCAAACCTTCCAAAGTATATGCACCCAATCGACTATAGATCACTGCCCCGTATTGTTGTTTATTCGTTCAGTCGCTTCCGACTCTTCGTGACTTCACAAAATACAGGTTTTGCTCCCTTTGTGTCCTATCCCAGTCCAGTCACAAGCAATACACCAGGGAGGCAGTTGTAAACTTTATTGAGGAACTTGTGAAGCAAATGAACAGGCGGCCAGGAAGTGTGAGCGCAAAACGAACCCACACCACAGAAACAAGCCCCCAAAAGTCCAGCAAACTTGCCTTAAAAGAGTTACGAGTTCAAAACAAGATTAGTCAAGCGAAGTCCAAGGGCCCAGATGCTGTAGGAGGTTTGTCAGCCAGTCCAGAGTCAAGTCACAAGGTTTCCAATCAAGAGTCAAGACACATGAAGTCTGGGTAAGCAGACAGGTCCAAGTTTTGTTTCCAAGACGGTCTGGGCTTGCGGCTCCCTTTAAATAGGGGCAGACCCGGGTGGAGCTTATTTAGGAGGGTGGGGCTGCTTTCTCGCGCATAGCCTCACTGACCTTTGCTGTTCCTCTCTCCTTTCCACTCTCCTTGCTCTCGGGCTGGGAGGGGGTGGCAACCCCACATCCTCATCCTCGCTGAGCAGCGGCACCTGACACTGCTGCTCATTGGCCAGCCCCGCCTCCTCTGCCTGCCCAGGCGCCCGTTCGTCTGGCAACCCCGTTGCTGCCTGCTTGCCCTCCGAGGCTGTCCCAGGGCCCGGCTGCTCTTCCTCGTCATCTGACTTGGACTCCGTGCCCCCCATGACACTTTGACTCTATGAATTGTACCTGATTTCGATTTTTAACCTCTGCTCATCTTCCAAGCAGAGGTTGCTCATCTTCCGAGCAGCGGCCTTAGTCACTCTAAGTGTCGTGTGTAGATGCAGAAATAACACGCCGAGGCCAGGAATCTAGTCTCTAGTGTTTATTGCATACCTACAAGCAGAAATCCTGCTAAACTAACAGTGCCTGAAGATTCCCAAGTATATCAGCTCAACCTAGGGTGGAGCTTTCTTCTGACGTTTGGGGAAATAGGCTAGGCTCTCTGAGCTGCGTGCTCGCTTCTTATCCAGTGCTCCGCCCTCCTCTCTGCTTCCCCTGACACTAAGGGATCATTTTTTGCCAGGAGAAAGGTGGGGGTATATTGGCTTTCGATGACATGCATCTTTCTGAACAGATTATCTGTGGATAGAGCAATTTTGCAGTAGTTCTGCTCATCTCTAGCTAGTTGTTTCTAGAATGGGATGGGAATTTTGGTTCAACCACATGAAATTTACAATGTGGAATTCCACATGGTTGTATTTTATTCCTCATGCTGTTTAATAATTACACAAAGCTGCTGAGTAAGATCATTCAGAGATTTAGAGTAAAGTGGCAGTGGTATGCTGATGAAATACTGTCTTTTTTTTTCATCAGAGCTAGGCGAGTCTGTGGAAGAGCTAAATTGTTGCCTGGCTATAGTGATGGTCTGGATGAAGGCTAACAAACGGAAGCTCATACTGAACAAGACAAAATTGAATGAATAGAGCATTTATCTGCCAGATGAATGGTACTCAACCTGTTCTGGAAGGAGATGAATTTCCCCTCGTAGCTTGGGGTATATCAGATCCAACTTTGTCATACAACTGTCCTCTGTGGTATGAAGCACCTTCTACCAATTAGGTTGGTCTGCCAGTTATGGCCTTACTTGGATAGAGGTAATTTCACTATGGTAATACACGTCCTGATAAATTCTCATATAGTTTACTACATGGATTGTATGTGGGGAGGTTCTGAACTGCACTTCTCTTACTATATAGTGAGTATTGACTGGACCTGTGTGTTTTGAGCATATTACAGGTAGTCCTTGATTACCAATTGCTCGTTCAGCGACCATCTGAAATTATGACGGCATTGAAAAAGGAGATTTACAACCAGTCTTTGAACTTGCAGCCATCACAACGTCCCCCCAGTCATGTGATCATGATTCAGGCGCCTGGCAACCGGTGCACATTTACAATGGTTGCAGCGTCCCACGGTCACACGATCGCCATTTGCAACCTTCAAGCCAGCTTTTCAACAAGCAAAGTCAATGGGGAAGCCAGCAGGAAGTCACAAGTCGTGGTCAAGTGACATCACGCTTCATGACCGCAGCCAGAATTGATGTCAGGCACAGCCACGTGATGTTTCACTTTACGACTGTGTTGCTTAGAGATGGAGTTGCCGGTCCCAATTGTAGTTGGTAAGTGAGGACTACCTGTTTGCCAATCATAGATTATCTTTACTGGCTCCCAGTTAGTTTCCAGTCTCATTTCAAGGTGCTGGCACTAACCTTAAAGTTCTTCATGACCTGAGATCACAGTACTTGAAACAAAGCTTCTTTTCATATGTACCCATAAGCTGAGATAATCTTCAGAGTATCTGCCCTGGTGTTAGGGAGACAATCTTTTCAGTGGTAGCTCCCCACCTCCAGCATACATTTTACAGTGAAGCCTATCTGGTGCCAAATTTGATGCCACGCCAGGGTACTTTAATTCACCTGGGTATTTTAATCATTGCAATTTTTTAACATTTTGCTATTCAAATATTTGTCATAAGTGTATACTATATTTTAATTGTAGAATTTTATATGACTTTAGTCTGTTGTAAGCTCAGGAACTTCTGCTTATGATGGTGATGTGAGAAGCTGATCCTTGCAATAGCTCCTCTGGGGGGGAAAAACCTCCAATTTTATACTTCTGTTGTAAGCTGCCTTGGGAAAACATGGTAGCTTTGAAAGGTAGTCTATGGATTTAAAAAATAAATAAAACAGTGGACAGTATGAAAGAAGAGGATACATGTCTGCCTACTCTTTTTCTGCTTTCTTAATATATTATCATTTGGATTGGGAAGAATACTCTACTGAGGTTGATAGATGAGCACTGTGGCTCCATTACATTCAAGTTCCTTGCTGTGGTCCTCATCCTTTATGCTTTTTCACTACTAAAGGTGCAGTACTACATTCTCACAGCTACTTAAGCAGCTGCGGGTGACAATAGGATTTATTTCCAAATTTGCACAGCTTGTATATATATTCATGGAATCACAGCAGTGAAGAGGCCTTTTGGGCCAATCCAACCCCCTATATAGTGCAGGAAATGTAGTGATGGATCGCAAAGGAAATGGCTCTCTAGCCTTTGCTTGAAGACCTCTAATAATCAAGATCAAGATCCTGGTCTTGGGCATTTTATATTTTATTTTCTTACTTTAGACAAAGATTTATTCAATCAATGATCAGAGTAATAAAAAGTTGGACAACTAACGAGTTGTTGTTGTTGTTCAGTCGTTTAGTCGTGTCCGACTCTTCGTGACCTCATGGACCATGGCACGCCAGGCCTTCCTGTCCTCCACTGTCTCCCGGAGTTTACTCAAATTCATGTTCATTACATCAGTGATGCTATCTAACCATCTCATCCTCTGCCATCCCCTTCTCCTTTTGCCTTCAGTCTTTCCCAGCATCAGGGTCTTTCCCAGTGAGTCCTCTCTTCGCATTAGGTGGCCAAAGTATTTGAGCTTCAGCTTCAGCATCTGTCCTTCCAATGAGCAGTCAGGGTTGATTTCCTTTAGGATTGACTGATTTTAGGATTGATTGATTGATTGATTGATTGATTGAACTAACTAGTACATTACAATAATATAACATAATAAAAAAAATAAATGTAAAATTCTAATTTCTTATTTTGTAAACATAGTTACCATATCATAAAATAATGTTACTCAGTACAATTGAAGGGTCTCAAAAGCCACTGAAACATTCAGACAAATACAAATATATGCCTGCTGCCACTTCCTAATGCAAATAATCCACTAAGGCAGATATATGCCTTTTTTTAACTGATGGAACATGCAGAAATAACTGACAAATGGGGCAGTTTGAGTGAGAAACAACATTGAGGGGGACTCATTTAATGTTTCTCTCAACCCTGTAGTTGCAGTTTGCTACTGAGATTTGACAGCTAATGTGTAACTGAATTTCAGACAAAGCAGATTGGGCACTAACTTCGGAAGGGACTAAATTGTCCTGGAGGATTCTAAAGATAGCACAGAAACCTCTGGAAGGTCACAGGCGACCCTTGGGCTGCTGTTGCCTGTTATGCATTATGACAACTAAAGACATTTCAGGACACAAACTAAACTGGAATCAAACTGGAAAGATTCCAAGTAATCAATATAAATCAATAAGGAAAAGAAGGGTGAAACTACCAAATAGGTAACAGTAGATGCTTATCATGTCTCAAATGAAACTGAGGCCACCCTGAGTACTAGAAAGACTACTGAGAAAACCCTAATCTTTTATTTTAAGCAATGACTCTCTGGTAGTCTTTATCTCAAAATTGCCAATAACTTCACTGGGCTGTTCTCTACATTGTCGATGAAGGTTCTCAGTCATCCAGGTGGAACAGTCTGTGGCTTGAATCATGTCAACTGGATTTCTATTTTCTCAGTGGAAACGTTTCGCTCCTTATCCAAGGAGCTTCTTCAGTCTGAGCAAAGTTAGTAAGGGAATCCTTAAATATGTTTCTAGGGTGGCTGTGTGACCTTGCACCTGGGGCTAGGTCATGGTTATTTTGAGATGTTTATTTCTAGGTCCCTTTATCATCTAAAGGAGGATCGTTAAGATTACCATGCTGCTGTTGAGCTTGCAAAATGATCTTAATCTTCCTAGGCACAGAAGACAAAGCAGGAAGGAAGATGGGGGAAAGGTTGTGCCTGAGGCCCCCACCTCTATTCAAGGAAGGATTTTCCAAGTTGGCATAAATGGATTCCTTGACCCCTCTCAAACCACCTATCTTCTCTGTCTAAAATGTGAACATTAATGTCCTCAAATGAGTGTCCTTTTTCCTTTAGATGAAGATAAACTGGACTCTGGTCCTGTGGTGTTACTTCTCCTGTGTTGGGCCATCCTCCTGTACAAAGGTTGTTTGGTTTCTCCAATGTAGAGTTCAGAGCACTCCTCACTGCACTGTATTGCATACACTACATTGCTTTCCTTGTGTTTTGGAGTTTGATCTTTGGGGTGTACAAGCCTCTGTCTCAGTGTGTTGGTGGGTTTGAAATATACAGGTATGTGGTGTTTGCCAAATATCTGTTTTATCTTTTCAGACACGCCAGCCATGGAGGTGGGGATGGTTTCTGCTCTGTGTGACAATGTCCTGATGACTCCTAGTTTGTGCTGCAGTGGATGGTGGGAGTCAAACATCAGACTGGCATTCCTAGACTGTGAAGTCCTCATTGGGACCGGTGGCAAGCTAGAAATAGGGATCTACAGGAAACCCACACACACAGATCAATATCTGATGTTATCTGATCCCCACCTCCATGGATTCCAAAAAGAATGAAAATCAGCACCTGAGAACAGCTCTGAAGGCCTGTGGATATCCAAATTGGGCCTTCACTAAATCTAAATCTAAAGTCTACCAGACCTAAATCTGAATCTAAATCTAAGTCTACCAGACCTAAAACAGTGACAGATAGGGCTGAGACTCAGAGTAAACGGAAGAACCTGGTCATTCCTTACATGGCTGGTGTGTCTGAAAAGATAAAAAGGATATTTGGCAAACACCACATACCTGTATTTTTCAAACCCACCAACACACTGAGACAGAGGCTTGTACACCCCAAATATCAAACTCCAAAACACAAGGAAAGCAATGTAGTGTATGCAATACAGTGCAGTGAGGAGTGCTCTGAACTCTACATTGGAGAAACCAAACAACCTTTGTACAACCTTTGTTGGATGGCCCAACACAGGAGAAGTAACACCACAGGACCAGAGTCAGCAGTTTATCTTCATCTAAAGGAAAAAGGACACTCATTTGAGGACATTAATGTTCACATTTTAGACAGAGAAGATAGGTGGTTTGAGAGAGGGGTCAAGGAATCCATTTATGCCAACTTGGAAAATCCTTCCTTGAATAGAGGTGGGGGCCTCAGGCACAACCTTTCCCCTATCTTCCTTCCTGCTTTGTCTTCTGTGCCTAGGAAGATTAAGACCATTTTGCAAGCTCAACAGCAGCATGGTAATCTTAACGATCCTCCTTTAGATGATAAAGGGACTTAGAAATAAACATCTCAAAATAACCATGACCTAGCCCCAGGTGCAAGGTCACACAGCCACCCTAGAAACATATTTAAGGATTCCCTTACTAACTTTGCTCAGACTGAAGAAGCTCCTTGGATAAGGAGCGACACGTTTCCACTGAGAAAATAGAAATCCAGTTGACATGATTCAAGCCACAGACTGTTCTCTACATTGCATTTTCTAATGATCCAATATTTTTTTTATTATTTTATTTTTCAGATTATTCCCCGCCCATCTCCCATGCAAGGGACTCTGGGCGGGTTACAACAAATACAATTTAAAAACTATACAAAAATATCTTAAAAACACAACAAAAAATAAATACAATAAAATCCAAGATGGATTAAGACCCGCAGATAGATCATGGAGCTACGGGGCGAGCCAACCCCAGGAGGCACTACTACCTCCGTCGTCCCAGGCCAGGTGGCAGAGCCAGGTCTTAAGGGCCTTCCGAAAGGCCAGGAGGGAGGGGGCCAGTCTCACCTCCGGGGGCAAGATATTCCATAAGGCGGGCGCTATCGCAGAGAAGGCACGCCTCCTGGACCCCGCTAGATGGAATTCTCTTGTTGAGGGGGTCCAAAGCATGCCCTCTCTGCATGCACGGGTGGGGCGGGCCGACGTTATCGGGACGAGATGGTCCCTCAGGTACCCTGGTCCTATGCCATGTAGGGCTTTAAAGGTAATCACCAACACCTTGAATTGGACCCGGAAGCAAACTGGCACCCAATGCAGCTCGCATAGCAGAGGTGTCACATGTGCCGATCTCCTGGCACCCATAACTGCTCGAGCCTCCGCATTCTGTACCAGCTGAAGCTTCCGGATACTCTTCAAGGGTAGCCCCATGTAGAGCGCATTACAATAGTCTATACGGGAGATGACAAGGGCGTGAGTGACTGTTCGGAGGGCCTCTTCTTTGGCCAAGTGCCCCAGTGACCTCTTGTTCAAGCAGCAGTTGCCATTGGAAAACAGGACACATTTCGTGTGCATACCAAAAGAATAAAGACATATGCTGAATTTTACTGAATAATTGTGTAGCCAGTTTTATTAATACAGTATTTAAAATGAACTGCAACTTGTTTATAAGAAATTTATTAAAAGTATGTCTATGAAGGTTCTCAGTCATCCAGGTGGAATTGTCTGTAGCTTGAATCATGTCAACTGGATTTCTATTTTCTCAGTGGAAACGTTTCACTCCTTATCCAAGGAGCTTCTTCAGTCTGAGCAAAGTTAGTAAGGGAATCCTAAAATATGTTACTGTGTGACCTTATACCTGGGGCTAGGTCATGGTTATTTTTTGAGATGTTATTTCTAAGTCCCCATGCTGCTGTTGAGCTTGCAAAATGGTCTTAATCTTCCTAGGCACAGAAGACAAAGCAGGGAGGAAAGCAGGCACAATCTTTCCCCTATTTTCCTCCCTGCTTTGTCTTCTGTGCCTAGGAAGATTAAGACCATTTCGCAAGCTCAACAGCAGCATGGGGATCTTAACAATCCTTCTTTAGATGATAAAGGGACTTAGAAATAACATCTCAAAAAATAACCATGACCTAGCCCCAGGTGTAAGGTCACACAGCAACATATTTTAGGATTCCCTTACTAACTTTGCTCAGACTGAAGAAGCTCCTTGGATAAGGAGTGAAACGTTTCCACTGAGAAAATAGAAATCCAGTTGACATGATTCAAGCTACAGACATTTATTAAAAGTAGTGCCTGAAAAAGGTTTGATCTTAATAGTCTCATTAGTTGTTGATTATGTGGAAATAATATCCTGTAAAGTCAATAAGATTTGAAATTTAGAAGTAGACAGGCTTGATAATCCATATGGTCAAAATCCAAGTGAAAAATATGCCTTCAAAAAACACATATCACGTCCCAAAACCAGAAGAGTCTAGCTTTGTAATTCTGGAATATCCAACCATGACAATCTAACCAAACAACTGTTCAGAGGTTTCCTCTTCAACCTATCTCCCTTGTGAACCTTTTTTTTTAAAGATTAAAAATTCTAGTAAGCAGCACCTACAGAGGCAGAAAAAAATTGTCAAGGTCTGTGTGCATTCAACAAATGAAAGCAAAATAATATAAAAGCAGCAGCTAATATAAAAGATTGTTCGGTGCTGCATTTTCTCTTTCCAACTATTACAGGAATAAAATTATCCTTGAAGATCAAAAATCTTTTTCAAAACTAATACAATTAAGCTTTATTACACTGTTTCAAGTACACTTCTCTCCTCTGCCAGCCCCCTCATCCAGCTCCGATTCAGGCTCGTTTTACAGCACTTGAAGGCATTCTTCTATTTCATTGCCAATGAAATGCTGGTGTTTGAGGGTCAACTATAGTAGACAGGTAACTATCTACTATCATATAGTGTGAAAACAACCCCCCCCCCAAATATTAACTTGCTATTGTGCACAGAACTTTGGAAGAAGGAAAGAAAGAAAATAATTATCAACAACATGCAATGGGCTGACAGCTTTAAATTTTAACACCATGGTCATGCTTTTGTAGCCCAAACATTAATTTGTCCTGTTTTAAAATCTTACAGCCTTTATTCCATGCAAGATTCTTCAGAATTAGGCTACATTCAATAGGATTTTCTCCTAAGACCGCATTTATATGACTGCAGCTTTCAGTCTGCTCAGAAGTCAGAAAACCGAAGTGAGAACAGGAAATCAAGCTTCTTTAAAACAAACAAAAAGGATTCTGATGAGAACATGGCAACTTTGACACATTTCTTCAATAGTCAGTAAGTAAATGATGAATATATACATATTCCCTGCCATTTCTAACCTATGAAATACAAATCTGGAGAGAAGCATGTAAAAAAGCATAGCATGATGCCAAATTTCATTCACAAAAATGAAATAAAACCCTGAATTCAACTGTGATCATTACAATGTGTGATGGATTGATTGAAATTTCATCGCACAATCTCTGTTTAATACATAAATAGAATTTAAAGCCCAGCAGTATCAGATAGTAACTTCGTTCATTTTTGTTATTTTTTTTAAAAAAATTACATACTTCTCTTTCCCAATTGTCTGAGATCCTTCTAAATGCAATTGCCAGAGACTGAACAAGCAACATCTTGTAATGCAAAACATGTACTCTAGCACTGAGTTGTGGTCTCTCTCCTAATATGATGGTAGTCAAAACTAATATACAGATTACATTACACTTGGGGATAATTTTCATTTAAGTCTTGTTCAACTTTGAGGGGCCAGAGCCTACACTCCAAAATGTAGTCTGGGCTGGAATGAAGAAAAAAATTGCTGAGGGCAACATTCAATTAAAATTCACCTAAATACTGTTAATATTATCACGTTCTGAGTATTTAATTAATTGTTCCCTTCTGTCACGTCAGAAATTATAGTTTTGCAGCAATTTGCAGGATCTCTGGTGGCATTCTAAAGATGTTGGAAGGAATGCTGTATGTTGCTCTGAGACATAAGTCACGCACTGCTAGTTTAAAGCATGAGTACCCAATCATCAGAACAAGCATCATGGATAATGGAAGTCTGCAATGCCCTTGTGGGCCTCTCATACACCGTGCTGCTGTTTACTCTTTCTAAATTGGATGCATAACTGCAAAATGGGAGTGGTGTCAAATATGTCCCATGACGCATAGCACAGCAGTGCTCTCATATACTTGAGATTTACATTTTTAAAAAATGGCTATCAGTGGTTCACTTATTCCTTCTCCCCCAAAAGAAACACAGAAAATATAAATGCAACTGCATTAATAGGAGTCTGATGCACAAACCCTGTCAACAAGTCTCTTGCTTTCAAGTTCTAGAACATTATGCTTCATACATTTATTAATAAATAAAAACAAGACATAAATACTACTGCAAATATTGGGTTAGGCATGAAATCAAAGGAATGATTTCCTGAGGAACATTAGAACAGCCCTAATGGATCACGCCAAGGAAAACTTTAGCCTAGCATTTTGTTTCTCACAATGGCCAACCTGAACCTTCTGAAGTGTTTGCAAGCCAGACAGAGACACACCACTCTCCTGTCACTGTTCTCCTGCAACCTGCATTTGAATATATGCTTCTTCTTTTAAAACCTTCCATGTTAGTAGCCATCAAGTCTTGCAGCAATGAATTCCAGAGGTTAATTATGTATTGTATGAAGAAGTGCTTCTATTCTCTGTTTTAAATCTCTTTCCAATCAGCTACATTAGATAGCTCTGGTTCTAGCATTCTGAGTAAGGAAAAACCTCTCCCTGACCATAGCTTGAATCATGTCAACTGGATTTCTATTTTCTCAGTGGAAATCCAGTTGACATGATTCAAGCTACAGACAATTCCACCTGGATGACTGAGAACCTTCATAGACTCTCCCTGACCACTTTCACTGTCTCATACATGATTTTGTACATCTTAATCATGTCACCCTTCAGTTGCCTTTTCCCCCCCCCAAGTCTCATTTTAGCTTTTTCTCATAGGGAAGGAGTTTGATCATTTTATCATTTGGATTCCAACTTCTACATCATTTCCATTATATCCTTTGTCAAGTGTGTCAATCAGAACTGTACACAATAGTTCCAATACCAATGTACCATAGATTGTATATAGACATTACCATGATGGCATTTTTAGCTTTAATCCCTCACATGAAATTTGCCTTTCACAGCTGCCACACATAAAGTTGACATCTTTGTTAAAATATGAACTATCATTCAAGTTTTTTTTTCCTGGTTAGTTACAGACAGATTAGATCTCATCAATGTGAAGTTAGCTGGTGTTTTTTTTACCCAATGCACATTTTCTTATAAGTGTCATGGCCCAAGCTCAGGACTTAAATTCTGAATCTGACCTTGAAGAAGCTGCTCCAGCTGAGCCTGTGGAATGTCAGCCTCAGGAGAAACAAAGCCAGGAATTACATGAGGCTGATCAAACACAGGCAGCACCTGAGCAGCTGGAGAAGTCAGATGAAGATGGCATAAGGCCTCCTAGCTCTTGCGCCCACCGAGTAGAACAATGTCATTCTATTAGGCTCCTCGCTAAGCAAGGGAGTAAATCTCCTGATTAGTGACAGCTGGCTGCAGCCTGATTTAAGAAGCAGTTCTGACCCATGCTCCCTTTGCTGGAAACGATGTCTGACCTCCGACTCTTGCGTGACGCTCATGTGTGGATTTTGCCCATGGAATTCTGACCTTTGGATTGGCTGACAACCCTGACCTGGCTCTCTGAACCTTGGACTGATTCTAGACTATTCTTCTAAAAGCAAACTCCTCAGGCAAGCTTCTGTTTTGTTTACATTCTTTGTTTGCTGTTATCTCTTCGGACTTGAAGTAAAATTGCAAATCCACATAGCAACCATGTTTGAGTGTGTGTGTGGTTGAAACCTGAAGCAGAACAATAATTGCTTAAATTCATTTGCCATTTCTTTGATCATTCATCCAGTTTCAAGAGATCCTTCAGCAACTTTTCACAATTACTTTTGTTTTTTTCTACTCTGAACAGTTCAGTATCATCCAGAAACTCAGCCAGCTCACTATTTACTCCTAAGCCAAGTCCATTTATGAAAAAGCACCAGTCCCAAAAAAGATTTTCAAGGAACACCACTTTTTACTTCCATTCATTGAGAAAATGGTTCTTTCACTCCTATTATTTGTTTTCTGTTTCTGAACCAGTTAGCAATTTATAAGGGGACATGCCCTTATCCCATTGCCACTAAATTTACTCAGAAGCCTTTGATGGGGAAAGTTTTTTGAAAATACAAATATACAAGGTTAACAAGGTCACTTCCATCTATGTGTTTCCTGATACTTACAAAAAACTCTAAAAGATTGGTGAAATACAATTTATATTTATGGAATCCATGCTCATTTTCCTCCAGCAAGGCTTGTTACTCAGTGCGTCTACTTATTTTTATTCTGATTGCTGCTTCTACATGTTACCTGCAACAGATGCCCAGAAACCAACTGGGCTATAATCTCCCAGATCTCCCTTTTAAAAAAAATGGTGTTACATTGGCTACTTCCTAGTCCTCAGGCCCCAGACCTGTTTTGTGGGACAAGTTACACATCTTTACTAGGAAATTAGCAATTTCACATTTGAGTTCTTTAAGAGCTCTCAGGCAGCTGCCATTATGACCTGGTGAATTCTTGGTTATTCCATTTTAAAAACTAATCATGGTAAACAATTCAACAAGAAGAAGCTTGCAAAATAGATTTCCAAAGGTCTATTTTAGGCTGAAAAGATGCTTGATGGCACCTTTTTAAATTGTGTTCATTTCAAGAGCTTATGTAGCAATAGAACAGACAGCAGTTTGCTGCAATACATTTTCATCTGTTGGCTTCCCCATAGATAAATTAGTAACTTTGATGTACAGTATATGTATAGGATAAGCTGAGGTTACTTTCACTTTTTGTTTTTCTGAGTCACAAACTTTAACAAATTATATTTTAAAAAGATAACTTTGCATTAAACCAAACTCCGTAAGTCGGGGTGAGCGGGAACACTATGAAGGATAAAAAAGTTTTTTAAAAAAACATCCAGTTAAAAGCCAGTTACCTTTCAAATGTATGTTGAGTCCCCTGTGGGGGAGATGGCGCGGTGATAAAAGTCTAATAAATAAATAAATAATAAAATAAATGTTGTGTTAAAGGTTCTGCTTTTGAGGCAGATTAATAGTATGTAATAGGGAGGAGAGCCACAAAAGATATGTGCGAGGGGCTAAGAATGCCAAGTTTCAGCACAATGGTTCTCATTTCTCTTTTCTCCTGATCTACTCAGATTCCAGTAACATAAAGCCACTGCAGATGAAAGATCACATTGCCTCACCTTCTTCCCAATGTGGGCCAATTGTTCCTTATAGAAGGTGCCTCTCCGCTTCAGCTCTTCGTCTTTCCACTGCAGCTCCTTTGCCTAAGGTGAAAATACAAAACAGAAAGTTAGCAGGAAGCAAATGTGAGCAGGCAAGCAAGAAGGAATGGAGAGGAAGCAAGCATGAGAAAGGTGTGTCAGTCCCAACATACTGCACTGTACCAGACTGCTGGCAAGAAAATAGAGGCTGTGTCCACAAGGAATTATTTCTAGTCAATGCAATCTTTATCACAAAAAAGAGTAAGGAAGATAAATAGTCTGAAATGCTTCAATGCATCTCTGTGACACTTATCAAATAGAATTGCTGGACCAAAGCATGCCGCAGACTGAGAATCCTCTGATGGTAGAGGTTGCACGCTACCTCTGTCTGCAGACTAGAGACTTCAAATTTGAATGTTTTCTATTTTCTTGTTTAAATAACCCCATATTTCTCCTTCGGCATATGAAATCATTGAATGTTCCCCAAATTATTCACAGGGATCAATGATATAGCAGTGTTTTTCCAATTAATTTTAATTAATTTATTCATTAGATTTGTTAAGGCCACCCACTCCAGAAGACTCTGGACAGCTTATAAAATCCAAAAAACACTAAAACAATTAAAACAGTTAAAACTCACATAAACAGACAGCCTGGACTAAAGCAACTTGAACAACAAACAACAAAAATATGACAGGGACCTCACCAATACTAACAACCATGTTAACCCCAGACCTGGGAACAGAACCAGGTCTTAAGGGCTTTCAGGAACACCCAGGAGAGTGGGTGCCATCCGTAACTTGGGGGGGGGGGGAATGCTATTTCAGAGGGAGGGGGCCATGACAGAGAAGGCATGTTTCCTTGGTCCCACAAGATGGCAGTGTTTAATTGAAGGGATCTGGAGTACATGTTCTGTACTCTGGAGTATATGCTTGAACATATCTGGAGTATATGCCTGAACATATCAGGCAGGCAGAAACAACTAGAGATAGGCAATCCCTCAGATAACCAAGCCCTATGCCCCTATGCTACTGTTGGGCTCTCCTTCTGCTCCCCCCCCCCTTTCTTTTGGCTGCATAACATCCAAGACATCAAATATAGACTCCTAGACTATAACTAGGCATTCCCAATCATTTTGGGATGATGGACATACTGAGAATTTTGAAAGCACATTATAGCTATACTTGTACAAGGGTATACTTCTTACAATTCTCACCATCATGACTCACATGTAAGCAGGAGGGGTAGGGGTTATCCTGGGAGACATGTAAAGATGGGCACACCTCCCTTCATTTTTATTTTAAAAATTTTTAAGGAACTCATTAGGAGTACATAGGCATTCTTGGTAATAAACATGATGCTGGAAATTGGTACTAGATTTGCAATATACCAGCCTCCTAAAATTAAAAGATCCTTTAAAAAATCAATTTAAAAAGAAAGATGGTACATGAAGTCTGATGGGCACCAAGAGAAGTGTCCTGTTGTAGTTAGGCACATGAAACCCACAGCATGAAGCACTGCAACAGGAATATGACACTATGACAAAGTAAACCAGCATTCCTCCCCAGAACAGTCTTTGATAGGTAATCTGGGCAGAAGTATTCCTTGTTGGTTCAGACATGTCATTTTATGGCCAGCTGTCACAGTACAGAAGAAAAACATCTGAAAAATTCAAGTAGTCAATTGTTTTCTTTTCTGTTGGGAGACAAACAAAGAACCCTGAACAAATAGAAGAGGAAAACAAAAATTAATATTATGAACCCATGCAAGTTTTTTTCCCTTTTGCCATACATGCCACATTTAATCAAGACTACCACTAGCAATTAATTCCAATAAAGCATCAGAACCTCCAGCCAGCATGGCCAATAACAAGAGATGCTGGAAGTTCTAATTCACCAACATCTGGCATTCTATTCCTGCTTTACAGGAAGCAATTTGATTGCTTCTTTGTTGAATATAACATGCAATGGGGCTTTCTAAAACCATTTAGAAATATGTTGGCAAATTCTTCTTATGCAAATGAACTTTTCAGTCCCACCAGTATCTAATTTAAATCAAGTGGACTAGTTCAGGCTTGGTATAATTAAATGAAAAGTCTTCAGGAAGTATGGTGTAGTGGCTACAGAGAGCAGCAGCTTTCTAATTCTTCACTACATCTTTTCCATTTTTCCAAGTACTGTGGCAAGAAGGGAAGTGCATCACATGTCTTGGTATGAGAAAGAGCTGCTATGGGCTTTAAAACAGAATAATCACAGCTTTTCCTCAAGTTTTAATGAAGCAACAAGAGACTATCACATATAAAATTTCCACTCCATAGTAATGAAGAACTAAAACCGAGACATGAAATGGGATATTAACAGGGTGAGACTCAAACAACTCTTGATCAGCTTCCCCACAACCCTACAGTATGACTTACATTATAGATCAGAAGTTTGCATTGGGTGTGTTTGTGTGTTAAGTTTTATTTGCAACTTAAGACTTGTTTTCAGTAATCTGCTTGTTTCAGAATGATCCTTAAGGAAGGAATGAGGCAGAAAGGAAAATGAATTGTAAAACATTTTGCACAACTTAGATATGTTTGGTTTTAACAATCAGCTGAAGCTGAAACTAAAATACACATTCTTGTGATGCTAGAAATACGTATAGTACACCCAGAGTGTATAACCTGAAATATTCATCATATCAAACATTATGAAATTGGGTTAGACAAACATGGATATTTCGAATGAACAGATGATACATATTAAGAGCACTCCATGCCAGTTATTTCCTACCTGAAGTCACAAATCTTTACTATGCCAGAACAAACTGACTCTTGTGGAAATTATAGTTACAGAGAGTATGGACACCACAGGTAGCCTGTAAAGTTTCAGAAAGATTTTCCATGTAAAACACCTATACCCACAAGAAAAATGATAATCTTATAAAGAAATGTTGTATCTAAATTCTAAATAAAAAGTTTATGAGTTGTGGTTTCATTTCATGTTGGAGTTTATGAAGCTGAACTGGGACCTAAGAATCATGCAAGCAAACTGTGCTGACTGCCTCAGGCAGAAGGTTTTGGGAGGTCATGAAACGGCAGCAAGTTGTTAGTTACATAATTGTATGGTTTGGGGAGACTTTCCTGGGATGGAGGGATGGACAGACATAGTCAATAGTCTTATGAGCCAAAATCATCTATCTTGTTTGGGATATTCTGCACTTCACTTGGGAGAGGCATCACTGGCTGCTTAGCTTTAAGCAACAACTTATAGGGAGGTTTAATACTTGCTGTCCTTTGCCCTCTGCCCCTTTGCATTTTAAGGGTGATAGGAAATCTTTTTCCTCTGCCACAAATGTAAATATCACAGACATCACAAAAGGAGGAGATGAGAAATGGATGATGAAACATCCTCTGACAAAGAAATGGCTTTGGGGTTATTCATTTGCTTCTAGTAAAGCAGGCAATGAACACTGCTGATACTCTGTGAGCAAGGACAAGGCATACTTTCTCTTCCCTCATTTTAGTGATGATGTTGGGAGGAAAGATCACTTGAGATATGTTGGATTAGTGCACAAGGAACTGGGAAGTATTCCGTTTCAATTTAACTAGCCTGGGATATTCTCTCTGTGAAATATACATTTGTGCTTTCCCACGCAATCTCTCTCATGGGATGGACAACACATGTAGTTACTGGTAAAGTCCAAACCTGTCAAATGGGGGGTCTTTTACTGTCCTATTTACAATTACTTGGAAATACACGCCCCTAAATTCAGTGGGATTCTGAGTAAATAGATAAAATTATATTGTTAAGAACAGCTATCTTCCCTAACTATAGCACAGCAGGAAAAGACCATGTGATGCAACAGTTTTTTCAATTATCAGATTGACAAAAAAACATAACCGAATGAGAGTTACTCATAGAAAAACAAATGAATTGTTCAAATTCTGATTAAAATATAGACTTCTAAAAGGGTACTTTTATGCTGAGCTTGCAAAGAGTCTTTTTCATCACAAATGAATCATCATGGTCCCACTCCCAGTCCATTTATTGTTCTCTTCCCTAAATCTTCCAACTGGCAGGAATATTTGTCAGTAGCCAATATGGAGCAGTGATGTTCACATGGGTGAGCTTGGGTATGTGAGTGCGTCAGAGTGATGCAAGCAGCTTTGATATACAAGCCTTACTCCTTTTCTACATACTCTGCAATGTCGCACACATGTCCCAAAGAGACAGAGCTTGGGAGTTGCAACACTGCTTTCATTTATTTATTCAGATAGATTTAAAAATGCCCAACTCCCAACAACTGTATGTACCCTTTTTGCAGAGTATGTTGTGCTAGGTTTAAAGCTTATCGTTAACTATAAAGAAATAACAACTGGCTGCTGGTCCAAAGCCATACCACAATTTTAAGATACCAATCGGGATATTGTCAATGAGTTCCCCGTTGGGGGAGATGGGCTGTCATATAAGTTAAATAAATAAAATAAATATTGATATTGTTTCACAGGCATGACAGCAAGAAATTGGCTATAAATAGAAAGAATATTAAGATGGTAACTTGTTCAGCAAATAGATTCTCTGTTTGCAGGATACATAACATACAGTACATAGTTCTTTGTACACAGACTACCAAAAGACATTATATTCCTTTAGTTAGCATTCTGTCCTTCAGAAATATTGTTAAGATTCTCACTTATTGTCCAGACTTCACATCCCCACCAAGTCATTCCAAAGTTTTATCTCTCTCTCTTATCAGAGTGACTCACATCTCCAATCCTCCTCCTTTATAAAAGGTGCCTGTTTGCAGTGTAATTCTTAATATGACACACAAAGAAATGCCTTTTAAAAAACAAGCATTTTTAAATAATGGAATTATGTTCCTTGTTGGCTACCATCCTATAAGGCCAAAAACATAAACATGAACTGAAACCATGTTTTTTTAAAATTATTAACAAATGTAGCACAGTGTCCCCAAAGCACGAAGTAAAGCTGCCAATGACCAACAGTTATACAACTACATTACTACACAGTGCTGCAGAGGACAGTAACAGCAGCAGTCCAAAAAACATGGACTCCACATATGATAAAGGTGAAAAAAGACAGAAAGCATGAGGCTCTAAGAGCCACTTCTCTTTTTTGTCCCACAGTGATTTTCTAAACAATAATAATGGACAGAATTGAAGTTGGAAAGGATCCTGCCCAACTACTACTATTGTAGTACATGTTGGCTTTATGCATCTCTAAAATTGACTGGTCCAATATGAACAACCCAAGAAAAATTGTCAATAGTCCCCCTACTGAAAAATTAGGGGGACTAGAAGAAAGTACTTTTCTGTAGTGCTCCCCGTTTTGTGAAACAGTCTTCCACAGGAGGTTAAACTTGCCTTGACCCTAACAGCCTTCTGGAAAGAAACACTTCTTTTCAAGGGCACCAATTCTTATTACTGCTTTACTGCTTCTTTTGCAGAAACTGGAATAACCTGCACCTTGCCTCTGCTAAAAACATCCATCTATCCATCTATCCATCTATCCATCTATCCATCTATCCATCTATCCATCTATCCATCTATCTATCTATCCATCCATCCATCCATCCATCCATCCATCCATCCATCCATCTATCTATCTATCTATCTATCTATCATCCAAATAGTTTTATACCACTTCCTATTTTAAAAAAATCCCAAAGCAGTTTACTATGAAAATAAACAACAATAATTTACAATAATTAAAGGTGACATCAAAATATTATAGAAAATATGCAGAATAAAATAAGGAACAAAATACAAAAGAAAAAGCAATCTATATACTACTAAAACACTCGTGTCTGTTTGTCACTTTCAATTGGGCGAAACAGTGCATCATGGGGCAACAATTTTTGAACCAAGGTTCCTCAAATGAGCTAACTTACTCTTTCCCGACTCCCTCTGGCCCCTGCACCCAATCGGCTGGTGGCAAGGCCTGACGGGTGAGCGGCGATTGGCTACTTTGGAACCAAGGCCGAAATCTGAAATATCTTAACGGCGGTGGGTGGTGAAGGAAGGACGAGGGAGCAATTCAGATGCCTCCTGGCCAGTCAGGGCTGGCTAGGGGGCACCAGCAGTTGACGGGTGAGCCTTCTTCCTCCTTGGAGGGAGGGGACCCTTGGGGACACACCAGGATGAGGAGCAGGGGTGCAGTTTTCCTTGCGGTCTGCGGCTCCCTTTGTTCCCCCTCCCCCAGCAAAGTGGCAGGCAGTTGGACGGATCAGCTGAGGAGGAGGAAGAGTGATTTACAATGCTCCCTGTCAGCTTCCCAGATCAGATTAGATTGGATTAATATTGCCCACTTACAGTCAGTACGCTTGATGCAGCATTTTATACAAACTGAAGTTTCTAAACCATCTGCATGGGTAGCACCATGATTAACACATTGCAATAATCTAAGCAAGAAGTTACTAGGACATATTTATCTGTCTGTATCCAAGTAGTGTCACAGCTGGGGTACTAGCCTAAACTGGTGAAAGTTGCTTCATGCCTCAGAAGCCAGTTCTGCTTCCTCTGCTTCTAATGTCAGAGATGGATCCAGAAGCAGCCCCAAGCTATGAACCTGACCCTTTGGGGAAGTACAACCTTACTCTGCTGGGCAGAAAACCCTAACAGCATTTCTGTCTCTGGACTGAGCTATTAGCCCTGATCTAGTCCATTAATGTAGCCAGGCACTGAACCAGCAATTTTACTACCTCACCGGCATCTGATTGGTGCTGCATGTTATCAGCAGACTGATGACATTTCACTCTAAATCTCCAAATTCTATCATGCAGCAGTTTCTTGTAGATGTTGAATAGTATGGAGGATAAAACAAAATCTCGTGGGACCTCATAGTATAAATGCCATAGTCAAGCAGAAATCCCCAAGCATCATCCATCTAGATATAGGGAGAACATCTTTAAAGCTGTTCCACCTGTACCTAGCTAGGAGAACCTCTCTGAAATACCATGGCCAATGGTTTCAAAAGCAGCTAAGAAATCCAGGAGAATCAACAAGTTTGCATTCCCTTTGTCTCTCTCCCAGCAAAGATAATCCAACAAGGCAACTTCAGTGCCAAAACCAGGTCAAAACCACAACTGAAATGGATTTAGAAAATCTCTTTCATCCAAAAATATCTGGATATGATCAGCCATCTACCCAAGAAGGAGATGTTGGTCCCTGGCCTATAATTATTTAGTTCTTCTAGGTCCAATAGTTCCCCCCTCCCAGAAGTAACCCCACTACAGCCACTCCTTGTAACAAACAATTGATACCTTCCTGGACCTAATCTCATGAGCACCCCCTTCCTACTAAATGAAATATATCATGAAGGACAAGCAAAACATGAAATTGGCTGAACTCACCCAAGTATCTTATCTGCATCATCGGGCGGCCTTAAAACCTGAAACTCATTCAAAGCAATCTGACCAGACAGCCTCGGATACTTCTACAGACTGCTGGAACTGTACGGTCTAAGTTATGACAAATTAGACCAATTTTGCTTCTAACTGTCTAGCCAAAAGGTCACAATAACCTACTAAGGGTTCTACACAATCTGTAGCCCCAAAAGCTCAGAACATCTTGGAAAAATTATTCTGGGCAACACTGAGGGGACACAATGGTGATGGAAGAAAACAGGCCAATTCATAGTGCCAAACTCTCTCATGAGAATTTGGCACATAAAACTAATATGAACTGGGTTATGCAGGCAGGAAGCCAGCTGTACTTCTTTCCCAACAACTAGGATCATGCATATGGTGGTAAGTTTCCCACAGTTAACAGCAACATTTATCTCAAGTGCCAAACTTTGTGTGTACTAATACGAGAAGGGATTTGGGAGTGTGAAGTCATCCCAAAGCACCTAGTTATTTCACCATTTTGAAATATGTTGGAAGCTTTTGAGTTAACAAGATGATCCTTGTTTCAGAAAGACATCTGGTATACAGCCAAACCAATGACAAGCTTTCTCTCTCCCTCTTTTTTTTTTTTTAGCAAACAGATTATTTAAGGACTTCATAGTGAAGCCACATGGAACTACAGGGAGCTCAGCGTACTCACAAAAATAAATGGCAAGCCACATACACATACACACAAGCTTGTATTATTATTTTTGACTTAAGCAATAACACAGCTGCAGCAGAATACGTACAAGGCTATAAACATCTCTCCTGCCCATAAACATCCTGGCTTCAGACTGAGGTGTTTATGAGAAAGCCAGAGCACTCATTTGTTGTCAAGGGCGGCTGAATCTCCCTTATTTCTTGGGGCAACACTCACTTGGCAGCCTATTCCTTAAGTGGTAACTTCTTCTGTGAGCTGACCTTTATTATCACAATTATTTATCTGAGGGGGACCAATAATAGGAGACAAACACTCTTGCAGCTCTGAGCTGGGGCAGACGGAAAGGTACAAAACAACTCTGTTTCTAGAAGCTACTATCATTTTAAACAGCACAGAGACCTTATTCGAAGTAGTGGAACGATTATAAGAATTTGGCTGCATAGAAAGGTAAAGGTACCCCCCGCACATTTGTGCAGTCGTGTCCGACTCTAGGGGCTGGTGCTCATCTCCGTTTGTTAGCCAAAGAGCCAGCGTTGTCCGAAGACGCTTCCATGGTCATGTGGCCGCATGACACGCGCGGAATGCTGTTACCTACCCACCGAAGTGGTACCTATTCATCTACTTGCATTTGTATGCTTTCGAATTGCTAGGTTGGCAAGAGCTGGAGCTAGTGCGGGAGCTCACTCCGCACGCAGGGCTAGGGATTCGAACCTCCGAACTTGCAATCTTCCGATCGACAAGCCTGGCGTCTTACCCACTGAGCCACCACGCCCCTTAATATTGCCCAGCAAATTGTTGCCCCCTTTGCTGCCAACAAACTCAACAGAAGTAAATATCTACAGATCAGACAGAAGAGACTATTCTCCTTCTGTCCAAGAGGAAAAAAATAGTTTTGATCATTATACCACACTTTCAGCATTTGTCTGGCAATCAATAACTTCATCACAACAGCAGTCTGCTTCAATGTTTTTTCCCCCTACATGTCTCAGGGTAGGGCAGAGAAGCCAAACCTGTTTGGGTTTGGATTTAAACAGAGTTGCACCTGGTTAGTATTGGAAGGGAGACCGTCAGAAAATTCCATGGCTGTAGGTTAGAGTGGTTACTTTAAAAAAAAATCCCCCAAAGAAGGGGCAATGACAAATCACTTTGGTACTGTATCCAAGAAGACTGCATGGATGTATCTATGTAATGACACGAGTTGTTGGGCTCCCAGAGAGACTAGAACAAACATGGCTAGAAACTATTAAATCCCAGGAAATGGTAACCATGTACGATAGTTGACTTTCTGAGCAGGTGGGAATGGAAGCTCAGAATCTATGCCAGTTCAGATCTCACACCCTTCACGCCACTGCAGTGCAACCATCTCAGAAGGGGGGACTTCGATTTCCTCTTACTTCTGGTCCTCATAATGGTCAGTGATGATAGATGCTTGTTTGTATTCTACGTATTCCACTTCTCCCATTCAGATAAGTCCACCAAATAAGGCTGGAATCCTCCAGCCACTAACTGTGCCCTAGCATACATATGTACATAGACATAACCTGAGAATAAATTTACTTCCACTTCAAAGTCAGGGTCTATGTGTGTATATGTAGCTGTGTGTGTGTGTTTCACTGAGGAAATCAATAAGATAGGCACAGATTCTGAAGGAATAAGGTAAAAAGAGGAAGACTGGAGTTCGCCTTAGTGCAGAACATTAATCTCAATACAGTCTCAATACTGGCAAACCATACATCAATTAATAATCTATTGCAATTAAGTACATAGTGATGCACATTGGCACAAACATTTCACATATATACTGCTGAGGTCAAAACCGTCTGTAACTACACTGGATATAAAAAGTCTACACACCCCTGTCAAAATGCCAGGTTTTTGAGATGTAAAAAAATCAGACCAAGATAAATCACTCGGTATTGTTATGCCTTTTATAAATCTGTGGTATATCAGTATCTGGAATATTGTGCATAGTTTTGGTTGCCAGCTGGAAAAAGTGCACACTCTGAGGGTGTCAGGACACTACATATACTTTCTAACTGGTGGGATGCATATACAACAGTATGTCAGTTTGCAAGGTAATCTCTAGATTAGTGACCCTAGCTTGCATAGGATAGCAGGAGCACATTTTGGGGTAAAACTGGCCTTTGACTGCACTCATGGCATACAGGCCAAAATGTGCTAAAACCGATTAATACTCTCCTGACTTTTAGCACTGAGTATTGCAGGGAGCATAGATAAAACTAAGGCTAATAAGCTAGTCTGCTTCTTCTCTATCTGACTAAAACAAAACCATGATGGGTGGTGTACGTCAATATTTATAGGCTTATGACATATGAAAATTATGACTTGGAAGTACAGTAAGAGGACAAGCATGAAATCAAAGAAAAATAGATGTGGAGTCCTTGGTACTCTCTGAGCCTTGTTGTTTTCTTCAAGACGTTTCATTGCCAGGCTAGGCAACATCTTCAGTGCGAAAACAGAGTGGAACTTGCTCTCTGTTTATATACTCTGGCTTGTCCTGCCTGTGTTGGTGGGGTGTTGTACTCTCCTTGGTAGTACTTTGATTGGGTTGTTGTTTGCTGCTTGGTTGATTGACTGAGTTAATAGTTCCTTGATTAGGGTATATTGTGCTGTTTGATTGTTCCTCTGGTGCTAATCCTGGTGTTAATCTTTGCATATCTGGGTGATGATTGCTGGCAAGGAGGGGTTCTGGTCTTCTGGCTTTTCTATTGTCTCTTATGAATGGTATGTAAATGTTGTTTACCTCTATGTGTCTATTGATGGCTGCTTTGTCTGAGTGCCAAGCTTCCAGGAATTCTCTAGCATTTTTGGATTTGGCTTGGTTTAAGATGCTCACAGTTTCCCAGTTGAAAATATGGTTAAGTCTGTCCATGTGTTGTGAGATTAAGGAGTTTTCATCATGTCTTCTGACTGCTAGTTGGTGTTCATGGATGCGTTCTGCTAGTCTTCTGCCAGTCTGTCCTACATAGTGGCTGTTACAGTCCTTACACTGTATGTTGTAGATAACTCCTGTTTTTTCGCCTTGGGCTACTGGGTCTTTTGGGTTACTTAAGATGTTCTGATGGGTTTTGGTTGGTTTGTGTGCTATGGTGATGCCGTGTGGTTGTAACAGTCTATTAGTAGTTTCTGAGATGTTTCTGATGTATGGCAGTGTAATCCTTTTCATAGCTTCTGTTGGTTTTGTTGGTGGGTTGAGTGGTCAGGCACTTTTTGATAAAGTTGCATGGATATCCATTTTGCTGGAAGATGCTATATAAGTGGTCTGTTTCCTTTTTCTGGTGTTCTGGGTTGCTGCAGTGCGTTTGTGCTCGTCTGAATAGTTTTCTTACACAGCTCCTCTTGTGGGAGGTAGGGTTATTGCTTTGGTAGTGGAGCACATGGTTAGTGTGGGTAGATTTCCGGTAGACTTGTGTTTCTAGGATGCCATCATTTCCCCTACTGATGAGGATGTCCAAGAAGGGTAGTATGTTGTTGTTTTCTTCTTCCCTTGTGAATTTTATCCCTTTGAATATGTTGTTGATGGTTTCATGTGTTTCCTCTAGTTCAGAGCTTTCCAAACTGTGTGTCGCGACACGTTAGTGTGTCGGCTGCAGTGTCCGGGTGTGTCGCGGCTGCTGCCGCCTCCGAGCCCTGCCAGGGTTCCACGCAGGTCCTAGTGCCTGCCTTGTGGCCTGCTGTAAGAGTGTGTTGCGAAATGATGCATGTCTAAAAAGTGTGTCACCAACATGAAAAGTTTGGAAAGCTCTGCTCTAGTTGATCCTTTTTTATTATGACGAAGGTGTCATCTACATACTGGATCCATATTTTGGGTTGTATGTGTGGGAGTGCTATCCTTTCTAGACGTTGCATTACTATCTCTGCTATGAGTCCTGAGAGTGGTGATCCCATAGGTGTTCCTTTGATTTGTTGGTATATTTGTCCATCAAACTGAAAGTAGGTGGTGAGGCAGAGGTTGATGAGGTCCATGATTCTGGGTATTTTGATCTTGGTGTAACTAGTTAAGTCAGGTGTGTTACGTGGAACTGGATTCAATTGCTAGTGATTGGTCTATGGATGTAAAGAGTGCAGTGACATCAAATGACACCATAATTTCATCTTCATCTATTTTTAAGTCTTTGATTTTCTGGAGGCACTGTAGTGGGGAGTTGATAGAGTATTCGCTCTCCTCTGTGAGATGCCCAAGTTTTCTTGTAAGTTCTTTAGCTATGTTGTATGTGGGGGTCCCTGGTAATGATACTAGATGTGCTGTGTGTTTGCGAAACTAGAAGAGGAAGAATATAACAGATCTGACTGAAGGCAGTCTGATCTGATTTAATAAATACATGCATGGCAATGAAGATGTAGTTTAATTATGAGTGAAGGGTCTAAAACGTACATCAGAAAGTATGAATTTGTGTCATCTAAATTGTTGGAAGCACATACCGAAGTAGCATTTCATAGGTAGGTAGCAGTTGCATCTATAGTATGTTACCAGTTGAATACTATGGTGATCATGGAAGACTTTCTGTGAAAAAAACTGCAACATTCTGAATAAGATTTAAGCATAATCCTATTCATTATACACATGGAAAACAAATGTTGAGTCATATAGAGAGAATGAGTGAGGATTCAATTGCAAAACAAATATATGGAGGAAAAACAAATAGGTTGAGAGCAAGGGAAAGGTAGATAAAGTTGGATTGATATCTTCAAAAAGGGAGACCCAAGAAGTTTAAAGAACAGGCAATATATAAAGCAGTATATGGTTGTGATGGAACAAGGATGATTTATAAAGATAGAAAGGCATTAAGTATAGTGAATGATGTTGGAGTAAACTACCTTTATTTATATTTATCTATATTTCTTTTCTAATTATTTTAAAATCTTTTACTTACTATTTCTTTCTCCTTTCCTGTATTTTGTATACAGTTTGAAAGATAACAATATGACAGTAATATATGTATGTATGGGAAAAGTGCAGAAGGTGGAACCAAAATGGTCAGAGGGCTCAAATACGTATTTTCCATACTAGAAAACACTAGAACATTTGAGACTCTTTAGCTTAGAAGAAAAGCAACTGAAATGGGACATTATCAAGGTCTGTAAAATCATGCATGCCATGGAGAAACTGTAGTTATTCTCCCTTTCTCAAAACATTAGGACCGCTAGCCATTCTATGAAACTGTTCGCAAATGAAGTTAAAATAGATAAAAGAAAGCACTTCTTCATACAATGCATAGTTCACCTGTAGAATTCATTACCACAAGACTGATGTATAGTCAGTAATTTGGATGGCTTTTAAAGGGGGTTGGATAAATTCATTGAGGATAGGTCTATTAAGGGCTATTAGTCTTAAGCAGAGCTTTCCAAACTGTGTGTCGCGACACAAAAGTGTGTCGCCACACAGAGTCTGGTGTGTCGCCACACAACCCGGAAGCGCTGATCATCATCAGCGCTTCCGGGTTTTCCTGCGGCGACACACCAACCCCGGTTGGTGTGTTGCCGCGGGAAAAACTTTGGAAAGCCCTGGTCTTAAGACTCAGTTCCTCTAGGTTGAAGACATAATGCATCCAAATAACAGCTTTAAGGGAACAACAGTGGGAGACGCCTATGTCTATCTCCTATTTGTGACCACTTGAGGTGTTTCTTTGCTCGCTGTGAGAAGCACAATGCTGAATTAAGTTGGCCCTTAGCTTGATCCGCAGGGCTATTTTATGTTCTTTATGCTTAACAAGATAATCACATACCAAATGCAATTTTCATCAGATCAGCAATCCTGAGTAGCATTAATAGTCTCCCTTTTTAAAAAACAATAAAATGGTTAATAAGGGACTATATTAAAATCACAATAAATTATTTCTTTACAAATGACTGTCTATAGTCACCCCTAGACTGGTATATACACTAATTTTTCTCCTTGAACTATATCAGTAATTCATCCATTTAGCTCAAAACATTGTAGACAGACAGACAATGTTGCACATTCCTGAAGGCTCTAGGCAACTAACAATACCAACATATAAAATAATGGCCCCAGAAAACCCCCAATACATATAAAAACAAAAACATCAGGAGACATAAAAACTAAAGAATCCACTTTCAAAGTATGACATGCCCTCCTCCTACACAAAACAGAACAGGCAGATTTCTAGAGTTTTCAGAAAGGCCAAGGAGGAAGAGGCTGACTGAGTCTCTGCTGGGAGGAAGTTCCAAAGAGTGGAGGTGGCTGCTGAAAATGAGTGAAAATCAAGTTACAACCCCATAGGGATGGGACCTGGAGGGACCCTATATTGTCCTCTTAAGAAAACGAAGAACAACCTAAGAAACAAATCCTTCTTGATTATTTATGGCATGAAATAGTGCACCTTATTACACTTATTACAAAGACACTAAAACTTCATTTTTCTGAAGTTACAGGTTCACACCTTCTAGAAGAAATAAAATTAGAAGTTAATAAAAATGGAAGAATCTTGTTAAGGAGATTAATGAAGCAAACCCACTATAGAACTGGAAGCAGCTAAAAGACCCAGATTAAGAAACTGTTTATAGAGGTGGACATTTCTGAAAAGTTTGATTACTATTTATATTTTGGTAGAGAGATAAATTCCAAACTGTATTGGCTAATCTTGACAGATAGCACATTCAGAGTAAAGAGTTAGTGTACAAGGTTAAGATGCTGAACTAAGAGTCAAACACCATTTTCTCTTTCATTCTCAGCCAAACAGGATAGCTTTCCATTCTGCCAGCATTTTAGCGGTATAATAAGCCTTGGCCAAATATTACTGAATTTCTGTGCTAAACCAACTGATACAAAATAAACTTTGCAACAAAAACCTTGGGGAGGCATCATAGTAAATCATACCAGGAAAGATGTATTCTTTTACGATTAAGGGATGAAAAATAACCCAAGAATAAGTTCACTCCAGATGCAACAAATCACTGGAGAATAATGCATTAATGTGTAAATAGTTTTAAATTCCCCTTATTATACAGAATATATTCCCAATCACTGACATAAAAGAGTACATATTGTGGACCTGAGTGCCCACCTGAAAACAAACTCTTGGTATATGCATAATTGTGGCACAAACAGGAATTACATTTGTTGTTGTTGTTCAGTCGTTTAGTCGTGTCCGACTCTTCGTGACCTCATGGACCATAGCACGCCAGGCCTTCCTGTCCTCCACTGTCTCTCGGAGTTTACTCAAATTCATGTTCATTACATCGGTGATGCTATCTAACCATCTCATCCTCTGCCGTCCCCTTCTCCTTTTGCCTTCAGTCTTTCCCAGCATCAGGGTCTTTTCCAGTGAGTCCTCTCTTCGCATTAGGTGGCCAAAGTATTTGAGCTTCAGCTTCAGGATCTGTCCTTCCAATGAGCAGTCAGAGTTGATTTCCTTTAGGATTGACTGGTTTGACCTCCTTGCAGTCCAAGGGACTCTCAAGAGTCTTCTCCAGCACCACAGTTCGAAAGCATCAATTCTTTGGCGCTCAGCCTTCCTTATGGTCCAACTCTCACAGCCATACATTACTACTGGAAAAACCATAGCTTTAACTATACGGACCTTTGTCGGCAAGGTGATGTCTCTGCTTTTTAATATGCTGTCTAGGTTTGCCATAGCTTTCCTCCCAAGGAGCAAGCGTCTTTTAATTTCATGGCTGCAGTCACCGCCTGCGGTGATCTTGGAGCCCAAGAAAATAAAATCTGTCACTGCTTCCATTTCTTCCCCTTCTATTTGCCAGGAAGTGATGGGACCAGATGCCATGATCTGGGTTTTTTTAATGTTGAGTTTGACGCCAGCTTTTGCACTCTCCTCTTTCACCCTCATCAAGAGGCTCTTTAGTTCCTCTTCACTTTCTGCCATTAGGGTGGTATCGTCTGCATATCTGAGGTTGTTGATATTTCTCCCGGCAATCTTAACTCCGGCTTGTGATTCATCCAGCATTTCTCATGATGTACTCTGCATATAAGTTAATTAAGCAGGGTGATAATATACAGCCTTGTCGTACTCCTTTCCCAATTTTGAACCAGTCGGTTGTTCCATGTCCGGTTCTAACTGTTGCTTCTTGACCCGCATACAGGTCTCTCAGGAGACAGGTAAGGTGGTCTGGTACTCCCATCTCTTTAAGACTTTGCCACAGTTTGTTGTGATCCACACAATCAAAGGCTTTAGCGTAGTCAATGAAGCAGAAGTAGATGTTTTTCTGGAACTCTCTTGCTTTTTCCATGATCCAGTGAATGTTGGCAATCTGATCTCTAGTTCCTCTGCCTCTTCGAAACCCAGCTTGCACTTCTGGTAGTTCTCGGTTCACATACTGCTGAAGCCTAGCTTGTAGGATTTTGAGCATAACCTTGCTAGCATGTGAAATGAGCGCAATTGTACGGTAGTTTGAACATTCTTTGGCATTGCCTTTCTTTGGAATTGGAACGTAAACTGACCTTTTCCAATCCTGTGGCCACTGTTGAGTTTTCCAAATTTGTTGGCATATTGAGTGCAGCACTTTAACAGCATCATCTTTTAGGATTTTAAATAGCTCAGCTGGGATACTGTCTTCTCCGCTAGCTTTGTTGTTAGTAATGCTTCCTAAGGCCCACTTGACTTCACTCTCTAGGATGTCCGGCTCAAGGTCAGTGACCACACCATCGTATTTATCAGGGATATTAAGATCTTTCTTGTATAGTTCTTCTGTGTATTCTTGCCACCTCTTCTTAATCTCTTCTGCTTCTGTTAGGTCCCTGCCTTTTTTGTCCTTTATCATGCCCATCTTTGCACAAAACGTTCCCTTGATATCTCCGATTTTCTTGAAGAGATCTCTAGTCTTCCCCATTCGATTGTTTTCCTCGATTTCTTTGCATTGTTCATTTAAGAAGGTCTTCTTATCTCTCCTTGCTATTCTCTGGAATTCTGCATTCAGTTGTTTATATCTTTCCCTTTCTCCCTTGCCTTTTGCTTCCCTTCTTTCCTCAGCTATTTGTAAAGCCTCATCAGTCAGCCACTTTGCTTTCTTGCATTTCTTTTTCTTTGGGATGGTTTTAATTGCTACCTCCTGTACAATGTTACGAACCTCCATCCATAGTTCTTCAGGCACTCTGTCTACCAAATCTAATCCTTTATAAATCTACTCCTCACCTCCACTGTATATTCATAAGGGATATGATTTAGGTCATACCTGATTGGTCTAGTGGTTTTCTCTATTGTCTGTAGCTTGAATCATGTCAACTGGATTTCTATTTTCTCAGTGGAAACGTTTCACTCCTTACCCAAGGAGCTTCTTCAGTCTGAGCAAAGTGTCAGACTGAAGAAGCTCCTTGGATAAGGAGTGAAACGTTTCCACTGAGAAAATAGAAATCCAGTTGACATGATTCAAGCTACAGACAATTCCACCTGGATGACTGAGAACCTTCATAGACATATGGTTTTCTCTATGTTCTTCAATTTAAGCCTAAATTTTACGATAAGAAGCTCATGATCTGAACCACAGTCAGCTTGTTTTTGCTGATTTAGATTTTTGCTAGGAATTACATAGAGGTATCCTAATCCTGAGCCTAAGAGTGTAATCCTTTGTATATTTATGAAAACAGGAAAACTTTACTTCTTAACAAACATTAACAGGATTCTGTTATAGTTTCAAACACTGTTAATTGTTTTGCCTGTAAATTTACTGTGTTATTGGCTTCATATTAAATAGGGAGCTGTAGCCTATCATAGATTTGTGATGTGTATTTATATGCTACCTTAATTTGCAAACTGCTAATAGACATTACATTTTTAAGAGGTTCAGGATTCCATGTCCTCCACAATGTCAATACAAGTGTCCAACTAATATCTGATCCCACTGGTGCAACAGTATACACAATAGATTCGTCATTCCATTCAGATGCAGCTGGCGATCTGAAGGTGGAGGAATCCCACAGAAAATTAATATTTGATCAGTTTTAGGATGATAACTAGTATAAACTCTGCAGGAACACAGAACAGATTAAAATGGTCTGAGTTAGTATTTGCTGGAGCTGGATAATTTCCTGAATGTGCCTGGGCAATTTCTCACATTGTCTTTTGCCAATACCAGCTTATCTCTGAAATAGCAAGACAGCCTAGGCAGCTACACTATTCCTCTTAAGAGTGTTCTTTCTTCTCACACAGTCCCTTGCTTTATTAGACAGCAGAAAGTGATGAATCAAATGGGACATTAGCTGGAGTGCAATGGGAAGAATTCAGATTGAATATGGAGCAAGGCCTGAGCTTTTACTTACTTCTCTGCCTTCAATGCATCCACATACAACAGGTTGGCATTGCTTTTCTTTGTGTGATACTTCCTCCACCACGATGATGGAAGGAACCAGAACAGTTGGTGGCTCGCTGAAATCAGTTTGCAGTGTTCTGATTGGATCCATCTTGAGTTGACTCCAGTGATGGAAACTATAAAGATGAAACTTTGGTATCTACTTGCCCTGTTAGTTTGGATATTTTCAGCTTGCAAATTTCAAGGATGTAGACAGTATGTGAAGACACGAGGGCTACAGCCTCCTTACTAAACCTTTGCTCCTCATCCTTACTAAAACAGCTAGCACAGGAGCAGCTTCATGGTTAAGGAGGTGATCAATGCAGGAGAGGCCATTTTGAAGGTGCCCCTCCTGTCAGAGACCTCTCTTTCTGCTATGCAGGACAGAGCCTTCTCTTGAGTTGATCCCAACCTATAGTAAGTACTCTCTTGGGAGTTATGTTTCACCCATGCTCTTTTAACATTTAGAAAATCTATAGAGACACATTTGTTTTTCCAGACTTCTAATTGTTAAATAACTTTAATACCCATTTTAGTGTTAATACATTTTTAAAATTTTCGGTATTCTGTTTTGGTTCTGAAGTTTTGTTAAGTGCCTTGAGTATTTACCAGAACAGGTAAGGCAGGATATAAAATCCAATCAATCAATCAATCAATCAATCAATCAATCAATCATAACTCACTGATTATTATGTGAGTCATGGGCAGATGACAGAGTATTGAAAAGCCAGCAGCCCCATGTACAGTGGGTGGCACATGATGTTTCAAGTAGCGCTGTTGGAAGGTTGTGTAGGGTGACAGGGAAAAGCCAGCTGGCATGATTGTGCATATTCTTGATGAAACATGTTATGTCTTCTAAATACAGTCAATGCTTTGCATACAAAATAAAGTTCCATTTTAGTTGTCTGTTATTTGAGGATAACAACTTTAAGGTTATTATTCTAACATTCAGAGAACTAAATTGGTATCTAAGAATAAAAAACCCCAAAGATTATTTAATTATTTAATGAATAAAATTTATTGGCCGCCCAACTCCAGTGGACTCTGGGCGGCGTGCAAAACTAAAAAAAAAACATAAAAACAGCAAGAAGCATTAAATCAATAGGCAGCCCAGACTAAAATACTCTACTAACAAAACCCACAAAACAAAACAGAGGCCATTAAACAATGACAAACATCAACCCCAGGACTGGGACCACAGCCAGATTTTCAAGGCTTTCTGGAACCCCAGGAGAGAGGGTGCCATCCTTATCTCGGGGCGGATGCTGTTCCAAAAGTTGGGAGCTGCAACAAAGAAGGCACACTTCCTAGGTCCCACAAGATGGCAATAGTTAATGCAGGGGATGGGGAGCCAACCCACTCTCCTGGAATGCACTGGGTGGGCAGAAACAATTGGAGATAAGCGGTCTCTCAGGTATCCATGCCCTATGCCATATAATATGTTATGTCATATTATACATTATATATTATTATATATTATTATATTATATTATATTATATTATATTTATTATATTATATTATATTATATTATATTATATTATATTATATTATATTACATATCATATATATAATACACATATGACATATAATATATGCCATAACATTTAAAAGGTTAAGGGCAGTGGACAATGGGACTTGGAAAGTGAGACTGTTTCGACTTCCGATGAGAACATGGCCGACCGAGCAGCTGTGTCCGCAGGCTCTGCGGGCAGAACTGGCATCGTGACAAATATTTGGGTTCAGGCAGGTTCTTTCCTGAAGCCCTGGAGCGCTTTCACGGCAAAGAAAGCGCTCAGAATCATCCCATTTGATCTCCAGAACGGTGACTTGCAGCCCAAGAATTGCAAACAGCGTTCGTGCCGATCGGGTAAGAGCCGCCGGGAGACTAGGACATCACCATTTCCAAGCCGCACTGCAGCCTTAAAGAGACACTAAGTCGAGCCACCCCATTTCTAAATCACCCAATTTATATATATATTTTAAGTTTATGTACCCCAAGAGAGGCTTTCTACAGCAAGGAGAAGCGAAATCTCTTGGTGCCTATCATTATTTTTGGATTAATAAAAAAAAAAATTAAGCTCTGGCTTATTTTCCCATTTAAATATTAAGGGGGACTGAGAATAAATAATTACCTTGCTGTTATTATTTTTGTATTGAATTTGAAGGATTTAACATTTTCCTACACGTTGAATCTGCTGTTTTGAGTTTTTAGCTTTCTGTTCACTTTCCCTGGGAGCTGCTTGTTAGCATACTTTCTCTTGTGTTAACAACTTTCGGTAACTTTCCCTTAACTCATTAACTCCTATTTGCGCTAGTCAAGTACTGTATCTAGGGGGCACCATAATCTACTGCCTGAAGCATGGAGGATTTCAAGGAGACTTTCTCAGAGTTTCGTTAGGAGCTTCGTTGTGAGTTTAAACAGTTTTTGTATGATGTCTCTCAAATTATTTTGCAAGATATTTGGGACATTGCAGAAAATATCAGTTTTAAAATGTGTCATCTGGCTGAGGACGTTCTGGAAGAAGATGAAAATTTTAACAAAGATAGAGATGTCTCTACCGACAGCGAGATTGAACCTTCTGTTGAAATCCCAGATGACGATTACATTTTGGTACTGAAGGGATTAAAGGAATTCTCTGAGTTGCAAATTAGAAAAGGAGTTGTTTTTCTGATAGAATGTTGTGGGAAAGAAGTGGCTCTGTTCTGTGGGAGGTTTTTTGCTGAGAAGTCTGAGTCTCTAAGGGGGGGCAGCTGGCCTGTTTGATTTCTGCATGAAAATGCCTTGTGTGTAAAATGGAGATACGTAATTGCTCTAGTATATTTTGAAGTCAGGTAAAGATTTAAGAATGTTTATCTGGATTGATATTAAGGCTTGTATGATTCTATTTTTCTTTAATGATTAAGATTTACTGGATTGCTTTTAAGATTTGTTTGATTTTTAAGATTTATAAGGTATAATAATAATTGTTTGGTTTCAGGTTTAATAGGGTTAAGATTGTTATAGTATTATTAATTATAAAAGTAGACAATTTATATGTTTTTATAATTTGATTCTCCAGCAAAGGAGATTGTTACCTTGTCGTGGTGCTGGAGCTTGAGCACCTCAATGAAACCATGAGCTAAACCGTGAAGGGACACCCAAGACGGGAAGGTCGTGGCAGAGAGGTCAGACTAAATACGATCCCTGGGGAAGGTAATGGCAACCCACCCCAGTATTCTTGCCATGAAAACTAAATGGATCAGTACAACCAAAGATATGTCGATATACCATCGGAAGATGGGACTCCCAGGTCGGAAGATGGTCAAAATGCTACTGGGGAGGAACAGAGGATACGTTCAACTAGCCCCAGATGTGATGACGCAGCTAGCTCAAAGCCGAAAGGACGGCTAGCGGCCGACGGTGCTGGTGGTGAACGACGAATCCGATGTTCTAAAGATCAACACACCATAGGAACCTGGAATGTAAGATCTATGAGCCAGGGCAAATTGGATGTGGTTATTGGTGAGATGTCAAGATTAAATATAGACATTTTAGGTGTCAGTGAACTGAAATGGACTGGGATGGGCCACTTCACATCAGATGACCACCAGATCTACTACTGTGGACAAGAGGACCACAGAAGAAATGGAGTAGCCTTCATAATTAATAATAAAGTGGCTAAAGCAGTGCTTGGATACAATCCAAAAAACGATAGAATGATCTCAATTCGAATTCAGGGTAAGCCATTTAACATCACAGTCATCCAAATATACGCCCCAACCACAGATGCTGAAGAAGCAGAAGTAGATCAGTTCTATGAGGATCTGCAGCACCTACTAGATAATACACCAAAAAGAGATGTTATTTTCATTACAGGAGACTGAAATGCTAAGGTGGGTAGTCAAACGACACCTGGAATTACAGGCAAGCATGGTCTGGGAGAACAAAATGAAGCAGGACATAGGCTGATAGAATTTTGCCAAGACAACTCACTGTGCATAACAAACACTCTCTTCCAACAACCTAAAAGACGACTCTATACATGGACTTCACCAGATGGTCGACACCGAAATCAGATTGACTACATCCTTTGCAGCCAAAGGTGGCGGACATCTATACAGTCGGTAAAAACAAGACCTGGAGCTGACTGTAGTTCAGATCACGAACTTCTTATTGCAAAATTTAGAATCAGACTAAAGAGAATAGGGAAGACCCACAGATCAGTTAGATATGAGCTCACTAATATTCCTAAGGAATATGCAGTGGAGGTGAAGAATAGATTTAAGGGACTAGATTTAGTAGATAGGGTCCCAGAAGAACTATGGACAGAAGTTCGCAACATTGTTCAGGAGGCGGCAACAAAAAACGTCCCAAAGAAAAAGAAAACCAAGAAGGCAAGATGGCTGTCTGCTGAGACACTGGAAGTAGCCCAAGAAAGAAGGAAAGCAAAAGGCAACAGTGATAGGGGGAGATATGCCCAATTAAATGCAAAATTCCAGAGGTTAGCCAGAAGAGATAAGGAATTATTTTTAAACAAGCAATGTGCAGAAGTGGAAGAAGACAATAGAACAGGAAGGACAAGAGATCTCTTCCAGAAAATTAGAAACATCGGAGGTAAATTCCAGGCAAAAATGGGTATGATCAAAAACAAAGATGGTAAGGACCTAACAGAAGCAGAAGAGATCAAGAAAAGGTGGCAAGAACATGCGGAAGATCTGTATAGGAAGGATAATAATATTGGAGATAGCTTTGACGGTGTGGTCAGTGAGTTAGAGCCAGACATCCTGAAGAGTGAGGTTGAATGGGCCTTAAGAAGCATTGCTAATAACAAGGCAGCAGGAGACGACGGTATCCCAGCTGAACTGTTTAAAATCTTGCAAGATGATGCTGTCAAGGTGATACATGCCATATGCCAGCAAATTTGGAGAACACAAGAATGGCCATCAGATTGGAAAAAATCAACTTATATCCCCATAGCAATATCAAGCTGGGCTTGAGGAATCCAAGGCTGGAGTTAAAATCGCTGGAAGAAACATTAACAATCTCAGATATGCAGATGATACCACTTTGATGGCTGAAAGCGAGGAGGAGTTGAGGAGCCTTATGACGAAGGTGAAAGAAGAAAGTGCAAAAGCTGGGTTGCAGTTAAACCTCAAAAAAACCAAGATTATGGCAACCAGCTTGATTGATAACTGGCAAATAGAGGGAGAAAAAGTGGAGGCAGTGACAGACTTTGTATTTCTAGGGGCAAAGATTACTGCAGACGCTGACTGCAGCCAGGAAATAAGAAGACATCTACTTCTTGGGAGGAGAGCAATGGCAAATCTTGATAAAAGAGTTAAGAGCAGAGACATCACACTGACAAGAAAGGTCCGCATAGTTAAAGCAATGGTATTCCCTGTAGTAACCTATGGCTGCGAGAGCTGGACCATAAGGAAGGCTGAGCGAAGGAAGATAGATGCTTTTGAACTATGGTGTTGGAGGAAAATTCTGAGAGTGCCTTGGACTGCAAGAAGATCAAACCAGTCCATACTCCAGGAAATAAAGCCAGACTGCTCACTTGAGGGAATGATATTAAAGGCAAAACTGAAGTACTTTGGCCACATAATGAGAAGACAGGATACCCTGGAGAAGAAGCTGATGCTAGGAAAAGTGGAAGGCAAAAGGAAGAGGGGCCGACCAAGGGCAAGATGGATGGATGGTATTCTGGAGGTGACGGACTCAACCATTGGGGAGCTGGGGATGGTGACGGCCGACAGAAAGCTCTGGCGTGGACTGGTCCATGAAGTCACGAAGAGTCGGAAACGACTGAACGAATAAACAACAAAATAATTTGATTTTTATTGTAGTGGACAGAAATATCATCATTGGCGATCACTCGTAGCCAAGTAAGATTGTCTTCCAAGGGTAAAATTTTAACAGTGGATCCGTAAGTGGCTGTAAAGGCCAATTCTGGATCCGCACAACCTCCCACAATGAGGGCATAGGTTTCCGGGTGGGAGATGGTCATGATGAGGGTTTGCTTGTCAGAAGACAGAAATGTATAGAATAGTGGTAGGAAGGAAATAATTGAATGAATGTTGCTTGGGGGGGAAGTTGATTTGGAGGTTTACATATTTTTCTTTTTTTTAATATAAGGGGAAGGAGCAATTGTATTTAGTGATTTTTATGTTTTAATGGAATGATTTATAGAAATAATGTGTTCTTGGTTTGATATAGAGTAAGGGATTGATTATGGAAATTGCTGTATATTCTTGTTGAAAGTTGGAAGTCACTTCTTTGTGTAATCTTTAAAATTCTTTTTCTTGTGTTTCACACTTTAGGTTTTTTTCTTTTTGTAGTTTTTTTTCTTTTTTTGTAGTTTCTATCTTTGTTTCAAACTTAATAAAATTCTTATAAAAAAAAGAAAGAAAGCGGGACTGTTTGATTTCTCCATCCTTTGCCTGGAGCATTCTTTCTCTCCTCTACCCCAACTCTACTTCCCTAATGCTTAGGAGCACAGCATAATGCTGGGAACTCATTGGATCACTTTCAGGGCTTTCCAAGGTTGTAAATTTTTGATCTGATAAATGGAGACTAACAGGAAAGAAGATACAGCAGGCTTTCCCCATTCAAGGTCCTGGCTATGACCTAGAGGTATTCTTGCATTGACTGCTTCCAAACTGAAGCTTTTATACTGCAAATTCTAGGCTTAAATAACTGGCATTTATCGGAACTGATTTCAGATTGCAAACTACTTAGGATTAATAGCCTACTGTCCATTCTAAGTCACAAACAGAATTACAGATTATCTTCTGCATTATTGGTAATGGGGGTTCCTCTGGGTAGATCGCACTTCGTTTTCTTCACATTAGTCGACTTAACCAAAGCTATGTGGAAGGGAAGATGGGATTAAGTGAAGCAATTTCAGTTATTTCCCTTCTAGCAACAATCTTAGAAAATGTTAACCAAGTATAACCATATTAATAAATGAGCCTTGGATCAGGATGTTAAGCCCATATATTGTCCCTAACATATAATGTACATCATCATTTGATGTCATGATATAGTGAAAATGTGTAGCTTTATGCCATGTGTTTGGGTGAACAGACATGTATGAAAGATGGCACACAGAAAGCCATTCAAAGCAGGCTAAAAAGAAATAAACAGTTTTTCAGAAAAAAATCAGTTTATGCATTATGTGGAAAAGTCCCAGAACTTAAAGTATGAAGATAACACAGCAAAGTATGTTCCCACAGTGGAAGATGGCTCCCAAACAATAGATAGTTCTTACATGATCTGGATGAGGCAATGTTAGGTTGTTAATTGAAATAACCTAATTTGCAGCTATATGGCTTATTTTAACAACATTTTGCTAACCAATGTACAGTATGTGTTTATGCTATATACTTTGGAGGGAGTGAATGGTGGGAAGAAAACAGTATTACTGATGCAAAAAAGCAGTGAGAACATAACTTCCAACAACACTTTTCCCTGTCAGAGCTGCTTATGAAACACAAAAGATCAGAATGGGAGAGGAAACAGTCACTTTTGTGTAAATACTGCACCTACATAGATACATAGTTTTAAAATTTGGGGAGAACAAGATCTAACAGCGGGAGAAGTTTTCACACTGCAATATTATATTGCCCCTCTCTTGCACGTATTATTTCTAAACAAGAAAAAGTGTTGACAGAAGAGAATTTTAAACCATAATATACATTCCCCACTGCTCCTCTCAAAGCATCATTTGATGAGATCATATGCAACATTTCACTCTCCTTCACAGCCAAACAAAAACGGGATGGGGGGAGGAAGGAGAATCTTTCTGAACTGATTCTTCTGTCCCTCTGTACAACTATTTAAGTAACTTAAATACTGAACAACATGCATTTATCACTTTTCTCTCATTTTTCTAACTGCAGGTGCCCAGTTTCCAATGATTTCCCTGCTCATCCTTTTCATTCTGAAGCCAGACAGCCCAATGTAAACCAAGTCAAATTCAAATAGATGTTTTCCTGTCTACACCCAGAGTGATTGTGGTCTTGTTTCTTTCCCCCCCCCTCCAGAACAGAGTTTGTTTTGTTTGTGGGGAGAGGGGTGCAATAAAGAAAACTATAAACAAAAATCACAAAAAAGTTAGTGAAGCTCTTTGGCATGATCATATCTTGGCCTACTGAATACAGAGCAGGGATAGACCACATTTCAGCAGGAAAAGGCTTCACTTTTTAACGCTCAAGAGTCGGAGAGGACAGGACAGGACAATCACCTCACCAACAGGTAAGGTGAGATTTTGAAAACATTTTTTCAGGTTGGGGAGGGAGATAATTTTTCTTTTAGGAATGTTAAGCCATTCTAAGGGCACTTCCACGTGGCAGCCTTAAACTACTCCTGACCTGTGCTAACACCAGCTGGATTATAATTCAGTTTAAGAAACTTCTGCACAGATTAGGACACTGGCAGTGGCTTCTCAATGCTCAGTCCACATGGCTGGCTACTGCAAGCCCCTGCTGGACAATTCCCCTGCTGCTATGCCCTTCCAATTCTCTGTGTCAGGAAAACAAAGAAGGGATGAGAAGTAACTACTGACGCGTAAGTATTCCAACCTAATCCACCGTATTCAAAACCTTTTTCTGTACTTCCTTTTGCTGACTCCAAAAGACTGATCAAAGTACTTGAAAGAATTTAAATCCTGCATATGAACTTCTAAACATGACTAAAATAAATTTTGATTATTTGAAGGATCTTATTTGTGGCAGTACCAGGCTGTCTGGGAGGGGTCAGCAGAGGCAAGGCTTCGTTAAAGGTGGCCTATGAACCTGGGGCTGCTTCAGTGAAGGAAGAATAAGGCAACTAAGAAGGAGGGCCAAGTCCAGTTAGCCTACCATGAAAGTTGCTCTGCCAGGCGGTATCTTTAATTTAATACATGTATGTTTTATGGAACACCATAATACTCTTCATTTCTGACTCACTAGAGAATTTTGTACCAAAATATGAAAAGGTTTTCTTCTCATGGCCCTTGGGTTAATGAACTAGACCTCATGTGGCACTTGTGACAATTCTGAGTTTCAAATCCGGTTTTTGTGTATGAAGATCCTGGAATGAGTTCTGAAGTTTATGGGGTTTTATGCTATCCTGAGGTTTTGCTGACTCCAAACTACCTAGAGTCCGCTGATTGAGGTGGTAGAAATATATTTAATAAATACCTATTTTTCCCCAGAGATTTATTGTCTAATAATTAATCTCTTTGGTAGAAACAGAGGTCCCATGACAAGGTTCTTTGTCCATTATTGAGAAACAAAATACAAGTTAGGGGCATGATTTAGTGGGTGTCCTTGCCCATCAATCAACCTAATGGAGCATCATAGTGAAAGGAACATATGGGTACAGTCTGCATAGAATGCTAACTTATGCATATGTTTGTTTCTTTTTTGGAATGCTAACTTATGGCTTACCACAAGGCTGGGAAAATGTTTGAACTGGTAACTAGGTGTGAGGTTTTTCTTTTTATAAGAATTTTAAGTTTAAAGCAAAGATAAAAACTACAAAAAAGCAAAAAACTACAAAAAAAGAAAAAAAAAGAAAAAAAAGAAAACAGTAAGAAACACAAAAAGAATTTTAAAGATTATATAAGAAGTGACTTCTGACTTTCAAGAAGTATAGCAATTTCCATAATTAATCCCTTACTCTATATCAAACTAAGTTCATATTATTTTTATATATAATTCCATCAACACACATAGAAATCACTAAATAATTGCTCCTTCCCTTAAGAGAGAGAGAGAGAGAGAGAGAGAGAGAGAGGGGGGGGGGGGGGGAGGTGTGTGTTTGTGTGTGTGTGTGTGTGTGTGTGTGTGTGTGTGTGTGTGTGTTGTTCAGACGTTTAGTTGTGTCTGACTCTTCCTGACCTCATGGACCACAGCACGCCAGGCCTTCCTGTCCTCCACTGTCTCCCGGAGTTTACTCAAATTCATGTTAATTACATGTATGTATGTATGTATGTATGTATGTATGTATGTATGTATAAACCAGCTTCCCTCCCCTAAACACAACCTTTATTCAATTATTTCCTTCCTAACACAATTCTATATATTTCTGTCTACTATAATAAAAATCAAATTATAAAAACATTTAAATTATCTACTTTTATAATTAATAATACTACAAGAATCTTTACCCTATTAAACCTAAAACCAAGCAATTATTTTCTGAATTTTTTTTCATAATTGATAATACTATAACAATCTTAACCTTGTTATTGTTTATTCGTTCAGTCGTTTCCGACTCTTCATGACTTCATGGACCAGCCCACGCCAGAGCTTCCTGTCGGCCGTCGACAACCCCCAGCTCCCCCAAGGTCGAGTCCGTCACCTCCAGAATATCATCCATCCATCTTGCCCTTGGTCGGCCCCTCTTCCTTTTGCCTTCCACTTTCCCTAGCATCAGCATCTTCTCCAGGGTATCCTGTCTTCTCATTATGTGGCCAAAGTACTTCAGTTTTGCCTTTAATATCATTCCCTCAAGTGAGCAGTCTGGCTTGATTTCCTGGAGTATGGACTGGTTGGATCTTCTTGCAGTCCAAGGCACTCTCAGAATTTTCCTCCAACACCACAGTTCAAAAGCATCTATCTTCCTTCGCTCAGCCTTCCTTATGGTCCAGCTCTCAGAGCCATAGGTTTCTACAGGGAATACCATTGCTTTAACTATGCGGACCTTTCTTGTCAGTGTGATGTCTCTGCTCTTAACTATTTTATCGATATTTGTTATTGCTCTCCTCCCAAGAAGTAGACGTCTTCTGATTTCCTGGCTGCAGTCAGCATCTGCAGTAATCTGTGCGCCTAGAAATACAAAGTCTGTCACTGCCTCCACGTTTTCTCCCTCTATTTGCCAGTTATCAATCAAGCTGGTTGCCACAATCTTGGTTTTTTTGAGGTTTAACTGCAACCCTGCTTTTGCGCTTTCTTCTTTCACCTTCATCATAAGGCTCCTCAGCTCCTCCTTGCTTTCAGCCATCAAAGTGGTATCATCTGCATATCTGAGATTGTTAATGTTTCTTCCAGCGATTTTAACTCCAGCCTTGGGTTCATCAAGCCCAGCACATCACACGATGTGTTCTGCGTACAAGTGGAATAGGTAGGGTGGGAGTATACAACCCTGCCGTACTCCTTTCCCAATCTTAAACCAGTCTGTTGTTCCGTGGTCTGTTCTTACCGTTGCTACTTGGTTGTTATACAGATTCCTCAGGAGGCAGACAAGGTGACTTGGTATCCCCATACCACCAAGAACTTGCCACAATTTGTTATGATCCACACAGTCAAAGGCTTTAGAATAGTCAATAAAACAGAAATAGATGTTTTTCTGAAACTCCCTGGCTTTTTCCATTATCCAGCGGATATTGGCCATTTGGTCTCTAGTTCCTCTGCCTTTTCTAAACCCAGCTTGTTCATCTGGCAATTCTTGGTCCATGAATTGCTGAAGTCTATCTTGCAGGACCTTGAGTATTACCTTACTGGCATGTGAAATAAGTGCCACTGTTCGATAGTTTGAACATTCTTTAGTGTTTCCCTTTTTTGGTATGGGGATATAAGTTGATTTTTTCCAATCTGACGGCCATTCTTGTGTTTTCCAAATTTGCTGGCATATGGCATGCATCACCTTGACAGCATCATCGTGCAAGATTTTAAACAGTTCAGCTGGGATACCATTGTCTCCTTTTGTGTTATTAGCAATGCTTCTTAAGGCCCATTCAACCTCACTCTTCAGGATGTCTGGCTCTAACTCACTGACCACACCGTCAAAGCTATCCCCGATATTATTATCCTTCCTATACAGATCTTCCGTATATTCTTGCCACCTTTTCTTGATCTATTCTGCTTCTGTTAGGTCCTTGCCATCTTTGTTTTGGATCATACCCATTTTTGCCTGGAATTTACCTCCAATGTTTCTATTTTTCTGGAAGAGGTCTCTTGTCCTTCCTATTCTATTGTCTTCTTCCACTTCCGTGCATTGCTTGTTTAAAAGTAATTCCTTATCTCTTCTGGCTAACCTCTGGAATTTTGCATTTAATTGGGCATATCTCCCCCTATCACTGTTGCCTTTTGCTTTCCTTCTTTCCTGGGCTACTTCCAGTGTCTCAGCAGACAGCCATCTTGCCTTCTTGGTTTTCTTTTTCTTTGGGATGTTTTTTGTTGCCGCCTCCTGAACAATGTTGCAAACTTCTGTCCATAGTTCTTCTGGGACCCTATCTACTAAATCTAGTCCCTTAAATCTATTCTTCACCTCCACTGCATATTCATTAGGAATATTAGTGAGCTCATATCTAACTGATCTGTGGGTCTTCCCTATTCTCTTTAGTCTGATTCTAAATTTTGCAATAAGAAGTTCGTGATCTGAACTACAGTCAGCTCCAGGTCTTGTTTTTACCGACTGTATAGATGTCTGCCACCTTTGGCTACAAAGGATGTAGTCAATCTGATTTTGGTGTCGACCATCTGGTGAAGTCCATGTATAAAGTCGTCTTTTAGCTTGCTGGAAGAAAGTGTTTGTTATGCACAGTGAATTGTTTTGGCAAAATTCTATCAGCCTATGTCCCACTTCATTTTGTTCTCCCAGACCATGCTTGCCTGTAATTCCAGGTGTCGTTTCACTACCCACCTTAGCATTCCAGTCTCCTGTAATGAAAATAACATCTCTTTTTGGCATATTATCCAGTAGATGCTGCAGATCCTCATAGAACTGGTCTACTTCTGCTTATTCAACATCTGTGGTTGGGGCGTATATTTGGATCACTGTGATGTTAAATGGCTTACCCTGAAATTGAGATCATTCTATCGTTTTTTAGATTGTATCCAAGCACTGCTTTAGCCACTTTATTATTAATTATGAAGGCTACTCCATTTCTTCTGTGGTCCTCTTGTCCACAGTAGTAGATCTGGTGGTCATCTGATGTGAAGTGGCCCATTCCAGTCCATTTCAGTTCACTGACACCCAAAATGTCTATATTTAATCTTGACATCTCATCAATAACCACATCCAATTTGCCCTGACTCATAGATCTTACATTCCAGGTTCCTATGGTGTGTTGATCTTTAGAACATCGGATTTGTCGTTCACCACCAGCACTGTCGGCCGCTAGCCCTCCTTTCGGCTTTCAGCTAGCTGCGTCATCACATCTGGGGCTAGTTGAACGTATCCTCTGTTCCTCCCCAGTAGCATTTTGACCATCTTCCGACCTGGGAGTCCCATCTTCCGACGGTATACCGACATATCTCTGGTTGTACTGATCCATTTAGTTTTCACGGCAAGAATACTGGGGTGGGTTGCCGTTACCTTCCCCAGGGATCGTATTTAGTCTGACCTCTCTGCCATGACCTTCCCATCTTGGGTTTCCCTTCACGGTTTAGCTCATGGCATCATTGAGGTGCTCAAACTCCAGCACCACAACAAAGTAACAATCTCCTTTGCTGGAGATCTTAACCTTATTAAATCTAAAACCAAGCAATTATTATTATACCTTATAGATACCTTATAAATCTTAAAAATCAAACAAACCTTATAAAGAAACCAGTAAATCTTAATACAAATCTTTAAAAAGACATAAAATCATAAGAACCTCATTATCAATCCAATTAAGCATTCTTAAGTTTTTTACCCCACTTCAAAATATGTCAAAACATTTACATATCTCCAAACAAGGCATTTTTCATACAGGACTCAAACAGCCCAACTGCCCCCCCCTATAAACTCAGCCTTCTCAAAACTCCCACAAAGCAAGTTCTCTTCTCTCCCATAACATCTCTGCAGCTCAGATTGTCTGCAGCTCAGATTGTCGTTTTAACCCGTTCAACATCAAAATGTAATCTTTGCCTGGCGTTACTTCGATCTCACTGTCAGTAAAAACACCATCTTTATCAAAATCTCCATCTTCCTCCATAACATCTTCAGCCAGATGACACACTTTAGAAATAATCTCTTCCCCAATGTCCTGAATACTCTGCAGAACAGCTTGACGGCACTCTGAGAGTCTCTTTGAAAGTCTGCTTAAGGTCACAACGGAGCTCTGAAAGAATCTCGTTGAAATCCTCCATTTTTCAGGCAGTAGATTATGGTGCCCACTAAATACTTGACTCACGCAGATAGGAGTTAATGGGTTAATAGCAAAGATCCAAATGAAATTGGCACAGGAAAGTGCACTAACAAGCAAGTCCGAAAGAAAGTAAACAGAAAGCTGAAGATTCAAAACGACAAGTCCAGCGTGTAGGAAAATACTCAATCCTTCAAATTCAGTACAAAAATAGTGACAGGAAAGTAATTATTCTCAATCATCCTTATTCTTTAAATGGGAAAACAAGCCAAAACTTAAAAGATTTTTAAAAATTTAATCCAGAAATAACGATAAGCACCAAGAGAGTCCGCTTCTTCTTGATGTAGAAAGCCTCTCTTGGGGTACATAAACTTAAAAATATATATAAACTGGGTGATTTAGAAATGGGTGGCTCGACCTACTGTCCCTAACGCTGCAAACGCAGCTAGGAAATGATGGCGTCCCCCACCTCCCTTACCGGATCGTCACAAACGCTGCGATTCTCTGGCTGCAAGACGGCGTTTAGGAGAACAGATGGGGTGATTCCGAGCTTTTTCTTCACATGAAAAAGCTCTGGGCTCCAGGAAAAAGCCTGTCAAGCCCTCCAAAAAAGTGTGTGTTGCCAGCTCTGCCTGCAGATCCCACGGACACAGCTGCTCAGTCGGCCATGTTCCCACCGGAAGCCCCAAGGTATGAGGTTTACAAGGTATTCCTGGACACCCACTTTAGTCCCTAAAATTTTCCCTACCAAAACCAGTTTATCTTTGGGTCATTTTCGAGCACTTGGGCACTGTTCCAAATGAAGCATTAGGCTGCAACTATTCCCCAGTTTCATTTTCTAAGCATTCATATGGAGTCTATGTAATTAAAGATATTAGAAAGTAGCTAGTTTAGCAACTTATTTTGCAACATGCAAGCTTTTCACTTAATTTTGGTTAAATTAAAACAGTATCTTAAAAATAAAAAAACTGAAGTCGCTCAGGGAACCTGGCAGATCCCAAGGGGAGTGTTGGCAGCCATACTCGTGACATAACCATGAGTACCATGTTGTGTAATAATAATAATAATAATAATAATAATAATAATAATAATAATACACGCCCCTATTGTGTAATCATAGCTTACAATTATGTGTGAACCTGACCACTATGGCATGCTCATTAAACCTTAGCTAAAAAATCATGTTTGGGCATTGTATGTGAACTCAGTCATAAACTATTTAAGGGTGTGAGACAGGGAAGCAATATGTAGGGATTACTCTAGTACAGTATAGTTGAGGAAAAATACACTGAAGAGCCTGCATCAGGCCCCAAAAGGAGAACAGAGAGAAGTTTACAATATTCATAAATAGCTCAGCATAGCTGTTTGGCAAGGAATAAAAGGGATCTCTATCAGACCAGATTATCCATGGATCAGAAATCATTTCTTAAATGGAATACTAGATTTTTTTTTAGTGAAGAATCTACATGGGCCAAGGGGTTTCTATGGTGATATGTATTAGAAAATATCAAGGCTGTGACTCGGCCCTTATTTTCTATGTATCCGTCTCTTTCCTTTCTGCCTCAAGTATTTTCATCGTATTGAAAGACCAAGACTAGTGCTGGTATTAAATGTAATAAGTAAAGATGTGTTCTTCACAAAAAGAAATAAGGGGAGGAATTAGCTACCATATAATCAATTTTGGAGAAAAACCCAGGTGAAATAGCCAGTTCTAATATATCCCAAATGTAATGTTTTGTAAAGATAGAAAGCTTCAGTACAGGCTTGCTCCCTATTGTGATTCAAGGACAACAGCACTCTCTAATGCTTCTCAAGTGGCTGCAAATAGACTTGCTTTGCCCAAAGGTAATACTTTCCTACTGAATGAACTGTACCATTGAGATGCCTTAAAATCCTATAACAAACAAAACCTTCATACTTCTCTTTTAAAGACTTAACACCTCTTCCAAATAGGTTTTCTTTCCTCCTCTACCTTTATTCTTACAAACCCAGGGCAGACAATGAAGCCATTTTGGGAAAACATTAAAGACCTGGGCATTTTTGAAGGTGAGCATTCATGGCAATACAGAATGTGGCGTGTTAACTGCCAGATGTAAATATAGTAAAGTATACTAAAATTATTTCCAGAATTCTGTGCTTTTATTCATACTGTTAATATCAGGATCAGTTCTGTAATGCTAGAGGATTTCCTTCAATAGTAAAACAAAATCAGCACATGCTTTACTTAAATATGCTTATCTGACCTATCTAACTCAATTCAGACTGTAACAAGAAAATGACAAAGAGCATGCAAACCTAAGCCTATTTACATGCCCTTCTTCTACTCTTCCAATCTGAAAGGGGAACCCAGATCACCCATGTTATATTACTAGATCAAATGGAAATTGCAAACAATCGGAGGATGATCAAATAAGTTATTTACTTCTATCTTCTATAAGTAGCAGGGAAACTGAATAGATGAGCACTGAAGTTTATTCCTTAATATTTCTTCCTGGTTAAAAATATAATTTGAATAGGACCCACATTAGATGTTAGTGGGATACACTGGTCAGCAGTTTTCAGTGTCCAAATTAGCCTTTTAGTCATTTGTAAACAACTTAATGGACTACCTACTAATGAACAAGCAGGTTGCCCGTACCTCATCTTTTCTTCTCAAGTTATTTCTAATGTTGAAGAAATAAACAATTATTCCCAATCTTAATTTGATAAAGAGTAGAAAATATGTAGAACATGCTCAGCTTTTTATCCAGCAGCCAGGCTGCCTTTTCCACCCAGGTTTATGGAATACTCTTTTACTAAAAGTAGGCTGTAATATATTCATATATCATAGCACATTGTGCCATACAGTAGCCTGTTTGCAAGTACAAAAAAATTATATCAGTGACTTGTTCCCAGGGCCAATCCCACTCTTAGACACAATGAGATATTTGGCACACGGAACAGATGCTAGGAAATAGCAGCAACTGATTTGGAGGGGGGAAAAACAATGTGCCAACTTTCAGTCTTTAAGTGCACTGGTAAATGTTGTCTGATTTGGCTTTTATATAGGAATGGGAAGTACATTTTACATTTCACCTAAGGAACATAATGATTTTGGTCCTTCCGATTTGTTCTCAATAATCCAAACATTTTTTAAAAGAGGAGAGCTATGCAACAGAGCATCCAGTTATGAATCAACATTCTTGCCCAAAACTGAAGTTAAATTTGAAACCAGGACTTCAGTACAGTACACAGGCAAGGCCTGAAACATACTTAAAACTATGGACACCCCAGCAAGACTTGATGCCCCAAACTAAATGCTGATGGGGAAGATTCTGTGACTAACCTTTCATAGAACCAGAGCAACTTTTTCTTTGTTTTTAGATAATTCATTTGACCACAAGTGACATACTGAATTGGTTTCAATTCAAGAAACTTCTTGTTGACTCTCCCACTGCTCTTGCTACTTGTTCTTTGACTTGGACTTTAAAATAGAGTATTTCCACGTGTTTCAAAGCAAGCTGATTTGCCATTCTTGTTTTTCAGTGGAGATTATGGTAGATGTAAATCATATAAAGGCTGTAGGTCTAGACATATTTAGCTGGAAGGTTGCATTAACTTCTTAGAACTTATTTCTGAACGTATGTGCATAATACTGTATATGGGATAAGGTGTCCACATACAAACTGAAATCATTTTCATCAGGTAGCATGGTAAAAACAGACACTGGAAGACAATTACTGAAAATTGTTCACATTTCAGCTGAAACTTCTTTAATCAGACTAAATACCCAGGCCTATAAGACATACTATAAAGTTAAATAGCAACTGACTGATCTGTATAAACCATTAATTGTTTTTGACCAAGAGTGTACCAAACATGCCGCCCATGGAGTTTTGATAACTACTTTTACCTACAGCACAATGACATATCCATGGAAAGACAGAGAGTTCCATTATGAAAAAAGTGAAATCAGGTGAACATGGCATGCCTCTAGATGCATCTGATTGACAAAATACATATAGACTAGAGTCATTAATAGTAAGAGAAAAAAGACTTTGCAAGGAGGAGAATAAAAAACAAGCAACACTTACAAGTGACACACTGTAAGACTGTCACTCACCACAAGGCCTGCCTCTACCAACCAGGACATCCTGGGATAATGTAGCAATTATTGCTTTCAACCTGTGCTTGCTGCCCCCTTCTGTTCCTCCCTCTAGCCCAATGTATAAGAACAAGGCTAAAAGAAGCACAATACCTTCACTTTTCTGTCACTTCAGTAATACCATTACTAACATTACATTTCAAACTTATACGGTCTAAAATGAAGAATGTTAGCTTTAGTGATAACACTCTAGTATTTACATGTGGCATGTCAGTCCCTTCCAGTTGGCCTCCACAGCCTCTGCTTCCTTCCTCTTCTATTACCTTCCCACCTTTTGTTTGTCTGATTGTTATCATTCCTCATGATAGCTGCGGTCACTCCAGTCACTGCTGTCATTCTTAGTCATAATGCTGCAGTTATTATTACAAGCACAGTAGTGACAGCTATGCCAACATTTATTCTGCTTCACACAATCAAAACTACAGTCCTGATTTCCTATACTTAATGAACATTTCTTATCCTCATGTTCATTCAACTTTGAGTCCTTAGATATTTCACTTAAATGCATCAGGGATTACGTGTTTGTTGTCTACTTCAAACCAAGGATACCTGCAGAAGAGGCTGTATTGTGCAACAATCATCCCTTTTCCATTAAATCTTATTGGAAGCCCAGACATCTTACATTTTTAACAGTCCCATTTAACTGTTCCATCTTCTATCACTTTTCTTAACATGAAAAATTTGTTAAAGGGGGAAAATGTAGAGATGTGCAACACTCACTGATCTGGTAATAGATTGTTACAGAGAACTCTGGAATGTTCCTTTCCTGAATAGGTAAATTCTGCACATCCCTAGAAAGATGGAATAGCTGTATGTATACTGTTATTTGATTGGGAATACTAGATGTGTCCATCTGGATGCACCTCAAGTCTTTCCCCAAGGGGCACAACTATGCCAGAAAAAAAACTCTAAAAATCAAAGCAAGGAGAAAACTGGTCAATGAAGTGCACAAGTAAACAATAAACTCTATCCATCTACATTCTTTTCTATAATACAAAAAATCACTCCTTTTTCAATATAAATAGCCTTAAGACTGTTCTCTTTGAAGCAGAGCTTCAAATACACACAGTCATACTATAAATACTTTAAGCAAAGGCTGTGATTTCACTGCTATGTCCTATAAGGTCCAACTCAATCTCAAAACATTCAATTTTCTATTGTTTATTTCTATAATTCGAAGAGAATATTTTTAGCTCAGGGTTGAACTGTGGAGTCCTTGGTGCTCCTCTGACGTTTCACTGCCAGACTAGGCAACATCTTCAGTGCAGAAAGGGAGTGGGACTTGCCATGGTATATAAACAGACAAGCCATGGTATATAAACAGAGAGCAAGTCCCATTCCCTTTTCGCACTGAAGAAGTTGCCTAGCCTGGAAATGAAACGTCTGCAAGAAAACAACAAGGCTCAGAGAGCACCAAGGACTCCACATTTCTATAATTGTTCCTCAGTCTTGACCTTTTGCACGCCAAATAGCCATTAGTGTTTCCTACTAATACAATTCTGTAGTTTTCTCTTGTAGCCAAATAACTACTCACAAGGGACTTGGATTCTTGCATCCCAGATCTGTACATTTTTTAGACAGTGAGTGCCTTGGTTTGGGGCTGACTGCATTATTAACTCCCTGCAACTCTCCAATCATCAGGAAGTGCTACAAGGAAACATCTTTTAATAAAGCTAAATGTAACTTAATGAAGTCATGAATGTGGATTTAACAAGAAGATTTCCAGCAATTGTGGAAGTAGTCTTATTTTTGCAATGTATTCTTCTGAGCATGTTTGAATTAAGAGAAGACGTGCAAATCTATGTCACTGGTAGCAGAATTTTGATTTCCATTTGATAGCACAATTTGCAAACAGCAGGTTTCCATGTTATGTGATTGCTTAACATTTTTAACAGCTACAAGAATTCGATGCCAATTTATGTTTGCAGGGAGTTGTACAATTTCTTCTGTGCACAACACTGATTATGGTCTGAGAAACGTGTCTTGGGATGACTGCAAAGTGGAACTGCTCTACACAAAAAACCATAACCAGCAGCAGCAGCAAAAATCATCCAGCAGCAACAAAAAACTAAAATAGCCAATGATTAGCTTGCTGACTAGTAAGCTATTGATTAATTACAGTAGTTCTAAATTATAGAATGGTTTATGCCCACATCCAAGCAATACTGATGAAGTCTAAGTACGTATGCATATACTATGGCAGGTATCCTGAACCTGATGCCTTCTGTTATATTGGGCTTTTAGTTTCCAGTATTTCCAACCAGGATGGATAATGAAATCCTGGTGCTATAGTCTCAACACATCTGGAGAACATAGTTTAGAGAAGAGACTTCTCTAAAAAGTCTCTATATAAAAGAGACTATGAAAATATAAATGCAAAGTAGCACTAAAACATCTGGAAATGAAAGGACTCTTGATTACAATGTTTACAATTAATCCAGATCAAAACATGACATGGAAACTCAGATTAAGTAAGTCTGTACACTTATTACAATTACCTAGTTAAGTGCCATCAAATCAGATTAAACCTCTGATGACTGCATGGACAAATGCTCACCATTTCAACCTGTCTCCAGCAACATCTAATAGCTCTTCCAAGGCTGGTCCTGTAATGTCGTTTATTCCTTCTATCCACATTATATGTTGTCTTCTCCTTCTATTTCTATCAACCCAAAATATGTGTGTTTCTGCTTGCTGACCACCATCTCAAAGAGTCAGTGAGTCTTTACAGTATTTAGTCCAGGATTGATTGGTTCTTTTGCATTCCATGGAACTGTTAGCAATTGTCTCAGATCCATAATTTGTTCATCTTCTTTCTCTTTTTCAATGTCCAGCTTTTGCAGACATGCATTAGCACTGGACAGACCACTGCTTAAACTTCTGATCTTTGCTGACACAATCTTGTCTAAGTCTGTCATTTCCTTGCTCCACAGGATTAATCACCTTCTGCAACACACTGGTCACCTTTATCTATTCTTCAGACCGAACAAAACTACCTGCCACTTTAATTTTGTTGTCAACTATGTATGCTGATTATTTTAATACTTTACATTAATATGATATTTAACATTCCATTTTTACTTTTATAATTAGTTCTTCTAAGTCTTCTTAAATTGAGCTAATGAAGTTGTGTTAGCCGAGTATCTCAAATTGCAAGCCTTCTATTTTGATCTAGCTATCATATTTTCCTATCTTACATTCTAATAGTATCATAGAATTACAGAACTGGAAGGGATCTTATAATCATCTTGTCTAAGTTTCTGGTTAGTTCAGGATCTCCTCAGTTTCTCTGATAGATAACCATCTAGCTTCTGTCTGAAGTCCTCTGGCAAAGGAGCACTCATCACTTCATGCGGCAGCCTTTTCCACTGGCTGACAACTCATACAGTCAGGAAGTTTAATCTGAAATCTAATCTGAACAAACTTTCTCAAAGTTTTAACCTAATACTCCTGGTCCTGCTATAATAAGCCTACTCTGTCAGCCCTTCAAGGTAAGCCACTGAGGAAACAGACTCCGCAAGAACTGTAGGAATGTTACTTCATTGCTGTAGTATAAGAACAGAATATTTAAGGCCTGCCAGAGTTTCCCTTTGCCCACTCTTATACCAAATAGAATCAAAATGGGGTTATTTTGAGTTATGTTCTCACACCTTCATCTTTCCTAGGATCAAGTTGTTGTTTCAGCTCCTTAACAGCTTCTACGTTCCTTCATCAAGGTTATCTCTGTGTTCCTCTACACACATTTTCTTCTCTTTGACAATTCTTCAGACATTTAGTTATTTATTGATCAGATTTATACCCACCACAATTGCCAGACTCTCAACAGTTTACAGTAGTTAAGAACAAGAACTTAAAACAAAGCATCCATGATAGGACTAAAACATAAAATTATAAAACCATAAACATTTATAAAATAAATCAAGTAAGCCCTCCAGAAGTTTTCAAAAGTTTATGGAAAGCCAAAATAGATATATTTCCTCTCGTCTCTTTTATAGGCTAAACTACTCAGATCCTTCAACTCTTCCACACAGCACTTGGTTTTCAGACCCCTCACCATCCTGGTAGACCTCCTCTCAATTAGTCACTGTCCCTAATTTAAATTACTTTGTTTCTTCAAACTTGGTTTTTACACCAGCTTCTTGTTCACTGTAAAGGTTACTCAGAAGAATAATCAAGTGTTCTGGCACAACCAGGAACCTTAATAAGTTCCACATTCTAACATGATATATACAAGGGCCTTAGTGTAATCAATAAAGCAAAGGTAAACCTTGTCCTTAAATTATCCTGCTTTCTCCATTATCCATCTATTATTAGCATTGGATCTCGTGGCACTCTGCTTTTTCTGAAACCTGCGTTGTTTGTGGCAGGGTTACACATAAGGTATGGTACAAAAAACAGACCAGGAGGCTGAACACTTCTCTTCTGGTATTACAAGAGATAGGTTTATTATACAAGCCATACACTCCTAGTATATTAATCCTATTATATACAAACCTATCTAAAAAGGTAAAGGTTCCCCCCGCACATTTGTGCAGTCGTGTCCGACTCTAGGGGCCGGTGCTCATCTCTGTTTGTTAGCCGAAGAGCCAGCGTTGTCCGAAGACGCTTCCGCGATCATGTGGCCAGCATGACGTGCGTGGAACGCTGTTACCATCCCACCAAAGTGGTACCTATTAATCTACTTGCATTTGCATGCTTTCGAATTGCTAGGTTGGCAAGAGCTGGAGCTAGTGCGGGAGCTCACTCCGTCAAGCGGGGCTAGGGATTCGAACCTCCGAACTTGCAATCTTCCGATCGACAAGCCTGGCGTCTTACCCACTGAGCCACCACGCCCCTTACAAACCTATCTACTTATCTGCATAACACTATATCTAAAGATGACAATATGTTGTAAAACAATATATACAATATAGGTGACAACCTGTATTGTAAGGTGATTTACAATACTGAACAAGATTACAAATTTCCCTTTTCCCCTGTGCATTTAGCCACCCATCTTTCTTAGCACCCCTTCATGGATCACTGCCTTGTTGTGGCGAAGGGGCTTGCGTAACTCAATGAAGTCAGGTCAAGATGGACAGGTCATGACGGAGAGTTCTGACAAAATGTGGTCCACTGGAGGAGGGAATGGCAAACCACTCTAGTATCCTTGCCAAGAAAACCCATGGACAGTATCTAAAGGCTAAAAGATATGACGCCGGAAGATGAGCCCCTCAGGTCGGAAGGTGTCCAATATGCTACTGGGGAAGAGCGGAGGGCAATTCCGAGTAGCTCCAGAAAGAGTGAAGCGGCTGGGCCAAAGCCGAAAGGACGCTCAGTTGTGGATGTGTCTGGAAGTGGAAGGAAAGTCCAATGCTGTAAAGAACAATATTGCATAGGAACCTGGAATGTAAGATCAATGAATCAAGGTAAGCTGGATGTGGTCAAACATGAGATGACAAAATTGAACATCGACATCTTGGGAATCAGCGAACTAAAATGGACAGGAATGGGCGAATTTAATTCAGGAGACCATTATATATACTACTGTGGGCAAGAATCCCTTAGAAGAAATGGAGTAGCTCTCATAGTCAATAAAAGAGTGGGAAAGGCAGTACTGGGGTACAACCTCAAAAACGACAGAATGCTTTCAGTTCGAATCCAAGGCAAACCATTCAACATCACAGTGATCCAAGTCTATGCCCCAACCACTGATGCCGAAGAAGCTGAAGTTGACCGGTTCTATGAAGACCTACAACACCTTCTAGAACTAACACCAAAAAAGATGTCCTTTTCATCATAGGGGACTGGAATGCTAAAGTAGGAAGTCAAGAAATAACCGGAATAACAGGCAAGTTCGGCCTCGGAGTACAAAATGAAGCAGGGCAAAGGCTAATAGAGTTTTGTCAAGAGAACAAGCTGGTCATAGCAAACACTCTTTTCCAACAACACAAGAGATGACTCTACACATGGACATCACCAGATGGTCAATACCAAAATCAGATTGATTATATACTTTGCAGCCAAAGATGGAGAAGCTCTATACAGTCAGCAAAAACAAGACCTGGAGCTGACTGTGGCTCAGATCATGAGCTTCTTATCGCAAAATTTAGGCTTAAATTGAAGAACGTAGGGAAAACCACTAGACCACTCAGGTATGACCTAAATCATATCCCTTATGAATATACAGTGGAGGTGAGGAATAGATTTAAAGGATTAGATCTGGTAGACAGAGTGCCTGAAGAACTATGGATGGAGGTTCGTAACATTGTACAGGAGGCAGCAACTAAAACCATCCCAAAGAAAAAGAAATGCAAGAAAGCAAAGTGGCTGACTGATGAAGCTTTACAAATAGCTGAGGAAATAAGGGAAGCAAAAGGCAAGGGAGAAAGGGAAAGATATAACCAACTGAATGCAGATTTCCAGAGAATAGCAAGGAGAGATAAGAAGGCCTTCTTAAATGAACAATGCAAAGAAATCGAGGAAAACAATCGAATGGGGAAGACTAGAGATCTCTTCAAGAAAATCGGAGATATCAAGGGAACGTTTTGTGCAAAGATGGGCATGATAAAGGACAAAAAAGGCAGGGACCTCACAGAAGCAGAAGAGATTAAGAAGAGGTGGCAAGAATACACAGAAGAACTATACAAGAAAGATCTTAATATCCCTGATAAATATGATGGTGTGGTCACTGACCTTGAGCCGGACATCCTAGAGAGTGAAGTCAAGTGGGCCTTAGGAAGCATTACTAACAACAAAGCTAGCGGAGAAGACAGTATCCCAGCTGAGCTATTTAAAATCCTAAAAGATGATGCTGTTAAAGTGCTGCACTCAATATGCCAACAAATTTGGAAAACTCAACAGTGGCCACAGGATTGGAAAAGGTCAGTTTACGTTCCAATTCCAAAGAAAGGCAATGCCAAAGAATGTTCAAACTACCATACAATTGCGCTCATTTCACATGCTAGCAAGGTTATGCTCAAAATCCTACAAGCTAGGCTTCAGCAGTATGTGAACCGAGAACTACCAGAAGTGCAAGCTGGGTTTCGAAGAGGCAGAGGAACTAGAGATCAGATTGCCAACATTCGCTGGATCATGGAAAAAGCAAGAGAGTTCCAGAAAAACATCTACTTCTGCTTCATTGACTATGCTAAAGCCTTTGATTGTGTGGATCACAACAAACTGTGGCAAAGTCTTAAAGAGATGGGAGTACCAGACCACCTTACCTGTCTCCTGAGAGACCTGTATGCGGGTCAAGAAGCAACAGTTAGAACCGGACATGGAACAACCGACTGGTTCAAAATTGGGAAAGGAGTACGACAAGGCTGTATATTATCACCCTGCTTATTTAACTTTTTACTTTTTATTTAACTTTTAACTGCTTATTTAACTCCAAGATCACCGCAGACGGTGACTGCAGCCATGAAATTAAAAGACGCTTGCTCCTTGGGAGGAAAGCTATGGTAAACCTAGACAGCATATTAAAAAGCAGAGACATCACCTTGCCGACAAAGGTCCGTATAGTTAAAGCTATGGTTTTCCCAGTAGTAATGTATGGCTGTGAGAGTTAGACCATAAGGAAGGCCGAGCGCCGAAGAATTGATGCTTTCGAACTGTGGTGCTGGAGAAGACTCTTGAGAGTCCCTTGGACTGCAAGGAGGTCAAATCAGTCAATCCTAAAGGAAATCAACCCTGACTGCTCATTGGAAGGACAGATGCTGAAGCTGAAGCTCAAATACTTTGGCCACCTAATGCGAAGAGAGGACTCACTGGAAAAGACCCTGATGCTGGGAAAGACTGAAGGCAAAAGGAGAAGGGGATGGCAGAGGATGAGATGGTTAGATAGCATCACCGATGTAATGAACATGAATTTGAGTAAACTCCGGGAGACAGTGGAGGACAGGAAGGCCTGGCGTGCTATGGTCCATGAGGTCACGAAGAGTCGGACACGACTAAACGACTCAACAACAACAACTTTCTTAGCAATAAAGGTAAAGGTTCCCCCCGCACATTTGTGCAGTCGTGTCCGACTCTAGGGGCCGGTGCTCATCTCCGTTTGTTAGCCGAAGAGCCAGCGCTGCCCGAAGACGCTTCCACGGTCATGTGGCCGGCATGACGCGCGTGGAATGCTGTTACCTACCCACCGAAGTGGTACCTATTCATCTACTTGCATTTGCATGCTTTCGAATTGCTAGGTTGGCAAGAGCTGGGGCGAGTGCGGGAGCTCACTCCGTCACGCGGGGCTAGGGATTCGAACCTCCGAACTTGCGATCTTCCGATCGACAAGCCTGGCGTCTTACCCGCTGAGCCACCACGCCCCCTTCTTAGCAATAAAGGTAGTCATAACACAGTTTTTTCTTCCTTTAGGGATTGAGAATCCTATTCTTTTTACGCAGGGCTTAATATTCTTTTAGCTTACACTTGGCCCTATATTTTTTTCCACCCTCCAGCCCTCATACTTCAGAAGGTCCTGCTGCAGGTTGGAGTTGCCTGGTAATTGCTCCCTTTTAGGAGTTCCTTCTCAGTCCTTATCAGTTTGTAGGAGGGAGGGGGAAAACAATTACCTGCTGCCAGCTGACTGTAGCTGGTCTGCATCTCTGGAAGGCTTGGGAGGTTACCAGGCTGTGCTACTTTTCACTCCAGCTGTGGCAGCTTCACTCCACTGAGCTGTTTAGGTTCAGTTTTACCTCCTCCACACAGAACTAGCTTCTCTCTGATTCAAATCCCTTTCTCTCTTCCACCCACACCCTGTGCCTTCAGCATTTCTCTTTTATCTTTCTACTGTACAGGTGTGGTCCTATACTCTCTTAAAGTTTCAGAGGACACAAAACCATAAGAAAGGAAAATTCACATCGGCAACTTCAAGTTTTTTCTTCCACAGTGTTCATCTGGAATTTCTGTATGTCTCTCTTCTTCGTTGTAAGATCTTAAGCAAAACATGTAATGAATCAGTGCTGGCAATTTTTCCTTTCTCTTTCATCTCTCTTCTTTGATATAAACACATACATAGACCACAAAACTATGTGGTCTAGAGTCTGGGGGGGGAAAAACTATATATGTGTTTATATAGAGGCTTCTGACGTAGAGCTGTAGGCACTGGAACTGCCTTTTTTCTTGCAACTTTAAACAGTTCAGTGGGTATTTTACCTGCACCTGGTGCTTTCTATTTGACAGCTGGTCTGTTGCCTCTTATACCTCACCTCTTAGTCGAATTGGTTCCTGAATATATTCTCTCTCTGCTAGTGCTTTTTGTCACTCTATAATCCCATTTGTAAAGAGTTTCAGTATAGTTTCCCCATCTTTTTTGATCCTCATTTGTCTCTATTAGATTTTTGACCCATAAAAAGAAAAGTACTTTGCAAGCTTCTATCACTACCACAGTCCCACTGAATGATTTTCTGAACACAGGGAAGAATTCATCTAGATTACAAGTGATGTTGAGACAGGGAGAAAAAACATTCTACCTTTCTGTTAGGGGCTCAGGGACCTCTCACCTTTTATCAAAACGGCAACTTAGAGATGCAATGTTATCCACAGATGAATGTACAACCCAATGTCATCTGAAGTCATAATAGAGAACATCTGTTGGCTTTCCTTGGGAGCAAAATATTTGAAGCAGCCCTGTATATGAAGCACTGAAGGCAGAGCTGGTCAAAATATTTTGCTGCCTGTGGAAGACCAACAGATAGAAAACCAAAATATATCAATTTCTGCAAAATGTGTGTGCTTGTATATTTGTGTATGTATGTGTGTCATAAACATACACAAATTAGATCGTCATATTTGAAAGAAGAGGTCTGTCTGGGCCTTTTCTATATTAAAGAGGAGAGAGAAAAAGCAAGAAAGTATAGACCTAAAAAAGATAATTTCTCTGCTTGTTTATATTTCTGCATTTCTGTGCTGTATGCTGAAAAAGAAGAAGTGATAAACAGGAGTTTGTGTGTGTATCTGATGAGCTATTAGTGGATGAGTTATTAGTCTTTTTGTATCTGGACAAGAAAAGAAGATGACTTCTACCATGATGTATACTTAAAAACGTTTTTGCTTTCTTATTTAAATTTGTAGCATGTTTTAAGCATTTGAATTTGCCTTTACTGGAGGTAAAGTTGGAGCCTCAAAACAGCCTATTAATCCTAAAATGATTTATAACCTCAAGGTAGTTAGATGATTGAGAGAGAAAGAGACAAACAGATAACTACCTTGAGGTTATAAATCTATCATTCTATCTTAGAATGTCATAAAACAGTTTAAAAAGCTATAAAAGCCAGTTATTCCTGGGGATGGCTGGCACCTTAGAATGTTCCTCACATATATACGAACTGAACTCGATCTTTTATTGCCATCTGGATTTTATTTTTTATTTTATATTTATATGTTGTATTTGTATTTATATTTTATATACTATTTATGGCTATTGTTTTTAACTTGTTAGCTTTATTGTAAACCGCCCAGAGTAACCTCTTCTGGGGGGAGATGGGCAGTGGCAAAATTTGAAAAATAAAATAATAAAATAAATAAACTAGTTGGAGCTGAAAAGGCCTGGCTGAATAGGAAGTTCTTGACTATCTTCCTGAAAAGAGAAAGAATGGGGACAGAGCACATGATACAACTTGGGAGCAACAAAAGTCTTCTCCCTGTATCTGACAGTCTCAGGAAGTTTCCAAGAAAAAAAGTGGTAGTACTCTGGATTTTCTTACGCACATATAAGCACTACATGAGGCCATAAATGAATTCAGTACAGAAACATAAATGACACCCACTATAGGACAGTTTGTTACATTTAAGCAAATTACTATAGAGTAATTTTGCCAACAGGGAAACGCCTGCAGTTTCACATCTGAAATCTCCACTTTTACGTAATACCAAAATCTACCTTTAAACCTGTGTCCAGGCTTATAATTTACAGATAAGAAAGCTAAAACATTCAAAGGCATTTGGGAGTGAATTGCACAATATATATAAAGCACATTCTAACAAAAAAATATTTAACTTCTAACCTTAACTCCAAAAATTTCATGAATTGCATTCTTTATCACAAAAGCAGTTTAAAAGACTGGATGTCTACCTGTCTGTGTGTGCATCAATCACCATTGCAAAAATGTGCCCATGTTTTTCTATAAAAATCAAAGCCAGCAACAGAACCTTCAGAAAGTTGGACTAGATATGAGATTCCATAGAAAGAAATTTACAAAATAAACATCATCTGAAAAGTTGTAAGAAGCCTCCATGTATTAAACATGCATACTTTAAAGTAAGTCTTCCAAAAACTTTATATATCTCTGCACCAAGATAAATCTCTTGGGTCTTAGCATATATCCTAATCTGTCCTATTTTTAATCTAAAGTATTTATTATTGAGTGTGAAGAGAGCAGCTCTCCTCAGGTATAACTGGAAAGGACAAAGTGGTCCCCCAAATTCCACAAAACCTGCTTTAGTCACCCTGAGCATGATAGAGCCAGTTTGGTCTAGTGGTTAAGGTGCTGGGCTAGAAACCAGGAGACTGTGAGTTCTAGTCCCGCCTTAGGCATGAAAGCCGGCTGGGTGACCTTGGGCCAGTCACTCTCTCTCAGCTCAACCCACCCCACAGGGTTGTGGGGAAAATAGGAGGGGGAAGGAGTATTAGGTATGTTCCCCGCCTTGAGTTATTTATAATAAGTTGTATTTTTTAGATATTTTAGATATTTTAATTGTACAGCTTTTGAATTTTTAACTGTTGTAACCCGCCCAGAGTCCCTTGTATGGGAGATGGGCGGGGAATAAATTGAATAAATAAATAAATAAAATAAATAAAAATAATAAAGGCAGTATAAAAATTACATACATACATATTACATTTACTAGTAAATAACAGCCTAATGAGAGAGTACATGGAAGACTAATTAGTTAGTTTAGCCTCAGGTCATCAATGACTAAATTGTTGCCATACTCCTGACTTTTGTGTGGTCTCTGCACTTATATTTGTAATGAACAGATGCCCTTATCAAAACTATTATTACCACACTAGAAATCTTCACTAGCAGCTCTGTAGAATTTGTACTTGTTGTAAAATTGGTTCTAATGTGACTTTCAGCAAAAGTACCACAGTTGACGTCCCAACAGCTGAAGACAGTTTGGCCATAGTAACTGAGGCACACATGGCATATCATTTAAGCAAATTACTTATTTTTAAGCAAGATTTTTAAAATGTAGCTTAGCCAGCCTCAATTTGAATGAAATCTGTGTTATGTGTATTTAGCATTCTAAAAGGCCATTAAATTTTCAAAGAAAAAATGAGATAGTGAGTCTGCTAAAGCTGCTCCTAGACTGGTGGTCTAGCATTCATAACCATTGCTCTCTTACCGTAAGTAACTGACTTTCAACCTTTCCAGATATTGTATTTTTTTCTATGACTACATTTGAACAAGGCGCTAAATTATATTGTGCTTTGGCTAACCATGCCATCTGAAGCTAAGCCATGACCATACTACAGTTAAGACAAGGTGCCCTAACTACAGTTTTGCAACCATGTCAGTTACCGTATTTTCCGGCGTATAAGACGACTGGGCGTATAAGACGACCCCCAACTTTTCCAGTTAAAATATAGAGTTTGGGATATACTCGCCGTATAAGACTACCCCTCTTCAAAACCTGCAGCTTGCTCCGCCCCGGGGTGGAAAATATCCACGCCAATCAGCTGTGTGGTGGGGAAGCGGAGTAGAAAGTAAAAAACTGCAGGGAGAAAACAGGAAAGCGGAGTAGAAAGCGAATACCGTAATGCAAAGCGCAGCAGCGCAGGGTGTGTGTGTGAAGGAGAATATTGTGGGGAGGGGTGAGAAAGCTTTAACGATTTAAAGAAAGCTTTCATTACCTGGGCAAGGCAGAGGGGTGAAGAATACATTTCCAAGCTTTAGCGGAACAAACCATGGAGGAGGAGGAGGAGGAGGAGGAGGAGGAGGAGGAGGAGGAGGAGGAGGAGGAGGGTGATGGGGGGAAGTTTGAAAAAGCAGATCCAAGCGCAAAAGTTACTGAGTGAGTACTGAGCAACTCCACTTCCCCGCTGCACAGCTGATCCCCGCCGCACAGCTGATCGGCACCGAGATTTTCCACCCGGGCCCTCCCCCCCCGAAATACATCTCCAAGCTTTAGCAGAACAAACCATGAAGGAGGAGGAGGAAGAGGGTGGTGGTGATGATGGGGGGAGGTTTGAAAAAGCAGATCCAAGTGCAAAAGTTACTGAGTCATTTCAGCCTCCCTCCCTTGCCGTTTCCTCCCTTCCCTCCCGACCCCCCCCCCCCACACTGATCCATCACCAGGGAAAGAGAGCGAGAGGGAGGGAGGCTGAAATGACTCAGTAACTTTTGCGCTTGGATCTGCTTTTTCAAACCTCCCCCCATCATCACCACCACCCTCTTCCTCCTCCTCCTTCATGGTTTGTTCTGTTAAAGCTTGGAGATGTATTCGGGGGGGGGGGAGGGGCCGGGTGGAAAATCTCGGTGATCAGCTGTGCGCCGGGGATCAGCTGTGCGCCAGGGAAGTGGAGTTGCACCCGCCCTATAAGATGACACCCGGCGTATAAGACGACCCCCGACTTTTGAGAAGATTTTCCTGGGTTAAAAAGTCATCTTATACGCCGGAAAATACGGTAAGTCAATTTAGCTTAACTACACTCAGATGTGTCATCTGAACTCAGACTAATGCCTAGCTTATAATTAAGCTTATAATTTTCTCCAGGAAAAGAACACAAAATGAAGGACCGGCCACAAAGAGAGAGATTCCCTTGTTGCTTCTGCTTTGCTTTTCACTTTTTGAGGGCACACAGAATTTTAAAACAAACCAGAAAGCCAGGGAAGAAGAAGCAGCTTTCTGCCAAATTGCACACAGCAGCTCTAATCCTGATCAGGCCACCACCAGTTTCTGTTACTCTAGTTTCAAAAAAATAAACACAGAAATAATCAGGATTTGGCAACTGATGTTTCAATTGGAGGTCATCCTTTATTAATGGCGCTATGGACTTTGAAGAAGCATGAGTACAGGGCGAAAGGGAGAAAAGAACTAAAAGGAAGGCACGTCAGGCAAACCCTCATCATGACCATCTCCCACCCGGAAACCTATGCCCTCATTGTGGGAGGTTGTGCGGATCCAGAATTTGCCTTTATAGCCACTTACGGATCCACCGTTAAAATTTTACCTTTGGAAGACAATCTTACTCGGCTACGAGTGATCGCCAATGATGATGATTTCAACATTATAGCACTTTTGTTTAAAAAGATACCTTGCATTTTATTTAAATAACCTTGAAAAATATTTCAATATTAATTTTATGTACCACAACAGTAAGTGGGAAGTTAAAACAGGGTCCACAGAAGTGTGGAAATTCATATCAAAGCTTCAGGCCTTCTAAAAAATGCAGCAGTGTTAAGGATATCAGGACTGTGGAGATGGAGCCACTATCCTATAACTCTTTAAAAAAGCATACTCCCAATGCTCTGAGAAGACAGGAGAACAACCAAACATTGTTATGTAGATGAACTGTAAGTAGTATGAATGAAGCATGACAATTCTGCACTAAACATCCAGTGAATGAGAAAAAAAGTGAATTTAAAGGCCCTCTGAAGAGAAGAGTTCTATCCTTATACTGAACGCTTAACCAATTTGAATGTTATTAGAATTCTGTCTTTTCTGATTACAGAGGAGTAATTCAAAGATCTCAAGTGTGAACTGCATAATAGTATTGTAACATGCAGTTACAATTCCATTCCAATTTTTCTCTTTGTTAGATATTTAATCAGAAATGTTTTATGCCATTAATTTAAAGTGAAAACAAGGAAAGAATAATTGTATCCTATAATTAATGTACCATCTTAAATTGTCAAAGTGACCATTGGTCCTAAGTCACTTAAATGTTAATGATTCCATAACTAAATTAAGCAAGCCCATTTTCTCTGAAAAGTATTTTAAAGTTATTTTGAATTTCCTGCAAATATTAACTAACATGCTACTCCATTTTTTTTCTGTATAAGCTAAGGATTGGTAGAACAGCTACCTTCCACATTTCTCTGAGTAATATATATGCTATAGTTATTACTTAACATATGCAACCAACACTATGTGCACTGTATCTTATATCTTATTTCTTATGCCCCAAACCATAGGTATTTAATATTTATAAATAGATATAGATATAGATATATAGATATAGATATATAGATATAGATCTCCTAATCAACTTCCCCAAAGATAATTTATTTAATTATTTCCTTCCTACTACTATTCTATGCATTCCTGTCTACTACAATAAAGATCAAACTAAAAAAATACAAATTGTCTGCCATTATACTTGATAATACCAGTTTTAATAATCTTAATCATATTAAACCCAAAACCAAACATTTATTATTTTTATTATACCTTAATAATCTTAATCCAAATTGTTAAAGATGAATGAAATCAGCCAAACCCTAAAAGCAATCCAGATAAATATTCTTAAATCCTTATCCCACTTCAAAATAAACCAGAGCATTAACATATCCCAATACAGTTCTTTTCTTAAAAAACCCGAACAGCCCAACTGCCCCCCTCAAAAACTCACGACTTCTCTTCAAAAGACCTCACATACATAATAACCCCTTCTTTTCCATGGTGTTCCATCAGAAGATCAATTTCACTTATGGCTTGCAACTCGATCTCTCCCTTTAATTTCTTCAACTCATCTATCCAATCTTTATCCAGCATTTCAACAGAAGTCCCAATCTCACTCTTAGAAGAAATATTTCTTTCGCTGTTAAATTCCTCAGTTCCCTCCACAACATCCCCAACCAGATGACACATTTTAGACCTCATGTTTTCCACAATGTCCTGAATGCCTTACATAAAAACTTGACAGGTATCAGAAAGAATCTGTTTAAAATCTCGGTGAAAGTCAGAGAAAGTCTTCTTAAACTCCTCCATGTCTCAAGCAGTAGATTATGGCGCCCCCTAGGAGCTTAACCAGTGAAAGGCGAAGATATGACTTCATGGACCAGCCCACGCCAGAGCTTCCTGTCGGCTGTCACCATCCCCAGCTCCCCCATGGTTGAGTCCGTCACCTCCAGAATATCATCCATCCATCTTGCCCTTGGTCGGCCCCTCTTCCTTTTGCCTTCCACTTTCCCTAGCATCAGCTTCTTCTCCAGGGTATCCTGTCTTCTCATTATGTGGCCAAAGTACTTCAGTTTTGCTTTTAATATCATTCCCTCAAGTGAGCAGTCTGGCTTTATTTCCTGTCTCTTAGGGTACGCATACTTAAAAGAAATATAAATTGGGTGATTTAGAAATGGGGTGGCCAATCTTAGTGTCCCTTTAAGGCTACAGCGTGGCTTGGAAATGGTGATGTCCCAGCCTCCCGGCTGCTCTTGCCAGTCAAGCACGAACGCTGTTTGCAATCTTCTGGCTGCAAGCAGCCATCCGGAGGACAGATGGAGTAATTCCAGGTGTTTTCGTTATCCAGAAAAAGGCTCCTGGGCTTCAGGAAAAATCTTCCCGAGCCCGAAAAAACTGCCACATTGTCATCTGTAGCTTGAATCATGTCAACTGGATTTCTATTTTCTTAGTGGAAACGTTTCGCTCCTTATTGGAAACGTTCCAATTGGAAACGTTTCCACTAAGAAAATAGAAATCCAGTTGACATGATTCAAGCTACAGACAATTCCACCTGGATGACTGAGAACCTTCATAGACATATTGCCACATTGTCAGTTCTGCCCGCTAAGCCCGCGGGCACAGCTGTTCAGTCCGCCATGTTCCCACCGGAAGTCCTCATATTTGGATATATTCCTGCAGTTCTTTCAGGTATGCAATTTCATTTATATATCTTTTAAAATATTTCCTTTGATGCAATATTATGACTTGGGTGAAGGAATAACTTTCACTACAGTACTGCTGACCTCCTCCTCCTCACACTCCACCATGAATTAGTGATAGGCTGCCATCACAGGCTAATCTTCTGAAGCTTTTAGTCCTGTTCAGCTGATGAGTTCTAAAGTCTTCTGCCAAATAAAACTCTCTTTAACTGCTCTACAGCTAAAGGGGGGGGAGAACACCCCAGAAATACAGAACTCTAAAAAAAAAATCACATGTGGAATATTCTAAGAAAATGTAAAGTTAGCTTGACAACCATGTCATCCTGCACATGCAGAGACCAAATATCCAGATAGAAAGGGGTTTGGGGGGGGAGAAGGCAGAAGGACAAGACAAGACATCCATCACACACCTAGAATTATTTTAAATACATGCTCTAAACCTAAATCTATTTATGCATTTAACATGGAAAAGGAATGAACTGAAACGCATGAGTTGATAAGTAGTAAAAGAAATGAGAGCAAAAATAGAACTACCGCAGAAATAGAAAATACAGGTCCTATATGAAAAAGCATTAGAGGACAGAGTAAACACTGCAGAGGACGAGTGTAAATTGGGCCTAAGGAAACATTACATGGATGCTGCAGAGTGAAAGAAGTATGTTACAAAGCAGCAGATAGATAGATACTTTATTGATTTAGTCTTTTGACCATATCAAGTAAAAAAAAAAGAGTTAAAATAAAAAGCCATTTTAAACATACAAGTGAGTATGAGTAAATACAAATAAAACTATAATACAGATTCATATCAAACCATCACCCCTACAGTCAACTCCAATCTGGTCTATGTAATCTGTCCTCTTTAGAATTGCCTTTGATATGAAGAGTGCAGTCTTGCTAGTAATGAGCTGGTTCTTACCCTGTAAAAAATAAGAAAGTTTCTGCTGGCTGCTCCAGTATTTTTTATTTTTTAAATATAAATCTAAGTGGACAGTCCTTTCTACAGAATATACCGTATTTTCCGGCGTATAAGATGACTGGGCGTATAAGACGACCCCCAACTTTTCCAGTTAAAATATAGAGTTTGGGATATACGCCGGAAAATACGGTACTCGCCGTATAAGACCTCTCCTGGCCAAGTGCAGCCGCTCGCCGGAACGCAGCCCCCAGGGAAGAGCAGGAGGACGAGCGCGGGGCGGCGTACTGCATTGGGTCCCGTCGCTCGAAGGAGAAACGCGGGGAGGGGGGAGCGAGCTCCGTTCCCTTGGAGCAGCCTTGGGAAGGGAGGGGGCAAAACGCAGTGGCTCCACGACGGGCTCCAAACTCGTCCTCCTGCTCTTCCCTGGGGGCTGCGTTCCGGCGAGCGGCTGCACTTGGCCAGGAGAGGTCTTATACGGCGAGTACGTATTTTCCGGCGTATAAGACGACACCCGGCGTATAAGACGACCCCCGACTTTTGAGAAGATTTTCCTGGGTTAAAAAGTCGTCTTATACGCCGGAAAATACGGTAATTTGCAATCAAATAAGATATGTGCAGTATCTTCAACAGCTGGGGCATCACAAATACATAATCTGTCTTCATAAGGAACTCCTTGGAACCTCCCATATCTTACCATGGAGTCTAATTGATCGAAACGAGCTCTAGTAAAAGCTCTTCTGAGATGTTGGGGGAAGGAAGTTGTTAAATACTTTTCTAGTTGAAAGACTGATTTGTGTTGGGCCAGCCACTTCAGGGACTTAGCATGTTTAAGGGCTGCTATATCCTCTTGTGCAGCCACATCCAAAACCCTTTCTTAGAAATTTTTCTTAGCCTTCAAATCTAATTGGGCTGGAAAATGAGCTGAAAATCCATATTGTGAGATGGTATTGGTAAGTCGGGCCACCCAAGCACGAGGAGGCATATTCTGCATCTGCTCTTCAAGACAAAGCTTGGGTAATCTGTCTGAGTCCATGGATAGGATCTTCAGCCAGTAATTAAATACTTTAGTTACCGAGTGGCTTTGTATGGGGGGTATACCTAACTCTGCTCTTACTGCTCGAGTTGGAGTTGACTTGTCCACTCCCAAGATACATTTCAGAAAAGAGGACTGTATCTGTTCAAACAAAGAGACATTTACGTGACCCCACAATTCTGCACCATATGTGATCATTGGGACTATTTTACAGTTATATACCTTTATTATTGGGGTTAACGATCCTGGGTAGCTATGGTTGATAAGCTGCTTTATGGCACTGGCAGAGGCTGTAGCCTTTAGGGAACTCCTCTTGAAATGAGGGAGCCATGATCCTGTTTCGGTAAAAACAATCCCTAGATATAAATAGGACTTAACCTGGTCTATATGTTCCCTGTCCAGAGTCCAGTTATACCTGATCCTCCTCTTCCCGAAAACAACTACCTTAGTCTTGGATTTGTTGACGGACAGGTAGTTACATGTACAATACATACTAATCCTGCGTAGCAGTCTTCTCATTCCTACTTGGGTATGTGACATCAATACCATGTCATCAGCGTAAAGCAGTATGTTTACGTGTTTGTTTTTAATTTTAGGCATGTGTGTGTCAACTGAATATAAAAACTTTGGGATGTCTCTTATGTATAAATTAAACAAAATAGGGGCCAGTATGCATCCTTGTCTGACCTCTTTGTGGGTATTAATAGTCCCTGTTAAGGATCTGTTTGATCCAGTACGTACCCTTAAGCAGGAATTTGAATACAATGCCTTGATTAAAGAGAGGAGTCTGGGTTCCATATTCATATCTGTTAGTTTCTTCCAAAGGAGTTCCCTATTTATTGAATCAAATGCTGCACTAAGGTCAATGAAAGTTGTATATAGTTGGTTCCCATTGGCTGTGTATTTGTCTATTAAGTGGCATAAGATAAAACAATTATCAATGGTAGAGCGTCCAGGTCTGAAGCCAGATTGCTCTTCAGGTAGCAGGTCCTTTTCATACACCCAATCCTCAATCTTATATAAAAGATATTTAGCATACAGTTTAGCTACAATATCAATTAGACTGATTGGTCGATAATTAGAGGGGTCGCCCTTATCCCCCTTTTTATAAATGGGAATCACAATAGAGAGCTCCAAACCAGCTGGAATTTGGCACGAGTTATTTATGTGGGTAAATAAGCCTGCAAGTAGGGGAGCCCACCAGTTAATGTGTCCTTTAAATAATTCAGGGGGAAGAAGATCTTCGCCGGGAGCCTTGTTAGGCTTCAGAGTCTGTATGAGACCTCTAATCTCCCGTTCGGTCACTGGGGGCCAGTATGGAAAAGGGCTGCAAGCCTTCTCTGATGCATTTTGTAGATCCGCCATTCCGTTACCACTTGGGGCTGTGAAAAGTTGGCTATAATAATCCTCCCAGGTGGAGGCGGGTATTGGAATATCCAAGGAATACCTACGTTCCTTCAGTATTCCTGCAACCGAATGCCAGAAAAAGACTGGATTTGTATTTTTGGCAGCTAACTCTAGGTTTAGCCAGAGTGAGGATAAATAAAGAGATTTCTTGCTCTTAATGGTTTTCTTGTACTTTTGTCTGAGTGCTAGCATGGCAGTATGATTATTATTTGAAGGCTGAGTCCGTGCTACCCGCATAGCTAGCCTTAATCTTTTTCTCTGTATGTAACACTCAGAGTCAAACCAATGAGGGCCTTTTCTTGGGGGCCTTTCGGGGTGGGCCTTATCAGTCAAGAATGTTCTTAAACCTTCACTTAGATTTTGGTAGGCTGTAAAAATGGATAGTGCCTCAGAATCAGCTGCAACAACTGTGTCTACTAAAGACTGAGCTTGGGTAGAATTCATATAGTCAGTCAGGGCCTTTGCATCCACTCGGGCCCATTTTATTCTTCTGTCCTGATGAACCTCTAGATGGTGTAAAACCCAGCTGTCTTTTGCAGTATGGGGTCTAAGGTCTGAATGCCCATAGAATTTTACAGCAACCGGTTGATGATCACTATCCTCTCTTTCATATACCTGTATTTCTGAGAAAAGGGGCACTTTACTATTTGAGACACATATATAGTCTAATGTGCTGCTTGATTTCACTCGATGGTAAGTATAGGGGTAAACAAAGCTTTGGTCCTTACCCCCTAAAACTTGCAAGTTGCCTTTAAACAGCAGGTTTAACAACTGTATGCCTGCAGCATTGCTGTTCTGGTCCCTAAAGGACCATGAAGGAAATAACGGGAGTAATTCTTTGGGAATATTCATATTGCTAATATGCTCTTGTATGTTGGGCCCAAGCCTTGCATTAAAATCACCCAAGACAATTATAACTGATTTGGGAGATTTTGAGGTTAACTCTGTCAGGGATTGCTCAAGGTTCACCCATATATATGAGGAGTGATATATAGATGATTGTGGGGGTATATAAATATTTAACATCATGATCACAAGGGCATTGTATTGAAATTTAACGGCTAGGCAATAAGGAGAAGAGGCATCCAAGAGAGTTTCTGTGCCCTTCCAACCCAGGTCTTCCTTAATCAAAATGGCCAATCCCCCTATCGCCCGGCCTTTCTCTTTTAATTTCCGTGCCGGGGTGGACCAGGATTTGAAGCCAGGAATCGAAATCTGCTCATCAGCAGCAGTTAGCCAGGTCTCCTGAACTGCAATCAAATCATAGTTGGACAGAAATTCAGAACAATCTTGTAGTTTGTTTTTCCATCCAGCAAGATTCCAGGATAGTATGTGAATGGCTGGATCCATAACAGCACCTGTAAGGGGTGGGATGGAAAAACTGGGTGGGGGAGGGTTATGGTGCATCATGTTCAGTCATTCATCAGCAGATAAAAGATCAGGGGAGCCAGATGTGATCAGGTCAAATTTTTGAGGAATGTGGTTAGAGGAATCCATGGAGTGTAGAAACAAGCCATCATGTGGCGAAGATTTAATATCCACAAGGCGTTGGTCAGTATCTGTCTGTGGTATAGGAAATACTACCTCCTCAGTAGTTTGCATGGACTGGTGCTCTCCAAGGAAGAGCCCATTTGTCTCATAAAGGCTGGAGCAGTTGTTGTTTGGGTGTTGATTTTCCTCCGTGTCTTTGTCCTCCAGATGGAAATTAGTGTCAGTAGTTGGGGACACAAGATCAATAAGAGGTTCTGCGATTGTAATAGTGTCCAGTAAGGTTTTCTTGATGTTTTCTAGCTTAAATATAATGTTGTCTTGTTCCTTCCTGGGCAGGGAGCCAAAGGCACTGATGTGACCTGCTTCAGCTGAGTCAGTCTCGGTGTCTATTTGAGGAGAAGGTTGACTCCCACTGCCTTGATTTTTCAAGGTCTTATGAAGGGGGGAAAGCTTACTAGCTTCTGTTGCTGTTTTAGTGTAGGAATGACATCTAGGTACAGCAAAACCAAGTAAAGGATTAACTATTACCTCCCGGAACACTCTGGTGGGGAAAATTTGAAAAGTTGCTAAGTATGGTTTCATCTTTAGTATCATAGAAGGAATAGTAGGCTGTTTGAAAGAAAGCAAAATCCGTTTTTGATTTTGTACTGTAGGAAGCCATTCGGTAGCTTCTAAATCTATCAATCTGTGATGACAATGCAAGAGTTGCCCTAATGAGATTTTAATTGCTCTCCTAGAGACCCAACGTCCCGTATTAATCTTATTCAGGGAGATACAGAGAGCAACCTGTTGTGTTTGAAGTATGCGTTTTTGCTTGCAGGAATGTTCCTCAATTAAACCCAAGGAGGAGTTAGTTTGTATATTGCCTCCTTTTGCCTTGTCAGAGAGTTGGGGTTTATTAGTTCCTTCGTTAGGAGGTTGCTTGCTTTTATCAGTTTGTTTTCCTTTAACGACTTGTCCTTTAGCTGGGCACATATCAGGGAAGTCTTGCTTTATCATAGCTTCTGCCTTTGATTTGGTAAAGGCAGTAAGTCCGGCATCCTGTTTAGAAACGAAAGCCTCAAAGTCTTTTTTCAACAAGTCTAGGTTGTACTTTATATCAGACAACTGCTCAAACAATGAGATAACGGTTTGAGCTGTAAGAAGGCATTGCTTTGCCATGAATTCTGTTGTATTTTCCCAAGGGAGTCTCTCCAAATTCTGATTTTGTATCCTGTTTTTAAACTTATTTTTATTTCCCTTGAAATTATTAGGTGAGCTTGCTAATTGTGCTGGAGACCCATAATGAGAGTCCGGGATAGAGATCAAATTTTCATTTAGCTCTTCCCTAATAGATAGTGAAAGGTCTAGCAACTGTTGCTTTTCAAGCTGAGTTTGAAAATCCCATTCAAATGATTCAAGGGCTGCTGTGGGAGGAGTGGGAGATGGCTTTGTTTTACTTACAGTTTCCTTTCGTTTTAGCAGATCTTCTATTTTTGGTTGTTTGGCAGACTTTGAAGAAGAAAGTGAGTTCGGGCTATTTCTATGTCGATTATTCCGTTTTCCCATGATGTTAAATCCACTCTGCAAACTTTTTCAGATCCACTCTCCAGACTTTTACAAGCACCTTTTACTCCATGTTCAGATCCACCGTGGAAAAATGTGAATGTACTTAAAATGGTGTAATATAAAAATCGGATTTAAAAACTACAATATCCTAAAAGGCTTATTAAAACTAAAACTATAAAAAAGAAACAAAGATAGCTAAAATAAACTATTTAAAAATAATAAAAAATTTAAAAGGGCAGGAGCATAAAAAGATGTGTGTTGCTGGGCTGCTGGGTTGGCTCCACCACAAAGCAGCAGAGAAGCATAATGTTACACAAATGGGACGTATGATAAAATGAAACAGGTTGTGGATAAGAAAAAATACTTGTAACAGAATGACTGCACCATAATGTAGATACTGTATAATGTGTATACAGAGAAAAAGATAGCTGCAAAGAATGTAGTCAAAGAGAGCAAATATTGGTTAAGATTAAATGCTGCAGAGAAAACACAAAGCAGTTTGTGTTTTGAAAGTGGGTGAAGGAAGCTAAACAAGGAGCTTCCAGCATAGTGACTGAAGTTAAAAATAAAAGTGATTAAATGGTTTGGAATGAAACTGAAGTGAGTTTCTGCTGGAAGGACTATTTCAGAGATTTATTTAGGAATGATAATGATATGTGAAAGAATGAAATCAAAATGAATGTTATAAACATTTTCTGTTAATGTCCAAGAAAAAACTGATTAAAGGGAAATAATAAATGCTGTGAAAATATTAAAAAATCACGGTGCTGCAGGTGTACATGGTGTAAATAGAGAAATTTTAAAATATGAGTATGGTTTCCTCATGGGGTAGCTATGCAACTTTATTTATTTACTGTGTGTGAGTTCTGCATCTGTGTCTGAAAACTTGTAGAATGGTATTATACCCTTACAAATGGAAATATAACAACAATGAATGCCAAAATTACAGGGTGTTCATTTGTTAAGTACCTAGAAAACTGGCACAATTTTGATTTAAAGGGCCTGAAAGGTGACAATGAGCAAAATTTGAGAAGTGCAGTGCATCTTTAGGCTTGGCTTGGAGTATGCTGACTCTTCAGCCTAAGAAATGTATGAATGTGAAAAAGGAAAGCACATATGAGAATTCATCCATCCATCCATCCTCTGAATTTTTATGCCACCTAACTCCAGAAAGAATGCCCTTGGCTATTTAATGTATTTACAGATAAATGTATAAAGAATGTTCATGGTAATGTTAGAGGTGTGTTGGTTGGGGATGTGAATGTGTGTGTGCATTTGTATCCAGATGATCCTATGTTGATAGCCGAGAAGACAAATTATTTGCAGTGAATATTAGAATGAACAATGCAATGAGGAATATGGATCTGAAAATTAAATGTATCAAATAACAAGGTAATTGCATTTAAAAGTGGAAATGTTATGAATAATTGCAAGTTATACTAAACAGTGAAAAAATAGGGCAAGTAGATGAATTTGTATAGAATGTTTATTTGGTAGATTTAGATTTCCCTTTCTTATCTCCTGCCTTTATATTTTCTTTTGCTTTGTGTTTCTTACTCCTTTTCTGTGTTTTTCATAACATTACTTACCCTAAAAGGGAATAAATTTTTGTTTAATGGAAATAACTCTATAGTCAGTTACAGTGGAGGACCCAATATATTCATCTAAATTATTATCACTGAACTCAGAGGAGCTTACTCCAGATAAACGTGGCCTCAGACTTTAAAACAGACCAATTAAGGCCTGTCTCTCAATTTATGGGGATGCAAAGTCCAAAATACAAGATTCATAAATACAGAAAAAGAGTAATAAATACAGACAATAAATGTGGAACATTAACCTCTTTCGAAAACCAATAATCAGAGTTTCCTAATTAATAAGGATCCTTATTTTTTTTGCATGGCTCCCTTACACTACTTAAGAAGAGAACATGTAACATATCAAATCTACTTTTAAATTAAACGCTTGGACAGCTTATTCATCTCCTTCAGTCTCCACAAGTGATAACAGGAAAACCATTTTCTGTCTAGTGCCATCCACAAACAACTCTGAGCATTGATATATTAAGCCGTATCTAATCAGGAACCTCTTCAGGTTGCCATATAAGCCTTCTGCCCCAGTTGACTCAGTCCCTGACAATATCTGGCAAGACTTTCTCCCCTCCCTTCTCTTCTCTCACTAATTTTGTGTGTTCAGAACTGTGAAGCACAAAATTAGACATTTCAAATTAGGAGATGAGGGGTGGCAGTAGTATAGAGGGGAAGAAAGAAAATGAGGAAACCTTATTAAATCAACATTAGCGCTAACTGAATACCTTCAAAATATTCAAAAGTTTGATGTGAAGTATTACTTGTTTAATACCCTTTTTATGCTGGCATAAAAGGATGACAAAAACTGGAACTTAAGCCTCCTCCTTTTGTTCAGTCACTATGACCAAACAATGAAAGCAAGATACTTTCCTCTAGAAACTATCTCCGTTGGCACCTTATATCACTTTGTATTTATGAACTGAGGAATTAGCTATACCTTGAATACAACACAAAGCAAAATTTTGCACAAATTTGTTGCTCTGTATTATTGGGAAATCGTCTTGTTTATGAAATGGATCTTTATTTTGACAGGGGTTATCATCATCAGAAACTATAAACCTCTTCAAATAAAAATGTATCTTTCTAAAATGGCCCTTGTACATATTACCAATAAGCCAGAAGAATTTGTAACTGTTCAGGATTTCATCACTATTCTGTGCCTCCACAACTTCTAGGTGTTGGCTGGGCCTTACAAAATGTGTACTTGGAGAAAGCCAATCTAAGCAAATATTCTTTTCCAGCGATGACGAGTCAGATGCCATTAGGAAATTTATAAGAAAGTCCTTTGTTGCCAGCCACTGGTATACAGAGCTATGCAGTCTTTGAATATGGCAGTTCTTTATTGCTAACAATACTTTACTGGTGGACCTTTGACCCTTGGATTTATAGAATCAAGCTAATAGTTCCCACACATCTGTCTGTAGAGAATTCCATAGCTTAACTGAACACTATGAGAAATGTACTGTAACTTTGAAAGTGCTATTGTGTGTTAAGAATTAAACATTCTCAGATCCTGTTTGTGACATTATCAATATGCAGGCAAGCGCACAACAATTTGCTAGCTTGATCAGTTGCAAACAGAGGTATTATGATACCTGAACAATAGTTTAAGCAAAACCTTTAGTTCTTATGGAACTAAACATACAGGTATGCTGTGAAACAGCATATTCATACAGAAATGGTGATGGAGAAGACATTGCTACTGTGTGGAATATGCCTCTTAGTCATGTACAGAGTCAGATTACCCCAGCCCCTCCCTTTGCTAGTGATACAGAAAAACTTTAGTCATTTCAAAACTAGTGCACAACTGAGGAAAAGCTGAGAAAATTATAGGGCTGACATTATTCCCTATCTCTTTCAGATTAAAGTTGGAATTCCCATAATAAAGGAAGGCCACGTAAAAGAAAGCAGAAGGGACATCTGTTTCAAGAGGATTCTAGTTCTGTAAAAATAGGTATAAAAATCTAATGAGGAATTTGCATTATTTATTTCTCTGTACAAATTATGAAATTAGTGTGAAACCTCAGACTTTTTTTTTTTAGGCTTTCATGCCTAAGGCGGGACTAGAACTCACAGTCTCCTGGTTTCTAGCCCATTGCCTTAACCACTAGACCAAACTGGCTCTCTCTTATACAGTATCTATATTTCAGGCTGTGCATGAAGATATCACATTTTCTCTAGAATTTTATTATAATCTGTATATTAAGTTGAACCATCCATCCAGCCTCTTTTTATGGAGACTTTGTGGCAAAGAATTGACAGAAAGGCAGCAGAGGTTGTAAAAGCTCAGACAAACTGAGGTTACAGTACAGGGCTGAGGCCACGTGAAGCGCCTTCTGGAAGACAGGAGGTGGTGGCAGCAGAAACTATCAAGAAAACTCAGAGGGCTTCTGAGAGAGAACCACTGACTAATATCTAATGGACTCGGCCATCCACTACATACTGCACTGACTAAAAAGAATCATGCAATCATCCCTGCAATGTCTTTCTTGCAATAATAGTGTAGGTACTACAACAACAAACAACAATAATGCCAAAACTACAATGAACACCACAAGCAGGAATTTAGATTAATTACTATAGTACCCAATTGCCCTTCCTATTCTGTGTTCTAAGAAAGAGCCCCTCGGACTCACAACTAATTTTAGAGAGGCAAGGGACAAGCAGTTAATGAGCAGCAGAAATAGCTTTATTTGAACCTAGTTGTTCAGGGAGAGCAGAGCACAGATTTCGTACAAAGAGCTATTATGCCAACCAAGTGGATACCTTCTTGGCAGCATATGCAAGGCATAACACATTTGCATAGGGGTAGGATCAGTCCTTAGAAGCAATATCTTCAAAAACAAATGCAGCTGCTTCTTTCTGCTACAGCCTCCATCTGCTCAATTCCAAATGCACAAGCCTGGTCTTGACTGCATTAAAGAGATATACTTTTGGTCAAAATCTATCAAACTGAAAACCACATCTTCTTCTGCCAGGTAAAAAACACATCTATATCCTGAAGGCTCCATCCTAGATCAGATTAAAATGCTTGCCATTAGCTTATTTTACCTACTGCACAGATACCCAAAGCATTTTTACTGATCACCAATTTGTCAACAGTACCATGACGCCACTTGTCTCAAACTGGCTCAACTCTAAATACAGTTTTTGCAAATAAATGAACTATACACTGCTATGTGCATATGCAAAAGTGTGTATCGCCTGACTGGTGAAGGACCATATTATAGCAAAACAGATTGAATGACGTATATATTCTGTGTGTGATTTTTTTTTTTAAAATGTACAATTTCACAGATTCCAATTTGCACTGAATTTATTTGTCAAATGCTTTCATTTACACAACTTTAATACTGATGATAAATAGGCCACATCTTACCTTGAAATGATCAGCATGCCTCCAAACAAAAGGATTTGGCGAAAAAACTATTTGTCATTCAGCCAGTAAAAATGAAATGTCAGACAGATAAAAGAACCTAATAAAACACTACATTTTCAGCCTTAATGCAGTCCTTAGACCTTTGTGAACTATGGACAAAGGTTTGAAATAGTAATTAATTTATAAGTTATAAAATAAATGTATTATCTGTACACCTTGAGAAGATAAATCTAAACCAAAAATGAGCAATGCTTTTGTCTCTTAATCAGCAAAGATTGCTTTGAGATCCTTGAGTTTTATTTAGTCTTCTCTGTATCTGCAAATCACACATCTCATTCAAGTATTTTGGAGGGAAGAGTGATTCATAGGAAAGTAAACTGGTATTCCTGGTTACCAGTTTGCTTCCAGTTGCAATTAAAGATGCTGGTTGCCACCTTTAAAGCCCTACATGGATCAGGGCCCAGTTATCTATTGGAATAACTTCTCCCAGTGGCTGCTGTCCAGTCAATAATATCAGGAAGTATTTATTTATTTATTTATTTATTCGATTTCTCACCGCCCAACTCCCTCCAGGGACTCTGGGTGGTTTACAAATCAATAAAATATCAAACATTAAAATAAACAATTTAAAAATACAATAAATATAATAAAATCAAGATGGTGATGTCTTCTTTCAAACACTGGAAGGGCAATTTAGGGCTATCCTACGATGTTAGCCATCCCCAGGAGTTTATGCTCTTCTTTCCGCCCCAGGCATGTTGGCAAAGCCAAGTCTTGAGTTGTTTCCTGAAGTCCAGGAGCGAGGTGGACTGTCTTAACTCTGGGGGAAGAATATTCCACAGAGCAGGTGCTACTGCAGAGAAGGCACGCTTCCGTGACCCCGTGAGATGGAATTCTTTAACTGATGGGGTCCGTAGCATGCCCTCCCTGCATGACCGGATGGGACGGGACGATGTAATGGATAAGACGGTCCCTTAGGTAACCTGGTCCCATGCCATGAAGGGCTTTAAAGGTCATAACCAACACCTTGAATTGCACCCGGAAGCAAACTGGAACCCAGTGCAGCTTACATAACAATGGTGTCACATGTGTCCGATATGGGACTTCCAAGATGGTTCGTGCGGCCGCATTCTGGATCAGCTGAAGCTTCCGGATACTCTTCAAGGGTAGCCCCATGTAGAGCGCATTACAGTAGTCTATATGTGAGATAACCAGGGCATGAGTGACCGTTCGAAGGGCCTCTTGATCCAGGAAAGGTCGTAACTGGCGCACAACACGAAGTTGTGCAAAGGCCCTCCTGGCCACGACTGCCACCTGCTCTTCGAGCAAGAGTCGCGAGTCCAGGAGGACCCCCAAGTTACGTACCGGGTCTGTCTGGGGCAGTGCTACCCCATCCAGAACTAAAGATGACAATTTCCTAGATATCGAGGAGCCATTAATCCACAGCCACTCCGTCTTACTAGGGTTCAGTCGAAGCCTGTTTTTCCCCATCCAGGCCCCTTCAGCCCTATAAAGTATACAGTAGTCCTTGACTTACAACAATAGGGAGTGGAAAATTCATTGTTAAGCGGTGCGGTCATTAAACGAGGCATCACATGACTGCACCCAATTTTACAACATTTTTTGCGACGATTGTTAAGTGAATCGCACAGTTCCCCATTGTTTTTGCTTGTCAGAAGCTGGCTGGGAAAGTCATAAATGGTGATCACATGACCCCGGGATGCTGCAACCGTCGTAAATACATGTCGGTTACCAAGCACCCGAATTTTGATCACCTGACCGCGGGGACGCTGCAATGGTCGTAAGTGCAAGGACCAGTCGTAAGTCACTTTTTTCAGCACCATCGTAACTTTGAACAGTTGCTAAACAAATGGTCGTAAGTCGAGGGCTACCTGTAGGCTCACTCTGGGTCCCTTCTGTTAGAGGTTATTATCTTCAGGGGCCATGGAATGAAACCCTCTCAGTATCAGTCCTCCTTCTTTATCCTCCTGAGATCAGACTAGCTCTCAACCTGCTGAGCTTCAGGAAGCCCTTAAAACCCAGCTTTTTAAGAAAGCCCTGGGAGTAGAACTGGTATGAGCAGTGAGTCCCCATTTATGGGTTGGGTTTTGATATATGAGTATTCCTTGGAGACCAACACTTTAGGTAATTGTTAGTAGTTACAGTATGTTGTCATATTCTTTTTTTACTTTTTAACCTTCTTTCTTATTTATGTAATTATTTGTCTATCAAATTTGTATGCCATCCAACTCCCAACGACTACGGGCGGCTCAAAGAACTGAAACAAGAAAAATACAATTATAACCAGTAAAAAATAAAACATGGTGAGAACAGACCAGACAGGAACGGAGCCAAGGGTCTTCACTCTCTCTCACCAAAGGCCCAGGCAAAGAGCCAGGTGTTCAACGCCTGCCTAAATAACAGCAGGGGGGGGCATCCGGATCTTGGGGAGAGCGTCACTTCAGAGGGCAGGGACTGCTACAGAGAAGGCGCACTTCCAGGGTCCTAATAGATGGCATTGTTTAATCAAAGAAACCTGGAGCGTGCCAATCCTGCCAGATCAGATTGGCTTGGCAGGTACTATGGGAAATAGGCGGTCCCTCAAGTAAACAGGCCCTATGCCATGTAAGGCTTTATACGTAACGACCACCACCTTGAATCGCACCTGGAAGCAAACTGGCAACCAATTCAGCTCGCGAAGCAGAGGTGTTACGTGGGCATACCAAGGCATGCCCATCACTGCCCACGCTGGTGCATTCTGGACCAGCTGAAGCTTCTGGGTGGCCTTCAAGGGCAGCCCCATGTAGAGCTCTTCTTACTGAAATAGTGGGACCTCAGCCACCCAGAATATGTTTGGATAAGTAAGTGGTAAGTATGTATATATACAGTATGTAATTATTTTTTCCTTAAGAACAAACAGGGACACTGAATGTACTACAATTATGTTCCAGAATGATAATAAATTTCCTTGCTAACTAAGAAAGCTTATGTTTTAGCATTTGGTAGACTCTGGGGTTAATATTTGGGTTGATTTAATTTAAAATTGAGGCACAGTACTTTGAATACTAAGTAGCCAAGCCACCAATCATTGGCAATGCCTTTATATATCCAAATGGAAGCTGAATGAATTAGGCATCTATTTACATGGCCTGTCATGTGCTAATTCAACTAGAATGAAAGAGAAAAAATACAGTTTTTGCTTTCACACAAACACATACATAACTGTATGAATTAGCCCACTTACTATTCCATTTTTTTAAAAAGTGTGAAACTTTGACCAGCTGCATAATAATTACATACCTACACAAACGCAACATAAGCTATCCATATATCCATAACCTCCTGCCCTGAACATATTAATTGTATGCAAAAAAATAAACATATGTAGATTATATTATTATTACAGGATGATGATGGTAAGATTGCAACATTACTTAAAATATTAAATTTCTAAAATACTATAAAACAAAAAACATGCAATGAATACAATAGAATTTAATTAATAAATAACAGAGTATATAGCTGTTCTGGAATCACATAAAATGAAAAATGGCTCTCCATAGCTATGGGAAAAGAACATTGATGTCTTCAAAATGGTAGCTATATATGTTAAACAAGCCTAAGAACTTTTTAAATATCAGTTAATATGCCAAAGGATAACCAATATCCATGTTAGAGTGACTGCATACAATTAAACAATTTCATTCTTAGAAAAGAAAAAAGGCTTACAGCATTCTCCGCTATATTTTGATGATATTGTAGTTCACATTACAGGTAATGCTCACTTAATTATGGCAATTGGGACCAGAATTTCCGCCGCTAAGTGATGCAGTCGTAAAGCGCCACATCATGTGACCGTGCCGCTTAGCAATGGAAATTATGGCATTTCCAGTTGCTGTCATTAAGTGAATCACCATGGGTCGTTAAGCAAGGACATCATGTGGTCGCCATTTGCAACCTCCTGCTGGCTTCCCCATTGACTTTGCTTGTAGGAAGTCAGCAAAGAAGGTCACAGATGGCGACTACGTGACTGCGGGGATGCTGCGACAGCCATAAGTACGAGGACCACTTATAACTACCACTCGTTCAGTGCCATCAGAAGTTTGAACAGTCACTGAACAAGTGGTAGTTAAACGAGGACCTCCTATATGTGAGTTCATTTGAGTGAACTAAAGAATGCATATATCTATAAAACAGTTTAAGACATTTGATTGGTTCCCAAATTATCCTGCAAGGCATAGCAAACTGTGGCCTGACAGGTCTTTAGAAAAAGTCATCACAGCAAAAAGAAACCACAAAAACCTGGGAATAGTAGTTCTTTTCAAATAACACCCAGCCCTGCATCTTACATACCATCTGTCAGTTTCTTGCAAAAAGTAGTCTTCTCATAACACGTCTTGAGTTTGTTCTCATATACATCTGCCTGAGGGAACAGGGGATTATGCAGCCACCAAAGAGAACATGGCACAACAAAGCTTTAGAAACACACATCACTGATTCCTAAAAGCTTTATATTTTAATTACTTAAAAGCTCTCCTTTTTTTTAAACAGTCTGACAAGCTTGGAGGAGGGAAAATAGAAAACTTTTTAAAAGAGGGGGGTTACATAGAGTATTTATTCCCATTCCTTAAACAATACAAAACAATACTGTCACTACTTTTGTGATAAGTTTAGAGACTATATTCAAGAGCAAAACTCAAAGAGATCATATCCTCATTCACAATAAAATATCACCCATAGCCCAGACTACAATAGTAAAAACTCTGTGTTTTAGACCCATAATTTGTTTGATAGCACAACCAAAATATCACTAATGTCAGAATCTTGATATTAAATATGTTCTACAGCAGTGTTTTTCAAACTTGGCAACTTTAAGACGTGTTGACTTCAACTCCAGAATCCCCCAGCCAGCCACCAGTGTTCTACAGCATTCAGTATGCTATACTAAACATAACAACTGGGCATTCTAAAACGATGGGTTGCATCATCCTCCTTCCTAAACACTATGCAGGCTGCAGAAAGGGGGATGACTCTACATCATTTCAGGCTGCCCATGTTCCTACACATCTCTAACCCGAAGGCTGGGTGACCACACAGAAATTGTAACAAGAACATGTGATTCTTTTTAGACTGTTGAAGCAATGAATTAAGGAAAGCTATCCACTCTCTCTAAGTAGCCTGTCTACTTTTAGCAGCAAGGTTAATAAAGGAAGTTTAAATTGGGGGAGGAAAGAGAGGATCTTAAGAAGGCTACAGGTAAGATTTTTTTTCCTTTAAAAATTCATCAGGCTAAGCTTTCTCTTTTGGTGCTTAAATTTTGCTAGTGTCCCTGAAGTCAGACAGACCCAGCAGTCGAACAGTCCTTCATTCTGTTTAGTTCTTGATGCAGCAAATCGGGAATTAATGTTCATGAGTTTTGATGAGTGACATAATTGCAATTTAAAAAGGGCAATTAATCATCAGCCATGCTGTTGGCTGCCTTGTCAGGGTGGGGTATTCTCTCATTCTGTGAATGTCGATAGACGTGTTCAAACACACTATCAAACTCAGAACAAACAAAAGGTCTGTCTTCCTTTTCCATGATGGAGACCCCTGTTGTACAACTTGGAACTGCTTTAAAAAATGCACATTTCCTCCATTTCCTGCTTCTCAGTTCACTACAATGCAAAGCCAATAACACAGCCTTGTGGATAATCATGGGCAAATGTTACTGAGTTAGAGTATTTTATTAGTAAACCAATTCACTTATAATAAACTGGAATTCACTTCGCTAAATTCCAGGGAAAAAGAGTCGGTGGAGAGTTCAGCGGCATGGTCTCCCACAGGGGAGCGTCCTTGCCCCCGTCATTCAGTATATATACTAATGATCAACCCGTCGGTCCTGATACATTGTCTTTCATCTATGCCGACGATTTGGCACTTACCGCTCAGGGAATTAGCTTCGAGGAAGTGGAAGACAAGCTCACTTTGGCTCTTAAGAATATGTCTGAATATTATAATGAGAATGGACTAAAACCTAACCCATCAAAAACTAATGTCTCCGCATTTCACCTCAAAAATAGGCAAGCTAGACGCAGGCTTGCTGTTATCTGGAGTGAGTCTCATACATTGTGAGACGCCATGCTACCTCGGAGTAACATTGGACCAAACATTAACCTTTAAAAGACATTGTTGCAACTTAAAGCAAAAGATTTCCACCCATAATAATCTCCTCAGAAAGTTGGCTGGCACTACTTGGGGTGCTCATCCTACTACTCTACGCACGGCTGCCCTTGCATTGTGCTACTCGGCGGGAGAGTATGCCTGCCCCGTTTGGTGCCGCTTTGCGCACTCTACGCAGGTGGATAGGGCACTTAGTGATACATGCCGCCTCGTTACCAGATGTTTACACCCCACTCCACTTGATAAATTATATATCTTGGTGGGAATAGCCCCGCCAGGCATTAGAAGGAGTGTAGCACAAAGCGTGGAATATGGAAAGGTGTTACACGATCCGGCACACCCATTATTTGAACGAGTACCTCCTACAAAAAGATTGAAGTCAAGAAGGAGCTTCTTAGACTGCGCTGAGGAGATTGCTATTACACCTCAAACAGAACAACTAGAAAGATGGAAATCTCAAGCAAAACATCTTCATAATTGGATAGAACCACTTGAGGAGCTGCCCGGAGGTTCGGAGGAGGAGTGGACGGTTCGGAGATGTTTGAACAGATTGTGCACTGGTTTGGCCAGAACTAAAGGTAATATGGAAAAATGGGGGTTTCTCCCTGAGGGCAAGGATACTTGCTGTGAATGTGGCTCTTCGGCTAACAAACGGAGATGAGCACTGGCCCCTAGAGTCGGACACGACTGTACAAATGTGCGGGGGGAACCTTTACCTTTACCTTTTTTTTACCCATCTCTTACAGTGCCCTTTGGGACCGACATGCACACAGAGTGACTTATTGGCCGGAAACACCTCTGCCATCAATGTGGCCCGGCATTGGGCTAGAGTTATATAAATTTTATATTTTTATTAAATGTTTTAACTTTTTAAATTTTAATTAATATTTTCCCCTTTTTTATTTCCTGCATTTCTGACACGAAACGAGATGAGTAAACCAATGCACCTTAAATGCACTGATGATTCTTATTCCTGAAAGGGGACCAACCTTGCAGCTATTTCAAGCCAGAGCTATCATTCAGTAGCACCTTGTGGAGGTTCTTGGTCATGGAAGCTATGTTATTCAGTTCAACCAAACCCCTTCCACCGGCAGCTCCTGTGGCTGTTTCTTAATGTCCTATTCCACACCCAAAAATCACCCTATCTCTCCTACAGAAAATCTCATTTTTTCTCTGCGTGGACTACATGGTTATAATGCAGGCAAGCCAAGTTAATGTATTTTCTTCCATGGATGAAGTGGCGTCCCCAGGAGCTTGCTGTAACATGGTGCATCACTGTCCTTTCATATGCAGTGTCACGATTTATGTACAAAAGGGCCAGGGCTTATGCTACAGAGCTGCCTTTGTTATTCTGTCCCCACTGCAGATGCTGCTGCATGGATGTACTCTCACAAAAACATGTCAACTTGGTGTGAATGTTGTAGACAATATATAGTCAGCATGGTTGAAAGCAGACTTAAATGGAATTTAGGCTACTGTTTATGGATATTCCTTGAAAGAACAGCATATATTTTATTTTCTCTAACACAATGGAATGTCAGAAAAAAAATATGTAAAGGGGATCCATCTGTTAGCATGGTAACGCTTCAAAACCTGAAAAGAACCACATCTGAGGGGGGAGAAGCCAGCGAAAGAGTTTAAAAACAGGCCAGATCAGGGTAGGGCATAGCTTTCCAAACTGTGTGTCGCGACACTTTAGTGTGTCGCGACACACAGTTTAGTGTGTCGCGAAGCGGCGGCACGGGGGCGCGCACGGCAGCGGCACAGGGGCACACGTGGCGGCAGCAGTGTGTACGGCGGCAGCGGCGTGCCATCAGCGCTTCCGCGTTTTAGCGAGGCCACTGCCGCCACCATACACACTGCCACCATGCACCCCCCCGCCATGCACGCGCACGCCCCCGCACCACCACCGCTGCCATTGGTGTGTCGCCAACGGCAGCACTTTAGAAAGCACTGGGCTAGGGGCTGCGGGAAAAAAAATTCCCTGAAAAATCCCTGTAACGTATCCTTATAGGAAAGGCAGATGGGCAGTGGCTCGGAATACTGGCAGCAGCTTCATTCTAAATCCCAAACTATGAAACTGATGACTGAGTTTGATGTTATACTTCAGAAGGAGTTAAAAATCACCACCCATGAAAACTACACATACCACTACCTTGGAAAAACAACAACATGAAATTATAAAGTTACTGGCAACAAAAGATTGTGCAATATAGTCAGGTGAATAATACTTTACGCAGCTGAAAGAACCCAACCATATTGGAATGTGTGTAATATCCCCAAACTTCTCAGTATACCTGAATACCTGCAGCAATACCTGCACAGCATTACAGGCAGTACTGACAGTATTACAAAATGCACATATTAGTAAAGGCATTTGAGTGAACCAAAAGCACTTGCAAAATGCATTTTAGCAGGATCAGAGATAAATATATGTTCTAGCATATACGTACAACAATAAGATCACCACCATTTTTCCAAAAGCTTTTGCTGCTCTGCACATACAGTAGTACTAACATTTCCTATAATGGTTGCCAGTGGAGAATGCAGATTCTTCAGGCTGAAGTTAATAAAGATACTTCACAGAGACACTGAAGAGGCTGGTTAGCCTCAACCATCTCAATCAAGCATGAGCTGGCCCAGACCGTGGACCTTCAGGAAAAAGTTCAAATCTTTGCAATCAAGGATGCCCAAAAAACACCACTTGGAGTATTCAAACACATAAAATTGCTCATTCAGGCATCTGAAAGTTAGTTAAATTTTTTGAACAAGGCATTTTACAATTATTAGCTATTTACTGAGATAGGTAGCAAAGCAGTATGATAAGAGTAAAAAAACAGGAAGAAAACAGAATTGAGACCTTTCAAAATTTTGGCCCAAGAAAAGGGGCATCGTTTGAGATATCCCCCTCATGTGCCAAATGTTGTAGGCCAACCCTGAGTTCACGTAACACACTGAGCCAAAAACAAACAAACCTTTTCATGGATTAGCTTGATGTATTATTCCAGGGTATTTAGCATTAACATTTCAAATTCATCCAGTTCTAGAACTTGCAGTGGAGAAAAAAAAACTGGAGTTATATCAATGAGTATTCACTTCCCTAATACTGCCTTGGAGGAGGAGAGAAGAGTGAGACTGTACTCTCTGAAGAGTTTAAGTATACGGTGTATCCCATCAAATTCTAGGATATAAATGGATTTGACAGTAAGTAAGTTTATTTAAATATCAAATATTTATAAATTGTCTAATGACCTTCAAATTCAGGGATGTACGTGTACCTGACAATACTGTATATAGTTTAATATTAAATATTTATAAACTATCTAGACACCCAAGCATGATGAACAAAATATAAAAATATAATATAAAAATGTATATAAAATTGGGGTTGTCAGAAGAAGCAGGTTAATCTTAGCATTAAGTAAATTCTGCCCCACAAAAGTTTGGATACTAGCTGGATTTGTTGGTCTCCTGGGCTTTCTAAGCAGTCGCAGAGATGCTGCACCCAGATGGAGTGACTCAACCTGACAGCTGTGCTAAATGTCAAGGTTAGCCTTTAGAGAATCCGCTTGGAAGTTTTAAGAAGAAAAATATGCAGCTTGTTCTTCCAAAACCCAAAACAAATCCTAGTAACAAATTCATACCTGAAAGGCAGTATTCATATCCATTCTGTCCTTTCAACTGTGGTTATTATAGAGACTCTTGTTGACATTGTAGGAGAGCCATGTTAGTCTATGGTGGCAAAAAATCAGGAGGAGTCTGATGCATAGAGTGGCTAAGACTTGAAGAAATGTTTAAACTATCTTCAATCTGACAAACCAAAACTTTTTTTAGAAGAAAGATGAAGTCAAAGCTTCTGATGAATCCTTCTCTCTTGTTCACACTATAACAATGCTCAAATGCAAAAAGCAAAATACTGGGACTGACACAATATAGGAAAAATTGGGTTTTTTTCTTCTTACCCAGAAGAAATAATTCATAACAATTCATTTAATTCTGTACTTTCAGGTTAACCTTTTTTTATTTACAGTAATGTTATGCTGCTCCACAGCCAAAATTCTATGAACAGCGTACATATTCATTGCTAAAAAACAGTGACCATATATCATATATAACAAAGATTCAAAAATAATACACTCTAAGACCCTGGAAAATAAAAAGTATACACGTTGCAAAAAAGAAAAGATAAAGTAGGTACTAGGCAACCACTTCATGGGTGGACACTGTATGCACAACAAACATGAAGAAAACAGCTTCCTTACAAGCACTTGCCAAAACTAATTCATTAGAGGGCCTTGTACCAATGATCTTTAAGGTCAGGTATGAATATACTGAAGGAGGGAATATTCAGGGAATTTGATATTAAAACATTTAGGGCTTTGAGAAGTTAGCTAAATGTTTCATCTTGGAAATAACCTGGAAGTCAATATACTTAACAGAGCACTAGCATAACACTCTCTACATTTAGTCACCTGCACAAATCCATTCAGGCTTCTGCAGAAGGATTCCTAATTAACGTGTGTGTGTTTGTGTGCGCACCCACGTGCACCTTTGGGTCAGTCTTGACTCCTGGCATCCACCTGGACAAGTCCCTGCTGTTTTCTTGGCAACATTTCCAGAAGCGGTTTGCCACTGCCTTCTTTCTGTGGCTGAGAAAGAATGACTTGCCCAAAGTCACCCAGCTGCCTTCATGCCAAATGCAGGACTAGAACTCACAGTCTCCTGGTTTCTAGCCCAGTGCCTTTAACCACTATATCAAACTGGCTCTACATTAACTTTTAGGGTGCATAAATATAAATGTTTGAAGTCAGGAGTAGTAAAACTCCAACTAGTTTTGGATTTGGCACTAGACAGTTCCCAATATCTAAGAAGCTTTTATTTAAATGTATTTCTTCCTTTTAATCCCAAAATATAACAACTTGCCCCTGGAGGTGAGATTAGCTCCTTCACTCCTGACCTTCCGGAAGAACCTGAAAACGTGGCTCTGCCGCCTTGCGTGGGACCAAGGAAGAAACAGCCATTCTTGGGGATGGCTAATACCCTAAAGAGCTCCTCTCCTAGACTGGATTAAGTAAGATCACTTTACCACCTTGCCTCTTGGAGTTTAATCTTGTTTTATAATTTTGTATTTTATATTTCTGTTTTTACTATTTTGTTGTAAACCGCCCAGAGTCCCTCCCGCAGAGGGAGATGGGCGGTGATATAAATTTTATAAATAAATAAAATCCTTCAATCTGGAACTAAGATACTAATTTTAAAAACAAAGCAATTTAAAGAAATGAAATCATAAAGAACGTCAAAAAAAGCTTCATCCAGAACAACATAGCATCGACAATCTTACTCGGCTACGAGTGATCGCCAATGAATGAATGAATGAAGCATCCTATCATCTTCCAAATGTCTGCAAAAAATACAATATTTTCATTAACAACTTGTAAACATTCCTTGATATTAGAAGAGCAAAACAAAACAGAAAATAATTGTACAATAATTTCCTTTTCTAATAGTACTTTTAAATGCTTTCCCTTGTCCTTACCTAATCTTCCTTCATTCTTTATTACACTTGCATTTAGCAGGGAACCCTCCCAATTGCCTTTGCATCAACCAGCAATGGACAAAGAACTGGTGTAAAACCATCATGTGGCAAAGTTGCTGCATGCTTATCTCTGCTGAACTATCCTGCACATGTGACAAACCTTCCTCATTATTATGTTACTGTGTGATAATTAAGGTAAAGGAGTATTGTGGCTATGGATAATTATGCAGGAATAATGGAACAGTATCACTTAAATCAAACATTTTACTTGAAAAAGATTTAGTGCTTATTAAAAGGAGCCAGGCTGGTGAACCTGACAAATCCAGAGTTTGACTCATAGCGTTTAACAGTTTTGAGCAATCTTCTACTGCATAGCTTTCCAAACTGTGTCGTGACAAAACCCGGAAGTGCTGATGGCGCGTCGCCGCCACCCCTGTGGCGGCGTGTGTGGCAACTGCGGTGGTGCGTGCAGCGGCGGCGGCAGCACGGCATCAGCGCTTCCAGGTTTTAGCACGAAACACGAGGCCGCCACCACTGTGCACGCCGCCGCACCACCGCCGCTGCTGGTGTGTCACCAACGACGGGACTTTGGAAAGCACTGTTCTACTGTATCCCTAAAAGACTCTCCCAAGAACTATTTCAAGCTCTGGACTTCATATTACTGTATAGGAGGGCTTAATCTGTACTGAACACTTCATTTTTCAAAAAGGGATTCAGTAAAACTTAAAATGTTCAATTAAAACAGAAATCAGACATGCTGAAATATCATTGATAGCTTCTTTTTTATTAATAGGGTTGCATTCTCTTTATTCATATACAAAACAAAATGAACACACTTGAAATGGAATAACTTTACCTAAATTAGCATCTTCTAGATGCACTGAACTATGGCTCCCATCATCAGCACCCAACATTGCAAATGGAGTGCTGTTATATATTATTATTGGACATATTATTGGCATGATTCTCTGCCAAATATGTTAATCCAAAGTAATATCTATTTATTCATTTGGCTTAGCAGAGGTAATCTCTACCTACTATTTGATATAGACTATAAAAAAAATGGTAAAGGTTCCCCCCGCACATTTGTGCAGTCGTGTCCGACTCTAGGGGCCAGTGCTCATCTCCGTTTGTTAGCCGAAGAGCCAGCGTTGTCCGAAGACGCTTCCACGGTCATGTGGCCGCATGACGCGCGCGGAACACTGATATAGACTATAGACCACCCAAATAGAAGCACATGATGTCAGCATATGCCTGTTCAAACCATTTCCCAATAACAACCATTCTTGCATGCATGTCTCCTATGTTAATTTGCATAGAATTCCCACCCCACATGCCACAAAGCAATGACTGGGTTTACATACTGCACTAAACTATAATGCAGTTTGTTTACTTTTGACTTAGCATAATATGTGAGCCCAGTCAATTGTGAATTATCCAACAAACTATAGGTTACTTTGAGAAACTGGTTAGTGATTTATACTTCATATCAACAAATCAACAGGAAAGAGCCCAATGACCATAGCAAGCCATGCTAAACTGCATCATAAGGGATATCTGTATTCTCCATCTGCAAGCCAATCAAATTATTGTCCATTCTAACATACAATTATTTATTTATTTATTTATTTATTTATTTATTTATCAATCAAATTTATTCCCCGCCCATCTCCCATGCAAGGGACTCTGGGCGGGTTACAATAAATAAAATTTAAAAACTATACAAAATATCTCACAAGCATAAAATAAATAAAATAAAATCCAAGATGGATTAGGACCCGCAGACTGGATCATGGGGCTACGGGGCCAGCCAACCCCAGGAGGCACTAACACCTCCGTCGTCCCAGGCCAGGCGGCAGAGCCAGGTCTTAAGGGCCTTCCGAAAGGCCAGGAGGGAGGGGGCCAGTCTCACCTCCGGGGGCAAGATATTCCATAAGGCGGGCGCTATCGCAGAGAAGGCACGCCTCCTGGACCCCGCTAGATGGAATTCTCTTGTTGAGGGGGTCCGAAGCATGCCCTCTCTGCATGCACGGGTGGGGCGGGCCGACGTTATCGGGACGAGATGGTCCCTCAGGTACCCTAGCCCTATGCCATGTAGGGCTTTAAAGGTAATCACCAACACCTTGAATTGGACCCGGAAGCAAACTGGCACCCAATGCAGCTCGCGTAGCAGAGGTGTCACATGTGCCAATCTCCTGGCACCCATAACTGCTCACGCCGCCGCATTCTGCACCAGCTGAAGCTTCCGGATACTCTTCAAGGGTAGCCCCATGTAGAGCGCATTACAATAGTCTATACGGGAGATGACAAGGGCGTGAGTGACTGTTCGGAGGGCCTCCCGATCCAGGAAAGGGCGTAACTGGCGCACAACTCGAAGCTGTGCAAAGGCCCTCCTGGCCACGACTGCCACCTGCTCTTCGAGTAGGAGTCGCGAGCCCAGGAGGACCCCCAGATTCCGCACTGGATCCGACTGGGGTAGTGCAACCCCACCCAGAACCAAAGATGACAACTTCCCGGATCCAGGGGGGCCACCAATCCATAGCCACTCCGTCTTACCAGGGTTCAGTTGAAGCCTGTTGTTCCCCATCCAGACCCCCACAGCCTCCAGGCACTGAGATAAGGCATTGACCGCATCACTTACTTCACACGGGACGGAGATGTATAACTGGGTATCATCAGCATATTGGTGATACCTCATCCCGTGGTGACGGATGATCTCGCCCAGAGGCTTCATGTAGATGTTGAATAGGAGAGGAGAGAGAACCGACCCCTGCGGCACCCCACAAGTCAGGGGTCGCGGGTCAGCTCTCTCCTCCCCTATCAACATCGACTGGGAACGGCCCTGGAGAAAGGAGGCGAACCAGCGCAAAACCACGGTGCCTGCCCCCAACTCCTCGAGCCACCCCAAAAGTATACCGTGGTCGACGGTATCGAAAGCCGCTGAGAGATCTAAGAGAGCAAGGATGGACGCACTCCCTCCATCCCGCTCTCGCCAGAGATCATCCATAAGCGCGACCAATGCGGTCTCCGTCCCATATCCCAGCCTGAAACCTGACTGGAAGGGGTCCAGATAATCTGTTTCCTCCAGAATCCTCTGGAGTTGCAACGCCACCACCTTCTCAACCACCTTTCCCAAAAAGGGAAGGTGGGAGACTGGGCGAAAATTGCCCAGGATTGTATGGTCCAGGGAAGGTTTCTTGAGGAGGGGGTGCACCAGCGCCTCCTTAAAGGCAGCCGGGAACACTCCCTCACTCAAGGACGAATTAATCATCGCCTGGACCCAGCCACATGTCACCTCACTAGCTGATTTCACCAGCCAGGAGGGACATGGGTCAAGCTGGCATGTGGTGGCATTTACAATCCAGAGGATCCTGTCTACTTCATCAGGCGCAACAGGATCAAACTGTTCCCAGGTAACATGGTAAGTACGAGCCTCTGGCATCTCCCCAGATCTTGTCTCACGCGTGGAGTCCAACTTGGAATGAATCTGAGCGATTTTGTCCTGCAGATGCTCAGAGAACTCTTCCGAACGGCCCTGTAAATGGGTCTCCCCCTGCTCCCGACCCAAAAGCGATCTTGTAATCTTGAAAAGGGCCGTCGGGCAGCATTCTGCGGACGCAATAAGAGCGGAGAAATATTCACGTTTCACCGCTCTTACCGCCACAAGGTAGGCCTTAACTGTGGCTCTAGATTGTGTTTGGTCAGATTCAGTCTTTGTCTTTCTCCAGCGGCGCTCTAGACGTCTCTTAACCCTCTTCAAAGCCCTTAACTCTTCCGTGAACCACGGAGAGCAGCGGGCAGAGCAGGGCCGGAGAGGTCGCATAGGCGCGATCTTGTCCAGGGCTCCGGCCACTGCCTTATTCCAGGCTGCGGCCAGGACCTCCACTGGACCATGAAGCAAGTCCTCGGGAATAACCCCCAGCTCCTTCTGAAACCTCACTGGGTCCATCAGTCGCTGGGGGCGGACCAATCGAATGGGTCTCGCCTCCCTGCGGAGTGGGGCAGCACAAGAGAGTCTCAGGGTCACCAGGGCGTGGTCTGACCATGACAATGGGGAAAGATGTAACTCTCCCCTCAGATCACATTGCCACTGCTCAGACAAGAAAACTAAGTCCGGGGTGAGACCACTGTCACGAGTCGGGTCACAAATAATCTGAGACAGGCCCATAGCTGCCATGGTAGCCATGAACTCCCAGGCCGCCTCCGAGGACCGTCCCAGAGACGGCAGATTGAAGTCCCCAAGAACCATAAGTCTGGGGAACTCCACTGCCAACCCCGAGACAGCCTCGAGCAGCTCAGGCAGGGAGGTTGCTACGCAGCAGGGAGGCTGGTACAGCAGCAACACTCCCAACTGTTCTCGTGAACCCAACTTGAAAAACAGGGTCTCACACCCGGCCACTTGTGGAGCAGCGCCCCTGAAGGCCACAAGGGACTCTCGGATGACAACTGCCACCCCTCCTCCCCTGCCCCAGTGTCTCGGCTGATGCCACACCCGAAACCCGGCTGGGCACATCTCCGAGAGGGCTACTCCCCCCTCTGGGCCCAGCCAGGTCTCGGTAATACACACCAGGTCGGCCCCCTCCTCTATGATTAGATCACCTATAAGGGGGGCCTTGTTGTTCACCGACCTGGCGTTCAGCAGCAGCAGTCGGAGACCGGAGCCCACGAGGATCTGCTTACCAGGGCCTGGGTGTGAACACGGGGGGCCGGAACACGCCACCGGTAACAAACACCGGGGGCGCCTTCCCCGATGATGGCCTGCCCTCCGGTTCCCGTCATACCGTCCCCTGCCCGTCACCATCTGAATCAAATAGCCCGCCATACAGCCCCCCGAGATTCCCGACTCTGGCCTAGTAGCCTCCACTCCCAGGCCTCCGGAATTCCTGGGCTTAATCAAGGGTCCCTTATCCCATTCATCCATCATCCAGTCCCACACAATGTCGGGCAGTGACAAGACCCCCCAGTGCACCAGCTCTCGCTCTCGGCACTGTTAGGGTCCAGCACCACCCCCACTCACACTCTGTACCTCTCCCTCAACTTCTCTCACTGGTCAGGGAGAGGTACCAACACTCACCACCAGTCACTCCTATCCCACCTTGCTCCAACCCAGGGGGGTACTCTTACATACCCATACAATCTTGGCTCCCCCCTCCTCGTCTCTCACCCGGGGGGGTCCACATTCATTCCAACGGACCCCTACGAACCCTCTGCCGCCTTAGATTGAATGGGACGGCATCCAGAACTTTTTGGGGGTTAGTCCGTGTTCTTCGTACGCCCTGGTCTCCTGGGCTATCCGTCCAGCCTCCGCGCTATATATGTATTATATTATGAAAACATCATGATGTGTCTGAAATGTGGTATATTTTGCTATTTGTCCACAACAATACCCCTTATGAGATGAAAGGCAAGCTAAATACATAAGTGGCAAATAATGTATAGATACATTATTCCACTGAAGTTCTGAAAGTTTTATTCTTTTCTTTCTCAAAAAAAAAAAAAAAACCCTGGACTTGCTCCTTTTCCTTCACGTTCGTATCAAAATCAGCTTTCCAGAGTTTGCTTGTTAAAATGAGGATTCTCAAGGTCAGTCAGAATTTATAAAGCAGCCCTTTCATCTTTCTTGATTCTCTGGCTAGTTTTCTCCATAAAAACTGCTGAACGCTAGAGATTCTGCTGGGCTCGAAAGGCCTGCCAACACTAAGGCCAATTAAGAGTTTTTAGGATGCTGCACATTAGGGTTATTATAGGCGACAGTTATGCAGCCAGAATTAATATTGGCTAAATCTTTAAAGTGGTTTTTCTAACTCTAGTTTCTTTTTCTAGCTGAAGAGACAGTATCATGACAGAACTTTTTCTCCAAGGAATTTACAGCCAGTCAAATGAAGCAGCAAAATCTCCCCTACGAGTCATAAAGTTTACAGCAGCCAAATCACAAAAGACTCTTCAGTGTGTATGCACAATTATCATTTGATGCCCCACTTGTACTTTTAAAAATATATTAGTCATTCCATAACTGCCTAGGACATCCCAGTAGTCACCTTGCATTAATCTTTGACCACTCAAGAATTTAACATTTGTTTTCTGACCCAATATCATCCTTTTGCAGCAGAAAAAAGGAGTCCAATTCAAATCATTGTAAGTATTCTACAGCAGATACAGGATCAAGAAAGAGTAGATATTTATTGCTGATATGCTGTGCCTACTCTGAAAATACTAATTATCCCAGTTCCATCCTTACAACTTTTCATAATGCTGCTTCTTCAGGTTTTTTGGTTCTATTATTCCATCGTTTCACTATCTTTCAAGGGAAGGGAAATGATATAGCATTCTTCTAAGTTCCAGTTCCTTTAAATAATAACTTACACTACTAGTTAAAAATATTGTGAAACATTTGCCATAAGTCTTAAAGAGCAGTTGCTACTTAAAAGAGACAAAACTAGAGTAGACTGAGCAGTCATCTAGTTCAGTAACTGCAGGTGGTTCCTGTAAATTTATTGGTTTATGAGCGTTTCACAAATAGTGACTCTCCCCCAAATCTGGCTGCAGCTCCACATGGATCTCCCCAGTTGTGTACAATGTCTCTACATCAGTAACAGATCTCCAGGAACATAAAAATGAAACATTACTTGAAAGCGACTTCCATCTTAATAAGGTAACATACAGGTTGCCTCTGTATATTCATTTTCTTTGCTCGTTATCTCCATTTGAATGTTATTTATTCCCTTTGTTCTTTTCATTCACATATTTTCCAGGTGCTCCTAATCAATTCCTCCTCCTTTAAATCCCATCTTTTCCAATAAGCCTTTTCAGTATCTGTGATATAAGTTTGCCTTATGAGCTATTCCTCATTACCCTTTCTTCAAACCCACTACTCCTTTTAACCTTGCCCTCTCTTACCTGGACTATAAGCCTATTTTTATTGTCAAGATTGCATGACTGATACAATGCTGAAGTTTCCTCAGCATGCATAGCAACCAAAGTCTTTGGCAAAATCAGAACCCTTATATCAGGGGACAGATCAAGTTGTTAATTTATAAAACAACTTGAGACTTACAGATTGAGTACCAGAAACAAAACATAATAAAGAAGTGTTGTGCTTCTTTGAGTGCCACAGAATGAGAGATAAAAAAGCAGGTATTCAAGAGCCAAATGCTTGATGGTAGATATACAAAGTAGGCATCTCTTCAAGAAACTGAGACTGTTGCCAGAAAGGGCCCAAGCATCTCCCTGAGCCTTCCATCATCCTCCACTGAATGCTTTGATAAAATTATGAGGCAAATTGCAAATCCAACTTCCTCCATTAATTCCTCCATAGTGTAGGAGGTTATGTGCATCCCTTCTTATACAAATGATGGGGGTCTCAAAATCAACCATTTATTTTCCTTTTAGCTTTCCAAGACCCACAATCTTTTCAACCTGATTTTTAGGGCGATTTCTTATTTTTAAATTTATTTAAAAACCCTGATTTTTAAATTTATTTGTCCAGGGCTCAGAGCAAACATAAAACACTCCAGTCTGTTTTGGCTAACTTATATTTACATAGCCTTTTACTTTATATTTTTAATGTGCCAGCCCTTAGTAAAATACAAATGAAATTCTAAACCCAATCATAAAGTACTATACAGGTAGTCCTTGCTTACAGACCACTTGTTGAGCAACCGTCCAAAGTCACGACACGCTGAAAAATGAGACTTACAACTGGTCCTCGAAGTTGTGGTCATCGCAGCATCCCCACGGTCATGAGATTGCAATTCGGGCGCTTGGCAACCAGCATGCATTTACAGTGATTGCAGTGTCCCACAGTCACATGATCACCATTTGTGACCTTCACAGGAAGCTTCTGACAAGCAAAGTCAATGGGTAAGCTGGCAGGAAGTTGCAAGTCGCAGTTATGTGATGTAATGCTTAATGACCGCAATCGGAACTGACGTAAGTCAGTGAGGCCACGTGACATTGCACTTAACAACTGCAACACTTAGCAACAGAGTTGCCAGTCCCTATTGCGGTCAGTAAGTGAGGGCTACCTGTACATGTAAGTGTTGATAGGTCTTCTTGATCTACTATTCCTATACAGATGTAGCACTGAGAAAAAGTGACTAAGTAAGGGTCTATCCTACTTAGTCTAGTCTTCTCAGTGCCATATCTGTAGATTTTTTGGGGGGAGGGGCAGGCTTGGCTTGGCTTTTGCTGTAGACCAGGTTGGAGCTTGAATCTGTCTGTATCTTGCACTACTTGCCAACAGTGGCTGACCAAAGCCATGCTCCTCTTACCTATCTTTCCATCCACCAGCCATTGCTACCACCTTCAGTCCATTTCATGCCCAACTCAGAAAAAAACAGTCTGAAAGTAGGAAGTGGCAGTATCTGGACTGTCCTCTTCTGCAATTGAATAGTGCTTCTAGTTGACCTACAGCCAGTGTGTTGATCCAGAAAGAGAGAAATAAATCATCTAATAATTCCAGTCAGCTTCCATCAGCTACTGCTTTCTTATCACTGGCCTGTCTGCTCACTACAGATGCATCATGGGAGGAGAGAAAGTGAAACGACAGGCAGAAAAACATGTGCCAGAACTGCACCCGTTTCCTAAATCTGCCTCATGCCTAGCTTGCCTCAGCAAAAAGTTTTTAAATAAAGAACTCTAGGGCTGTGACATCATGTTGGATTATTCTTCTTTTGTGGGTTTGATATGCAGCACTACAGTGGCCATTGTGTTTTAGTGCAAGAAGAGAAAACAAAGCTTCTCCAAAACAGCTACCCAAAGATTCCATCAAACATCACCATTTGGCACTCTGTCCTTCCTTCATCACACTTGGGAGGAGAAGAGGGGTATACCCAGCACTGTTGCAGGTACTCTCTCAAGGCCAAAGAAAAATCCTCCCTCCTTCCCATACTTTGAGAGATGTGGAAGGAAAGCCTTGCAGTACCCAGCATGAGCTCTTCCTTCCCTTTGTTTTCTCCCCTGGAACTTTAAGGCAGCCTGAAGAGCACCGCACCACACCTGGATTCCAATTATGAAGGAAAATGCTGAGAGCATCAGCGTGTGGAGGAAGATTTGTGTTGTGAGGGAGAGCAGTGAGGGAGAGCAGAAAGGAACAATCTGCAGCTGAGGGAGTGGGGCAGCCGTCAGCTCAACAGGCAACTAATGGGAAAGGAGGAGCAGGCTTGGACTTCACCAAACCAGCAGCAGACAAGCTGAAAGGAGAAGCAGAGCCCAGCAGCTTCACCACTCCAGCAGCAACTCTGAGCAGTTACGGCCAGCCAGCAGCTGGTAAAGCACCTTCCTTTTCTCACCCTGGCACGGACTGAAAAACTGCCAAGCCAACGCTTCAGCAGCAGTTTGGAACAGCAGCTGACAGCAACAGAAGCCAACTTGAAGGTGGCTAAATGGTGGCTAAAGACTTTGGTGTAAGCTCAAGTAATGAGGGAGAACAGAATTGTTATAGACTGTTTAGGAATAAGATATAGACATAGGTTAGTATAAGTATAGAATGATATAGCATAGGCTTGGTAATAAGTGGTAAGGTAGGAAATAAGTAACTTTAATTTTTTTATAATAAAAGCCTCCCTGGAAACACAGGGAAGATAAAAACAGCCTGTTTGTTGCTAATCTGTACCATTTCCCAAAAGAACCCCCTCACAATAAATAATTATCAGTTTTAGATGCCTGGAGGGAATTACTGTGGTTACACCAACTAGCAATGATTGGAGAACTTTATATTTATATATAATAATTGCTTTTAAAAGCACATTTGTCGTCCGTTTCCTTGGAATCTGTTATTGGCCTACCCATGTGCAGATATTCTTGCTGCATTCAGCAGCACTCTGAGAGATACAAACAGAAAAAGAATTGGCTGTTGTGGGTCTTCCGGGCTGTGGGGCCGTGTTCTGGAAGTTGTGGTTCCTAATGTTTCGCCAGCATCTGTGGCCGGCATCTTCAGAGGGCAGGAGCACAGACTCCACTGTGACTCCACTCACTGGTCTGTGCTCCTGCCCTCTGAAGATGCCAGCCACAGATGCTGGCGAAACGTTAGGAACCACAACTTCCAGAACACGGCCACACAGCCCGGAAGACCCACAACAGCCATCGAACTCCGGCCGTGAAAGCCTTCGACAATACACAGAAAAGGAATTCTTTATTAGAGTTCAAAATGATTAAGGTTATGAAATACATTTAATATTCTGTGGCATGACACAAATTAAAGCATGGAAAGTGGGAAGTGAAGAATACAAAATTATCAATAACAGAGCTATAAACAGGTTCGTGTCATCTGGGCCAGGTCCCTGGTTTCTTTAGTAGCCAGCAACATCTCTGCCCATACTAATTTCCCTCAAGAACTACTGTAATACTCTTAAATGAATCCTCTAAATTTAGTACCCTATAATCCTCAAAGACACTACAGTATTAATACTAGAAATCATAGGAAATATAACTATGCATCAGGAACAACATTACACAATTGTCACACAAATAGATTTTCTTCCCACCTTATTAGACAGAGTAGATATTGGGAATATTAAGGAAGAAAATGTATTTGGACTATACAGCCTAGGAAACCAAAATGAAGCAGGAGAACTTTTCAATTTCTACCAATCCAATGATTTCTTCATTGCTAACAGAGTCTTCCACCAATCAAAACACCACCAATATACATAGACATCACCAGAATCATTAAAGGTTCTCACCAAACTATGCCAGCAAATCCAGCAAGAGGGTAGAGTTAATCCTGCCCAGCCAGGGCAGTAGCCTATTATTGGGGAATCCGTGTACTAAAATAAAGAACTGTGTAAAGTTTTCATCTAAATTGTGGTGTGTCCAGTCATTGAAAAAAGAACCTCTCACATGAAACTAGGCAAGACAGGCTGACTCCAGGTTGGCAAAGGAGTGAGACAAGGATGTACAGGTAGTCCTCGCTTAACAATAATTCGTTTAGCAACAGTCCGGACTTACAACGGCGCTAAACCCGACTTGCAGGCAGTCCTCGCACTTATGACCATCGCAGCATCCCCGTGGTCACGCGATTGTGATTCAGGCGCTTGGCGACCAGTTTGTATTTACGAACATTTTCGACCTTCCCAGACGGCTTCCAGCAAACAAAATCAATGGGGAACTGTGTGATCCGCTTAATGACCACATGGTTTGCTTAACTGCCATGTGATTCGCTTAACGACCACCACAAAAATGGTCTTGAAATCGGGTCAGATTCACGTAATTACCAGATTGCTTGGCGGCTGAAATTCTGGTCCCAATTGTGGCCATTAAGCGAGGATTACCTTTACTGTATTCTCTCCCCTTATTTATTGAACCTGTATGCTGAATATATACTGAGGGAAGCTGTATTGGAAGAAGATGAGCATGGTTTTAACACTGGAGGAACAAACTTCAATAATTGGTAGAGTAGCAATTAAGGCCTTAGAAAAGATGTTCAGATGTCATGATGTGTCTATACCTATAAAGATCAGAATTGTGCTGGCAATGGTTTTCCCTGTGTACACTCTGCGGAAATGAAAGCTGGACTTTGAAGAAGCAAGGTAGAAAGTGTATAGATGCTTTTGAACTCTGGTGCTAGAGAAGACTCCTGAAATGCCAACAACAGCCAAGAAAACGAACAAATGGATCATCAAACAAATGAATCCAGAGTTCTCACTTGAGGCACAAATGGCCAGGCTCCAACTACCATATTTTGAACACAATATGTGAAGACTAGCTCTCTGGAGAAGTCTATAATGCTGGGAAAGATGGAAGGGAAGAGAAAAAGAGGATGACCGGCAGCAAAGTAGACATTCTCAATTATAGCAATGAAAGACCTGAAGGACCAGGTTGGGACAGATCATTCTGGAGAAAATCCATCTATCTGTGTTCATTAAGAGTTGACACCAGCTTGATAGCACATAATCAACATCTGACTACATCTTTTCCCTAGTGCAAAAGTTTTATGCTTAAAAAAAGTAAGCTGATCCAAGAGGGGTATATAGTAAGAATTGTGAAAATAAATAAATGGAAACCTTCACTTATGTGAAAACTTTCACTTATGTGAAAACTAGGCAAAATATAGATTGTCAGCACTGTAGAAGATGATTGCAATTGGATTAAAAATGCAAAATATTCTATACTACCGTATTTTCCGGCGTATAAGACGACTGGGCGTATAAGACGACCCCCAACTTTTCCATTTAAAATATAGAGTTTGGGATATACGCTGGAAAATACGGTACTCGCCGTTTGGCTCCACGACGGGCTCCAAAGTCGCCCACAACGCGTTTCCTACCAGGCTTCCCGAAACGCGGCCAATTCCGGGCCCCCGCTCCATTTAAAGCGCGGCTGGGAGGGGAAGGGAAGGCGAGGCGAGGCGAAGCGAGGCGCCCGTTGAGCGTTGTGGGCGACTTTGGAGCCCGTCCTGGAGCCACTGCGTTTTGCCCCCTCCCTTCCCAAGGCTGCTCCGAGGGAACGGAGCTCGCTCCCCCCTCCCCGCGTTTCTCCCGCGCTCGTCCTCCTGCTCTTCCCTGGGGGCTGCGTTCCGGCGAGCGGCTGCACTTGGCCAGGAGAGGTCTTAAACGGCGAATACCGTATTTTCCGGCGTATAAGACGACACCCGGCGTATAAGACAACCCCCGACTTTTGAGAAGATTTTCCTGGGTTAAAAAGTCGTCTTATACGCCGGAAAATACGGTACCTCAATATCTGGAAAACCCAGCACCAGATAAACTTTTGAAATGATTCATTGATATGCAAGAAGAAATGCAGTTCAGATGTTTCAGCTGGAAAGCAAAATTCTACACTGTCTTTCTACTGCCACCCTCCGTGGAAGAAGGCATTCTGAAGACATCAGAAAACAGATCAGCCAAGGAAGGCACACATCTATAAAAACTATCAATAATCAAAAAGTAAAAGAGCCAGAAACACTGCATTTCAATTAAATATGAAGTTTGCATGGGAACCACAGAGAAAATTAAAGTTGTGCTCTGTTGAAATCACAGATTCTGTTTCCAAATTCTGCAAGTCAGGCAACTAAATCAGTCACCTTACACTTATAGATTTATTTAGTTAGTTTATGGCCCTTATTTGTCTTTTTATTAGGAAAGAAGGGAAACAAAAATTCCAAATATCACATTATCAAAAATGAAAAGCTTTTAACTAGGGCAGAGCTTTCCAAACTGTGTGTCGGGACACATTAGTGTGTCTGCTGCAATGTCTGGGTGTGTCACGGCTGCTGCTGCCTCCGAACCCTGCCAGGATTCCGCGCAGGTCCTAGTGCAGAGCTTTCCAAACTTATCATGTTGGTGACACACTTTTTAGACATGCATCACTTCGTGACACACTCTTACAGCAAGGCACAAGGCAGGCACTAGGACCTGTGCAGAATCACAGCAGGTTTGGAGGCAGCAAGGCACAAGGGAGGCACTAGGACCTGCGTGGAATTCTGGCAGGGCTCGGAGGCAGCAGCAGCCGCGACACACCCAGACACTGCAGCCGACACACTAACGTGTCCCGACACACAGTTTGGAAAGCTCTGTCCTAGTGCCTGCCTTGTGTCTTGCTGCCTCCAAACCTGCCGTGATTCTGCGCAGGTCCTAGTGCCTGCCTTGTGCCCTGCTGCAAGAGTGTGTCGCGAAATGATGCATGTCTAAAAAGTGTGTCACCAACATGAAAAGTTTGGAAAGCTCTGAACTAGGGGTTCAAACAAGCTTCAGGCTACCTTAAAGGAAGACAATGCAAGCATGGCTATCAACCACATTAATTTTTAACACAAATCTAAAGATCATTTCAGCTACAAAATTCTTTTTGCTATATGGAGATTGATGTGTACACACAGGTACATGAAGCACAAGTATTTGCATGTGCATACAGAATAAGCAGCAGGTGACTCATCTCCTGGCAAGACAATAAAAACACTTGTACCACAGTTATGTGTGCTTTTATTTTCTTTTTTTTAAATGCCTAAATAAGATCTACCACTTGAAAAGCTACAGCCTGCTGGTGAGGGATGACAGCCAGCCTCACATTCTAGCCTAACTTTGCAGTTGGTGGCTGAACTCCTTCAGTGAGAACATCACAGCTCAAGGGCAACACCTGCAGGACAATTCAGAAAAGTGACATTATTGGGATTTCAAGTTTCATGGAAGGCAAATTCTGTTTTAGCTTTATTTTATTACTATATGATAGAAAAATCCATTATCAGAAAGCTTATATTGTGACATTTAGGATGCCCAGATGAAGAAAGGCAGGGCTTCTTTATCTTCAAAAACACATGGGAAAAAATTAGAATTTTTTTCTAAATTTCTCACACAGTGATAAGAAAAGCCATATTTGCTAAAATGTAGCTGTATTTTACTTGCGTTTGTCACGTGGGTAGGAGCAAGAATACATAGTAATTTAGTTCACATATCACATTAAGCCATGGTTTGTTTTAGCATGGTTTATTAAATAAATCAAATTGGCACAAAGTGCTAAGCTATCAACCATAGTTTTATATGCCACAATGGGTGGATTCATATAATACCCTTAATCTAAACCAAACAAAACACGTTGTGGCATAGAACAATATCTGAACTGAGTCCTTGAAAACATTTTAGTTCCCATCTTCACATATACAGCTTTCAATATGCATGTTTTCATCTATGACTGGAATTTGATCAGAACACTGAAAATATTTACTACAGTAATTCTGGATCAAGCAATATATGAATTACTTGAAAGCGAAGTTTGAGGAAGGAAGGGCCATATATCAGTGGTACAACATATATTTTGCAAGCAGACGGCCCAAGATTCAACTCACAGCACCTTCAGTGAGAGTTATACTGGTCTTTGACTGCAATAAAGATTTCTTCTTCTTCAGTTAAATAATTTCAGATACCGCCGTTGAGAAAAATCAGTGTACAGGCAGTCTGCAGGCACTGCCAATGACAAGATGGATTCCATGTGAACTTTTTGATGTGTTCTTTGTGTTCTCCTCCAATCAATAAAGCCTTTCCTGAATTCTTCACAGATGGTCCCCTTACAACTGCTTTGAAGACTACCTTGAAACCTCCATTTAGCATTAAAGAACAACCAACTAACCTTGTTCAGGTTCCAAACAAAGGAAATTAACACTATTCACATATCCTTCCCTTGAGGCATTTAATAGATTTCTCATTAACACTAAAAAAAGAAACTGTAATGACAAAGTTATATTATTGCAGCAGGGATATGGCTAATGGTGTTGCTTTAATTGGTGCATGGAATAAGTTCCTCTTTTTCCTGGAATCATTACCATGAAAATTAAACATTCAACTTCAAATTTTCTGGACTTTGTTTTAAATATGTAAAGCATGACTGCCCATGCAAATTACTTACAAATCCCTTTGAAGAAAATAATGGGGCAAGATAGCTCAGGTGGTTGCAAGTGGATAAAAAGCTCTGCCCTATTAGATCACCAGCTCTGCTGATTGGGTACACAGATCAATTTAACTATGATTTCTTATTAAAGATTTGTCTTTTCTTAGAAACCTTACAGTGCGACTGAAGTTATGTGTCATTGATAATTCCAGTATGAAAAATTACCTTGATTTTGCAGCACCACAGAAAAATATGGAGTACTCTGTAGGGGTGAGCCACAAAGACAAGAAGATTATGAGAAGCTGGGAGCAACCACTGTCAAAGCCTTCTTTCTACTGGCAGCTGGCCACCCCTCATTAATAAAAGAAATCAGTTCATTCCACGTCCAAGACTATTAGGACTTTAATAATTTGAAGTGATATGGTAACGAAAGTGGTTTTTAACATGCCATACAACTTTATATATAAACAGGAATAAGGTAACTACAGTATATCTACTTGTTTTTTCTACACTTGGCTTCTGCAATGTCATTTCATTAGAGAACACCTCCATAATTATTTTCAGGGTCTCCTACACATCTACAGTCTTCCCTACACACTTAGCTCTTCAATGTGGCATCTTTTGCAAGTCTTGTCATGGATATGTCTAAAACCATTTTGCTTTTTCTGTGGCATGGAGCATACTGGGGGGTAAACTGCAACTGGAATCAAAACAATGTCACTAATTATTACAGTTTAGGAGGGGGCTTTTTACCCAGCCTTTTAGAATTTCAGTGGTGTTGAGATGTTTAGTGGTTTAGGTGTTCAGTTTTAACATCAGTTTTAAAAGAGCATGTGGAAACTGTGACCAAGAAGGCCTTTATTCAACTCTGGCTGATGTGCCAGTTCTGGCCTTACCTAGAATGGAAGAGATTGAAGAAGGTCACTCTTGCCTTTGTCATATTGCAACTGGTTTATTGTAATTCGCTTAAGATGAAGCTGCCCTTGAAGATCACCTGGAAATTTCAACTGGTGAAGAATACAGTAGCCCATATGCTTATGAGGCAGCCCCATTACAACCACATAACACCCCTGGTACAATATCTGCCAATATATGTTAATGTTTATAACAGTTTTGGAATTGTAGATATACAGTATTATATATGCATTTGTGTAAGACAGCCATTAGAGTGGGCAGCATATAAATGTATGTATGTATGTATGTATGTATGTATGTATGTATGTATGTATGTATAAACAAACAAACAAATAAATGCATTATTCAAAGATGTATGCTCCTTGACTTAATTCTAAATATTTAACAAGCATCTCCACCCATTTTCATCTTTACAAATCACTCTTAAGAGAAACAGATACAAATATTTCTAAAAGGCTGCCCTGCCTTAATAACTCTCTCTATAAAAAGTATTTTTACTACTAAGTAAAAATCTGTGCAGCATGCATACAAACAAGAGGTTTGTCTGAAACCCATTTCACAATCTAACATTTACTGATTAAATATACAAAAGTAGTCAGTACAGATAGAACTGTATTCTGAATTATCAGCTTTCAATTAGAGACCAACAAACACATGCTCTGTAGTGAACGCTGAATCACTAGTGAATTTGTGAAATGTGTTACAAAAGATTAGAGAACATTACAGTTTATATCGTATTCCATTACTATATTTTCTTTCATATAAGATACACAAATTCATCAACCTGCTCTTGTTTTTAACTATATATGTATAACTTGCATATTTCACTCCATTTTCCTTGTCAAAACATAACTACTTTGGTCTTTGATACATTAGTTTCCAGATCATACTCCTCACTGTATCACAACAATCTAACATTTGCTATAAATCATTCAGGTTCTCAGCCAAAAACACAGCATCATCTGCATGCGAAAGTACATGTACATTCATGATCCAAAAAACATACCTCCCCAAGTATTCCTTATACAATTATCCACAGATGCAGTTGACAAACACAAATTAAACAAGTTACACAGCTACTTCAAAAAGCAAAACACAATTGTATTTTAACATTCCTCCAGTTATGCTATCAACATCTGCAACCTTACAAAGCTTCAACATTCTCATAACATTTATGACTTGCTTTTCATCGGTTTTCTCTTTGTCATTTATAGCATTCATTTCAATCATATTATTACCATACAAATCTCTAAATCAGAGCTTTCCAAACTTTTCATGTTGGTGACACACTTTTTAGACATGCATCATTTCGCGACACACTCTTACAGCAGGGCACAAGGCAGGCACTAGGACCTGCGCGGAATCACAGCAGGTTTGGAAGCAGCCAGGCACAAGGCAGGCACTAGGACCTGCGTGGAATCCTGGCAGGGCAGGTTTGGAGGCAGCAAGGCACAAGGCAGGCACTAGGACCTGCGCGGAATCCTAGCAGGGCTCACAGGCAGCAGCAGCCACGACACACCCAGACACTGCAGCCGACACACTAACGTGTCCCGACACACAGTTTGGAAAGCTCTGCTCTAAATCCTTCCAGAATTTCTTCACTTCAGATTCAACCCTAATTATTACATCAATTTTAATTCCATTCTATCTCCTGGAGGCTCCTTCTTTAGTCCTCTTCACCCACTTCCAAAACAATGTTTTATTTCTATCAAAATGACACTGAATTTCTCTATTTTAATCTTAACTCTTCCTTGCCCTCTTTGCCTATCTTCTTTGCAACAGTCTTTGCTTACCTTCTTTGCAATATTATATACTATCTTTCTCTCAACTTCATTTTTACAGCAATATTTTAGATGCATTTTTTCTCATGCGCAACACCTTTCATTTCATTAATCCACCAAGCATTCTTTTTCATACTTCCCATTAGCATGATTCCACACACTTCAATGACATTTGGAACTTAATTCTTTCCACATCTTCTTTCCTTACATCTACTTCCCATTTATTCTGTTGAGAGATTAATTTATACTCTAATATTTTTTATACAGGGCATTCTACTTCTTTTACTACTTTCCTTTTCATCCATGTCCAGTTTATCCAAAGATACATTCTTCACGCCACCAAAAAATGGGTTGTTCTATATTCTACATTCAGAAGCTCTCATCACCCTTGTATCCTTCACTAATACTACTAATCTTTAAACATAAACAATCCAATCATGCTTTTTGAATTGTATTCATTCCTTTATAATGTGTATGATTAGACTTATGCTTGAGTCATGTATTCTAAGCAAACAGATTTTTCTAAGCAAATATTCACCAGTCACCATTTTCATTCATTCTTGAGATTCAATGGGCCAATAACTTTTTTATATTCTGTCTTTTCCTTCTCACCTATCCATTAATTATTCTTAGATTTCATTTATTTAGAATATTGCACAATTTCCCCCAAAATTCATTTCTGATTCTTTCATTATCACCATTAACTTTAGCGTAACGTGCAACTGTCATCAACCTGTAAATTTCTACCTTCATATACCCCTACAACAATACAGATGATGCCAATTCATATTTTGTGACATATATTTCAGACCTTTCATTCACAATTAAACTGCCACCATCACTTCCCTGCATATATTCATCAACTCCAGTACACCAGATCTAGCTACCTTCATTCAGTTCTATTATATACCTCCCCTTCCCTTTAGTTTCATGGACACACAACATATCAACATATGTGGGACACGGTGGCTCAACAGGTTAAACTGCTGAGCTGTAGGCTGCAGATCAGAAGGTCTGCAGTTCGAACCCTGTGCAATGAGGTGAGCTCTTGTTGCTAGTCCCAGCTCCTGTCAACCCAACAGTTCGAAAGCTTTGCAAGTAGATAAATGGGTACCACCTTAAGTGGGCTAATTTGCTGGCGTCCTGTCGGGAAGTCAGCACCACCGGAGGAAAGGATCGGAGGAAGATCGAATGGCGGCGGTGACAACGGACCCGGATGCAACAGCTACAGGACGTCAGCAGCCGGCTCAAGGCATCCTGGGAATTGTAGTCCAGAGCCTGGAAGAGTCGGTTCCCTTACCCCCTCCCCTCACGCGCGGTGAAAATGGTGATTTGTAAAAATTGTATAATTAATGTATATATATGCTTGTAAGCCACCTAGAGTCCTCCATTAGGGAGGGGATAGGCGGGGCATAAATACCACAATAAATAAATAAATAAATAAATAAATAAATAAATAAATAAAATATCTGTTTTCATTTCATTTCATTTCATTTCATTTCATTCCTTAATTCATTTAGTCCTCATATATTTTAAATAGCAAACTTTCATATGCTGTAGTCATTACCAGATGGGTCCATAGATATTGACCCCTTTGGTCAATCAATACTTTCCTTGCTTAGAAAAGATATAGACAAGAAAAGGATTAACAATAAGATTGGCATGGGCATATTTTAGCCAGCCTCCCAAAAGAACAATCAACACCCTGTTTTTATCCAGGCCTGCTCATGCTGTTCTATGCAAGCATAGGGACCATCTTGCAAGCAAACTTACTGTTGCCTACATCCCACCAAATAGAAGGTTTACACAGTACACTAACATATAGGCAGAAGATCCAATCATTTAACCATTAATTTTCACTGTTTAATAATTTTGGTACCTATTTTACTGTTAATTTTAATTTGGGTTTTAAATCTTTTGCATTGTTTCTATTTTTAACAGTTTGTTATTCACTTCGAATACTCACCAGAGTATTATAATATAATAATATAAGATATTTACAACAGTGTTGGCGGAAAGAATGAAAATTATTCTTAAGAATTTTATCCATGGGGATCAGGCAGGATTTTTGCCTAAGAGACAAATTCAAGATAATGTTTGAAATGTTTTGGACATATTGGAGTATTTGGAACAACATAATGAAAAACATGTCGATGAAGGTTCTCAGTCATCCAGGTGGAACAGTCTGTGGCTTGAATCATGTCAACTGGATTTCTATTTTCTCAGTAGAAACGTTTCACTCCTTATCCAAGGAGCTTCTTCAGTCTGAGTAAAGTTAGTAAGGGAATCCTTAAATATGTTTCTAGGGTGGCTGTGTGACCTTGCACCTGGGGCTAGGTCATGGTTATTTTTAGATGTTTATTTCTAAGTCCCTTTATCATCTAAAGGAGGATCGTTAAGATTACTCTGCTGCTGTTGAGCTTGCGAAATGGTCTTAATCTTCCTAGGCACAGAAGACAAAGCAGGAAGGAAGATAGGGGAAAGGTTGTGCCTGAGGCCCCCACCTCTATTCAAGGAAGGATTTTCCAAGTTGGCATAAATGGATTCCTTGACCCCTCTCTCAAACCACCTATCTTCTCTGTCTAAAATGTGAACATTAATGTCCTCAAATGAGTGTCTTTTTTCCTTTAGATGAAGATAAACTGCTGACTCTGGTCCTGTGGTGTTACTTCTCCTGTGTTGGGCCATCCTCCTGTACAAAGGTTGTTTGGTTTCTCCAATGTAGAGTTCAGAGCACTCCTCACTGCACTGTATTGCATACACTACATTGCTTTCCTTGTGTTTTGGAGTTTGATATTTGGGGTGTATAAGCCTCTGTCTCAGTGTGTTGGTGGGTTTGAAATATACAGGTATGTGGTGTTTGCCAAATATCCGTTTTATCTTTTCAGACATGCCAGCCATGTAAGGAATGGCCAGGTTCTTCCATTTACTCTGAGTCTCAGCCCTATCTGTCGCTGTTTTAGGTCTGGTAGACTTAGATTTAGTGAAGGCCCAATTTGGATATCCACAGGCCTTCAGAGCTGTTCTCAGGTGCTGCTTTTCATTCTTTTTGGAATCCATGGAGGTGGGGATGGTTTCTGCTCTGTGTGATAATGTCCTGATGACTCCTAGTTTGTGCTGCAGTGGATGGTGGGAGTCAAACATCAGGTATTGATCTGTGTGTGTGGGTTTCCTGTAGATCCCTATTTCTAGCTTGCCACCGGTCCCAATGAGGACTTCACAGTCTAGGAATGCCAGTCTGTTGTCCTTGGTGTCTTCTCTGGTGAAGCTAATGTTGGCATCTATAGTGTTTATATGGTCCGTGAAGGCCTGTACTTCCTGGGCCTTGATTTTGACCCACGTGTCATCCACATACCTAAACCAGTGGGGGGCATCGTTCCCTGGAAAGTGTTGAGAGCTTTCTTCTCCACTTCTTCCATGTATAAATTGGCCACAATGGGTGACACAGGAGAACCCATGGCACAGCCGTGTTTTTGTCTGTAAAAGTCACCTCTGTATGAGAAATAAGTGGTGTTAAGACACAGGTCCAGAAGATGGCAGATCTGGTTTGGGTTGAGATGGTTTCTCCTTTCAAGGGTGCTGTCCTCTTCTAGTCTCTTCCTGACAGCGGATAGAGCATGAGTGGTGGGGATGCTGGTGAAAAGGGAGGACACATCGAAGGAGACCATAGTTTCATCTGTATCCAGTTTCAGGATGTTTAATGAAAAACAGGCTGCTTTGATATTTGTAGATGCTGAAAAAGCCTTTGACAATTTAAATTGGCCTTTTATGTTTAAAGTATTGGAATCTATGAATTTTGGGGAAAACTTTATTAAATGGAGTAAATCTATATATACCCCCCAAACCGCTAAAATAATTGTTAACGGCGATTTCAGTAAACCATGTGAAATTCAAAAAGGTACAAGACAAGGATATCCTTTATCTCCACTTTTGTTTATACTGGTCTTAGAAGTTTTACTTAGAGACATCAGACAAGATGATGGCATTTCTGGTATAAGAGTCAAAAAATAAGTTTATAAGCTAAGAGCCTTTGCTGATGACCTAGTCATTACTTTAGAAAACCCATTGGATGGGATTGAGTTACTAATGCAGAAATTGAAAGACACTGGGTCGCTAGCAGGGTTCAAAGTGAATTTACAGAAAACAAAAGTTTTAACTAAGAATATGAATTGCCACCAACAAGAGAAATTGAGAGAATTAACTTTATAATGGAAAAAAAAGTAAAATATTTGGGAATACATTTAACATCAAAGAATGTCAATTTGTTTCAGAATAATTATTTTTCACTTTGGACAGATATAAAAAAAGACTTAGATCGGTGGGAGAAACTGCAACTATCACTATTAGGTAGAATATCAGTGATTAAAATGAATATTTTGCCAAGAATTTTATACCTTTTCCAAACAGTACCTATACTGGCTTCAGAAATGTAATAAACAAGAGGGGTCGTTTTACCATATGTGGTGGACATGTAAGATTGCAAAGAAATTTTGGACCCAAATACATACGTTGATGCAGAGTATACTACAAATACAGATTCCGTTTAAACCAGAATTATTTCTGTTGGGAATATTGGATTTACAAATAGAAAAACATTTTGTTAGAATTATACAATATATGATAGCAGCAAGACTCCTTTATGCACAATTCTGGAAAACTCAGACTTTTCCAACAGTACAAGAGTGGATGTTAAAATTGATGGACATGGCAGAAAATGATAAATTGACTTGTTTATTGAAAGAAAACTCAAGTTATCAATATCTCAAAGAGTGGAAACCATTGATGGACTATTTGCGAAATGCAGGAGGGGCGAAGCTTACATGGGGTTTTGAAGAGTAGATTAAATATAATAGAGCATATTAGACAAAGAATTATTTCTATCTATTGTATGAAAAACCAACATTTAAGGCAGATTCTTTTATCTACATGACCAGAGATAGATTAGAAGTTACCTATTTTTCATATCTTTTTCTTTCTCTTACTTTACTACACTTTTTATTTTCTTTTTCTTTATTTTGTATTTCTATTTCTTTTTCCGTTTCTAACTTTTAACTATGTATTTTAAAATCCTAATAAAATTTATATATATATATATAAAAAAGAATACTCACCAGAGTAGAAAGTCTGTGTATGCATTTAATAAATAAAATACCAGAGACTTGAAAAGAATGTATAGTCTACAGCACTGGCAATTTAACTTGTTTGCATGAAACAAGCTGACTGCAGGAGTGATCAGATACAAACCTACTTGTACAATACAACCCCCCCCCCATAAAACTACATGTAAAAAATGCTTATTTGAAAAGCCACACTGAAAAAATTGAAATCTACAGTATATTCAGTAGATTTTTAAAACGGTGTGGAATGTGTTTCAGAGCATTGCTATACATGAGCCTTCTATCACAAGAAGCCTTATACAGTAGATTCCTAATCCACATGGTTGGCATAAAGAAAGATATGGAAGGGCAACATACACTATCTTGAGCTACTAAGAGAAATAAATGAAATAAATAAAGCAATACATCAGTAATGGAAAGTGGATGCTCAGTTTCCCGATACAATACAGAAGTTCTGCCTGACCAGCTGCATCAGAGTTTAGTTTTCTAGGCTAGCAGCAAGCTAAACCAGACAGTGCTGTAAACAGCCAGGGAAGTAAACTCTAGTAAATCTTAAATGATGCACACAAAGTTGTCATTTTCTTTCTTTGTTCTGAATTCTCTTTGGGATTGGAGGAGAGTGTTAAGAGTGCAGTGGTATACACACTTCCTAAACATCTTATACACTGAATCAAACTCACGATCATATGTTGCCCACTACTTTCTTTCTGCTCATCTAGCTCTTTCCAGGAATTCATACAAGGTGTACAGTAATTCCTAAGTGAATATTTAAACTTCTGAATATATAATCATATTTAAATGTGTGTATGAATTAGTCAGAAAATAACATTTTAAAAAACCCAACTCTGCCATTCAAGAGTTAAAACATTTATTTTTCTCATCAAAGCTTCTTCCAAGAAGGTTATGCACACAAAAGACTATCTAACGCAACAGCTAGAGAGGCTGCTTGAAATTCCACACATGTGCCTCAGCAATGTATTTCTATTAATGTCCAGTGTGTGTCAGCAGGAAGATAAGGCACCAACAGCATGTCCAAGCAGCCTGCTAGAGAATGGAATGCTGTGTAAAACATTGTCTGATACTGCGAATCTCACCAAACGAGGCTGCCTATAATCTCACCCTCCATGTGTACATACACACACACATAGACACACACACACCTGCCTGCTTGATAAAACCACCATAGGGGGAATATGGAACCACACAAGGAAACCATCAAACCGCAGGGGAAAATAGCAATTGAGAAGGAGGGGGCAAGAAGCTAATAAGAAAAAAACCTCATCAGCAAATAAGTATCTAATGCTGGCTTTGACAGCTGTGCCAGAATGATAGTCATAACATTAACTATGAAAAAAGCTTGGAGTACAATTTTCTTCCCAAACCAACCTACTTTAATCCTTGCCCCCCGCCCCCACCACAAACATAAAAAAATGCTTTCATTCCACATGTAGTTTGACCTCTCCTACTCACATGCCACATATTCTTCATATACTTGGTTTGACAGAGGGTAGTTTTTCCCATTTCCAGCATGGAGTAATTGCTATAATCTGTTACAGATCTTTTGCAAGTTACAGACTGAGCTTGCTAGAAGGATTGGGCTTTATTCTTTTCTGAGGAGAGTGAGCACTTGCTGTAAATGCAATTAAATCTAAATCCTGTAAAGGAACAAACACCATAAATTATATCAGTAAATTGACTTCTACAAAAAGTGTGTATGCATTAGGCACAAGAAAAGGGGCGTGGTGGCTCAGCGGGTAAGACGCCAGGCTTGTCGATCGGAAGATCGCAAGTTCGGAGGTTCGAATCCCTAGCCCCGCGTGACGGAGTGAGCTCCCGCACTCGCCCCAGCTCTTGCCAACCTAGCAATTCGAAAGCATGCAAATGCAAGTAGATGAATAGGTACCACTTTGGTGGGTAGGTAACAGCGTTCCGCATGCGTCATGCGGCCACATGACCGTGGAAGTGTCTTCGGACAGCGCTGGCTCTTCGGCTAACAAACGGAGATGAGCACCGGCCCCTAGAGTCGGACACAACTGCACAAATGTGCGGGGGGAACCTTTACCTTTACTATTAGGCACAAGACACACAAGGCTTCAGAAGAGCTCGTGACAAGCATGTGCAAAGATGCAGCTAGTATTGAATAATACAGCTTTTTATCCCAAAGATTTTAGAGGTATCCAACAGAAAAGCAAAAGCAACGAAGCACTAGCCATAAAAGAATTGTTCAAATAGTAACATTGTTTTTCATTTTTAGACTTAAGCATGTAAGTACGTTATCTGATATAAAACATATGTGTATTCATAGACATCAACATGCAGCAGATAAGTTCATCGGGGATTAATGACTACCTGAGCTAGAAACTGATGTATGAAACATGCTCAGTTAAATTTAATAATCAAAGAATGAACCATCACACCAAATAGAGTTTGAGAACACATAAGAAATCAGGCATAAACAGCTTTGTGACTTTCACATAATATTAATCAAAACCATAAATCCTATAGTCAAAACAACACTAACAGTGGAAAGATTAACACTTCATTTAAACACAATATCCCTCTTGAATTAGTCCTACAAAAACAGCCTCTTCAGACACCAGATTCATCTACAGATTTAAATGAGAAAGACTTTTCAGAAACACCAAGAATCAGTGAGTGAAGAAAGACACGGCATTTTAACTATAAACTGATCTGTAAGCAACTCATTGTGATCAACCCAAAACATGTTTAGTTAAAAAGACACAACAAGCTATGCACAAAATGTTGACTGGCCAACCCACAGTGACACCAATAAACTTTCAAGATCTCCATTTTTTCCCCACATCAACAGTGAAAACGCACAAATGTTCATGCTGCACTTTGTCAGCAGGCAGGCAGCTTGCTTGAAGCCTGGAGAGAAGGGTCACGCTGGCAACCGAGCAAAGCCCTGAGTCTGCTGGCATGCACATCTGTTCTTTTCTCGAGGAGAGAATATCAGGTTTATCCCACAGTGAAAGAAATTGGGAACCAATGGTTAAAGCTCTGGGCTAGAAACCAGGAGACTGTGAGTTCTAGTCCCGCCTTAGGCATGAAAGCCGGCTGGGTGACCTTGGGCCAGTCACACACTCTCAGCCCAACTCACCTCACAGGGTTGTTGTTGTGGTTAAAAGAGGAGGAGGAAGGAGTATTAGGTACGTTCACCACCTTGAGTTATTTATAAAAATAATAAAGGCAGGATAGAAAATAAAACAAACAAACAAACAAACCAAAATGGTTGTAATATCAAATATATACAAAGGTGTTTTTTAGTTATTATTGTATGACTATCAAAGTAATAACCATGGGTGGGGGAAAAGAAGCATAAGCAATCAGGATTGGATCTGTGTCACAGAGGAAGGGGATTTTTTCTTCTTTGCTATGATATCATGAGTTTTCCCTTCCATAAAGCTTGCATTAGACCCAGAAGGAAAGCTTCTATTGGTGCCAATGGAAGTTTCTCTCCAGAATTACAGGCAGCATTGAAGAAGAAGCTGGGGTGGGTATTAATCAGAGCTCTAGCATGAGAGGAAAAAACAGTTCCATCTCCACTCCTCCCTGATACCATTTTCAATCCTTCTGGTTCACTCATAGCTGTTGTTTTAAATATTTAAAAAGTTATGTTAAACTTTAATAGTTAAAATAAGTCACATTATATGTATCCATGCATTTAATGTCACATCTGTTTTGGCTCAAAAAAACTTGTTTTACATTATTGTGATAAGGTGCACATAATTATAGTTATCCATCATATTACAGTTCTAACACATAAGGGAGAATCTCCACAATATAGGAATCATTTCTTTGGACCTGCTTGTGAAAACTCTTTTTGCATAATATGAAATGAATCACACTCATGCATGAATTATCCAGAGAAGGGCTATGGTGAATTCAGCACTGCATTATGCCCTCCATTGATAATTGGGCTGGTTATAAATCTAAAAGAAGCCTCCAAGCTCATTGCAAACTGTAGGCTGCTGTCTTATTGCGAATGAACTGTATGCTCATACACTTGGTTTATCAGATCTGGTCTGGTTCCCTTTAGCACAAACTAGACACAACATCATCTTCTATCTCCCTATACAAACCAAGACTGTAAAGGAGCACTATCCAAGATCCTAGCTTAATTGACACTTCAAATAAATGAGCTGTACGCTAGCATACAGTTTGTTCACCATAAACTAGGAAGTCTGATGAATCTTCACATATTCTTCTATGATCATAGAGAGAAATGTACAATTTTAATTCAGGGTGTTATGCTAGTCTCTACTAGGCACTGTGAAAGTAAATTACTACTTTCTCTACTATGCTAGTCTCTACTAGGCACTGTGAAAGTAAACAGAGCCAGTTTGGTCTAGTGGTTAAGGCACCAGACTAGAAACCAGGAGACTGAGAGTTCTAGTCCCACCTTAGGCATGAAAGCCGGCTGGGTGACTTTGGGCCAGTCCCTCTCTCTCAGCCCAACTCACCTCACAGGGTTGTTGCTGCGGGGAAAATAGGAAGGGGAATGAATACTAGGTACTGTATGTTCCCTGCCTTGAGTTATTTGTAAAAATAATAAAGGCAGGATAAAAAAAATCTTTTATAAAAATTGCAGCTCTGAAAACTTAAATGCACAATCCACTAACTTCTTGAAAAACTCTAGGATGGGCACAGATTCTATATATGAAGAACAGTGCAGACAAATACATACATACAAAAAGCAGGCTTGAAGCAAAGGCAGGGGAATGAAACAACACAGATATTTTGTTCTAGTTCTGATTATTCAAAGGGAAGGGAAGCCCAGGGATAACATCCTCCAGCCCAGGCAGCTATAAAAATTGGAAGCTCATGAGACCATCAGCTGCTGAAATCTGCACAAACCCTCCAAACACAAATTAACCTTCAGAGTCAGGAGATAAAAGGAGATGAGAGCAGCAGAACTCCAAAGGATTTTTTTTCCAAGGTAAAGAAGAAAGATTGTACACATGTCTGACAAATCACACTCTTCTTAGCTGGGAAAATTAAAAGCACAGAGGCAGTTGGAGTGGCAGCCTCTTATCCTCAGCCAGATGATGTCTTTGCTTTCCCTCTAGGGCAGAAGAAAAAAATGCTGAGTTTTTAATTTTTCAGGTTCATTGTGGCACATTATGGCTATTTTTAAATTTAACCCTCATTCTATTTCACTTACCCATCCCCACATACATTTCCCTACTCCAGCAATTCTTCCTTTGACAATGAAGGTTTTTTTACAAATATCCATAATTGCTCATTATAATCCTCCGCAGAAGCCTCCCAATAATGAAAGCTGGCAGAATCACACTTGCTCTAGAGCAAACACTGTTTTTCATTCTAACAGATCCCCTTAAATGTTTAAGAAGCTTCATACAAAGAGCAGTGAAATGTGTCCAATTCCTTTGGAAAGGAGCAACTGCTAGAATAGTTCATTAGCGCAGAATAAAGGAAATGGCTTCTCCATAGCTGCCATGCAATTAATCCTACTCCTAGTCCTTCCCCATTCAGCAAAATTAATCTTCTTCCTATTCTTCTATATGCATACATTATTCAGGATTGGGGTGGGGCCATTGCTTTTGGCAAGGAAGAATGAGTTCCCACAGGCTAGTTGGAGTATTCTTTTTATCAACTGGAAGATATGTGGTCTTATTACTTAATTGGTGCTAACTACTATATGTCCAGTTTTAATATATGTGAAGATTTACTTGCAAGGATTCTTTATTGCATTCAAGACCCAATTTCTTCTATGCTCTGCAATTACTATGAACAGACCTAGAGTTCTGAACTTATGATGAGAATTTAATCATGTCCTAGTCCCCTATCCAATATAGCCTTTTCCTTTGTATGGCTTGATTCATAATGATGTAAAGACTATTCCCATTATATATAAAAGAGCTGAAAGATCTTACCAAAGAACAAATTTGTAGCCTTGAGTGCGCATCTGATTTATTTATATATATAAATAGTAATAATATAATAGTAATAGGACAGCGTGGTGGCTCAGTGGGTAAGACGCCAGGCTTGTCGATTGGACGATTGCAAGTTCGGAGGTTCGAATTCCTAGCCCCGCATGACGGAGTGAGCTCCCGCACTTGCCCCAGCTCTTGCCAACCTAGCAATTCAAAAGCATGCAAATGCAAGTAGATTAATAGGTACCACTTCAGTGGGTAGGTAACAGCGTTCTGCGTCATGCCGGCCACATGACCGCGGAAGCGTCTTCGGACAACGCTGGCTCTTTGGCTAACAAACACAGATGAGCACCGGCCCCTAGAGTTGGACACAACTGCACAAATGTGCGGGGGGAACCTTTACCTTTACCTAATAGGACAGCGAGTAAGATGCCAGGCTTGTTGATCAGAAGATCGCAAGTTCAGAGGTTCGAATCCCTAGCCCCGTGTGACGGAGTGAGCTCCCACACTAGCCCCAGCTCTATGAAATAATAAATTAATTAATTAATTAAAGGCATGAATTTATTTTACCTGCTTTCATCCTCACATTGTCTAAGACTGGTAGCTTCTTTTGGTCCTCCAGGTCAGGGGTCCCCAACCTGTGGGCCACGGCCTGTTAGGAAGTGGGCCGCAGGGCTCCCTCCTGCAAACCCCACCCCCTGGTGTGTGCGATTACCCCACCCCCGCTGCACACGATTAGCTCCTGCCTGCAAGCCCCACCCCCTGGTGCACGCAATTGACTCCTGCCTGCAAACACCACCACCCGGGTCCGTGAAAAAATTTTCTTCCACGACCAGTCCCTGGTACTAGAAAGGTTGGGGACCGCTGCTCCAGGTTGCACTTCAAACGACTCTGGAAGCATTTATCAGCAAAAAAGCTCACCCATCTGCCTCTCTTTGTCCATTGTTTATAATGGGGGAGAGGAGAACAGCATTAGAACTAATGCTAAAGCATTAGAACTAATTTTACATACAATGACATGACTTGCTAAATGGATGTGGATGCTATTTTTCTTACAAAAAGAGGCAAAATTAATGTAATCCATTAATTGTATGCAAAGTACCAACAGTTTGTTGCTAAGCTTACATCAACAACAATTTTCTTAATGTAGATGGATGAAAATTCTTAATACCAACATCAATATTAACGTCTGTGCAGAGGATTATTTATTCAGGGCAAGAGGAACAGTTCTTCCCTTAGTGAAACCAGCTCAATCAAATGGTATGGAAACAGGAAGAACCAGATAAACAGATTCAGAGAGTTCACGGAATGGCTTTCTCTGGATGCCCACATGGTGTCCTTTTGTTTGTGTGTTGTATCAGTTCCAGCTGCTATGCCAGCTATAATTTGATCACTTTGGTCTCATTTAGCCTTACTTCAGTTATTCTTTCACTTAATTATTATAACACATAAGGACTACCTTTAAATAAAATGGCCAACTTCCTACTTCAGTCTCCAAAATTAACACACATTCCTTCAAATAATTTACACTGTTATCTACCTGTTTTCAGCCTCAATTTAAAGTACTGGTGTTCATTTTTAAAGTCCTATATTGGTTTACGAGCAAGCCAGTTTGGTTTAGTACGTCAGGCACCAGGCTAGAAACCGGGAGAACGTGAGGCAAGGGCAAACCACTTCTGAAAAAAACTTGCCAAGAAACCTGCAGGAACTAATCCAGGCAGTCAACAGGAGTCAACACTGACTTGAAGGCACCAAAAAACAAAGTTTAGGGCCAGATTATCTCACAGATTATCAATTTCCATATAAGCCTTTTCATCAGTTAATACAGTGCTTCCCAAACTGCCGCGGTTGGCAACACACCAATGGCGGTGGCGGCACGCACGTTCACGGCGGCAGCGCAGGGGGGCGCACGGCGGCGGCAGCGTGTACAGCAGCAGCAGCTGCGGCGGCCTCACTAAAACGTGGAAGCACTGATGGCGCGCCGCTGCCGCCGCCACCATACACACCACCACTTCGCAACACACTAAACTGTGTGTTATGACACACTAAAGTATTGCAACACACAGTTTGGAAAGCTATGAGTTAATATATGAAGTCCTAATCATTGCTTCAGATATGTAAGATAAGGTAGTAGGTACCCACGAACAGGTCTTTTTCAACTGCAGCATCAAAACTGGAATTCTCCCTTTTGAGATATTTCCTTTTTATATATTTATCTGAAAACCATTTTATTTTATAAACGTTCTGATTTAGGGGTTATTTCCTCTTATTGTACCTTTTTAATCTACTATTTGACATTTAACTTCACTGGCTCCTATCTTAAGCCATTTATTCATATTATTGCTTCTTGTGCATTTTGTAAACTGCTTAGGGAGAAAAAATAACATAATAGCTCCAAACAAACGTGAATTGTCCTTGCTACTGCTAGAGGGAAACAGTTGAAAGGATTGAGTAAAGAAAAGCCCACCGAGGATCTGCCACTGAACAATCCCACTCCAACACAGGGAAAGAGACTTCTTTTGTCTATATATACAGTGGGGCAAAAAAGTATTTAGTCAGCCACCAATTGTGCAAGTTCTCCCACTTAAAAAGATGAGAGAGGCCTGTAATTGACATCATAGGTAGACCTCAACTATGAGAGACAAAATGAGAAAACAAATCCAGACAATCACATTGTCTGATTCGGAAAGAATTTATTTGCAAATTATGGTGGAAAATAAGTATTTGGTCACCTACAAACAAGCAAGATTTCTGGCTCTCACAGACCTGTAACTTCTTCTTTAAGAGGCTCCTCTGTCCTCCACTCATTACCTGTAGTAATGGCACCTGTTTGAACTTGTTATCAGTATAAAAGACACCTGTCCACAACCTCAAACAGTCACACTCCAAACTCCACTATGGTGAAGACCAAAGAGCTGTCGAAGGACACCAGAAACAAAATTGTAGACCTGCACCAGGCTGGGAAGACTGAATCTGCAATAGGCAAGCAGCTTGGTGTGAAGAAATCAACTGTGGGAGCAATAATTAGAAAATGGAAGACATACAAGACCACTGATAATCTCCCTCGATCTGGGGCTCCACGCAAGATCTCACCCCGTGGGGTCAAAATGATCACAAGAACGGTGAGCAAAAATCCCAGAACCACACGGGGGGACCTAGTGAATGACCTGCAGAGAGCTGGGACCAACGTAATAAAGGCTACCATCAGTAACACACTACGCCGCCAGGGACTCAGATCCTGCAGTGCCAGACGTGTCCCCCTGCTTAAGCCAGTACATGTCAGGGCCCATCTGAAGTTTGCTAGAGAGCATTTGGATGATCCAGAAGAGGATTGGGAGAATGTCATATGGTCAGATGAAACCAAAGTAGAACTGTTTGGTAGAAACACAACTCGTCGTGTTTGGAGGAGAGAGAATGCTGAGTTGCATCCAAAGAACACCATACCTACTGTGAAGCATGGGGGTGGCAACATCATGCTTTGGGGCTGTTTCTCTGCAAAGGGACCAGGACGACTGTTCCGTGTACAGGAAAGAATGAATGGGGCCATGTATCGTGAGATTTTGAGTGCAAACCTCCTTCCATCAGCAAGGGCATTGAAGATGAAACGTGGCTGGGTCTTTCAGCATGACAATGATCCCAAACACACCGCCTGGGCAACGAAGGAGTGGCTTCGTAAGAAGCATTTCAAGGTCCTGGAGTGGCCTAGCCAGTCTCCAGATCTCAACCCCATAGAAAACCTTTGGAGGGAGTTGAAAGTCCGTGTTGCCCAGCGACAGCCCCAAAACATCACTGCTCTAGAGGAGATCTGCATGGAGGAATGGGCCAACATACCAGCAACAGTGTGTGCCAACCTTGTGAAGACTTACAGAAAAGGTTTGACCTCTGTCATTGCCAACAAAGGATATATAACAAAGTATTGAGATGAACTTTTGATATTGACCAAATACTTATTTTCCACCATAATTTGCAAATAAATTCTTTCCGAATCAGACAATGTGATTGTCTGGATTTGTTTTCTCATTTTGTCTCTCATAGTTGAGGTCTACCTATGATGTCAATTACAGGCCTCTCTCATCTTTTTAAGTGGGAGAACTTGCACAATTGGTGGCTGACTAAATACTTTTTTGCCCCACTGTAGATGTTGAATAGGAAGGGAGAGAGAATAGAATCCTGCAGCACCTCACAAAGGAAGGGCCTGGGGAACAATCTCTCCCTGCCAACCAACACTAACTGAAACCAGCCTGGAAAAAGGAAGAGAACCTCTGTAAAACGGGACCCCAATTTCCAACCCACGGAGCTGCCTCAGAAGGATACCATGGTTGATGGTATCAAACACCATCAAGAGATCAAGGAGTACAAGGACAGATGCACTACCACCATCCCAGCTCTGCCACAGGTCATCTCAAACGCGACCAAAGTTATGTCAGTACTAAATCCCAGCTTGAATCCTGATTGAAATGGGTCTAAATAATCTGTTTCCTCAAGGGTTCTCATCAGCTGCAGACTGACCATCTTCTCAACAACCTTCCCCAGAAAGGGAAGGTTGGAGACCGGCTGATAGTTATCAAAGCCCATTGGGTCCAAGGACGGCCTCTTGAGGAAGGGGTACACCACAGGTGGCCAAGCTGACAGCACAGAGAGCCCTGTCCACTTTCTCAGGAGTCACTGGTTCAAACTCAATCCAGATCACACCACCAGACCGTACCCCAGGCACATCGGCCTGCCCTCCCAGTCAGAGTCCATGGTGGAGGTAATCTGAGTGACTTTATTTGCCAGAGAGCCTGAATAATCCTCCCAGCAGCCCAGCAGATGTTCTGGAGGGCCCTCCCTACCCAATAGGGACCAGGTCACTCTAAAAAAGGTTGCTGGGTGGCTATCCTCAGACGCAATAATGGTGAAGAAATATTAATGTTTCGCCGCTCTTATCTCCACAAGGTAATCCCTAATATGGGCTCCTACCCATGTCCAGTCAGACTCACTTTGAGTCTTCCTCCAATGGTGCTCCAGGCATCTCTTCTGGCAGTTCATCTCCTGGAGTTCTTCGGTAAACCAAGGTGCACCCTGGGACTGGCGCATATAGCAGCAATATGATCCAAAGCCTCAATTGGTTACAATCACAATTTATTAATGCCATCAACTGATTACAATTACAATTTATTAATGCCATCACACAGAACTCTTTGAGAAAGGAGCCTGGGTGATAATGAGATGTGACTATAAACAGAAGTGAATGGTTTTCTCCCTATCCCCCTGTGATCCATCCAAAAGACTATGAGTGCAGCAATCAACCACAGAAGATAGCAAGTTTTTCTGATTTGTAATTATTATAATGTAGCATAGTATTACATACTATTGATCACTGACTCCAGTATTTCCTCTCCTTTCTATCCCCTCCAAAGCAATTTATGCAAATATACATCAGAAACATTCTAAGTTTCCCATGTTGTCATGGTTGCCAGAGAATTGGCTTTTGTAGCACAGCACAGTTCCTTAACTACATATTGAAAATGGAGCTTAGCAAGTATTCTGAAGCAGAATATGGTTTAGATATGTCCATCTAACTTCCAGATAGCTGGAATTGCCCTGTTTCATATTAGGAATGGGCTTTGCCTCCAAGTTGAAACAGTCTTACAGTTTTGCTGAAAGCTACCACCATAACGATTCAAAATAGTTTGTATATCTCTAACATGACTACTTTAACAATATGTAATACTATAATGAGAGCCAGTTTGATGTAGTGGTTAAGGCATCAGGCTAGAAACTGGGAGCCTGTGAGTTCTAGTGCTGCCTTAGGCAAGAAGCCAGCTGGGTGACCTTGGGCCAGTCACTTTCTCTCAGCCCTAGGAAGAAGGCAAAGGCAAAACACTTCCGAAAATCTTGCCAAGAAAACAGCAAGGACTTGTCCAGGCAGTCTCCAAGAATCAGACACAATTGAACGGATAAAAAAATGTACTATAATACATCATAATAATTACTACCATAAAATTAATATTGCTATTTATTTGCCACATTATTTAGGATACTTATGGGGATCGACCTATGTATAAATTTTATTGCACTATGATTGATAGCTAACAGGATCCTCAATGCAAGTCTTCTATCTCTTTTAAGGGATGTGAATAGCGGCCTATCAAATATAGTTAAAATGTTATATTCTATTTATTTATTTTGTATGGCCGCCCATCTCATCTAAGCAACTCTAGGTGGCTCACAACAGATAAAAACAACAATCCAATAAAAACAAGTTAAAAAACCAATATACAAGCATATATATGCAAATATACATATACACAGGACATATACACAGGAATTAAATTAGAACTTTTACTGCCATCTGGATTTTATTTTATATTTATATTTTATATTTATATTTTGTATTTATACTTTATGTATTAATTGTGGTTTTATTGTATTTTAATTTTTTAGCTATATTGTAAACCGCCCACAGTCCCTCTTTCGGGGGGAGATGGGCGGTGGCTAAATTTGGTAAATATAAAAACCATCAATAATCTATTTAAAACAAAAAAAATCATAATCAGCAGCAGAATCAATCCTTACAGTACATCAGCTCAAGGCAGCCATTGTGAAAGCTCCCCATCACTGCAGAACCCCAAGTCACGGCGGCAGAGCCATGTCTTCAGGGCCTTCCTAAAGGCCGAGAGGGTTTGGGCTAATAAATGCCAGGGGGATGATGTTCCACAGGGTGGATGCCATGGCAGAAACGGCTCTCTTCCTGGGTCTCGCCAGATGACAATCTTTCGTAGATGAGACCCATAACGTGCCTCTCCTGCTGGTCCTTATGGGACAGGTAGATGTAACCGGGGAGAGGCAGTCCCTCAAATAACCCAGTCCCATGCCATATAGGGCTTTATAGATCATAACCAGCACCTTGAATCAAACCCAGAAGCATACTGGCAAACAATGCAGCTTGCAGAGCATAGGTGTAATGTGCGCTGATCAAGGAGCGTGCATAACTGCCCATACTGCTGCATTCTGCGCCAGCTGCAGCTTCTGGATGGTCTTCAAATATTATTCTGAATGAATGAACATTTATTATCATAGACCAAGACCAGATCATGATTCTGAATGTATGCTGACTGTGGGAAGATTTTCTGCTGCCCACTTCCTACCCATATTTAATTTTTTAAAAAGATGGAAAAGTAGCTCACAAAGGCCATTAATGTCTATATAGATTGAATTATTCTTTGGCCCTTTTTGAAAAAGATTTATTTTTTTCTATGGTAAGAGGACACAGGAAATTTAGATTTGGGCAATGGCATTATCATCCTATAAAATTTTAATGAATAAGCCATGGCAGTTGCACAATAAACATTGTGCCTGGAAGCAAACAATATATGGTATAATAATCCTGTCCTTTTTCTTCTTTTCTTTCTAACTGAATATTATAAATAGTGACAACCTGCTTGCAATTCAAAACTTTGCATTGTATCATTTGTATTTATATTATAAGCACATGCTGCAAGCCATAGGGAGAAAAGCAATTGCAAGAAGAAGAGAATATACTCCAACCTCAAGTTGTTGTTGTTGTTGTTGTTGTTATTTTCTTTAAATAGTAGATGCATGAAACTGACAGGTGGCAGCTGTCCAACCTTATCAGGGCTTGAAAGCTAAGCAGGATTGGGCCTTATTAGTAGCTGGATGGAAAACCATGAAGGAATTATAGTGCTGTAGGCTAGGCTTGGAAATCAGAAAAACATCCCAGAAGGAGGAAATGGCAAACAACTTCCATATTGTTGCCACAAAAGCACCATGGATGTGATACCCACCAGGAGGCCAAACATCTGTGAGTCTGTCACAAGGATGATAAGTAGCAGGTGGGAGTAGGAGTTAGCTTAGTTTCCCACAGGAAGATTTTCCCATAGGCAAGACAAAGGGCAGGGGGCACGATGAGCTGGCAAACGAAGGTAGAGACTAAAAAATCAGGGGGAACTCTGGGAAGAAGGGGCTGTAATAGCTGGCAGCCTAAGTAGATCAAAACAGTACTGGCTGATGAAGATGCATTGTTTTAGTAAAGAGCAATGTTGGCTGAAGATCCTGAGATAGACTGAGAAGTTCTGACCTATATCAAAGCTCAAGACCTCTGAAGTGTTCCAGGGCAAGTTCAAAGAAGATTGCTGAAAAGAGTTGCAGGTTCGAGTGTGGCCCAAGATAATAAAGATGAGGAGGTACTATGGGACCTTTTTTTACCCCAGATAACTTCTCAGACACTAAAATGGAAGAAAATAAGAGGTTCCACCAGCCACAGAAACTGGAAGCCGGTAGCAACCTGAGTGGGAGAGAATGCTAGCCTGTTTCTTTAACCCTTTACTTACCTCTAAGTAAAAAGTAGAATACTTAGAAATAACCATGTGTGCGTATGTGTTAGACAAACGTTATCCCTTACAAACATACACAGAGAAAACTTAGGCTGCAATATTCAGTACAGAAAAAAGTGTTCTATTCCAAAATATTTTAAGCTCAAGTTGCTGTATTACTTTTGTAAGTAGGCAAAGGAACAAAGGACCATGTAATGTACAGTACTGCTTAAAAGTTTGTGAACCCTTTTGAATATTCAATATTTCTGTATAAATGTGACCTAAAAGGTTATCTGTTCTCCATACAAGTCCTAAAACTAGATAAAGAGAACCCAATTAAACAAATGAGTCAAAAACATTATTCTTGTTCATTTATTTATTGAGGAAAATGATCTAAAGCTACATATTTGTATAGATTTTTTTTATTACCATTTCTACCAATTTCTCTAGGACAGATGTTAAACTCACTGGCTTATAACTTCCTGGATTTCCTTTAGTTCCCTTGTTAAAAATTGATATCACACTGGCTACTTTCCAATAAGTCTAATTTGAGTAACATGCTACATCATTTTGGCATGAAGTCAGCAATTTCACATCTGAGTTCTTTAAAAAGTCTTGAGAAGATACCATCAAAACCTGGACATTTGTCATAGTGTAGCTTCTGAAAATGTCCTGAAATTTCTTGTTACCCTAACTTGTTTTAGCTGTCCTGATTCTCTTCAGTTGAGGAATACTACAAGAGTTCCAAAACTTGTGATCTTATTTAACAAATAAGAGGTATCCCATTTTCATACAGTAGCCCATATAAAATAAGAAAGATCTAGATTAAAAACAAAACATCAGTTTGGCAGCATTTCAATTGTAATCAAATGAACTTAATTACCCAAACATAATGAAAGCTTAATTCCTGATATAACTAAGGCAGAGCTTTCCAAACTGTGTGTCATGACACGTTAGTGTGTCGGCTGCAGTGCCTGGGTGTGTCGCGGCGGCTGCTGCCTCTGAGCCCTGCCAGGATTCCGTGCAGGTCCTAGTGCCTGCCTTGTGCCTTGCTGCCTCCAAACCTGCTGTGATTCCGCGCAGGTCCTGGTGCCTGCCTTGTGCCCTGCTGTAAGAGTGTGTCGCGAAATGATGCCCTGCTGTAAGAGTGTGTCGCGAAATGATGCATGTCTAAAAAGTGTGTCACCAACATGAAACGTTTGGAAAGCTCTGAACTAAGGAATGACACGTCAACAATGACAAGAGAGATTTCTGCCCAAGAAGCCAATCAGCAGACTATAATGGAAGATACCAGAAGTTGCTACCATAAGAGCTAAAAGAATTGTTTCTATGATATCATAGCTTTAGTGTAATTACTTTCCACACATAATCTGATGCTTTTTTCCCTTCATGACATTTATGAAATTTGCACCCAAATAATTTTTGTGGAAATAAAAAAAGTGGGGCGGGGGTACGCAGGGAAGAAAATTGAAGCTACTTCCTTCGTCAATATATCTGACAAAACCATTATCCTGGGGGATTAAATGAGATAAGAACTTAAGAGATTTGCACAAAATCACATTACCCTAAATCCAAGTAATACTACTTTTCAGGTATTAATTTCATTTATTCTATTTGCTTTCCCCTCTATCCAGATAACACTGTGTGCACACACTCCTCCCTAAAGGAGATCCTCCTACTTTATATGATATAATCCTTCCTTTCTGAAGCTGTAATGAGATGTCTTTGCTTAATCACATTTATTTCTCCTCCTTCCCACTTCTCTCACTGATTTGTTTCAAGGCCACAAAGCTGCTGCTGCTCATACATGAACTCATATGCTCAATATCCTCAGCCTAATTCTGGTGGGAGGGATGCCCAGAGAAACTGCAGTAAAGGAAAACAGATTTGTTAAGTATAAACAGGAAGGCAGAGCTTGGATTGGAAGTGGAACTACTGACCATACGATAAAGCAACAATTACTTTATACTATGTACAACATTAAATATTGTATACAAGGTCCAAATTACTTTGAATCATGTACAATTAAATGAGAAGCCCACTTTTCCATATTAGTTCTATCTTGTTTTCTAAATAAAATCCTGAAAATCACAGAAAAATCAAAGTACACCAAAAGAACAACAATGTAACAAATATATAGAATCAATATTATTTAACCAGCTATTTTTAGAACCAAACAAACTGGATTTCTCTAAAGAATTAGACACTGCAATCATTTGCACATTTATTCAAAAGTAAGTCTCATAGAGTAGAATGAAGCCCGAGCTGCACATAAGATACCAGACAAAGAACAGAACTGAATACAAATATCTCTGATTTTAAGTTACCTGGGGGATTTGCAGGGGAAGGGGCAGGAACCTTCTCCTACCTCTCAGTTCTTCGTAGAAAATAGTGTAATAAGGAAAACCAAATTTTGGGAACATTTTCCTCAATATGCTGGAGCACAATTTACTTCAGCCACAAACTCAGTCAACAGCAACCAGCTCCTCTCCTCAACTTAGACCAGCCCTTCTCCTGAGCTTACTATCAGCAATATAGGATACTGAACCCATACTAAGGGATTAATGCAGTAATTACAAAAGAAGATTGATAAATGAAGTATGCTCAGAAAGGCTAAGTAATACAAGTATTAATCCATACATGCTTACAGATGAGGCACCTTGCATTTCTTCTTTCGTATTCTATCAATCATTTAAGAGCCTGGATTCACAATTTCACGTAATAACTTACCTAAAGTTGGTAATAACTTCCCCTCAAGAGGGACAGCAACTGAGGGAGGGTGCCTTACCAGGTACCCTGATTCTCAGCCATGCACAGTTCTATAGATCAGCATGTGCACCTTACAGTTGACTTGGTGGCAAACTGGCAAACAATGCAACCGCTTCAGAAGTACAATATGTTCACCATAGTTGTCTTCTTTAGCAGGAGGCAACAGCATTTGTCATCAGCTGCAGCTTCCAGGCCAGTCTCAAGGGTCCTATGTCCAATGTATTACAATAACCTAATCTTAAATTTACCAATATATAGATCGCTTTAGCTAACGGTTTTAGGGGACACCAAATTAGTCATTGCTCCTTCAAGGGAAACAGAATCCCTCAGGTAGTTCTAAGGGAACTACTAATGCATAATGCCTACATCCTGTCAGGATCCAGACCATTACTCTGTTTAGGCTTGTGCAACACCTCATGGGTCAGATGACATTGTGAAACAGAGTTTGTATAATCAGTATACTGATGAAACTTCATTCTAAATCTCTTAATAACCAGCGTATGAATGGATTCTATGAATCCAGCCCTGCAAGTAGAAATAAAATCATTGCAGCACTATGTCATCAGTAATACATCATATTTAATGATTAATAGTTGCTGTATTAGTTTTACTTAATATAATCCTCAGTAAAATTATTGAAAAGAATACTGCAATAAACAGTATCAAAAACTACTAACCTCAAGGAGAATCAGTGAAGTCATATTTCCTCTTATTTAGAAGTCTAAATAAGGCTATTGCTTATACAATCAAACCATTGTTTATGCCAGTATATATGGCACAAATGAAGTGCTTTGTATGAAAATGCTGCAAAAGAGAAGATCCCTGAAACACAGATATTTCTGGCTCATCCAAAGGAGCAGCAGAATTTGAAATGTTGAAGGGTCTTAATATAATCTGCTGTAAGTGCTTCTCTGACTCCCTAACTAGCTTATTTCTCAGCCTGTTTTTCAAGCAAAGGGTCTCTTACAAAATAAGTAATTAATTATGCCCAGAAGCCAGATAATTTTCAGTCTGTGGTCTACTCTCTGGTCTCAGAGAAGCTTACAGGGTAATAAGAGTGAACCATCACTTCACACAGATACTAATAATAAAAAATGTCAGTGGAAGAAAACCATAAAGAACACAGATTAAATGCCAAATAGCTTTCGATGCAATCAATGCAAAATCATTTTTAAAAGAACATTGCTATTCCAGCTGAGGTGACTCTTTGGGGAAAGAGTATTAATGACTAAATTACTGTTACAGCAAGGACAAAGAGTGTCTCCAGGTGATTTTTCCAGTGATACATGACATGACCTTCACCTCCCAAAGCTTAGGAAAAAGCCACAGGCTGCCACAGACATATTCTTTCCCAGCATACCACTATAAGCAAGACATCTGAAGGCCTGCTAATTTTGGCCTTCACGTTCTGTTTGTTTTATTATATCATCATTTATAACCTCCCTATCAGAATAGAAATCTTCCAAATCCTTTAGCAGCCCAATCACTAAGCAATACTTTCTCAGTGACCATCACTAAGAGCTCAAGAAACAATGGCAGCCAATACCGGACTCCTTCCTGTAAGGAAGTGTTACTAAGGAGCCAGGGAAATGAAATTGACAGGTATGCAGGTGCTAAGATTTAGAGTAAGAGTAAGTCTAAGAGCTTCCCTAGTGGAGTCAAATGAGCCATGCAAGGAGCAAAGGGAAGCTAGAAGCACCACAACATGCTTAAGGAATGATGAGAAAGAATCCAAACTGGGCAAGGGGTTATGAGAGAACTATTTTATGTCTCCATACTAATGACAGGCTTGTTAAAGAAAAAGTGAATTTTTCTGTGGCCTAGAGCAACAGGAAGATGTTTATTTTGTTATTTATATTATTTTCTCCCCCTACAGCACTCAAGAAGCCTAACCATCTAAAATATGATGTAATTCAATGTATGTAAGAGGATACAAGTCAATGGTGATTCTTGGTAAGCCTCATTGAAGTAAACAAGCAAAACATTAAAAAGATACAAATGGCACCTTGATCAGCTATTTATAGATAACGACTGTTGATAGAATAATACATAGAGAAAAAATACTATCATTAATATGGCACTACCACTTCAATGATGATGATCCTGGCCCAGCATCAGTTTTTGATAATTATATGGCTTTGATAGGCAAGAAGCCTACTTGCAATTAAAAAGGCAAAATAAATTAACTAGAGCCACAATCCAATTCCACGTGATTTGAAAGGAAACATAAAGTTGGCTACAAGCAGCTTTTCAGTCCAAATATTACTTTTTTCCCTTATTCCTTATTAAAGAGTTCTACAAAAAACCCTTCTCATGTACTCTGATCACCTACCTACCTACCTACCTACCTACCATACATACATACATACATACATGCATACATACAGAGAGACCATATGAACTAGCCCCTTCATCTGAAACCTAGGGCTGTGCTTTGTCCAATCCACGGTTCAGTAACAGGCACTGTGATACCCATGCCAGTATGGCTATCCTTCAGCTTCTATAATTGCCTGCTCCAGCTTAGTGCCCAGGTATATACAATGGTCCACAACTTTCAGTCAGCACAGTAGCTAGCCATGCTGCTTGGAAAGGATGGGAGTTGTATCCAACACATCTGGATGGCAAAAAATTGGTAAAGACTGTTTCACAATGTACAACCTGAGCTGCTGTAAACCTCTGTTTAGCTTGTTTGTTTATACACCACAGTAATAAAACAGACAGCACAGACACTGAAAACTCTATAAAAGCACTTTCCAAATCTATGAAAAGCTATTGCCACTGCCTAGCCAAGCCATTGCCCTAATGAATAACTGCAGAGTGTTTGAATGAGGCTTGAACAACATTAGCATTGGCTTTTCTGAATAATCTATGCATCCAAGTTTCATTAATTTTAGCGTCAATTTACTAACCATGCCCCAATACAAAGATGCATTCGTGGGCAGTGTTTAATACAGCTTAAAAATGCTTTTTTCATTAAAACCTTGTTGATTTGTATTAGGGATCCTCACATAGGAGAATTATTAAATCCGTATTAGTCAGCCTGGATTACAGTTAATGCTCTGGTTAATACAGATTATTTTAACATACTTTCCAACAACAAGAAGCAAATAGCTTTTCATTTTGTAGCCTCTACACTTAGATATGTACAGTTCAAATTTCATGGGTTACCCAAGACAATAAACTAATTAAACAGGTGTGAAATTCAAAATTTGTACCCTGATATTACAACATTTGGATGAGGAATACGGGTAGTCCTTGTTTAGCAACTGCCTTGGATAGCAACTGTTTGCAAATAGAATGGTAATAAATGGTAGTAAACAATAGTACAAAAATAATTTTCCGACCAATGCACGCACATACGCCCAAATTTCTGTGTCTGACATCAACGCACGCCAGAGTGAGAGTAACGCTGGATGAGAGAACTTTAGCTGAATGAGACAGCAGCAACCAGCAATCTTTGCAGCATCTCTCTCTCTCTCTTCATTTAGCAACCATGTGGCTTAGCGACCATTTCACTGGAACCAATTGCAGTGGCTAAACGAGGACTACCTGTATACAGTAAGTGCTTTTTTCTATTCTTTATTTATATAAAATCATTCACATATATGTTCCTACAGGCTTACAATATAATACACTAGTGTACCATGTTGGAGTTCTACCATATTTTTTTCAACTACCCTTCTTTTTATTGAGTAGCAAGAAAGCAGCAATCTACTGTATTTGCCATGGTTCCTGTATGTCCTGAATTTCAAGTTCCTGCAAGAGGGACTAATCAGCTCTATTGTCCTCTACCATCTTTGCTACATGTTTGTAAGGGGTGAATTATAAAAGGACAAAGCTAAATCTAAAAAATTTTTCCAGTGTGTTAGAAGTGACTATTTTGTGGCAGAATAAATTGGGGGAGGGGGGGCGACAAAATGCTACTAGCCCACATAGCTTGCCTGATGATTTCATGCCGCAAAACCACAGTTTACTCACATAAACTTAGGTCATTCTATCTATCAGTATATTTCAATAAAGCCTCATTAGTCTATATGCTTTCTATTATACTATATGATTTTTACCAAGATGTTTCTTTCACTGATGAAAGGTAATTCGTTTTTTTCACACTGCTGCCTATATTATGCCTAAGCAACTCCAGGTTTAGAAATCTGTCTGCAAGGAAATATAGATGTTACTGAGGTTCCCGAAATGGATTAGCAGCACTCACAACTTTCTCAGTGGTGTGTGTGTCTTGAACTTTCTTCTCATTACTTTAAGAGAATGTTCCACAAGCAGGAGCCAAGCAAGGCATTCCTCGGTAGCTTAATCATAAACTGTGAATTTGGCAACAATTCGTAATATTTTTTTCTACAAGAGCCTGATAATTACTTTTCACACAGGAAAAAAAAAAGGAATTAGCACTTCCATAGTGGTAATAGAGTTAACAGTGCAGCTGCCAGGTATGATGTCTCACCCACCTTTTACCTGCCTAAGACATTCCCCCCTCTTTGTCATGTATTTAATTCTTCACGTCCAGTCACACTGGTTTGACGTCTTCTGCATTGTGATCACTATTTACAACCAATTTCTCATGAAATTAGACAGGACTAGCAGAAATATGACTTTCTTTGTACACTAATTGTTTTATCGCAGAGCAGCCATCAAGCTAAGCTACAGGGTGCTCTGTTGACTTTAAATACTGTACTTTAAAATATGCTTGCAATTAAACAGGCAGAGCTTTATTTATTTATTTATATACAGATACACACAAGTATACGAGGACTGTGCCGCCCTTCGTATTCAAGGACAAAAAGGTGCTTCAGAGGGATATGAACACAGCACCTCTCTGAAACTGTGAGCTAGTACGGTACAGTGGCTACGTGTTGGACCGGCATAGGGAGACCCAAGTGTTAGTCCACCCTTACCACAGAAGCTCACTGGGGGGCTGTTGTGGGAAAAACAGGAGGAGGGAGCATTATGTTCACCACCCTGAGCCCCTGAATGAAAGGCAGCATATCAATCTAATAAATTAAACGCACATCAAACAATGCACGTCTGTTCCTGGGATCACATGGCAGGTATTGAAATATGTTCATAGTATGAAGAAGTAAATAACTGCCACAGAGATGGGCTTCAGAAAGAATGGGGGTGGGGGAGAGGGAGGAATTAAAATTTAGAGCTAGATTCAGGAGCAAACAGGAGACCTTACCCTCTTGCACTTTTGTAATGCTCAAATCATGAGCACTGCAAAAAACGCTTCGACAAATTTTATTCTGGGAAGTTAAGGAAACGGTATTTCATTGTACTCACCAGATGGGCTGCTTTCTGCTTCTCCTCTTGGGCACTACTTCTCTCCTGGTGGAGGGTAGCGTTCAGACTCTCGCTGACTGCCTCACTCTCCCTCTCCCTTTTCGCCAATTGAAGGAGTTCCTCTTGGACCATTGCCTGCTCTTGTTCATACCTGTAAAGAAGAAAGTGATCAGCAGCCATTTGGCTAAAGGTTCTCAAGGTTTTTTTTAATATAATTTTTATTAAAGCTTTTAAACAAGAAGATAAAAACTAACACAAACTAATATAAAGTAAGAAATTACTTATTTCAGTAACAAAGAAGCCACAAAAAAACTGGCCAACTATTTCACAGCATCATAATCCTAAAAGCGTAACACCACAGTCCAACTGGATTTGCTCACTGTGGTAAGACCGGATTTGTTTTAACCATAATTTGTCGAGTAAGCCACAATTACTACTCACACACACACAAAGCCAAACCTTGTTGTTGTGGGGAAAATAGGAGGAAGGAGTATTAGGTATGTTCGCCACCTTGGCTTATTTATAAAAATAATAAAGGCAGGGTAGAAAAATAAATAATTAAATAAACTAACAACATTGCAGCTTAGCGTAATTATTGAATTCAGTCTTTATAAGCTGCCTGAAAATAAAACCATTAATTTCTGATCAAGTTGGATGCAGTTGAACCACCTTGTCCTCTTAGGTCATTAAGAGACAGCCTACTCAGAAAGCCATCCCCACGTAAAATGAGGCATGGGCCAGAAGACAGGTCTTCACAATTCTATGGAGCACACTGCCCCTGGAGCTACATTTGACCCATTCTCTTCAGCTTTTAGGAAACTTCTGAAAACCTTCCTGTTAGAGTGAGCCTTTGATCACTAGTATGGAATGAACCATAAGGTTCATAAGGTTGGACCATAAGGAAGGCTAAGCGCCGAAGAACTGATGCTTTCGAGCTGTGGTGCTGGAGAAGACTCTTGAGAGTCCCTTGGACTGCAAGGAGGTCAAACCAGTCAATCCTAAAGGAAATCAACCCTGACTGCTCATTGGAAGGACAGATGCTGAAGCTGAAGCTCAAATACTTTGGCCACCTAATGAAAAGAGAGGACTCACTGAAAAAAACCCTGATGCTGGGAAAGACTGAGGGCAAAAGGAGAAGGGGATGGCAGAGGATGAGATGGCTAGATAGCATCACCGAAGTAACGAACATGAATGTGAGCAAACTCCGAGAGACAGTGGAGGACAGGAAGGCCTGGCGTGCTATGGTCCATGAGGTCATGAACGACTGAACAACAACAACAACAGTGGAATGAAAATGGCCATCTTTTATTTGTTCCTGAATGTTTACACTGATGTGATTGCTTATATACTAAAACTGCTATTAAGATACTTGTATACTGCTCAGAGTTGTGAGATTGGAGTGGTATAAGAATTATGTTAATGAATAAATACACTTTACTATCTTGAAACATGGATTTATTTATCAAATTTGTATCTTCACAATTCACAGCAGCTTACAAGTTATTAAAATACAGCAGAAATATCCAGAGAATAAAAATTTAAAACACAATACTTAACAATAACAATGATAATTATAGTACTTAATATTAATTTTAAAAAATCCAAGTTGTGACAATCACAGTCATTCAATAGAGGCCCTCTGGAAAAGCTTGGTCTTTAAAAGCCTCCAGAAGGCTGAACCTAATTTCTAGAGGGAGGCTGTTCCATAATATTTTATTTATTTATTTATTTATTTATTTATTTATTTATTTATTTATTTATGTATTTAACTTATATGACCTTATAATATAGGTGTCACAATGGAAAATAACAGGTATCAATATACTTGTGAGCAACTGGTCTACATTCAAATAATCTCCTGGCATATCTCTGTTTTACTTAAACTATTAACTTAATGATTTATGGACACACTTGCAAGTTTCTGAGGTATGTCACCCAACTTCCCTTGAGACTAATCTCTTAGGGACATAATGCCTGGTATTTCATCTTTAAATTATTCTCTGAAGTAAAAAAGTATCTTCCTTCTTTCACTGAAACACAAGGTCAAAACAGGTAAAAATTGTATGAAGAGATTACAATTAGTTTTTCATAGCACAGTATTCACACAATCAAGTAAGCCACACATTTCTATACCAAGGCTTATTGAGTCTTTTCTTATGAAGTCTATTTGAACTACACACAAGTAAAAACTGACTGAACTATCCATTTTGGACATCTTTAGTGACTTCAGCAGTTCCTGCTCTATACTCTTCCTAATCTCTTATTTATCTGTTTATATCTCATGTTTGACAAATATATATATGAACATATAATTTAAGATAACACAATCTCTTCTCCCAGATAAAAGAATATTCTTTTGTCAAACTTTATCAGTGGACATTTACTGGAGATTTATATAGGTGAAATCATGCTCCCGGCTTCTGAAATATCTCCGCAGTGTCTTTTAAAACACTCCTTCTGTCAATTTCCAGAGATTTTATGTGACATAGATTTACTATTATTTCAGCCATACTACTTTTGATTGAGGGAGGAAGGAGAGCTAGCAGGTGTTTGCTGAGGGAGTTCAACAGGATGAAGGGAGAAGCAACTAGAAACGTGCTGTTTCTGAAGGAGGAAAAGTTGCTAACTGCAAGAGATGTGTCCTGAGAAAGGCTGATTACCCAGTGTGGATGACTAACACAATTTTTAGAGTATAACCCAGATGTCATTGAGATGATATACAGTCAGGACCAGAAATATTGGAACAAGGATAACTGTTTTGGCAGTTGGCCTCTGTACACCACCACATTGAAGTTGAAAGGAAACACACCCAGATGGGAGCGAAGTCAGGACTTTCAGCGGTAATTCAAGGGGTTTGACAAAAGTGGGGCACTAACCATTCACGAAGTTCAGCCAGTGGCATACACACGCACCCGCTGTTGGTGGCTCATAAGTAATGGAACGAATGGCTGACAAGCAGCTGCATGGCCAGGTGTGGCCTGTTTCCTGGGTACCCCATGACCAATCAAGCAGATAAAAGGCCTGGAGGTGGTTCTGAGTGTTACATTTGCATTTGGTAGCTGTTCACTGGAACTCCCAACATGAGGTCCAAAGAGGTGTCCATGCGAGTGAAGGAGGCCATCATTAGGCTGAGGAAACAAAATAAACCCATCAGAGAGATAGCAAAAACATTGGGAGTGGCCAATACAACAGTTTGGAACATCCTGAAAAAGAAAGAATTAAGTGGCAAGCTCAGCAACAGCAAAAGGCCTGAAAGACCACGGAAGACAACTAAAGTGGATGACCGCAGAATACTGCTCATGGTGAAGAAGAACCCTTTCACAACATCCAGCCAGGTCAAGAACGCTCTTGAGGTGGTAGGCATGTCATTGTCAACATCTGCAGTCAAGGGACAGCTTTATGTATGTAAATACAGAGGCTCCACAACAAGGTGCAAACCACTGGTAATGCTCAAGAACAGAAAGGCCAGATTAGACTTTGCCAGCAAACACCTAAAAAAGCCTGCCCAGTTCTGGAATAAGATTCTTTGGACTGATAAAACCAAGATTAACTTTCACCAGAATGATGGGAAGAGAAAAGAATGGAGAAGGGAAGGAACAGCTCATGATCCAAAGCATACCACATCATCTGTCAAACATGGTGGAGGCAAAGTTATGGCACGGGCATGTATGGCTGCCAATGGAACTGGGTCACTGGTGTTTATTGATGACCTGACTGCTGATAAAAGCAGCAGAATGAATTCTGAAGTGTACAGGGCTATACTTTCTGCTCAGATTCAGCCAAATGCTGCCAAATTGATAGGACGCCGCTTCATATTGCAGATGGATAATGACCCAAAACATACAGCAAAAGCTACCCAAGAGTTTCTCAAGGCAAAGAAGTGGGATGTTCTTCAATGGCCAAGTCAGTCACCTGATCTCAACCGAACAGAGCATGCTTTTCACTTACTGAAGACAAGACTGAAGGCAGAAAGACCCACAAGCAAGCAGCAGCTGAAGGCAGCTGCAGTAAACGCCTGGCAAAGCATCTCGAGGGAGGAAACTCAGCATTTGGTCATGTCCATGGGTTCCAGACTTCAGGCAGTCATTGACTGCAAAGGATTTTCATCCAGGTATTAAAGGCAATCCTTATGTTTGTAATGATGTTGGTTTGTTCCATTACTTATGAGCCAACAACAACGAGGGTGTGTGTATGCCCCTGGCTGTACTTCCTGAATGGTTAGTGCCCCACTTTTGTCAAACCCCTTGAATTACCGCTGAAAGTCCTGACTTCGCTCCCATCTGGGTGTGTTTCCTTTCAACTTCAATGTGGTGGTGTACAGAGGCCAACTGCCAAAACAGTTATCCTTGTTCCAATATTTCTGGTCCTGACTGTAAAGCCTGTCCTCATTACCATTGTCACAACTGTACAAAAATGAAGACAGTATAAGCCACCAGTTAAGAAATGACCTGCTGAATAAGCAAAGACTATAAAAGGAATATCAAGCAACAAGGTTCCAGGAAGCAAACTCACTAAGCAACCATACAGAGAGCACTAACAAGAGTTTGCCTCAGGAGTCTTGAGACAGAAGTTTAAGGAAGAGTCCCTAAGTCACTAGTTTCATCCCTAAAGTAGACAGTGAAGTATCAAGTGGAGTAAGACATCAAGTGCAGTGCCACAAGGACCAGTCTTGTGTCCTCTTTAATCTTCTGTAATGACTTGGGTGAAGAAGTAGAGGGAATACTTGTCAAATTTGCAGACGACATATGATGAGATAGAAAAGCTACAAAACAAAAATAAAATTCAATTGCTATATAAATGTTTAGAACATACCTTGGATAAATATGATTTTCCTTCTAAGATTTTTAACTGGATTAAAATATTGTATTCTTATCCATTAGGGAGGGTTATTACTAGTGGAATTATTTGTTTATCCATTAGGATGTGGCATGGAATTCATCAAGGTTGCCTATGTTCTCCTTTTATATTTAATTTGACTTTGGAATTATAGGACTGTTTTATCAGACAAGCCAAGGACATTTCATATATTAAGGTAGCTAGAGAAGAACAGAAATTATTGTTATATGGTGAAGATTGTAATGTTTTACTGATAATTATCAGTGCTCTTATCAAAATATATGGACACAGTACAATTCTAGTGAAATAGAAGGCTGCTTAAGTAACTGGAGTAATAAAGTTCATATTGGATCTAAGTATGATTTTTTTTAAAAAGCCCTACATGTTGTTTGAATTCCCTTAAATAAAAAAATATATATCTTGGATTAATTATTTAATATCAACAGAAGTTGTTTGTTAAAATCCCTCTGAATGTATGAGAAATAATAAATGTTGTTAAAATGAATATTACTTCAAGATTGATATATACTATCAATATACTCATAATTAATGCCTAAACTAATATCTGCTAACTATTTTAAGAGGATTAGTAAGATACTGAGAGTTTTAAAGGGATGGTCTTGACCTCTTAATTTTTCTTTTATCTAAATTATGACTTCTATATACAGACAACGGCTCAATTTTCCTGATTTCATTCATATACTGGGCTTATATTTTTGATCTCTATTTCTTTGTGATTTATCCCCAAAGCCATTATGGGCATAATTAGAAATACATTATTTGATATCTGGCCGAAGACCTAGTTCCTGTTCTAAGCCAGCTGTTTTTCCTGCGTTAAAGGCTACAAGACATATTTGGATGGTGTTGGGAAGGCAACTTAAATTTGAGCCTAATTCTCATGAAAACTTGACACTTTGGGATAATCCCGAATTGAACATTACTTGTAAATTTCTTCTTCTGGAGCTCTAAGAGAAAAAATGGCATTAACTTTTTGGATCAGCTTATTTTTAATCAATTTTTAGAACATCTGATACATTTCAAGAAGAATTTGGATTTAATGTATTGTCGAAGGCTTTCACGGCCGGAGTTCAATGGCTGTTGTGGGTCTTCCGGGCTGTGTGGCCGTGTTCTGGAAGTTGTGGTTCCTAACGTTTCGCCAGCATCTGTGGCCAGCATCTTCAGAGGGAAGGAGCACAGATAGAAGCAAAATCTCTGTGCCCAGGTAGAGTGGGAATGTTCTATTTATAGAGCTAAATTATAGGAGATTAGGTGGGTTTTTTTGTTGTGTTGAAATGTTAACGAGTGGCTGATGAGCGTGATTAGCATGTTCATTGTGAGAAGTATTCCCATGTCCTGGTGGTTGGACTGAGTTCGTTGACCTTTTGCAGGCTGTGTTTTTCAGGACTGGTAGCCAGGTTTTGCTAATTTTTAAATTTTCTTCTTTTTTATTGTAACTGTGCTGGTGTTTGTGAATTTCAATGGCTTCTCTGTATAATCTGGTGTAGTGGCTTTTGGTGTTGTCCAGTATTTCTGTGTTTTCAAATAGGATTTTGTGTCCCGTTTGCTTGAGAGCATGTTCAGCTACTGAAGATTTTTCTGGTTGCTGTAGTCTGCAGTGTCTTTCATGTTCTTTTATCCTGGTGTGAATGCTTCGTTTTGTGGTTCCGATGTATACTTGTCCGCAGCTGCATGGTATGCGGTATACTCCTGCAGCGGTGCGGGGGTCCCTTTTGTCTTTTGCTGATTTTAGCATTTGTTGTATTTTTCTGGTGGGTCTGAAGACTGTTTGAAAGTTGTGTTGCCGGCGCGTCATGCCGGCAACATGACCGTGGAAGCATCTTCAGACAACGCTGGCTCTTCGGCTAACAAACGGAGGTGAGCACCAGCCCCTAGAGTCGGACACGACTGCACAAATGTGCGGGGAACCTTTACCTTTAGCTATGTTCTCTATTCGGGGGCTGCCCTTAAAGACCACTCAGAAGTTTCAATTGGTCTAGAACACAGCTGCCTAATTGTTGGCAGGTACTCACTGACACAAGCACATTAAACCTATGCTCCAGGTCCTGCACTGGCTTCTAAATGTAATTTTAAAGGGCTGGTTTTAACCTTTAAAGCCCTACATGGCTTGGCACTGGACTACTTGCAGGACCACCTCCTCCAACCAATTTGATGTATGTATGTATGTACGTACGTGAGTCCCTTGGACTGCAAGGAGGTCAAATCAGTCAATCCTAAAGGAAATCAACCCTGACTGCTCATTGGAAGGACAGATGCTGAAGCTGAAGCTCAAATACTTTGGCCACCTAATGCGAAGAGAGGACTCACTGGAAAAGACCCTGATGCTGGGAAAGACTGAAGGCAAAAGGAGAAGGGGACGGCAGAGGATGAGATGGTTGGATAGCATCACCGATGTAATGAACATGAATTTGAGTAAACTCCGGGAGGCAGTGGAGGATAGGAGGGCCTGGCGTGCTATGGTCCATGAGGTCACGAAGAGTCGGACACGACTAAATGACTGAACAACAACAAGTGTGACTTCTCTATTTTTCTCTTCTGTCTCCAAATTTCCCTCCCTCCATCCTTCCTTCCGCTGCTTTCACCAGCCAGGAGGGACAAGGATCTAATTGGCAGGTGGTGGCATTCACAGTCCGGAGGACTCTGTCCACTTCCTCAGGACCAACTGGATCAAACTGCTCCCAGATAATAAGGTGAGTACGTTCCCCGGGTGTCTCCCCACTCTGCCTCACGCTGAGAGTCCAACTTAGTGCGAATCCGAGCGATTTTATCCTAGAGATGCTTAGAAAATTCCTCGGCTCAACCCTGTAGATCAGAGCTTTCCAAACTGTGTGTTGCGACACAAAACTGTGTCGCCACACAACCCGGAAGCGCTGATCAACATCAGCGCTTCCAGGTTTTCCCACGGCAACACACCAACTGCAGCACGCAAAACCCGAAAGCGCAGCAGCGCTTCCGGGTTTTTGCGCGCTGCCGCACTTCCGGCTTTTCCCGCGGCGACACACCAACGCCGGTTGGTGTGTCGCCGCGGGAAAAACTTTGGAAAGCCCTGCTGTAGATGGACCTCTGACTCCCCTTTCCCTAAAAGGGATCGGGTAATCTTGAACAGGGTCGCCGGGCGGCTCTCCGCAGATGCAATAAGAGCGGAGAAATATTGACGTTTCGCCGCTCTTACTGCCACACGGTAGGCCTTAACAGCGGCTCTAGCCTGTGTTCGGTCGGATTTGGTCTTTGTTTTGCTCCAGTGGCGCTCTAGGCGTCTCTTAATCCTCTTCAGAACCCTTAACTCTCCCGTAAACCACGGGGAGTATTGGGTTCGCTGGAACAAGAGAGGCCGCATAGGCGCAATCTTGTCCAAGGCTCTGGCCACCTCTCTATTCCAGGTAGCAGCCAGGGCCTCCGCTGGACCGTTCAGCAAATCCTCGGGTATAACCCCCAGCTCCCTCTGAAACCCTTCTGGGTCCATCAGTCGCCGGGGGCGGACCAATCAAATAGGTCCCGCCTCCCGGCGGAGGGGGGTGGTATGAGAGAATCTCACCTTACCTGTCTCCTGAGAAACCTGTATGCGGGTCAAGAAGCAACAGTTAGAACCGGACATGGAACAACCGATTGGTTCAAAATTGGGAAAGGAGTACGACAAGGCTGTATATTATCACTCTGCTTATTTAACTTATATGCAGAGTACATCATGAGAAATGCCGGGCTGGATGAATCACAAGCCAGAGTTAAGATTGCCAGGAGAAATATCAAGAACCTCAGATATGCAGACGATACCACCCTAATGGCAGATAGTGAAGAGGAACTAAAGAGCCTCTTGATGAGGGTGAAAGAGGAGAGTGCAAAAGCTGGCTTGAAACTCAACATTAAAAAAACTCAGATCATGGCATCTGGTCCCATCACTTCCTGGCAAATAGAAGGGGAAGAAATGGAAGCAGTGACAGATTTTATTTTCTTGGGCTCCAAGATCACCGCAGACGGTGACTGCAGCCATGAAATTAAAAGACGCTTGCTCCTTGGGAGGAAAGCTATGGCAAACCTAGACAGCATATTAAAAAGCAGAGACATCACCTTGCCGACAAAGGTCCGTATAGTTAAAGCTATGGTTTTCCCAGTAGTAATGTATGGCTGTGAGAGTTGGACCATAAGGAAGGCTGAGCGCCAAAGAATTGATGCTTTCGAACTGTGGTGCTGGAGAAGACTCTTGAGAGTCCCTTGGACTGCAAGGAGGTCAAATCAGTCAATCCTAAAGGAAATCAACCCTGACTGCTCATTGGAAGGACAGATGCTGAAGCTGAAGCTCAAATACTTTGGCCACCTAATGCGAAGAGAGGACTCACTGGAAAAGACCCTGATGTTGGGAAAGACTGAGGGCAAAAGGAGAAGGGGACAGCAGAGGATGAGATGGTTAGATAGCATCACCGATGTAACGAACATGAATTTGAGTAAACTCCGGGAGACAGTGGAGGACAGGAAGGCCTGGCGTGCTATGGTCCATGAGGTCACGAAGAGTTGGACACGACTAAACGACTGAACAACAAACAAAAATGTATGTATGAATGTATGTATGTATTTATGACATTTTTAAAATAATAAAAACAATACAAATTTTGAAAAAAGAATAAGTAAAGTAACAAGTGGGGGGGAAGGTGCAAAGAAAGAAATGGAAAGAGAAAGAAAAGAAAAAAAGTTATAAAGAAGCAGCTTCCAATCTTCTTAACAGCAGTTACAAGTACATTTGTATTTTACCCTCTCTAAGATTACAACATAATTTCCTTCTTTCCATAATCTACCCTTCTAATCATCAAACCTATAAATCATAAGTTCATTTTTTTCTTCTTTCAGTAAAAAGTCCATAAGGGGTTTCCAGTTGCTAATAATTATGGTTATTGTCCTTTCTCTAATCAGGCAAGTCAATTTTGCCATCTCTGCTAATTCTGTTATCTTCACCAGCCATTCCTCCATTGTGGCTTTCCATGGTCTTTCCATTTTGGTGCATATAATAGTCTCACAGCAATTATCATATACAAAAACAATCTTCCATAACTCTTTTCTAATTGTCTATCCATTAGTCCCAGCAAGAAAAGTTCTGGTTTCAATTGAATATTAATCTTTAAAATTCTTTGCATCACTCTGTGTATTTGGACCCAACCTTCTCAAACCAGTTTCAACTCACTCAACCTGTATATCCTAAAAGAACTGGTTGTGCTTCCCCACTTTTATGAGGTAAGGGGCAGGGATTTCAATAGGTGCTGTTTTCCTATTAGTGAGTCTGCTAATGGAACAACCTACCCCAAAAAAATTGATTAGCCCAATGCTTTCTTTATGTTACTAAAAACCAAGTTGATTTGGAGAGCCTTTAGGACATGAATTGATGTTATTAGTTATTGTGTGATTTATGTGTAACTGGAGATTGGTTGATTTCTATTTTTACAGTTATTTTTGTTGTTGTTTATTCGTTCAGTCGCTTCCGACTCTTCGTGACTTCATGGACATTTTATTGTATTTTTATGGACATACTATAAACCACTGAAAGTCTCTTTTGATTGGAGTAGGCATAAGTCAAATAAAGAAATAAATATTTAATTAAAACATATTTTGAGTTCACAATTTGGGTCTGTTGAATCTTAAACTCCAAAATTATTAATATCCTTAGAGTTTTGGAGGATCCCATCTACAGTTAATTTTTATATATATATTTGAAAAGATTTACTAAGATAGATCCAGGATATTTGCATAAAATTTGGAACAAAAAACCTGGAATATTGTTTTAATAAATTAATGGGCTAGAATTTTGTGGGTTTGGATGGATCCCATTGCTTTGGGAAGAGGAGGGGGAGCTGGATAGGGAGTTGGGGAGAGGGTAGGGGAAGGCATTACAGTGGTGACAGGCATGGGGAGGTATGGCGGGAGACGGGGCGGGCCACTCTCGGGAAAGTGGCCCTGGTGTTTAAAACTGGTTCCACGTTCTGGCCCCCCATGCTCAGCCCCAAGACCTGGTTTCCAGAGCTTCAGTGGCTCTGGACTCCAGCTGCTGCTGCTATACTAGCGCTCCCTTCATCCATGACTTATCAACCAAACGCAGATAAGAGCCCTCATTAGGACTTACCTTGTGGCTAAGGGGGATAGTGGCAGATAAGGGCGGTGAAGTGCTCTTACTTCTCCACCCTTATTGCTCTGCAGACAGCTGCCCAGCGCCCGGTTTCAGGTGACCAGGTCCCTCCTGGGTAAGGAGGGGCAGGGGGAGCTCTTGCATGGCCACTGTGAGGAATATTCTTAGCATCTGTCAAACAAAGTCGCTCAGCTCCACTCTGAGTTGGACTCCAGCTGGGCAGATCCTTTGGAGGTGGCATATGGTTGGGTCCAAGGGGTAGTTAATGCTTCTTTGTGGGAGGGGGAGGTACCTCCTGCCTTGAAGGAGGCAGTGGTACGCCTCCTTCTCAAGAGGCCGTCCTTAGACCCAACCGTGTTCAACAACTTTCATCCAGTCTCCAACCTTCCCTTTTGGGGGAAGGTTGTTAAGTGGGTGGTGGGCACTCCGCTTCAGAGGACCCTGGATGAAGCAGATTATCTGGGCCTTTTTCAGTCTGGATTCAGGCCAGGTTACAGCACCAAGACGGTATTGGTAGAGCTTCTGGATGACCTCTGGAGGGCTCAGGATGGGGGTGGTACAACTGTCCTGGCCCTCCTGGATCTCTCAGCGGCTTTTGATACTATTGACCATGGTATCCTTCTGAGCCAGGCTCAGGGATTGGGAGGCACTGTTTTGGGGTGGTTCTCCTCCTCTCTCCATGACCAGTTTCAGTCGGTGCTTGGGGGGGGGGGGAGAGGTTGAGCCCTAGGCCCCTGCAATGAGGGGTTCCTCAGAGCTCAGGTCTTTCTCCTCTCCGTTTTAACATTTACATGAAGCTGCTAGGTGAGGTCAATGCAAAATCTGTACCTTATCTGCCACAATGGATTACTAACACGTGTTACTTGTCAATTAGCATTTTTTCAACAAAGGGGCAAGAAAAGAAGACCTCTAGCAATTGGTCAAATTGGAAGGGGGGTGTTCTGTTTATGAATTGTTTTCCAGGATTTGTTTTCTTATTTTTTAAATTAATTTTGCTGTTACTCTACACTGTTAATACATTGTTAATACTGCTGAATGTATGTATTTTTCGCATTAGTCTGATAGAATAAAATTTAAAATACATTTTAAGACATAGCTTTCCAAAATGTGTGTCGCGACACTTTAGCGAGGCCGCCGCCGCCGCTGCCATACACGCCGCCGCTACCGCACCCCCCGCACCACTGCTGTGCACGCGCGCGCCCCTGCGCGCACCGCCGCTGCCACCGTTGGTGTGTCGCCAACGGCGGCAGTTTGGAAAGCACTGTTTTAAGAGAACAAAACCATCTAGATGGTGATCATTTGATGAAAACATCATACCTCTTATACAGCTCCTCCTCTGCTTCAGAAGTCTTTTGACCCAAACTATCTGCGGTAGGTGGGCAAATCCCTGGACAAATGAAAATAAATACTTATTACAAAAAAATAAATTTCCCATTTCTTTTTTATATGAGGTATAAAGGGAAGAGAAGCAAAGCCACTCAGCTAAATTATAAAGCAATCTATTTCAGAAGAAAAATGCAACAACAAAGGAAGGCTATGAAATCTAAAATATTGGCTGAATAAATTGCTTATGAACTATGAACGTATTGAAACGTTCCAGAGTGCCAACAGGAATTGTGCACAGTTCATTCTCACAACAGAAAAGCTATTACAAAGTTTGGAAAAACTAACAATACCCATTATTAGGGAGTGGGGGGGATGCCATATACTCATGTAAATAATATTTCATCCTAGAACATGTTTCTAGTAGTACAGAACAGATTCATTAATTCATAAGCCATCTCTTAAATAAAAGGCATGCAATACCTGTGGCCACCTTAGGTTTCCCTTGCGATTGCTGGTCCTGTTTAGGTTCGCATTTCTCCTTCATTCTGTTTACTACATCTTCAGAAAGCTAGCCCAAATAAAAAGAAGAGTTGGAAGGTAAGAAAGTTTAAGTTCATACATTTTCTTAAAGTTATGTTTTGCTTAGCAATGATTTATTAGATAAAGACAACTGTCATGGTTTATAAAGCACAACGGATACATTCACATAAGTTATTAATCCAAAACCTGAAAAAATAAATTCTGTTTTAGCATGAGCCATGCACCAGGTAAGAGACTAATTAAATTACTATGTATATGTTACCTGTATATCCCATTGGGGGGAGTTGGGCAGTCATATAAATTTAAATAATAAATAAATATCTATCATCTGGAATGATGATGGCTGAAAGCGAGGAGGAGTTGAGGAGCCTTATGACGAAGGTGAAAGAAGAAAGTGCAAAAGCTGGGTTGCAGTTAAACCTCAAAAAAACCAAGATTATGGCAACGAGCTTGATTGATGACTGGCAAATAGAGGGAGAAAAAGTGGAGGCAGTGACAGACTTTGTATTTCTAGGCGCAAAGATTACTGCAGACGCTGACTGCAGCCAGGAAATCAGAAGACGTCTACTTCTTGGGAGGAGAGCAATGGCAAATCTTGATAAAATAGTTAAGAGCAGAGACATCACACTGACAACAAAGGTCCGCATAGTTAAAGCAATGGTATTCCCTGTAGTAACCTATGGCTGCGAGAGCTGGACCATAAGGAAAGCTGAGCGAAGGAAGATAGATGCTTTTGAACTGTGGTGTTGGAGGAAAATTCTGAGAGTGCCTTGGACTGCAAGAAGATCAAACCAGTCCATACTCCAGGAAATCAGGCCAGACTGCTCACTTGAGGGAATGATATTAAAGGCAAAACTGAAGTACTTTGGCCACATAATGAGAAGACAGGATACCCTGGAGAAGAAGCTGATGCTAGGGAAAGTGGAAGGCAAAAGGAAGAGGGGCCGACCAAGGGCAAGATGGATGGATGGTATTCTGGAGGTGACGGACTCAACCATTGGGGAGCTGGGGATGGTGACGGCCGACAGAAAGCTCTGGCGTGGACTGGTCCATGAGGTCACGAAGAGTCGGAAACAACTGAACGAATAAACAACAAACAAACAACAAACATCTGGAAATTTCAAGAGATCTATACAAATCTATAGAAATAATGTGTTATTATCCTGATATTTTCTTTTATCTACCACATGCTTCTTAAGCTACCACATTGATTACTCCTGATGCCAGAAGGGTTTGTAGCAAAGCTCACCCCTAGCTTTTTTCGTTCTCATATTTGCAACAACTTAGCCACCACTACCATTCTAATCAATTAACTCAAATACAAATAATACCGATTAAATCTCAGTCAGTAATTTAAACTTCTGTTTGTAAATTTTGCAATGATCAGTGATTTGCCATTACACATAGTCAGTCTATATCCTTTGAAGGCACTGTAGAGAAAAAATAAAAGCCACAGTTATTGACTAAATCCTAGGACTTCAGAATCTATTCAAACAAATAGTATTTTTTTTAATGTGCAGTTTATTTGCAAATATAATGCACAAAGATCCAATTTATTTTGAGTAGTTTGTGGTCATAAACTGTTGGAGATACTGATTTCCCCTACTCCTAATATGCATTTATTGTCCCAGAGAGTACATGATTATATTTGCTGTATAGAATATACACCAAAAACTGTTCAGAGACCTTACTCTTAAGATCTGTGTCCATTTGCACATTACATGATACAAGTCTTCTCTCTCTCAACCACACAAACCCACATCTTTTTCAGGACTTTAATTGGCTTGACACTGCTAAAGGCTGCTAAAGGTTACCACATTTGCCTATCATTTCTTTTTTTAAAAAAATAATAAACTAGGAAGTGGAAGGAATTTGGCCTTTTCCTCAGTTGCTTTCTAAATTTAACAAATGGTGTTGGAGCTGGATTCAAATCCTTCAGTAGCCTTTAGCTAAAGAACAAAATCTTCCACCAAGTCATACAAAAAATACTTTCCTTCTGAGAAGAGGTGCAAAAGTCATGAGGATTACCAGGCCCTTTCCACATTTCCACAGTAACAAGAAAATAGGAAAGTTGTTATTACCATTTGCAATAATACAACTAAAGACCGCAAGACGCGCTTTTGTTAAAACCTACAAGAACTCTGCATAATGTAAGGGGCGTGGTGGCTCAGCGGGTAAGACACCAGGCTTGTCAGTTCAGAGGTTCGAATCCCTAGCCCTGCGTGCGGAGTGAGCTCCCGCACTCGCCCCAGCTCTTGCCAACCTAGCAATTCGAAAGCATGCAAATGCAAGTAGATGAATAGGTACCACTTCGGTGGGTAGGTAACAGCGTTCCGCGCGTGTCATGTGGCCACATGACCGTGGAAGCGTCTTCGGACAACGCTGGCTCTTCGGCTAACAAACGGAGATGAGCACCGGCCCCTAGAGTCGGACACGACTGCACAAATGTGCGGGGGGAACCTTTACCTTTTTAAAAGAACTCTGCAATGAATTATTTTTAAGTGGCCCTTACCGGAAAGAGAGGAGGAGGGCAAATCAGCCACTCAGCACCCACCACCTCTCCCTCTAACGCCGTCCACCTTTGCATCCTCCGAGTCCTTTGCCCGCAGGAAGCCTCCCGCCATCCTGAGGGTGAACCTCCACTCACCCTGATGCCCTGCAACACCCGAACTTGCTCGTGCTCATCCAGCTCGAAGGAGACCTTCCTGCTGCCATGGGTGCTCCCGCTACCCCCCATGGCACCAACCGAAAAAGAAAACTCGGAGGCGAGTTCAAAATCAAGACAGATACCCAGACAACACGCTCCGCTCCACCGACCTATAAACTCGCTCCCGGTTGGCGGCCGCGGAGAAAGTCTCCAATAGCGCTACACGGTCTTGGAGGCGGCCGCGAAGCACGCTGGAAGCTGTAGTCTTCATATTCTCCTCCAGGGATGCTGCTGCTGCTGCGCAAAATGGGACAAAATGACTCAGAAGCGGAAACTGCTTACGGTTACGTTTGCCTGAGCGATTGGTCTGGAGATGAGGCGCATCCAGGAATTTGGACTTTTTTTAGGTGACGGAGGACACTTCTAACTCAGGGTGGAGATATATGCCGGCTGCAGATCTTAGTTGCTTTTCAGCGATACTAGACTTTTGGGGATTCCTTGCGAAGCTACTTCTGCATTGCTCTTTTTTCACTTAAACCTATCAGAACCAAGCTATTGCTATATATTGGCACAGTATAAAGTTTGCACATCTTGTGTAAATTTACAAGTACAGCAGTAGAGGGGACAGAAAGCAGGCCAGTTTACTTTTTTATTTTTCAAATATGAATAACGTGAACAGTGAGTTTCTATTTTTCATTTTAATATACTGTATGTTCTAAATATTAGATGAACGAAATCTCAGCTTTAATACCTGGATTAAATCCCTCCATCACAGTGATCCCATACAGCTGGAAAGTTCAAATAATTGGAGCTAAAAATATAAGCATAAAAACCATATGACTTGTCCAAATTACTTCCTAGTACTGTATTTAAATATTGCATGTTCGAATAAGCATACATTTCAGTGAACACGTTATACACTGAAATTAACTGCAATTATACAGAATATCTGTTGGAACTTGCAATTCACTTACAAAAAATGAGATTCAGGTACAGAGAAAAGCAAAAGTGAGGAAATGATAATAAACAATTACAAGTGGGTTAACTCATACTCAACATTCCAAATTGCTACCTCCCAAGGTTGGTCCTCAGTTTTTTTAACTACTTGAAGTGATTTTTGCATGCAATTCTAGATAAAATCTGTGGGCATCAAACACTTCCAAATGTTAGTAGATTGTTAGAAGCTGTGTATTGAGTCATATTCATTATTCATTTGTTAATTTATAGCCTGCCTTTCCTCAAGAGCAAAAGGTGGCATAATTATTCCATTTTCTTTCTAGAGTGTTAATTCTGTGAGGTAGGGTCATTTGATAAGATAGTGCCTATCTAAAGTTGAATTATCCACCTAATTCTAAGATGGAGTCTATACTTGAGCCTGGATCTCCCAAGTCTCAATCTGACACCTCAGGTATTACACCATAATCCTGAAATTTTGTCCATAAAGGCTACTGAATTGAATTGAAATTTGTCATCTGAAGGGCCACAGGTTCTGTTTCTTTGGATAATTTGCACAGCCACTGCTGTCCTGAATTACAATTCCAGAGGAAAAGCAATATTTTTGTACAATTTAATTGGCTTTTCCAGCACTAAAAGTACAAATAGTTCAGCCAATCTGGGTTTAGTGGTGAAGATGTTGGTCAGGTATTGGAGAAACACAGGATCTAGTCCACCTTTAGCCATGAAAGCTCACTGGGTGACTTTGGGCCAGTCTCACTCTCTCAGCCCAATCTATTTTTTCAGATTGTTGTCATGGGAAAAGGAGGAGGAGGAAATACTACCTTGAGCTACTGAATGAAAAAAGGAGAACATAAATTTTACAATGTACTGTCGAAGGCTTTCACGGCCGGAGTTCAATGGCTGTTGTGGGTCTTCCGGGCTGTGTGGCCGTGTTCTGGAAGTTGTGGTTCCTAACGTTTCGCCAGCATCTGTGGCCAGCATCTTCAGAGGGCAGGAGCACAGATAGAAGCTCTATCTGTGCTCCTGCCCTCTGAAGATGCTGGCCACAGATGCTGGCGAAACGTTAGGAACCACAACTTCCAGAACACGGCCACACAGCCCGGAAGACCCACAACAGCCATAAATTTTACAAATAAATGAACAAATTGATGTGTCCTACTCCGCATGATGCGCACTTACTCATATTAGTTACTATATTTACCTGAAAGGCAGACAGTCCTCAATTTAAGACAATCTTCATTGTCAAAGGAAAATTAGTTGGGCAAATTGTTGTTGTTGTTGTTCAGTCGTTTAGTCGTGTCCGACTCTTCGTGACCTCATGGACCATAGCACGCCAGGCCTTCCTGTCCTCCACTGTCTCCCGGAGTTTACTCAAATTCATGTTTGTTACTTCGGTGATGCTATCTAACCATCTCATCCTCTGCCGTCCCCTTCTCCTTTTGCCTTCAGTCTTTCCCAGCATCAGGGTCTTTTCCAGTGAGTCCTCTCTTCACATTAGGTGGCAAACACTCCTTCTCTTTCAAATGCATCAGACTGCCACCACCCAGAACAATTTATTTATTTTTCAAATTTTGCCACCGCCCATTTCTCCCCAGAAGGGGGACTCTGGGCGGTTTACAACAAAGCTAAAAAGTTTAAAACAGTAAAACCATAAATAGTAAATAAAATGTAAATTCAAGTACAATGTATAAATATAAAATATAAAATAAAATCCAGATGGCAATAAAAGATTGAGTTCCGTTCGTATGTATGTGAGGAGCACTCTAAGGCTCCTCAATAACAAAAACAATTAATTTAGTTATTATCAAAATATCACCAAAAACCAGGTAATATGTTAAATATATTAAACAAATCTGGGGAGAGTAGAGAAGACTGAAAAGCTTACAGCCATGAAATCTACCTTACTTACTGTCGTAGTTGATAGATGATAATTTAAATTAGGACTTATTAGGGGAAATGCATGATTGAAACTGCGTCTCAGAATGCATTGTCAACTACTGAGGCAAACATAATGGTTGATCTTCTGTAACTCATAAAATCCAGTTGTTACTGAGATGTTTCCATTTAAATGCTTTAGCTTCCTTCTCTGATGAAAATAAATACATCCTTTCTTGTTTCTGAGCTTCCAAACTTTTGGTGTCCTGTGCAACAGAGCTTTATTTTTTTCTAATTAAAATGGTTCCATCAAATTTGGCAATTAAAAATAGATGAAAACATCTTGGCTCAAAAAGCTTGAAGGAGGAACATTTGTGCCTATTCCCAGACAAAATAATTGTTATATTTTGGATACTGGTACAGTGTGTGGCTACCAGAATGATTAGGAAGTCACAGTAAATATAAATGCCTCTTATTAGGGTTTACAATTTTATTGTAAACCGCCCAGAGTCCCTCTTTTGGGGGAGATGGGCGGTAGCAAAATTTGAATAATAAATAAAATAATAAATAAAATTAGACTCTTTTGTCCCTGATAGCACCCCAAAAAGGAATAGAAATTGAAGTTTCAAAATGCAAGGCACAATCAAAGTGCAAATATTTAGCTGTTGTGTTATAATGAAAGCTGACAGCCTCCAATGCAGAATAATAGAATATGTTTATCTGTTTGAGTACATGAAGCAGCTAATTGTAGGTTTAGGAAGGGTTTATTTCTTAATCTGTAAAGGGACTTTGCCTTGCATCACCATAGCAACCACTATAAAGAAAACTTCCAATGTTTATTAAACATGAAAAGTATGGTAAGATTCAATTACTTGAATTCAGAATCAAAAGGACTTGCTATTTCCTACAGCACAGTATCCATCTCTGTGTGTGTGTGTGTGTGCACGCGTGTGTATGTATATATATAAAATAATCAAGTACATAATTACAGTGGTTCTTTCAAGGGCAGTTTATTTTATTTGCATAGATTTAAAAACACCCAATTCCAGACAATACTGGTCCAAAATGCAGCAGCATGGCTACTTCCTCAAAACCACAATTCTGCGAGCTACGCTAGCTTTCTATCAGCTTCCAGGTGCAATTCAAGGTGCTGGTTATCACAGATAAAGCCCCACAGGGCACGGGGCTGGGTTGTGGGCCACCTTCTTCCAAGGGTATCTGCCTGTCCCACAGACTCCAATGCGGTGGGCACACTCTGCCTCCTCTTCGTGGAAAAGTGTCATCTTATGGGACCTAGGAGGCATGCCTTTTCCATGATGGTGCCTGCTCTCTGGAATTATACTACCCCCACCCCACCCTCACCATATTTATTTTATTTTTCATTTATTTACAGGACTTTTTTGGCCGCCTGTCTCATATAACGATTCTAGGTGGCTCACAATCCATAAAAACATAGCTAAAAACAAAGGTGCCCTCCCCCCCCCCAGGTGCCAGCCAAACAGCCTCCCAGCTCAACCCCCATTCTAGCCCAATGTTTGGGGAAGAGCCAGGTCTTCACCACCCTCCGGAGGCCCCAAAGGGTAGGGATCCCTCTGATCTCAGGTGGGAGGCTCTTCCAAAGGGCTGGGGCAGCCACTGGGAAGGTGCGCCACCAAGGTCCCAACAGGTGGCAATATTTGAGGGGGGGGGGAGTACAGTTGGCCCCGATCCTGCAGGCCTTTAACAGGCAATGAAATCCAGGCTCTTTTCTCAGCTGTTTGGATCAGGATGATTAGAGATTCTGTCTGGAAGCGTACAACAAATTTGAGTACCCAATCTGTTTTAGTTGGTATTTTGTTTTTGGTTATCTGTGTATTGTACACTGCCCAGAGTCACACTGTTTGAGTTGGGCAGCCATCTACTGTAAATTCAATAAATAAAATTCCCAACCAGAGTATTGTCCTATATTATTAAGTGGGGCTGGCCTTAAAAGCAACCTGGAAACTTCAGCTAGTACAGAACATATAGGATACGATCAGTGAAAAGTTAGGAATTTAATGGCTACTGTTATTTGATATGTATTCCATCTTCCTTCCAGCCAAAATAACAACTGGCAAACAGAAATCTAATCAGAACAGCCAGACCGAAACACATTTTTTAAATTTATTTTGCTTTGATATTTTTATATTGTTTGTGTCTCATATTGTCTTGAACTTATATTCTCTGCCATTCAGAGTCATAATGGAGCAAACAAACAAACAAACAAACAAACAAAATACTAGCTGTCTGTTCATTTTCAAACCCCATTCAAGATACTGCTGTTTAATTTAAAGCCTAAAACAGCTTGGAGCCCCCAATATTTGTATCCAGTGGCCAAAGCTAATCAGAGGAGGTGTGGTTTATTGTGGTTAAAGAAAAGAGTTTGCTTTCTCAGCTGTAGCTTCCCAGTCAGCACTGATGTTGCAACTATCGATTTCATACTTTTTCATTTACCCAGATGTTTAATTATATGTTTATTTATTTATTTATTATTCAAATTTATTCCCCGCCCATCTCCCAAACAAGGGACTCTGGGCGGGTTACAATAAATAAAAATAAAAATTTAAAAACTATACAAAATATCTAAAAACACAAACAAAACATAATAAAATAAAATCCAGGATGGGCTTGGACCCGCAGAATAGATAGTGGAGCTATGGGGCCAGCCAACCCCAGGAGGCACTACCACCTCCGTCGTCCCAGGCCAGGTGGCAGAGCCAGGTCTTAAGGGCCTTCCGAAAGGCCAGGAGGGAGGGGGCCAGTCTCACCTCCGGGGGCAGAATGTTCCAGTGAACCTGCTGCCTTTTTTCACTGATCATAATGTTCTATATTTCTACAGCCCTGGTATCCACAAAGATGAAGGACGAGTTTAATAAATAGAGAGGCATTTCAAAAATAATTCACTTTATTGAGCTAAAGGGAGTTACTCAAAGCAAGCATTGGGGGAAAAAGAATAGATTTACCATAGTCTCTTTATATCTGGCTAATCAACCTAAACTGGATCTGAGTTTCACCACATGTGAATTCTAAAACTAATATTATAGTCATGGTTTCCTTCTTCAACTTATTTTATTTATATTTAAATAAATAACAAGGTTTAAGGATGTTCTTCACGGACATTTGTTTAACAAAATTGAAAACAGGATCAAACCACCAATGTTAGTTCTGGGTTGATGTGGCACTAAGGCCCATCTGAAAGTGTGTTGTGATCCCAGTCTGAAAAACACCACTCTAAAACCTAGCCAGATTTGAGGAAAAAGAAACTTAACAATGTCTATTTTCCTCAAAATAAAAACATTTCATTATTAGCAGGCTACCTTAATTCTGAAAAAGATTAGCAGAAAAATATGGGGACGCACAGGCAAAGTGTCTATGGCGGGAGGGATGTCTTCATTGATGTCAAAGTTCATTTATTTTACAGACAAAAATATACATAGCTTTATTTTTAAATTTTGTTCCAACATTTCATGACACATACAATACATTCACCCCCACAAACATTGTCTGCTTATGGATGATATTTTGCTCTGGACATGGAAGGCATATCTATATACACATTTAAAATCAGTATGCTTGGAAGGAAACATTTCCTTCACTTAGTGCAGGAAACAAACATAGATATATAGAAGAGGGGTTTAACCATCAAGTAATCGGGGTGACAAAGAAGAGAATTCTACAGTGGAAAAGTTATCATAGCTGAGTGACTGGCCAGTATTTGATGCAGAACATGGTTAGCAAAAGTATATGAAATGTCATCTCACCCTGATTCACATTACCCAAGATACCCATCTTCATATGAAGAATTCTTTCATTTTGCACATGCACCCATATTAAGGTGCAGAAAGCTTTCTCCAACCTTATTCCTCCCAGGTCTGTTGGCCTATAACACCAATCAACTCTAGTGAGAATAGCCTATGTAAGGATATTGGGCTATGCTGGCTGGGGAGGAGAAAGAGATTGGGGTACCCTATAGAAGCAGGGAATTGAGAAATTAAGAAACTGGCCAGTTGTAAAGGGTTGTAAAGGTTGTAAAGGGTTCCTACTGATTTACAGCAGGAGTTTCTATGTTCTGAATTGAGTGAAGCTGTTGGGGGATAGGTAGGATAGATGAACCTGTTTTGTATGACATCACTGACCCTCTCCAGCCTCGTGCTCTTTGTCTGCCATTACGAGGAAACAGAAGCAAATGGGCTGGGAAAACAGGTTTTATATGATCAAGCTCACATAATGGTCCGATAAATTCCCTTTTCTGAACAGTGGGTTCTACCAGCCTCACCCCGATCAACACCATAAAGATTAATGAGATGTCAATTACACATTATGTAAGATTTCTTGCCACAAAGACAAGAATGTTGCCAATAGCAGCAAGTCTGATTACGGTACCAAATTCTGATGTTTAGAAATGGCTACTCTGGGCAATAGCAAAACTCAAGACAAAGTGTTGTTCTTTATCACATCAGCCATGCTAATCTGCATTAACAACACATCCAAATAGCAGTTTTGAGCATGAGTCTTCTTTTTCTGGATTTTTTCTTTATTTTTTTTAAAGTAATTTTGAAAGTCTTAAAATCAAGGTCTTGCTATCATATAAATTTTGGCGTGGCTTGGCAGGCAGAAATCGCAAATGGCAGAATTTTCAGGACAAATGGAAGAATATGTCTGCATTCAGGAGACAAAATATTATTTTTTCTGTTTGTACTTCAGTTCTAAAGGTTTCCCTAAAGCAAATCCTCTTGATTTCAAAGAAAATTGCTGTGAATTTCTGGAATCCTAACCTTATTCATCCACTTGTAGCACAGGTGATCCTAAATTAATGCCATCATAACAACAGAAAAAAGACACTCTGCTTTGTCACCCTTAATACGTGGAATTTCAAATCCAATTAGCTGTGTCTACATTTGCCTCCTAACCAGTCTCTAGTCAAACAATTTTATCCACAGTTCACACACTATTAAGGGTTCCCATAATTTTGCATTTTCCACTCAACCTTACAGCAAGAACATTCACAGCGACAAAAGCTAAGCATGATGCAGGAGCACAAAATGCAAGCTTTTTAGAAGGTTTTAGATACTCTAATTCTTCTTGCCTCCAAAGTGAAGCCAACCCCATATTAGATTATTCTCCTTCCAGAAATATCTTGATTATAATTAAAGAAATTAACATTCTTTTGCTTTACTAATCTCACAGAAAAGCCTCAGGCGGCTACAAAATTCAGGCATTACCAACATCACCAACACAATCATCAGCCAAATGGTACCAGAGGTTTCAGAAAAGCCAGGTCAGAACACTATCCTCATAATACGGTCCTAACCCTAAGCTTAAGGCACAGAAGACAACGGATGTTATGAACAGCTTGCCTTGAATTTAGACCTCATAGTCACTTCAGGTTTGTATTCTACTAAGATGCCATCCCAAGCATCCATAGCAAGCTGTCTAAAGCAGGTTCCCACAACATTTCAGTTTGCTCTTCTGTCCTTTCCATTTTGGAATTTCCATCCAAACCCTGTTCTCCAACCATCCTCCCTATCATTTGCTCAGGAGTGCTGTTGGCCTTACAGTACATCATTCCATAGCACTCACCTGGCTACATTCTCATTCTAAAATTATACAGTGTATGAAACTCATGCCTGCATGCCCATGAATCACAGTAGTTTACTTGCACAGCAACATGTTCCAGAGACCTTTCCTTGCTGACTGCTTTTCTTCCCTCTCCTTCTATATATATGATTTTTTTAAAAAAATACTATATGCTCCCAGCTTTCCTGCGAAGAATTACGAGATGCTCGAAAGCTTCTTGAATTCTCTCACCTCCTCTTCTACCAAACTTCAGTTGCCCAAAATGTCCAAACAATGCTATTCTCCTCCAATTCCAGAGCGAAGGTTACTGCTGGGAATTTGGACTTGTTGGGGACATAAATGGTAACTAAACCAAACCTAAAACAATAAAATGTGAACAAGGCATCCAACCTTAATTTCAGATTTTGTGTGTGTGAGAGAACGTGTGTGTGTGTGTGCGTGCGCGCACACACGAAGGAGCAGTCAATATTCCTGGTTGAATGTGCATTTTATCACCCACAAAAGATGACAAAGGCCTAACCATCTGCATTTGGAATGCTAAGAATATGTAGTCAGCATTTATGCATGTCTGAAATGAAGCTGATCTGTATGTTGTCTCAGGAAGATGAGTACGGTCCTTCCAGGAAGACTATAGTTGCCAATTTTATGTTCCATACGGAATTTAAATATTTTTTTTAAAAAAAAAACAGCTCAAAGGGAAGCAAAGACGAACACATTAGAGTTCCAAAAGGTTATCTAAATGGAGCTGTGGGAGCAAGAGAGAGAGATTCTTTCAACCACATTTGCCTTTAGGAGTTAATGGCTTTCCAACGATCGCTGTCAATGCTATTGATGCTGCCCACATGGTATGGCATGGAAGCAACGTCATCTAAGTATGCTGTGGTGTCAATCTGAGTGCTGGAGTAGAAGCCAGAATCCAGGCCTTCTTTTTTGGTTACCCCATAGGCATGGGGAAGGTGCACATCGACATCCTCAGGTTCATCCACCTGGCATTTATAGGAGAAGAGGATCTTTGGTTCAGACCTGCAATAATTAGAAAGAAAAGGAGAAATAAAACTAATTCTGTGTAAGAGGAGAATCTATGGTATACAATTCCTGAAACAAATAGTAATCAGCCATATTGTTCCTTTATTCATAATTATAGGTAGTCCTCGCTTAATGACCACTTGTTTAGCAACAGTTCAGACTTAACGACAGCGCTAAAACCCCGACTTGCGACTGGTCCTCACACTTATGGCCATTGCTGCGTCCCCCACAGTCACGTGATTGCAATTCAGGCGCTTGGTAATCAGTTCACATTTATGACCGTTGCAGCGTCCTGCGGTCATGTGATCGCCATTTTTGACCTTCCAAGCCAGCTTCCAGCAAGCAAAATCAATGGGGAACTGTGTGATTTGCTTAACAACCACATGGTTCACTTAACGGCCAACGCAAAAATGGTCATAAAATCGGGTTGGATTTGCTTAACTAACACATCACTTAGCGACCAAAATTCCTGTCCCAATTGTGGTCGTTAAGCGAGGACTACCTGTACAATCATGAGGAAAATCCAGAATTCAGCATAATAATTTGTTATTTTTGCCTGTTTGTGTTGTGGTCTCTTCCCTGCCCCGTTACCTATATTTCGAATGAAAGGTCTGTTGATTTAAGAACCAGCATCATAGTTTCTCCTGCAAGGTGCTACCTGCATTATGGGATTCAACAAAGCACAGAGTGTGGGATATGTTGTCTGTCTCTAACTCCCATCAAATATTTATTTATTTAAATTATTTCTTTAAATTTTTATCCTGCCTCTATTATTTTTATAAATAACTCAAGGCGGCGAACATCCCTAATACTCCTTCCTCCTCATATTTTCCCCACAAGAACAACCCTGTGAGGTGAGTTGGGCTGAGTGTGAGTGACTGGCCCAAGGTCACCCAGCCAGCATTCATGCCCAAGGCGGGACTAGAACTCTCAGTCTCCTGGTTTCTAGCCCAGCACCTTAACCACTAGACCAAACTGGCTTAATTTAATATAATACCAACACAATCAGTAATTAGAGATGATGAAATCTGTAGAGTAGGGACAGCTGGACAGCCATAGGTTTCCTACTCTTACACCAAAGGAAAGATGGGTTTTGAGTTTAATATGATTAAGATTGTTATAATTGTAGTAGTATTAATTATAAGGGGAGAAAAATTATATGCTTTTTAGTTTTAGTTTTATTATAGTGGACAGAAATGTATAGAATAGTGCTAGGAAGCAAATAAGTGTTGTTTTTTGGGGGGGAAGTTGTTTAGGAGGTTTACATACATACATACATACATACATAAGGGGAGGGAGCGATTGTATTTAGTGATTTTTATAATGTGCTAATTATAAAATTATTATAGAAGTAATGTGATTTTGGTTTTAAGATAGAGTAAGGGATTAATTGTGGGAAATGAAGTCACCTCTTCATGTAATCTTTAAAAAAATTCTTTTGTGTTTCTATACCTTTTTGGTTTTCTTTTTTTTTTTGTAGTTTTCTTTTTTTTGCTTTTTTGTAGTTTTTATTTCTGCTCTAAACTTAATAAAATTCTTATATAAAAAAGGAAAGGGCTACTCAATTCAAAATTAAACATCAGTCAAGTGAGAAATCCTTCTATGCAACACACACACACACACACACGTGCCGTGGTAAGTAACCAAGTATATGTTGCTTGGTGAAGCAGAGCAAGCAGTGTGGCTATCAAAGCACCAGCATATATTCATTGTCTCACATGACATTACCCAAAAATCATTTCACCAATATATAAAAGTTATTACTAGGTGCTTTTTTAATTCTTGGGTAAAATGCAATAGACATTTAAAAATAATAAATATTCCTTAAAATATATTTTTAAAAAAAACAAACTTGGATGCTCTCCAACGGTTATAATACTATATCCACTAACCTAAGTATAGTCCCCAATGAATTCAATGGCATTTGCTTTTGAACAGGCATTTATAAAATGCATTGTAAAAAGGCATCTTCTTTAGTAGTAACATTAAGTATTGATCATACCAGAATCAAATGCCTAAATCAAAATGTCTTTATTTGAATTTGGGGAAAATTTGATGTGCTTTCTCAACTACATTGTTAGTATTGAGCAAAGAAGCTCTGAACATTATCTAGCTTTAACAGGCATAAAAATACTTGTACCTCACTCATCAAGTAATAAAATGGACTAATGCTTTGCTTGCTCTAGAGATCATGCCATATATATTTTAATTAACATTAAAGCCACCCAGAGTCATACATATGAGATAGACAGCTATATAAAATAAAATAATAAAATAAAATAAAATAGTTCCCCTCAAGCAATAATGTGATAAGAAAACCACACTTCCAGAACGCACCTTTTTATACTCTTAGTTAATTACTACAACGCTCAGCTGAAAATACAATATATACTTGTGGTCCTTTTCCCCTATGGTATCTGCTACAAGGAACAGCCATGCAAAGAAGAAAAAAGGCTGAGCTCCTGCACTTTTAATAGCTGACCATAAGATGGATTTCCAGCTGATGAGGTTTGTTCATTAAATTCAGGAACCCTTTCCCTTTCCACTAAGCAATACTACAGATACATTTCCAGCAAATCAAAAGCTGGCTATACAAAATGTGCAACCTGTGCATGTCCCCAGCAGATCAGCCTGGACATAAAACTGATAGAATAATTGATCACCAGAGTTTAAAAGCAATTCAAATTATTGCAAGTATTTCTCAATTCCCCCATGTGGCCACCAGATGGCAGTCTAAATTCAATAGTTACTCTTTTAGAACACTTTTTGGTAAAAAAGAACAGAATCTGCTAACCCTGGAATTAGAACTACATTATTCTGCTCACCAATTTAGCAAAACCTCACCTTAAAATTTAAACAAATGGCCTTATTGTCTCCATTTAACAGAGCAAAATATTGTATACAGCAGTGTTTCCCAACCTTGGCGGTTTTAAGTGACTTCAACTCCCAGATGGGAATTCTGGGAGTTGAAGTCCAAGCTAACTTGGACTTCAACTTCAACTTGGAATATTTTAGCCAACTAAAATATTCTAACTTTTTAGAAAAAAGGTAGATTAAAATAATTCAATAAATTACCCAACTAATAATTCAATTCAGATTACTCTGCTTAAAAAAAAAGACTTTGCTGAAGTGATTTAAAAGTTATGCTTACGTGATTTTAAAGTTTGGGATGATCTTATTGATTTACAGTATATGCTGTTTTAAATTGCTGTTCTCACTGCTCTTATCAGAAGTTTCAGTTTAATTATATTGAGGGAGTTATTTGCCTGTTGTTCTCTAAACTTCCCTGGATACATAACCAAAAGCAAGATCAAGGAGCTATAACAGAACAAATGAAAAGGCTTAGATACTCACCCAAAGAAGCTTTTCAGAAATGCCACATAGATGAGTGGAGCAAAGAAGCTGAAATAGAGGAAGGTGGTGGCATCCACACAGCTGTGAACAGACAAAAGAGAAAACCATTTAGCATCTGCTTCTGCACTGCTAACATCTATGCCATGGGCTCGGTCTTCAGGAAGGGGTTGTATTCCTTGACAACTGGGAAGCCAAGAAAAAGGCTGAGCAAATGTGTGCTTTCATCGGGGACAGTTCCCAGGCCTACCCTCTTCCTTCAAAGGCTTCCCTGCCTCCAGGCAGTCAAGGTTAGAGTGCCTACTGTGAGGGTCACACCACAAAGGGGCCTTTTATCACACAGTTTGCACAGCCCCTGGGACAAAGCGGCCCCAAACGCAGTCCAATGACTGCCCTGGGTGCGTCCTCAAACAATGCCTAGGGCCATCGGCTCTCTTTTTGCTACATCACAGCAGAGCAATTGCTAAGGCGTCTATCCGTTCTTCAAACTTGTGGAATAAATATCCTTGACACAAATCACAGTATTACTCTCCAGCTGTAAGGATATCTACACCCAACCACTAGGGCAGGGGTGGGCAATGTCAGGCCCGCGGGCCGTATAAGGCCCACGGGGCTCCCGCCTAAGGCCCACGGGGCTCCCACCCGCAAACCCCGCCCCTTCCACACGATTGGCTCCCGCCCGCAAACCCCGCCCCCCAGTGCTTGTGATTGGCTCCCACCCGCAAACTCCGGGCCCCAGAAATCCCAGAAACCCCGCCCCCCACCCCGGTCCCCAGTTATAAATATCCAAATGGCCCTTGGCAGAAAAAAGGTTCCCCACCCCTGCACTAGGGAATAAATGAATGCTACTCTTGTGCCACCAAGTGAGTAAAAGCACATCCAGCTTCCCTTAAAGCCAGTGGGTCTTCGGCTATTGAAAGTCGTATTTTTGTCGCCTAACCTTATTTTATTTTATTTATCCCATTTCTAGGCTGCCTATTCCAAAAACGACTCGGGGGGGGGTTCTTCACCAAATTACAAACAGAAAAAACAACATTATATATATTTTTAAAAACCCACAATTGCCCTGAAACAAACAAAAAAAAAAGCAATCTTCCCCATGGCCCCCAACCTGCCCCCAAAAGAGCCACATTTTTAGGGCTTTCTCAAAGACAGATGGGTTGGAGCTGCGCAAATCTCTGGGGAAATGCTGTTCCAGAGTATAGACTAACTTTAAGATGTGTGGACTTCAACTTCCAGAATTCCCCAGCCAACATCTTAAAGTTGCCAAGGTTGAGAAACCCTGGTATAAACACTGCAACTGAGGAGGCCCGCTTCCTGGGTCCCGCTAGATGACATTCCTTAAAAACTAGTTATTTTTTAACGGTTTGTACTTTTCACTGTTTTGAACACAGGCATGGCAAGGAGATCTGGGATTCCCTTTCCTTTTTCCTTTTTTGGTTTATTTTCCATGAGCAGCTTAGTTTGTGAATTCATGCTAACAACCTTACTTCTATAGGAGACCAACGCTATGTCTGAGTCCTCCCCGTTTGCACTAGTCCTGCTTCACTTCCGGCTAAAGTTTGTCTCTTTCGTTATATCCATGCTCCAGTACAGGACATTCACAGCAAAGCACTTATGGCAGGCATAAGCTATGCGCAGTAGTCCGGATCTTTCCTATGACTGAGCCAACCAGACAATGGCTCTTAATCGGACCTCTCTGGGCTTTGCATATCTTCTGTCAGCTTCTTTGGCAGCAGTTGGTGCATTAACTTTACTACTGCTTGGCAGCAAGCTTTATTAACTGGGCTAGCCTACAGAGGAGTCTGCTAAGCGGGCTCCTTACAAGAAGTGAGCCAATACTCCCAGGGTGCTTGGGAGTGCAGCCCCTGAATCCACAAGGGAGAACAGGAAATAGCTCTTTTACAGGGAAGAAAATTGTCTTCCCTGGCCAGTTCCCTTGGATCCTCACCTTCTGCTCTTCTTTCTTCCTCCTGTGGACCAGACCCGCCTCCATGGCCTAACCTGGCCTCCCCCTGGCTCCTTTACTCTGGCCAAATGTTTGGGGGGTTGGCCTAAGGCCAAGCACACAACAGTGTTGAGATCAGATTGACTGCCTGTGCCCTCCCAGCTCCAACGTCACTCAGCCTCTCCATTAACTAAGGGAGGAGGAGCTGCTGGCCTAGGAAACCCACAGGGAGATTCCCACACGCTCCCAAGACGAGGGGGAAATTTTTTATGTATTTGCCATGGCAACTACAACTACAGAAAAGTAGCATGCCATCACATGAATTACTCCAGGCCCCAAAGAACATTCTCCCTGCATGTGAAATAAGGGGGGGGGGGAATCTTTGGGTCATTGTTTGGTTCAGCCTATTTAAACAAAGCAGGGCTCAAAGCAACAGGGCCTAAAGGTCGTGACTCCCTCCCTCTGCCCTTTACAAAGATAAGAGAAGGACAGAGAGAAAGACTTGAGGCCTAGGAATCAGCCTAGGGTGATGACTCTTCATTTATGGAACAGAATTCACTCCCCATCAAAGGGAGGAAAGGGCCCAGAGCAGAGATGAGGGCTCCCAGGTGCAATGGCAGGAAAAAGGATCGATGGGGACAACCCAGACGGCATGATGGGTATGGCAAAAGAGCAGTTCCTCAGCAACTCTGGAGTCAGTCCCGAAAGGAAGCTAATCTTTGATGAAAATCAGCCGGAAACCGTCTCCACCAAAAAGTCATTTGATGGACCAGGTTGAAATTATGGCTCTATAAGACTTCGGAATACATACCACAAGCCTTCAATGATGCCTGCACAGAGTAGAGCACTGCCGATACCTTGCACTAGATTGAGCACAGCAAGAATTCCTGCATAGACATAGAAACTCTTTCTTGCTGGAAAAAGACAAGAGACGAGGACACTGGGTTTGCATTCAATAACATGTACATCTGAAGCAACAACTTACTGGATGGATAAAAAAACTGAGCACTGAAAACCCAGCACTGAAAGCACTTAAGCACAAAATGCCAGTTTCACAGCACTTTCCATTTATGACTAGACCATCTAATTATATGCAATTTTAACATACTTGAATTTGTTCGTTCTCCTACTGTTTCTTCCTATTGTGATCTCAAAGGCCACCCTGAATGGCACTCATCCATTTCATGTCTTCCACAGCACTTGAAGGTTAACTTTGTCATAAAGTTAATAAAGATCAACAACTACATATTTCATTCTATGTGGAGCCACAATTTAAAACTGTAGAATTGAAAGCAGGAAAAGTGGTGTCATTTGAAAGCACATATTGCACAGCTGTTTCTCTCACCAAGAACAGATTTTACCTCATATGGAATCAAGAAAATCCAAATTAAGTGCTCTAATGCAGATTTCATGTTGTACTACAAAATTTGCTTTTCCCTTTTCCCAGGAAGGGTCTCTCTCTCTCTCTTTTATTTTAGTCAAACATGAAATAACAGGTGCAAAAAAACTTATATAACAATAACAGTAAACTAACAAGTAAATAATAAATAACAAGTGCAGAAGGCCCTGGGGCCAAGTAGCTGGGTGACTGCACTTACTGCCAGCTTCTACAACAATCTTCTCCCAGGCTGGAGAACGCTTCTGTTATCAGTTATCTCAAGGAAGAGCAGGTTCAGTGCTGCCACAGCTATGCATGCAACCTTCCCTGGACCTTTGAAGGAGAAGATGTGTGGGTTTGATCTGCAAGATAGCAGCAGCAGCAGCAGCAGCAGCAGCCTGTCTCTGGAAACCACAGACACCCTAACACTGGTTTGAAATACCTGCGGAACTAGAAAAACTATCCTAGCTCAAAGACAGAAAAGTTACTTACATGGCAGAGAAATACGATCCTTCAAGGGAGTTTTTGGAAGCATCACCACAAATGAATAAACCTGTCATGAAGAGAAACAGCAGATGGGATGTGGAGGCTGTTAATGGCAGACAGAGAACATCCAAGATCTTGCCGTATTTTCTTTGGGACTATATTGTTGTATTTACAAGATACTAATAAGATGATTAAATAAAGGCAATGCTAATTATCCAGGACAAATGCCAGTGTTCTGGTGATCAAAAGGGCTATTTTCCTTCTTACCAGAAAGAAGAAACAAGAGCTGGCAAGCCAAAAGTGCCTTCCTCCATGGCTATAAATATTAAAATCTTCTGCTGAGAGCTGGGCATCGGGATAACGGATTTCCAGAGTTCCCTGAAAGTCGATAAGGAGCAATGAGAAGGGATAATCAGGACATGCTGTAAATATTTACAGAACTGCCCCTATTTTCAGCCTGAAGTGCTAAAGAAGAGGCATCACTGTCAAGCCAGCTCTTTGCATCACACCATCTCTCAGCCAATTTTGCAATATGGAAGCTTCTGAATACTTGCTGAACCTGGAAGAATGTTGGCCTTTGGATTTAATTCCAAGTATAGAAACAGAGGCAAACGAAATTCCATTAATGTATTTTAGGTTGCTCCCATGTTGCTATGGTGAAATCTAAAAAGCCTAATAGTTATGGTAGAAGAAAATGGCACCTACAACAATCTAAGCAACACTATATATTTAACATAACCCTAACCCTGACCAGGATTTGACAGTAAGTCACAGATTGCCTGATTTTACACACTTTACATTTGCTCCTAGATTATACCAGGCAAAAGTCTCAAAGACGTAGTTGGGCTAGAAAAGAATCTTTATGGCGGGTAAAATGAGGCCAGACAAAACAGTCTATTTATTTGCTTGCTTGTTTGTTGTCAGATTTACATCCCACCACAATTGTAGAAGACTCTCAGCAGCTCACAATAAAAAACAAAGCACAATAATCAAACAAAAATATCTTACAAATACATCAAAACACCCCAGAGCAATACCTGGCATTCAAACCCCAAGCCCTGCAGAAAAGCTCTTGTTGTTTATTCGTTCAGTCGTTTCCGACTCTTCGTGACTTCATGGACCAGTCCACGCCAGAGCTTTCTGTCGGCCGTCACCATCCCCAGCTCCCCAATGGTTGAGTCCGTCACCTCCAGAATACCATCCATCCATCTTGCCCTTGGTCAGCCCCTCTTCCTTTTGCCTTCCACTTTCCCTAGCATCAGCTTCTTCTCCAGGGTATCCTGTCTTCTCATTATGTGGCCAAAGTACTTCAGTTTTGCCTTTAATATCATTCCCTCAAGTGAGCAGTCTGGCTTGATTTCCTGGAGTATGGACTGGTTTGATCTTCTTGCAGTCCAAGGCACTCTCAGAATTTTCCTCCAACACCACAGTTCAAAAGCATCTATCTTCCTTCGCTCAGCCTTCCTTATGGTCCAGCTCTCGCAGCCATAGGTTACTACAGGGAATACCATTGCTTTAACTATGCGGACCTTTGTTGTCAGTGTGATGTCTCTGCTCTTAACTATTTTATCAAGATTTGCCATTGCTCTCCTCCCAAGAAGTAGACGTCTTCTGATTTCCTGGCTGCAGTCAGCGTCTGCAGTAATCTTTGCGCCTAGAAATACAACGTCTGTCACTGCCTCCACTTTTTCTCCCTCTATTTGCCAGTCATCAATCAAGCTCGTTGCCATAATCTTGTTTTTTTTTTTTTGAGGTTTAACTGCAACCCAGCTTTTGCACTTTCTTCTTTCACCTTCGTCATAAGGCTCCTCAACTCCTCCTCGCTTTCAGCCATCAAAGTGGTATCATCTGCATATCTGAGATTGTTAATGTTTCTTCCAGCGATTTTAACTCCAGCCTTGGATTCCTCAAGCCCAGCATGTCGCATGATGTGTTCTGCGTACAGGTTGAATAGGTAGGGTGAGAGTATACAACCCTGCCGTACTCCTTTCCCAATCTTAAACCAGTCCGTTGTTCCGTGCTCTGTTCTTACCGTTGCTACTTGGTCGTTATACAGATTCCTCAGGAGGCAGACAAGATGACTTGGTATCCCCATACCACCAAGAACTTGCCACAATTTGTTATGATCCACACAGTCAAAGGCTTTAGAATAGTCAATAAAACAAAAATAGATGTTTTTCTGAAACTCCCTGGCTTTCTCCATTATCCAGCGGATATTGGCAATTTGGTCTCTAGTTCCTCTGCCTTTTCTAAACCCAGCTTGTAAATCTGGCAATTCTCGCTCCATGAATTGCTGGAGTCTACCTTGCTCTATTTTTAAAAATAGAGCTCTAAAAAGCTCTATTTTTAACTTTTTCCAGAAGCAGGTAGGCAGATCTCCAATGGGAGGCCATTCCAAAAAGTCAGCCACATCATGGAAAAACATTTCCGGGCTTTGCCCACCCACCCCACCCCACCCCGCCAGCACCTGAAAATGGGGAACAACTAGCTGCTTCTCCTGGCATGATCAAAGTGTTGGACTGACTCAGGGGACAGATGCAGCCCTGCAGGAAACCTGGCACCAAAAACTTTATAGGTTAAAACCAGCAGGAAGAGAAGAGCTGGTTGTCCACTACCAGTGAGAAGGGTCTGATGACCCTTATAGCCATGGTAGTTTTAACTCACTGCTTCTTTCTCCTGCCCTTCCCACAAATGAGTGGATTCTTGGCACACTGCATGATGGCCTAGAAGTTGGCCAAGGAGTTGCATGTTTACATAACTGCCACCTCTGGCCTGAGAACTGCTGGCTCCTACCTCAACCCTCTCAATATCTTACGATTTGCATGTTAGTTGCCTTTATTCTTACCAGCATTAGACAAGCTAAACCTTGTACTAACGACAGCTCATTTAGTGTATCGTGCAAAGCCAGCCAGTGTGATTTGTACACCATGATGTATGCCATCGTGGTTTAGTCAATAAACTATGATTAAACCAACCGTGGCTTCGTGGAACGCATGAACTTGGCATTCCTGAACAAAAGATAACATTCAGGAAGACTCTTCCCCTCCCAACTTACCACAAAATATATCTTGTTATGTAGCTTCCAGTTTTATTTCAGATTAAACCATCTCCTAGAATTCTGCACCAAAAGAGTACATAACCCAGACAAGCAGGTGCTTCTGCCTTGATGATGCTTACCTGTGTTACCGAGTAGGCCAACGACAGCACGGTGGTGATACCTAGGACACGCTTGACACTGGATTTGCTCTCCAAGTGGCCTAATGGAACAAAGATCATACTGGGAGTCATCCCCCAGAACGGCTTAGAGCACTTGCCTCTCCCACCAATCTACTCAGAGCTCCTTTGGCTTCTAGTCCAAGAATCCAGGATCCATTCCTGACCACTTACAGATTACAGAACTGCACACTCTACGTTTATTCAACGTAATCCTCCTGGATTCACACTATGAGAATAACCACCCATTCTGGCTTGGCACTGAATGGAAACCAGGACATTATAGCTTAGTAAACAAGCCATAGTTGAAAAACCCATAATGAACCAATCCCAATAATTCCTATGAACTTTTTATGATATGAACTATGTTGTACATACTGCATTGTGAGGGAAGGGATCACGTAAGTAGGGAATGGGATACTGGCCCTTTTTAAAAGCACGTGATTGCCCACTACTGAAGATCAGGTGGCACCTCAGACCAATCCAGCAATATTGGTCTTGCAAATACCAGGCCTCTCCCTTATATTGCCTGTTGCAAACCTGAGCAGCAAATGTGTTCTAGTTAGGGTCTGAGCATATCCCTCTGTTACATCAACACACTTTGAAACAGCGTCAGGTTTTATTTCTTTAACTCATCCTTCATCCAGCTGCACCAAGCTAGAAAAGGTTGATTTGTGCACTCAAAGAAAGTACAATATACCCTATCTCTCCAAAACCAAATACATATTTCCTCAAGTCATTCTCAGGATGAAAAGGTAAGGATCAAAGCAGAGTAATTCAAATGCTTCGGGAGAATAGCCCATGGGACAAGCAGTCTATTTGCATTCCACCTGCCTACAGAATCACAGAGAGCCCCCCAAGGGAGGGACAGGATTAGATCCTGCTATCTAAAGGTAAAATTTCATGATGAGATGAGACGGATGCCCAAATTGGTAACATCTAATACAAATTAATCTCGCATGCAAATCTTATCAAGCCATACACATCATAAATCTAACCATCACACCTCACTCTGAAATAGTCTTCCCCAATCTGGCGACCTTCAGGATGTGCCGAACTACTGTGCCCATCATCCCCAACTTATGCAGCCCCAAGCTGGGATGATGTTGGCCTTTTTGCTCTCTCTTAGTCTAACCTAAGGAATTATTTTTAAACAAGCAATGTGAGGAAGTGGAAGAAGACAATAGAATAGGAAGGACAAGAGACCTCTTCCAGAAAATTAGAAACATCGGAGGTAAATTCCAGGCAAAAATGGGTATGATCCAAAACAAAGATGGCAAGGACCTAACAGAAGCAGAAGAGATCAAGAAAAGGTGGCAAGAATATACGGAAGATCTGTATAGGAAGGATAATAATATTGGAGATAGCTTTGACGGTGTGGTCAGTGAGTTAGAGCCAGACATCCTGAAGAGTGAGGTTGAATGGGCCTTAAGAAGCATTGCTAATAACAAGGCAGCAGGAGACAACGGTATCCCAGCTGAACTGTTTAAAATCTTGCAAGATGATGCTGTCAAGGTGATGCATGCCATATGCCAGCAAATTTGGAAAACACAAGAATGGCCATCAGATTGGAAAAAATCAACTTATATCCCCATACCAAAAAAGGGAAGCACTAAAGAATGTTCAAACTATAGAACAGTGGCACTTATTTCACATGCCAGTAAGGTAATGCTCAAGATCTTGCAAGGATCCAAGCAATTCAGCTCCAGACTGCTCACTTGAGGGAATGATATTAAAGGCAAAACTGAAGTACTTTGGCCACATAATGAGAAGACAGGATACCCTGGAGAAGATGCTGATGCTAGGGAAAGTGGAAGGCAAAAGGAAGAGGGGCCGACCAAAGGCAAGATGGATGGATGATATTCTGGAGGTGACAGACTCAACCATGGGGGAGCTGGGGATGGTGACGGCCGACAGGAAGCTCTGGCGTGGGCTGGTCCATGAAGTCACGAAGAGTCGGAAGCGACTGAACGAATAAACAACAACAGTCTAACCTACATCAGAGTGTTGTTGTGAATAGGTGGGGTAGTGGTATAGAAATGAAGAATAAAATGTGTGGTTTTATAATAAAAGATGTACTAAGCAGAAATACATTGGAGCAGAATCAATAATTTAATAAGCTGTTTTATTTAATAAAAGAAGGGGGTGTTATCTACTACTGTACAAATATTTACATCTCTTCTTTGAATGCAGGGAATATTTATATTGAAATATTGCTTCTTGTATAAGTTGGTTACTGCCAAATTTTGCATTTTATTACTATTGGCCACCTGATACTCTAATTTTTACAACAAGGAAAAAAATAAGAGTGCCCAGAAGTACTAAGAAAGACTTCTTACCAAATGCAAGGCCCAGAATCACCATGCTCAGTTCAATGGCCAGAAGGAAAAATCTTGTGATTTCCCATAGGATCTAGAGGTGACAACACAGGTCAGAGGGCCAAGTTCAACAAGCCAGACAAAGAGGGGGTAAATGTGTAGATTTAGCAATTAGGACTACTGTACATTAGAACTCACTTTTTCTCCATTTTTAAATAAACACATTATACACACTTCTGCTTATTTGAATAATCATTATATTTAAATTTATTATTATTTATTATTTAAATTTATATGACCGCCCATCTCCCCCAACGGGGGACTCTATATAGACTGATATACCAGAACTATTGGTAGGATCCGGCTATGATGTAGCAATATTAACTTCTTTTTTCCACATATGGTATCAACACATAAGAGCGTCTTACCAAATTATCCAGGCAGCAATACATTTCTAATAATTATTGCTCAGGAGGTTTTGTTCATTTGGCCATTACAATTTGAGAAAGTAAAGTAAAGGTAATTATTACCATGTTGTCTTTTTCCTCCAGCCTCAATTACTCAACAGCATGAACTTCAGATCTGCACTTCATATTTTGACACTTCCCCTTCAAGTTTGTCTTATGAACCAATATCCATAAGCTGCATTAACAGCTCATTCTAAATTAGTTATTATTTGCCCCAATTTCACTTTTGGCGGATCCCCCCACCCCCAGTCCACATTTTAATCTAAATTTTGACCACTCCTGAATCTTTCCAACAATATCAGGGTGGTAATCAAAATTGAAGTTTTCAACTTTTTCTTTGAAAGCTATATGCCAGATACCTGAGCAGGACAAAAGTATTATCATATCTGATTATAAATTAGTATCAAAGCCAATACTGCAAGTGGGAAAGGAGAAGGGATCAAATCTACATCTCCCTCTAAAATTAAAGCTGATCTCACCTTGTCAGTGACTGTAGCAGCAGTAGAAGCACTGACCGTCATGGAGACAACAGCCCGAGCAATCCCAACCACGGCAACCACGAACACCTAGAAGAAACAGCTGGAAATTAAGGAAGTGTGCTGTAAAGAGTTAAGCACCTAAATTAGGAAGTTAAGACAGCAGAGAAAATAACTAGTGGATTCAGGAGCAGGGGAAGACAGAAGGCTAGCTGGGGAATTCTGGGAGTTGAAGTCCACATTTCTTAAAGTTGCCACAGTTGAGAAACACTGTTATAGAAAAACAAGTGTCAGGTTACCTACACCAGGGGTCGGCAAATTGCCGGGAGCCATTTTGACATGCTCATGCACATTTTGAAGTGCTCGAGAGCCAGGGGGCGGGGTTTGCGGGCGGGGGCCAATCGTGTGGAAGGGGGAGGGGTTTGTGGGCGGGAGCCAATCGCGTGGAAGGGGGCGGGTTTTGCGGGCGGGAGCCAATCGCGTGGAAGGGGGCGGGGTTTGCGGGCGGGGGCCAATCGCGCACACTTAGGGCCTGCTGCCGCCATGCCCGCTGCAGTGCCCGCCGCCGCCATGCCCGCTGCCACAACTGCGCAGACGGAGCTGCCTGCCTGGCACTCGGGCGCTCCGGCTGGGGTGCAGCGGGACGGGAGCATCGCCGGCGGCCCGCGAGGACCGGCCAGGGAAGGCGCGCGGGCGGAGCTCCCGTCCCGCTGCACCCCAGCCGGAGCGCCCGAGTGCCAGGCAGGCAGCTCCGCCCGCGTGCCTTCCCTGGCCGGTCCTCGCGGGCCGCCGGCGATGCTCCCGTCCCGCTGCACCCCAGCCGGAGCGCCCGAGTGCCAGGCAGACAGCTCCGCCCGCGCGCCTTCCCTGGCCGGTCAAGATCCCTTCCCCGCCCCCAGCAGAACCAAATATGTTAAAAAGTGGGTAGGTAAAGCACGCTCGCGTAAACATCCTGGTTCCTTCATGATCAGTTGAGCAGCAGCCACGCAGCAGCAGCAAGCGGGCGTCTTCGACAAATTGCTCTGGAAGGGGGCGGGGGAGGTTTGGAAGAAGAAGGGAAAGAGAGGCTCGACTGCTCCAGTTGCTTCTCTTCCGGAGCCGCTCACGCCCCCAGTCCAGGCAAAGTAAAGCTGGTGGGGAATCCAGCGCAGGAGCGGAGTTTGCGGGCGGGAGCCAATTGCGCACACTTAGGGCTGTGGGGTGGAAATGTGCTGCTTTTGCACGGAGAAAAAGAGTAAGCAGAGCAGCAAGGAAGAGGTTAAGGCAGGGCTTTCCAAACTTTTGCCGTTGGCGACACACCAACGGCCAGCCCACAAAAACCTGGAAGCACCGGCGGCGGTGCTTCCAGGTTGTCGCTGTGGCGGCAATGGCTGCCCCTTCGAAAGGGCAGGCTCCGGGGACCCCGAAAATGCCCTCGGTTCCGGCAGGGAGGCAAAAATCACGCGCGCAGGCTGCCGGGCTTCCCGACGCACAGCTGATTGGCGCGGTGGGGGGGGACGGGGTGGAAATTCTCTGTGCTGATCAGCTGTGCGCCGGGAAGCCCCGCAGCGTGCGCACGCGATTTTTGCCTCCCTGCTGGAACCGAGGGCATTTTCGGGGTCCCCAGAGCCTGCTCTTCCAAAGGGGCGGCGGCAGCAGCGGCGTCCTGGAACCCGGAAGCACTGATGGCCCACCACCGTTGCTGCCCCTTCGAAAGGGCAGACTCCGGAGACCCCGAAAATGCCCTCGGTTCCGGCAGGGAGGCAAAAATCGCGCGTGCAGGCTGCCAGCTTCCCGACGCACAGCTGATTGGCACGGTGGGGAGGGACGGGGTGGAAATTCTCTGTGCTGATCAGCTGTGCGCTGGGAAGCCCCGCAGCGTGCGCGCGCGATTTTTGCCTCCCTGCTGGAACCGAGGGCATTTTCGGGGTCCCCAGAGCCTGCTCTTCCAAAGGGGCAGCGGCAGCAGCAGCATCCTGGAACCCGGAAGCACTGATGGCCCACCACCGCCGCTGCCCCTTCGAAAGAACAGACTCCGGGACCCCGAAAATGCCCTCGGTTCTGGCAGGGAGGCAAAAATCGCGCGTGCAGGCTGCCGGGCTTCCCGACGCACAGCTGATTGGCGCAGAGAATTTCCACTCCCTTCAGCGCTTCCGGCTTGTCACGCGACACACAGTTTGGAAAGCCCTGCCCGTTGTCAAGATGGCTGCACACCATGCCCGCTGCCGCGCCTGCCCCGCCACACTCGCTGCCGCGCCACGCCCGCCACGCCTGGCAGCGCGCGCACGTGATTTTCACCTCCCTGCCAGAACCGAGGGCATTTTCATCAGCGCTTCCGGCTTGTCACGTGACACACTTGGGGGCCCCTGGCGACACAGTATTGTGTCGACACACAGTTTGGAAAGCCCTGGGTTAAGGCGATGGGCAAGCGCCCGTCGTCAAGATGGCTGCCGGAGACGGAGGCTTCCAAACTCTCGCGAGACTGTGCGAAGCCCGTCCCCGGAGGAAAAAGAGAGGCTGGGCCTAGGCGGTTGCCAGGGGTATGCCCACAGCCACGCACACCATGCCCGCTGCCGCGCCTGCCCCCGCCACACTCGCTGCCGCGCCTGCCCCCGCCACGCCCGCCACGCCTGCCTGCGGAAGAGCCACACTCAAGGGGCCAAAGAGCCGCATTTGGCTCGCGAGCCGCCATTTCCGACCCTAGATAAATGGGTACCACTCCACGTGGGTCAATTTGCTGGCGTCCTTGCGGGGGTCGCCTCCGGAGCAAAGAAGACCTCGCGAATGGCGGCGGAAACGGAAAGCGGAGAATGGAGACGACGGATCCCGTCTCAACATCCAGGACGTCAGCAGCCGACTCTGAAGCAAGGTATGCTGGGACATGTAGTCCAATACTTCAAGAGTCGGTTCCCTTACCCCTTTCCCAAGCGCGCGGTTGTAACATTGTTAAAAATAAATATATGAATTGTTAGTAATTGGATGTGTGATATTGTAAGCCGCCTAGAGTCCTCCGATAGGGAGGGGATAGGCGGGGTATAAATATGAAAAATAAATAAATAAATAAATAAATAAATAAATAAATAAATAAAATATCTGCTTCCTCTCTAAGATAAAGCTCTTGAAATAAGCACTTGCACTTCCTGCCTTTCCAATCGCTACTGAAATGTTGCATTGCTAGGCAGTCCCACAGCCACTGTAGAATACCATCCCTACATGATAAATGCCTCCAATGTTATACGCCCAGAAATGCTGTTAAGGCTAATAGTTACATTTGAGTAACCTCAAATGTAGAAATCTGCTTAAATGTCTCATTGTAATTCTTGCAGCCTGCAGTGCTATACGTTAATCCCGCATCTTCTCTGTTACCGTACATGTTTCCCCAAACAGGGGAAGAAATTGTTTATAGACTGAGATTAGAGACTGCATTCATGTAATTCCAAAGCATCACAAGTTTGCTGCAGAATTTCTAAAGTCTCTTTTTGCTTGCCTCAGTTTCCTGTGTCTCAATCTATTATTCACTCTGCTATAGGTTAGCTACCTTGCGTCACAGTCTTCCCTCCTTCTGAGCCTTTAGACTTTGTTCTGCCCCATAAAGTCATTTCCTTCCTGCAGCTAAGTTTCAGCTGAGGTCTAAACAAGATACAATTCCAGTCAAACAGATACTGTACCTTTCCCTCTTCTGACCTGTGGCTTTTACTAGAGCTCCGTGTTCCAAATATTCCATTACACTCAGCTAACACATATTGTAAGCCACCTAGAAAAACAGGCAGCACATACAATTTTGCTAAGCAAGCAAGTAAATAAGTGGCAAAAATGCTCTAAAACAAAACAACCAAGTGGGTGATTAGAAAGCAACGAGGAGACAGACAGAACCTGTTTCATAAATTTCATTTCATAAGCCGCAAGGTACTCAGAAAGCCACTCCCAGAGGGCAGAAATTCCCAAATATCTGTCAGAGAAGTAAAAGGTCAGTAAGTATAAGAAAACTGAAAGTGTGCCAGAACTGTAGGTGAAAGAACTGCAGAGGGAAAGGGAATGACTGTTGCAGGGCCAGGTGTTATCTGAGATTTCCCTTATCGAGTCCCACCACTTCTCCTAAGTTGACTCTACAGGACCAGAAGCCATTTCCTGGGATCCAAGATAAGCCCCTTAACCAACTGCCTCTCACAGAAGGCCTACATGTATGCAATTTTGTCCAACTTTCCTGAGTGACCAGAGTTTCACATCGTGTTCAAATTGTGATTTCTGAGTTCCTTCAAACTGGTTAACTTTCCATGGAGAAGAAAGCACTCTAAGGCAATCCTGAAGTGCTTCCAGGCAGACAGCCCCTAATGCAGTGCTTTCCAAAGTGCCGCCGTTGGCGGCATACCAACGGCGGCGGCCTCGCTAAAATGCAGAAGTGCTGATGGTGCGCCGCTGCCGCCGCACTCCCCCCTATGCCGCCACTTTGCGACACACTAAAGTGTCGCGACACACAGTTTGGAAAGCTATGCCCTAATGGCATTTATTCCCTGCTCTTCTATTCCAAGTGGCATTTTACACCGTCAAGGTTTTGCATGTTCTGTGTTGGAACATCTGCCCTGTGTCATCCACACTGGCAGGCAGGACAACATGCAGGTAGGAAAAGCATGACTCACCTGAGCAGCATAGCCTCCCTCTTGCTAATACCAGGTTTCTATGGCTATTGCCCCTATAGATCACTGCACCACCCCCTGGCAGAATCATGCATGATTCCCTGTTGTGCCTAATGCTAATACAATGTCATCCTCTTTCTGCCAGAGACAAGCAAATACCTCCCTTTCTTGTTCTCTGAAGAAGAAATGCTTATGCTTATGCAAAAGTCGAAAAGAAACTGCAAACAGAGGCCTGGGAAGTGGGAAGAGAGAGTATGCATGAATGCCAAAATAATTGAAGATTTAAAGATGCTGTGGCTGCTATTCCTCCCCGTCACACACACACAGAGATTCACAAACATATACATCACACAAAAGTAGAATCAGTGGAATTTATCTGAGTTTCCACCAAGAAGGATAATTAGAAGCTTTAAGGCAAGCATAAGGAAATGTTTTTCTTCTCATTTAAATTCCTCTCTAATCTCCTTGCAACTGTTAGTAAGAAACAGCTTTGAAAATGTGGCAATGCTGGAATTGTGCAAATTAAGGAACACTGGAAAACACGCACTTATAGATTCCCTCTTAGAACCTTCAACTGATTCAGTTAGTGGCAGGCAACATGGATAGTCAGGGTTTGTGACCAAAGGTAGCTCAGTCTAGGTCAGAGATAGGCAACCTGAGGCATTCCGGATGGTCCTGACCTACAACTCCCCACATCCTTCTCTACCAGCCACACCGGCTGGGTTCGCCACAGATTGTCTACATCGAATAGGCTGACCAGTGGAAGGAAGGATGGAGGGAGGGAAATTTGGAGACAGAAGAAAAAATAGAGAAGTCACACTTATTTATAACTTAATTTATATCTTAATTAATATCTGGAGTTATTTAAAGGGAGAACAATTTTGCAAGGAGAAAGTAAGCCGAAGAGAGAAAGGGGCTGTTCTCCTCTGTCTTCTTGAACAATGGGCATTGCATTGGCTAACCGATGCCAGGCAGAGCGTAAGTCAGATAATGTGTTAATAAGTTAAGTTGCAGAAATGTGAATGTTCATGTCAAATCAAGTTAACAAATTAAGGAGCAGCAATAAGGCTGTCTATCCCTTTGGAGATTACCTGCTATCCTCTAAAACAGAGCTTTCCAAACTTTTCATGTTCGTGACACACTCTTACAGCAGGGCACAAGGCAGGCACTAGGGCCTGCGCGGAATCACAGTAGGTTTGGAGGCAGCAAGGAGCAAGGCAGGCACTAGGACCTGCGCGGAATCCTGGCAGGGCTCAGAGGTGGCAGCAGCCACGACACACCCAGACACTGCAGCCGACACACTAACGTGTCCCGACACACCGTTTGGAAAGCTCTGCTCTAAAACATCAGATTTTCAAGAGACACAGAAGCAGCACAAAAAGATCAAGCAAGTCAATGGTCAGATTAGGTCAGAAGGATGTCTCATTCCAAAATAAAAAAAAACATAACTTATTGCTGAGAGTTGTCAAAACATACTACCAACTCCTGAGCCATTTCACTAATCTGAAAGGAGCCAAGAATATATCCATTTCCCCCAGGCTCTTTAAAAATAAAAGTTGTACTTACCAGTATGTAGAAAGTGGTGAAAATGGGACTGGAAGTGGCATGGATTTTGGCCCTGGCAGAAGGCAGCTTCCAGAGGAGAAATGCAAAGAAAAGTACATTGGGAACCAACAGCAGAAGGTCCCAGTAACGAACTCTAAAAACAAGACAAAAAGGTGCTTTTTTAAAATAGTACTGTGCCATCTCTGACAATACAGAGAACCTTGTTTAGAAGAAGAAAGAAGAACCTGTCCATCTAGCATCTCACCTGGATGTGCCAATGTCCTCATACAACAGCACCAAGCATTTGTGCGGCACAGTAGTGTTGGTAGCATTTAAAAACAGAGGTGTTGTCAGGGTGTCAGCTGTTGTCACTACTGTGGTAGCAGATGGGTAAGTTACATTGTCATCTGCAGATAACTGTACCGATGTCACCAATGTTGACATTCTGTCACCGTTCTGGAAAGAAAAAAAAGGGAGGAAAAACGACATTTTCACCAGATAAAATAAATCTCAAAGAGTCCCTCATGAGGAATTTGTTTTAAAAAATACACAGAAATTTATCCTATATTAATCCAAACATTTATCAACCTTTCTCAATTATTAACTCTTTACATGTTTTGACTGTCTTGGCTAGTAGATCATGAGAGTTAGTCTAACACATTTGACAGGCAAAAGACTAGGGAAAGCTGTGGGCATAAGACCAGGTGATACTGGAATGGGAGGCCCTCATCACCACCAGGATAGACTAATGTGATTTGGTACACACCAGTCTACTTTTGAAGACTGCTCAGAAGCTGTAAGTAGTACAGAATGAAGCTGTTAGCGTGCTGGCACATGGGATCTGTTACAGCCATGTGAACCTTATGTTGCAGATGCTGCACTTTCCGGGTACAATTCAAAATAGTGATTTTAATCTTGAAATATCTGCATGGCTTGGCTCCTATATACTTCCAGGACTGTTCTTCCAGGTAGGACCAAGTCCTCCAGGTAGGTAGAACTGCCCCAGAAAGTATGCTCACCACAGGTGGGCATCCCCATATGCAAGAGTTACGATCAGTGGGGGCCTCCAGATGGTTCTTCTCTGTAGTGACCACCATTTGATGGACAGCCTCCTTTGAGAGGTCAGATTGGTACCAATTAAGGCATCTTTTCAAAAAATAGAGATGTTGGACCTTTGAAAGAGGTTGTTTCTGGACTTTTGAAAGATGATGTTTCTGAATTCCAGGATGGAGTCACTGACTGGTTGTAATGGTTACTGTAATTTGTTATGTCATAATTGTGTAATTTCTTTTTAGTTTAATTTTTTGTTGTACACAGCATGAGTCACAAGATTCAATGTTACATAAATGTTATAAACAAATAAATCAGATCTATTTAGTTCCTATATTACCAAAGTAACTATCACCCTGGATTCCTAGAATTCAGGGAACAAGAACCCATTACTTACTAACTACACTCTATTCCTCTAAATGCTCATTTCAATTTCAATTTATTTTTAATGAATTGCTTTAGCAGCTTTAACTGCTTTCTCACCTCCTCCAGCTATAGGAAAGTAGAACGTAATAGTTACTAGTGGAAGAGAGCAGACTTGCAGCCTTCATGGATATTTTTGAAACCTTTGGAATTGCTATAATTTATTGCTACTACAATGTCAGAAATGTATTTAAGTCATAGAATCATAGAGTTGGAAGAAGTCACTTAGGATATCAACTCCCTCTGCTCTATGCAAAAATACAAATTAAAGCATCTATGACAGATAGCTGTCCCAGTGAAGGAGAACTCACAAATACTGGCAGATGTTCTTCAGAACCATCAGGCGAGCCAGTCCTGTCTGAAATAAATAATTTCCCACCTCTTTCTAAATGAAATCATCATCACACAGCCCCAAATAAAATATTGTACATTTGCTCTGAGAGTTGCATATACGTGCAGCAGCTTAACATACAGTTGCAATCAAAATTATTCAACCCCCATTGCAAATCAGGTTTATTGCCAAAATGTACAGACTTTCAGCTGTTTGCAACGAACAATTCAAACAAAAGCAATTGAAATAGCTCAACACAACGAATGCTTCAAGTGGTTTCCCCAAATTCAACTGAAAATACAACTTATAATGATTTCTCCAGTCTCAAAATTATTCAACCCCTTCATGGCAAGCATCTTCAGTACTTAGTAGAGCACCCTTTTGCTGTTATGACCTGCTGCAAACAAGGTGCATAGCCAGACACCAGCTTCTGGCAGCGTTCTTGAGGAATCCTAGCCCATTCCTCATGAGCAATGGCCTCCAGTTCAGTAATATTCTTGGGTTTGCGTGCTGCAACCGCCTTCTTCAAATCCCACCAGAGATTTTCTATGGGGTTCAAGTCAGGTGCCTGTGATGGCCACTGTAGAATCTTCCAGGACTTCTTCTGCATCCAAGCCTTAGTGGAATTTGAGGTATGCTTGGGATTATTGTCCAGCTGGAAGGTCCAATGACACCCAAGCTTCAGCTTCCTTACAGATGGCATGACGTTTTCTCCTAGGATTTCCTGATACTTCAATGAATCCATCTTGCCTTCCACACATTGCAGGTTTCCAGTGCCAGAGGATGCAAAGCAGCCCCAGAGCATCACGGAGCCACCACCATGCTTAACTGCAGGCAGAGTGTTCTTTTCAGCGTATGCTTCATTCTTCTTCTTCCAGACATACCGCTGATCCATCGGGCCGAGAAGTTCCAGTTTTGTTTCCTTGCTCCACAGAACAGAATCCCAAAACTTCTGTGGCTTATTTATATGATTTTGAGCATATTGGAGCCAACTTTTCTTGTGCTTTTGGGTCAGTAGTGGTGTACGTCTTGGAGTTCTGGCAGGGAAACCTTCTGTGTTTAGTACACGCCTTACCGTGCTCACTGAAACCTCAGTGCCTGTTGCCACCAAGTCTTGCTGCAGGTCTTTTGCAGTCACTCGAGGGTTTCTTTCAACCTGCCTTCTCAGAAATCTGGTTGCAGCCATTGACAGCTTCCTTTTTCTGCCCCGTCCAGGTAGTGTAACCACTGTTCCTTTAACTTTGAACTTGAGAACTATGCTTCCAACGGTGCCTCTAGGAACATTCAGTGCCTTCGCTATCTTTTTGTATCCTGTTCCTTGTTCATGAAGGGCGATGATCTCTTCTCTTACCTTTTTAGACCATTCTTTTGACTTAGCCATATTTCTAACATGCAGTCAAATGTGACACTCAACAAACCCCTAGCCAGTTCAGGTATTTCATGTGTTCCAGCTCAAGCACACCTGGTGCAACTAATAAAGCCCTTGATTAGTTGCATCAGGTGTGCTTGAGACAACACCTGTTTTGCATACTGTACAGTATGTGTGCTGTTGTGACGGATTCTATTCAGGGGGTTGAATAATTTTGAGACTGGAGAAGTCATGATAAGTTGCATTTTCAGTTGAATTTGGGGAAACCACTTGAAGCATTCGTTGTGTTGAGCTATTTCAATTGCTTTTGTTTGAATTATTCATTGCAAACAGCTGAAAGTCTGTACATTTTGGTAATAAACCTGATTTGCAATGGGGGTTGAATAATTTTGATTGCAACTGTATATTTACCTCAATTTTTGCCATTTTTGGGGAACTATGATTCCTGGAATGATCCTAATAAGCAGCAATTGTTCTGTATTCATGCTTTTTCCAGAAGCTTAGATTATAAATTACTTCTGTAAAAAACTGGCTTAGGATTTATGAAGTGTCTTACTTTATGAAATCTAGGAAAGAAATGCCTTAATTTTCTTCTGAGAAAATCCCAAAGTGCATAAAGCAAAGGAGTCTTCAAATAAAATATTGATTATGTGCCATCAGGTCATTTTCGACTCCTAGCAACAACATAGATAGATTTTCTCCAAGACAATCTATCCCTAGCCTGTTCTTTCATGTCTCCCAACAGTGCACTCAACGTCTCTGTCAAATAAAAGAAACGCCTCAAATAAAAGAAAAGACTCAGGGCTGTTCATATCTTTTGAATTACTGAATAAACTTCAAGCAGTGGGAATCATATGACATGCTAAGTTATAGATCATGGTTTACAAACCACAGTGACTGAGTTCACATAATACATGAAATGAAAACCAAAGAAATCACATTATATGACTTAGCACAATGTGAACCCAGCCTCCATCTGCAAGCTTCTATAATCAAGGTTTACCGTGGCTTAACCTTGTGGGAAAACAGGTGAAGGGCAGTCAACAATAAAGAAAATCTACGTCTTTAGCAACCAGCATCCTGTTGACCAAATCCAGAATGCTTTCTGGCTTTTCATGTTGCAATCTTGATGTGAGAAAAGTTCATGACAGAAGCAGTATTTGTGGTTGATTAGCAAGCCTCTTTGAGGAGAAGAAGATAAAGCTTTACTCCTACTAAAATAAAATAAGATGGAACGGGATAATCACAAAAGGACCAATGTTTGTAAGTAATAAACTGCAGTTTTCCCGATACAGAAATTTATAGCAATATAATGTTTATCACCCCTTCAAGGATCACTGCCTTGTCGTGGCGAAGGGGCTTGCGTAACTAAATGAAGTCAGGTCAAGAAGAACAGGTCATGACGGAGAGTTCTGACAAAACGTGGTCCAAAACTGGAGGAGGGAATGGCAACCCACTCCAGTATCCTTGCCAAGAAAACCCATGGACAGTATCAAAAGGCTAAAAGATATGACGCCGGAAGATGAGCCCCTCAGGTCGGAAGCTGTCCAAAATGCTACTGGGGAAGAGTGGAGGGCAATTCCGAGTAGCTCCAGAAAGAGTGAAGTGGCTGAGCCAAAGCTGAAAGGACGCTCAGTTGTGGATGTGTCTGGAAGTAGAAGGAAAGCCCGATGCTGTAAAGAACAATATTGCATAGGAACCTGGAATGTAAGATCTATGAATCAAGGTAAGCTGGAGGTGGTCAAACATGAGATGACAAGATTGAACATCGACACCTTGGGAATCAACGAACTAAAATGGACAGGTATGGACGAATTTAATTCAGGAGACCATTATATATACTACTGTGGGCAAGAATCCCTTAGAAGAAATGGAGTAGCTCTCATAGTCAATAAAAGAGTGGGAAAGGCAGTACTGGGGTACAACCTCAAAAACGACAGAATGCTTTCAGTTCGAATCCAAGGCAAACCGTTCAACATCACAGTGATCCAAGTCTATGCCCCAACCACTGATGCCGAAGAAGCTGAAGTTGACCGGTTCTATGAACACCTACGACACCTTCTAGAACTAACACCAAAAAAAGATGTCCTTTTCATCATAGGGGACTGGAATGCTAAAGTAGGAAGTCAAGAAATAACCGGAATAACAGGCAAGTTCGGCCTCGGAGTACAAAATGAAGCAGGGCAAAGGCTAATAGAGTTTTGTCAAGAGAACATGCTGGTCATAGCAAACACTCTTTTCCAACAACACAAGAGACGACTCTACACATGGACATCACCAGATGGTCAATACCGAAATCAGATTGATTATATACTTTGCAGCCAAAGATGGAGAAGCTCTATACAATCAGCAAAAACAAGACCTGGAGCTGACTGTGGCTCAGATCATGAGCTTCTTATCGCAAAATTTAGGCTTAAATTGAAGAATGTAGAGAAAACCACTAGACCACTCAGGTATGACCTAAATCATATCCCTTATGAATATACAGTGGAGGTGAGGAATAGATTTAAAGGATTAGATCTGGTAGACAGAGTGCCTGAAGAACTATGGATGGAGGTTCGTAACATTGTACAGGAGGCAGCAACTAAAACCATCCCAAAGAAAAAGAAATGCAAGAAAGCAAAGTGGCTGACTGATGAGGCTTTACAAATAGCTGAGGAAAGAAGGGAAGCAAAAGGCAAGGGAGAAAGGGAAAGATATAAACAACTGAATGCAGATTTCCAGAGAATAGCAAGGAGAGATAAGAAGGCCTTCTTAAATGAACAATGCAAAGAAATCGAGGAAAACAATAGAATGGGGAAGACTAGAGATCTCTTCAAGAAAATCGGAGATATCAAGGGAAGTTTTGTGCAAAGATGGGCATGATAAAGGACAAAAAAGGCAGGGACCTAACAGAAGCAGAAGAGATTAAGAAGAGGTGGCAAGAATACACAGAAGAACTATACAAGAAAGATCTTAATATCCCTGATAAATACGATGGTGTGGTCACTGACCTTGAGCCGGACATCCTAGAGAGTGAAGCCAAGTGGGCCTTAGGAAGCATTACTAACAACAAAGCTAGCGGAGAAGACAGTATCCCAGCTGAGCTATTTAAAATCCTAAAAGATGATGCTGTTAAAGTGCTGCACTCAATATGCCAACAAATTTGGAAAACTCAACAGTGGCCACAGGATTGGAAAAGGTCAGTTTACGTTCCAATTCCAAAGAAAGGCAATGCCAAAGAATGTTCAAACTACCGTACAATTGCGCTCATTTCACATGCTAGCAAGGTTATGCTCAAAATCCTACAAGCTAGGCTTCAGCAGTATGTGAACCGAGAACTACCAGAAGTGCAAGCTGGGTTTCAAAGAGGCAGAGGAACTAGAGTTCAGATTGCCAACATTCGCTGGATCATGGAAAAAGCAAGAGAGTTCCAGAAAAACATCTACTTCTGCTTCATTGACTACGCTAAAGCCTTTGATTGTGTGGATCACAACAAACTGTGGCAAATTCTTAAAGAGATGGGAGTACCAGACCACCTTACCTGTCTCCTGAGAAACCTGTATGCGGGTCAAGAAGCAACAGTTAGAACCGGACATGGAACAACCAACTGGTTCAAAATTGGGAAAGGAGTACGACAAAGCTGTATATTATCACCCTGCTTATTTAACGTATATGCAGAGTACATCATGAGAAATGCCGGGCTGGATGAATCACAAGCCGGAGTTAAGATTTCCGGGAGAAATATCAACAACCTCAGATATGCAGACGATACCACCCTAATGGCAGAAAGTGAAGAGGAATTAAAGAGCCTCTTGATGAGGGTGAAAGAAGAGAGTGCAAAAGCTGGCTTGAAACTCAACATTAAAAAAACCCAGATCATGGCATCTGGTCCCATCACTTCCTGGCAAATAGAAGGGGAAGAAATGGAAGCAGTGACAGATTTTATTTTCTTGGGCTCCAAGATCACCGCAGACGGTGACTGCAGCCATGAAATTAAAAGATGCTTGCTCCTTGGGAGGAAAGCTATGGCAAACCTAGACAGCATATTAAAAAGCAGAGACATCACCTTGCCGACAAAGGTCCGTATAGTTAAAGCTATGGTTTTCCCAGTAGTAATGTATGGCTGTGAGAGTTAGACCATAAGGAAGGCCGAGCGCCGAAGAATTGATGCTTTCGAACTGTGGTGCTGGAGAAGACTCTTGAGAGTCCCTTGGACTGCAAGGAGGTCAAATCAGTCAATCCTAAAGGAAATCAACCCTGACTGCTCATTGGAAGGACAGATGCTGAAGCTGAAGCTCAAATACTTTGGCCACCTAATGCGAAGAGAGGACTCACTGGAAAAGACCCTGATGCTGGGAAAGACTGAGGGCAAAAGGAGAAGGGGACAGCAGAGGATGAGATGGTTAGATAGCATCACCGATGTAACGAACATGAATTTGAGTAAACTCCGGGAGACAGTGGAGGACAGGAAGGCCTGGCGTGCTATGGTCCATGAGGTCACGAAGAGTCGGACACGACTAAACGACTGAACAACAAACAAAAATGTATGTATGTATGTATGTATGTATGTATGTATTTATGACATTTTTAAAATAATAAAAACAATACAAATTTTGAAAAAAGAATAAGTAAAGTAACAAGTGGGGGGGAAGGTGCAAAGAAAGAAATGGAAAGAGAAAGAAAAGAAAAAAAGTTATAAAGAAGCAGCTTCCAATCTTCTTAACAGCAGTTACAAGTACATTTGTATTTTACCCTCTCTAAGATTACAACATAATTTCCTTCTTTCCATAATCTACCCTTCTAATCATCAAACCTATAAATCATAAGTTCATTTTTTTCTTCTTTCAGTAAAAAGTCCATAAGGGGTTTCCAGTTGCTAATAATTATGGTTATTGTCCTTTCTCTAATCAGGCAAGTCAATTTTGCCATCTCTGCTAATTCTGTTATCTTCACCAGCCATTCCTCCATTGTGGCTTTCCATGGTCTTTCCATTTTGGTGCATATAATAGTCTCACAGCAATTATCATATACAAAAACAATCTTCCATAACTCTTTTCTAATTGTCTATCCATTAGTCCCAGCAAGAAAAGTTCTGGTTTCAATTGAATATTAATCTTTAAAATTCTTTGCATCACTCATTTACAAGCTGAAGCTCAAATACTTTGGCCACCTAATGCGAAGAGAGGACTCACTGGAAAAGACCCTGATGCTGGGAAAGACTGAAGGCAAAAGGAGAAGGGGACGGCAGAGGATGAGATGGTTAGATAGAATCACCGATGTAATGAACATGAATTTGAGTAAACTCTGGGAGACAGTGGAGGACAGGAAGGCCTGGCGTGCTATGGTCCATGAGGTCACAAAGAGTCAGACACAACTAAACGACTGAACAACAACAACAACAAATACTAGAAGAAGTCCACTTTGGAAGTTCTGGCTCCTACACTGGAGGCTCTCAAAAAGAGTGAACGACTGAACAACAACGTTTATCACAAAAACATTCTAATATTTCTATTACAAAGACAGAATATTCTTCACACAGAAGATCAGTATCAGGTTAACTGTGTTGGACTATGACCTGGAAGGCTGATACAGACAATATTTATCCAATAGCCAGTTTTGGCATACATATTACACATCTTCTTGGGTTATTTAACAGAATGAGCCTTCTTTCCCCAGTATCCCATGAGAATCATAGAAGTTCTAAATTATAGCTCAATCAGAAAACCATACTTATCAGCATCAAAAGAAGCCAAGAACTTCAAGCTGTGGTTAGCAGCTTTTTTCATCTGAACTGGAACATAAGACATATATCTTATGATAATTCTGGAATTGATAGGGCAAACAGAGACCTGGAGATATAAAGTAATCCATAGTTTGTTTTATTATGTCTTGTGAACTCAGCTGCTTTAAGCTGGCTTCCTGTATTCCTAGAACTGTGCTTTATTAACAGAGGTAGCCATAGTTGCATGCCAGGCTCTGGGTGAACAAAGACATAAAAGCTGTGCCTAGCTGTGGAAATCCTCTTACCCTTGACTGTTTTAAACAACAAAACTTTGCCCTACATTCACAATTGAGACAAGGCCATAACGACACTTGTCAAACAACTTTACAATGATTAGTGACTTTTGACCACACTACAGGTCTAAGGTCCATCCCAGTTCCCCCCCCCTTTTTTTAAATGAAGAGCAACTGCTTAAGTCTACATACATAAGCAGCAGAATCGCTTTTAATAAGCATACAATGTCCATGTCTAAATGAATAATGTAGAATAATGCAGTTATATACAAAAAATCTATAAGTTGTGATTAGCATCAGAAATTTAGTATTTTTACATTTCAATTACTGTATTTGTAAGACACCTATACACTTGTTGAAAGTAAAATATCAATCCCTAAAATAAACAAACACATACAGATCAGAATTACACTTAGTTTCTACCTTTAAAAATTAGGTCAGTGCTTCTTCTAGAAAAAGGCCTTTATGATCACAAAGTGCTTCTTGAATTACTGTCTCTTGTGGACTGGAAATCTACAAACAACTTTCTTCTCTCTCTTTCCCTTAAAGCACTGCAACATAATTAATTAATTAAGCCTAAGTATTTTTAAGAGTCTCAAAATCTAATTTACATAAGGGACATTTAGTTAAGCCTAATAAAGGCTATTTTATTACTGATCCTATTTGAATATTTTCCTAAGAAATCAGCACAGTTGCCTGCATTTTCTTCAGTTTATCCTTCAGTAGTATTTTCAATATCTTTGTATTTTGTCCTGATTAAGTGAAGCATTAGCCCAAATCACCAGCGATCCACCCATTTCGATCAAGCTGACAAATATAGCAATCCCTAGTTTCCAACAAGTCACATTCTTCAGCTGGAATATGTATAAACCATTGTCCCAGCTCTCAGATATACTTAAAACAATCTTCAGTAATTTGCTTGTTAAGAAGAGGAACTCTTCCCATTTTGTTGCTCTTTGTCAACAATATCCAGCTTGTTGCTTATCTAAGCACTAATACAACAATCAAGTTCCAGTCTCAGATCTGATGTTACCATCTGGATCATATTTGATTGATTAAGCCCACATTTTAGGGTACCTACTGTCTCCACACCAGGGGCGTGGTGGCTCAGTGGGTAAGAAGCCAGGCTTGTCGATCGGAAGATTGCAAGTTCGGAGGTTCGAATCCCTAGCCCTGCGTGCGGAGTGAGCTCCCGCACTAGCTCCAGCTCTTGCCAACCTAGCAATTCGAAAGCATGCAAATGCAAGTAGATTAATAGGTACCACTTCGGTGGGTAGGTAACAGCGTTCCACACGTGTCATGCGGCCACATGACCGTGGAAGTGTCTTCGGACAACGCTGGCTCTTTGGCTAACAAACGGAGATGAGCACCGGCCCCTAGAGTCGGACACGACTGCACAAATGTGCGGGGGGAACCTTTACCTTTTTACTGTCTCAAGGCAATTACAAACTTATATAAGATTACAAATTATTACAATAAAAAAGCAAAACAATATAAAAAAGGAGCAGATGAACATAGTCATTAAAACACTGGACCATAAAATTGCCTTTTGGAACAGCAAAATTATGAGGGCTCCCTTAAAAGTCTTACATGTGTTTGCATGGCCCACTGAACCACAAACTAGTTCTCATTTGAGGTTTGTATTAAACCCAAAAAGCAGGGGCAATTGGCTCATAGGGGAAGGGCTGGAAGACTTTTCCCAGGGAAATACAAAAGATGAACAGTGACAGAAAGGGTCCCGTTTGCTGGTATTTCAGACACCCATTTTAAGACTAGGGAAGGACTTTGTGATTGAAGCAACATACAAGTTCATAAACAATTTGGAGGGGGGGTGCCTTCGAGTCAGTCTTGACACCTGGTGACTGCCTGGAAAAGTCCCTGCAGTTTTCTTGGCAAGGTTTTTTTGGAAGTGGTTCGCCCTTGCTTGCTTCCTAGGGCTGAGAAAAAGGACTGGCCCAAGGTCACCCAGCTGGCTTTGTGCCTAAGGCGGGACTAGATCTCCCTATTTCTAGCTTATTACTTTAACCACTACACCAAACTGGCTCTCTGATAAATAATATAAATAAAAACTGTTTGATGGTCCAGAACTATTTCAGGGCAACACTTTAAATTTGGCACAGAAATGAGTAAGCCAGCAATGAAACTGGCACATAACAAGTAAAACATATCTCAAATGCATTATTCCTCTTAAGATTTGGGAAAACATTTTATTCTCTGTATTTCTGCATTTGGAATTACAGTTAAAAGTTTCAGGTTTTCTTGGTAAGTGAAATACTTTCCTCTGCAAATCCCAACCTTCATTTAAGAGGCAACATACTGATGTAAATTCTTGAAATAAACAGCCATGCTAATATACTGAAAAAGAGAAGCCTTTTATCTGACCAAGACATTCATATCTCACTCACTCAAATGAACTTCCTCATTTTATCCAAGGGTAACCCCATGTGACTTAACTTTTTCAATCTCACAACAAGCATCTGTTCAGTTCAATTCACGTCAGCAAACTTTAAATTTCAAACAAGGCATTACAGTCAGTGCAACAAGACAAGAAGCACCAATGGATAAGCAATATTTTTATCTGCAGCTCTACATTTGAAGGTATTAATTAAGCCGATTCTTATCTTCCAGTAGGCCAGGTAACATTTGTCTGCTAAGCACACATATAGGAGACACACCAAAGTGCAGGACACCTTTGGCAACTAAAAGGCTAGACTTTAAAATAATAATAATAGGAATGAAGCTCAACTAATTTGATTTTTTGATCCTTGCTTAATTGTACTGACTACACAACCCTATGCATGTTTACTGGGGAAAAAATCTCACTGTGGCCCATAGCAAAACGTTTAGAAGTGCAACCATAAAGATTTCTGAAAGCTTTAACTTGCTGCTGTAGAAAGAAATGTACCAAGGTGCCCAAGATTATCATCTGAATACATTTCCTCTAGTTTAAGCAACAATAGCAATGTTGAAGTACTGTAGATGCATTTCAATCTGTATAAGTGGGCATATTTTACTTGTTTATTCGTTCAGTCGCTTCCGACTCTCCATGACTTCATGGACGAGCCCACGCCAGAGCTTCCTGTCAGCCGCCTCCGCCACCCCCAGCTCCCCCAAGGTCAAGTCCGTCACCTCCAGAATATCATCCATCCATCTTGCCCTTGCTCGGCCCCTCTTCCTTTTGCCTTCCACTTTCTTTAGCATCAGCTTCTTCTCCAGGGTATCCGGTCTTCTCATTATGTGGCCAAAGTACTTCAGTTTTGCCTTTAATATCATTCCCTCAAGTGAGCAGTCTGGCTTTATTTCCTGGAGTATGGACTGGTTTGATCTTCTTGCAGTCCAAGGCACTCTCAGAATTTTCCTCCAACACCACAATTCAAAAGCATCTATCTTCCTTCGCTCAGCCTTCTTTATGGTCCAGCTCTCGCAGCCATAGGTTACTATGGGGAATACCATTGCTTTAACTATGCGGACCTTTGTTGTCAGTGTGATGTCCCTGCTCTTAACTCTTTTATCGAGATCTGTCATTGCTCTCCTCCCAAGAAGTAGACGTCTTCTGATTTCCTGGCTGCAGTCAGCATCTGCAGTAATCTTTGCGCCTAAAAATACAAAGTCTGTCACTGCCTCCACTTTTTCTCCCTCTATTTGCCAGTTATCAATCAAGCTGGTTGCCATAACCTTGGTTTTTTTGAGGTTTAACTGCAACCCAGCTTTTTTACAGGCTATCCATAAATTCAGTGTTTCTTAACCTTGGCAATTTTAAGATGTGTATACTTCAACTCCCAGCATGCTGGCTGGAGAGTTCTGGGAATCAAAGTCCACACATCTTAAAGTTGCCAAGAGTGAGAAACACTGCATAAAATCAAACTGGCACAAACGCTATTGTTTTTTTTAAAAATATCCAAAATATAACAGGTCATTCCCCAACTGTAGGTGATTCACACTGCAACCATATTACAATGCAAAATAAATGAAAATGTGGCATCCACAATTTGCATTTTTGACACCTTCGCAATGCATTAGGAATCTCATTAATTTCACTTCCATGCAGTAACAGCAGTTTGATAGTGGAACCAATTACTCAGAATGGTGATCTTCCCTTCATTGGATGTGTGCACGCAGAGGGTTAGACAGCATCTTGTCTGGAGTGCTTTAATTTGGATTTCTACACTGAGCAGGAAATTAGATTCAATAGCCTATCTAGTCTCTCCGACTCACAAGTATCTCTGTTCAACCCCCTCAGAGTTTGTTTTTCCTCCGCATGCAAGTGCCAAACTTTTGGGTGAAAGCCTTCTGAGAGGATGTCTTAATATACAGCTTGATTTCAGAGCAATACCTGCATTGTCAACAACTTAATCATTCTGTAAATTATGCCAGCAAGTCTCCTAATATTTAAGGCAAGTGTCACAATGATCACACTTCCTGTCTTACTAGAGGATTAGTACTTGAGTTTTTACCCATCAATTTAGAACTAGTCTTTGTTGTTGTTGTTTGAGCTTTTAAGATTTATAAGACACAATAATTAGCGTTTGGTTATAGGTTTAATAGGGTTAAGATTGTTATAGTATTGTTGTTGTTGTTCAGTCGTGTCTGACTCTTTGTGACCTCATGGACCATAGCACGCCAGGCCTTCCTGTCCTCCACTGTCTCCCGGAGTTTACTCAAATTCATGTTCGTTACATCGGTGATGCTATCTAACCATCTCATCCTCTGCCGTCCCCTTCTCCTTTTGCCTTCAGTCTTTCCCAGCATCAGGGTCTTTTCCAGTGAGTCCTCTCTTCGCATTAGGTGGCCAAAGTATTTGAGCTTCAGCTTCAGCATCTGTCCTTCCAATGAGCAGTCAGGGTTGATTTCCTTTAGGATTGACTGATTTGACCAGACAGAGTGGACAGTGGACACTGCAAACAGGAGGAAAAGCTAGGTTGCCACACAACCTTGACCTGAACTCTTTAGGTTAATTTCATGCCATCACATGATTCATTAATAATGAAAGAATATTGCTTTGAGCTGGAAGACGACTGACCAGGAAAATGGGCAGTGAGGTAATGGTGGATAGCTTGATGAAAAAAGTCAGACATGCAGCTACCAAGAAGGAGTCAAGTTCCAGTTGGGGATTATTAGGAAAGGAATTAAAAAATGAAACAAAATATATAAAACCTTTACACAAATTTAAAGTGCACAATACTGTGTTCCATATCTGAAGAACATAGTGTAATGAAATTCATCACCACGCAACCTTTTTATCAACTTTGCATCAAAGGTGAGGAAAGACTGAACAATGTGATTCTGTACGGTCTAGATATAATTCACCGTTTAAAAATTGAATCATAAGGATGAAATTGAGAAAGATATACAGTATCATTTCAACAGTCTGGTAACTTTTTCATTCTAATGGTTTCATTTTCTTTCATATTTATATTTAGATATAATTTGGGGAATAGTTTTGTTTGGTTGTTATTATTTGTTTCTTTCCTTTACCTTCTTTTGTTTTCCATGGATTTTTCCCACCCACTCCCTAGTAGTTTAGTATAAGTTTTTTTCTTTTTTTCACCATATAGTTTATTACATAATAGAATTTTTTCTTTCAAGCACAAAGTTTTTATACTATAGTAATATGTACTATTTTTATTAATAACTTGTTTTTTAATTGAAATGTTTTTAAAGCTAAATAAAGAAAAACCTGGAGAAGCATACCTACTACAGAACCAGAAAAAGTACAAGAAGGACCAATCACAATGAACAGTGGGATGAACTAGCTCAACTATGGGACTCTAGTTTAGAAAGTAAGACTGTGCTGGTTGCTTTATTTTGCATGTCGCTTACAGGTAACTGGCTGGCCCATCATGAGAATAGGACTGGATTTATTTACTTTTTACATTCCTAATATTAATTAAAATTCACTGTCAACACGGTCAATTTCTATACACAGAAAAAGAAAAAAGAGGGAGGATTGGGGGGGGAGATGAAGGAGAAACTGCCTTGTCTTTTGTCTGAAGCAGCCAAATACCTTGAGTCAGCCTCAATCTTGTTTCAGTTTTCCTGAACTGCCACAGCAAAAGAACAGCTAGAAATTCAGTATTAATCAGATCATTTTGGATCCTATTATATTATTAGCAAAGTTATGTGACCAGTCTGGAAATCACAAGAGAAGGCAAGCTTTCATATAACTAACATAGTAAGAAAGAAAAAAGAAACACAAAATACAGCAGAAAGGATTTACATATAAAACTAACTCAGGATTCCTTTTTTAATCATTTGAATATCACCCTAAACGACTATGGACAATTACAATGTTATCAGTGCGCTGTATGCCCTGAAAGATGGAATCTGTACACCCAGAAGCCAAGGGCAATTTAAGATCTATGACTAAAGCATGAATCCCTACAGTAGCCTTTCCCAGTCTGGGATCCTCCATCAGCATTTTCCCAACCAGGCTGACCTACAATTTCAGAGGATGAGATTTTGAATCTGGCACACCAGGCTTGTTATAGTTGAAATCCACAATTTAAACGTTATTATATTTTAACTATCTTATCATCACAATTTGTAACTGTACATGGTAAGAAACATCCCCTGCACAGACCACTAAAAGCTTTTTGAAATGATAACTTTGTTAAAAGGCAGTTTGTCTAACATCTAAAACACCCATTCAATAGCAAATCAATGGTAAACATAGATGGGAGGTTGCCAGAAGTTACCAAACTATAGAACGGAATACACAAAAAACGCCACAGCATGGGTTAGTGGAGGGAGGGGGTTGATTTTTTTTAAAGTCACCAACAACTGGCCAAACTGGAAAACTCCACATACTCCAGACTACAATGCCCATACAGCTCAGAATGATTGTGGGAGTTACCTATCTCTGTCTAAAAATCAAAGACTTTGTAGAGGGAGGCATTTTTCCATGCCGAGATTCATTTTTGATAGTAAAAGGGCCTTGGGCTAGCTGTTGACACCGAACATTTGAACGTTTCGTCCCGTGATGCTATTTCAGGAAGGAGAATTTCATGACAAGAGAGGCGCGCACTTACCAAGACCTCAAGAAAAGGAAACGGTCCAAATGGGACATTACTAAAAGCCCTAGGATAGATCAAAAGGAGAGGAAAAGAGGGGAAACACAGCATTCACACAGAAAAAACCTTCAACATACCGAGTGATTCCGTTCCTTCCTGCACAAACACAGGGGCCATTCCCAGTAAGCAGACCAGAATCACCAGACCCAAGATCAGCCAAGAGGTGCGGGGGGAGGGGGAGAGCGGAATGAGGCGGATTTACAAATGCCCTCTCCAAAACTGGGGGGCTGCTTGCTAAAGAGACGGGGTTGGATGAGAGATCTTCCCTTTCCCATGCCAAAGTTTCCCCCAGCGAAATCTGGCCTGCCACCCCTGCCCGGGCGAGGGGGCATCCAGACTAAGGCCCCCCCTAAGGAGTCAAGGGGCTCCTTACCTTGCCCTTCTTCTCGCCTCTCCCGACCGTAAGCCACACTCGCCCCCCGCAGCTCCCTTGTTATCTTCGCTCAGAGCCGGAGGGAGGAGGAAGCGGCCTGTCCCGCTTTCGCTCGCGCTGGCTCATGCCCGGGGCTCCAGACCGACCATCCTGCAGCCACCAAGGCTCCGTCCCAGGTCCAGAAGGGGGTGGAGGCTGTCCCGGTGTGGGAGCGTCGCTGACAAGCCGGCCGGAGCTAAACCAGCAAACCCTCGGCCAGGCGACCCATCACTTCCTGCCGTCGCTCAGAACGGAGGCGCCCGCAGTGAAAAGAAGGCGCAGCGCCATCGCCTCCACGAGGACGACGAGCGGCGCGCGGACGAAAAACAGCCTCGCCCGCCGCCTGCTGAGGAAGACCTGAGCGTCGATCCCCAGATCCCAGGGCTTTCAGCCAATCACGAGGCACCTAAATAAGAAGCCCGGCTCAAAAGCGAAACAAAAGGGCGAAAGGAGCCAATGAAGAAAGCGGAGGGGCGGAGTCGTGGGCCGAAAGCGGCGGGGCGTTAAAGGAGAAGTTGCACGCAACCATTTCGAAGGAGAACTCTTTCGCCGTACCCCCGGAAAAGTTATGTAGTCCTCGCGTGTATTCCTTTGGCGACCCACCCACACCCCTTATTTAGTGGCGGAATCAAAGCAGAAAAGCTTGATTCAAAATGTGTATTTTTATTCCGGATTACTACTGAATTCGAGAGTTTTCTAAAAGTATTTCTTCCTCGGGCTGTATCATTTTGCATTTCCTTACTTACGTGTCCTTCCTTGATTTAAGAGAGGACCAACCCCTTTATTAACTAAGACAAACAAGCGCAGTCAGAGCGACCTATCATTATTTATTTAACCGCTTAAGAAGTTCGAGGGCGTGCACAACAGATGTGCACCGATTATTTCAGCAAAGTGCAATGACAACGGTACCACATTCAAGTATCAGTTCCAGAATGGAAGGCAGGAAAATACTAAACATTCTCAGCCGATGGGAGACCACGAACCCCCCACTCCCGATTAACTAGGAACGTTCGTGGCAAAGTTTTGAGCACCGTCGAGCCGCATTTATTTTGTTTTTTCACCTACTGGGCAGATTAACTCCACGCCGCCTTTCCCCTCCAGCGAAGGACCCACCCCATCCGTTCGTTAATAAGAGCGCTCTCCGCTACTCTCTCCGCCCCAGCTTTGCATATTAATGAGACGCTGTGTCATTATTCATGAGTTTTCGCGGGCTTTTGACCACGTGATTCGTAATCCGCGCGGAATTCAGGCTCCGGCGGCGTTGCACTTTGGGGGCAGTTCGTGGAAGAAGCTCCGTTGAATCGGAAAGCAGGAGAAATGGCGGTAAGAGAGCTTCTCGCAATTAATATAGAGGTGGTTTTTTTGTCAGTAGTTTTGGTTATTTGTATTTGCGTCCCCTTGATGGGCCGCTTTTTTTTTTGGAATGTTTGGCGTCATCTTGTTAATTCTTAACAATTCCTTTCGTGGTTTGATCGATTATTCTAGAATCCGTATCTAGAACCTTTTCCAGACCTGTTGCCTGGCGGAGTTTGCAGGAGGAGTGAAATTTTGGGCTCTTTTCTGTAACTAATTCTGTAACTAATTCTGTAACTAGTGCAAATTCCTGCCCAGACACAGGCCCGAGGTCTGTGTCGTCCATTTCAAAGTGCAGCAGGAGTTTAGAAGGTGGAGTAGAAAGAAACATTCTCAGACACCGCAATTCTGCAATTAAACCCCAGTGACCTCTCCGGGACTTAAAAAGAGAGAGACAAAAAGAGACAGACTAACACAGCGCCTGCCGGAGTAATCGACAGGCGCTGTGTTAGTCTGTCTCCATTTTCTGTAGCTTGAATCATGTCAACTGGATTTCTATTTTCTTAGTGGAAACGTTTCGCTCCTTATCCAAGGAGCTTCTTCAGTCTGAGCAAAGTTGGTAAGGGAATCCTAAATATGTTCCTTTATTAATGTCCTCAAATGAGTGTCATTTTTCTTTTAGATGAAGATAAACTGCTGACTCTGGTCCTGTGGTGTTATTTCTCCTGTGTTGGGCCATCCTCCTGTACATAGGTTGTTTGGTTTCTCCAATGTAGTCAGCAGTTTATCTTCATCTAAAAGAAAAAGGACACTCATTTGAGGACATTAATGTTCACATTTTAGACAGAGAAGATAGGTGGTTTGAGAGAGGGGTCAAGGAATCCATTTATGCCAACTTGGAAAATCCTTCCTTGAATAGAGGTGGGGGCCTCAGGCACAAACTCTCCCCCATCTTCCTCCCCGTTTTGTCTTCTGTGCCTAGGAAGATTAAGACCATTTCAGAAGCTCAACAGCAGCATGGTGATTTTAACGACCCTCCTTTAGATGATAAAAGGACTTAAAAATTACATCTCAATATAACCATGACCTAGCCCCAGGTGTAAGGTCACACAGCTACCTAGGAACATATTTAGGATTCCCTTACCAACTTTGCTCAGACTGAAGAAGCTCCTTGGATAAGGAGCGAAACGTTTCCACTAAGAAAATAGAAATCCAGTTGACATGATTCAAGCTACAGACAATTCCACCTGGATGACTGAGAACCTTCATAGACATTCTGTCTCCATTTGCATTCCTTTTGCACGGTCTGAACTTTTGAACATCCCAACAAAACCAAGTCCCAGTGAAGGATATTAACCAAATTCACAATATCTTTTGCACTCTGTGTATTGTCTTAGGATTCCTCCGAGTCGAACATGGCTGCCAGCCCGGTGCACAGCTCTCGGCGAGGGGAGGCCTTCACTTCCAGTCCAGGGAGAGATCTGCCACCCTTCGAGGATGAGTCTGAAGGACTCCTGGGGACCGGGGGACTCCCTGATGAAGAGGACGAAGACGGAGAGGAGTTGATTGGAGAAGGGATGGAAAGGTAGGAGCCTTCCTCTGCTCCGTTCAGGTTTTCCCGTGAAGCCCCAGAATGAAACATTTGGAACTCTGTCCGGCTCAGTTCTTCTCTTTTCTTGCCTGTTTCATCAGTTCTGGGCAAGTCAGATTTACTTAAAAGGGCAAACGTTGTGAAGATGTTGGTATTTAATGCTGTAGGTTGATATTGGTATGGCAGTAAATTCATACTGATAATTCATTTCACCAATGTTCATTAACTATAGGAAATTTATTTATTTATTTATCTATCAATCAATCACATTTATATCCCGCCCATCTCCCTCACAAGGAGGGACTCTGGGCGGTTTAATTCACATATTTATTCTGGTTATTTATTTTATTTATTTATAATTCGATTTATATCACCGCTCCATCTTCCCTTAGGGGGACTCTGGGCGGTATATGGTCTCCTCCTCCAGTCCAGCTGCAATTGTGGAATCATATGGCATGACGGGCGGCTCCAACAGGAGATGCACATCTTTCTTCGTAATCAGATGAATGTCACCATACAGAGATAGGGTTGTCTCCAAGTGTGCATCATCACATCTTCCTCTTGAAATGCCTATTGCCTTCCTGGCTGGATTTATCTTCTGACAGTGCCATACCTTTAGGAAATTGTATTTTGTTTTATTCCATTTCATCTGTGCTTTCCTCTCCATAATCCTTTATATCAGTGTTAAACAGCCAGGTGCCCTCCAGATGTTTCAGAGTTCAATTCCAGTCAGCCCTGGCCTGTTCAGTACCCTTGGCTTATCTTGCCTCCTTAGTGTTATAATGTACCACATGCATTGATGATGCTACCTTAGTATGTGTTCATACCTTATTTCACAGGTAGGCAGGTTTTTTGGCCTTGAAGGCCAGGTTGGGGATTAGGGATTGCACATATGTACACAACCCATTTGCATGCATGTTCCACACGCACTGTTTCATGTACAGCATACTCCCACACACATTGTCTTATCCCTTGATCCTTTCTCATTCCTTGCTGCTGTTAATAGTAGGAAGCCAGCAGTTTGGTGCTCTGACAGCTAATCAGGTAGTCAACTGGTTGATGAGAATTACATTGCTTGGCTTCCTGCCATTAGTAGCAGCAGGTAATCATGATTTGTTTCTTACCATCCTGCTAATCAGTCAGAAAGTTGGCAGGGCTCCTCATTATTTTGGGAGAAGATACCTGTCATGATCAAGGTTACTCATTATTTTGGGCGAAGATACCTGTTATGATCAAGGTTACCCCAGCTTCTGACCTCTTATAAATTGTTTGTGCCTGTTCTAGAATTGTTCCAATTAAGAAAGAAATCAAAGGCTAGGCACTGAACCAGATGCTTATGTGCCTCTAAAACTTGCACCATGAGTATCTGAATGCACCATCCCTACCCTAGGGATAATATCTACCTTGATGAAAATTGTTTGTTAGATTAAAAGCCAAGCATTACACAGCTATCAGTTCAAGCATCTTCTTACAGAACTTCTAGCCAAGTATAATTTGGTGTCACATATGTTGTTTATTAAGGGGTGTGGTGGCTCAGCGGGCAAGCCGCCAGGCTTGTTGATCGAAAGATCGCATGTTTGGAGGTTCGAATCCCTAGTCACATGTGACGGAGTGAGCTCCCACACTCGCCCCAGCTCTTACCAACCTAGCAATTTGAAAGCATGCAAATGCAAGTAGATGAATAGGTACCACTTCGGTGGGAAGGTAACAGCGTTCCGTGCACATCATGCCAGCCACATGACTGCGGAAGCGTCTTTGGACAATGCTGGCTCTTCGGCTAACAAACAGAGATGAGCACCGGCCCCTAGAGTCGGACACGACTGTGCGGGGGAAAACCTTTACCTTTTTACCTATTCATCCATAAACATGACAACATGTTATTGTGGGGAAAATAGGGGGAAGGAGTATTAGGTATGTTCCCCACCTTGAGTTATTTATAAAAATAATAAAGGGATAAAAAAAATCTAAAAAAAATAAAAAAGAATAGACAGTTCTTGATCATGGAAGTTCATGCTCTGACTCTTGGTACTTCCATCCATCAGTCACAATTTGATCCCCTCCTTATACTAGAACCTGTTGTACAGTATCATTTTTGTTCATGTACCAAAAAAAAGTACAAAAACATTGGTTAATTAAGGGTGAGATGTAATGGGACTGCTTACCATTTATCCATATCAAAGGGGGTGCTGGTCTTATATATGATACTACTTTATCCTATGGTTTTGGGTTCCACATGAAAATCACACTCCAAAATATTTTTGGTTCTTTAATACAGACAGTACTATATGTCTCAAAAATTTAAATCTTCACAAAATACCCAAAATGTTCTCGCTTATAGCATCCTATCAAATCCTGAGTCCTCAATTCAGATTGTGTGTTTCACTCATCATATGCCATCCCCATTTCTGCATGTGTGGATAGAGCTAGGTACATTAGGCCCATGGGAACCATAGGATACAGTGTCTGCTCCCTTCACAGTGCCGGGTTAAGAAATTTGCAATTGATATGTATAGGCTCTGGGTTTCCTACACGTAGGTGTTGTGCAAGTTGTAATATCCAAATATAAAAGTCAGATCTGGTGTTTTGCAAAATAGGTCAGGTATTCAAGATGCAATGAGGTTGATGAACAGAGATGTTTTTGTCCAGGGACTATCGTCCTATTCCTGAGCTTGATGTCTATGAAGCTGAAGGTTTAGCCTTGGATGATGAAGATCTGGAAGAGCTAACTGCCAGCCAAAGGGAAGCAGCAGAACGGGCAATGAGACAGAGGGACCGTGAGATGGGCCGAGGCCTGGGCCGCATGCGGAGTGGACTGCTTTATGGTACATTTTTTAAATGAGTGGATAGCTATGGCTTGGTTTATACATTTCCTTAAGCCCTAATATGGTTTGTTTGCGTCATGCAATACAGGTAGTCCTCAGTTAATGACCACTCGTTCAGTAACCGTTCAAAGTTATGATGGTGCTGAACGAGTGGTGGCTATGCCCGGTCCTTGAAATTCTGGCCATCCCAGCACCCTGGTGGTCACGTGATCGCAATCTGGGCACTTGGCAACTGGCTCGCACTTACGACAGGTGCAGCGTCCTGCGGTCACGTGATTGTGATTTGCAACCTTCCCTGCTTGCTTCACACAAGCAAAGTCAATGGGGAAGCCGGGAGGGAAGGTTGCTCAGGTAAGTCTTCCCCACCCGCGTACCCTCCCTCAGCCCCTCTGCGCTTGCACCGCACCTCCCCCACCACTTGCACATCCTCCCCAAGCCTCACTGCACTCGGGCCATGCCTCCACCACCACTCTCACACCCTCTCCCACCTGGCAGCAGCCACTTGCCTGCCTGCTTGCAAGCCACGAGGAAGTGCTCACTTAACAACCCATGATCCTTGCTTAACAACAGCAACAGGGACTGCAGGGATTGCCATCGCTAAGCAATGCAGTCATGTGACATCGTGCTTTGTGACTGCATCACTTAGCAACGGAAATTCCAGTCCCAATTGCTGTTGTACAGTAGCCCAAGGACTACCTCTATGAGAACAGAGGCAGTGAATAAATCGTGTTTATTTTATGGCAGTAAGCCAGATTGAAACCATGGTTAGCTTATTGATTGCAGTTGTGGTTTGGGGATATAACCATATGAAAGTATATGGTTCAGCTAGTTTCTTGGTAATTTGTTGTTGTTTATTCGTTCAGTCGCTTCCGACTCTTCGTGACTTCATGGACCAGCCCACGCCAGAGCTTCCTGTCGGCCGTCACCATCCCCAGCTCCCCAATGGTTGAGTCCGTCACCTCCAGAATACCATCCATCCATCTTGCCCTTGGTCGGCCCCTCTTCCTTTTGCCTTCCACTTTCCCTAGCATCAGCTTCTTCTCCAGGGTATCCTGTCTTCTCATTATGTGGCCAAAGTACTTCAGTTTTGCCTTTAATATCATTCCCTCAAGTGAGCAGTCTGGCTTGATTTCCTGGAGTATGGACTGGTTTGATCTTCTTGCAGTCCAAGGCACTCTCAGAATTTTCCTCCAACAAGTATCAAGTATTCTTGGTAATACTTTGTTATTTTTTTATCCCACACAATCCACAAAGGTCCAAGGTAAGTGCAGCTAAAAAAGGATTTGGCCAAATAAGTCATGAGCAATTTGCTCACTTATGAGACTGACTGATTTATTTCTTATTAATAATTGTCAGTCTCATACTGCTCAGTCTTATGAGATATGCTGCATATATAGCTGAGCATTTTAGTATTAAAGGTAAAGGTTCCCCCCACAAATTTGTGCAGTCGTGTCTGACTCTAGGGGCCAGTGCTCATCTCTGTTTGTTAGCCGAAGAGCAAGCGCTGTCTGAAGATGCTTCCGCGGTCATGTGGCCAGCATGACGTGCACGGAATGCTGTTACCATCCCACCGAAGTGGTACCTATTAATCTACTTGCATTTGTATGCTTTCGAATTGCTAGGTTGGCAAGAGCTGGGGCGAGTGCGGGAGCTCACTCCGTCACGCGGAGCTAGGGATTCGAACCTCCGAACTTGCGATCTTCCGATCGAGAAGCCTGGTGTCTTACACGCTGAGCCACCACGCCCCTATTTACTTGCATATAAATATGAATTTATTTACTTTTATAGTATTTTATTTTATAGTATTTACTTCCATATAAATATGAATGGGACAGCTCTTCCTAACTGAGAGCATTCAACATGTTAAAGTTACAATAAACAAGAATATGAAAGCACCACAATGTAAATCAATAATTAAAAACAATAGAGGATTTTTAGAATTTGGGAAAATTAAAAGCTCTCTGCTTGACACTTGAAATAGCATTAAATCGGTAGATCAGCAGATCCCAAACTGGTACCCTCCGGTTGTATTGGAATACAACTCCCATAATCCTCCAATGAGCAGTTATCCATAGCAGCAGGACCTGTATAAGACATGAGCATCATGTTGGACAGGGAATTATAGGAGTTGAAGTCCAACATATTTGTGGGGTAATAGTTTGGGAAAAGCTATAAAAAAGAGGGCATGTATATCTCAGAGAATTGGCTTGGTGTTATTAACAGTTCTATGTTTATGCAGTTGTCTGACAATCCCTTTTTATTTCCTCTATTCCTGCCCATCTTTACAATTCTAGAGAGTGATGATGAAGATGAGGATCGTCCTTTGCGGAAGAGGCGCCTGGCTGAACGAGCTGCTGAAGGTATGGAAGAAGAGGAGGAAGACATGATCGAAAGCATAGAGAACCTGGAAGACATGAAGGGGCACTCAGTGAGGGAGTGGGTGTCCATGGCAGCTCCCCGTCTTGAGATCTACCATCGCTTCAAGAACTTCCTAAAGACCCATGTGGATGATCATGGTCACAATGTCTTCAAAGAGAGGATCAGTGACATGTGTAAAGGTACAGCTGTGCGAATGCAAGAAAATTAGTTTCTTCAGCAAAGTGTTAGTTCCAAATGTTTTTGGGGATGTCTCAAATTGACCAGTTTCATAATTGCGCTAAGCCATAGTTTTCAAATTAGATCACAATTAATACAACATTATAATCCAAGCATCATGGTTTACAAACCCTAGTGGCTGGATCCGCACGAACCACATAATGGCTTAGTGCATTGTATGAACGCAGCCACTGCCTTGAGATATATTTCTTTTAACCTACATTATAACTCAAACCACATGATCAGAGCTAATGGGTGACTTTTCATTAAGGTTCCTGATTGTACTATTTAGATGGATCCTAGCAAACCACTTAAGACAGAATAAACACAATATTTGTTGTGGAAAATATCTCAGCTTAACTCTTTCCCATGGATAGACCTATATCTGTTGGGGCTGCACTTTCTCTTCCCTCCCTACCCCATACTTTTTTTGTGGGTGAATTTTGTTGCAGGAGTTATAGAACAACTATTTTAATTGATTCTTTTGAATTACAATGCCAGTGTTTTAGTTACTAAAATATCGGCTAGCAGGTTTTAAGGAACACACTTATTATAGTGTATACATCCTTAATGTTCATTTTTCTTGGCCATCATGAACAAAGTTCCTTCAGTAGAAGCTGACAATTGTTTTCACACCAAAACCATAATTGTTTTTTTTAAAAACAAATGCTGGAGGTCAAATGAGACATAAGAAGGACTGCCCCATGAGGAGTGCAAATATATTTTGGAGGAAGCCCAATAAACTCAGCATTTTCCATTTCTGCAGTGGTAGGCCATGTCTGGATAAAAAAAATTTCTCTTGGCAGAGAATAGAGAGAGCCTGGTGGTGAACTATGAAGATTTGGCTGCCCGGGAACATGTCCTTGCCTATTTCCTTCCGGAAGCCCCAGCCGAGATGTTGAAGATCTTTGATGAAGCAGCCAAGGAAGTAGTATTGGCTATGTATCCCAAATATGACCGAATTGCTCAGGAAATCCATGTCCGCATCTCACATCTGCCTCTGGTGGAGGAGTTACGGTCCCTTAGGTAAGAAGGCAGTTTAGCATTGGAGGTTGGCAGCACCAACAAAACCTATCAAGGGGAGGCTCTTTAATGATTTATGACCCCTAGTTGGTTAAGATGTAAGTGATCCAGCTAATAAAAAAAAACCTATTAGTAGGTCTCTTGTAGCAATGACTGCATCAAGGAGAAAAATGAAGAGGCAAGCTCAGTGTTGCCTATTCAATGTTCCCAAACAGAAGTACCTCCCAGGTCCTGAAGCTGAGTTACATCATGAAGATAACATGCTTAAAATTATTTTGTTGCTCTGGAGGTATTGTAATCTCTTAAATTGCTGCTAAAAAATTCAAGTTCCCTTTTCTGAGCGTAGAACCATAGGAGGAAGCCATCTTGAATTAATTGGGTATTAATTTTTGATTTGTTATGTTTATACCCTCTTTTTCCTCCTGGAACTCAAGGTAGTCTATATAGCATTCCTTCCACCATTTAACCCCACAACAGGACCTCTAATGGAGGTTGGGCTATAAGAGTATAACAAGCTCAAAGTTTTCAAGCAGCTTCCATAGCTGAGGTTAATCCAACATTTAATCATTATACCAAGCTGACCCATCTAGTTTGTGGTGTTTACTCTGGCAGCTGGTCCCCAAGGTCTCAGGCAGATACTTATCTGAGCTCATTTGTCTGAAGATGAAAACTGGGATCTACTGCTGAAAAAGTGCCCTCTACCATTGATTTAAGTTCCCCCACACACACACAATTCCTGAGCTGCATCGCTTCTCAAAGTTTTGCAGAGATGTAAAGGACTGAACAACAACAAAAAAAGGAACTTTAATAGTTGCATAGAGAAATTCTTCCCATTTTAGCCTTGTTCCTGCTTCTTCTCATAGGCAGCTACATCTGAACCAGCTGATCCGGACAAGTGGGGTTGTGACGAGCTGTACCGGGGTTCTTCCCCAGCTCAGCATGATCAAGTATAATTGTACCAAATGTAGCTTTGTCTTGGGGCCTTTCTCACAGTCTCAGAACCAAGAAGTAAAACCAGGATCTTGCCCGGAGTGTCAATCTGTTGGTCCCTTTGAAATCAACATGGAAGAGGTAAGCTGTGCATTGTGTGATATTAGAAGGCCCATCGTGTCTTTGGACCTGGTCTTGTTCAGACAGTTTGTTGTTGTTGTTTATTCGTTCAGTCGTTTCCGACTCTTCGTGACTTCATGGACCAGTCCACGCCAGAGCCCTCTGTCAGTCGTCACCATCCCCAGCTCCCCAATGGTTGAGTCCGTCACCTCCAGAATACCATCCATCCATCTTGCCCTTGGTCGGCCCCTCTTCCTTTTGCCTTCCACTTTCCCTAGCATCAGCTGCTTCTCCAGGGTATCCTGTCTTCTCATCAGACAGTTTAGAACTGCATAATTCTTAGAACTGTCTGGAGGGCAACTGCACGATCCTTGGAAGAGGTTTGGCTGCTTTAAGGAGTAGCAGACAGGTGCTGCATCCTCTGAAGGACTTACTTGCCTTCAAATCATGTATGTTGCACAGCCCTAATAGCTCTTTCTGGGGTAAGTAAACCCAAAGGCTGATTCTGGGTTCATTCTGCTCAGAGACCCAGTCTGCTGAAGATCCTGAGTTTGCTACTTCCTGGAATAATACTTAGAGTGATATGGTATAATTGTAGACCCCACCACATCTGGGGAGACCAGACTCCCCACATCTGAAAGTGTGTTTTTCTCCTGCTTACCCACCAATGGATAATATGAACATGTTGGTTTGCTTTCCTGGCTCTGTTTACCTTGCTGTGCCTCATGGGCAGGAAACATTTCTGGGGCTGGAAGTAGGGCAAGGGACCCACAGAAACATACATATAAGTATATATTGTAGAACAGTTGACAGACAAGGGCCTGGGAAGCAGGGCAGCATGGGAAAGGAGTTCTAGCCTTTTTTTTTTGGTCTTTTTTCTTTTAAGCCACTTTTTTTCTGGAAATCAGTGGAAAATAAAGCTTCATAAGTTTTATTGGTGAATTTCAGTGTGGGAGGATCTTGAGCAGTTCTGGGGTAACCAAATGGGCATGGAGGGTGCTGGTTGCCTATCTTCGCTGTAGGTGATCATGCTGCTTTTATATCCAAGCTTCCCTGAACTCAATCAAGCAATTTGGTCCTGTACTTTCATTTAACCTAGCCCTGTTGATACAGACTGCATTGCCTCATGCTGTAATATGGCTGCTGCTTCTCTCTTCCCTTCAGCCAGTTAGATCTATTCAGAAAGTCTGTGGCCTTGCAGGATGGAATCTGGTGTTTACCATACATCTGGGCACCTGGAGAAGTGGTACTACTTTGTTGTAAAGCAGGGGGAGGCAATCTGTGGTCCACCTGCTGCCCAGCTGTTTCTGTGGCCTGAGGAGTCCCTGGATCCCTCCTCATTCTCTGCCTAGCACTCAACTCATAGATCATCAGCTGAAAGTGAGGGGAACAGGTCATTCCTTCTCTGCTGCCCATGATGATGGAGAAGCAATTTCCTGGAAGGAGGACATGGTTTCCTCAGCCCTGGGGTCAAGATTACTCTCTCACTGCCTTTAGGGGGGGAGGCAGCCATCTTAAGCAGGGGTGCTGAAGAAAATAAGGGAGATGGTATTCACTGCTTCTTCCATCCCAGTAACCCTGCTGAGGCTGGCAAATCTCTCCCCACCTCTCCATCCTTACTAACAGTTCTGCAGATGATTTATCACCTGAAAATCGGAGGAAGCAAAGCAGAATCCATGGAGCGGGCCTCAGGATTGCAGTGATCCTGAGCAAAATCACTTTATAAGGAGCTTTGATTGGAAGGAGTGAGTGAGGAAGGTGTGTGTTCGTTCATTCCCCAGCTAAACTCCAAATGAAGCTCTCAAGGCCAAAATGGTTGTTCAACAATCATAATTCAAAATAAAAGCAAATCTGTAGCTTTTATGGGGGTGAGCTGAAAGATAGGTTAGTCTGCTGTATGTAGATTCGTGTCATACCCTGATGAGTCTCCAAGGTGCTGAAGCTTTGTCTGTTTGCAGCTAAATGCAAGCTTGCCTGATCATCTGAGTTTTTCGTACAGGTGTGAGGGAAAGCAGTCTTGTAAAAACCTTCAGTCTAGTGGCTTATTGTTTAAGGAATATGCTAAGAATTTTGGTTGCAGGGCCTTTTTTGTACTCCCATGAAAGTCTTAACTCGGGTGCTTGATATCCCTACAGACAGTCTACCAGAACTATCAGCGCATCAAAATCCAGGAAAGCCCAGGGAAGGTGGCAGCTGGCAGGCTTCCTCGCTCAAAGGACGCCATTTTACTTGCTGACCTGGTTGACAGTTGCAAGCCAGGAGATGAGATTGTAAGTATGGGGCCCAGAAAAGCAGGGAAGTCCGGAGATTGAGGCCTATTGACAACAACATAAGCACTAGTCCCAGCCATAGAATTCAGGAAAGAGCCTCCATGAAAATAAGGTTGTCTCTGGAAGAAGTATATGTAACTTGGCTTTCTGAAGTCCATCAGAATGGCTATAATTTTTAGTTTGTGTGTAGCACGTTCCAGTCTGAGTCCCTCGCACTTCCCTTTTTATTTCTCTGCATGATCATCATTCCACCCCATCTGGGGCTCACAGCTGTCAATTCAGCACTGGATTTGATTCCTTAGAAATGTGAAAGGAAGTTCCAAAGAACTGGTATCTTCAGCAGAATCATTTCAATTGACCTGTGCGGTTTTTTAATATCTTGCAAATGTTTGTTCTAAATGTGTTAATGTACTGCATGCATCCCAAAAATGTTTTTCATCAGCATTATAAAAAAATAAGTCCTAAGGCCATAACATAGAAATTCTTCCAACACTTAAGAATAAATGGTGTTGAATATAATTAGCATTTGTTCTATTAGTAGTTTACTAATAACACATAACATTGCGATGTCTGCTCATGTTCATGTTCCTTAAAAACTTACTTCCTTCCCTCCCTTTCTCCCTCTTGTCTTTCTGTCTGTCTTCTCCCTAAATTATATAAATTAATTTAGTTCCAATGGCTAAAGAATGTCTTGGTCTTGTCTTTTAGGAGCTAACTGGAATATACCATAATAATTATGATGGTTCTTTGAACACCGCTAATGGGTTTCCAGTGTTTGCAACTGTGATCCTGGCCAATCACATCACCAAGAAAGACAATAAGGTGGCTGTTGGGGAGCTTACAGATGAGGACATGAAAGTTATTGTAGGCCTGTCCAAAGATGAGCAGATCGGAGAGAAAGTGAGTTTGAAAATCAAGATTCAACCTCTGGTTTTCTGGGCCCCAATTCAGTACAGTGAAACTCCAGAGATTGCTGGGTAGAACTTTTATTATTATTTATTATTATTATTATTATTATTATTATTTCAATTTATTCCCCGCCCATCTCCCTTGCAAGGGACTCTGGGCGGGTTACAACAATTGAAAGTTTAAAAACTATAGAAAAACATCATCTAAAATACATCCAATAATAAATTACATGAATTGGGGACCGTAGTATCGATCGTATTACTACGGGGCTAGCCAACCCCAGGAGGCACTGCCGCGTCTGTCGTCCCAGGCCCGGTGGCAGAGCCAGGTCTTGAGGGCCTTCCAGAAGGCCAGGAGTGAGGGGGCCAGTCTCACCTCCGGGGGCAAGATATTCCATAAGGCGGGCGCTATCGCAGAGAAGGCACGTCTCCTGGACCCCGCTAGATGGAATTCTCTTGTTATAACTGCTACATAACAGTAGCAGTTCTTCTGTTCCAAGATGATTTCAATTTGGGTTCTGGACACTTTTGCAAGTTCGGTTTGTGTTTTGTCTGCTTTGATGTATGGAATACTTACTATCCATACTTGGAATAAGTTATAAAACAAATCATTTCGTGAACAATAATAGTGATAATAGTTTTTTAAACAAAAACTTAACAAGAGTCTCTCAGAAAATAGAAAAGCAGTAAGCTTTAACAATTAGATCCAATTAAATTAAATTAAATCCACCCCAAAATATGCAGAGTCTCAACCCCTAAAAGCCCAGCTGCAGAGAAAGGGCAGAGAGGGCGTTACATTTTTATGTTAAGCCTCTCTCCCATATTATTTATTTCTTCTACATGTATACCTTTTCATTAGGTGTTGACCACAAAACCCTTTCCAAGGTCTGCCGATAGGTTATTCAGAAGGTTTAAGACCTTCAGAAGCCCAAAAGGTCTTCAGAAGACTTGCTTGCAGGCTTCCTTCCTGTTACAACTCAACACTAGCTTTTATTTATCCAAGTTCCCCAGCTTTTATTGATAATACAGAACTATACATTTCTTCCAGCTAATTGCATTATTACCTCTTTCCTAGAATGGATTTAATTTAATCATTTAATAAGAGCTGATATAATCGCCTTTTAAAAATAATCTCCTGTAGGGAGACCATGCAGAAAATCCCAGGGCTGTAGTCTAGCCTGGGAAGTTGAAAACGTTCTGGAAGGAGGCAGTGTGGGCCCTGCTATTCTTGACACCCCAGATTGATCCCTGGGGACTTTGCTATACAGTTATTCTAGGTTTGATAGCAGATTTCCACTTAGTACTACTGTTTTCATATTTAGTGTCCCTGTTGGGGTCAGAGGGGGATAAATGTGTTTGCTGTGTCTTTGCTTTTCCCAGATCTTTGCCAGCATTGCTCCTTCCATCTATGGTCATGAAGATATCAAAAGGGGGTTGGCTCTAGCCCTGTTTGGAGGAGAACCCAAAAACCCAGGTAAGTTGACCAAAGAAGCTTTGCAATCAACGCTGCTTTTCCATGAAGAGCCTTGATGCCTCCAGGGTGCTACAGCTGCATTCTGCTGGAGAGGCACTGCTTCACCGGAATGGCTTGAAAAGATGTTCACCTTTTATTTTTACAGTTGCACATTAATAAGCTATTCTCCATTTTGGTAATTTATTCCAGAAGACAAAAGCAATTCCTTACACAAACTTAAGCAAAACCCACCCACCCAAACCCATGAAGCCCCCCCCCCCAGTTTTATCTAGTTTGTAAATAAGTATATGTAATAAAGTACACATATACCACATTTCCTTCTTTTCCATCTGCCCAGTTTTATCAGAAATTCACCTTGTACTGAAACGTACAGAATCAGTTAAAATTAAATGAGTTTATTTTCTTGGCAGTTCTTAAAGACTTACTGGGATGGGGAGGTATTAAAAAAGCAGACCATTCCTCAATCAGCTTATTTCTTCATATTACTATATCGCTTTCCCTGACTACTACTTCTAGAAGGCAATCAGGCATTTTAAGGTACACAAATGAGCTTTATTTAGTATATATTATGCTATAATCCTGCCCTTCCTCCAAGGAAGAACAGGAAAAGCCACCTTCTCTTGCTGTTTTTTCTCTTCCTTCCTTACCCAGCAGTCCCATGTTCAGAACAACACCATGAATTGGGTTACGCTGAGCCAGTTGTCCTGGCTCAGGGTCACTGGGTGAGTGTCAATGGGCAACCCGATCTCAGGTCTCCCAAGGTCTAGTCTAACATTTTGTCTCATTGTGCCTGCTGTAGTTTGGCTCACTGTTCCTTTCGTCTGAAACACTATAGGAGGAAAACATAAAGTCCGTGGGGACATCAATATGTTGCTTTGTGGCGATCCTGGAACAGCCAAGTCTCAGTTCCTCAAATATGTGGAGAAAGCAGCCAGCAGAGCGATATTCACCACCGGCCAGGGGGCTTCTGCAGTTGGTCTGACTGCCTATGTGCAGAGACATCCTGTGAGCAAGGAATGGACCCTGGAGGCCGGAGCCCTGGTGCTGGCAGACAGAGGGGTGTGCTTGATAGATGAATTTGACAAGGCAAGTATTGGCTTGGAGGTATGACGTAGTTTGGTCAAGGCAGATTCCAGTCCAAACAGCATAAGCTGCTCTAGATCTTCAAGAAGAAGTGAGATGGAGAAGGAAGAGGAGTTGGGTTTCAGGCCCCATCTAGAAAGATTCAGTCCTGAGATGTGGAACTGAGGAGAACTGCTCAGCATATTAAAGTTGGTGGGGGTTTGATAGGTTTGGGGATGCTGGCTCTCAGATTCTTTTATGTAGTGAAATCTATAAGTGAAGAAACCGCAGAGAGAGCATAGCACAGTGGTGAGACACATCCTTTACACATAAAAGATCCAAACCTCAATCCTGAGCATCTGCACTTTAAAGAGAGATCAGGTTAATAGGTGACGGGGAAGAATGGCCTTGAAACTCAATATTGACCATTCTAGGCTGGAAGATACTTCCTGTCCTTGATAATCTTGCTATATCTATTTGATGCTATTCTTGTATTAAAACTGTTAAGAAGTTGAGTTGCTTTGAAGGTGCATATCTGGATTCTGCTTGCTTTATTATTTGGACCAATTGGAGCTTTAACGTCTTTTGCTATTCCTCAGATGAATGATCAGGATAGGACCAGCATCCATGAAGCCATGGAACAGCAAAGCATCTCCATCTCAAAGGCTGGCATTGTCACATCTCTACAAGCTCGCTGTACTGTTATTGCTGCTGCCAATCCCATAGGTATGTGTTGCTGGCCCATGGAAGAAGAAAACAAAATGGCAAGAAGTTCCATGTTTTGTTTTACACTTCCTGCTCTTTGGATACTGAAAGGAACAAGAGCCTGCATCCAGCACTGTCTTTAAAAATGCTACTTTTCCTATTCTAGGTGGGCGCTATGACCCTTCTTTGACTTTCTCGGAAAACGTTGATCTGACCGAGCCCATCATATCTCGGTTTGATATCCTGTGTGTGGTCAGGGACACCGTGGATCCTGTTCAGGTATAAGCTGCTGCAGATCATTGGACTTAAGGAAGGTTAATGAAGGGACGATCATTTTGATACTTACTGAATGAAGAAGTGAGGTGCATGAGATGGAATTAGCTAATACCATAGACCTCTTATTTAACTTGGGAAACTAGGGCTCACAAGAACACTTTGGTAAATATACTATCGTTATTTAGAAATAAGGTCTTGATCTTGTCAAAGCATCCATTCATTTTCGGATCAGGGTTAGGCAATCTGGGGAATTACTTTTGGGATTGCCATATAGTATAGAGTTCCCCGTTGGGGGAGTTGGGCGGTCATATAAATTTAATAAATAAATAATAAAATATAGTAAATGATGTAATTTTTTCTTTTTCCAATTCCTTCTGGAAGGATGAGATGCTGGCTCGGTTTGTTGTCAGTAGCCATATCAAGCATCACCCAAACAGCAAGGATCCAGTAAATGGAGAGTCTCAAGAGATTACCCTCCCTAATACTTACGGCGTAGAGCCCATTCCACAGGAGGTCCTGAAGAAATATATTATTTATGCAAAGGAAAAAGTCCATCCCAAACTCAACCAGATGGACCAGGACAAAGTGGCCAGGATGTACAGTGAACTCAGGAAAGAATCCATGGTAAGCAACCAGGGAGGTGGAAATCCTGTGTTTCAGAGTGAGACTGTTACCTGCAGAATCGCTGCCTCTCTCACCAGTTAAATGGAGCTGGAAGAACTGTTGGGTCCCAATGAGTCGGACGTTTGTGGATCTTTTTAGAAGCATCCATAATTACATCAGTTTGTGGGAAAAATGATCCCAAATCTTTAATAGAGCACCAGCTTTATTAGAACCCACCCAAAGAATATGCAAGCCTTTGAATTTTTCAGAATTCTTTACTACTTAATTTGTCCCTGAATACTAGATATAACTGTTCACCAAAATATCTGCCACTAACTACTGCATCAGTCTATAACCTCTGTGCTAAAATTGGCTTTGGGTTACAGAAACATCTAGCCTTACGTTTGGACTTAGTTCTCCCATCCTTGGGGTTTGTTTGTTTGTTTTGACATCTTGCCTGATAGATAGAGCTGGTGGCATTTTGGCTGGACCTCAGCTGAAGGATCAAACAAAAAGGGCTTGGATGAAGTGGAAGGTCCTGAAAAAGAAGAAGGGGGGGCAATCCCGAAGGAAGCATATTCCCTTTCTTCTGTGCAATGCACTAGTTTGCCAGAAGATGGCAGACTCCTCCCTTAGTCCTTGATGCCTTTTAAACACACATCTTTGTCCACTTGCCTTCCTATTTACTATCTCCTGTGAGCCTTTATATGCTTTTAATTGGCTTTATGTGGCATTAACAGCTCCCCAGAGTAGAAAAGCAGGCTGAAGCCTAGGGGTGTGCAATTTCTGTCAGTTTCAGAATCACTTTGTGTGGCAGATCAAGGACCACACTCTAAAATTGGGTGAGGACAGCCCACTATGGAAAAGGGTCAGATGTTTCAAGAGGTAAAGTGGGTGCCTTAAGCCTGTCAGTCTTAAAGGCATCCATTGATCCTCTTCAAAACTCCCCAACTGCATTTTGGGGCACATTTAGGTGGGGCTGATGGGAGCACAAAAGGAATGCTGGCAGGTCACATGCCATTCCTGGGCTGCCCTTTTTGTGTCACTGGTATCAGTCATCAGGGCCTCTCACTTTTCTTTCTGCAGGCAACTGGAAGTATCCCCATTACAGTGCGTCACATAGAGTCCATGATTCGAATGGCGGAGGCCCATGCCCGCATGCACCTGCGGGATTATGTGGTGGAGGACGATGTCAACATGGCCATCAGGGTCATGTTGGAGAGTTTCATTGACACACAGAAGTTTAGTGTTATGAGAAGCATGCGGAAGGTATGCCGAGATGTGGATCCTTCGGTGGTGGTGGTGATTTCATTTGGGATGGTGGAAAAATACCATGAGCACTTAAGTTTTGGTAGTGCAAGGGAATTGAGCAAAGAAGCACGCTGAGCCGATATTCCAACTCTAGATCTTTATTGCACTTACCATCAAACAGAATCTTACCAGACTAAAGCTACCTAACTAACTTAAGGGTAATAACTCAAAAAGGACTCTAGGGAGGGGCTGCCTTGAACTTCTTAACCCTCCCAGCAACAGAGTCCGGGCTTCGAAGTTTCTTATCAGTCTGGAATGCTCTCTCCCCCTGGGAAACTGTATCCGTGCCGGAATGCACCACATCACCCCCTCCTTTAGGAACCCATTCCATCACAGGTAGAACTCCTATGGAGATCCAGAGAGTTGGCCTTAAACAAGGACTTGGGTGTTACGCACATACACTTTTATGCACTGCACACAGTTATGGACAGTAACAGAGCCTGCCTATCCTCTCCTTTGTTATTGGGTGTGCAGCATGCTGAAACTTAACCTAGACAACTGGAAATTACAGGAGAGGATAGCTAGGGAAACTGCAGTAATTCTCTCAGTGTGTCCAGAATCTCTAGATATCCATGAAAAGTCTCTTAGGACAAGTGAGGCTGTCAGCTGTATTGGCGATTTGGTCTTAGAAGATGGTGAAATCTCAGGCTGAAGGAGGAATCTTATTACTTACTTCAAAAGCATTTCTTTTGGACTGTTCAAGAGATGAGTAAATGCCCTGCTTGGGCCTCAGTAATGAATCCTGGAAAATGCTGCCAAATGGCAAAGGAGTAGTCTATGGGCACTGTCATCTGTGACAGTGCCTTCCCTTCTTTCCCTTCTGATGAATGAAATAGCTCTTGAGATGAGGGTTGGGAGCTGGAGATATTAAAGTTAATGTTAGAATTGGGGCAATGTGAAAATCCTTTGATGTGGTGGCTTGGTCAGAGAGATCAATTTCCAATCCCATCTTTAGGGAGTTCACTGGGTGATCTCAGACCAGCCTTAGATTGGAAGGATAAAATGTGAATAACCATATTCATTATCCTGAGCTCCTTGGTGGAGTTGTGAAATTAAAACATTCAGTGAGTGAAAAATTATATTGTATATTTATGCCTAGGCAGCTTATAGACAACCTTGAATCAGTTCAGTGCTGATAAAGCGTGAGCACCATAACAATGTTTTTGCCCGCTTCCTTAAACACTTCAAAGTGTGTTGGGTCCAGAGGTTTGTAGAGTATTTCTTACTCTTATATTTCAGGGGGGGGGGCGTACAAATCAAACGTAGAACAAAACCTCTATTGCCCATCTTAGTATCTGGCAAAGTTCATTTGGCAAGTCATTTCTGAGATCCTTGCCCCAAACTATTTAGTAGTGATCTCTCCCATTTTGAGGGGTGGGTGGTGAGTGGGCCTGTTGTTCTTTCTCTACAGGGGCCTGTCCCCCTGGAGGCCACCGAGTGCTTGGGCAGGTGTGGCTGGAGGATGGTTGAGTTCCCTGTGGGGCAAGGTGGGTTTGGGTATTGGGTTGGGGGGTGTATGATTGGATATGTGTACTTTAGCCTGGGAGGAAGGAGTGGGGGGGAGTGAACAGAGGGCAGGTAGGAACATTGGGACAGTGATGGGTAGGAGGAATTATGGTGGGAACCTGGGGGCGGATTGCACTAGGGACATTGGGCCCACTGTTTGAAAGTGATCCCAGTGTCCCAGAGCCCCAACTTCTACCCTCAGTGTCCTTCTGAACTCCAGGTTGATGTGTAATAAAGCTTCCCTCATTCGTGTTTTTGTCTTGGATGAGGGCACCAACCTAGCATGTCCCACCAAAACCTGGTGGGCCCAGAGGGGAGTGTCCCCCTCTTGGAATTGTGTCCACCTAGGTTTCAGGGTTTCCATCAGCCGGGACCCCAGGAAAGAAGGGGAGGTGTGGCTGCTGTTATCCATGAGTCCTTGCAGGCCCTGAGAGCTCTGCTCCCCGGATAACCGGATGTGCGACCCTCTTGCTGAAGCTGAGCTCTAGTAAGCAGTTGGGATTGTTGCTGGTTTACCATCCTTCCTGCTGCCCAGCATCGTCCCTACTTGCATTCATGAATTCCATTGCTGGGCTGGCGATAGAATCCCGGAGGCTGTTGTGGATTTTAATCTGCTGCCGTGTGATGATGAGTCTGGGGCAGTGCAGGAGTTCATGGCCTGCACGGATCTGTCCCAAGTCATTGATGGTTCAACTCAAACAAAACATTATTTTGTTTTCTGCTTTACCTGTTTTTGTTGGTTTTGAATTGTGTTCTATTCTATTTTATTTTTGTTACGTTGTGAGCCGCCCAGAGTTGTTCGGAATTGGGCCGGGCCTAAATCAAATAAGTTAAACAAATTAAAATAGGGGCAAAATTCAGTGAGATTGATTCCTAATTCATGTTTTAAATTCTTGTTCGTTAACTATCAAAATTCCAGCTTCGAAAACTTTTTTCAGTTAACTATGTATTAACTATTGCTATGTCTCTCTTGCTGTTCTTGCCTGGGGCTTGTAATTAATATGTGAGCTTCAGCAGCTTAATACTGGGGTTAAGTCCTGGGAAAGCTGTCATGGGACCTTTTCTCTCTTTAACAATTCAACAATTTAACTTCCTTGCAAAGTCCTGTTCGCACCCTTGAGAAGGTGAGAGTGAATCCTCAAAGTGTCTTCAAAGGCCAGTGCTGAGTTTACACTGGCCTGTGATTAATCATTTACATCAGAGGCATCAGTATTTTGTTGTAACAGAGCTTTGGAATGTTCCTCTTTTCTCTTTCAAAAGGGAGTCTTTAGCAACAGTAATTCCTGCCTTTTATCAACTCTCCCTTGAATTACTGCAATTCACTCTAGGTGGAGCTGCCCTGGGAGACAATGCACAATGGACTCACCTGCCTGTTGACTGGTAGAAGCCCGTCTAGCAGGAGAATGCCAATTTTGTACAAGCTGCATTGTCTACTGCAGGGGTGGGCAACATCAGGCCCGTGGGGCTCCTGACCGCAAACCCCGCCCCTTCCACACTATTGGCTCCTGCCTGCAAACCCCGCCCCCCAGTGCTTGTGATTGGCTCCCGCCCACAAACTCCAGTCCGCGGAAATCCCAGAAACCCCGCCCCCCACCCCGGTCCCCGGTTATAAATATCCAAATGGCCCTTGGCAGAAAAAAGGTTCCCCACCCCTGGTCTACTGGAAGGCTTCTGGGTCTACTTCAAGGTGCAGGTTAGCCCTTGCATATCCCTTACATGGCTTGGGTCCTTGCTCTCTCCAAGGACCAAGAATTTGCTCACCCGATATGTGCAAGCCGAGAGGGGATGTTGCAGGCTTTTCCCCTGCCAAACATTAAAGGGAAACGGGCTTTCTTGGCCGTAGCCCCCTCACACTGAAGCAGCTGATCCCCCTAGGCGAGAATGGCTCCTTCCTTACTAGCATTTCAAAAACACTGTAAAAACAGTGTTTGTCCAATGAACTTTCAGATAGGATTGGTAGTGATTAGGGAATCAGTGGAGTGAATGCTCGGGGATGTGGCTATATTTGTTCTAACGGGGGTGAGTTTATGTTCTGCTTTGGGTGTGTGTATTCATTTTGTTGTAAGCTTCCTAGAGCTGTTTTTTAAGGCAGCCTATAGGTACAATAAAATAAATAATTTCTCATTGTCGCTGGCTCGTTGCTGGCCTCCCCTCCTGTTCTTTGTTGCACGCAGACTTTTGCCCGGTACCTTGCCTTCAGGCGGGATAACAATGAGCTCTTGCTGTTCATTTTGAAACAACTCGTATCAGAGCAGGTGACGTATCAGAGGAATCGCTACGGAGCACAGCAGGACACCACTGAAGTGCCAGAGAAAGACTTAATTGATAAGGTATGGCATGGAGCAATTTTCCCTTTTGTGGGCATTGTACCAGGAGCTAAATCTAGTCACTCTGCATCTTCTGGGTTTCCCTTTGTAAGCTTTGAGTAAGTCAGCTGGGAGCACCAGGTCTTTTGTAGTAAAGAAAAGCGTGAGGTATTAGAGCAACAGGCAAAGTTGCTGGGTCCTGCCTCGGGGGTTACATTTTCGTATTGCTCTGAAACCCGAAATGTGAGAAATTAGCACAAAGACTTTGCTGCTCAGGATCACAAGGACATTGTGATGAGGGAACAATCTCACTGGAGGGAGAGAGATCGAGGGGATGATTTTTTTCTTATTGATGTTTTTGTTGTTGCTGGGCTGGGTTGCACTTTTATAGAATCCTCAGGACTTTTAGATGTTGAACAGACCCGTTTTATTTCCCATGAAAATGAGGGAAAGGTTGCAGCCTATGCTGGCAGTTTGTTGCCAAACGTCAGTGTTACCTGGGAAGAGGGCATTGGGGATTCCATGCAGTATATCCAATATAACAATAATCCTGCCTTGGTCACCTCCACGTGGACTACTGCAATGAGCTTTACATGGAGCTGCCCTTGAAGAACTTGCAGAAACTGCAGGTGGTCCAGAATGTGGCAACATGCACAGTTATGGGTGCACCTTGGTGAGCCTCTGCTCTGCAGGCTGTACTGGCTCTCGTTATGCTTCCAGGTGCAGTTGAAGGTGTGGTGGTCACCTAGACCCTTCATGGCACGGGGCTAGGTTATTTGCAGGACCGCCTCTCCCCAGTTGTTTCCACCTATCCTGTTAGGTCTGGCAGAAAAGGCATGCTGGGGATCCTGGCGATTAAAGAATGTTACCTTGTGGGACCCAGGAAGTGTGCCTTTTCTGTTGCAGCATCTGCTCTTTGGAACACCATACCCCCAAGATACAATTGGCCCCAATTCTGCCAGCCTATCAGAAAGCATTGAAGGCATAGACGTGTTCCCAGGCTTGGGGACTGGGCAGTTAGTTGGAACCCAAGTGGTTGTGGTTCTGCGTTTATTGTACATTGGGTTTTACCTCAGCTGTCTTCATAGGGTTTTTTTATGCTGTTTTGATGTTATTTTGGATTCTGTTTATATATGTTGTTGTTTTTATTTATTTTATTTTATTGTATTTTTCCACTGCCCATCTCGAAAATGACTCTGGGTCGTTAGCTGCCTAAAGTTGCTACGGCAAGCTGGGCAGTCATTCAGATTAGACAGACAGATATTGTGGATAGTAGATTCTGCAAATCTGTAGTTGTATGCAAAAGTTTAAATCATCCCTGGTCAAACTGTATGTTTCAGTGAACCCCTGAGTGCAGAGAAGCTAGCACAACCTCTCCCTGATGGTTGGCTAAACCCACCGCTTTTCTGCAAAATGCTTGTCTGTCTAATGTCTCTGTTGTCTTTTGATTGTCTCTTAACTATTCACGTCCCTCTCCCTTTCTCCTGCCAGGCTCGCCAGATCAACATCCACAACCTTTCGGCCTTCTTTGATAGTGAGTTGTTCAAGATGAACAAATTCAGCCGTGATGTAAAGCGGAAATTAATTGTGCAAACCTTCTGAGGCAATGACTTCACAAGCGGTTGGGGACAGGAGCGAGCAATTCAGAGCTGTGCTTTCTCTTCTGGAGTAGCGGCACGTGGCAATTCCCAAGGCTCTTCCTTACACATTTCAGAAAAGAACTCGAAGCTGCTCTGCCAAAGGACCTGTGAATAGAATAGAATAGGATGGAATGGTCTTGTGGTTAAAAAAGCAGAACCGCTGTGAGCCTGCATTTACTGGAGGAAGCCCCGGAGGAATTGTTTCCTGTTGGCCTCATTTTAGAAATTGGACTTGACATTGGTAGTGGTGAATGGGTCAGCCTCAGACATCTGGAACAAGCCGTGACGCGGTGCCCGTGTTCACTTTAAAGCAACTGCTGCTTCCCATTTCTCCTCTGTTGTACCCTGCTTACTGCTTCATGGGCCTGTATATCAAAAGCTGAAAACGGCCTGTATTGAAGATAAGTTGAAACTCACATTTGTCCTCCTTTAGAACTATGTTATGTTTTGATGTCAAAGCAATTAGAGATGTGCAAAACTAGTCAGTGGAGGGGCATGCCAGCTCCCCCCCCCCCACATCTTGCCAGAAGCAATTCCGCAGCATGGGCCAGAGGAGGCTTAGCAGAGTTCTCCAGAAGTTCTGTTCCCAAAGTAATAATTTTTGCACATCCCTGAAAATAATGTTTTTTCCTTATATATTTGACCAATAAAGTGTAATTGGGAAATGTTTACTAAAAAAAACCCCCAAAGGTTTTAAAATAGCTTTTTAAAAATAAAGGCACAAATTGGCTTGCTGTTTAAAAAGAGCTGTCTTCCAAAATCAGCTGCTTCACTGTGAATGCTGCATTGTCAACAATACGCTTTTTTTGGTAATGTTTTATCATTTTTCCTCTGTTGTTTGAACTCCTTTTGTATTAAAGAAAGGTAACTTAAAGCCAGTCATAACTCTTAAGCTTTCCAAATCCATTTTTATACCAGTTTTGGCTAGAGATGGCAGCTCATCAACTCAGTGTGTTCTCTCCACCATTTTAGTGAGCCAAATCAGAAAGATAAGAACAGTAGATGTCTAAAACCTAACCCTCGTCCAGAAGCAAGTTTTCTTCTGGAAAAATAGCAGGAATGAATTACCAGCAATTATTACCTGTCCCGAGTTTTTGATAGAAGATCAACTAACAGACACTAAAGACAGGACATCTGTATATCCCTTCTAATGCAAAATGTGTGCCTTTTGCACTAAGACGTTGGTTAGTGCTGGGAGGGTAGGGGGGTAGTAAACAAAAAAGTAAATACAACAAGCTTTATGCTTGCCTACCCATGGTCTAAATCACCAAGCCAAGTACCTCTGATTCTAGTCCCATTTTTGTGCCTTAAATTACTTCCTGTTTAAAGCCCTTCTGAATCTCCACAATCCAATCTATTCCATGCGACTAGATGGTCCTTCTCTTCTCCTGTGTTTGTAGTTCCATTAACAACTTTTCATGTTGTGTCTATTTTAAGAGGATCTCAGAGAAGGCTGCTTGAGAGGTAATCCTGTTTATTATGCAACATGGCCTACATATCAGTGCACTCTACAAGTTCTAACCTTTTTCTTTATAGGCTCTAGTGTTTGGTTGATTTTAAATGTATTCAATGTTAATGTAATGATTTGTTTACCCTTAATTTCCAGAATGCTCGACATTGCCAGATGCCTTGTGTAGACTAATAAAAAGTTAAAATAGAGTATCTATTTTTGCTTTCCTATAGTAGACAAATGCTTTCTTTGGAAAAGTGGAAGTACAGGCCTACATATTTAGTAATTAATTGCATCTGCCCTGAAATTGGCTGTTGGCTCCATTGCTGCTGACTAAAACTGAAAGCCATTTGGATTGTTAGAAGAGCTGAATTCTTTTTTCCCACCCCAGTCCTCAAATTCCATATTATGCTGTGTTTGAACCTAGAGCTGCTGATCTGCTATCTTCAGATGAAGTCCCTAAGGTTAGGGGCTCAAGGATTTATTCCCATGTTGGCTTAATTATACAGTTCAGTACAGAAGATTGTGTTGATACCAACAAACGTATACAACACTTACTCAAAGGGATGTGCATTATTTCTGTATCATTTGCACATGCTTCATACACACCAAAACTCAAGTTTATAAGGATGTTCTGTGAGGAATTACAAGAATCCTCTATTTTTTTAGCATATATAATTTTGGTAGCTACTCTGTATAAACACCAGAGGTATATTATGATTTCTACAGATAAAATGAGCATTAGAAAGGGTTCTTAGCCTCTATGTCCCCTTCAAGCATTCTGAGTGCAATAGAGCTGCCTAGGGGCCATGCTGGCTGAGAATTCTAGAAGTTGCAGTCCATTGGAGTGATGGAATTTTCTGACCCTGGGAATCAAAATGAATATTTGCAAAATATTGCAGAATAAGAACAGAAGGCTATTTTTGTGATCATTTTTAATTTTAATTTCTTAGATTTATTTTTATATACATATTTAACCAAGAAAATATTTAATCTTTTTTTAAAAAAATTAACCAAAATACAAACTTAAGAAAAAAAAACTACGTTATATTTTAAACTTATCAATAGTTGCTGGTTGACTAATGAATTTGCTACTAAAATATGAACAATACAAATATGATTGTAAGATATCACAAAATCTTTGCCATAGTAACACATATTGCTACATCCTTTGATTAGTAGAAAATACTGCCTTTTCCAAAACAGATACATCACACATTTCCAACAATTGTTCCTTGACATCTGGAATAATGCCACTTTTCTGATTTCTGATGCAGCGTGCACACACGATTTTCGCCTCCCTGTCAGAACTGAGGGCATTTTCATCAGCACTTCCAGGTTGTCACGCGACACACTTGGGGCCCCCAGGCGACACAGTATTGTGTCGCGACACACAGTTTGGAAACTCCTGCTATAGTTCAACATTACATTAACATCTTTGACATTTATAGATATTCCCAAAAATCTGCTTATACGCGTTATACTAAATGATCACATGACTGTATCATATGGGTCAATGAGCCCTCAATTTTTTTACAACTCCAGGAAAGAAATCTGATCTCTGTCCTTTCAAATACCTTCTTTGGGGAGTCCAATACACCTTAAATACAATTTTTTTGATGAATCAACTTTAATCTCAGATCCATAGATACTATTTTAACATTTTTAAGGACATGAATCCATTGACGGGAATTTACTGGAGATTCCATTTCTTTAGTCCATGTTCGAAATATCCCCAAAATGCCCACTTTAAAAATATTATTGAGCTTTTGATAGAGATATGTTACAGGTTTTAATTCTGTCATGGATTCCATCAAGTAAGAAAGCAACTCAGGTGCCTTTGAGGCAGCCAAAGCATCTGGTCCATATTGATCCATTAAAACGTGCTTTAAGTTCAAGATACTTAACTGGGTCTCAAGCAATCAGCATCTCCCCCATTAAAAAAGTAAAGGTTCCCCCCGCACATTTGTGCAGTCGTGTCCGACTCTAGGGGCCGGTGCTCATCTCCGTTTGTTAGCTGAAGAGGCAGCGTTGTCCGAAGACGCTTCCACGGTCATGTGGGCTTCCCACCGAAGTGGTACCTATTCATCTACTTGCATTTGCATGCTTTCAAATTGCTAGGTTGGCAAGAGCTGGGGCGAGTGCGGGAGCTCACTCCGACACGTGGGGCTAGGGATTCGAACCTCCGAACTTGCGATCTTCCGATCGACAAGCCTGGCGTCTTAACCACTGAGCCACCACGCCCCACATTACACCATGACTAGAAAGAATATCAAAGGCAATATAAAGACACCAACACACACCCTTAGTGTACTTGCTGATAAATGAGGGCCAAAGTACATATAACCAGTTCTCAAGATTCTGTAACACTGCAATAAACCAGCAAACTCTGAATCTATGGGACCTTCTTGCCTTATTTATTTATCTGAGCTTAGAGGCTGATCCAGTTGCCAACAGTTCCGAGTGGCATATATCCTAACTTCTGCAAGTCAGATTAAAAGCAAAGGCTTTTGTGAAGGGCTTGACATAGAGGTTGTGCTTTAGGTGCCCTCTTACAGCAAGTGCAGAAGCAAACTACCCCAGTGGTGGCTCTCTGGGTCTGGGGTGCTCTCCCCAGTTAGGCCCCTACTTTTAGGAGCTCTTTCCAGCCACAGGAACAATGCTCTTCTTTCAGACCTTTAATGTGCCCTTAAGTATTTAACAGCTCAACTGTTAGGCTGCATTAGAACTTTTAAACCAATTCAACTACCCTTTATTGTATTTTGTTATTTTTAATCTTTTCTAGTTTTAACGAATTTCATGGTAGAGTGTTGTAAACTGTGTTTTAAAAAACTGGTTTGAAGGGCAGTGTGCCCATTTTTAAGTAAAGAAAAAGATTCAGGACAATATTTAGGATGAAGAAAGCAGCGGTCTTCTGAACTCCAGTGATTCTGACAAAGGAGAAGGATCTATTATTCATAAGAGATGCTTCAGAGAGTTTAAAACCTCTCAGTGACTACATAAAGCCATGCGTTGAGTATCATAAACTCCTGTGTAAATGGAGGTTTTACTGCAGTGGTGAATTTGACCACATTCTTGCCCTTCTGTTTCTGTGTAGTTTCACTATTGGTTTACTACTGGGCCTGAGGCAAGATCGCATCTTTACTGACTAAAGAGTAAAGGGCAGGGGCAGGGATGTCATTATGATTATCTGGCTTTCCACTTGCATGAAGATAATAGTATTTTAGGTACAGAAAGTAGTGCATACTGATATTTCATCCATATCGCTTAATTGCATGCAGAGATGAGTATTCTAATGCATTGTGGGATTACCAAATGTATAGTCATTCCAGTACCTCATAAAGTACAACACAGTAGAGACTGTTAGTATTTTACTTTATTTTGCAACCTGCAGAGACTGGTGGCAATATTTATATGACAAACTCTGTGCATGCAAGTACTTAAGGAAAAGTTGCCACAAAAATAGTTACTTTACTGCAAAATCACTGCCAATTCTGCTTTGGTGTGCTCATGCTGCATTTTTTAAAAAATTATTATAGGCCCTCAAGTCGTTGTCGACTCTTACCGCCTACATAGATAGATTTTCTCCATGACAATCTCTCCCCAGTCTGTCCCTTCAGGTCTCCCAATGGTGCACCCATCACCACTGTAATCTAACCCGTCCATCTTGCTGCTGGTCTTCCTCCTCTTCTCTTTCCTTCCATCTTTCCCAGCATCAGAGCCTTCTTCAGGTTGGAAGAAAAGATTCTGCTTTTTAACCCAAATAGAAAATCAAACATGACTTTTGGGCAGCAGAATTGTATAACAAACTCCAAGGGGTGGGGGAGGAGGTATGTAGCTTCATCCATGCTGCTTTCTGGCAAATAGAAGAGGACGAAATGGAAGCAGTGACAGATTTTATTTTCTTGGGCTCCAAGATCACCGCAGATGGTGACTGCAGCCATGAAATTAAAAGACGCTTGCTCCTTGGGAGGAAAGCTATAGAAAACCTAGACAGCATATTAAAAAGCAGAGACATCACCTTGCCGACAAAGGTCTGTATAATTAAAGCTATGGTTTTCCTGGTAGTAATGTATGGCTGTGAGAGTTGGACCATAAGGAAGGCTGAGTGCCGAAGAATTGATGCTTTCGAACTGTGGTGCTGGAGAAGACTCTTGAGAGTCCCTTGGACTGCAAGGAGGTCAAATCAGTCAATCCTAAAGGAAATCAACCCTGACTGCTCATTGGAAGGACAGATGCTGAAGCTGAAGCTCAAATACTTTGGCCACCTAATGTGAAGAGAGGACTCACTGGAAAAGACCCTGATGCTGGGAAAGACTGAAGGCAAAAGGAGAAGGGGACGGCAGAGGATGAGATGGTTAGATAGCATCACCGATGTAATGAACATGAATTTGAGTAAACTCCGGGAGACAGTGGAGGACAGGAAGGCCTGGCGTGCTATGGTCCATGAGGTTACGAAGAGTCGGACACAACTAAATGACTGAACAACAACAACAACAAAGTATAGGCCTGAAAAGACAACACCAATCTACTCTCCCTTTTCTCCTTTTGTGGTCTTTGTGCAGTTCTACATGGACAGAGAAGATAGGTGGTTTGAGAGAGGGGTCAAGGAGTCAATTTATGCCAACTTGGAAAATCCTTCCTTGAATAGAGTTGGGGGCCTCAGGCACAATCTTTCCCCTATTTTCCTTCCTGCTTTGTCTTCTGTGCCTAGGAAGATTAAGACCATTTCACAAGCTCAACAGCAGCATGGTAATCTTAACGATCCTCCTTTGGATGATAAAGGGACTTAGAAATAAACATCTCAAATAACCATGACCTAGCCCCAGGTGCAAGGTCACACAGCCACCCTAGAAACATATTTAAGGATTCCCTTACAAACTTTGCTCAGACTGAAGAAGCTTCTTGGATAAGGAGCGAAACGTTTCCACTGAGAAAATAGAAATCCAGTTGACATGATTCAAGCTACAGACTTCTACATGGAGGTTTCAGACCCCCCACATCAAAGTCTTTAACCTTCTAGAGCATTGTGCAATGATTTCGTAGTTAGTGGCTGCCTTTGTACACAGTAACAAACAACAAAATTTGCTGAATGCTATGTGGAAAGAGGTAGTAGTGATAAGGCGATGATATTGGAGGGGACGGGTACAGAATTCTCCTTCCTATTGGGATGGGCTTGCTTGTTTTTTAAAAAAGCAAGTTAAATTTATCAGAAGCCTCATATATTTATTTCACTTTTGTTTTCATTTTTCAAACAGCAGAAAATCATGACATTGTAATTCAGCAGCTGGCTACCCAATTTTAGCTGAGCAATCTTCAGGGTTTGCAAGGAAGGATCTGGAGATTTCATGTTTCTTTCCTCTGTTCTCAATTGTAGCTTTCTGACTCATGGAGAGGAAGTGCCTTGCTTGGAACCTTCTAGAGCTCTGCTTCCGGCCAGGGACTTTCTCCCTTTTCAATGCAGTCTCTTAAATTCTTCCACTGCATTTTATCTGGCCTTGGTGAGCACTACTGTACTGAAGGAGTGTATTTTTCTTTTATGGTGCCAGCTCTCAGCTTTCACCAGGCACAACCACTTTCTCCACTGCCTTGGTGAGGGACAAATGGTGGACATCTTCCCCCCCCCCCCGCCCTGGAAAATTTACAAGGCTAACATACCAAAACAGGTTCTCCCATGTGTGGATGGCTTTGGGTACTCTCAGCTTCTATGTAAATAGTTACCTGGATCTTAAACTGGGTATTCCCTTTAAGATGATTTTTTTATAATAATATATTTACCTATTACACAGATAAATATCAAAGGAAAATATATTTGTCCTAACTATCCTCAAATATGATTATGGTTTAGGCCCATTTTCCCCCATAGGTCAACAGTCTTGCAGTTCAGACTGAAGCCTCAAACAAATTGTTTCTACTTCTTTCACCTTTGCTTGGGCCCTGCAGATCCGACAAGCTCAAATTTTATCACCTTTTTATCCCAGTTTCTCTCAGGAGCAGAATTGATAGACGTGGCTCCTCCATAACTGTTCTGAGGTAAGCAAGACTGAAAGAAGGATTTGGACCTAGGATTCTCTGGTTTAACTCTGATTATAGCCAATATGCTACACCAGGTCACATTTGGTGGCCTGGCAATTTCCAGTTCTCCAATGATGTAATAATACTTCTCTCTCTGATGAATTCAAAGAAACATTCCTAAAATAGGTAGAGATTGAATTAGGTGTCAAACCTAAAGTCCTTGGGTCGCTGTTTTGTTTTTGTATAGAATAACAGCAGCAAGACTTTTGTATGCACAAAGATGGAAAGATGCACAAATTCTCACACTGGAAGAATGGATGGTGAAATGAATGAAGTTGGCGCAGATGGTAAAACTGACAGCACTTATTAGAGACCATACTGTGACTGGATTTGTTTCTACTTGGAAACCGCTTTTGGACTATTTGCTTTTAACTGGAAAAAAAATGAAGTTTTGATTTTGGGTTTTGATGATTAACTGGTTTGTTTTTATAGAAATAATGTTAATTAAGGTTTAATTAAGAGTAAGAGACTAAGATAGTTTAATAGTACTTATATGTGTGTTGGGGAAGGTTGGAAGTCACCTTCTTTCTAATTTTCTTGCTATTCTTGCACTTTTTAATGTTTTTGTTTGTCTTGTTTCTTTAATTCTGTATTCTAACTTTTCTGTACTTTGTATTTTAATCCTTTCTGAAACTTTAATGAAGTTCTTATAAAAAATAAAATAAAATAAAGTCCTTGGGTGGCTGTGATTATGACAGGATAAAATGTTAATGAAGCAAGGTCAGTGACAGACCTTGCTAAGTGTGTTTACTTCTGTGTGTTTATTTGGCCATGAAGCTGAATATATCCAACTGCATCTCACAGCAGGGTTAGTCTTGTGGCAAAATGTCCCAGTACTTTTCCCATCAACTGCAATGTGAGTTTTGCCACTTAACCAATCCATACCAATTTCTTGATACGATTTACAGGGTGTTTTTCATCAATTATGCAGTTGTTACTGCCACTGTTATGATTTAAAGTCTCTGCTATAAACTAAGCAAAAGGCTGACTTTGGTAGCTGCTGTCTTGGCACAACCACAATTTTGGCCTGAAGCTTCACAGGGAAGGATAACTGCATTATTATAGGAAGGAAGCTGTAAGTTTGCTAAGTAAATAAAACTGAGTTTATGTCTGGTCATTAGAGCTGGGCAGTAGTTCAGAAATCATTTGGAAAATGTAAGCCACATCTTTTCCCAGGATCATACGGCTGACCCCTGCTTTAAAAAGTTACAGAGGGATGCTACATTTGAATCCCTACACCAGAGCTTTCCAAACTGTGTGTCGGGACACGTTAGTGTGTCGGCTGCAGTGTCTGGGTGTGTCGCTGCTGCTGCTGCCTCCGAGCCCTGCCAGGATTCCACGCAGGTCCTAGTGCCTGCCTTGTGCCTAGCTGCCTCCAAACCTGCTGTGATTCCGTGCAGGTCCTAGTGCCTGCCTTGTGCCCTGCTGTAAGAGTGTGTCGCGAAATGATGCCCTGCTGTAAGAGTGTGTCGTGAAATGATGCATGTCTAAAAAGTGTGTCACCAACATGAAAAGTTTGGAAAGCTCTGCCCTACACTGTCCATAACGCCTGTTTGGAATTGAATCTGAACCACTGCACTGCCATACTGGTCCTCCTCTTACCTGTTTAGTCTGGGAGTTCAAGCTCACACATCTCTAGAGGACACCCAGAATGGGAAAATCTAGATTGGGTACTCACTGAGACTGGAAGGATGATCCAGTCACTTTCAGGACCCTGGAGAGTTCACTTCAAAATGTTACAGTACTGTATGAGGTTATATATTTTAATGATAATGCAACTTATTTATTTATTTTTATTTTTCCAACTTATATCACCGCCCATCTCCCCCCACAAGGGGACTCTTACGTTCTATGTTGATCACCCCTGAAACAGCTCTTGCCTATTATCAACTAAGGCCTTAAAAAAGAACTGGCCGGGCTCTAGGATTCCTAAGTTCTAGCCCTGCATATTGCTAACTCAAAACTTACTGTCTGTACTTCTTTTTGGAATCTCAGACTCCTGCTTCCTGAGAAAATGCACATCATCTGAGTCACAGCTATCACATAATGGGAGGACTATGTCCTCATGTTGAGATGGCTATTGAAGTATTTCTCTGGATTGGGTTGACGCTGAGTTCATCACAGTCAGAATTTACAGGGTCTTGCTGGGCTCCTGACACTGGGGACATGATAAGATATGAACAATGGCTAAAATTAATATATGTCCAGTGGAGTGCATATGCAGAGGTCTATTCTGCAGTGTTTAGAACAGTGACTACTATCCGTCATTGTGTAAAAAGAATGCAGAGTTAATACCAATCGTATATTTTTCCTCAAAGAGCACTGCAAAATAAGGGCACCATCACACAAATTATCTGACTTTTTGGAAATGTGTAATACGCTCCTCCCAATAATGGCATTTGGAGAATGGCCTAAAGGCTCAGCCAGAATGAGCTGGGGAAGTATTCCTTCAGATATTTAAAGCTTACACCATTAGGGCTTTAAACACTATTCCAGCACCTTGAACTGGAATTAGTAATAAATAGGGAGCTAATGTAATTCCTTCAGAATTCATGTAATGTGGTTCTACCTTAATTCTGTAAAAGGCAGAAATTCCCGGGACCCCTACATATAACATATGGGAGCAATTCAGCCTGAAACATACCAGAGACCAGATCCCTATTCAGGAAAAGCCATCGCTGATGAAGCCCTCTGAATCTATTTCAGAGTTGAGCTTAGCAGAAAAGAAAAAAATAAACATTGTTAATAAATAACTGATCCCCTTTGAAAGCTCCCCAAATTAATTATCTTTGCTACTGTTGGGGTAGTCAGTTTTATAGTTCAACAATGCCTTCTCCTCCTCCTCCTCCTCCTCCTTCCCCCCCTCTCCTTTTTGACTCCATTCAGCTTCACTAGATAAGAGGTTCCAGTACTAGGACAAAGGGAGAACAACACTTCTCTACACACATCTCTATCATCTCCCCTTCCTTGTCACCCTTTTTCCAAACAAAATAGTCCTAAGCATTCTAACCTTTTCTCAAAAGCAGGCTGTCCCTTGCCCATTTGTTTTTTCTTCTCTGCACACTCTCCAGGCCTCCAGGATTTTTTATGGTTTGCATTAACCAGAACTGTACTCCGGGTTCTAATAATGATGGGATCATAGATCTGTGAAAGGCAGGCTTATTTTTGTTCTTTTGCCTAATGATCCCTAAAATGGGTTTTGTCTTTTTCAAAGTTACTGTACATTAATCTTTTGTTGTTGTTGTTGTTGTTAAGCCAACCAGCATAGCCCCAAGATTAATTAATGTCCTATCCAATTTCACAAACTCTGAACAGGTCACATAAAAATTGAAAATTTGTAAAAATAATCAATTCAAAATGACAATCATGATTATTTTTAACCCTAAGCTCCTCATAACAGTAGTGTCCTCACTGTCTTCCTAAACTCTAAAACAGGGCTGCAACTGCGGGGGGGGGGGAAATGGGGCATGTGCCCCGGGCGCCGCGCTGGGGGGTGTACCAAAATGATGCCCGGGGGTGCCAAAATGACAAAATAACCCATGGGGGGGGGCGTGGAATCCATGTTTGCCCCGGGTGACACAGACCCTAGTTCCATCCCTGCTTTAAAAGTGTGGGCACAATCTCGCAGGATAGGCAGACTCCATCTGTCAAAGACAATCCTATAAATTTGTATGCTGCTGCCATCACAAAACTCTTGGCGGTTCGCAAGACAAAGGAATACAATAAAACAAAGCAACATAGACATAAGGCAATAAAACCCAGCACAATATATGGCGTCAGCCCCCAAAAACCCTCTGGAAAAGCTCGGTTTTCAGCTTTGTCTGAAAGGCCAGCAATGTTGGGGACAAACAAATCTCCAGGGAGAGGTCATTCCATTCCATATATGGCTTTGAATTGTAGACAGAAACAATGTAGCAGCCGCAATATTCCCCTAGGTGCAGTTTTTCTTCATATTTCTTTCATGTCATCATCCTTTTCATGCTCTGCATTAACATAGCTCCACATACTGTACATACAACTGTTGCCCTCTGCAATTCTTGTCACTCTCTTCCAAGCAACTTCTATATCCCCTCCCTTTATGTCTCGTTTCTATTCATTCTTTTAGAGATGGGTCCATCTTCTAATACCTTTTCATACAAAACTCATCGTTTCTTGGAATAATGGTAGCCCAGACTCTCTCTACGTACTTTCTCTGGGGCTCTCTGGGCTCATGAAGATCTGCCCCAAAGTGTAAATCTCGAGTGCTGCACACATTTTGTTAGGGGATCCGTCAAAACTTCATTAGTGCGATAGTCCAGAAGTCGAGGTTGCCTTGCTGTATTTATAATCTGGGTGGGTGTGGATTTTGTGGGCTTGGTTGGTGATTTGATGGTTCTTGGGAAGTTCTTGGTTGATTATTTCTGTACTATCCAGTCAAATGTGTGGCTCATTTTGAGGGCATGATACTATAATATAATATATCGGGTACTTCCGATCTTGATTCTTTGTTGCAGTTACGTCTGCTTGATTCTTTGCTGTAACTGGTGTCCTGTTTGCCCTATGTAGTGTAGGTTGCAGTCTCGGCAGCTGATTCTGTATACGTTGCCTGTTCTTGCTTGATAGGGTGTGCAATCTCTGGGTTTACACAGACGTCTTTGTGTCATTTTTGTAGGGTTGTGGGCAACAGTGATGACCAGCAGACAGAATAATCTGCTGGCATGTTCGATTCTAGCACTCTCCCTTTTGCTTCCATCTTTCCTTTTCTTCCCTGTCCATTTTATTCCAACTTGCACATGACACTACCAAGAAATCATTTGTACCACTTGCCAAACCTCTTATTGCCTTTGTATCTTTCACTAATTCTCTCAAGCTTTCATATTAAACAATCGAATCAGCCTATATTCTTTCTTTTATTTTCTTTTAGATTTTTTTTATCCCGCCTTTATTATTTTTATAAATAACTCAAGGTGGGGAACATACCTAATACTCCTTCCCCCTCCTATTTTCCCCACAATAACATGTTGTCATGTTTATGGATGAATAGGTAAAAAGGTAAAGGTTTTCCCCCGCACAGTCGTGTCCGATTCTAGGGGCCGGTGCTCATCTCCGTTTGTTAGCCGAAGAGCCAGCGCTGTCCGAAGACGCTTCCACGGTCATGTGGCCGGCATGATGTGCATGGAATGCTGTTACCATCCCACCGAAGTGGTACCTATTTATCTACTTGCATTCGCATGCTTTCAAATTGCTAGTTTGGCAAGAGCTGGGGCGAGCGCGGGAGCTCACTCTGTCACGCGGCACTCGGGTCTCGAACCGCCGACCTTCCGATCGACAAGCCTGGCGTCTTAACTACTGAGCCATCACGACCCCATGGATGAATAGACTTATGCTTAAATCACATATTTGAAGTAAGTAAAATTCAATCAATGATCAGAACAATAGAGAATTGGACAACAAAATTGCACCATAATAATATAGCATTTAAAATCACATGTAAAATTCTAATGACATGGCTCATAACATAACTCACCCTGGGTTTAATATCTGTTCTTTGTTACCCCAGACCTAGTCCTGTGGTAATTTGTTTGCATGCTTTAAAAGCTGTGACATAAAATTTAGCTACCTTATATGTAATGTTAGGCTTGTTATCTGATAAAGGGAAACAGTCACCATTCTCATTCATTCTTGGAATTCATAATGGCCTGGTTACTTTTACTCTCTTGCTTCATTCCCACCTATCAATTTATGCCACCTATCAGAATAAGTATTCACCTAGACTCTATTTATTCAGAATGTTGAACAATTTTTCTCAGAAGTCATCCTGTTTCTTCTATTATCATTATTCACTAGAGCAGAGCTTTCCAAACTTTTCATGTTGGTGACACACTTTTTAGACATGCATCATTTCGCGACACACTCTTACAGCAGGGCATCATTTCGCAACACACTCTTACAGCAGGGCACAAGGCAGGCACTAGGACCTGCGCGAAATCACAGCAGCTTTGGAGGCAGCAAGGCACAAGGCAGGCACTAGGACCTGCATGGAAGCCAGGAGGCAGCAGCAGCCGTGACACACCCAGACACTGCAGCCGACACACTAACATGTCCCGACACACAGTTTGGAAAGCTCTGCACTAGAGCATAATATGCAACTATCACCGCCCTATGGATTCCTACTGTGATATGCACCCAAAACAGATGACATCAATATATATTATCTGATATACAGTACATTCTACCTCTTTCATTTATAACTACAGGTAGTCCTCATTTAACTACCACAATTGGGACCGGCAACTTGGTCATTAAGCAAAGCGGTCGCTAAGTGAAACTGCAACTGTGCTTGCAATCTTACTTCAGCTTTCCTTTACTTTACAGACCTGCAAAGGTCGTAAATGTGAGGGTTGGTCGTAAAGTTACTTTTTCATCACCATCGTAAGTGCATATGGTTGCTAAATGAGGCAGCCGCTAAACAAGGACTACTGTAAACCTACACTTTCGCTTCCCTGCATGTATTCATTAACTCCTTTCCACAAGATCAGGCTACTTTCATTCAGAACTATTACATCTTTCCCCTTTTTCTGAGTTTCACAGATGTACAACATACTTATTTATCTTTCATTTCATTTAATACGTTAATTTGAGTTCTTTACCATTTATTTCCCTTACATTTCCAATTGCAATCTTCCATAAGCCGTGGTGATTACAAGAGGAGTCCATGATATTGACATTGATCTCTGCTGTCCATCATTGCTTTGGTCATTGGAAGCTTTCACATAACACATTTTTAGTAAGACAGAGAAGATGTAGATTACGTTATCACCATTAGCTGGGTATCTGTGCCAAACGCAGCATTCCCTGATAATAATAGGGACAGTAATTATGAGTTCTGCACAGTTGGGGCATAAGGTAAAGGTAAAGGTTCCCCCCGCACATTTGTGCAGTCGTGTCCAATTCTAGGGGCCGGTGCTCATCTCCGTTTGTTAGCCGAAGAGCCAGCGTTGTCCGAAGACGCTTCCATGGTCATGTGGCCACATGACACGCGCGGAACGCTGTTAGCTACCCATCGAAGTGGTACCTATTCATCTACTTGCATTTGCATGCTTTCGAATTGCTAGGTTGGCAAGAGCTGGAGCTAGTGCGGGAGCTCACTCCGTCACGCAGGGCTAGGGATTCGAACCTCTGAACTTGCGATCTTCCGATCGACAAGCCTGGCGTCTTACCCGCTGAACCACCACGCCCCTGGGGCATAATTGCAACCAAAACCCAGTTTTATGCTAAGCATGCTCGCACTATTCAATGTAAGCTAGGTTCTCCACTCTAGATATCACCTTCCAAGCCAACTTCCCATTGCCCACAGCTAGGCAGCATATGCAGTGGCACCTACTCAGGATGCAAATATTGTAGCAATAATGCAAATATTTCTTTTCTGTTTCTGTAACAGTATAAATACTGTGCCTTGTGGAAGAAGATTTTGCGTGTCACTCGTGATTTCCCTTGCATGATGAGGTACTTCTTGAGTCAGAATTTGTTCAAATCAAAGACTAACTGCACTAGTTTAAAAATCCTGTGCTGGGGTTCAAAATCAAAACTGCTCTACAATGCATTTGTTGTGGCAGGGAAGGGGAGCAAGTTGCAGGTCCAACATTTAATCTCTGGCTTCTTCTAGTAGCTCTGAGAATCACCATCCCATTATTAGAAATCCTATAGAAATTATCCATCAGTACAAATGATACTAAACTAGTTCCTACTTAATTTAAGATAGCTTCCTGTATTCCTGTTCCTGTTTACTATAGACTTCCTTGGAAAGCATGTATTTCTTACAACATACACATCCCCTCCTTTATAGCTTTTTCTCAGTTGAATCATTTGAGGATACCCATTGAGAATTCTGTTCCCTGCCAATGCAGCTGGCCCCAGCTATCATTAATACGTTCGTTAGGTTCATGCTTCTTTTGTTCAGCCACTTGGAGAGCCTTGAATGAAAAGAAGCTGATAGAAAGCATTCTGGCTAAGGCTCAAAGGAGCTGCTATACCACACAAGATCAGCATTGCCCTGCATTCAGCTGATATCTGCTCCAGCAGTGAGTAGTACTCATGTACAAATATAAAGGAATAGGCTGTGGGGCAAAGATGGGGAACCTGTGGGCCCTGCAAGTAATGCTGAACTACAAATACCAGTAGCCCCAGTCAGCATGACCAATTCTGTATGAGCTATCAGTACGGATCAATTTTACAATCTCTGTAGGGCAATGGGCTCATAAACAGTTTGTAGTAGGCAATTTAATGTCCTCTAGATGTTCTGGACTAGGAGATACTGTGATCCCTGACTATTATTGCCCATGTTTGCTGGAGCTGATGGAAGCTACAACACAAAACATCTGAAGGGCACCAGAAACTATGAAAGGGGAGAATTGGACTGCAAGACTAAAATGACAGCATGCCAGTTTATTTTAGGTTCCAAGGGAAGTAAAAGTGATGATTTAGAAGCCAAGAGGGACAAATACAGAAGTTGGACTAAGGGGACTGAAGAGAAGAATCTGTAAGACACGTAGGACATGCCATTTACTACACGGGGTAGATGATTCTGGAATATTTAGTGAGACTAATGTATTAGTGTTATTATATTATTATATTATTTTATTATATACTTTATATTTTATATATTATATTAATTATATTATATTATATTATATTATTATATTATTATATTATATTATTATTATAGTGTATTAGTAACAGTGTTCCACGCGCGTCATGCCGGCCACATGACCGCGGAAGCGTCTTTGGACAGCGCTGGCTCTTTGGCTAAGAAACGGAGATGAGCACCGCCCCCTAGAGTCGGACACGACTGTGCAGGGGAAAACCTTTACCTTTACCTTTTTATTGTATTAGTATGTGATATTTTAAAACATATTCATATTTCTATTCTTTTAAAAAGTGACTGGTAGTGTATGTATGAGGGTTGTGTAGTAATCCAGATTCAAAAGGGAAAAGGTGATTCAGAGTGTGTGTGGGCACACAGTTTCTGTTAATACATCCTGATATTTATTTATTATTTATTTTCTATCCCGCCTTTATTATTTTTATAAATAATTCAAGGCGGCGAACATACCTCATACTCCTTCCTCCTCCTATTTTCCCCACAACAACCACCCTGTGAGGTGAGTTGGGCTGAGAGAGAGTGACTGTCCCAAGGTCACCCAGCCGGCTTTCATGCCTCAGGCGGGACTAGAACTCTCAGTCTCCTGGTTTCCCATTGGCTCCTTCCTAGGGCTGAGAGACAGGGACTGGCCAAAGGTCACCCAGCCGGCTTTCGTGCCTAAGGTGGGACTAGAACTCACAGACTCCTGGTTTCTAGCCCGTTGCCTTAACCACTAGGCCAAACTGGCTCTCAGTTGATATCAAACAAGACTTTTTGTGGGGTTGCACATGAGCTTAGGAAAAAATGCCAACAGTGCTATCCAAGGCCCCTGCATGCTCCAAATCATCTTTCCCCTTTCAAACCTAAAACCGTGCAGCCCAACAGTGTCTAGAGTAGGATGGTGCTGAAAGAACCAAGATGGCAGCTTTCATTGCACAGGGATGACCACCATCTTTATTATTATTTTTTATCTCCCTGGATGCCCCTTGCACAGCCCAAGTACTTATGGACAGTTTTGTGAAAAAAAGGGAGAATTAGGTTATAAGCCATGCTAGCAGGGATTTGGAGGAGCTGTAATATTAGCATATCTGGAGTGCAGCAAGTGAGGAACAATATGGGGGATGGCATGGAGGGCTGCAATGGGTAAAGGTGATTAATCCTTTGCCTCATCTGAAATTCTATGATCATGTACAAATGAAAGTGCTTTCCACTAGTGTAAAGCCACTGCTATGTCTAGTCCAGACAGGTTTTTTTTTTAAGTGTGACATATTCAGTAATCTGAAAAGGCATGTTCTTGACAGGTCTCTATCAAATGATTATTTTGAAAGCATGGATTAATTCATAGAACAATTCATATAAATGTCTAGTGACAATGTGATTTAAACACACCCAGGACCTAGGAAAAGCTGTTTTAATGTGAAATACTCCAAGGATTATCCATTAGTGATTAAAGTCCAATTTAAACAGCTGGTATGACTCCAAACACTTCAGCTACTTCTCTCTGCTGACATTTCCCTGTTTTATTTTGTTCTTCAGATTATTTTAATTCCTCTTCCTTCAAAATATCTTTGTGAATAGTAGACCTCAAGCTCTGACACTTACAACCTCCCACCTCCGTGCCAGATATTTGCAGAATACAAGCTGCAAAGCTGTGATGGTCAATCAAGATGGACTGTGAGAGAGGCATGGCTCTGAGTTGCATACAAAAGGTACCTACTGCAGCTCTTCCCTCTTCACTGGATTTAGGAGACTGAATTGTTTTGGAGACTAGAGGCACAATGGAATGCCTTGGGGAGAGTTGCTGGAGCAAGGCAGAAATGATTGGGATCCAGCAACTTTTAACAGCTTCAGAATTATTGTATTGAATTTTCAAGGGAAAAAGTGTGAATACCCAAAAGTCTGTTTTAGTACTACAGAAATAGATGTTTTAGCCAGGACTCTGTATTCAAAATTTGTTTTATTGTGCATATTTAAGACCAATATTCTGCAGGTTTTCTTTGTAATTTCAACCTTTTATGAGATTTTTAAGTTGTACACATGGATACTGTCTTTCAAATTTCTTATGATCTATAACCTTGATTTTGGAACTCTGTGTTCAATCATCTTTTTTCAGGGGTTGGTGGCAAAGAACAAGCCAATTGTAATTGTGATCTGAATGCATAATTGCAGTTGTTTTAAGTTTTCTTTCCAATACAGAAATATTGTATTCTTAAGAAAGGTACTTTATATTTCACCGTGTGTGTGTGTGTGTGTGTGTGTGTGTGTGTAATAGTAAAATCTAATACAAACTAAACTTAAAGAAAGAAAAGAGAATAGAGAGAAAGAGTAAAAAGTGCAAGGAAAAAGAAAGAAAAAAGAAAAAGAGAAGAAAGAGAAAAGTAAGAATATAATAAAGAGAAAAGAAATATATGAAGAAGTGACTTCCAACCTTCATCACAAGTATAAACAAATTTAGTAACTCTTCACCCTTTCTAAAGTTACAAACATTTATCTCTTTATTCCATATCTCATCCCTTACTGTATCTATAAACAAATCCATAAAACATCATCTTTTCAGTCCTGTTGTCAGCAGAAAGTCCGTAAGGGTAGCCAGAAGTAACAACATATCTTATTTTAACCTTGATCAAATAAACCAACTTTATATTCCTTCCTTTTACTTCTAACTGTCTTAATCTTTAGTTTGTTCAAATATTGTCATAGGATTTGATTTCTCTTCATTTCTTCTTTGTCCCATGACACAGAGCTCTTCAAGGCTTTAACAAGCCTCTCTTGTAAATCCAGTGGGAAAAAATTATCCAGGTCACTGTCTTGGTTTGTCATTTGTATTTCCCTTTTAAATTTTAAAACCTCAGCCAGTTTCTTTTGTAAATCGAATGAAATGTCCTTTTCTAAATCATTCTCTTGGCTTGTCAGCTGTAAATCCACTTTTGATACCATCTCTATCTTGTCAGAGAAAATTTGTTCTACATCTGTCATGTCTTCAATAACATCTTTTGGGCATAGTCTATCCATAGAAGTAGACATCATTACTGACATTGTTGATATTGTGGCTACTGTTTTCTGATTCCATTCTTCAAAAGTCTCCTTCAGTATTTTTATTGTCATAACATTCTGCACCATCTTACAGGCCTGTATATCTTTCCTCTACCTAAAATCTTTAGTTCCCCCCTAGTGTCCAGTTTTTGAAATCATGAAATTATTTGTATGTTATGCCTTGTAAAAACCAAAACAGGATCTATTTCCCACAAGAATATATTATAATTAATTCCAAAATCTTATTGTAAAAGTTTAAATTTTATCTGGACCCTTAGTCCATTTATAACTTTCTAAGATCAAAATCTTATTTAGCTTTTTTGCTGTTTATTTCAGATTCTTCAAATTCTTAAGATTAAGATTAAAAATTACTTTTGTTCAGGATTGAATTCAGACTCACCCAGTGTTTTCAAACTTGTCATTTGGAAGGTCTCTAATAGCTTAGAAGTAGTCAATGAGCAATTTCCAAAAGTGATTAGAAAGTGAGGTTTGCAAACGTAGTGTCTTTTAAAAGGGTCTGCCATGGTTGCAAGCAAGATGACTAATCCTGTTGTCTCCCGGTGCTCAAACCTGCAGAAAACTGCTGTCCTGTGGTCTCCTGGTCTCCTCGTGGGGAGCAGCCATCTGGAGCACATGTGGGTGATCTCCCATCCTCCCCTTACCTGGAGAGGTTCCAAGGAACTGGTCTACTCACCAGTTCCTTGGTCTTTGCTGCAGTCGTCAGCTCCGCTTTTGCAGAGCCATCTTCAGTTCACCGTACCTCCCCGGAAGCCATTTCACCTTGTCTTTTTTCAAATAAAGTTTGAATTGGTTTATCTCTGATGAGATAGATCTATCTCCCAAGGAAGTGCTGAAATCCACAACCCACATACTTCTATGCTACACAGACAGCCAAGAGGTTGCAGTACAGAAATTATTTCCTTTTTCACTCTTTTATTTGCTGGAAGGGCAGTACAGGGTGCGGGAGCCTCATTTCTCTCCTAAACTGGGGTTAGGGGAGAGTGCCTCCTGGAAGGAAGAGGTGGCCACCCCAGCAACTGTTAAACAGCCCCAGCAAGCCAGGAAGGCAGAAGTAGGCCTATAAACCCAGAAGATTTCTGGGAGGGGAGGTCTGAAATCTTCAGCCTTTTACTCTCCATGCTCAGTGCTGCTGGGTAATGGGATCTGAGAACAACCTTGAGGAACAGGAGGAAGAGCCACAACCAAGACAATAGTTGGATAAAAGAAATCAGAGTCTGAAGGATTCAACTCTATTAAACCCACCCACCCCCCATGGAATGTGTGCGTGCTCAGCAGAATGTATGAACTGCAGATATCACAGAAAATCTTAAATGAAACAAATAAGATAATCTCTTCACAGGAAGGAAATCTTGATTGCATCCACGTTGTTTATCTCACAAAATCCCTGTGAGATAACCACCTAACACCAGACCCCTCTACTTCTCTTATCAAAATTCCGGGATATTCATAACTAACTTGTGATGTCTGTAAACTAAATTGTGATATCTGTAAATCTTTTAATGAAATCTTGACCTTTACACTTTTATTAAATCCTTAAAAACTTATATCCTGTGTGATGTATGTGTTAGAGATCAGAAATGTATAAATACAAATGTCTCTTTTGTTCGGGGCGCTCCTTTTCAGAGGAAGCCGCCCCCTATTACTTGAGCTCAATTCAAAGGGTTATTCTATTTCTCGTCTTGGTGTGAATTTATTCTGGGTTCTTCGTACCAAGTTAAAACGTGCTTGGACACGGGACCAACTTTCGGTCCAACAAGTCCACAGCAGAAATGTAATTTGAGAAAAGTCTCAGACTTGACCCTCCCCAGTTCTCTAGGAAAGAAAGGCAGGGAGGGGGGACAAGGTAACCCTATAATAAATGTAGTTTTAGTATTCATAACTTGGGTTTCCTAGTCTAGTCTACCCTGAAGGGGCAACATGCTGTTGCCATATCCTTAAATGTGTTTCTCCCATTCTTTCAGTCCGATTCTCCATGTTGTCTGGAGATTATAACCCAACAGAGTGGAACAAGACTGGGTCTGGCTGTTTTGTCTGCCCAGACAAGAGTATTTAACCCAGCAGGTTTTCTTCTAGCAATCATATCCTCCACATTTTTTCATTACTTGAGAAAGTTAAATTATGGTGCGATATGCTTACAGGAAACTCATATAAGAAAAAAAGACATTAAGTATTTGACTAATAAATCTGTGGGAGAAGAATTTACTTCTGCAGGTTTGAAGAAGACTAATGGAATTGTTTTATATGTTAAACCACAATTGAAACCACGGCTTTTGTTTTCTGATAAACAGGGTAGATATGTGGCAGTTGAAGTAGAACTGCAAGGACTTAAATCTATTATTGTTGGAGTATACTTACCAAATGAGGATAAAGGGAAGTTTTTTAAACATCTTATGGATCAACTGTCAAACTGTAGAGCCAGTTTGGTCTAGTGGTTAAGGTGCTGGGCTAGAAACCAGGAGACGGAGAGTTCTAGTCCCGCCTCAGGCATGAAAGCCGGCTGGGTGACCTTGGGCCTGTCACTCTCTCTCTGAGCCCTAGGAAGGAGCCAATGGCAAACCAGGAGACTGAGAGTTCTAGTCCCGCCTTAGGCATGAAAGCCAGCTGGGTGACCTTGGGCCAGTCACTCTCCCTCAGCCCAGCTCACCTCACAGGGTTGCTGTTGTGGGGAAAATAGGAGGAGGAAGGAGTATTAGGTATGTTCGCCGCCTTGAGTTATTCACAAAAATAATAATAAAAGGGATAAAAATTAAATAAATAAATAAGCAAACAAACTGGACAGGCTCACACAGGGGAAGAACCTCCTTCACCAAAGTCTTTCTGCCTCCTGGAGCAGCCCTTATTGGTGGGCCGGTATTATTCCCTTTGATGCATATCAAAAAGAGAGAGCCAGTTTGGTCTAGTGGTTAAGGCAACGGGCTAGAAACCAGGAGTCTGTGAGTTCTAGTCCCGCCTCAGGCATGAAAGCCGGCTGGGTGACCTTGGGCCAGTCCCTCTCTCTCAGCCCAACTCACCTCACAGGGTTGCTGTTGTGGGGAAAATAGGAGGAGGAAGGAGTATTAGGTAAGTTCACCACCTTGAGTTATTTATAAAAATAATAAAGGTGGGATAGAAAAATTAAATAAATAAATAAACTGTCACATTTTTCATATCAGCGTAGTGTTTCTCAACCTTGGCAACTTTCAGATGTGTGGACGGCTGGCTGGGGAATTCTGGGAGTTGGAGACCACACATCTGAAAGTTGCCAAGGTTGTGAAACAATGGTTCGGAGTGTTTGATAATTACATCAATGTATCTTAACATCTGGATCATCAACATGACCTGAAATCTATTCATTTTAGAAGCCAACTTGGTTTACTTTTTTATACTGTATAGCATTCTACATTCTAAAAATGAGTATAAAAAAGAAAGACAAGAAAATGCTAAATGAGGGTTCTTCCTTCAACAGTGAATGGAAGTTCTTAAAATATTTTGTACATAAAAAGTTCCTTGTACATTACGCAGGAAATTGTTTTATTAGGTGACTTGTGAAGAGAATAAATCCATCTCAGTAGGTTAAACAAGGTTTATGTATTTTAGGATCGCAGACTTAGTAATATGCAGATATACCTAGGTTTAGTCATTTAATTGGTTCAAATCCAGCTGATTAATCTTTAATGCATACATTGTCCTATCAGTATTACTATTTCCTAGATAACATCTTTTAAGGCTTAGCACTAAAGTTAGATAATGGTAAACTCCTTGAACTGGGCTTAAAGCAAACCCTGGCTGCCTCTGCTGTGAATCGGCTACAGTTTTGTATTTAGATAAGTATCCAGAAGAGTTTCCCCAGCTGCAGATGAAACAACCAAGCACTTCAGAGAATCGCCGGAATGTCCTGCTCAGGCCAGAGAAAGCTCCGCTTCTCCCGCCACCACCTGATCTCCGGCCTTCCTGGGTTCTGCTCAGGCAAAGACCAGGTTTCACGAATTGCTCCGCTGTCTCCGCAAGTTGCTCAACGAACAGGCGGGATCCGCGATACCATCTCCCTTTAGGACCCGGGTGAAAGCTGAAGCCGGGAAGGGGCAGAATGCAGCCCACTGCGCAATGCATACGATTTCATACTTCAGCATCTTGGAAACCTGGGAGATCCAGAGCAGCAGCCGCACCGATCCAAGAGGGGGCGTGGAGAGGCGACGCGTTGAGCAGCTTTGAGGAGCCAAGCCAAGCCGCTGCAGCTGGCCGCGCAGAGCCGGCCCTTCATCCAGCCTTATTTATTCGTTCGCTTTCCCATCCCTTTTTAATCTGAAAGAAAGGTGCGCGCGATGGCTTTGCAAAGGGTCTGACTGGCCAGCAGAGCGAGCAGCCTGGATGCATTTGCTATGTGGGTGCTGCTGCTGCTGCTGCATTTGCTTGCTGGCACTGGACCAGAGCCGTTCGTGTATTGATCGGGCAACGTAGGAACCCTCCGATTTTTGCTTCTTTTTTCCCCCACGCCCACACCCTCCGGCTTGAAGCTCCCCTGGAAGGAGGGAGGACCTAGAGAGGGTTGCAGGGAAAGTTGCGAGTCACGGGGGGGGGGGGGGGGGCGATGCCGTCTGAGCCCGAGCTGCTGCAGCGGCAGGGGAGAGAGGGCTTTTCAGTAACCAGAAGGGGCCGAGCCCAGTGGGCAGCTGCTGCAGCAGAAGCTACGTCCGACTGAAGGAGGAGGAAGGGGAGCGCGGCGCCGGAGTGGAAGCATCATGAATCCTGTGAGGCGTCGGGCGCTGCGGCTGCTTCTGGCCTGGGGTGAGCCTTTCCTAATTGCCGAGGGTTGTTTCATAAAAACGGGGTTCGGAGTGTTTTCAGCCCGCGTGCAGGCTCGAACCAGGAGAAGACGGCCGGTCGGAGCAAAGCCACTCGAACGCGCCCTGGACAAAGAGACAGGCGGCGCGGGGCTGGGAAGGGGCTCCGGGGCTGCCTTCCTGCCTGCTGCCGCCCATGGATTCAAGGAGCGCCGCGGTGGGAGGGCTCCAGCGGTCCCTGCGGGAGTTGGGCCGATCTGGGCAGGAGCAGCGAAGTGGCCTTTCTGGCGGCGGCGGCGGCGGCTGCTCCTGGCTCGCTCCTAAGCCGCGTTGGGCGGTTTAAGGCGCGAACGGGAGAGGGGCCGGTCTGTTCAGCTGAGGTGGGAGCCTGATCGGATCCTGAGGCTTTCTTGTCCGTAGGGAGGGGGGAGGAAGGGGAGCCAACTCAGAGGAAGGACATCTTCAGTTTGGTCCTGCAGCGCTCTTTGAAAAAGTGTTCCGAGCAGAGGCGTTTCTTTCCCGAAGGTTTCACTAGGATGTCAACTCAGGATTGCATTTGTAAAAAACACAAGAAGTTATTTTCCTCTGATCTGGGTCAGTTAGATGCTGTTAGTTTTCTGAAAATACTTCTTTACTGTACATGTAGACTGTGTTCAGGAGACACAAAACTAGCAACGACCCAACCATATTTTAGGCTAGTGTGTTTTATGCACCCGGCCAACACGATTGGGTTATGGTTCAGTATCTCAGGCAGAGATCCAGAAAACTGGCCTCCCTGAGTAAATCATTGTTAAATAATGATGGGAAAGCATTGCAGGGGAACACAACCTGTGATGAGGTAGACTTTTTAAAAACTTCTTAATACAGTATGCTAAGTTGTAGCTTGTTTAGCCATAGTTTCTGGAATAAATCACAACTGGCTAGATTTGCACAGCATGCTAAGACAAAGCAGGGCTTCTAAATTACATATAGGTTCACACAGAGCACTGGGCCAAATCAAATAAATCACATTATGTCCTACCATGTTGTATGAACTGTGAACTGAACCATTAAACTGATCATTAGTCCCATAACATGACTTCTGCAAAATAAATATTTCAGTAAATGTGGTATCCACATAGGTTTTTATGGTATTGATGCTAATATCAATTCTCTTCAATTGGAGATACTAATAAGTAGGGAGGATTTAATTGAGTAAGTAGAAGTAACAGAAAATTTTAGGTAGTCACATGTGTATCTTGGGCTTGAAAATAGCTGGATGTTAATAAACTCTTAAGCAGTTAAGAGTAAGATCCGTTGGCAGGAGAAGCTAAGGGCGAAAGGAGCTCAAGACGGGTGGGAGTTCTTAAAGGACATACTAAAAGCACACCTACAAGTACCGTAATTCCAATGAGGGTAAACATGGAGCACAGCACAAGCCGGTGGGGCTACCCAAAAAGCTTTGTGAAGATCTAAAAATGAGAAGAGGACCAGGTCAGAAGGGAAGAGCACAGACAGTAGAGGGAAACTTAGAGCTGGCATCAGGCAAGCAGACACTCAGCATGAGCTGACATGAGCAAGGGAAGATAAGAAGGACTTCTTCAGGTTCATTCAGGTATCTTAGATAACTGGTGGAGGAGGGAAAAGGGGGGAAAGGAAGATGGAGCAAACTACAGATTGGTAAAACATCAATATCTGGGAAGATTCATATCATAAAAAGGTCTGTCTTTAGCACTTTGAATATTTTGCAGTCATTACCAAAAGTCAATATAGATTAACCAAGAACAAATCCTGATAGGCTAGCCTTGTCTCATTTCTTTGGTCAAGTAACTTAATAGATTGTGGGTATGCTGAAGACATAATATATTTTCAACTGCAAAAAAGCATTTGTGAAGCACCCCATGACATATTGATTGACAAGCTAGCTAAATGTGGGCTGGATGGCATAACAATTAAGTGAAATATATATAGCCTTTGAGTCAGTGTTGACTCCTGGTGACTGCGTGGACTAGTCCCTGCAATTTTCAGAAGTGGTTTGCCATTGCAGTTGTCAATGGTTCCTCATCAAACTGACATGATATATTAAGTGAGGTGCCACAAGGAACTGTCCTGGGTCCTCTGCCCTCCATGTTTATTAATGATTTGGATGAAGAGGAGACTAGAATGTTTGTCTGATTTGCAGATGACACAAAAGTAGCTGAGTTAGCTATTATCCTAGAAGACTGAAATAAAACACAATGGAATTTAATTGAGACAGGTGCAAAGTTCTTCACTTGAGAAACAAAGATCAAATACACAAGTATAAGATGGGGGATATATGGCTTGGTAGTGATATTTGTGAAAAAGTAAATTGCAAAGAGAATAGAAGCTAGCAATATGATTTGGCTGCAAAAAAGGAAAATGCAATTTTATGTTGCATCAACAAAAGTTGTTTCTAGTAATGGGAAGTAAGTGTTCCACTTGATTCTAGTTTGATCACACCTCATCTCTAGTATTGTTTCCACTTCTGGGCACCACATTTCAAAAAGGATTCAGAGAAATTGGAACAGGTTCACAGAAAGGCAATGTGGCTGATTGGGAGGTTAGAAACTAAGTCTTATGCAGAGATATTGAAGGAGCATAGTATGCATTCAGGTGGGGACCACACCGTCCTTTTTCTGGGATACCTTAATTTGTAAGGATATGCAAAATGTTCTGTGCATGGAGGAGCTGGTTTGGGGTGGTCTGTATCTGGACCGAAACACTTGTGCTAAACGGGTCTGGGCATGGACCTGAAACACATGTGTTCCAGGCAGACATTTTCAGGGTAGTGAAAGCAGGAAAACGTCAAGGCCCCTGGCATTGGTGGTGGCTAAGCAGACACAGAGAAAGGAAGGCACTGAGAATGACCAGGGGAGGGATGGGCAAGTTAGTTTGTGTGCCACTGCTGCCACCATTGAATTCAAGTATGGCTTATCCACTTGACCAGTCTCCTCCCCACTCTTCCCAATGTCTTCCCTTGCCTACCTCCTCTTAGCCACCACTGCTGCCATTGTTTGTTTGGGATTCAAAACAAAATACATTTCCTATGACGTGCATGCCTGTTAATTTGATTGTTGCTCTGAACAGTGGGCCTCTTTCAGCTCTATGATTCTAAGAATCGTGTCTCACATGAGACCATATAATGCTTGTAGATTAGCATGCTATGCCACTCCACCTACAGTAGTTGTGATTTATTCATACTTAAACTACTGTTTACAGCAGAGCTTTCCAAACTTTTCATGTTGGTGACACACTTTTTAGACATGCATCATTTTGCGACACACTGTTACAGCAGGGCATCATTTCGCGACACACTCTTACAGCAGGGCACAAGGCAGGCACTAGGACCTGTGCGGAATCACAGCAGGTTTGGAGGCAGCAAGGCACAAGGCAGGCACTAGGACCTGTGTGGAATCCTGGCAGGGCTCGGAGGCAGCAGCAGCCATGACACACCCAGACACTGCAGCCGACACACTAACGTGTCCCGACACACAGTTTGGAAAGCTCTGGTTTACGGTGTCATGTGATCACATTATTACTTGTGACTGTATAGCAAAAGGCCTTGAAACAATTGTTTCAGACATCTCAACATTCCAGTCTAAGCTTTGTTGTACAGTGGGAATAGGAAGTCACAATCACCTGCATTTGTTTTAAATAATTGTTTCCTTGTGCTGGAAAACCTGAAATTGTGCCCGTTTGCCCTGTGTGGTACTCTTCTTGCGTGGAATGGGATTTCTGCTTACCGAAAATACTTGCTGAAACACTTGCCAACTTTCAGCAGTTTGAAATTTAAGGGCCACTCTACATACTACATGCTACCTGGAAAAACAGCGTCCTACAGGTAGTCCTCGCTTAACAACCACAATTGAGACCAGCAACTCCATCGTTAAGTGACACAGATGTTAAGCAAAACATCACATGACTGCAACGAACTTACAACCTCACTTCCACTGCAGTTGTTAAGTGAATCACCCACAGTCATTAAGCAAGACATCATGTGACCACAACTTGCAATTTTACTGCTGGCTTCTCCATTAACTCTGCTTGTCGGAAGCCTGCTGTGAAGTGCCCGAATGTTGATCATGTGACTATGGGGATGCTGCAACTGTCGTAAGTGCGAGGACTGGTTGTAAAGTTACTTTTTCAGCACTGTCATAACTTCAAACTGTCACTAAACAGGGCAGTTGTTAAGCAAGGTCTACCTGTATTATCTGGCTATAAGGGGCAGTAAGTTACAGCAAATTGGAAAATCACAACAGTGTGTAGCCATATCATATAAATGTTGGAACACCCAAAATTGTATTAGTACATATGTCTCAATTTGGGTATTAATATAGTCAAATTGGTCTCCAGTGTTGCCTGTTGAGACTGTTTAATATTTATGTATTTCAATTTATATTCATTTTGTTTGGTGGAATGTACTAATTTACCTTAGCAAACATTGAAAGAATCTTTGATGTAGCTCACTTTCTCATACCATTCTAGGGAGTTGTGTGATTTTGTACCACACTGAGAAAATTTTAAACTGATCAGTAATCCCTGGTTTCTCTTCAGTTTCAATATGTTTTGATTGTTTCCATCTCCTTTCCAAGAAAAAAATAGTAGACGAGACCTTTCTTTTAAAAACAATGTCTGAGCAAACAACCTCAATTTGTAATCTCAATGAGCTAGGTAAAATTTTAATTTTAAACATTTTTAAAATGTTTTCTTTAACAGTTTGATAAACATAGAAGAATCTGATATTTGTTCCACACCATTTGGAGGAATGCTCTTCTAGACTGTGAAGTTAGAGTGATGGAACCCTAAGAAATGGTTTTTGGATGTACATCAGCCCAGGGATTAAACCCAAGTTCCAGAGCTCAGCTTAAGTCAGGTTAAGTTCAGCCTTCCTCATACAGTACTTACTCTCTGTGCAGTTCCAGGTTTGTAAAGTGGAGTTACTGTTGACTTTCCTCAGTGAGCTCTTGTGAAGATAAATGAGGGCATAAAATGAAATGCACTTTCCACACTCAAACTATGGGGACTATGAAATGATAAACTATTTCTGGTTAAATTGTTTTGCTGCATAGTTTCTTCATACTGAAGTTTAAAGGCAGATTCTGAAAATGGCCTCTGGGAAGTTTCTAAGCTGGCTTTATAGAAAAGAATTTCTATCATCTTTTACTTCTGATGGTCGGGTCTTAGGCTACTGCAGTGAGGCCTTTAATAAAATTAAATAGATCTTATAAAAATGAAGTATTTTCATACACAGGAAGACAAAACAGAACTGCTAAAATCAGTTGGTGCTGTGTTGTATAAACGCAATGATATGTGGTCCTTTTCAAATTGCCTGCAAGTAACAGCAGCTGATGGATAGACCAATAAAACATGAAATGGATACTTTCTGTAGATGGCAGGAAATGCTAAGAGGACAGAGAAAGATGAGGAACTCACCAAGCAGTCCAGATTATGGTCAAATTATTACAACGTTCTTATACAAGTGCTCTTACATTTAAAGGAAGTTTTCATAATCTTTTCTTTTTAATAGGAAGGCACAAGAAGAAGCCTGCAATCTTCCACAGATGGCTTTCTATTTATAAAGCCTCCATTAAATGCATCCCCTCCTGCGTATGTCTTGACTAGGTTCACAAAACAGGCCAGGACAGGCTCACATACTGTGCGGAGCTCTGGTTTGATTAGCCATGGAATAAACCACAGTTTTCTGGGTTCATACAAATACATTAAGCCAGAATGAGACAAACCACATTATATTTTAGCATAATGCACAGCTTTCCAAACCGTGTGTCATGACACAAAAGTGTGTCGCCTGCAGGGCCCAGGTGTGTCGCGTCAAAACCCGGAAGTGCTGATAGCGCGCTGCCGCTGCGGGCCATCAGCGCTTCCGGGTTTTCGCATGGCACACAACGATACCGCCACCGCTGCAGGGCGCGAAAATCCAAAAGCACCGCAGTGGCGGTGGTGCGCAAAAACCAAAAACGACGGTGGCACTTCCGGGTTTTTGCACGCCGCCACAGCAGTGGTGCTTCCGGGTTTTCTTGCGTGTATCACCGCAAGAAAACTTTGGAAAGCCCTGGCATAATGTATAAACCCAGACCCAGTCTTTGAACTGTAATTTTATGGCAATGAGATATAGCAGATGCAATCTGAAGCTTGCTAAATTCTTGATCTAATTAATAACCAATGAAGGTTGGGACAGTTCAAAGGCTTGAATTAGTTTTCCTGATGCCTCTGGGGCTGTGGGTATCCATGAGGGGGGCAAGGAGGGACAAAATACAAAACATGCATGATGATGTCATCATGCAAATACCATGAATCATGTAGGTGCATGAGATGTTAGGTTGCAGGTACATATTGGTGGCATTTCTTTGATGACATCACTGCATATGCATTATTCTTTGGGTGTCATCATGGTTTGCTGCAATTGCTACTGGATGTGAACTTTCTCTTGTGGAGGTCATGATAGAAACTGGGTTCTCACATTGTGCTATACCCTAATATGGTTTGTTTTGTGCCATAGTGGCAAACCAAGGCACTTTGATTATAACATGGTTTGTGGCTTATCCTGTAGAGACACTGTATATACACAGAGGAAGAGCTGCAGGTGACAGCATAGATCAAAAGGCACAGGTCCGAATAAGGAATGCCACTATAGGATGTTATGGATAAATAGGGAACCCGAATGGAAGGACAGTGACTTCATGGTTTCCTGTAACTGAGGTCTTGTAGTTTGCCAGTCCTTCAGAATGTTTTTGGGGCTTCTTGGTTTAGTCTGCAGGCCTGGGATTTCCTGGGATTAACCAGAACTTGCTTAGCTCAGCCAGGTGCTGCCCCATCCAGCTGAGCTGTCAGGGTAGACATTGCTACTTTACCGCTGTTTCTAATATTGACTGGCAGCAAACCAGTGGGTGAGATGACCCAGAAAGGCTCTGTTTGCAACCTGAGATGCATTGGGACTAATATTGATCTCCACAGAATTCTTTTGCTAGGTGTCTGGTTGGATTGTCTATGCTGCCGATTCAGCCAACCCTTCCTTCTCCCCTGCTGTCAGAGGTCTTTCCTGGTAGCATTAGGGCTGTGGGCTTTCACAGTCATCTTGAGACAATTTTGGTGAGAGTTCTTGTGAAGTTCTTGCTACTTTCCTAAAGGTCAGGGACTGATTTTAGCATAGACTCTTCTCCCTTGTTCTCATCCTCATTAGGTGCCTAAGATGTTCGTTCGTTTGTAAATAAACAAACAAACAAACAAACAAATAAATAAATCCTACATTAAAAAAGGGTGAGTTGTGTGTGTGTGTGTGTGCACCTCATAGTTGAAAAAAATGGACACATCACAGCAACTTCTGTCTATAGTTTACACAGGTTGACAGAATTGGGTAACGTTCCTCCAAAAGTCAGTTCCTTCCTTCCTTCCTTCCTTCCTTCCTTCCTTCCTTCCTTCCTTCCTTCCTTCCTTCCTTCCTTCCTTCCCACAGATAATTCTAAGTATACTGTATGTTTATAGTCTTGTGAGTTTTCCACAAGTCTCTGCATGATTACCCCATGCTACGTCCTGGATCATTAGACTAGCATTTGCTTCCCCTCTTGGCTACAAGCTCAGAAAATATTCAGGGCTCCTGGGAATGTGGGTGTGCTAAAATCTCTGTAGGGAGTCAGTCTCTCTCCCTCCCCCCCTCCCTCCCTCCCTCCCCTTAGACAATATCAGAAGAATGCTGGCCTTTCTGCAGTCCTAATTAGAACTGATTGCTGGGCTTCCTAATTCTGCATTCAGAATGTTCTACTAGTAAATAAGAGACAGTCAACAAAGGGAAGGAGGTAGAGAAAGGGGTGCAAGGCTCAATTCCTATAAGAGAAGTACAAGGCAGATGCTTTGCAATAATCCTGGGGTGACAGGCAGACAGAAGAGTTCTGTGTGGCTCCTGAGCCTTCTCTGTGTTCACAAGGAAAGTAACTGAGATGGGTCCATCTTGCTGTAAACCTGAAGTCTGGAGGAGTTTCCCATAGATGCCTACAATCTCACTATTTTACTTGGTCGCTATGTGAGTGCGCATGGCACCCCACAAAGGAGCATCGGCACTTTTACAAGAATGATATAAGCATATATTTGTCCACACCATACCATTTCTATGTCAAGGCAAATAACTTACAATGCTTCTGCTTTGACTGCAGAAAGGAACGTAGCAAATTATGGAGTGCGAAGTTTGTGCTGAGTCACAGTTTCGAGACAGTGAAGTTGCAATGTGCTGTGAAAGGTATTAACGGGAAGAGGGTGCCCAAGATATTCCTTGTCCTTAATATCCTTGTCATAAAAATGGTTTTCCTGTGGAATGTCATCTTAGCCTGTAGGGAAGAGGGGGTTGCAAGCCGTTTTCACCCAGCCAGACCTTCTCTTTTATTGCTCCGATGTTCTACGTGCTCTTCTTGTTGGCCATAAAGCAGGGATTGAAATGAATCTCTTCCCGCCTCTGCTCCCTTTCTGTACAAAAGAAAAGAGATAATAGCAGAGGAACAGCAACAGTGGGTTGGCATATCATTTGTTTTTAGCACTAATTCTGGGTCAGTTTTTCATCCATCTGGCAGTAAAAGCACAAGAACAGTTTTATTTGATCAGGGTAAAATTCTGTTTGCAGAGACTAGCTTGGGCTACTGCGGCTAGGCCATGGGTGTCCGGGGGACGGAGTTATCGCAGGGATGCATTATGGCCTCATCATGAAAATGCTCCTTTTGTGTCCATATGTCAGGCTGTCTTATATGAGTACGTAAGTTGCGACATTTGTGTAATTACATCATAGTGCATATGTCACTATTTTGATGTCATCCCAGTTTTCTGAAGACGCTGATGAATATTACTGGAACATTTGCAAATACTTTCTGATGCGCAGCGCCACCGAGATATTATTTGGTATTATGTCTAATCAAAGTTGACAAGCATCCTCCACAAACTTGCCTAATCCTTTCAAAAGTAATCTCAGGGTCTTAGGGCAATGGATTCCATAAGTTAATTGTGCTTTTTGTGAAGATACATTTCCTTCATTTGTGGTTGATTTTGTGCCAGGCAGCTTCATCAAATCCAACTGAAGTCTCCTCCCGTTGCTTTGTTGCATTTACATTGGCTGGGTTGACACATCTCACTATGCCTTAGTCCAGTGTTTCTCAACCTTGGCAACTTTAAGACGTGTGGACTTCAACTCCCAGAATTCCCCAGGCTGGGGAATTCTGGGAGTTGAAGTCCACACGTCTTAAAGTTGCCAAGGTTGAGAAACACTGCCTTAGTCTATGGTTTCTCAAATAAGCCAGAATGATTGGGTTCGCTCATTGCACTAACCATAAATTACAATTTGCAAACTATGTTACATACTAAGCCAAAATGAAACAAACCACATTAAGGTTTGATACAATATGCGAACCCTACCATCTTCTCTTTTCCAAACTGTTATATAACCAAAGTTGCCTAGTAACTGTGGCTGAGTTGACACGCAGCCACAACCATCCACAGGAGGATCAAGTGGGGCAAGTGACATTGGAGCATTAGTATGTAAGGGTGGGATTTGGGTTAGTTTTGTGTCATCATTGCTTGCTGCTTATAGCACTCAACCATAATAAATGTTCTGTCCCCAGATCCTGAACAAGAGAAAGAGGAGTCTGGTTATGGATGGGAACACAGAACCCAATCAGTCTTATATTGTTTAGTAAGAGACTAGCCTAGTTTAATCTGGAAATTTAAGAGATAGAATACAGACAGTTCAAGAAGGTCACAAAAAGATGTAGCTGCAGCACAGGCAAGATTCAACACAAGTTCTATGATACCCTTCCAACCCTTACATTTGGTGATTCTGAGAAGTTCAGGAGGACAGAGCCAGGTGGACTTCCAGGTGGTTGGTACAGGTCAAACAGTTACAGATGTGTTTTCAGCAGTTTGATTAGCCTAGTGTGTGTTATGCCTCTAACAGTACTCAATAGCACTTTTCTTAAGGAGGCCATTTTTGCCAGGAGTCCCAATTCATAGTCTGGGATTTCTGCATTCTTCTGTTCTCTGATCCCCAGCTTAGTGGAAGCAATGGTCTTACGGATTCAAAAGTTAAAGGCTTGTTTTAGGATTAGTAACTACAATAGCCAGTAATGTGGCTCTGTAGGCAAGAGAGAATCCCTAGATCCAGTGTTTTCATCTTCTGAAACGTCCTTCGAAAAGGATTTATCCTGGGTAGCCGTGACAAAGTAGTTTTGTTTTGTTTTTAACATACCACGTTATGTGACTCCATCCAATTGTTATTTAACTAGTAGATTGATTTTATTGATTATGTGCCATCAAGTCATTTTCGACTCCTAGCGACCACATAGATTTTCTCCATGACAATCTGTCCCTAATCTGGTCTTTCAGGTCTTCCAATGGTGCACCTGTCACCACTGTAACTGAGTCCATCCACCTTGCTGTTGGTCATCCCCTTCTCTTTCATTCCACCTTTCCCAGCATTAGAGCTGGTAAACCATTGTTTAAAACCTCGTGCCTTAGTGTGATTTGTAAACTCAGTTTTTGCCTGTCTTTGCCTAACAGCAGTGTATGTACTGAAAGGGAGACACTGACAGGTGCTTCCATTTGTTCATTATAGTTGTCCTATGGCAAACAAAGGATTATGAGTAAATTGCCATTTTTGACCCAGCTCCCTATTTTAAATAGTTTCTGCTAGGTGGGTGCTTGGACGTGCAAAGTGAAGTCTCTCAGTTTTAAGTTGGAGGGAAGAGAAATGGGCTAGCATACCCCAGTTACTCTTGTCTTCTGGATTAGATGTTTCAACATCATGAAATGCCATGAAGGCTAGAAAAGTGCAAAGCATTGAGCTGATTGTATTTATACAGAATCCTGAGCTCTCAATACATTTCATTTCATTTCATTTTACTTTTTTTGTTGTTCAGTCGTTTAGTCGTGTCCGACTCTTCATGACCGCATGGACCATAGCACGCCAGGCCTTCCTGTCCTCCACTGTCTCCAGGAGTTTACTCAAGTTCATGTTCATTCCATCAGTGATGCTATCTAACCATCTCATCCTCTGCCGTCCCCTTCTCCTTTTGCCTTCAGTCTTTCCCAGCATCAGGGTCTTTTCCAGGGAGTCCTCTCTTCGCATTAGGTGGCCAAAGTATTTGAGCTTCAGCTTCAGCATTTTACTTTACTTTACTTTACTTTACTGGATTTGTTAAATATACGTTCTACTGAACAGGAAAAAGTTAAGACAAACTGATAAAAACATGAAGGCTGCTTCCATTCATACCTTTTAAACTGTGTTTTCAGTCCATTCCCCTTTTCATGGGGCAAACGATGTTGTTATCCTTTAATCATCTTTCATCCTGTTTTATTTCCTTTTTGTGATTTTTTTCCTAGATAATTCCACTTAAACAGACAGACTCTGGAGAGAAATGCAGTTCTTTTGGGGGGGGGGTGACTTTCTATAGTTCATTGTTCCTATAAAGCTCCCAGGCAGGGTAGAGTAGACCCCGGACCCCTGTTGACTTCCCCAAACACAAATGTTCTTATGAGCAGGTGTTTCTTGCACCAGTATATATAAATATGTTTATTTAACACTAGAATTGTGGGATGATACTTTCTCTGCTCTTCTGCCTTTTTACCGCCTCCCCATGCTCCGAAAGCATGGGAGCTTCTCATTTTAGGGCAGAAGGATCCCTTGGGTTGGCCTTCTTGTTGTACAGATTCTTTGTTTTGTAAGCTTAGAGGAATGGCTTGCACCAAACACCTCTGTGGGGGAGGAATTGGCCTGCAGACAAAGTTTTATTCCTGAAGTAAATTCCTTACGTATTAAATGTATTTGGGATAACGCTGGTTGCTATGACATTTTTCTCTTTTGTAGCTGAGCTGGTAAATGCTTCTGTTTGAGTAAGGTTGGGGATACTTAAGTTCCTCTACCTGACCATTTTATACCACATTAATATTACTTGACAATCAAGATATAATTCCTTCCAAGCCATTACATCCATGTGATTCCCCCATCTTGTATCCATCCTGGCTTGTTGTTGTTGTTCAATCTTCCACTAAGATATCCCTTGTAGTCCTAGCCATCATTGGAAGTGCGGGGGGTTAATGACATCACACATATCATGATGTCATAATGGCTTGTGCAGGTCATAGGTATGCAGCAGTATTGGTTACCTCCAACCCAAATGCAGACAACCAGCAGCTCAAGGGCTTCATGTGGCTTCATAGACCCATTTTGCCATTCCCAAAGCTTCTAAGATGACACCCCCAAATTCAGTGGCAAATTGCTAAATGTTAGTGATAGCTAAACCTTCTTGACTGAAAACAAGAGTAAAATAGGTGTATGAACTTTTATTCCATGTAGGCGGGCTATGTATATAGAGTTAGATTGAGAATATGTTTGTACTGTGATTCTATCTGAAGGGTTAGCACATCGCTTTCCAAAACACTGTATCGCAACACTTTAGTGTGTCGCAACACACCGTTTAGTGTGTCACGAAACAACCCGGAAGCGGCAGCAGGGGCGTGCACGGTGGCGGGGCGGGGGGTGCGTGGCGGCGGCGGCGTGAATGGCGGTGGCGGCAGCAACGACGGCAGCAGCGCGCCATCAGCGCTTCCGCGTTTTAGCGGAAAACACGAGGCCGCTGCTGCTGCCGCCGCCATACACACTGTCACCGCCACTCCCCCCCGCACCACCGCCACACACGCCCCCGCGCCGCCACCATTGGTGTGTCGCCAACGGCTGCACTTTGGGAAGCACTGGGTTAACAACTACTCTCAAATCCCTTATATTAAAGAAATGGGTTCTGTATTTGAGGAAGAGAAAAAATTAGGAGTAAAAGGAAAGAATAAGGGAAAAAACATAGATCATATTACATTTTTAAAGGAGGATGCAAGGAATGTCGGTTGGCGAGGCCCTGAAGAAGAGTCTCTCTGCCATGGCCCCCACCCTCTGGAACATCCTCTCTCCTGAGATTAGGTTGGCCCCCACCCTGCTGGCCTTCCGTAAGGCTTTGAATACCTGGTTCTGTGCCTGAGCCTGGGGCCCCGAGTGTGGGATGGAGTCCAGTTGTTGGCTGTGCTGTGGCTTTTTATGATTCTCCAGCAGCTGCGTATTTTATTCCTTCTTTTATTTTACTATTGTATATATTTTTATTTGTTTTTAATGTTGTGAGCCACCCAGAGTCATGTACTTGAGATGGATGGCCATATAAATCAAACAAACAAACAAACAAACAAATAAGAAAAGAAATGTATCTCAGTTTCACATTGGATCTATTATAGCTGAAATAACCTGTAGATGGGATATATCCTTTATTCAGATCTACTCTGCTGTGTATGCTGGTCCTGAAGTGGGAAGCTTCACCTCCTTTGATTCCCTCTTCTATACAACTACTCAAGGGATAGGAAGCCTTCTTGTTTTAGGCATCTGGTCATCTGGAAAATGGCGATTTTTCCAGCATCTGAGAAATCTACTGCCTTCATTCTGCAAAATGGAGATGTGGAGGAACTGGGATGGGGAAAATCATGGTGGCATTGCTACAGTGCATACAAGAGTAGCCTAACTGGCTATATGAGGGTAAATCTAGAAGTGCTGAGCTGTAGAGTGGAGTGCAATGCCAGGTGGTACCTGAGGGAGGGATTTATTATGGCTACCTTATTTCTGTGTTCTATTTCCTAACATTGCCTTATGTTTTACAAACTACTCAAGTCCCTTAATGAGGAATCTGGTCAGGGATTCTGAGACCTTCAAGGTAGACCAGACTAGGAAACCAAAGCCATGTAGGCCAATACAACTTTTATTGTAAAGGTATAGTAATAGAATCTTGCAAGTCTGAACACGCTTCCCCCTTCCCTCCTTTTATCTCCATGAGAGCTAGGGTGGGTCTTGTGTGAGATATTTTTTCAGGTTACATTTCTGCCCTGGACTTCTGCCCTCTTTTATATGACTGTTGTCTTGGTATAGCCTGTCCCTCAAGGCCATTCCCTCTTCCCTCTACAGACCTGTAGTACAAAGCATCCAGAAGGCCTACAGTTTCCTACTCCTGATCAAGGTAGAGGCTTTCATGTTCCATCAGACTAAAGTGTCTCCCGTAGTGAGTCTGTCAGATAGGAAGCTTATACATCCTTTCTAACTCCCTGTGTTGTTGTTGTTTTGCTTTCTTCAATGGTAAGCCTAGGACAATATTCATTATAAAGTACTACTAAGTTAAACCCTGCTTTTCAGGCTGCTCTCTTGTTCAGCATAAAGCATTTATGCTTCATGATGAAGTGGGCTTTGTCAAAGGAGCTGTGCTCCTCACATATCATTTCTGGACTCTGACTATAAATCTTATGGCATTCCTTCTGCAGATTTTAATCAACTTCTGTTGATTCTTTTTTCCTCAGGCATTTGCTAGATTCCTTGGTCTAGCTCTCCCCTTGCCCTCGGTTAGTCCGGCTCCCGACATGACTCCGGCCTTAAGCCTCCTGACTTGATCCATCTGACAGGTGGTTCCTTCAGACAGACCTCCTTTTGGCTCCACAGCTAGACTAGTATTTCCTTGGGAGTTTTGTTCTTTGCTCTCTTACTGCTTCACTGCTTGGGAGATACCCTTGCATCTGCCATCCTCTTAGAATGGGCTCTCCCCCCTCACAGCTGTTAGCCTAAGGAACAAGCCTCTCTTTCTTTGATATCCATCCTGGGTAAGCGACATACTACAGTCCTACTGCTGTAATCTTCTTGCCCCCATTGGTGGAATTTTGATTTCCTCTCTATTCCCCAGTCCTTATTTTGCAGAGGGAATTGACCTTGCCTGCACCCACTTTCCCAGCTGAATTTTGTCAGCCGTTTCCACAATCACTAAAGCACCAATAAAGTTTCTCTCCTTCTCAGAGCCTTGCTATGACTTCTAAATAGATGGAAGGCAGTTAAGTCACAGATGCACTCCTTTCCCATAGCTTCCCTTTGTGATGTGCTTGACCCGTGTGGCTAGGTTGATATTATCGGATTCCACTTTTAAGGTACAAAGCTCCATTTTGTGATAATCCAACTGGATACATGTATTTACATTTTGTTTTGTTTAATTTTACCTGGCTCATGCTCCAATTAAGACTAAAGGTCAGTTTTACAAAAGCAAAGTTTCACAATTATATGTACTGTAGTTTTCTCTGATACCTCCCCCACCTCTTGTAAAACCAAGAGGTAAACCTATATTTGAATTAAACTCCAGATTGAAACCAGTGCTGAAAGTATACAGTCCTTCCCCAATTATTCCCTCTTGTATTTTCATTAGTGTAATTTTATCTTACCAAGGTAGAAGTCTTTCTTGGTAAATAGGATCATACATCTTAAGGAGTTTAAACTAGGTAGACAGTTCATATTAAATGAGGGTAAATGAACTGCTGAGAACTGATCTCCTGCACTAATGGGATTAGTTTTCCTGCAGGCCAGGTTCATCACAAGTGCTTGGAGTTTAATTCAACTTTAGACCTTTCATAGGGCATGCATGGAGAATAGAGAAGGAGTGACAAATAGAGAGTCTGAAGTGGTCCCAGTGGATCTGTTTAAATGTAGACAGAGATTCATGAGGTCAAGGCTGCAATTTGTTCCTTCATGTAATCATGCTTCTAAAGCAGTGCTTTCCAAACTGCCGCCGTTGGCGACACACCAATGGTGGCAGCGGCGGCGGCATGTGTGTGCACGGCAGTGGTGCGGGGGGCGTGCGGCAGCGTGTGTGTGTATGGCAGCGGCGGCCTCACTAAAACACGGAAGCACTGATGGTGCACTGCCGCCGCCGCCACCATACATGCCACTGCCACCGCACGCACCTCCGTGCCGCCGCTTCGTGACACACTAAACTGTGTGTCGCGACACACTAAAGTGTCGCGACACACAGTTTGGAAAGTTATGTTCTAAAGTATGTTTTGAGCGACTTCTGGTGGGGAATAGGGCTGACTGAACAGCCTTGTCCACGAGCTCTGTGTGGACAGAACTGACAACGCAATTTTTTTTCGGGCTCAGGCTTTTACCTGAAACCCAGAGCTTTTTCATGAGTTAAGAAAAAGCTCGGAATTATCCCATTTCGTCCTCTAAAGCGTTGCCTTGCAGCCTGAGAATCGCAAACAGCAAAGACCCGGTAAGAGACGACGGAGGCTGGGAAACCATCATTTCCAACCCGCGTTTGTAGCCTTAAAAATACATTAGGTCGAGCCCCCCCCCCCCCCCCGTTTCTAAATCACTCAATTTATACTTTTAAGTTTTCTTACCCTAAGAGAGGTTTTCTACAGCAAGAAAAAGCAGACTCTCTTGGTGCCTATCATTATTTCTTGATTAATTTCATTTTTTTTTAATCTTTGGCTTACTTCCCCTCTAATTTTAAGGTGGACTGAGAATAATTAATAATTCTAATTAATTCTCTTTGATTAATAATTAATCATCTCCCCGTTACTATTTTTGTATTTAATTTGAAGGACTTAACTTTTTCTTACACATTGAATTTGCTCTTTTGAATTTTCATTTTTCTGTTCACTCTCTGTAGCTGATGGTTAGCACATTTTCTCTTTGTCAATTTCACTTAATAACTTCGCAAGCCTTTCATTAACTCATTAGCTCCTATCTGCGTTAGTCAAGTATCCAGGGGGAGCCATAATCTACTGCCTGAATTATGGACAACCTTAAGGAAATCTTTGCAGAGCTTCGTTTTGGGCTTCGTTCTGATTTCAAAGAGATTTTCTATGAAACTCGCCAAGCTATTATGCAAGATATTCGGGATATTGCAGAAAATATCAGTGCTAAAATGCATCAACTGGCTGAAGATGTTCTGTGAGGCGAGGAAGAAGTTTATCAAGAGGGGGAATTTTTTTCCTGACAGGGAGAAGGGTCTCTTTGAAGAACTGCCAGATGACAAACATACTTTGGTGAAGAAGGAGTTAAAGTTTGACTTGAAAGATACTGACAAGGCTGTTTTCCTGAAGGATTGTTTTGGAATGAAGCTATGTTGTGTGGAAGGCTTTCTACTGAGCAGCTTGCTTTTTTAAGGGGGGCAGTTGGACTGTTTAATTTTTTTACGAAAAATGCCTTCTGCGTAATATGGAGACAAGTAAATGTCCTGGTATATTTCGATGTAGGATAAGAAATTTAAAATATGTATTTGGATTGATATCAAGGCTTGTATGATTCCATTTTTCTTTAATGATTTAAAGTTTGTTTGATCTTTTAAGATTTATAAGATACAAGAATAAGTGTTTGGTTTTAGGTTTAATAGGGTTAAGATTGCTATAGCACTATTAAGTATAAAAGTAGATAATTTAAATGTTTTTATAATTCGATTTTTATTATAGTGGCTATAAATATATAGAATAGTGGTAGGAAGGAAACACTTAAACGACTGGGTTCCTTTGGGGGGGGAAGTTGATTTAGAGTTTTATATATTTGTTTATTTTTCTTTATATATAAGGGGAGGGAGCAATTGTCTTTGGTTATTTTTATAATGTGTCTATGGAATGATTTATAGAAATAATATGATCTTGGTTAGATTTAGAGTAAGGGATTAATTATGGAAATTGCTGTATATTCTTGTTGACAGTCAGAAGTCATCTTGTAATTTCTTTTTTAAAAAAATCATTTTCTGTTTTTCCACTTCTTTTCTTTTTCTCTTTTTTGTAGTTTTTTGCTTTTTTGTAGTTTTTATCTTTGCTTTAAACTTAATAAAATTCTTATAAAACTAAAGTACGTTTTGAGCAAGAGATGCTGATGATCACACTCAACCTAATAATTAATAGAACAAAACCATGCAGGACTTTTCTAAGCTTTCAGCCAGAAGATTGATAAGTCCCTCATACTACTTGTTGGCCTAGAGTTGCAATCCTAAGCACGCTTGTCAAGAAGTCAGCTTTATCAGACTCAAAAGAATTAACATATTCAGTGCTGAGCTGGAAATGGAGCTATATCTAATCTGACATAAACCGAATCTGGTTGGAATAGAAAATAGAGAAGCACCGTTTTTCCTTTTTAATGCAAGACAACTATTCATTCTGGTTCATTCTATAAAGGTACAGATTGTAAAAGTTTAATTCTGCCACTAGCTTTCCTAGGAATTTATATTGGAATTAATATTTATTTGCTGGTTTATTATATTTATATCCCACCACAATCAAACAACTCTTGGAGGTTTGTATTTAAAATGGTAATAATTTAAGAAGAATGAGAAGACTGATAATTCCTCGAAGACTGCATTTTTACCAGTACATGAAAACATGTTGGATATTCATAAATGTTGGATATTCATAAGGCAGAGAGTGAATATATGCTTAATCTCAGAAGATGGCAATGGCAAATCACTTCTGTACTGTTGTTAAAGCAAGTTACATGATCATATTGATAAAGTCAAAGGAGTCAAATTCAGCTCAAGGGAGACCTTCCTATGCTTACGCTATAAATATATGCATCAGGGATCTGGGATTTGCCTTAGCTCTGTCCCATGTTTGTATGTGCCAACTCCCTTTTTTCTTATATCATATGAAATTACCAGTAAGAGAATTTAATTTTTTTGTGCTTTTGTTCCCCATAACAAAAATTATGATACATATTTGCATCTTATGAACCTACATAAAAAAACAGCAATAGAGAACCAAGATATGTGCCTTCATTAGAGCAGGTGGCAGCTCCTGGAGGATTTAGAAGCTAAGCAGAGTCAATCCTGGTTAGTATTTGCATAGGATACCTCCAGAGAATCCCAGGGCTGTAGGCTGGACCTGGAAGTTGAAAAAACATTCTGGAAGAAGGTAATGGCAAGCCACTTTCAAGTACTGCCAAGAAAACTACACGGATGTCTCTGTGGTGTCCCTAGGAGTTGAGCTTGACCTGTGTCTTCCAGACTAGCATTAGATTCTCGCATCAGTAATAGTGCAATACAAACAAGTAGCTCTGGGGATTGGCCCTGCCATGGCTCAAGCCCAATTATATGGGGGTTGTATGGATACTTATGGCTGCTTGGGCCCACTGTGTTTCATTCTTACTTGAAGGTCATAGGTAAATGGGGAATGGCTAGTGATGCTACTGAGTTTGAAAATCAAAGGATCCCAGCCATCGTAACAGTTTGCCCTTCCATTACTCAGGCAGATGAATAGGATTAGTCTGCTTTGGATGTAGCCAGTATGCTTATGAGCTTGCATGTGTGTTTATAATCCTAGCCCGATGTTTTTATTCCTTGCTTCCAGGGTTTTCTGGATGCTGCTATAGTGCTAATAATAGCAGAGTGACAGCTGCTATGTGAGGATAAAAACAATCCTAGACACAGTTCTGCCACCCCCATAGTTTTGTAGCTTCCTTGTAGACCAAACTAGAAGAGGGTTGAAGCAAAATATAATCTGACCTGCAAAGATATGTTCTATAATTGGGCATATTTGGAAATGTTTTGATCTGAGTGCCTGACTGACTCAGCCATGTGCAAATAACACTTGGTGAAGTTTGCTATCCCCTGGGATGCCCAGAGATCTTGGTCGGCTGCTTTGTTCTGCAGTGATTTTTCTTTCAGGGTTGCTTGCCTCTGTCACATTTCTGCTTTCTCAAGCCTTTGCCTTTGTCTAAGTTACTCTCCTTCTGGCTAATTTTGTTTTATTGATCTGAGATACATGATTGGAGTGGGAGGAGAAGAAGCAGAACACGGAGCAATAAAGGTTTCCAAAAATAATGTTGAGTCAGTTGTGGAAACTCTCTTGCAGATAAGCCTGACCATCGTCTTCCAAAGCAGCTACTTTACTCCCAACTTAAGAATGGAAAACGGAATATTGGTGGACAGCAAAAGAGATTCAAAGATACTCTCAAAGCTAATTTAAAAAAATGTAATATCAGCATTGAGGACTGGGAAGCCCTAACTCATGAGCGTTTCAATTGGAGGTCATCCTTTATTAATGGCGCTATGGACTTTGAAGAAGCACGAGTACAGGGCGAAAGGGAGAAAAGAGCTAAAAGGAAGGCACGTCAGGCAAACCCTCATCATGACCGTCTCTCACCCGGAAACCTATGCCCTCATTGTGGGAGGTTGTGTGGATCCAGAATTGGCCTTTATAGCCATTTACGGATCCGCTGTTAAAATTTTACCTTTGGAAGGCAATCTTACTCGGCTACGGGTGATCGCCAATGATTGAATGATAGATAAATGGGCGTCTTCTTACTATTCAAGTTTCCAGAATTAACCGTTTATCGATTCTTTTTCTGTTTTCACACTGTCTACATATACAGCTAAATCTAATCCAAAGACTGTCTGGTTGCCAACACCCCTGTTGGTTTTAATATTTTTAAAGAATTTATTCAGCAAACTAGAACACAAAGTATATTTTTTTAAAAACAGGGTTTTAGAATATTGGACAACAATGCTGTGCCTAAATGAGTCAGGCTGTAATTCTTAGTTTTGCATAGTACACACCATCCATTATCTGACTCAGCCAGCAGAGAGAGTTACGTGGGTTCTTTATCTATGGAAGCTTGGCCTTTCAAGTAGAGGAAAAATGCTTTCAAGGGTGGCTCTTTTACAGTGAATTACAGTCCCAAATTAATGAAAGGTCTGTCTGTAGAATATTTGGAAATAGTAATGAATGGTGGACTGTTAACTGACAGTGTAATAATTGAGGATGATCTTGAAAAGAGAAACTGGATTTTAGAAGTTGCACTAATATAGTGACCTAAGGTTGACCAAAAGTATTGACCAAACTAGGAATACTTTAGTCTAGGAATACAGTATCTAGGTTTGCAAGAGTAAATCTTAGAAGTTAAGCCCACAGTAATATGGCCCTTTTAAGGAGCAATGTGACTGTGAATTCGATACTGTTTAATTTTCCATATTAGATGAGAATTAGAAAGATACAAATATTGTCATAGATACTTCTGAATGTATGCAGTTACATCCATGTGTACAGCCACACATTTATGACACTATGGGTAGCATTTCAATATTTCTTTAAAACCTTTTGAGGGCTAACAGGCATTTCACTGTAGACACACACAGGGTTGTCTACTGAGTTTGTGCATAGTTTAAAGCTCTTCTTTCAAACTGATTCCATGGTAGCAATATATTATTTTCCCCAGCAATAAATGCAATGTATTTTTTGCACTTGAGCATGACCTTCCCCCAGGTAGCATATCCATCATCATTACTGTGCAATTACCTTGGGAACATAGTGATATAAGAAGGATTTTAAAAAAGCTTTTTAGAGCCCTATGAATATGTGGCTGTTTTTGAGACCCTACAACGTTTTTCCCTTCTAGGTTCTGTATGCATTGCGCAAGCTAAAATTGATGTGGTTCTTTTTTTACAGGCTGTCTGTGCATTTGTCTTGCTATGTCGGAAGACTCTGGAACTGAAGGTCTGAGCTCAACTTCTTTGGTGGACTTCATAACGATGTCCCACTTTAAGTCCCTGGATTCCAATGAAGAGACCAACTTAGAGTCATCTGAGCCTGATTTTGGTCCTGGTGCCCTGCAAGTCTCACCTGGTTCAGGCTTTTTCAGTGAGGAAAAGGAAGACTCCAAGGGCCTTCAGCCTCAGTATTTATGGGAGGAAGGTGGGGACAGCAATGATTCCAGTTTGTATATGGGGCCAGCATCAGGTAACCACCTTTTGACTATTTTCTTCCTGTTTTCATTAGATTTTTTTGTAAAAAAAGTGGGGTTGGGATTTTTAAACAGCTTTTCCAATTCATGGATCGTTGGATTAGAGGGAAATTAATTAGGAAGTTTCAGATGGGAAGCTTTTAGCCTTATCACTGGGGTGGACAACATGTAAAATAATACCATATGCAAAAGATAATGGTATTGAAATAATGGTGGTAATACTAATGGTATTGAAAGTCTCTGAGAAGTCAGTAGAATCAACTGAATTGCACTCCCCCATATTTCTCTTAGAAAAGATCATCCCACGTGATAACCAAGTCTGTTTCAGTGCCAAAACCAGGTCTAAAATCTGATGGAAATGAATCTAAAAATCCATTTCATTTAAGGATGCTTGGAGTTGATCAGCTTTCAAGTGGGACATTGTCTAGGAAATTTATTTTAGGTGCTGTCCTGCAGTTATTATGTAAATCTTCTGGGCGTAATTATGGTTTTCTCAGGACTGGTCTCATTATGAATTCATTTACTGAGTTTGGAGCATTCCTTCTTGTAAGAAGGAATTCATAACTAAATCCAGCTGATCTAGTCTCTTCTTACTTGTTGTAATAAACCCTTAGGAGCAAGTGTTGAACAGATGCTTATCCACATCATCAAACCTTATAAATTGAAATTCATTCAAAAGAATCCAACCAGATTGTTCCCTGCATAGATCAACTGACCTGTTAAAACTGCAGAATCTAAGTAATTATAAATACTTAGAATGCTTTCTTTCCCCAAATTTTGTGCAAACACCACATAGTGATCTACTGAGGATTCTGCTAAATCTCCTGTTAGACTAGATCCCAAGAAATCTGAACCACTTGGAAAAACTGCTGGACAACATGGTCACTTAGGAGGACACAATGAGAAAGGTGAAAAGTAGCTTTTTTTTTTGTCTCAGTTGTCACCCCAGAATTGGCTTGATAATGAACTGTTGCTAGTATTAAATCACCTCCACCTGTGTTTCAGTCATCACCCATCTTTCTTCATTGGTCTCAGTTTGAATATGTATCAGAAGGTTGAGTGGGCTCTGCAAAGTGGGCAATGATGCTCAGGAGCCATCATGTTGACCATCTCTGCATTCAGAGTGACCAGTGTTTCTCCCCAAGACTATCTGGAATGCATTAGCCTCCAAAGGCAGACCTTCCCAATAGTTCCTGTCTCACCTTTATAGAGAAAAATCACTTATGCAAGTTTAAATCAGAACTAAAGAGCAAAACCCAAAAAGTGTAGACAGCTATTCATGTCAGGCTGGTAAGAAGTTGGGAAGGATCTGTGGTGTGAAATTCTAAGCTATTTTAACCAGGGCAGTTTTGGCCTGCATGTTGAAGTCTCCCAGAACCAGCATTTAGGGAGTCTTCAACTGTAAAAGCATTGCCATCAGTTCAGGTAGGAAGACTCCTGAGTAACAAGCTGAGCAAGACACCCTTAGAATCCCAAGCGAGTGGTCCTGAGTGTTTACTATAGGCTACAAACGGAGAGAAAATGAATTCCTGTAGACTTCAGCAGTTCTCCCTCCCCAACCCCTTGATGTGTCTCGATGCCAAATTCAGCTTATCCCATTATCTTCAGTCCATACTAATAGATATGACAAAGTTACGTGCATGGAGAAAGGTAAATTAATTTATGCAGCCCTTTCTTTGGAATAAAAATGCTTTAAAAAAAAGTTGCAACCAGAAAACAAATTATAAAAGCCTCTGGTAAAAATAAGACAATTGTGATATAACCACAGCGTCATGCTTGTAGGAAATGGATGGATGGATGAAAGATAGCAATTCTACACCAAATGCCAAGCAATGTAAATAATCTTAGCATGGCTGAGTTGGAAAGAATTTGAGTGCTAGATGGAGGTTTTGAAAGAACATAAGAATAATCTTGTTGCATCAGGCCAAGGGCCATCCTACTCCAGCATTTGTTTCTCACAATGGCCAACCAGATGATTCTGTTCACAAGCAGGAGCTGGAGACGTAACCCTCTTCTGCCACTGTTCCCCTGGATGCTACTCCCAGCTCAGAGATAACAATGCATCTTCAGAACTAATAGCCCTTGACAGATCTCTCCTTTATGAATTTATTTAATCCCCTTTTAAATCCATCATCATATTTTTTGACAATAAATTCCACATGTTAATTATGAAAGCTGTCACTGAGGACAATAGAGTTGCATTAAAGAAGGTAAAGCTGTGGAAGCTGTTTAGTTATCACTGACTTTTGAAGGAAGAGGCATCATTGCTTGTATATGCTATATTAATTAAATTAAGTAGGCATTTATAACTTTTCTCAAGTGTAAGTATTCTGATGATAAGTCAAGGGATTGAGCAAATTCATTCTAACTTCACCTTCCTTGAGTTGAGAGCAGTCCTGAATGTAATTACTTGGATGAAAGTTCTTTTGTTCAGTGAAGTTAACTCTTGAATGAGTGAGCAGCCTTCAAGATCTCCTAAAATGTTCTTTTGCAAAAAAAAAAAAAAAGGTTGTAGTATTCAAATTTTGCCCAGCAATATTTACATGACAGTCCTATATCCTGCCTGTGTGTTGGAGGACAAATTCTATGCATCCTATGGATCCTTAAATGCTTCTTTAAGGAATATAAGATTACATCTTCAGTTCATTTAATTTATTAATTGATTAAACAAAATAAAAGTAACCAGCATAAATCAAGCTGTATTAAGTAGGAAATAATGATGAACTTGAGAAGTATTCTTCCTTCTCTCATTCACATAAAGAATCTTATACATTTGTATCATCTAGTATTCTTCTGACTATACTGTATTATTTAAATACATATTTCCTTATAATCAGACTCCAGGATAACTGGAGTCTGATCATATTTCTTTATTTGTAGCTTTATGCTCCAAAGATGGCTGTAGTTTGAAGGAGTTAATATCTGCTTTGTTTCTGCCTGATTTTCCCTTTTGGTTTTAATGTATTTATGAAAAATAATCAGTAGCAGCAGTATGTAAGGTGCTCCATCCGATGCCTGAGTTCCCCCCCCCCCCCACCGCTCTAGAGTAAACCACAGACCGCACGGTTTCTTAGAAGCAGAAAGGTTTATTACAGAACATAAAGGGTAACACGAACCAAGACTTGAATGAATCAGCAAAGCATGCAAGTCACATTTAAGCATTCCCCTTCCCGAAGTCCTTTGATGTTGACACGTGTAGCTCGTGGCTCCAGGGTGCTCAGACATCCGTTTGCATAGATGTGTACTGGCGCTGGCCTCTTTAGGTGTGAATCGTCTATTTCAAAGGCAGGCGCCTCTTCCATGTCTGTTGCACGCCACCCTGGCTATGCATGCTTATCTAAGATATTGGCAGAGGTCTGCAGAGCTCTGACACAGTATGCATGGTACTGTTCTTGGGTTTCTAAGAATGGGATCCTTTTCTTTCAAAAAGATTCTTGACTGAAATCCTCCAATCAGTCTTACATCCTGGAAGGCTGGTAAGTAGCATAGGATACCTCTGAGGTAGCTTTTCAATTTCAGGCATTCTAATGTACTAACAAATTTTTTTTAAAAAAATACCATACATCTTTTTTCCTTGGAATTTATTGCTGCTTCATAATTTAGTAGAAATGTTTTAAAAACTTATTTCACCTTTTCTAATGTTCCTTTTTTCACAGAAATCACCTCTCCTTCTATTTCTCCTGGAATGGGGGGAGTTAAAAATAGAAAGTCAAGATGGTGGTCACAATGACCACATGATTGAAACCCCACCCCCTTTTTACATGCATGAAAGCTGGCTGGATGATTTTGGGCCAATCACTCTCTTTCAGCCCAACTCACCTCACAGGATTGTTGTTGTGGGGAAAATAGGAGGAGGAAGGAGTATTAGATATGTTTGCTGCCTTGAGTTATTTATAAAAATGATAAAGGAGGGATAAAAAAAATCTAAAAAAAATAAGGGGAGCAGAGTTTCAATCCTATGGTTGCAGCCACCATCTTAACTTTTCTGATCCTCCTCCAGGCACCCCTGCTGTTTCTCAATATAATTTGTAATCTCTATTGCAAGAATATAGGAAACAATAAGCTATGAATTTTAGTTTAATAAAGGGAAATGTGAACAATACTGTGCTGGTGTACCTTCCCCATTTCCTCCCACTTATCCTTCCCTTTACATAAGCAGGTAAAAAAGTCTAGGTGGAAGAGTTTAGACTGATGTTCAAACATGAGATGATAAGCCACAGTTTCTTAGCCACCATTAAACATTAGCTGCCAGGATTTCCACCTGGGTTAAGCAATAAATTACAAATCTCCAGATACTTAACATTAACTCAGCTCTTGGCTATACTTGGCAGAAGATTTCCAGACATGACTTGGCAAGTTCAGGACTTTTATTGCAACAAGAATGAAGCTCTAACACAACAGTTGGTTGCCTGCTGCAATGCAAAGCAGTAAGAGCCTTTACATATCTATGCTCCAATGTTTAAACTCTTAAAATTTCTTTCTCCCACTTTTTCATGTTAAAGGATACTTGGCCTTGGGTTGCTTATGTACTGGTCCTCCATTGACTAGAAACTGCTGGTTCCTACTTCATCAGCTTCAGCTCTTAGACAAGGGCTAAACCTGCAATACGATCCTGGCTTATTTATATGCACGAATCTTGTTATGTGTTCAGGATAAACCATCTCTGTTTGGTTATTTTACCAGTTTGCACAAAGGGAAGAACAAAGTTGGAGTAAAAGGGCTGCATTTGTAAACATACAATTCATTCATATTGGTGCTTAAAAGTCAGAATGTTAGTTTACTGTCATGTGGTAAATGTGATCTACAATATTAAGAAGGTACTTTTGAGATGCCCATTGAGTGAGTTGGACAGGGGGTGAGCATATTCAAGGTTTCTTTAAAGCTTATGAGATTATCCTGCACAATCTTGACCTGATTGTCAGGCCAGGCAACATGAGAAGGTGGCCTTCGGTCTTGCTGTCCTCCCTCCTGCCTTCTTTGCTTTCATTTCATCTTGGTTGCTAGCTGTCCAGCCTTGTTCTAGTCTAGCACTAGAAAGTGATAGCTGTTCAAGTGAAAGCATTACGTCTGTACAGATTTCAGTCTGGGAGAATTGAATCCCTGCTGGTATAAACACTTTGTTAGCAATACAAACTGTCTTTTATGTCCATAAACCTCTTTGTTCATGTGTTCATATTTATGAACCACACTGGGGAAGGGGTGGTGGTGGAGTAAGACTGTGCAGAAACCTACAACCATCATATTCTCTAAAAAGCTTTTAATATATTGTAATTATGCATGTTTGACACCTCTAAATCTTCTGTGCCTGTTTTTCCTTTGATGAACTCTGCTACTTGCTTCCTTGTTAGAAATATAGCTGTAGCTGCATTTACTACATTCCCCTGTTGACTTTAGATATAGTTAATACAAAATTATAAAACCGTAGCACAGCTGCAGCTTTAGAAGTTGCATCACACCCTCCTTACTACTGTCTAGGTTTACACATCCCACTAAAGTCGGAGCAAGCAACCTGGTGGCCTCCAGTTGTTTAAACTAACATTCCTAAAGTCTCTTGTCATTGGCCAGGCTAAGGAGTCAAGGGAAGTTGATGTCCAAGATAAGTGACCAGATGCATAAAGTGAACAAAACATAAAGTGATTTGTTTGGGCTGACTTATTTAATGAACCTAGGCACTGTTTTAAAACCGGGACACTAGCGCATACTGAACACACCATAGTTAAAGCATAGTGTAGCTGTGTGAACCTGTCTGTCTCAGTTGAAAGTATCTTAGGCATTGCTGGACAGCCTGTAGATGTAGAAATAAACATTAAACAACCAACTTGATTACAGACTCTCTAATGGAAGAAAAAGTGTGTTCTATGGTCTGAACTAGCCAAGGGAGCCATCATCAAACTGGAGCAAATATTTTCTTAATGGGCGTAGTTTTCATTTAGAAATCCATGGGGAGGGGAAAGGATATATTGGCGTTTTGAGTAGGCTGACCATATTTCCTTCAGACAAAAACGGGACTTTTGGGATGGCAAAACGAGACAGGGTCTTATGCCACCATGCCGGCCTCCAAACCCCGCCCCCCAGTCCATGCAATTGGCTCCCACCTGCAAACCCCGCCCCCGCCCCACACGAATGGCTCCCACCTGCAAACCCCGCCCCCAACAGCGTGATTGGCTCGGATTTTAATTTTTTTCCCCGATTTTTAAAGGTTTTTTTTTTCTTCTAGCAGTAAATGGTGCGGCAGAGCTGGTGTGTTTGGGGGAGGCCGGAGTACACACACTGTGCACACAGCACCGTCATCGGCCGGGGAACAAGGGGCGGGGATGGAGGCCCACCACTGCCCTATCCCCCTCGGTCTTGGCCGAGGGAGGGAGGAGAGTCGCTGCTGCTGCCACCGCCGCAGAGCAGGAGAAGCAGGAGGAGCCAGCTGCGCTCGGCTGCTTCAGCCACACCACTCCGCCCCTTGCTGCCTGCTGAAGCTCCCCAGGGTGGCTGGCTCCTGCTTCTCCTGCTCGGCGGCCCGACAACTCTCCTCCCTCGGCCAAGCCCGATCAGATGCACATACACACACTCACACACTCACAGGACACACTGCCCTCGGCAGGAGCCGGCCGTACTGGGAGGCTTCAGCCACACCACTCCACCCCTCGCAACCCGCTGAAGCCCCCCAGCATGGCCAGCTCCTGCCAGGGCAGTCTGTCCTGTGTGTGTGTGTGTGTGTGTGTGTGTGCGCGCGCATCTGATCGGGCTTGGCCGAGGGAGGAGAGTTGTCGACCACTCCGCCCCTTGCTGCCTGCTGAAGCTCCCCAGGGTGGCCGGCTCCTGCTTCTCCTGCTCGGCAGCCTGACAACTCTCCTCCCTTGGCCAAGCCCGATCAGATTCACACACACACACTCACACACTCACAGGACAGACTGTCCTCGGCAGGAGCCGACCATGCTGGGGGGCTTCAGCCACACCACTCCACCCCTTGCTGCCCGCTGAAGCTCCCCAGGGTGGCCGGCTCCTGCTTCTCCTGATCAGTGGCCCGACAACTCTCCTCCCTCGGCCAAGCCCGATCAGATGCACATACACACACTCACACACTCACAGGACAGACTGCCCTCGGCAGGAGCCGGCCGTGCTGGGAGGCTTCAGCCACACCACTCTGCCCCTCGCCACCCGCTGAAGCCCCCCAGCATGACCAGCTCCTGCCAGGGCAGTCTGTCCTGTAAGTGTGTGTGTGTGTGTGTGTGTGCTTCTGATCGGGCTTGGCCAAGGGAGGAGAGTTGTCGGGCCGCTGAGCAGGACCCGGCTGCGCTGGGGGGCTTCAGTGGGTGGTGAGGGGCGGAGTGGTGTGGCTGAAGCCCCCCAGCATAGCCGGCTCCTGCTTCTCCTGCTCGGCGGCGGCAGTGGCAACAACTCTCCTCCCTCGGCCAAGCCCGATCTGATGCACACACACAAACTCACACACTCACAGGACAGACTGCCCTCGGCAGGTGCCGGCCGCGCTGAGGGGCTTCAGCCGCGCTGAGGGGCTTCAGCCACACCACTCCACCCCTCGCCACCCGCTGAAGCCCCCCAGCATGGCCAGCTCCTGTCAGGGCAGTCTGTCCTGTGAGTGTGTGTGTGTGTGTGTGTGTGCATCTGATCGGACTTGGCCAAGGGAGGAGAGTTGTCGGGCCGCCGAGCAGGAGAAGCAGGAGCGGCCACCCTGGGGAGCTTCAGCGGGCAGCAAGGGGCGGAGTGGTGTGGCTGAAGCAGCCGAGCGCAGCCGGCTTCTCCTGCTCAGCGGCCCGACAACTCTCCTCCCTCGGCCAAGCCCGATCAGATGCGCACAAATACACACACACGCACCCCACACCCTCTTTCTCCAGCCTCCCCATGACCAAATGCACCCGCACCTGTTGCAGGGAGGCTGGAGAAAGAGGGTGTGGGGTGTGTGTGTGTGTGTGTGTGCACGCGCGATTACGCTGAGCAAGTAATCTGCACGCACACACACACACTCACCCTCTTCCCACAACCTTCCCGTGCCTGCTTTCCCTGGCCTCACCACTGCTGGGCAGACAATTTCAGGATCAGGTAAGGAGGCAGGAACCTGGACTGTGGTGCTGCTTCTGCTGCTGGGCTCACACGTGGCAACTGGGCTTCCAGTTGCCGCGCTGATAGGGCCTCTTCCGGGCTGCCTCCAATGGCAAGTCCGGCTCCAGTCCTCCTTCCCGCCGGGTTTAAAAAAGGGACAAAATTGAGATTTTGATCAAAACGATGGGACGGTTGAAAAATGCTAAAATAACGGGACTGTCCCGTTCAAAACGGGACGTATGGTCACCCTAGTTTTGAGAAACCGACACTCTGTAATTTGTTCAACTGTGACAGCCATCATAGATTAGATAAGAAATTACTCATGAAACTGATCAGATGAGGGAAAAAGGAGGTCTGTGCCGACCTTAAAGGTAAAGGTTCCCCCCGCACACTTGTGCAGTCGAGTCCGACTCTAGGGGCCGGTGCTCATCTCCGTTTGTTAGCCAAAGAGCCAACGTTGTCCGAAGACGCTTCTACGGTCATGTGGCCACATGACGCGCGCAGAACGCTGTTACCTACCCACCGAAGTGGTACCTATTAATCTACTTGCATTTGCATGCTTTCGAATTGCTAGGTTGGCAAGAGCTGGGGCGAGTGTGGGAGCTCACTTCGTCACGCGGGGCTAAGGATTCGAACGTCCGAACTTGCAATCTTCCGATCGACAAGCCTGGTGTGTTACCCGCTGAGCCACCACGCCCCTTGTGCCCACCTTAGACTTGTTCATAATCTTTCAAACCATGATTTAGAATAGGAGAAACGTTTTATCTGAGTTAACTCAGTGGCATTTCAATTTCTTAATTAATGCAACTTATTGAATTATTCAATAGATTGAATGCTGATTTCTGTTTAAAAATTTATTAGAAACCTGCTGCTTATCATCTTACAGTGAATGAGAAGTGGTTCTAAATAGGAAACTTCAACTGGGCTTTTGTAAGCACATAACCTATGTGCTATTATTACAGTAATCAATTCATGACTTCTAGCACACCAGACATATGAGTACCTTCCCATTGTTCTGGGAGGGGTTGGATGAAAAATAATTATGTTATTTAACAAAAATCTTTTTGTTTGTGTTGACACAAGGCTTCAACTAATATTCTATCTTAATCAATAATGTTTAAGAAGTGGTTTGCAATAATCTAGAAGTGGGGCTAAAGGGGTTATACAAATTAGAAATAAGACAATAATTACAAAAAAAATACAAATTGGAAGCATAAAAATGCATATAGCCGTCAAATGTACCTGTTTTGTGGTGCTGTCAGTTAATATGGGGGGCTTCGAAGTGATGTCTTAGAAATCTTCAAGTTATGTCTTAGAAATACTACTAGGTGATGATGGAAAAGACTCTGGTTTACCTCCTTTCTCATAATATCTCGAACTGAAATTCTCATGCAAGATAAAAATGGGACATTGAGGAAGAGATGAACTAAGTATTCTGGCTTGTGCAGTGTGAGAGATTGTTATAAACAAATCGGATATGGGAAAGCACATCCTTGCTGCCTGTCAAAACCCTGTTCCTTCCCCCTACTCCCCGTCTGAAGGTCTTCTCATCTGTAAGGTATAAGCTTTTGCAACCAAATGGGTTACTTTGCCTTTTGCTGAGCCATCAGTTGAAAGGAGACACGTGTCATCAAGGCTTGAATTCCAAAAACCACATGTGAGAGCAGACTGTCTGGGTAACTGAGGTGTGTACTGAATTCACTGACAGGAAACTTAAAATATTTCCATGGGTTTTGTAGAATGCTTCCATATACTGGATACTTCTGTTTGTGGGTATTTCCATTGTGTTAGACCTAAATGTTATAGGTATATGAAAATGGGACAGTTTCCCTTCATATTAGAATGATCTTGTCTTTTGCAATGAATCAAGACTCTGCTGGACTAAAAATATGAAAGGGGAGAGAAGCAGAGGCTGCATGTAAACATTTATTTCTCTGGAACAGTGCAACAGTTCCACCGTGATGGTAGCACTAGTCCTGATCTACACAACAGCTTGGTAATTCTGTAAGTATAATGGAAACTTAATGAGACAGGCATCTTTACTTCCTTTTCTTAGTGGTAAGGCCAAGTGATTCCTGGGCCTAGTCCCAACCTATCAATGGGGTGTTGAAAGTGAGTAGATTACATTAGGCAGTTTCTGGTCTAATCAGTTTCATTTCAAAGGAAGCATTCAATTGTATCCTTATATCTGAATGACAAATGGGGCGGGGAGCAGCAGAAAATTGTCCCGTCCCCCCCCCCACCCCCATGGCCTGACTCTGACAGGTTCAGCTGTCAGGAGTTATGCTTATGTTTGCTCTGTGCCTCATCTTGGACTATAAAAAATCAGAGAGAGGAAAGATTTTCTGGGTCCATGCAGGTCAGAGTGCACCAGTGTGTATTCCTCCTCCTCTGGGTCCCTTTGAGTCTTTACACCAGGGCTTTCCAAAGTTTTTCCCGCGGCAACACACCAACCAGCGTTGGTGTGTCGCCGCAGGAAAACCCGGAAGTGCGGCAGCGCGCAAAAACCCGGAAGCACTGCTGCTGCTTTCGGGTTTTGCGCGCTGCAGTTGGTGTGTCGCCGCAGGAAAACCCGGAAGCGCTGATGATGATCAGCGCTTCCGGGTTGTGTGGCGACACACCAGTCTGTGTGTGGCGACACACTTTTGTGTTGCGACACACAGTTTGGAAAGCTCTGCTTTACACATTCAGGAAAATACCAAGAGAGAACTAAAGGGCTGCAGGAATTCCTATGTGGCTCAGCTCCCATCTTTCTGCATATTAAACGCATACCCATAGACCTTAAAATCAGGGAAGAAGCAGTAGACTACTTTTTACAAGGATTATCTAATCAGTGCTATGACATTACTTCCAATTTAGCAACTATGTCTTAAGCACAGATTGACATCAAATTTACATCTTTTAATCTCATCTTCAGATACCCCTCTGCAAAATTAAGCACCATGGAAAGACAACACCTAAGAAGCTTAACTACCAAGCAGTCTTCTGCCTGGCTGCTACTGGTGTGCTCAGGGTTTGTTTTGTTACCTAGACATAAACACACAATAACATTTTTAAAGAATTCCTTCTCATTTTTTTTCATACAATCACAGCCCAAGTACTGTTCCTAGGTGAAGCTTCTAAGTACCAAATTTTACCATTCCTAAGGGGATACTTATATCATTACATAGATGGTTCAAGTACCAAAACCCTTACCAAGAGCTGCTAATTATTTATTGCTATAAGAGATATTGTAAGTTAACGCTAGAATGTGAGCAGTAACATCCTGGCTAGATTCCATCTCCAATGCTTGCATTCTGTTTTCCTTAATTCCATTCTCTCATCTCTTTTCAAGGCCATGTTATATGAGAATTCTCTAAAGGAAGAGTGTGATAACTATTTTATGCATTGCCACTTCATAAAATACAGCACAAGTATTTTTTCCATCAGAGTATCAGTCATGGGTTTGGTTCACACATTATGCTAAGGAAGGCTGTGCAACAAACTCAGATGGTAGATGATTTTTTTTTTTATGTTTCGACTTCTATCACCGCACCATCTCCCACAAGGGGACTCTGGGCGGTTAGATGATGCTATGGGGGGGGGGGGGGAGATCGGCAGGAAATCCACCAATACAGTGGTTTCCAATCTGCTGCCGTTGGCAACACACCAACGGCGGCGCGGGGGCGCGCGTGGGGGTAGGGGCATGCACGGTGGCGGTGCGGGGGGGCGCGCAGCTGCGGTGGTGTGCATGGCGGCGGCGGCCTCCGCTAAAACGCAGAAACGCTGATGCCACGCCGCTGTCCCCGCCGCCGTGCATGCCCCCGTCGCCGCTTCCGGGTTGTGTGGCGACACACCAAACTGTGTTGCGACACACTAAAGTGTCGCGACACACAGTTTGGAAAGCTGTGCACCAAAAGCTGCCTCGAAACGACACCACATTGTATTGTGTGCGGGGAGCATCATTTAGTGAGGTCTTCACTGCTTCTTAGATAGGTGATGAGAACATGGGAACTGGAGAGAGAGTGAGACAATGCTCAGACATTGATTAGGCATAGGCTGACCATATTTCCTTCAGACAAAAACGGGACTTTTGGGATGGCAAAACGGGACAGGGTCTTATGCCACCATGCCGGCCTCCAAACCCCGCCCCCCAGTCCACGCAATTGGCTCCCACCCATCAGCGTGATTGGCTCGGATTTTAATTTTTTTTCCGATTTTTAAAGGGTTTTTTTTTCTTCTAGCAGTAAATGGTGCGGCAGAGCTGGTGTGTTTGGGGGAGGCCGGAGTACACACACTGTGCACACAGCACCGTCATCGGCCAGGGAACAAGGGGCGGGGATGGAGGGGATGGAGGCCCACCACTGCCCCATCCCCCTTGGGCTTGGCCGAGGGAGGGAGGAGAGTCGCTGCTGCTGCCACCGCCGCAGAGCAGGAGAAGCAGGAGGAGCCGGCTGCTCTCGGCTGCTTCAGCCACACCACTCCACCCCTCGCCGCCCGCTGAAGCCCTCCAGCGCGGCCGGGTCCTGCTGAGGGCAGTCTGTCCTGTGAGAGTGTGCGTGTGTGCATCTGATTGGGCTTGGCCAAGGGAGGAGAGTTGTTGACCTCGCCGCCCGCTGAAGCCCTCCAGCGCGGCCGGGTCCTGCCGAGAGCAGTCTGTCCTGTGAGTGTGTGAGTGTGTGTGTGTGCATCTGATCGGGCTTGGCTGAGGGAGGAGAGTTGTCGGGCCGCCGAGCAGGAGAAGCAGGAGCCGGCCGCGCTGGGGGGCTTCAGCCACACCACTCCGCCCCTTGCTGCCCGCTGAAGCTCCCCAGGGTGGCCGGCTCCTGCTTCTCCTGCTCGGCGGCCTGACAACTCTCCTCCCTCGGCCAAGCCCGATCAGATGCACATACACTCACACACTCACAGGACAGACTGCCCTCGGCAGGAGCCGGCCGTGCTGGGAGGCTTCAGCCACACCACTCCGCCCCTCGCCACCCGCTGAAGCCCCCCAGCATGGCCAGCTCCTGCCAGGGCAGTCTGTCCTGTGAGTGTGTATGTGTGTGTGCATCTGATCGGGCTTGGCCGAGGGAGGAGAGTTGTCGACCACTCCGCCCCTTGCTGCCCACAGAAGCTCCCCAGGGTGGCCGGCTCCTGCTTCTCCTGCTCGGCGGCCCGACAACTCTCCTCCCTTGGCCAAACCCGATCAGATGTGCGCGCGCACACACACACACACACACAGACGCATCCCACACCCTCACGCGATTACGCTGAGCAAGTAATCCGCATGCGCGCACACGCACGCACCCCACACCCTCTTTCTCCAGCCTCCCTGCAACAGGTGTGGGTGCATTTGGTCATGGGGAGGCTGGAGAAAGAGGGTGTGGGGTGTACTTAGGTACATAAAGGAAGGGTGATTTAAAAATAAAAATGATTGGATTTTAATTATAATAAAACTGTATCAATTGTTGACAGAATATTCAAAACCAAACAGAAGAAGGGCTTTAGTAGGTCAGACCAAAGGTTCCTCATGGAAAAAACCTCTGTCACATACAGGAAATGCATAGCATTTGGGCATTCAGTGCCCCATTGTTGCATTGTTGCTTGCCAACATGAGGCCTCTTTTTAAGAATCTATATAGCCATTATACTGGATGCACACTTGAGATTGGTTTGCTTTTAGCATAGGTTATGGGAAACCAACCATTGTGATTTGTAAAATATGGTTTATGGTTTAATGTGTGGGCCAAGCACAATGGTGGTTTATTCCGTGAAGTTATTCAATTACTTATTTAACAATACTTAAATACTGATAGCTCATATGGCTCCATTTAACTTAACTGTTAAGATATAACAGGTAATAAGCTGCTTATTCTTAATGAATTTATCTAATTCCCTTTTTTAATCTTCCTTGCATTTTGTGACAATGAATTGTGTAAGTTGATTGTTAAGTATTTGAAAATGCAATTGTTACTGTTAGGATGAATTTCCACAATTTCACATTAAACTTACTGCTTACCAATTGGTAGTGTACAGTTTTATCTGATTCTAGTGCTGTTACCTTCATACCTTGTTGCGGTGTGAAGCAACATCATGTGGAAGTGTATCTCAGCGATCTACACATGGTTGCTATCATATAGGACTATTACTTTTTTTTCTTAGAAATAAATACTTGGTTATAATTGTGCCAGAAAGATATTGTTCTGCTATATCAGAGCTTTCCAAACTGTGTGTCGGGACACATTAGTGTGTCGGCTGCAGTGTCTGGGTGTGTCTTGGCTGCTGGTGCCTCCGAGCCCTGCCAGGATTCTGCATAGGTCCTAGTGCCTGCCTTGTGCCCTGCTGTAAGAGTGTGTCGCGAAATTATGCCCTGCTGTAAGAGTGTGTCACCAACATGAAAAGTTTGGAAAGCTCTGTGCTATATGTTAATAATGTGCTATTAACTAGAAAGATTCAAGCAAAATAAATATGTTACCTTTGTTAGTGTAGGACAGTGTTCTGTGGACCTTATTAACTAGTGCACCACTGTGTCTACTTTGTGTATTTTCCTTTAGTATCTCCATTCAGAGCATAAGTGGGAGACAAGACATAGTAAACAGGCAGACTGAGGAAGGAGTGCTGGGTAGAATAATTGACTTGTAGCCACTCTTTAATTTTGTCATATCTGCATTCTCTTGATAGGATTTCCCCTTCTCACTGAGCACAAAAAATGTTGCCTTTTTCTTTTTTCAACAGCTAGCTACTAGTCTTCCTGATTAATGTGCATCCATGCACTTCTATGAGAGATCAGATAGTTAAGGATTATCAGGAGCTGTAGTGCCACATTATAGGCCCGAGTTACTGCATGAATCCCAATGCTCTGACCACAGCCACGAACTAAGATTTTGACCTGGGATTAGCTAGTAAACCATCTGAACAAAGCCAAGCCAAGCAAATTCTGCCCCTGGTGAATTAAGCAATGCTGTTGGTGTCCTATCCCGGTGCCTGGAGGCTGTGGGGGCCTGGATGGGGAACAGGGTTCAACTGAACCCCAGCAAGACAGGTTTTGGGGCCCTCTGGCTCAAGGACTATGCCATCTTTAGTATTGGATGAGGTTGCACTGCTCCAAACAGACCTGGTGTGTAACCTGGGCATCCTCCTAGACTTGCAACTCCTGCTCAGAGAGAAGGTGGCAGTCGTGGCTAGGAGGGCCTTTGTACAGCTTCATGTTGTATACCAGTTGCTCCCATTCCTGGACCGAGAGGCTCTGCTCACAGTCACTCATGCCCTTGTCACCTCCCGAGTGGACTATTGTAATGCACTCTACATGGGACTGCCCTGGAAGAGTATCCGGAAGCTTCAGTTGTTGAGAATGCGGTGGCATGGGCAGTTATGTGTGCCCCTAGAATGGCACACGTTACACTTCTGCTCCACGAGCTGCATTGGTTACCAGTTTGCTTCTGGGTCCAATTCAAGGTGCTGTTTTTGACCTTTAAAGCCTGTCATGGCATGGGGCTGGGTTATTTGAGGGACCGCCTCCACCCAATTATATCTGCCCATCCCATCAGGTCTGGCAGAAGAGGAATACTGCGGGTCCTGTCTGTGAAAGAGTTTCATCTGGCAGAGCCCAGGAGATAGACCAGGAGATGAGCCTTGGTGCCCACCCTGTGGAACATCATCCTCCCCCCAAGGCGAGATTGGCCCCATCCTAGATATCCTTCTTGAAGTCTCTCAAAATATGGTTGTGTCAGCAGGCTTGGGGATTTCAAGGAAATGGTGATCTAATGAGATGGCTGCACTGTTTTTAACACCAATTTCTCTCTACCATTTTGTTATTAGTAGTGTTGCTTAGTGTCTTTTTAACTGTACTTGTTTTAATATTTTGATTTTATGATTTGTTTTTTATTGTGCGCTGCTTAGAGTCACATTTTTATGAGATGGGCAGCTATACAAACAAACAAACTGATGGAGTTTTGAAGGTTAATAAAAGAACTCCAAGCAGCTAACAAAAATCTTGCAGAGTAGAAGCATGTACCAGCAGGGAACGTGCACTTTAAGCTTAATTACGTTCAGAAATAAATTCAGTCTTCACACATTAGTTAGATGAAGAAAAATAGAGATATCTTACATTTATTCAGTAGATTTGGATTCATTTAAAGTATTTAAAGATTCATTAAGTAGATTCAGTAAAGCCACTAAACAAATGAAAAATAACAAAGCTAGTGGACCTGATGGGATTCCTGCTGAAGTCTTTAAAGAAGGTGGGCCTGAACTTACACAACTTCATAAGCTCATCGAAAAAATCTGGATGAGGGAGGAGATTCCAGCAGACTTTAGGGATGCCATAATTATCACTCTCTTTAAAAAGGGTGATAGAACAGACTGTGGAAACTATCGAGGCATCTCCCTTCTAGCCACAGCAGGCAAAATCCTGGCAAAGATCATTGCAAACCGTCTCCTATCTGTATCAGAAGACATCCTCCCTGAAACGCAAAATGGCTTCCGCCCTTCCAGAGGAACAGTGGATATGATCTTCACTGCACGACAGCTTCAAGAAAAATGCAAGGAGCAAAACCGCCCTCTGTACATGGCGTTTATTGATCTGACTAAAGCTTTTGATACTGTAAATCGTACTGCTCTCTGGACCATCCTTCTGAAAATCGGATGCCCTGATAAACTTGTGAACATCTTGCGGTTACTCCATGACGACATGATGGCAACAATCCTGAATAACAATGGCTCTCAAAGCGATCCATTTAAAGTGGAATCCGGCGTTAAACAGGGATGTGTTATTGCTCCAACCTTATTCGCCATCTTCATCGCTATGATTATGCACCTTGTTGAAGAGAAACTTCCTACTGGTGTAGAAATTATATATTGAACAGATGGAAAGCTTTTTAATCTTAGTAGGCTGAAAGCAAAAAATAAGGTAATTGCAACTTCTGTTATAGAACTTCAATATGCTGATGATAATGTAGTCTGTGCACACTCCGAGGAAGATCTTCAAACTATCCTAAACATCTTTGCAGAAGCATATGAAAAACTCGGCCTCTCGATTAACATTAAAAAAAACCAAAGTGCTTTACCAGCAAGTTCGAACCAATCCCTCTGCAGCGCCATCAATGCAGCTTAAAGGTGTGTCACTAGAAAATGTCGATCACTTTTCTTATCTCGGCAGCCATCTATCTACAAAAGCCGACATCGACGCTGAAATTCAGCATCGCCTGAGCTCTGCGAGTGTAGCTTTCTCCCGAATGAAGCGTAGAGTGTTTGAGGATCGGGACATTCGCAGGGAGACCAAAATGCTTGTTTACAAAGCCATTGTACTACCAACCCTTCTGTACAGCTGTGAAACATGGACCCTCTACAAACGCCACCTCCAACTTCTTGAAAAATTCCATCAACGCTGCCTCCGAAAAGTTCTGCAAATTACTTGGGAAGATAGGCGGACTAATGTTAGCGTATTAGAAGAAGCAAAAACCACCAGCATTGAAACAATGATCATCCAACATCAACTTCGCTGGACCGGTCATGTTGTTCAAATGCCTGACCATCGTCTTCCAAAGCAGCTACTTTACTCCCAACTTAAGAATGGAAAACGGAATATTGGTGGACAGCAAAAGAGATTCAAAATACTCTCAAAGCTAATTTTAAAAAATGTAATATCAGCATTGAGAACTGGGAAGCCCTAACTCATGAGCGTTTCAATTGGAGGTCATCCTTTATTAATGGCGCTATGGACTTTGAAGAAGCACGAGTACAGGGCGAAAAGGAGAAAAGAGCTAAAAGGAAGGCACGTCAGGCAAACCCTCATCATGACCGTCTCCCACCCGGAAACCTATGCCCTCATTGTGGGAGGTTGTGCGGATCCAGAATTGGCCTTTATAGCCACTTACGGATTCACCGTTAAAATTTTACCTTTGGAAGACAATCTTACTCGGCTACGAGTGATCGCCAATGATGATGATGAGATTTGGATACAAGTAGATTCATTGTAGATCTGCATGCAAGCGAGATGTAATGGATGAGAGCTGCATTGTGCAGCCCTCCTGCTTGCAGGTATGCCCAAAGAGTAATGGAGGTTGTTAATCCCCCAAACTCAAGAAGAAGAAGGAAGTGGAAATCAGGTGACCCATGTGACATCCCACAAGCACAATAGAGATGTGTTTTTCTAGAAAAGACCCCCCCTTATGCTTATGAGACAATGCTGATTTGACCCCTGGTGATTCCAACACAAACGTTTGGTATTAGTGTATTATGCTTTTTTTCCTACATCCAGTGAAGCTACATAATAATGTCCTGGAATCCTTGGCTTTGGTTTCTGAGGTGTGACTTGAACATTGTGGCATCAGTTCAGTAACATAATATCAGGGTGATATTATTATGATATTAAATAGTGAGGGTGCTGTTGGGAGCGGAAATGAAATCAAGGGTCCTGCTGTTCTGCAGTATTGTTGATTTATTTTTGTTTTTTACTTTTATTTTCTTAACTGGGGAGAGATTCCACCACCTTCCACATTATCCATTCCTATCAGCTTAATGCTGCCCCCCTCCCCCAGTTCATTCAAAGGTTTGCTCTCCTTCCTTTGAGTCTCTTGGAAGAGACACACTTACCCAGGTGTGAGAACAATACACAGACGTGAAAATCAAGAGGGTGTACTTTTGAGTTTGAGTCATCTCTCCATATAAGATACCTTCACTCTTAAGAACATGAACACATTAATCTGCAAGGTGGAAAGTGGGTTCTGCATGCTGTTCATTGTTCTGTCCTTCTGCTGAGTGCATTGGGTGACCTGACGTTACACATACCTGCTATATGAACACTGCATCATTATCAAGTGCACATCAGGAATCAAGCATGCTGAGTGAATGTAAAATAAAGAAGCTCCCTGCATCACCAAACTGACCCTCAGGTATTCCCTATGGACTGTGAGGATGCAGTCTTTAAAACCCATCAGTGGAACTACTGTTACATGTCTTCTTAGAGAATACTGTATACTTTAGAACTCAAATAATGAATGTGGTGGGTGACATTAGGACAACGGGCTAAAAATTGTTCCCTAATAGCATGTCTCTTTTTCTGCAGGTTGCATATAATTGTTGTAATTCATAGACTGGGTTCACATCTCACGCTGAACCAAAATGTGGTTTGCTTATTTTTGGCTCAGTGTGTGTGAATCCAACCACTGTGATTTGTAAAATACAGTTTATGCTTCAGTAAATTGTGCAAATTCAGGCAGTTTTTGTTTATTCCATAAACCATTATTAAGCAAAACAGAGGTTAGCAGAATGAGCAAATTCAGCCTTTAAATCAGAGCTTTCCAAACTGTGTATCGGGACATGTTAGTGTGTCGGCTGCAGTGTCTGGGTGTGTCGCCGCTGCTGCTGCCCCTGCTGTGATTCTGTGCAGGTCCTAGTGCCTGCCTTGTGCCTTGCTGCCTCCAAACCTGCTGTGATTCCGCGCAGGTCCTAGTGCCTGCCTTGTGCCCTGCTGTAAGAGTTTGTCGCGAAATGATGCCCTGCTGTAAGAGTGTGTCGCGAAATGATGCATGTCTAAAAAGTGTGTCACCAACATGAAAAGTTTGGAAAGCTCTGCTTTAAATAATATGATCAGGGTGCCTTGTGTTGTAAGCAGATAATGCTTTCCCCTATCCTAGAGAGTGTATGAGATAAGGTAAAATATTGCTGTAAGGGTGTGTGTCTAGTGTGGATTAAATAAAATGTGCATATACACATCACTTGGAAATGTTTGCTTTTTGAGTAGTGTCTAGCACTGTAGATAAAAAGAGGCATTTAAGGAAACTGACAAAGATGAAATTACATTGCCAGAAGGAGCTGGGGGAAAATTGCTGAAGTATTTTGAGAGGTAGAAGGAGAAACTGAAGTTAAAAAGAAGACAGGATAAATTAAAACATTATTAGATATCTGGACCTCTTCCTTAGAAACAAATGGAGAAGAAGGGTCAGGGACTAACGTTCTTATTTCCGGGACTGCCCCTGAGTTAGACTGAATGAAATGGCTACCTGAAGCAGCAGATTTGGAGTGTCATGAAAAAACATCAGTTACTTAATTTTTCCTGATAAAGTTTAAGGGGGGATGCTTGTGGGATTTCTGCCACATTGGTTTAAGGAAACCTCTTCTGTTTATTTTCAGATTACAATTTTCCACTTGCTTCCCAGAAAGCCTTGCCCAAAGAAAATGGAACACAAACGAAAGACCCCCAAGAAGCGCCCACTTTTCACCCAATATCTGGTTCCATTGATCCAGACTCTGAAGCCCCCTCCACCAGTGTCCTTGAGGAGGAGGAGGAAGGACTGCTTCCTATAAACCAGTCAAAGGGAACGACGACTCAAAGCAGGCAAATGCCAAAAGTCACTTTTTCTGAAACGCCTGAAGAGGATTCTTTATACTCTATCCTTTTCTCTACCACAACCAGCAGAATGGGTCCAGGGACTGAAGTGGCTACGAACAAGCATGGGAAAGAATCTGCACTGGAGTATTCTTCTTCAGGCTTTGACCTAGGGAGCAGCATGGGACCCAGTCTCTTGCCTCTGTCTCCCATCTTCTCCACTAAGACCTCTACAGGCCCCCAGCTTGTCTCAGAACTTCCTCCCAAGATTACTCCAGAGAGCTCAGTGGCTACAGTAGAAATAGGAGGGGAAGTAGTCTTAGCAACAGTAGCTGCAGTAGAAGGTGTTATACGAGAGGGAAAGGCCACAACACATGGGGAGATTCCCAAACCCGTAGCAGGAACAGTTGTGGCTGAAGTGGAATTGACAAGGGAAGATCTAATAGGTTCTCATGAGGATAGGCCCCAAGTAACTGAGACGGTTTCCAGGACTCCTAACAGCCCATCATATCCCAGCTCTTTGGGGCATTTTTGGGACTGGACTAGTGAACGAGCCGCAATTCCAACTCCTATTCAAAACAGCCAGGATACAAAACTGCCAGTCATCACAACTGCTGCAGCAGAACAGAGCTTTACACCACAAAACAGAGATGCTCACTTGGATGTGCTTGCCTCAGGAGTTCCCTGGAGTTTGACGCAGGTAAGAAAATTGTGGGTGGGTCAGTGGGTGATGAGTATTTAAACTTAGAATCCCCTGTGTTTTTAAAGGCTGGGAGTAAGCAAATAAACCATCTAACATTATTTTATATTACTTACATTCTTCGTCAAGTGTGACTTGCCTTTTAATTTCTTTACAGGTGGTTATTTTCTTAATCAACACAAGCATGAGCCAGAACCATAGTACTAAAGTGCCATAGATTTGTAGGTTCAAAATCCTGTTTTAAAAAGCTGTGACACTTTTCCTATAAAGGAGCTTAAAACAGATTAATTGATAATTAATGTCCAGGTTATCTTTAAGGCCCAAACCCTCTCAAGGTGGTATATACAGTATGCCTAATAAGAATAAAACAAACATGAAAATCAGTATGCTATAAAAGTTATAACAGCCCTCCATAACAGTAAAACAAACCATTTTTAAATGGGGTCCCAGGCAGCATAACTGAAAACTTGATAGAGTAATTAATGAATTGGCTAATAAAAAGCTATTGAGTTCTAGTTTGGGGTAGGCTGAGATACATTCTGCTTAATAGAAGAGACCCAGAGCATGCCAGACCTGTTGGCTTTGGTGGGGCAAGCAGAAAGAAGCATTCACCACCACGTCACCTCCCAGGAGGCCTTGACCAGCCAGTGGGGACATGGATCTAAAACACACGTGGCTGAACTCACAAGCCCAAGGACCCTGTGACAGTAATAATTAATAACTACAATTATTTATTTAGAATTATTAATCAACAGCTAATAAGTAATTGTATATATTTAATTTAAAATTAAATAATTGTAAATTATTGGTTATTGGTTAATAAATTAGTAATTAATAGCCCAGAAGTAAATATACAGCTTTTCTTTGTGCAAATTGTATTTTCTGGGCACTTATTTATTTATTTATTTATTTATTAATTCAAATTTTGCCACCGCCCATCTCCCCCAGAAAAGGGGAACTCTGGGTGATTTACAGTACGAACCATATTAAAAGGACAAATATAAAAACATCTAAAATATACATATACAATTTACCAAATATAAATACAAATAAGTATAAAAACCAAGTGGCCGTAAAGATCTAATTCCGTGAGGAGAGCTCTAAGGTGCCAGCCACCCCCATGAATAATTACTCCCCATCCCAAGTGAGACGGCAGAGCCAAGTCTTCAGGTTCTTCTGGAAGGCCAGGAGCGATGGGGCCTGTCTCACCTCTGGGGGCAGAGTGTTCCACAGGGCGGGGGCCACTGCAGAGAAGGCCCGCTTCCTGGACCCCACCAGATGAAATTCTTTTACAGATGGGGTCCGTAACACATGGGACATAAATATAGGCATTGTTATGTACCTGTTGTCAGATTATGTTCATCATATATAAGCACATTAATGAACCGTCTTTATATAATGTATTAATGCCTGTGTGTTACCAGTAGCACACAATGATAATCATTCTCTCTATATAATTATATATAGTTCTCTGCCATGAATTTGTGTGAATGGACATATATGAAATGTGAAATATGGAAGATCCATTCAGGGCAGGCCAAAAAGGCAGAAAAGTTTGCTCAGAAAGATTTCAGCTTATGCAGCATATGGGCAAGCACCAGAGTGAAAATTTCAAACAAAAAAATAAAATGTATTGTCGAAGGCTTTCACGGCCGGAGTTCGATGGCTGTTGTGGGTCTTCCGGGCTGTGTGGCCGTGTTCTGGAAGTTGTGGTTCCTAACGTTTCGCCAGCATCTGTGGCCAGCATCTTCAGAGGGCAGGAGCACAGATAGAAGCAAAATCTCTGTGCCCAGGTAGAGTGGCAATGTTCTATTTATAGAGCTAAATTATAGGAGATTAGGTGGGGTTTTTTGTTGTGTTGAAATGTTAACGAGTGGCTGATGAGCGTGATTAGCATGTTCATTGTGAGAAGTATTCCCATGACCTGGTGGTTGGACTGAGTTCAGCTACTGAAGATTTTTCCGGTTGCTGTAGTCTGCAGTGTCTTTCATGTTCTTTTATCCTGGTGTGAATGCTTCGTTTTGTGGTTCCGATGTATACTTGTCCGCAGCTGCATGGTATGCGGTATACTCCTGCAGCGGTGCGGGGGTCCCTTTTGTCTTTAGCTGATTTTAGCATTTGTTGTATTTTTCTGGTGGGTCTGAAGACTGTTTGAAAGTTGTGTTTTTCCATCAGTTTTCCCATGCGGTCAGTGACTCCTTTGATGTAGGGCAGGAATACTTTGTTTGTGTGGGGCTGTTTTTCTTCAGTTGGATGTTGTTTTCTTGGTTTGATGGCTCTTTTTATTTCATTCTTGGAATAGCCATTCGCCTGTAGGACCCAATTCAGGTGGTTAAGTTCATTGTTGAGAAATTGGGTTTCACAGTTTTGATTAGCACGATCCACCAAGGTTTTGATCATGCCTCTCTTTTGTCGTGGGTGGTGATTGGAACTTTTGTGTAGATACCGGTCTGTATGGGTGGGTTTTCTGTATACTTTGTGTCCTAGTTTGAGGTCCGGTTTGCGTATGACCAGCGTATCTAAAAATGGAAGTTTGCCGTCAGTTTCTTTTTCCATAGTGAATTGTATATTGGGGTGGATGCCATTTAGGTGGTCCAAAAATTTCTCCAGTTCTTCTTCAGTATGACTCCAAATTGCGAAGGTGTCATCCACGAACCGGAACCAGACTGTTGGTGTAATGGGTGCCGATTCCAAAGCCTGTTTTTCAAAGTGTTCCATGTAAAAGTTTGCTATGACTGGGCTCAGGGGGCTTCCCATGGCAACGCCATCCATCTGTTCGTAGAACTCATTCTCCCATTGAAAGTAACTAGTTGTTAGGCAGTGTTGAAATAAAGCTGTAATGTCTTCTGGGAAGATTTGCTTGATGAGTGCCAGGGTGTCCCTTACTGGCACCTTGGTAAACAGGGAGACCCCGTCAAAGCTGACCAGTTTGTCCATGTGGTTGAGTTTTAGGGTGCTGATTTTGTTGGTGAAGTGTCCTGAGTCTTTGATGTGGGATGGAGTCTGTCCGATGTGGGTCTGTAAAAGGGTAGCCAAATGTTTGGATAATTCATATGTTGGGGAGCCAATGGCACGTACAATGGGTCTGAGTGGGATAGAGTCTTTGTGGATTTTGGGGAGTCCGTATAGTCTAGGTGAGAGAGCTTCTGTCTTGCAAATACGTTGTAGTATGTTGGGATGCAGGGAGGAGCTCTTTATCAGTGTGTTGGTTTGCTTCATGATTTTGTTGGTCGGATCCCGTCTTATTGTTCTGTATGTGGTGGGGTCTAGAGAACTAGTAGTTATCCAAAGTGGTCAATATTGATCCCCAAGGGTCGATGGAACTATCCAAGGGTTGTTGTTGTTGTTGTTGTTATTATTATTATCTGTAGTAATATTAGTTAAAGTAGTATTTATTAATTTTTTTTCATATAATAAATGTTGGGGGGTTGATGAACAATCTGAAACTTCATGAAGGGGTCAATGAGCTGAAGAGTTTGGGGACCCCTGCTTTGAAAGATGTTTTGTACACACGTCTAATAGATTGTATCCATTGTGTGCTATTTGACGGCCATCTGCATTGGTGAAATACTCTTCAAAAACTGCATCAGACATCGGTAAAGATTTAGGGTTACTCAAGGCTTAATTTTGGGCACTTGCCTCTCATTCTTCAAATATTTCTATATGCACTATATTATTTATATGGTACTGGAATAGAAGTGTCTCACATTCAAGAAAGCATTGTGCTAGCTATGAAGTGGGGCATTATACAGTCAATTCTCTTGGAGGTTTGAAGATAGTAACTGAATCACCTGAAAGCTTTGTTTCAGATGCATAACTCAGTTCATTTTTCATTTGTACATGGATTGACTATTACTAGAACAAGCATAAGCATTTGACAGTATAGCATGCTCAAACAAAACTCTGAACACATACATTGTGTATGCCAGCTTGTATAAGTCATTCTCTTGGAAGTTTTGGGTGGTCCAAACAGATATAATGTGGCCCATGGAGGTAATTTTCCTTTACTATGGCCCAAAATTTAGTTTTAATTTTACATACCTGTGTTATTGATCCATGTCTTAGTTTCTTGAGCACTTTGGAGCCACAGTGACATCTGCTCACAGATTAATCTACCTTCTCTGAGTATCAGCATCAGACCTGAGAAATATGCTACTAGATAGAGTATAGAATAAGAGCTAAAATGCTTGGTTGTCTGATTTGGGATAAAACTTCATATTCATTAAAAAAAAGGCTTATACCACTTTCTAAAATATTTCCATGTTAACTCAGAGATGTTTTCTTTGGTTTTGTTTTGTAGATTATCTGTAAGGACTGGAGCAACCTGGCAGGCAAAAACTATATCATCTTGAACATGTCAGACAACATTGATTGTGTGAGTCACTTGCTTCTATATCTAAATCTCTGTCTCTATCATGTACAACTTTTGCCTCCCTTTTAATAATGCTAAATAAAAGTGGTTTATTACCTCTAGCAAGTAGTAAAATACTATTTCATCATACAGAGCAATATTTTCAATGTTCATTTAAAACATGTCTCATCCTACATTTGCAATTTATTTATTCATTTCAGTGCTTCCCATTATTACAGATCTTGAAGCATTTTAACAAAATATGGCTCTAATATTTCCTAAACAATCAAAAAATGTGCACATAAAGAAGTTTGGATAAGGGTTTTATACAATATTTCTGGACAGATTACTGCTATAATACTCTTGACAAAACTAAGATGCTGCTATTAAATATTCCCTTTCATGTATGTATAGTATCGATTTTCCAATATATACTTTATTTTGAATAGGGCCACAATATTTACTTTTGGAGGATACATGATATGTTAGGGTTAGGAAACATATGATCAGGCATGAAAGTGAGTGAGAGAAGCTGTGTATGTGTGTGTGTGTCTGTGTGTCTGTGTTTGTGTGCCATGTATGAGTTGATTGGCAAAATAGAGGAAGATTAGAGATCTGATTCCATCCTCTTGCTTTCTTGAAACTGGATTTTTCCAAGGACATAAAACAAAAAGGGATCAATGACAGCAGCAGGACTGGGTATAGGATGGGAGGATCTGACTCAGGAGAGATTTAGACTATCTGCTGGGGTAGATTAAATGTACTCCTTCCCATTAAATGATACACTATTTTGTAAGTTGCCTTCTGCTATACTTCAGAAGAAAGGAGACACCCAGAAAAGGAATTCAGATAGCTCTATAGATTAGAACTTGATGGGAGGTTTGCTGGTAGACTGGTAACTACCTGCAGTTTTAGTAATTGGCACTGTAGGTTTCAGTATTGTATCTTTCCTCCAGTTTGGAAATAAGCAGTTTAAATGAGTGCGCTCCTGTATTGGCAGAAGCTGTTTTCTTGCCCTAGTTTCCTAGGTAAGATATATAAGCGGACAAAATGTTTTTGTTTCTTAATATAAAGGACAGGAAGGAGGGAAATAGAGTTTTCCTTTCTTCTCTGGCAGCAGCACAGCACAGCAGGACCCAGGAAATGCAGCAGGTTATTTTCTCTCATCAGTTGATAACCTAGCCACCGAGCAAATTTCCAGACATTATTTAGACTGGCGAGTCAGCTACTTCAGTATTTGGTATTTCTTGGAGTTGAATTGTTGACAAACGAGGGAGATGCTTTTCATGGTTTTGGATAGCTGGAATTTAATAGATTTAGTTCAAAAGGTTTAATAATCAAGTGATGGTGATTGAGCAAGACAAATTTAGAAGTTCTGCAGTATACATAAGTCATGGAGGGATAGTTATACCTGTAATGAAGGAGAAATCTGCTCATGCTGAACATTTATTGTGTTGCTCTGTACCCTAACCCAGCAGAATTGGGTTCTACAGGTACAAGTTAAAGAATATCTGTTTCTCAAGGTTAATTGGGTTGAAGATGAGAAAGATCATCCTACTCTACAAAGGACAGGGCAAAACAAAGTATTTATTTATTTATTTGTCAAATTTATATGGTCGCCCATCTCACATAAAGGCATACAACAAGCAGCGTACAACAATCAATTAAAACTTTATTTATTTATTTATTTATTTATTTATTTCTCATATTTCTACACCGCCCATCTCGCAAGCAACTCTGGATGGTTTACAATTCACTTAAAATAACAAGAGATTAAAAACATAAAAACAAGTACATCATAAAAATATAAATATAAAATATAGAAAAATATTTAAAATTTATATAAAATATAAACTCCTCAGAGCCACATCATGGCACCAACCACCCCCATGATTGGCTATCCCCCCTCCCACCCCAAGCAAGGTGGCAAAGCCAGGTTTTCACTCCCTTTCGGAAGGCCGGGAGTGTAGGGGCCTGCCTCACCTCTGGGGGTAACATGTTCCACAGGGCAGGGGCCACGGCAGAGAAGGCCCTCTTCCTGGACCCTGCCAATCGACAATCTCTCATGGACAGGGTCCGTAAGATGCCCTCTCTGCCTGACTGGGTGGGACGGGTCGATGTAATGGGGGTGAGGCGGTCCCTTAGGTAACCTGGACCCATACCATGTAGGGCTTTAAAGGTGATAACCAACACCTTGTGTTGCAGCACAGATGTTATATGGGCCATCTTTGGGGCTCCTAAAACTGCTCGCGCGGCCACATTCTGAACCAGCTGTAGCTTCTGGATACTCTTCAAGGGTAGCCCCATGTAGAGCATGTTGCAATAGTCTATACAGGAGATGACTAGGGCATGAGTGACTGACTGTAGGGACTCCCGATCCAGGAAGGGGCGTAGCTGGCACACAACACGAAGTTGGGCAAAGGCTCCCCTGGCCATGGCTGCCACCTGCTCTTTGAGCCGTGAGTCCAGGAGAACCCCCAGGTTCCACACCGGATCTGCCTGGGGCAGTGAAACCCCATCCAGAACCAAAGATGGAAGATTCCTAGATGCCAAGGAGTCCCCAACCCACAGCCACTCCATCTTACCAGGGTTCAGTCATTATTAAAATATTAAAGGCACAAGAGAGAGTGAATGCCAACCACAATAATGGAGCCATCTTAGAATTTCACCAGTCCCCTGGGACCCCCTGGCCTGATGACATAGCCAGGTCTTGAGGGACTTCCAGAACATTAACAGGAATGGAGCTAACCTCACTTTGGGGGGGGGGAGAATGTTCCATAAGGCAGGCACCATGGCAGAGAAGGCCCACCTGGGACCCACAAAGTATAGTTCCCTAGCAGATGGGACCCGCAGCATGCCTTCTCTGTCAGATCTGATGGGATGGGCAGATATAATCGGGGAGAGGCGGTCCCTCAGATAACCCAGCCCCATGTCATGAAGGTCTTTAAAGGTTAAAACCAGCACCTTGAATTGGACCAGAAGTATGACCCTTTAGTGAGTAAAATAAATGCTTGCTTAATTCTCCATTAAATTTTTGTTGTTGTTCAGTCGTTTAGTCGTGTCCGACTCTTCGTGACCTCATGGACCATAGCACGCCAGGCCTTCCTGTCCTCCACTGTCTCCCGGAGTTTACTCAAATTCATGTTCATTACTTCGGTGATGCTATCTAACCATCTCATCCTCTGCCGTCCCCTTCTCCTTTTGCCTTCAGTCTTTCCCAGCATCAGGGTCTTTTCCAGTGAGTCCTCTCTTCGCATTAGGTGGCCAAAGTAAATACTTTGTATTTACAAAGTAAATACCATTAAATACTGAACCATTATATGAAAATATAAAATTATATAGAGTTCTATGTACCATGCACCTAAAGGAAAGAGGTTCATGTCAGCCCTATAAGGTAGACCAGACTAAAAAACCAATGCCATATAGGTCTAAAACTCCTTTTATTAAAACAGCTATAGTAACAGAATCTTGCAAGTCTGAAAGTGCTTCCCTCTTCCCTCACTTTATCTTCCTGTGAATTAGGTAGGGGCCTGTCTGAGATGTCTTCTCAAGTTAGTTTCTTGGAATGGGTTTAAGTCACATTTGTCTGATCATTGCCTTGGTAATGGATCTTCCCACTGTCCTTCAAGGCCATCCTTTCTGCCTTCTACAGTACACACCACTATCCAATCCCTCCTCACCAATCTTCCAGTGGAACCACTAGCACTACATTTATTAAGTAAATAATTGAGAAACAGCAGAACAAGGCTTACCTTCTTTTTTCCTAATAATTATAAGAAACAAAATTAATTTCAGTATATTCATACTTGTATTCAGCATGATTTCCAGAAGGAGTAGTTCAGGGTACAAGCCCACAACACTAAATCTTCCATAAGTGCCTTTTTGCTTCTTTTAATCTTATTTACTATCTGGTGTCTATGATTAATCATCAGAACTATGATTAACTATAAAGAAGACCAAATTAATGACACAAGTACAATTTGTTGTTCAGTCGTTTAGTCGTGTCCGACTCTTCGTGACCTCATGGACCATAGCACGCCAGGCCTTCCTGTCCTCCACGTCTCCCGGAGTTTACTCAAATTCATGTTCATTACATCGGTGATGCTATCTAACCATCTCATCCTCTGCCATCCCCTTCTCCTTTTGCCTTCAGTCTTTCCCAGCATCAGGGTCTTTTCCAGTGAGTCCTCTCTTCGCATTAGGTGGCCAAAGTTTTTGAGCTTCATCTTCAGTATCTGTCCTTCCAATAAGCAGTCAGGGTTGATTTCCTGTACAACAACAACAACAATAATAATAACAACAACAACAAGTACAATTCCTGTACAACAAGTACAATAATTAGCCTTAAAATTGACAATGAAGACATTGAAGTGGTGGATAGCCACTTACAATTAGTATCGATTATCAACAGTAAAGGAACCAGGATTCAAGAAATACACCACAGACTAGCATTTGGTAGGGTAGCAATGAAAGCCTTGGAAAAGGTATTCAGATGCCATGGCTATGCCTTCAAAAGTCAGAATTGTGTAGACAATAATTTTCCCTGTGATACTCTATGAGTATCCCTGTGAGATTCCTCAGCATACCATGGATTACAAGGCAAAGAAATAGGTCCTAGACCAAAATCAGTCCGAAGTTTTCACTCAAGGTACAAATGACCAGATTCAAATTATCATATTCTGTAAAGACTTAGCTCCCTTGAGATGTCTTTGATGCTGGGAAAGTTGGAAGGAAAGAAAAGAAGAGAATAATCAGCAGCAAGGTGGATGGACTCAATTACTATGGTGATGGGGACACCGTTGGAAGACTTGAAGGGCCAGGTCGGGGACAGATCATCCTGCAGAAGGTCTATATACAGTAGGTGGTTGCTAAGAGTTGACAGGAACCTGATGGCATATAATCAATCAGTGAATCATACCTGTCTAGTGAAAAATCTTTTTTAAATTACATTTATATGTTATATACGTTGGAACAATATTCTATTCTAAAAATCTCCCTATAGACGTCATATGTGAAATGATGTAATATATGGGAAGATTGAACAATAAGCTACAGAATTCAATTTTATAAATATCTTCATTTTTAAAGAAAGAATAGTTATAGTTGCTTGATATATCAGTTTTGAAGGGCAGTATATAAATCTTTAAAATAAACAAAGAAACAAATTAAGAATACTGGTCCTGTCTAAACTGGGTTTTCACTAGGGCTGTTAAGTTGCTTCATATAACTTAGCTATCTCATAGGTATATCAGATATACTAATAGTGCAATTCTAATCTTTATGCAGCTGAAATGGCACCATTTATATTCAAATGGAGGCTTTATGAGATATGGGGGGGGAGTTTCCAATGTTTGCAAAAGTATTCTCAAAATAAGAGGAAGATTTTAAGAGAGGAAAATTTTAAAAAAACAATAAAAATGAACATGCTCATTAGCTTTAAAAAGATTTATCAAGTTTTAAAAAGATGTATTGTATCATTAGAGACAATTAAGGAAATAAGCATACAATATCATGAAATAAATCACGGCTTGCTGGCTAAAACCTGAAACAGGATTACTGTATAATGTGTTGAGGGATCGTGCTTTGTACCCAGACTTTGCTGCCAATGCAATATGATTGAAAAGGATTTAAAAGGTGGAGTGTTTCTACTTTGAGTAAGTGGATAGAATACAACTTTTCTTCTATCATATATGCCAGTAATGGTAAAAGAAATTGCAGGCTTTTCCATTTAATTTCCATTAATTTTTAAAGGTTATCAGCTCTGGTTGAACAAGCATATAGTCATTTATTTTTTATCATGTTTAAAGATAGTTCTTTGAGCTCTCCTTGTGTTACATGATTTATATTGACATTTTTGGATTACAGAAAGGGAAAAGAGATTGCAGGAAGGACGCATTGGCTATTTATTCATCAGCTTCTATGAAAGCGGGGTGGGGTGGGGTATTTTCTGTCCAGTCATATCAATGAAAACTTTACTTTCCTGTCAGGAAGCACATTTTTCTCCTCTCTTTCACTGTTTCCCATAAGGCTCTGAGTGCTTAGTCTGAAGTGATGGGGAGAGAGAGCTATCATTTCTGCAATATTTCTGGTGATGTGGTCCAGGGATTGCATACTACTAAAGCTGCTTTCCTAATTTCCTTTCCCCTAGGGTGCCTGTCTTGCTCTGCTAACCCAGATTTTTATCTGCTACTGTTCATAAGCTTTGCCTTGTGAGCTGAGGTTCTGGTGGGCCTTTGTGACTCAGGTCTGGCTCCTTCTTGTCTTTCTCAATTCGGCCTGTGCCAGCCCTGAGCATTTGAGGTTCCCATAGCAACCAGTAGTGTTAGCACATATTAATAACTAGAGTGGCCTTTGCGTTGGCACGGCAACTGAGCCAGAATAGATGTGGGGAAGACATTGCCAAATGATGTGCAAGGTCTTAGAAGAATGGGACCACCTCTGTTTGACCTGCAGTCTGGGTAGAAATGATTATGCTCTTGCCCTTTAAAAAAATTACTATAATTCTGTGTTTTTCCCTTCCTCCAAGGAATGCAATAGTGATGTAGGTAGATATATCCCTCTATCTTTGATCAAGGCAGCATCTGCTCAAACCCATATTTGTTTACCTTCAGCACCTCCAGACTATTAATCTGGTATTTTTATCCATATTTGAAACCTATAAGGAAGTGAAGTTTCAGGATACTTCAAAAGGGAAGATGTTTTTGTTCCTCCCTGAATTTTAAATGATACTCTCCCATTCATCTTGATCCCCAGGTTATATAACCAGATGATAAGAAATGAATTTAATGGTGTTTGCGTGCTTGCATAAACTACAACTGGTTGGGACTGTTTGTTGCAGCCAGTAAATGATAAAATTTGAGAATGGTAGCAGCTAGGATGGAACTACTAGGGAATACATGATCAAACATTTTGAACAATAAAGTTGATGGAGTAAAATGGAAACGGATATCCTTCAAAACCTTGGCTTTTTAAAGATCTCTCTCTCTCTCTCTCTTTTTTTTTTGATATGCATCGAAGAGCTGTATTTGGGTGAGGAAGTGTGTATTCATGAGGTCTGTATGTTTTTAATTAGAGGACTGACAATTATTTGTTGCTATAGGAAGAGTTCCGAGTGGAGAGAGGCCTCCAGTTGCTGGCACTGATGGAGGATGCCTTCTCCAGATATGACAATGGATTGCAGGGGCAATGGTTGATCTCCTTAAGCAAACCTAATGAGAATGACAAACATCTGTTGATGACCCTGGCAGGAGAACATGGTAAGATTTTGGTGAAAAATAAAGGGTGTCTTACCCTTATTATGCTCTCATGCTGTTTTGGTTAAGTTTTGTGGTCACATCTAATTGGACATCATTTCAACAGGATTATACTATTTGTTCAGTAAATGCCATAAGGTACAGGTAAAGTCTCCCTCAAGCTGAGCTCAACTTCTGATAACTTAATAGACATGTCCATGTAATTTTCATGGCAACAACACAGAAGTGGTTTGTGGAGGTAGTGGTCTTCTTCCAGAATATTTTTTCAACTTTCTAGACTAGCCCGTACACTAAAATTCCATGGTTCTCTGTCATCCAATACTAACCAGATCCAATTCTGCCTAGGTTTGTTGGATCATCCAAGGACAGCTTGGGGCTCATACCTGCTTTTTATTATAGAGGTGTGGACTGTGATTAGATTTTGGATGCTGTATCAGGGGTCGCACTATATAAAATATATGGGATAGGGACAAAAAGTTGAGAAGGACAAAAACTACATCTTATTTACTTTATGTTTCAATGTATGGAACATTAACACATTTACTGTGATTATTCCATATGTCTTTCCTCTTCTGTCCCATTAAAAATTGCAGTGCAGTGGCAGTTTTTGGAAAGGCTCTGTGGGACTTTCAGGGACTACATGTGGCCCTAGAAGTGTGCATCATGGATCAGTATATTAACTCTTATTCTGACAGTCATTTTTCAAACTATTTCTCCCCTCTTAATCTTTTACAAGATTCCTCCTGCTGTTTTGTATTAGAACCTTGTGATGTTTTCTTCAAACTTCTTCAGATATTATATTATATTATATTATATTATATTATATTATATTATATTATATTATATTATATTATATTATTTAATTTATATAACCGCCCATCTCCCCCAACGGGGAACTCTGGGCGGTTTACAATAAAATAGTTAAAATAGAATATAAAATATAAAACATCAGTTATACAATATATGTAAAAAATAATAAATAATTATGAATCCAGATGGATGAAAAAATTACTAAGGAAGGACATTATAAGATTAAGGAAAAATAATTCATTGCCATTCTACTCTTCCCCCATCATATTCTTCTACACATTTGTGTTGGTGCAGCATTTCCAGACCTTCCTTTATGTCTACATCTCATCCCCTTACCTGGGATGGAATGTGATTTTCTATGCATGTAAAATTTTGAGTTGGGTTGACAAACTCTGTCCCAGCCATGGAGAACCTATGACATCCCCATCTAGTCTGCAATGTCTTCTACAGATCCCATTCTTATATTTCTCTCTAGACCTGAAAACATACGTCCCTCCCCTCCCCAATAGTGATACTACTTCAAAAATGCCACCCAATGTTACAGTGAGATATATTACAGTTGCAGCATATGAAGGCAATAAGATGTATGTGTGTGTTTATATGAGTGTATATATGCACATGTGTGTATCTGGTCCAAGCAAGCACATCAGGGTTCGCACGCCTGCAGTGATTGCTTTTATCCAGTTTGCATTGGAGTCCACTTATTGTTGGTACACAGTACTGTTGCTCTTGCACAGAACAGTTTGTCTCTAGGGTTGAAATATGTTGCGTGTTCTTGCTCAGTCTGCCACCCAAAATTAAAAGATCTATGACTTATTCAGAAAAAAGTAAATAGATAAAAACAAATTCTAGAATGATGTAACATATTTTTCTCAATTATTTAATGTTCAAGTGGCAAATGGTTGCTTATTTCAAGCAGATCTTAACTGCAGGGATAGGCTCAGGATAAGTGGGCAGACATAATGTTTACAAAGAGGAGGTGTTCATTCTTATCATTGCGTGTCCATGGAGGATAAGTGGGGGGCAAATGACAAAACGTAGGAGACAATGTCATCCCCAAATGCAACAGTTTGTGTCAGATGACAGGACACAAATATACAACTGTAGTGTTGGTGTGATGAAGTCGCTATATGCACATCAACATTTTGGAATGATTGCAGACCCCACTGGTTCTCATAATAGTGACAGTGAGATGTTTGAACTGCATGTTACATGTGGTTGGTTGACATACAGTAAATCAGTAAGAAGAACACAATACCTTACTGTTGGATCTTCCCTGGTCCCTTTTTGTTTTTATGTTCATTGTATGAATACTTATACTTGTTTTTATACTGTATGATGATTATATTCTACATTTCCTCCTTTTATCTAATATGGGATTTTTAAAATAATAAGTGGTTTACAAATATTTTAAAACAAAGTAATCGGCAGCCAACAAAAGAAAGTTGCACCAGGGACACTTGTAATATAATTACACTGTATCTCATTTATTCACCTTAATGAGTTATGCTAAAGAAGAGAAGAATATGAAATCCATAGAGTAGTTGAGCCATAAGGAATAATTCTGGCTGGGTAGAAGCAAGAGTTGTGGAAACAAAGGGATAAATTAAGACCAATGTTGGAGATGTGAGAAAAGTCTCCTAATAATTCCCCCTCCCCCCCATCAGTGCAGATTTTATTTTTTCAGATTTGCAATGAGTCACATTTGAGTTAAAGGGCGGGGGGACTGTTGGTTCCCCTATAATCATACCAAGCAGTAGAAGCTGGGAATGCCCACCTCCAATGGTCTTTGTAAACTTGGAAGCTCTCTTCAAAGTCTCATATGTGCCACATAAGCAGGACTCCCTTGAGCTCCTCCGTCTTTGTCACTTCATGTTGGCCTAGGATATCCCTGTATGTACTCAGGGATCAAGTAACTACCCTTGCCTCTACTTGGTCTGAGAAACCCTGATCCCAGTGAGGTAAGTGTTGTTGCTCAGTCTGGGACTTATCTGATTTGATGATGGTTCAAGGCCCCTTAACTCATCTCTTTATAGGAGTTGAAAAACAGAAGGATATTGCTTTGTGGCCTGGAGAAAGCACTGGTTGGAATGAATTTCCCTCCATTAGCACATACTGTATACAGATCACTAATGCAATTGCTCCTTCCCCTTAAGGAAAAGACAAACAAATTATATAAATCTCTAAATCAATTTCCCTCCCACCCCCAACAAAAACATTTATTTAATTATTTCCTTCCTACCACTATTCTATATATTTCTGTTCACTATAACAAAAATCAAATTATAAAAACTTTTATAATTAATAATACTACAGCAATCTTAACCATATTAAACCTAAAAACCAATTATTATACTGTACCTTATAGATACCTTATAATCTTATAAATCAAACAAGCCTTTAAAAAATCCAGTCAAATCATTAGAGAAAAATGAAATCATATAAGCCTTAATATCAAACCAAATACATATTCTTTTTAATACTACAACAATCTTAACCCTATTAAACCTAAAAACCAATTAATATTATACCTTATAGATACCTTATAAATCAAACAAACCTTTAAAAAGTCCAGTCAAATCATTAAAGAAAAGTGAAATCATATAAGCCTTAGTATCAAACCAAGTACATATTCTTAATTTTTTATCCTACATCAAAATATACCAGAACATTTACTTGCCTCCATATTACACATAAGGCATTTTTCATAAAGAAATCAAACAGCCCAGCTGCTCCCCTTAAAAAGTCAGATTTCTCAGGAGAAATCCTCTCACAGAACAGAGCCATTTCATTCCCAAAACAATCCCTCAAGAAAACAACCTGGTCAGTATTTTGCAAATCAGACTGTAACCCCTTCATCACCAAAGTGTGTTCATCGCCTGGTATTTCTTCAAAGAATCCATTCTCACTGTTGGGAAAAATATCTCCCTCTTGATGAAACTCTTCCTCTCCCAGCAGAGCGTTCTCAACCAGTTGACACATTTTAGAGCTGATATTTTCTACAATATCCCAAATATCCTGCAGAATAACTTGACGGGTATCATGGAGAGTCTGTTTGAAATCACAACAAAGCTCAGAACGAAGCTCTGAGAAAATTTCCTTAAGGTCGTCTATGTTTCAGGCAGTAGATTATAACGCCCCTTGGATACTTGGCTAGTGCAGATAAGAGCTAATGGGTTAATAAAAGGCTTCTAAAAGTTATTGAGTGACATTGACAAAAGAGAAAGTATGCGAACCAGCAACTGCTACGCTCAAGGAAAGTGAACAGAAAACTGAAGACTCAAAACGGTAGATTCAACTTGTAGGAAAACATTAAATCCTTCAAATTAAATACAAAAGTAGTAACGGGGAGATAATTATTCTCAATCCTCCTTAATATCCAGATGGGAAATAAGCCAAAGATAAAAAAATGTTTTAAAATTAATCCAGAGATAACAATAAGCACCAAGAAATTTCACCTCTCTTGGGGTACACAAACTTAAAAATATATAAACTGGGTGATTTAGAAATGGGAAGGCACGACCTAGTGTCCCTTTAGGGCTGCAGCGCAGTCTGGAAATGATGGCATCCCCTACTCCCGTTGTCTCTTACTGGATTAGCACTAATGCTCTTGGCGATCCTCAGGCTACGAGGCAACGTTCAGGAGTGCAAATGGGATAGTTCTGAGCATTTCTGCCATGAAAATGCTCTAGGGCATCAGGAAAAACCTACCTTTGCCCCCCAAAAAAACCCGACGCTGCCAGGTCTGCCCGCTGAGCTTGCAAGCAAAGCTGTTCAGTCGGCCATATTCCCACTGGAAGTCCAAGTCACCTCTTTCCTAAGAAATATGCACAATGTTCTGTTTTCTGGGGAAGATGATCACAAAAGATGATGTAGCCAGTGTTCCAGTATTCCCCTCTTGAAAATTAATTCTCTCAGGGATAACCCTAGGATGATCTTACTTTTTTCAAATTTTGCTTTAATCTTTGATTTCAAGCTTCTTTACACATGGTAAGGAGGCCCATCCATATGTATTCCTGTCCCTGTTAAATAAAGTGGTTTTCTGCATGATTGGTATGAATGAGTATGGTTTTCCAGGCGTATAGATGGGTATTGAATTGAGTACAGATGGGATCTCTAGTAAAAGCAAACCCCTGTAATAGTTATGAGAAACAAAGCTTGCTGGGGCTCTGGGTCCAATTATATATCTTAGCAATATTTTGGTTGGAATAAGTCTGTGCCTCACAAAGGGATAGAATATGACATTTCTGATTGTTCCTCTCATCCCAGACTTATCTTAGTTGTCTCGGAAACACCAAGTTTGAGAGCTGGCAAATGATTTTCTACCTACTGCATTGTGACAAAGCAACTATGAAAAATACTGAGTTATAGAGATTCTAGTGATGCTGTACATAAATTTTACTGGTGTACTCAGATTTTTTAGGATCACAGTGAAGCACTTATAATATAGTAGATTATTGCTGAGGTGAGTTGGCAATGAACTAGCCAATAGGAAAAAAAAAACTTCTAAAGGTGACATTTAAAATGAAAAAGCACTGGTTTATTGTACTTTTTAATTTATTTATTTGTCTGTTTGTTTGTGCATGGACTCTGGGCAGCATACCCAATTAAAACAAAAACTAAACAATCAACATAATTCACCCATTAAAACCAATTAAAACAGTTTAAAAACTCTAATACCAAAAAGACAGGGAAGAGAATGCAGTCTAAATTTATACCAGCCGTTTTTCTTGATTCCTTCATTTTTTCTGATCTTTTTCTTTGAGTAGCTTTGGTTGCACCTGTTTTACCTGATGTAGAAATTGTTTTTGAATTCTAAAACATATTTACTGCTCTACACTGAAAATAGTGTTCTAAATTACATTATTACTACTTTTAAACAGGAAATAATGCTTTCATGTGGACATATATCTCTACTGAAGCAAGCAAGCTGAAGAGGAGTACACTGAATTAATGCATTTTTTTTAATCTGATACATTTCATCTCCTAGGGGTTGTTCCAACAAATGATGTCCTTTTGGCATTAGGTGATGTGCAGAAAAGCTTAGCTGAGGTAAGACCTTGTTTACTTACATAGGAGTGACTGGGCTGTCTAGGGTAAATGAATTGATGGCACAGCCGTTTACTAGAGAAATCGCTTCTTTTTTGTCTGTTAATTGCTGATGACATTGTCATCAGATGTCAGTTTTCATTTGCTGTGAGTGATTCTGTGGGATTGTCTTCTTGCACTGTATCATCATTTCTTGAAATCCAGCATGGTCTTGTTGAAGAAATGCCAAATTTGTTCTGTATATGGCATATGTGTGCCCACAAAAAACATACGTATATATCACAACAATAAGCCGTGGTTTACAGCAAAGCTTAAGCAGCTGCGCCGTGGCAAGGAAGAGGCCTATAGGAATGGGGATAGGATTATGTATAATCGGGCTAGAAATGTACTTACCAGAGAGATTAAGGCAGCAAAGAGGAATTACTCAGAAAAGCTGAAAAAGCAGTTTTCAGCTAATGATACTGCAACTGTATGGAAAAGCCTGAGGAACATCATTGGCCACAACAAACCATCTCTTCCGACTGACGAGAGTCGTCAATTGGCAGATGACCTTAATATGTTTTACTGCAGGTTTGAGAATGAACAACTGCTATCTGCTGCTTCTAATTGTATTTCAGATACATTGTTAGCACCAAATTTCCCTGTATCCATTTCCAATTCCCTAGGCTCCTCACCTCTGGTGATCTTGGAAAAAGAAGTGCGAGATTTATTTCAAAAACAAAAGATTAAAAAGACTCCAGACCCAGATGGTGTGACTCCCTCCTGTCTGAGAGCTTGTGCGGAACAATTGGCCCCTATTTTTACATATATTTTTAATAAATCGTTGGAGATGTGTTATGTTCCTTCTTGTTTTAAAAGTTCTATAATTATTCCAGTTCCTAAGAAATCTTCCATTAGTGAGCTGAATGACTACAGACCTGTTGCATTAACGTCTGTAGTTATGAAGACCTTTGAGAGGCTAGCGCTGGCTCCCTTGAAAGCTATCACGGATCCCCTGTTAGATCCATTGCAGTTTGCTTATAGAGGAAACAGGTCAGCCGATGATGCTGTCAACATGGCTTTACATTATATTTTGCAACATCTTGAATCTCCGAAGTCTGATGCACGAATCCTATTTGTGGACTTTCAGTTCAGCATTTAATACCATTGTTCCAGGAATTCTTTACAACAAACTGATCCAGCTCACTGTGCCTGGCCTTACCTGTAGGTGGATAATCAGTTTTCTAACAGATAGAAAACTTAGGTGAGCTTAGGCAAAACTATATCCAGCATTCGGTCAATCAGCACAGGTGCCCCTCAGGGGTGTGTGCTCTCCCCGCTGCTTTTCTCCCTCTGTACCCATGACTGTACTTCAAAAGCTTCTTCTGTTAAAGTTTTGAAATTTGCAGATGATACAACCGTCATTGGTCTCATTCGGAATGGTGATGAGCCAGCATATAGACAGGAGGTACAACAACTGGTCCTGTGGTGCAGTTGCAACAATTTGAAACTGAATGCACTTAAAACTGTAGAGATGGTTGTGGAGTTTAGAAAGAACTCCTTTAATTCCCCTTTCCTTACTATACTCGATAGCCCTGTATCAGTAGTAGAGTCCTTTAAGCTTCTGGACTCCATAATTTCTCAAGACCTGAAATGGACGCTTAACATCAGAACTATTATTAAAAAGGCACAACAAAGGATGTTCTTCCTGTGTCAACTCAGGAAGTTTAAACAATCTCAGGAGCTTCTGGTACAGTTTTACAGAGGAACTATTGAGTCTGTTATCTGTTCTTCTATAACTGTCTGGTTTGGCTCTGCAACCAGGCAGGACAGACATAGACTCCAACGGATAGTCAAGTCTGCAGAAAGAATTATTGTAATCCGCCTGCCCTCTATAGAAGACCTGTGTGTTGCAAGGGTCAAAAGTGGGGCGGAGAAGATATCTGCAGACCCTTCTCACCCTGGATATAAACTGTTTCAACTCCTTCCATCAGGACAGCGTTATAGAGTACCGTATGTCAAAACATCTAGACATCGAAACAGTTTTTTCTGTTGTGCTATTGATTTGTTGAACTCCTAATTAATGCAGCAGGATATAATGATTGATAATGTATGCCATTGCTCTGTTGAACTTTTAATTAATGTAGCATGAGATAATGATTGATGATGTATGATAAGACATGACTGCTAAGATGTGACCGGTAATGCTCTGTTATATGTGAACATATGCTAGATGACAGATGCAGTATTGTTGTCCCTTAATTCTCCCTTTAAATATTTATTTATTTATTTATATTTCTAACTTATATCACCGCCCATCTCCCCCCATTCCGGAGTATGAGTATGTGTTAGTTAAATAACTGTAGTATTATTTTTTTCTTTAATTTTTCTTTTCTTGATTGTATATTTATTTATTTATTTATTTATTTGATGTTAGGTAAATACATTGAGAGCTCTTGCACCGGAGTCAAATTCCTTGTATGTTTAGTCATACTTGGCCAATAAAGTATTCTATCCTATCCTATCCTATCCTATCCTATCCTATCCTATCCTATCCTATCCTATCCTATCCTATCCTATTAAAATTGGTTAGACCCTCCAGCACATACTGTATAGCCTGTGAGTTTTTTTCAAGTTAGATTAAGCCTACATCTCATTCTTGCTTATAGTACATAGCGAATCAGGGTTCTCTTTGTTTCTAGTAATTGAGCTTTTCCGTTCTGTCTCTAAGGAACCATTGCTGGCTAAATATTGCTTCGGGCTTTTCATTCTCTACCCAAATGCGAAGAGGTGTGTGGTGAATTTCCTTATGGAAATTTGCTTTTGTACCTAATCTAGAATATTCTAAAGGGACAAAATGAAGATCAGAGGACTTTGCACAATGTTCTCATTGGACTTTTCAGCAACATCAAAACGATAACCCATTGATGTGCAAGGGTGATAAGTTTGTGCAGAACAATAGCTATACTGGAATTTGCACCTTTTAAAAAATCTGGCTGGCAATCATTAGGATTCTTTGTAATGAGAAGAAATATAGGAATTCCTCAAATAAATAACAAACAGGATGAAAAAACCTGAATGAAGGCCTACAGAAACAAAAAATACCCAATCCCCCTTCCCTGAAACATACCTCTCAATATGTTTTAAATATGACAGAGCAGACCTATCTCACTAGTTAAAAATTTGATCACAAAACATATAGTTACATGCAGCATTATATCCTATAACTTTCTGTACATAAATATGCAGTAGTCATGAATTCATTGGGTGCTTCCAAATGAGGTTTTCATTACATGATTATTTTGCCTCAGGCATGGAATTTTACTAATGGTTAAGATGTCCATTTCTTCAATCTGTAACATTCCTGCATGTTCACCAAAACATGTACTAAAGAGAAATTGAATTAGCTGCACAGTTCCCTCCAATTATTAGTACTATAAGCTGTCTGAAAGTGCCTATTATTTGGAGAAATTCATTTTTCCCAGGTCCAATTTGTTGTGTTGTGATTTTAAATATGATATCTCACTTCTGCTGACTGTCACTCTGAATAAAATCTATGTACTGGAAATGAGCCTTAAGGTCTTACAATTGAGTTCATAAGGACACACCACTGAAACAAGGTAGGAAAAGCAGAGCTGGTTTCTGAAATTCCTCCCTAGCTTTTAACTGCAGCCTTGCCCTGGGTCACATGGTCAGAAGGAAGGCAGGCGTAAGAATGGAACAGTCAGTCTGCTGGATATGGCTTTTTCCAACTCAGTCTGTCTTCTGCCAGGTTCTCCCATCACAACAAACTTGGTCCCATTCCATTCTCTTTTTGGGGAATTAATTGTGCAGATGGATGGCAGGACAGATGTAGTCCAAGCCACTTTACATAATGTTTTCCAAAGTTCTGCTGAGTTGAAAAAAAAAAGAGGAAAAGGGTCCCGCTGAGCAACTACCTTGAACCTTGAAACCATTCAAGAAATGGTGGTTTGAGTGTGATCTCACTGCTTGAAGGGGCCGATTCTCTAAATGCTATTTGGCCATTGTTGTAACAAAGTCCAGAGGGAACCAATGACCTTGTCATGAAGGCACATGCCAGAACATGCCTCTCTATCACTACACATGCAATAAAATCACACTGCCAATTCTCCTGGCCCAGTGATGCTGCCCAAACACCCACTCCTCAGGCACCTCTACAGGCTGGGCTTTAAACCTCTTTATCTCTACCCAACCATAGTTTTGGTGTAAAACACACAAAGGGGAGGTAAATGAGAATATAGAAGAGAGCATCCTCATAGTTCCCAGGATGAAAGTTCATAAGAGCTCTTCCAGAACAAATATTCAACAGTAACCCAAAGAAAGAAAGAGTATTGCCCAGGTGCCTAGGAGGGAGCTTTGATATTGAATTTTCCCCTTCCACAGTCAGAGACCTTTCTTCAGCTTTGGAGGAGATGACTTGATCGTTTTATGGCCTCAGAGGCAATCTCCCAGGGTCAAACAGTTGTATCTTAAAGAGATGCATTTACATTCATTAAATATAGTTTGTTTGTTTGTTTGTTTATCAAATTTGTATGGCCACCCATCTCACACAAGGTAATGAAAATGTATTAAATGTAAATAAATAAAATTCAGCATGTTTCTCATAACACATGTTTTCTGGCTCACAATATTAGAATGCTGTTTGTATGTAAGTATTTGAGAGACTTACAGTATATGGCTGCCCATCTTATATACAGTAACAGCTCACAGCATAACAATAAAACATAAAAAGAAACAATATTATTAACAGCAAAGCCACACCTCATGGCACCCCAGAAACAAAACTCCCCCATACCTTTGCTGGGCTCCAGTCACACCTAGCCCAATGCCTGGGGGAAATATAAAACAATAAAAGCTATTAAAACTAAAACGCACTTAAAGCATGAATTTCAAATAGAGATGCCCAATTAAAAAACCTGTTTACAAGGACAGGGAGAATTTAAAAAGGTTTCATGAGGTTCTGAGCAGGCCGTAAATTTATTGCTAGGCAACCTTATCTAGAAAGGCTCTTCCATAAGTGGGACACCATTTCCAACAGGTCATGCATCTCACCAGTCATCTGCCTCATTTTAGTTGAAGTATTTCTTCACTGAAGACATTGCAAGAACAGGATTGTTCTCTGTGTGTTTGTTATAAAATCCTCACATTATTATCACATTGAGTGTATTTAATCATTCATTTTTAGATTGGAATCCAGAACTATACAACTACGTCAAGTTGCCAGTCACGTCCCAGCCAGACCCACAGCGATTATGGGAAGCTCTTTGTGGTGCTGGTCATTATCGGCTCAATTTGTGTCGTCATCATCATCATGGGACTGATTTACAACTGCTGGCAGAGACGCCTGCCCAAAATGAAGAATGTGGTGAGTTCCTTTGCAGTTTATGGGTTAAACTCTTATTTTTCCAAACGAAAGCTCCCTGGTTGCTTACCTTATTTTCCAAATACATAATTTTTTTAAAATGGTTTTCATTGTCCTCTCCCACCCATTTCTTCTCTTCTAGTCACATGGTGAAGAACTACGATTTGTTGAAAATGGTTGCCATGACAATCCCACCTTGGATGTAGCCAGCGATAGCCACTCAGAGATGCAAGAAAAGAAGCCAAGTGTAAATGGCGGGGGAGCTGTTAATGGACCTGAGAGCTGGGATGTTCTTATTAGCAAGCAAACAAATGAAGAGGGAGAGGTGTTCGAGGAAGATACACACCTCTAAATGAGGAGCCCATGTATTGGGTTGCACTTGCGCTTGATTTAAGGGCCTAAAGCTGAGGGTGGCTTCTCAGGAACTCATTTTTCAGTTTTGGAATAGATCTGCTCAAAACGATTCTGAAGCATTAGCACAGTCCTGGAGCCAGCAGGGCCACCCTGAGCAAAGGGGGTGGGGTGGGGGTGGGGTGTGTTTGTCTCTTGCTGTCAGTAGCGCCAATGCTTTAATCACATTAAAATGCACTTGCTCTAGTTTTTTGGTAGAAGAAGAGAATGATCAAGTTTGAAAAATAAGTGGTATCATGCCTCAACGAGGTGCTTCCTGAAAGATTTGCTGTGGAGGTGGTAGAGCAGCTGGAAGAACCAGGTTCATAATCTTTCTCAAAAAGTGCAATAGGGGAAGCTATGATGAAAAATGCAAATTCCTTGAAATGCTTTGGGATGTGGTTTTAAGACACTCTATCAATTCACCACCAATCCTGTTGCTCAGTTGTCCTAGTAGAAGGTTTGTGGGGCTTCCTGCTAAAGCCTCCTTGTAGCCCAGAAGTGCAAGCAGCTGGGCTAAGGCATCTTTTTGTGGGTAGTCATTTTTTAAACTTCTCTGAATGGTTGTGTTTAGGCAAGTAAATATATTCTGCACAGGTCACGGTGTTCTGTATTGCCCTAACCTTAGGTTCTCATATGATAGATTGCATGACTTCCTTACCTTGGTAATTATCTTTGCAATAGAAGCTCCTTAATGTGGATCCAAAACTCTTTGTGGAAACGGCAGGATTTGACATGGCTGTGAATTACTCTAGCTTTGTTGGTGAGAATACAGAAAACTATTTTCCTAATACAGAATGAATTCCTACTAACATTTCAACAAGGCTCAGTATGTTCAGACAAACGATAAGCATAGTCAGGAACACATCATGCATACCAGTTGGCTCTTCCCTCACACCTCTTCCATGACCATTGCTGGCTTGTTGAGTGCATACCATGTTATCTGCTCATCTAGGTTTGTTCCTCTAGCTGGCAATGGGCAGAAGTTGTGGGTAAACAACGTGAGAATTATAAAAAAGCCCAGTATCAAAAATTGAAAAGGTGTCTTGGGCAGCTAGGAACTGCCAAGAAAAGTCACACTGTTATGATTAACCATATGCTCTGGGTGCCATGTTGTTTAAATGGAATGTTAGGGTAAACTAACCAATAACTTTGGTTATGCAGTGCCCTCTCTCCTTTTTTTGTTGTTGTTACTGTGGAGGAACTGTAGTGTGGGTCCAGTCCAAACTGAGACCCTAGATGAGGAGAAATGAGCCTAAACTTTCCCCCGGGTTCCTTGGTTGTGAAAATCAGCACACATCCTGTGAGACATAATTTTAGATATTGAAAAATTGAGGTTTTATTAAAAAAAACAACACTAAATTATGATGAGAGGATGAATGATGAATTTTGATGAAAAGATGGTTAGGAAGAAGGAGTGAGATTCCTTTCCTGCAGAGAAAGAAAGAATAAAAACAAAAATGGAATTAAGAAAAGAAAGGGAGAATAAGAAAAAAAATGGAGTTGTGTGATGTCTTTCAAATATATCATCTGGTTAAGTTCTTAGGACTGGAAGTTAGATCAGAATAGCAATAAATAAATAGTTTCAGCCTCAAAGGTGTTTCACTGCAGTTAATTTAGTTCCTATGAGAACTAAGGTAATTACTGTCTCTAGTCTTGTTTGATCTTGGAGGAAACATATAGGAAATGCTGTTCTGTAGCTATGCAATTAATTATGGTTTAGTCTCACTTGATCTGTGTGAGCAATAGATTCATTTAAACAAATTTGGTTAACTCACGAGAGCCCTTGAGATCAAAACTACAGCCAAGATTTCTCATAAGAATGGAAAGACTTGATTAAACCAGAATGGCTCAAGTCTTTTTCCAGAAGCTCTTTTAAGAAAAACAGAATTTGATTCAGTCTTACATATTCAGTGTTGATAAGTAATCTAGTATCTTTTTGCTCTGTTTTCCTCAGAATGTTATCCCGTAGCACACATCCCATAGTTTGTCTCATTTTGAAAAACACTAGCTTTCTGACTGCATATCTAGCTGAACTGCAAGTTGCTGTTAATTATACTCACCCTTTAAGAGAAGAATCACACATAAAAATTCATGCATACTGAATGAAAATTGACAACAATTTGCAATTGAAATCTGTATGTATCTCATCTGTATCTCATTTTGAGTACTGAAATCTGTCCCCATAACACACAAAGTGATCTTTTCAGCACAGTTTAATTTCATTTATAAATAAAAAATATATAAATACTATATAAATGCCTTCTCTTAGACAGTGTTGTTGAGATAGAGGTAAAATTATTAATAAATCCCTAGCTAGATTCCAGTTGGGGTAGTAAACTTGTGTAAATTGTATATTTCGCGATTGCATGTTCTTTCTTGTGGGGGAGATACATGCATCTTAATTTCTAATTGATGCTGTTTTTGAGATCTTTTGTATCTTTATTCATTTGCTTTATTGATTGTCTGTCTCCTTTTTGTCCTATCTGTATCAGGAATTATGAAGAATACTTAGTTATAACTCTCTTTGTAGTTGACGTTTTTCTTATCTTGATTAAAAGAAGTGAAACCACATTTAATTTCTTTCACTCATATCTCCCTAAAATTGCTTTGCTCTTCAATCTGGTTATTCTTTGCTCTCAAACAAATTGCTGTAGAGTATGCCAGACAAATGTTATTATGCAGCCATCTTTGGGACAGAATATGAGTGGCAGAAAATGGCACCATTCTATATTAACCATGATAATAATAGAATGTTCATTTAAATGTAAGGTTAGAAATATTGTCTATGGACTTTCCTTCTACATACAAGTACAATCTGCAACCCATTATAAAAGACCTTGTCCAGTTTGGAAATCATATACCTTACGAGGCACAAGGATCGTAGACTCTAGGCTGTTAGTGGGTATTAAAGAGGGCAAGGTAGGATAAGTACAACCTGTCCTCAAATATGTCTCAGAAAATGTCTTATAATCCAGCTTTCCTCACTGGTGGCTTTTCTCCTTCTGTATTTAGAGATAGGATATTAAGCATAGTCTTGTGTGCAGATGCCATACTGAGTGTACTAACGTTTTGTTCAAACAAGATTTTTGAATAAGACAAAGGCAATGGTGGATTCCCAAGTGCTGATACCTGACTGACTGCTCTTTGTTGAGCAGTTGGTTGCCATGACACAGACCCAGCTTTCAAGTTCTTTTTCTTCTCTGGTCTGCAGCTGATGGTGTTTAATTATATTATTATTATTATTATTATTATTATTATTATCATCATCATCATCATCATCTTGTTGTGTCTGGCTTTAGGATTGATTGATTAATTAATTAATTAACTAACTAACTAACCAACACATTCTGTTTATGCCAATCTGGAATCCACTGATGGACATCTGCTTTTATGTTTTCATGAAGTTCTGCTTTTACTCTACAAGTTGAATTATTTTCATGGCCAGCAGCTGTGACATACACACTAGTAAGGCTAGCATCATCATGCCTTCTTGCAGTTTCTTATGTTGTCAACGTGCTTTCATGAGCATGTCTGTCGTAGGCAATTTGCTTTGAATTGTTCCCTGTGGTGGGTTTTTATGTTGTCCAAGGAATTTTCCCCAGCCGACATATTCAGTGGCTGGGTTCATATGCAATTGACTAACTTAAAATAAGATTGGAGAGTTTGTGGTTCACTGTGTTGTGGAAACCTAGCTACAGTCTTAGGATGCCATATGAACAAGGTCTTCATGTTAAACCATAATAGAATGTATTTGGCCATAGCATGTTATATGAGCTGATTAATAGGGTTTAGGCTTTATCATGTTGTGTGATCCTAGCCATTGTTTGATTCTGAGCACCCATATTTTTTCCCAGTCTCTAGTCTCAGTCTTTTCCCTATCAGGCCATTCTATATAAACAAATAGCTTTGTGAGTTAAGATATTTTGTTACAACAGCTAAATAATTTGCTGTAGCAATGTAATGTACTGTTCTTTTATTCAGAACTTTCAATACAAAACTGGGTCTGGTGAGATTTGTTCATGGGGAAGGAAGGGAGGGAGGGAAGTGAACTGAAGACATATTTGCAAGAAACTGCTTTGTAACCAAATATCCAGTCTTGATTTCTCAATAATTATACTAGTTGATAAATTTTGTGCTTATACTTTCTTTCTGTAAGAAGGTAGGCCATTTAATTTGCAAATGTCTACAATCAACATTTTTAAAAGCAAAAACTACATAGCATGACAATTTATCAATATAACATGATGCCTTGAAAACAACATGGATATGATCAAATGCTACACTGTTTCTTGTGTTCCTATTTTGGCTTTTAATAGCTTCAATTAAAATTTTAAAAATGATTGGATATCTATTATACTTGCATAATTTTTAAAAAGTGACTGTTAACCATAAGAGTTATGCTTCCAATCTAGACAAGGCTTTTATAAAGCCATCCCCTTCTCTCATTTACAGAATCCAGGCACTGTCACCTTTTATCTGTTATGTTTCCTTGTTTTCGATTGCTTCTCCCATCTTTTTGTTTACCACAGAAAAACCCATTAAGGAGTAAAATGCAGAATAATTGCACAATATATTCCTGTCTGAGAGCACTCAAGGTCTCTAAATTACCAGCTACAAGCATAGGAGGCAGACATAGAAAAGCAATCATAACTATGTTGGTCCATGGAGAAGAAGCATTTCAGCTGGATAATGCCTTTATTGAAACCAAGTAAAATGGCCAAGAATAAGAGGGATATGGTCCTCTTTAACAAGTTAAATTTGTGGCCATCTTGGCAACTTATGTTGAACCACACTGACCTCTGGTGGCCAAGAAGAACAGACCCAGAAAAATTCAAAGAGCTCTCCACCACCACCATTCTGTACCCATCCACAAATATAATTATTTCAGTACTTGGGACTTATTATTTCAGTACTTGGGAATTCAGTACTTGGGAAAGTATTATTATTTCAGTACTTGGGATTTGACACACTCTTTAAAAAATGCTGTGTTTAACAAGTTAACAATCACTTACAGAGGACAATAATGGAACAAAAGGCAAAGGAAGGTTTGATATTAATGCTGCAAGAAGACTTCTCTAGCAAAAACGTCTGTAATCTTTTAGAGTTTATTACCAGTCAACTGTTATAATCTAAGCACTAGTAATACATCTTGATGGGTAATTGCTAGTTCCATCAATGAAAATAACTATGGGGGTATTCCATCTTTTTCATGTTAACATATCTTCCCCAATTAAAAAAAGAAAAGAAAACTGTAATAGCCATGAGCCATGAGGGGGCTACAAAAGAAAGAGTATTCGCTTGAAGGACAACTAGGATAAAAACTAAACAAACAAAGGAAACATAGAAGAAATGCCATGAAGAAAACCTTGTCTACAAGTACCCTAGAATACAACCTTCCAAGAGGTTCCTGGAAACTAGTGTCCAACAATAGAGTAAATACAAATGCTTCTGATGGACAGAGGGTTTTAACTGATGAAAATAACATAGACAAGCAGCAAGCTGGTGCTGTTAGAAAGGAATTACAGGAATTATCCCCCCACAAAAAAGAGAGAAAGAGAGCAGAACAAAATTTTTGCAAAAATGTCTAGAATTAGGTTTGTTGGCAATGTAAAGTATATCTTTGATCCTTGATCCTTGATCAAATAAATTTTAAAAATTGCCTTGACTCCTTTATAGATCTGCATTTTTGGGCCACATCACTAGTTTTATTTTTAAAAAGAAGATAGAATAATTCTGAATAATTACAGAAATACTTCTTAACTAGTCTTTCTTTCATTGATATGAGGGTATGCAAACATGAATAATGAAAATTCTTAATCAAGAGTCTAGAAGATCTATTGCTATGATTTCTTGATTGAATGGAATACTATACATAATCATAAAATATTTTATGTAGACCTACTGTGTTGGTAATTTGTTTTTTTTTGGTAAAGTTTTTTATTATATTTGAAACAAAGATAAAAACTACAGAAAAACAAAAAATTACAAACAAAAAAAGAAAAGAAACTAAAAAGTGTGAAACACAAGAAAAAAGAATTTTGTAAGATTACATATAAAGGTGACTTCCAACTTTCAACAGCAAGAATATACAACAGTTACCATAATCAAACCCTTTATATCAAACCAAGATCACATTATTTCTATAAATCCTTCCCTCAACACATATACAAATCACTAATACAATTGCTCCTTCCCCTTATATAAAAAAGAAAGTGTATATATATCTCTCTCTCTCTCTCTCTCTGTGTGTGTGTGTATATATTATATATATAATTCAGCTTCCCTCCATAAAACACCATCCTTTTAATTATTTCCTTCCTACCACTATTCTGTATGTTTCTATCTACTATAATAAACATCCAGTTATAAAAACAAATAAATTGTCTGCCTTTATAATTAATAAAACTACAACAATCTTAACCCTATTAAACCTGAAGAACAATATAAAATATTATTATATCTTATCCATAACTTTTAAATCTTACAAATCAAAAATCCTGTAAATCTTAGTCCAAATCATTAAAAAAGTGACACCATGATAGCCTCATTATCAGTCTAGTTACATATTCTTTATTTTTTACCCCTCCTCAAAATATACCAGAGCATTTACATATTTCCCCATTACACATAAGGCATTTTTTAAAATATAAAAATCCCACAGCTCAACTGCCCCCAGAGATAGACTTCTCAGCAGAAAAAAAACTCCCACATATCATGTCGATGAAGGTTCTCAGTCATCCAGGTGGAACAGTCTGTGGCTTGAATCATGTCAACTGGATTTCTATTTTCTCAGTAGAAACGTTTCGCTCCTTATCCAAGGAGCTTCTTCAGTCTGAGTAAAGTTAGTAAGGGAATCCTTAAATATGAGAATCCTTAAATAAGAGTCAGCAGTTTATCTTCATCTAAAGGAAAAAGGACACTCATTTGAGGACATTAATGTTCACATTTTAGACAGAGAAGATAGGTGGTTTGAGAGAGGGGTCAAGGAATCCATTTATGCCAACTTGGAAAATCCTTCCTTGAATAGAGGTGGGGGCCTCAGGCACAATCTTTCCCCTATTTTCCTTCCTGCTTTGTCTTCTGTGCCTAGGAAGATTAAGACCATTTCGCAAGCTCAACAGCAGCATGGTAATCTTAACGATCCTCCTTTAGATGATAAAGGGTCTTAGAAATAACATCTCAAAATAACCATGACCTAGCCCCAGGTGCAAGGTCACACAGCCACCTAGAAACATATTTAAGGATTCCCTTACTAACTTTACTCAGACTGAAGAAGCTCCTTGGATAAGGAGCGAAACGTTTCTACTGAGAAAATAGAAATCCAGTTGACATGATTCAAGCCACAGTCCCACATATCATATTATCTTCTTTCCCATAACACTGATTCAGACAGTCATAACATTTCCCCAACATGGCAACTCCTTGTGCAGTTTTAAACTCATACTGTCGTTTTAACCCCTTCAACACCAAACCACAATCTTCAGCTGGCATTACTTCGGTCTCAGTAACAGCAACAAAGTCCCCATCTTTACCAAAATCTTCATCTTCCATCATAGCATTTCCAGCCAGATGACACATTTTAGCAACAATCTCTTCTGCAACATCCCGTACACTCTGCAAAATAGCTTGACAACACTCTGAAAGGATTTCTGTGTATGCTCACAATGGAATTCTAAGAAATCTTCTTTAAAATCTTCCATACTTCAGGCAGTAGATTAAGGCACCCCTAAATAGTTAACTCAGAAAGATAAAACTCACAGAAATAAAAGTTAATGACTTAATGAAAAACTTCCGTCTGAAATTGACAAAAGAAAGTATACTAGCAAACAAGTCCCAGAGAGAATGAACAGAAAGCTAAAAATTTAAAACATTTAAACATTTAAAACATCAAATCCAACATGTAGGAAAACAATCCATCCTTCAAATTTAGTACAAGAAATAGTAACAGAAAGGCAATTATGTTTTTTCAGCCCTCGTTACACTTTAGATGGAAGACAAGCCAAAACTTTTTTAAAATATTAAAAATATAATCCAAAAATAATGATAATCACCAAGAGATTTGCTTCTTCTTACTGTAAAATGCTTCTCTTGGGGTACAAAACTTAAAAGCTAACTTGGGTGCTTTAGAAATGGGAAGGCAGAACTTACTGCCCCTTTAAGAAAGGCTGCAGTGCAGCTTGGAAAAGGATGAAATCCTAACCTCCCGGTGCTGTCTTACCGTTCGATCGCGCATGCTGTTCACAATCTCCTGGCTGCAACTCACCGTCTGGAGGACAAATGGGTCAATTCCCAGTGTTTTCCTTACTCCGGAAAATGCTCTAGGCTACAGGAAAAGCCTGCCTGTGCCTGGAAAAAATGCCACAATGCCCACTCTGCCCACAGAGCTTGTGGGCAAGGCTGTTCAGTACACCATTTTCCCACTGGAAGTCCTGTGTTGGTAATTTGTTGATAACCAATAAATCCTTTGCAGAAGATGTTCCAAGATGGCACATGACTTTTTGTCACAGATATAGAAGAGCTGATATAGATAATATAGAAGAAATTTGAAAGATTATAGGAAATGACTATTTCCTAGGACCTGTATGGCAACCTAGATTCTAGAATTCTTGAAAATTGTGGCCTTATACACACAGTATAATCCCAACCAGTTCTGTCTACTCTAAAATCAGCTTTTAAAGTACCAATCATATGTTCATTAACAGTGCTTTGGTCTTGAAGTTGAGTGCGTTTACATGATTTGTTAATGAAGACCAAAATAAGAAAAAAAATGAAATTAGTACAAATTAGTTTGCAAACTTATTTCTAATAGGATATTATAAATTCATTTTAAGTCTCTCGCAAGTGATGAAGGACTTTGTAAACTATCATAGATTTAGGCATAATGTCAACTATGGCTAGGGATTACATGAAACTACAGTCTTAGATTTTAAACTGGAAAGTTACAGCCAAAAGCTGTTGTTGCCCCCTTTTTCACTGCAAACTGCTTTAATAGCTGAGGTTGCAAGTTAAACTATACTTAGCAGTTAGGAAAACTGCTGAAAATAAATAAGGCCAAATTCAATTAATCTTATAAGAAGCAAAAGTATGGTCTATGTTTATTTACATCAAAACATACCTTTTACTTGTCTGGTCACTTTCATAAGGTTGTGAATTGTTGCTTGATCAAAACTGATTGATTACGTGCCATCAAGTCAGCATTGACTTTTAGTGACCAAAGATACAGACCTTCTCCGGGATACGATCAGTCCCCCACCTGGCCCTTTAAGACTTTCAGAGGTGTTGTAAGTGAATCCTTGCTGCTGGTCACCCTCTTTCTCACTTTCTTTCCATCTTTCTTTTCTATAGACTTCTCAAAGGAGCTGTGTCTTCATATAATGTGTCCAAAATACAATAATTTAAGCCTGGTTATTTGTGCCTCAAGTGAGACTTCTATATTGATTTGTTCTATGATCCATTTGTTCATTTGTTTTTGGCTATCCATAGTATTCTCAGGAGTCTTCTCCAAAACCAACTCTTTTAATCCTGCTTTTTCAAAGTCCAACTTTCACTTCCATAGAATGTCATGGGAAAACCATTGCTGGCATTATTCTGATCTCTGTAAGTATAGACACATCTTGGCATCTGAATATCTTTTCCAAGGTCTTCATTGCTACTCTGCCAAGGGCTAGTCTGCAGTGTATTTCTTGACTGCTGGTTCCTTTACTGTTGATTTTTTTTTTAATCTGTTCAGTCGTGTCCAATTCTCGGAGACTGCCTGGGCTAGTCCCTGCAGTTTTCTTGGCAAGGTTTTTCAGAAGTGGTTTGCCATTGCCTCCTTCCTAGGGCTGAGGGGGAGTGACTGGCCCGAGGTGACCCAGCTGGCTTTGTGCCTAAGGCAGGACTAGAACTCACGGTTTCCCGGTTTCTGGCCTGATGCCTTAACCACTACACCAAACTGGCTGTGTTTGGCAGTTAACTGTTGATAGTTGATTCTAAAAGGCAGAAACTATCCATCACTTCAATATCTCCATTGTCCCTTCTAAGAATGGTTGTTGTACCTGTTGTCATAAAGTTCGGTCTATTTTAATTGTAGTCCCATGTTTCTACTGTGCTGCTTGACTTTCATTATTAAACCATCCAGATCATTTGCATTTTCAGCTATCAGAGTAGGTTCATTAGCATAGTATATGATTAAAACTACAAACTACATATTTAAGTTTAATAACAATTTAAAGTATGGTAACTGAGCTGCTCAAACTTTATAGAAACTTGAGTTGGTCCATATGATAGTGCTCATGAATACATAATATTATGCATAGGGAGTATATAGGGAATTCCATACAAATCGAGGACCAGATTTTCCAAACTGGTAATTCCATTTCAGAAAGCAGGTGTAGGGGTAATGCTCTTACACAAAGAATGACCTTCCCAGCTGGAAAATAGCTCATTAGGATAAGCTCCCAACTTTAGTCACGTACAGAAATTATTTTTCCTTTATTAATTCCTTTAGTTACTTCCTTCTTTTCAGAGGATCGTGGATCCCTGTGATCACAATCATGCTGAGCCATAGTTTGTTGAACAAGTTTCACTGGCCTGGGCCACATATAACACTAATGTGTACAGTTTTGTGCAGTTTACAAAACTCGGTGGCTGTGTTCACAATAATGCTATAGCAAAAACAAAACCAACCCTGCTGTGTCTAAGCATAGGTTGTGAACTCAGCCATAAACATAATATGTCAGCTGTTGTTGGTAATGATCTAGATGTAATGGCTTGTACAGAACACAATCCATTCTAATTTTTAAGATAATAGGAAATTATCAAACAAGAACAATTATACCACCACTGGTACTTTAGTTTTTGTTGAAATCACACGTCAAAGATCAAGAATCACCTTTAGCCTGAAAAGGGTTGAATTTCTTTAATTTAGGGGCATACAGTACATATTGCTATATAAATGTTGCTTAGCTGGGTCAGCCATGGATAATAATTTTCATGAATTTCTGATTAAAATAAATCAATCTGCTCTAATAGTTTGTTCTCTCATAAGTACCGCTGATGGGAAAGAATATATTCTAACCCTTTGTTACTTCTCATGAAAACATAAGTCAATTTAGACATGTTTCAGGTGTCTACATTATATTTGATTGGGGGCAATTCCCTAGATCACTGCAGTGATTTTAAAATACTTGGCTGAATCTTCACTAGTATAATAGATCAATTGCCAAGAACTGAAAAAAATCCCTTCCATAGGCAAGGAATTTATGGACTGGAATAATTTGATTTGGATTATTCCATCTTTTAAAGACTCAGGCTGCAATCCTAAACCCACTTAACAGTATGAATTGAATTTAGTGATGACTGTATTGATACATCAAAACATTTGGGATATATGCATGACCACTTCTTATCCCCAAGTCTTATTTTCCTAAGCAACCTCTCATTACTGGTATTCATTTGAAAAGTTTCTGTAGCCTGCATAAGGGCATAATTATTTTCTCAATGTAAATGTTATCTTCTGCAAAATATGATTGTTTTATCTGTCATTTCACTTGCCAGTACTGTATATATTTCCTAGTTATCAGTGGCACTTTTTGAAATAAAGTTTCTGATCAAAACAAGATTCCTGTGTCCGTTCTTCCCCCCTCATCTGTGCTAATGATAAATTCAAAAATGGGGCTGTTTGAACAATTAAATACTGTACATGGACTATATAATGCAGAGCTTTCCAAACTGTGTGTGGCGACACAAAAGTGTGGCGACACACACAGTCTGGTGTGTCGCCACACAACCCGGAAGCGCTGATCATCATCAGCGCTTCCGGGTTTTCCTGCCGCGACACACCAACTGCAGCGCGCAAAACCCGAAAGCGCAGCAGCGCTTCCGGGTTTTTGCGCGCTGCCGCACTTCCGGGTTTTCCCGCGGCGACACACCAACGCCGGTTGGTGTGTCGCCGCGGGAAAAACTTTGGAAAGCCCTGCTCTATAGTATTACTAGTACGCATCAAAATTTCCTTCTTAAGCCTGTTCTGCCTTTAGTCCCCTCTCTGAGATTACTTTTTTCTGTTAGTGGCCAGCATGTAAAGCTCTTGAACCTTTTTTACATTGTGCTTTGTCTTCCTGTGCTGCTATACTTCCTCTCTTTTGAACCATCCACCCCTTCTGAAGGAAAAACACCTTCTTTTGTTTAGCTGCTGTACTCTGTTTGCTAGTGGCTGCACAGCTCCAAAACACGCATCTCTCCCACACCTGTGTCAAGGTTGCATCTTTATTGGCAACTCTGCTGGCGCTGGGGGAAAGGCTCAAACGGGAGGGAGAGAAGACAGCACAGGTGCCTGCAATTTTGTTAAGCAGCCTGCTCTTGCACAGTCATCAAGATCTGGACCATGGGTCAAACTCTGGTTGACAATAGCTTTTTTCATACAGATTGTGTAGATTTTCTCATCCAAACCCAAATGAAGGTTCTTCTGAAGTTAATCTTCCCTTCTAATCTACGAACAGAAGGAGAATCATCTAGCTGCCTCTTTTCCCTTTTTCTTTCAACCTCTCATGAGCACTTGAAATGATGCCCCATACTGGTGCCTACAGCCTCCACCTCGCTAGAGTAGAAAAGCAGTGTTTAAATTGGGATTATTTTTTTATTCAGCCAGGCCACTGCAGTTTTTACAGTGAAATGTCAATTTTCTGGACCTCAGTAAAATGGACTTGGTGTATAATGGATCAAATTCTGTTGTAATTTGTCATTTGATGACGTACTGATGGCCATCCTGGTTATATCATAAGGAACTATTATGGACAATTGCAACTTTTCCCCCACTCATTGCCAATAGACTTGTACCAAGAGACATTATACAAGTATTGTAATTATTAGGGATGCTGCAAGATTAAGCTGAAAACTGAATTATCTGTCTGTCTATCTATTGCAGAGCTTTCCAAACTGTGTGTCGGGACACGTTAGTGTGTCGGCTGTAGTGTGTCGCGGTGGCTGCTGCTGCCTCCGAGCCCTGCCAGGATTCCGCGCAGGTCCTAGTGCCTGCCTCGTGCCCTGCTGCCTCCAAACCTGCCCTGCCAGGATTCCGCGCAGGTCCTAGTGCCTGCCTCGTGCCCTGCTGCCTCCAAACCTGCCCTGCCAGGATTCCGCGCAGGTCCTAGTGCCTGCCTCGTGCCCTGCTGCCTCCAAACCTGCCCTGCCAGGATTCCGCGCAGGTCCTAGTGCCTGCCTCGTGCCCTGCTGCCTCCAAACCTGCCCTGCCAGGATTCCGCGCAGGTCCTAGTGCCTGCCTCGTGCCCTGCTGCCTCCAAACCTGCCCTGCCAGGATTCCGCGCAGGTCCTAGTGCCTGCCTCGTGCCCTGCTGCCTCCAAACCTGCCCTGCCAGGATTCCGCGCAGGTCCTAGTGCCTGCCTCGTGCCCTGCTGCCTCCAAACCTGCCCTGCCAGGATTCCGCGCAGGTCCTAGTGCCTGCCTCGTGCCCTGCTGCCTCCAAACCTGCCCTGCCAGGATTCCGCGCAGGTCCTAGTGCCTGCCTCGTGCCCTGCTGCCTCCAAACCTGCCCTGCCAGGATTCCGCGCAGGTCCTAGTGCCTGCCTTGTGCCTTGCTGGCTCCAAACCTGTTGTGATTCCGCGCAGGTCCTAGTGCCTGCCTTGTGCCCTGCTGTAAGAGTGTGTCGCAAAATGATGCATGTCTAAAAAGTGTGTCACCAACATGAAAAGTTTGGAAAGCTCTGATCTATTGGTATCTAAAAAATGGGAGCTATGAACTACTTCCCTAGCTGGTTAAAATGTACTTCAGCTCAAAACCTGGATTTGATACTTACAAAGATGCACTAAAATCCAAAAAAGACAGAAGTTGAATGGTTGATTCCCCAGTCAAAAGGTTACCATAGAGGTGAAGAAGAAGCCCTCAACTCCAGCATTTTTTCCCACTGGCCATTCTGACCAGGACTATTCAACTTCCCTAGCATCTTAACCAACCAGGGAAGTAGTTCATAGCTCCCATTTTTAGATGATAGAGACAAATAGATATAGATGAGACACTTTCTGTGACACTTTCTACAGTATTGCAATGTCTTTATTCCCATCTTTCTTTTTTCTGCAAGTCATCACAATGGAGTTAGTTCAGATTCCTACTGTGGCTTTGGGCATTCTGTACTTTCTCTTCTAGAAGAGCAAGTTCAGTATTATTCTCCAGCAGCAAAAGACTGAGCCCAAAGGCTAAAAATTTATTTATTTATTTAATTAATTAATTTTTATCCCGCCTTTATTATTTTTATAAATAACTCAAGGCGGCGAACATACCTAATACTCCTTCCTTCTCCTATTTTCCCCACAACAACCCTGTGAGGTGAGTTGGGCTGAGAGTGTGTGTTTGTTTTAGATCCTTGTTCAGCTATAAAGTTGACAAGAAAAGTTTTTGTGACTTTCTTTCTCTCAATCTAACCTATTTTATACAATTGCTATATATATCACTACATATTCAGAGGGCAGAATATAAATTAATAAATATCAGATCCAGGTGTTTTCTAAACTGTAATCTATTTTCACTGTGTCCTGCCAGGTTTCAGCACCAAATCTCACTGTTACACACAAGTAGATGTATACATTATATCAGGGCTTTCCAAAGTTTTCCCGTGGTGACACACCAACTGCCTGTGTCACCGCGGGAAAACCTGGAAGTGCCACCGTTGCGGCAGCGCGCAAAAACCCGGAAGCACTGCTGCTGCTTTCGGTTTTTGCGCGCCGCCGTTGGTGTGTCGTCGCGGGAAAACCCGGAAGTGCTGCCATTGCGGCAGCGCGCAAAATCCCGGAAGCGCTGCTGCCGCTTTCAGTTTTTGCGCGCCGCTGTGGCTGCGGCGCTTTCGGATTTTCGCGCGCCACCGCTGGTGTGTCACTGCGGGAAAACCCGGAAGCGCTGATGGCGCGCCATCAGCGCTTCCGGGTTTTGACGCAACACATCTGGGCCCCGCAGGCGACACACTTGTGTCGTGACACACACTTTGGAAAGCTCTGGCCTAATAGATAGCTTGAACATAAAGATTTCATCTACACCATAAGCAAAGCCATAATGTTGCTTTTTGGGCTGGGTTTGAATCCAGCCACTGTAGTTTCTAAACCATACATTACGGCTTAGTGTCCCATGGCATGCAAACCAAACAACTGCGCCACATTTTTGCTTAATCCGATTTACTAAACAAACCACATTGGGACTTAACATGTTGCATGATCTCAGCCAATATAAGAACCATGAGAAACAAATCATGACCCTTCCACAGACTAAGGGGCCAGGTCAAAAATTAGCCCAAAGTAATGTTTGTTTATAAGCCATAATTGTCTTATTTATACATTATGCTAAGCTACTATGCACTTAGTTTATACAGATCTGCAAATCTCAACAGTTCACACAATGCTATGCCCAGTCACTATACCCAGCAACATTATGAATAGCATTATATGTGAATTCAGCCACTGCCTATGACACTCTTCAATGCATAGTAATTATATCCAAATAATAATAAAAATAACAAATTTAGATCAACATTGTGTTTATTTTTTACTAATACATGGATCATTACAGAACTAAGCAAGTCATTTTACTATCAACAGATTGCTGTCACGTAGTATACATTTAACATTCAATCTCAAATAGCAATGTTTTAGGAAGAAGCCATCATTATTACTACCCATCTATAAAAGCCAAGAAGAGAAGATTGCAAGTTATCAGAAGGGAAGTATTACCAGTTTTAAGCACAAATTTTATTTATTTGTTTGTTTGTTTATTTTATTATTCAAATTTTTATCAATGCCCATCTCCCCCCTAAGGAGGGACTCTGGGTGGTTTATGTATTTTTTATTTATTTATATTTATTATTTATATATTTTAAATTCTTTTTACTTTTCCACATAATTTATATTTTTTGTTTAGACAATTTCCTGAAGAAATTAAATACTATTGTTTGCTACAAAAACATTTCTTAAATATAAAATTTGCAGTTGTACAACTTTACCATTCTCCAGAAGATTGGCTCTACAAAGAATAACTTATCCAAGTCAAAGTGATGGATTTTTATTTAAGTTTTCTCCAAAGCAGCAATGCCAAATGTGTTCTACATTCTACTCTGATCAATTTTCTATCACCATTCATAAATGTTCTAATTTGGGGGTTCTGTCCTTTCCTATTTCCATGACTTCCCAAGACTTTTTTCGTAACAAAACATCCGATACTGCTACAAGAGTATTAGCAAATTATCAATAGTAAACCTTAATAAAACTCAAGAAAAGATTTTCCCCAATATACATGACAAATGGCCCAGAAGATATGCATATTTCCTACAACATAAATTTTAAATGAAATATAGTTTGAAGGAACAAACCCATTCAGTTAACTGTAAGTTCTCCTCCAAATAGCAGTTAATTCTATGGTATACATTCCAACATTCATAAATTGGGATTGCATAGCATGCTAAACCATAATTTGTTCTATTATTTTTGTTACATAAGCCACAGGGGCTAGGTTAACATACATTAGTTATAATTGTTGCTGGAGAAGCCACATATATTGCCATAAACATGCTTTACATATCACAGTATCTAAACTCATACAACTTACTTAGCCAAAACCAACCAACCAGATCACGTCTTAGCTTGACACAAAATTAATTTGCTTATTTTAGCAAAATGGGTGTACTGGTGACATCAGTATAGCAGTAGGAAGAAGAGATAAGCTTCAGTTAGTATACTCATTTTTTTCCTATGGAATGACAGAAAAAAATAACCCGAGGAGAAGATAGGGGTTAGTTTTGGGATTCAAGTACTGCAGATTGGCTGTAGCTTGAATCATGTCAACTGGATTTCTATTTTCTTATCCAAGGAGCTTCTTCAGTCTGAGCAAAGTTGGTAAGGGAATCCTAAATATGTTTCTAGGTAGCTGTGTGACCTTACACCTGGGGCTAGGTCATGGTTATATTGAGATGTTATTTTAAGTCCTTTTATCATCTAAAGGAGGATCGTTAAGATCACCATGCTGCTGTTGAGCTTGTGAAATGGTCTTAATCTTCCTAGGCACAGAAGACAAAGCAGGGAGGAAGATGGGGGAGAGACTGTGCCTGAGGCCCCCACCTCTATTCAAGGAAGGATTTTCCAAGTTGGCATAAATGGATTCCTTGACCCCTCTCTCATACATATATACATACATACATACATATAGACATACTGCAGATTGGGTTTACATATCACACTAAGCCACTATTTACTTTTTATTTAAGCTACAGTTCACTGAATAAAAATTGTGGCTAATCTTGTTTTCTAATGAGATGGGATGAGAGTAAATCAGTTTGAGAAGCTGTTGGAAAACAAAGCAAACTATCTAAATTCAGCTTTTCTTAAGTTCTTTTCAATTCTGATACTGTCTTGAAGCAGTGAGAGCGCCTTAAATGGTTTGATGGTAAAGACCAACCTTTATCAAAAAGTTATCAACATTTTTGATAAAAAGAGGTACTAAACAAGGATGTTCATTCCGCTATTTGCTATTTCATTAGAACCCTTAGCAAAGGAAATAATGTTTGGAAATACAGGGATTAGATACTAATGGCACACACTATAAATCTTTTTGTTAGTGATATTGCCCTAATTGTATCAAACTCCCTCAAGGCATTTTCTAGAATTATGAACACTTTTACAAATTTTGGTAAATTAGCAAGTTTATGCATTAATGTCTATGAAGGTTCTCAGTCATCCAGGTGGAATTGTCCGTAGCTTGAATCATGTCAACTGGATTTCTATTTTCTGAGTGGAAACGTTTCGCTCCTTATCCAAGGACTGAAGAAGCTCCTTGGATAAGGAGCGAAACATTTCCACTGAGAAAATATTTATGCATTAATGTTTCTAACAGAATTTCTATGTATAAATACTCCTACAACAATACACAATATATTAAGCAAATCACCAGGGATTAGAATCTGTAAACACTCTTTCAAGTATCTAGGAGTTTATATTCCTAAACATTTGGACAAATTATTTCAAACGACTGTCAAACCATTGGTTAATTACTCGGTTAGGAAAATGAAACAGTGGTCAAAATTAAAATTATAATGGCTTGCTAAAATAGTAGTGAGAACCAGGTTGGTGTGGTAGTTAAAGACACCAGGCTAGAAACAGGGAGACTGTGAGTTCTAGTCTTGCGTTAGGCATGGAAGTCAGCTGGGTGACTTTCTCTCAGCCCTAGGGAGAAGGCCAGGGCAAACCACTTCTGAAAATTTTGTCAAGATAACTGCAGGGACTCGCAGTTATAACTTATACTTATACTTATACAGTAACTCAGGAATCAAGACTGATTCAAAATCACACAAAGAAGCAGTAACAATGATGCTACTTCTTATACCTCTTCCAAACAATCCCTACATATATTTGTTGTTTATTCGTTCAGTCGCTTCCGACTCTTCGTGACTTCATGGACCCCTACATATATATCTGAAAAAAATCTCGACAAATGGCAAAAAGTGATTAGTAAACTAAACATAGTAGCAAAAAAGCAGGAATATTTTTTAAAAATTCTTTATAAATACATCAGTGAAGGCGGCCTTGGAATTCCAAATATTTTATCTTATGATACTAATCATATCAGTAATATTTTTAGCTTGATAAAGTCAGAACTGATACTTTAACTAAAGATGGAATGTATAAGTAATACTAGCAAAAATTAGGGCACTTCCTCTTGCCAAAATTATGCATAAAAGCATTCAAAATCCATTTCTTCTGAATATGTTCAAAAAGCTGAAAAATATGGGTCCCTAATTTAACTCCACATTCATCATCCCTTCATACTTTTATAATACTTTTATGATGAAAATAAAATTAAACAGTAACAGGTTTGGGAAATTAAGGGACTTCGTTATTTAAAAGAATTTTAACAGGGATTTTTGAAATGATAGGAACATTCTTAAAATGGGCAAACAACTGCAAATAATTTTAAGAAGTTCAGCTCATTCATGGTTTGAAATATATATTCTGCATTTCATTGCAGTTCTAGCAATTAGAACCTATACAGCTAAACCTATGGCTAATTTTGAAACTAAGCTAAATTCATCACCCAATAGGGAGAAAGAGAAGATTTCAAAAACTTACAACATTCTGTTAGAAGACAAACTTTTTGAATTGGTTAAAAGCAATATTGGAATCAGATATAAAAACCCCTTTACTTTGACTTTATGGTTATCTTCTGGTAGAAAAAACCATTAAAATCAATTTTGGCCAAAATTAGGAACCACTCAACAAAAGCAATTTATAGATGATACTTAAAACTAAAGAAACTCAACATGATGAGTTCTAATATAAGCCCCTGTTATTGGAGGAAATATAAAGAAATAGGTTCATTTTATCATAGGCAGTGGTTCTGTAAGGTATTTCAGTCTTTTTGGATTTAAGTTTTAATTAAATAGTTAAATAATTTAACCAGTTCGGTCTAGTGGTTAAGGCACCAGGCTAGAAACCAGGAGACTGTGAGTTCTAGTCCCACCTCAGGCATGAAAGCCGGCTGGGTGACTTTGGGCCAGTCCCTCTCTCTCAGCCCAACTCACCTCACAGGGTTGTTGTTGTGGGGAAAATAGGAGGAAGAAGGAGTACTAGGTATGTTCCCCGCCTTGAGTTATTTATAAAAATAATAAAGGCGGGATAAAATATCTAAAAAAAAATAGGCAAGCCACAACTCCAGCCATTACATTAGATCCTAAGTTGGCCTCGTTAAGGGGTTTTTTTGATGATCCAAACAATACTTTAAAACACAAATAGTAGCCAACCTAAAACCAAACTGAAATTAGTATTTTAGGTTACAAACTCATTTCTTAATCTAGATGAAACAGAGGCATGCCTAGTCAATTTAATTAATTTGAGATCAAATTATGGTTACACTTCTTTTAGTAATGTATTTATTTCTTCAACTTCCATCTGTCTCCAAAACTACCATTACCAAATAGCACCTCGTTCCACCAAATCAGCAGCAGAAGTCCATCAATGTATTTAAAGGAAAATGTTTTTGCTTATTGGCAGAAAGATAACTAAGATGGAGTTGTTCTGACGTTATCTCCTCTACCTACAATATAGAAACAATATCCTGTGTATCTGCACTGCAAATCATATTTTTCTAGACATTTTGTGAATCAAATCTTTTAAGTCATAAGCCATGATTTACAAACTACAATGGCTGGGATCACTCAACACATTAAGCCAAAACCAAACAAACTCCATGTTTATCTCTTTTATGAGCTCAAACAGAATGTCATCTAAAATAGAACTATTGTATCTGGGCTGTAAAAATCCAGCCAAGTATTTGATGGTAGCAGGAGTTACAGCCCTAAAGAATAAAATATAATCTAATCTAAGAACTGTTTAGCTTGTGTTACTATATTCACCTGTGCTAAAATTCTATTCTGCAAAGTAAAAGTGTCACACGCAAGATGTGTAAGAAAACTTTTTTCGATACATTCATATCTAGAAAAAAAAGCAAGAGGTTTTTTTTTCCTTTAACAATTGTATTTCCAACATACAACTTGGCTAGTTTCCAGTGCTACACAGACATTTTAGCTTCCCATTTTACTACTACAGGTCTTGTTATCTAAGGGTCGGAAGAACCTCAGAACAGCATTCAATATAGTGAGGGGGCCTGAAGCCAAAATGGCAAAAAAAAGAAAAATAACCCATTACCAATTTCCCTTTGTGTAGGCATACAGTTTTTTTTAATACTGCGGGTGCTTCTGTTAGGAATTTCCACAATCATGTTCACGATATTGAAGTGTTTCAGGTATTGAAATGAATCCAGTGTCGTCATCTGATTAATGCTTTGTAGAACATTGGAGGGAGTTCAGTGTTTGGATGTCAGAGTGAGTGTAGATGACACACGGAAAATCTGTGGCAACATGTTACTCAGTTGGTAAAACATTTCTTCAGAAATACTCTGTGGTACCAAGAACTGAACAGTTCGAGAAATCCCACCATCCCAGGAAGCCATTTCCATCATAAACCCTTTGACACACTTAAATACAAGCTCTGCTCTTTTCAGACACCAAGATATTGTCATTTCTTCAGACATATCATGTATCAGCAAAAGAGGAATACTAACTGTAGTGATGTCATGGGTGCAGCACACTTTAAGGATATTTCGGAGGCCCATGATTGCAGGATCCCGGGCTGTAATATTACCCGACCTCACATTGTCATCCACACAAAGATGAAAAGTCACATGAATTTCAGAGAGATTTGAATGTCGGGTGATGTAAAATTCCCCTGGAAAAATATTTGATTGATTCTGTTCACCATTCTTAGATTTATCTTCATTGCTGCTATTTCTGTTTCCTGCTTCATTTAGTCTTTTGGACTTACTATTCCGCTGTGCTTGAGCATAAAGTACAACTTGCTGAACAACTTCAAGCTGCTCCTCAACTCCAGGAAAATGGAAATCTGTGCACTCCTGGCAAACCGTTGCAAAATCTCTTTTGATCCCACTGTAGGAACTGATGCGATTATCCACAAGCAAGACCAGACCACAAAGCGAAGTTGAATAAAGTGAGAGCGCAGTTTGAAGCCGATGGAGTTTGACTCCGCTGCGGTGACTGCGCTTGTGCTTGCAGAAGTCCAGCATATCCGCCCTCAGGAGTCGCAGATTATGCATGGTTTTCAGCTGTGCCCCCAAATGGATAGTGAAACTTTCTTCCAATTGCCTCTGGTCCTCAAAGAGTCTTCCAGTTCCTTCTTCAGATTCTCTCCACTGATTAGGAGTAACTTTGATCTCATCACCAATAGTGCTGTTGGGATTTCGCAGGTCCTTGTGAAGTTTGACCACCCATTCCCGATACTCCTGCTTTTGGATTGCTGTGGTTTGTTTCAATTCATTGTTCCACTTGTTCTCCAATAGCTGCTGGGATTCAAAGTGCTGAGCTGCCAACATGTTTACATCTTGATCTGTTAATGATTTCCCCAGTTCTTGCATCACCTTATCCATTTCCGCCCGTTGCCTTTCGCACAGTTTTTTTAGCTCCACATCCCTCTCGCTTATTAATTCGGAGATGCTAACAAAATAGTTATGTTCCAAGTTTAACAGAGTTTCAGAAGCAGGGGAATGGATCAGGTCATGATAAACATCTGCAAAATCTTCATCCCAGTTGGGGTCTTCTGGTCTTGCATGTTCTGATGTTGCTTCGGTGTAAGCTCGGGCCCAAGTGTTAGCCAGCTCGTGTAAATCCACTTTACCAGATTTTACAGCTTCCAGAGCCGCTTCTGATTCTCTATCAAAGTCTTGTTCAGATTCTTCCTCTATGAATCGAGTAAGCGATTCTTTCAAGCCATTTTCTACGAAGCATGGTAAATTATGAAGAAGCATTAGACGCCTAGGCAGATGACTAACGTTTTCTTGGACTGGGAATTTCAGTGGCACAGTAAGTACAAAATGCTGGTTCCCAGCGTTGAATTCATAGATAAATTCTCTCTCCATTCTGCAGCTTTTTCCTTAGTGGCTCTTCCTTTCAAGGGCTGGTTGCCTTCATAAACGTTTTAAAGTTATGTCCTTTTTAAAAGCAAAACCCCCGCATGTGCTTCTGCTTCACAATCGCTCCTGCAGCGTCCGCTCCCTTTAAATAGGACCAGCTTCCGGATTAGAGGGAAAGGCTTCCCGGCCGACTGAAACGCCCCATTGTCTCTTCAAGCCTTAAGAGAGCAGCATCGCCTTTTCCGGGTGACATGCGAATCCCAGGGCGTGACTTGGGCATCCGGAGGCGCACAGACTGCGGGGTACCAGGCCGGCGCGCGCTCCTCCGGCGCGACTAGCGTCCAAAGAGGGCGAGTGGTCGCCGCCGCTGCTTGGGTGGGACTGTCCTGAGCCACGGCGAGGCTTTGAGGACTGCCGTCCGGCTCACCTTTCAGCGGGGCAGGCGAGACGGGGCACTTCCCGCCGCGAGGTCCAGCGTCCTGCAAACCCGGCGAGAGGGGCGGGCCTGCGTGCAGCCGCGTCCCGGGGAGGAGAGCGCGGGGCCGGCCTTAATAGGCTCAGCCCCTGCCGTCGTGTTTACATCCGTCCCGCTCGGGTGTCCTCCGAGGCCTTGGCCCCATCCCCGAAACCGCCTTCGCTCCCTCCAGGCCGGGTCAATGCGGCGCTTTTCGCCGGGCCATGGACACCAGCGACCTCTTCACCAGCTGCAAGAAGGGCGACGTTTGTCGCGTGCGGTGAGGCCTGGGCTGAGGCTTAAGGGGTGCTCCCTTAAGGGTGCTCTCTTAAGGTTGGAGAAGGTGCGGGTGGCCCGTTTGGGGCATGACTGAGCCCCCGCGGTAGGTTGGGTGTTGTAGTACGGGGTTGTGTAACTCCCGGTGCTCTAAGCTCGCCGCCATTGTATTTGTTGAGAATCGTTGCGTGTTTATTCAATAACGAGAACTTTTCAAAGTGGTTCCTGCAACAAAATTGGACCCACTTTCATACGTTCTTCCAACGTATGAAAGAGAATGTGGGCGAGGGTGTTCCGGACACGTAATTGAAAGTGCTTCTAATTATTAATTACTTTACTATCATTCTAGGGCATGTGTTTCTGCAGGTAACAGAAAATGCAACAACTTGTTCTGTGGCACGCAAAGGAAAAGTTGCCCACATTGATGGAAACGTAGAATGAAAACTGTTTTTTAGTATTCTAGGTTGAGAACCAACATTTGGGAGGGAGCTGGAAATGGGCTATATTTGCCAAACATATGCCTCTTTGGAGTCCTTCAGTGCAAAAAGGGAGTGGGACTTGCTCTCTGTTTATATACCCTGGCTTGTCCTGCCTGTGTTGATGGGGGTGTTGTACTCTGCTTGGTAGTTCCTTGATTGATTGATTGATTGATTGGGTTGTTGTTTGCTGCTTGGTTGATTGACTGAGTTAATAGTTCCTTGATTAGGGTCTATTGTGTTACCAAGCAGAGTACAACACCCCCACCAACACAGGCAGGACAAGCCAGGGTATATAAACAGAGAGCAAGTTCCACTCCCTTTTCGCACTGAAGATGTTGCCTAGCCTGGCAATGAAACATCTGCAAGAAAACAACAAGGCTCAGAGAGCACCAGGACTCCACAGTTCAACCCTGAGCTACAAATATTCTCTTCGATTGATATGCCTCTTTGTAACATTCAGTATAACAGTAGTTAGGGGTTCAATAGAAGCATTAACACAATTTCTCATGGTGACTAAACTTCCTTATCACACTACATATATTAAAATATTCAATGGAAGAATGCCTAGGTCACAATTTACTTGGTTTGTTAGAAGTCACTATAGGTAATTCTCATTAACTTTCATCACTCCTTTTTCCATTTTCTCTCTTCCAACAGTAACAAAGTGTGTACACATACTCCCCTCATCTGATCATTTCAAGTACTTGTAAGAATCCTGTGTTAGATAATAAGACAAACATGCATATATTAAATTATTTATAATTTATAATATAATGATATATTAAATATCAGGACCCAAACATGATAGAAGAAGCAATACTATTTTAATTTTGTTATGATGAGCATACTATTTGGCCTGCCCACATTTACTTATCTCCCAAAGCAACTCCTGTTTGGTATTAATATGTCTCTTACTCAAGTTGTTTCATGTCAGTAATGGGAAGTCCCCCTTGATTAAGTTCACTTCCTGGTGACTTGATGGATATGTCAGTGCTGTTTTCTTGGCAACAAACAGGAAGTGGTTTGCCATGGCCTTCTGGGATGTTTGTTTGATTTCTTGGTCTAGCCCTGGAATTCCCTGGTGGTTTACTATCCAAGTACTAACTAGGATGAACCGGCTTGGTTTGGTTTGGTTTTCGCATCAGTCAAGATATGCTAGACCAGGGTTTCTCAACCAGGGTTCCGTTCACTAAACAAATGGTTGTTAAGCAAGGACTACCTGTACCAACCAAAACATACAAAGGCAACAGTAATAGACAATAGCACACAGAGAATAATCCAATTTGTTGTTGTTGTTCTTCAGTCGTTCAGTCGTGTCCGACTCTTCGTGACCTCATGGACCATAGCACGCCAGGCCTTCCTGTCCTCCACTGTCTCTCGGAGTTTACTCAAATTCATGTTCATTACATCGGTGATGCTATCTAACCATCTCATCCTCTGCCGTCTCCTTCTCCTTTTGCCCTCAGTCTTTCCCAGCATCAGGGTCTTTTCCAGTGAGCCCTCTCTTCTCATTAGGTGGCCAAAGTATTTGAGCTTCAGCTTCAGCATCTGTCCTTCCAATGAGCAGTCAGGGTTGATTTCCTTTAGGATTGACTGGTTTGACCTCCTTGCAGTCCAAGGGACTCTCAAGAGTCTTCTCCAGCACCACAGCTCGAAAGCATCAATTCTTCGGCGCTCAGCCTTCCTTATGGTCCAACTCTCACAGCCATACATTGCTACTGGAAAAACCATAGCTTTAACTATACGGACCTTTGTCGGCAAGGTGATGTCTCTGCTTTTTAATATGCTGTCTAGGTTTGCCATAGCTTTCCTTCCAAGGAGCAAGCGTCTTTTAATTTCATGGCTGCAGTCACCGTCTGCGGTGATCTTGGAGCCCAAGAAAATAAAATCTGTCACTGCTTCCATTTCTTCCCCTTCTATTTGCCAGGAAGTGATGGGACCAGATGCCATGATCTGGGTTTTTTTTAATGTTGAGTTTCAAGCCAGCTTTTGCACTCTCCTCTTTCACCCTCATCAAGAGGCTCTTTAGTTCCTCTTCACTTTCTGCCATTAGGGTGGTATCGTCTGCATATCTGAGGTTGTTGATATTTTTCCCGGCAATCTTAACTCCGGCTTGTGATTCATCCAGCCCGGCATTTCTCATGATGTACTCTGCATATAAGTTAAATAAGCAGGGTGATAATATACAGCCTTGTCGTACTCCTTTCCCAATTTTGAACCAGTCGGTTGTTCCATGTCCGGTTCTAACTGTTGCTTCTTGACCCACATACAGGTTTCTCAGGAGACAGGTAAGGTGGTCTGGTACTCCCATCTCTTTAAGAATTTGCCACAGTTTGTTGTGATCCACACAATCAAAGGCTTTAGCGTAGTCAATGAAGCAGAAGTAGATGTTTTTCTGGAACTCTCTTGCTTTTTCCATGATCCAGCGAATGTTGGCAATCTGATCTCTAGTTCCTCTGCCTCTTCGAAACCCAGCTTGCACTTCTGGTAGTTCTCGGTTCACATGCTGCTGAAGCCTAGCTTGTAGGATTTTGAGCATAACCTTGCTGGCATGTGAAATGAGCGCAATTGTACGGTAGTTTGAACATTCTTTGGCATTGCCTTTCTTTGGAATTGGAACGTAAACTGACCTTTTCCAATCCTGTGGCCACTGTTGAGTTTTCCAAATTTGTTGGCATATTGAGTGCAGCACTTTAACAGCATCATCTTTTAGGATTTTAAATAGCTCAGCTGGGATACTGTCTTCTCCGCTAGCTTTGTTGTTAGTAATGCTTCCTAAGGCCCACTTGACTTCACTCTCTAGGATGTCCGGCTCAAGGTCAGTGACCACACCATCGTATTTATCAGGGATATTAAGATCTTTCTTGTATAGTTCTTCTGTGTATTCTTGCCACCTCTTCTTAATCTCTTCTGCTTCTGTTAGGTCCCTGCCTTTTTTGTCCTTTATCATGCCCATCTTTGCACAAAACATTCCCTTGATATCTCCGATTTTCTTGAAGAGATCTCTAGTCTTCCCCATTCTATTGTTTTCTTTGCATTGTTCATTTAAGAAGGCCTTCTTATCTCTCCTTGCTATTCTCTGGAATTCTGCATTCAGTTGTTTATATCTTTCCCTTTCTCCCTTGCCTTTTGCTTCCCTTCTTTCCTCAGCTATTTGTAAAGCCTCATCAGTCAGCCACTTTGCTTTCTTGCATTTATTTTTCTTTGGGATGGTTTTAGCTGCTGCCTCCTGTACAATGTTACGAACCTCCATCCATAGTTCTTCAGGCACTCTGTCTATCAGATCTAATCCTTTAAATCTATTCCTCACCTCCACTGTATATTCATAAGGGATATGATTTAGGTCATACCTGATTGGTCTAGTGGTTTTCTCTACGTTCTTCAATTTAAGCCTAAATTTTGCAATAAGAAGCTCATGATCTGAGCCACAGTCAGCTCCAGGTCTTGTTTTTGCTGATTGTATAGAGCTTCTCCATCTTTGGCTGCAAAGTATATAATCAATCTGATTTCGGTATTGACCATCTGGTGATGTCCATGTGTAGAGTCGTCTCTTGTGTTGTTGGAAAAGAGTGTTTGCTATGACCAGCGTGTTCTCTTGACAAAACTCTATTAGCCTTTGCCCTGCTTCATTTTGTACTCCGAGGCCGAACTTGCCTGTTATTCCGGTTATTTTTTGACTTCCTACCTTAGCATTCCAGTCCCCTATGATGAAAAGGACATCTTTTTTTGGTGTTAGTTCTAGAAGGTGTTGTAGGTCTTCATAGAACCGGTCAACTTCAGCTTCTTCGGCATCAGTGGTTGGGGCATAGACTTGGATCACTGTGATGTTGAATGGTTTGCCTTGGATTCAAACTGAAAGCATTCTGTCGTTTTTGAGGTTGTACCCCAGTACTGCCTTTCCCACTCTTTTATTGACTATAATCCAATTTAGTACATTAAAAGTTGCCATTGTTTTCAAAAAGTTTGGGGTTTTCTTAATCTTTCCTTCAATATCTCTGAAGTGTAAGCTAAAACAATTAGGAGTCCTAATTCAACAGTCAGATTATACCTTTTTTCCCTCTCTTTTTCCAAAACAAAGATGCATTATTTTTTTTAAAAAAATTCATTTATTTCACAGGCTTTTATGCTGCTTCAGTCAATGCAAATCTAAGCAGCGTATAGCAAGACAATATAAATCTATACAATAATATTATAGTTTTTATATCAGTAGAATGTTATCTTAAAAAAATCATGAGTAGCATTATATCCTTACTGTGCCACCATTCACCTCTGGCACGTGTGTTTCTCATTTCCCTGTCAAATGCTCTCTGATAGAGCTAATTTCTTAAATGCCAGGTGTGAAGGAGCCAATCATATCTGGTAACAGGATATTCCTTAATAGGGGAGCCTCTGCAGAAAATGCTTGTCTCAAGTCCCTCCCACCTTAATTCGTGGGGAATGGGAACTCTGAGCATGTGTTTCTGCAGGCAGCTTCTATGGAGCAAGCACTCTTAGAGATAACAAGGCTCCAAGCCAGGAAGGATTTCAAAGGTGATAACTAGCACCTTGAATTGCACCTGAAAACAAAGTGGAAACCAATGGAGCTTTTGCTGCATGCTCCTAATATAAATGGGAGAGTTTGTGCCCATATCAATAATATCTTTGATAGATAACCTTAAAGAATTTCTGAGTTATTTGATTTCCCCCTACATTAAAAAGTTGGATGAGATCTATAGTAGGCAGACAGAATGGCAGTAGAATTAGTGTAATGTGCAAAAAATATTTTTGGTGGACTCTCACTTATTTCGGATGAGGCTTTGAGGGGGCACTGTTGGTGGGGCACTTTTTTAATAAAAAAAAGCCACACTAAAGCTGTGACCGAAGGCTGGAATAGAGTCTTAGTTATTAAAATTGTCTGTTTATCTTTCAGATACCTTCTTGAACAGAGAGATGTTGAAATCAATGTCCGAGACAAATGGGACAGTACCCCTTTGTGAGTGCTTTGGCCTTGAGACACACATACTGTTCGGTAACTTTTACAGGAATTTAAGAAAAACTAAGGTCTTTCAGCCTTTGCAGCATTTTCCTATCTTACTTATTTTTAAAAAAGAAAATGTTTTTCATTGTAAGTGTTGTGAGTAATCTCTCCCAGGTTATATGCATGAATAACACTCCAGTGTCTAGTCCCTCTGTTAACCTGGATAAGTTTCCTCATTTGTAAGAACCTTCTGAGTGACAGTCAAGTTTCTGTCCTTGCTGCAGTGTGGTCACCATTTGAATAGGTTGCTAGAAAAGCCCTGCTGGTTTGAATTGGCATGGAATTCTCATACTTGTTTTCAACTTAAGTTCAGAGCTATACTATTCTAGAAGCAAATGACTGACATAAGGGGCAGGATAGCATAAGGATCTCTAGAATTGCTCGATGAGATCTGTCACACCATTAGCATTTCCATTTACCATTCATTTGTAATGCAATTTAATACAAACTTGTGATTGCACATTGTCTTCATTGTCTACAGATCTCTCTTTTTTAGCATGTTGTCCTCAAATTTGTGAGTCTGGAGTCTGCAGAGAACATCTTCAACCAATTGTTGCTCAGTCTTAGTTAGCCATTTGCCAACTAAGAGAGTGCTAGCAAACTAGTGCTCCTTTCTCTGTCAAGTTGGCCAACTGCTTCCTGTGCTTCATGAATTAGCAAATATCCCTTAACCCTGTCTTCACAGAAAGCAAAGCAAATAAACGGTTAGCATGTGTCTTTTCTTGCCAAACAGAAAAGCTGTGCGTCACCACCCTGAGAAGTGGTGTATCTCAGCAAACTTTCGGAGAGCAGTGTATCAGCAAAATTGCATTTGAGAGCTTTTACCCTATAGCATAGTTCATGACAGCATGTTAGTAAGATAAGCTAAATGAAATGCCGACTAGATGGTACAATGCATAAAGTGTGGCAGGCAGTCTCTCCAATGAGAAAACAAACACCCACTAGCACAGGATTAACTCATTGGAATGTGGGTTTCATCGGTCTTGCAAGTGAGGGGAAAAAATGAAAACAGTTTTTCAGAGGGTGGTGAGGAAACAGCTTTTGTAAATTTACTTTGCATTAGTAGTGGTTGAAGGACAACATTGTGGGATTGGTGAGGAAGTGTGCCATCTATAACTCTCTCCAAGTATCTGCTTGGAATATTGTGCATTCGCATCAGCCCGGAAACAATTGTTTTGGCTATCAGTCTGAATCTAGGAAAAATTCAAGATGGTATTTTTGCCTTAAAACCTTAAGCAAGTTCTGGGCTGCCTAATATTACTTACACCTTTTTTTATCTTGAGTCCTGAAGATGAGACTGGGGAAGGGGCTCTTATTGTAGAACAAATTCAGGCAAATTTTGCTGGCAGTAACCTGGCTATCTTTCTAGAGCCAAGACAAGATTTTTAAATATACACAGTTCAACTGTCAGCTTTTTAGCTGTATCTTTAAATCTAAGGCTGAGTGTTTTTTCTTGCTGCTTAAAATGTTTATATGATCTGTTCTGGAAGTCTTGCATAAAGGAGCAGAACATTTATACTTTTTTAAAAATATCAAATATGCTGTTTTGGTACTTTTATTGAAGATGAGTGGGGGAATGTTGCTTCTTTCTTCCCAACTATCAGGTAATATTTATTTATTTATTTATTTATTTATTTATTTATTTATTTATTATTTCTAACTTATATCACCGCCCATCTCCCCCCACAAGGGGACTCTGGGCGGTTTACAATAAATAAATAATATACTGTATTTCTTGCACTGTGAGACTATCATGCTATACTATGGTTTTTTTAATCATGGCTTACTGAATAAACCATATGAGTTTGGTCCTAGAATATGCAGAGCTAATACCAAACAAGCCACATTATGATTTAATGTGATGTGTGAACTCAGGGATACAATGAGTGAAAGTGCTTAGGAACCAAGGTATCTTTCATGATTTTGCAGCATCTGCATAGTTCTAATCTGAGTTTTATTGGGGGTGTCATCCTATATTGTAGTTGAATCGTATTTTATATATACGTACAACAAAATTAGACAGCTTTATGAAAATAAGCTTTGATATTTAAAGCTTGGTAATGTAGGGATAATCTGTGGCAAATGCAGCAACATTCTTTTGGCTAATTGAATGCTTTATCATCTTGATTGTAATATCTTAATGTGGTGGGGGAGACCTGGCATAACAGTGGTACATTTGAAAGGGATTTGGGTTTCATTGTTGACAAAAAGTTACACACATTATGCAACTACTAAAAAGGCAATTGCTATCTTGGGGTGCATTAACAGGAGCACAAAGTCCAAATCACAGGATGTAATTGTTCCACTCTACTTTGCCCTGGTCAGACCCCACTTGGAGTACTGTGTCCAGTCCTCCTTAAAAAGGACGAGTGGAACAAGTTCAGAGGAAGGCTACCAGGATGGTGAAGGGTCAGGAAAGCAAGCCTACGAGGAACGGTTAAAGAATCTGGGTATGTTTAGCCCCAACAGAGATTGAGGGGAGATTTTAGAACAATCTTCATGTATCTGAAGGATGGTCATACAGAAGTAGGGAGCAGACTTGACTTCTATTGCCTGGCCTGGGGGTGGGGGGATGTTAAAGCCACAAGGAAGCTGTTTCAGGATAGATGTCAGGAGGAAATTCCTGATTGTGTGAACTGTCGGCCAGTAGAACAGGCTTCACATGACATGGTAAGTTCTCCTTCCCTGCAGATCTTAAAACAGGCTGGATGCTCATCTTTCAGAATTGTTCTAGCATAGTGTTTCCCAACCTTGGCAACTTTAAGCTGTGTGGACTTCAACTCCCAGAATTTTCTAGCCAGATGCTGGCTGGGGAATTCTGGGAGTTGAAGTCCAAACAGCTTAAAGTTGCCAAGGTTGGGAAACACTGCTCTAGCGGATCCTGCACTGAGCAGGGGGTTGGATTAGATTATCTCTTAAGATATCTGAACTCTAGGATTCTATTATTTATGTTCACTACTTTCCCATGTGTATGTGGTTGACGGTTAACTTCATTCTGCTCTGGCTTTTTCATGTTGAAAAACCCTAGAGCAGAGCTTTCCAAACTCTGTGTCGGGACACGTTAGTGTGTCGGCTGCAGTGTTTGGGTGTGTCGCGGCTGCTGCTGCCTCCTGGCTTCCACACAGGTCCTAGTGCCTGCCTTGTGCCTGGCTGCCTCCAAACCTGCCCTGCCAGGATTCCGCACAGGTCCTAGTGCCTGCCTTGTGCCTTGCTGCCTCCAAACCTGCCCTGCCAGGATTCCGCGCAGGTCCTAGTGCCTGCCTTGTGCTTGGCTGCCTCCAAACCTGCCCTGCCAGGATTCCGCGCAGGTCCTAGTGCCTGCCTTGTGCCTGGCTGCCTCCAAACCTGCCCTGCCAGGATTCCGCGCAGGTCCTAGTGCCTGCCTTGCTGCCTCCAAACCTGCCCTGCCAGGATTCCGCGCAGGTCCTAGTGCCTGCCTTGTGCCTTGCTGCCTCCAAACCTGCCCTGCCAGGATTCCGCGCAGGTCCTAGTGCCTGCCTTGCTGCCTCCAAACCTGCCCTGCCAGGATTCCGCGCACGTCCTAGTGCCTGCCTTGTGCCGTCCTGCCTCCAAACCTGCCCTGCCAGGATTCCGCGCAGGTCCTAGTGCCTGCCTTGTGCCTTGCTGCCTCCAAACCTGCCCTGCCAGGATTCCGCACAGGTCCTAGTGCCTGCCTTGTGCCCTGCTGTAAGAGTGTGTCGCGAAATGATGCCCTGCTGTAAGAGTGTGTCACCAACATGAAAACTTTGGAAAGCTCTGTCCTAGAGCAATAACTTTGAAGGGACTAATATTTCATGTAATTCTAGAGTTTTCATTCAGTTGCAGAGTTGGTGCTATAGATAAGCTTTTGGGGCTCATGATGCGTTATTCCGTAAATATTTTATTTTTATTAGTATATTTCTGTTCTCGGTGTTCCCTTTTATAGATACTATGCTTGTCTCTGTGGGCATGAAGAGCTTGTGCAATACCTTCTAGCCAATGGTAAGGGAGTCTGATATACTCTTCTGGAAATAAATACATGTGGTCACTTTTTGCCTTCTAGAATTGAAACTGAAAGTAAAGTCAGTTTTGCTATGATGAAAAACTGTGGTTGCTTTCAGCCTGTTGCCGACACCAAAGAGGATGAAATTTTATTTTTTGAAATATTTTTCCCTTTGTGTTAATATGGATCTGAGTTTTTTTAGAAGGCCAGGAGAGTGCTTGGTGACATTTTAGGTTACGAGGTTTCTGTTCTTTTTCGTGTTGCCGCATCCAAAAGGTCTATGGCTAAACTAGATTAGAGGGAGATCTAATTGGTCCAACTCTTACAGTAGACATAAATCCACTTTGGATAGTAAAAGAAGCCTCAAAACCAAGAACAGCTGTTTTGGCATAGAGATCCATCTAAACCAAGCTGTAGCTTACCCATGTCTGGTCTTTACCCATGTCTTCTTGAGAATTAATACACTGTTTCATAATAATTTAGTTGCAAGGAAAAATACGTTAAAAAGGCGTGCAGTTCGCTTTATATAATTCTTACTACAGGAACGTTTACCTGAGAAAGTAAAGGTCAGACTTTAAACCAGGGGATTATGGTTTAAATCATAAAGCAGGTTCATGTCCTAATACATGAGCGTATTCCTGGGATGACTTGCTGCTTTCTAAAATTAGGGATATATGTTTACGATGTTTTACAATTAAACAATTTAACAGAAGCTACATGTAGGCTAGAAATAGAGATTCCCTAGCCAGTGTAGCTGATAGTGTTAATACAGTGTACTCATCTCTATGTGATGACATAGTTGAATTATTTTCACTGTTTTTCTACATCTCTTGCATTCTGTATGTAAATTGATTTTTCTCTATTATTTCAGCCAGATAGGGTAGCTTCACTTAACATTTTAAGGACCTAAATTGTATAAAATTTGCCCACTACAGGATTTCAGATATTTGTTTCCATTTTACTGGCATTTTTATAAGCTTGGTCTAATTCATACTCAATAAAAGTGTATTTTCTCTAAAATATTGAATATACCTCACCCCATAGTCTTAAATGAGCTTTAAGTGGATGAGACTGGATAGAATTTAATTCTGTTTCATAAGCCCTTCTTTGGACCTTACAAAAACATTGCAGTGAAAATATCCAAAGGCTTTATAGAAGTTACCTCATTTCTGTCCGCCACCCTTACAAAAATAATACTAATAAAAATGTGTTGTGTAATCCGGTACTTACAATTATGCAAACTGGTCGTCCCTACAGGTGCAAAATGTGAAGCAAACACCTTTGATGGTGAGCGGTGCTTATATGGAGCTCTGAGTGATACTATCCGGCGGGTGTTGAAGGAGTATAAGCAGATCACCGCAAAGTGCATGAAGAGGGACTACTATGATGCCTTTCTTCAGCGGTAAGCGATGCATTCTGATGTTGGCAAAAGAGTCATCTTCAGAGGGGGTGAATCTATCATTGTCTTCTATTATCATGGCTGCGCATTGTACAAGTGACAATTTTAGGTTATGGCACTGTTATATACAGGTAGTCCTCGCTTAACAACCATTTGTTTAGTGACGGTTCAGACTTACAACAGTGCTGAAAAAACCTACTTACGACCAGTCCTCACACTTAACGACTGTCACAGTGTCCCCGCGGTCACATGATCACAATTTGGGCACTTGGCAACAGGTTCACATTTATGACCATCACAGCATCACATGATCGCCATTTTCTACCTTTCTGGCAAGCAAAATCAATGGGGAACCGCATGATTCACTTAATGACCACATGGTTCGCTTAACACCTACGGGTGATTCACTTAACGACCACTGCAAAAATGGAAATCAGGTTGGATTTGCTTAATGAACACTTCACTTAGCAACCAAAATTCCAGGCTCAATTATAGTCGTTAAGCGAGGACTACCTGTAAAAGTATGCAGTATTCAGTTCTTCTGTCTACCTGTCGCTCCTCAAAGAAGCCACACCTTTGCCTGGACTTGCCCAGTATCTGCCTAGGCTCAGAAAAATAGGTGTTTGAGTTGAAGAGGTGGTTTGTGCAGTTACTGTGCAAGCCCGGGAAAAGACATGGCTTCTTTAAAGTGCCTTTGGAGAGGATTAGTGCAGTTTGTTTGCCAGGAGTGTAAGTGGTTCGGCAGAAGGAATGGTGTAAGAGAGCTACGGTGGTGCTTAAAACTGTCCTTTCCTCATACGGTTGTGACTAGTGAGTTATATCTTAAAGAATTTATCATCCAGAGTAAAAACTGTACCAGTACAATAAGAAAAATAGATAAGATTCATCAAATGCAATATTAATAATGCTATTTTACAGCATTAATCTTTTTCTTGGGGGGGGAAAAGGTGGTGATGTATCCTCTCAGTGCATGGAATTGTTTAGTTCAGTGTTTCTCAACCTCGGCAACTTTCAGAGGTGTGGACTTCAACTCCCAGAATTCCCCAGCCAGTATGGCTGGCTGGGGAATTCTGGGAGTTGAAGTCCACACCTCTGAAAGTTGCCAAAGTTGAGAAACACTGGTCTAGTTGAATTATTCCACACAATTCTTATCTAATCATTAAATTACTTTTCTCTCTCAATCTCCTCGCAGGCTTCTAGAACAGGGTTACCATAGTGACATTGTTTTTATTGTTCACGGGAAGTCTTTCTGTGCCCATCGCTGTATCCTTGGTGCTCGAAGTGCGTATTTTGCAGAAATGTTTGAGACCAAGTGGAAGGGGAAGAATGTCATAGCACTAAAACATCCATTGGTAAGAAACCCAAGCTTTGTTTTTCCTTGAATATTTTTATATTTGACACTTTCTTACCTGTCATTTGCCAGAAACTGATGCCAAGAAATTATGTTGCAAAGTGGTGGAATTATGGGTGTCCAGTGAGATCATGCTAACAGAAGTTTTGGTAATCTTCAAGTTATGCTTACTGTCCGTATCTCGCAATTCCACTTTCAGATACATCAATCCGCAGTGCAGGTGAATTAAAACTAATAGGTACTGGAAATTGAGCTTCTGTTTTATATTTCTCTACAGTATTTTAAAATGAACGTGAAGTCAGAAAGATGGTCTTTCATGGATAGTCTACATGCCATAAAATAAATTTAATAAAATTATGGGAAGCAGTTTCCCAACTCACTTTTCATGCAAACCATCCAGCTTTAAGCCAATGCTGCACGAGAGCTTGCCATGTCCTGCAGAAGGTGGCAAAAGTTCAGGAGAAGGAGTCTGTTTCTACCACTCTGTTGGATATTCCTAAATCTGATCCAACTGGTTACACAGTTTGTGAAAAGATTACCTCTTGCCAGTAAAATTTAACTGCCGAAGGATACTTCTTTATTTGTTTGCTTGTTTATTTTTTTTTGGCCACCCAACTCCCAGTGACTTCAGTCAGCTTCATAAAGTTAAAAGAACAGGAAGTTCAACAAAAAAATATTCATAAAACAGTGGCCACCCATCAAAACAAAACCATCCTTAAACATCCCCCTCAAAGGGGCCTATCCATCCATCTTAACCCAAGGCCTGGGGGAAAAGCCACCTTTTTTAAAACAGTGTAGCCCAGGTAGCAGGGGTGTTATATGGACATAATGAGACTTGCCTATTGCTGCTAATGATTCTGCATTTTGCACCAGCTGTAGCTGCCCAAATTCAGCAACCTGAATTTTCTAGGCCCTGTTTACTTTCTAGTTTAGGTCACATTTATATCAATAATTGCTTTCAAATGTGTTTTGTATAAATTTGTACGTAACTCATTTGTTCCATGTACAGATCAACCCAGCAGCCTTTAGCTCCCTTCTGCAATACCTCTATACAGGTAAATCTGATGTGATATATTAAAACCATGATTGCTGCATTAGGATTTTATTTCTTCTTTACAATAAGTTCTACATAAATTTCCTGCTTATATTTTCTTTCAAAGTTTTAGATTCATTGGAATTTCTTGAAAGATACTGGAAGTGAATAGATAGTGCGTGGGCAACATTTTTTGCTCTGGATTGCACTTAAAAAGTGTTTTGGATGCTCAGGGCCAAATTGGGTGGGTAGTAATGCGGTGATATCACTAAAGTGGTTTCCCAATCTATCACCATACATAAATAAATAGTAATAATCACCAAAGTGAATGTGGTTGGGATTTCTGGAATGTTTTAAAAAGGAGGGAATGGGGTTTTTTGTTTTTATATATGTGTCTCATATGCCTAAATGAAGGTTTGGACAACTTTTTCAGGTACTTAACCAGTGAGAACCTGCCTCAGACATTGAAATTTAGTAGCACAATTTTTGGTAGCCGTAAAGCACTCGGCATGATTTTCAATGGAAAAAAACCTACAAAAGATATAAAGAGTTAAAAACAGTAAAAAAGTAGAATTCTCTCAGGCTTCATGTTAATAAAGTAGTTTAGAACAGGGTTCCTCAGCCTCAGCCATTTTAAGATGTGTGGACTTCAACTCCCAGAATACATTGCTGGCTGGAGTATTCTGGGAGTTGAACTCCACACATCTTAAAATGGCTGAGGTTGAGGAACCCTGGTTTAGAAGATAGCTCCAAGACACCTATATAACCTGTACTGTTCTCAAAAGTATAAATGGCATTATTTTTAAGCCACAGGGTGGTGCTAGAGTTTTAAGTTTATAGCTATGGTTGGTATGGAGGGAGGGGGAGAGATGTTGGTAAACAGAAACTGGGATGAATTGAAAGATTTAAGTGAAAGGATAATTTGCACTGTTCTTTTGTTTACCAGGCCGTTTAGACATAGATGTAGAATATGTGAATGACTGCAAGAGATTGGCCAAACAATGTCAGCTCCAGGATCTCATTGAAGACTTAGAAACCAAATGTAAAAAGGTGTATGAATTTGGTAAGTCTCCCTATCTTACTGCCATTCTTGATAGAAAATGGAAGAGGAGCCATTTCTCTTGTTTTGTTTTGTTGTTGTTTAGTCGTGTCCGACTCTTCGTGACCTCATGGATATTAATAACCAAAAGTAAATTTATCTATTTCACAATATGAAATGGATTAAAATACTATAATTGGTAACCATGGTGTCTAAAATTGCACAATTGATTAAAGCCCACCAAAATAAAATGTCTTCAGTGTGTTGTGAAAAGAAACAAATGGGTCATGGCACTAAAACACTATTTCCTGTCTATATCCCTTGAATCTTGAAATTGTATCAAGTGCAGAGACTGTCAAGCTAAAGTTGAGTCTTCTAATGGAAGCGGGCAGGCTTTGAAGTAGTTCGGTTTTAGGTCATTTGGGTCTTCACAGCACCATGCTGCCCACTAGAAGCACTAATAATGAAGCTAAAGCTTAAATATTTTGGACACATCATGCAAAGGCAAGAGTCATCGGAGAAGACCCTGAAACTGGGAAGAATTAAAGGCAGTTGAAAAAGAAGCTGAGGGAAGGTAACTGGCTAGATGCTATATCTTATAACATAAGCATGACTCAAAGAACTCAAGGTACTCAAACACGCAGTTCCTGAGAGAGAGTCCTGGCAAATTGATGAGTAGGAAGTGACCACACAACTAAACAAGAACAAAATCTGGTTTAGGACAGGGGAGAGCTAGGTTCAAGTCTGTCTTTACTATGGAAACTCACTAGGTGATTTGGAGCCAGTCTTCCCTTCTCAGCCCACTCATATAGTTGCTGTTGTGGAGATAAAGTGAAGGGAGATCCCTATGTATGCTGCCTTGAGTTCTTGGAGGAAAGATGGGATATAGATCTCCCTTGGGAGTCACCAGATCAAACTCAGCCCAGATAACTGGATGAGACTGAGCCCCAGTCATCTCCACAGAAGCAGTGCAGCTAGAAGTCAGCTCCAAGTGAATTCATGTGACTTTATCCAACAAGTGCTTGGCATAATCCTCACAGTGGGCCTGCAAGGGTTCCGCCACCCCCTTCTTAACCAGGAGGGACTGAGTCACCCAAAACATGGTCACCGGGTGGCTATCAAGAGTTAAGTAGGCTTAGCTCTGTTTCTGCTTAACATTAATATAAATATGTGTGCTGTTTGCTTTTCAGAGTAATATTTGTGTATCCCCTTTTTAACTTGGACCTACAGTATTAGTGATTAGGAATGGCAGGCAGGGTTTTGTATGGAATAGATGGAAATCCAGAAAAAAAATGCTTGCAGTGTAATTTTATCTGCAATGCAGTATTGCTTAGATACCTCTATACTAGAATATTTAGCCTACCTCCTACTACTTAGCCAGACTTCATATGGAAGCTCCTTGCTGTTAACAAGAATTAAGTTTCTGGAAATCGTATTGTGAGTTAGTGTTCTCTATAGGAAAGGAAGGAGTGGGAAGGAACAGGGTGAACAAAACTCTAGTTTTTCATAGCTGGGAGCAGACTTTCAAGCAAGAAGATATAATGTCCACCTCTGCTAATGGTTTGTACCTTATGTGGCATTATACAGTGGTGCTTAAAAGTTTGGGAACCCTTTTGAATTTTCAATATTTTGGCATAAATATGACCTAAAACGTGATCTGTTCTCCACACAAGTCCTACAACTAGTTAGAGAGAACCTAATTAAACAGATGAGTCAAAAACATTATTCTTGTTCATTTATTTATTGAGGAAAATGATCCAAAGCTATATATTTGTGTGTGGCAAAAGTATATGAACCTCTAGGACAGGGCTTTCCAAACTTTTCAGTTGGTGACACACCGATGGCGGCGGGCGAAAACCCGGAAGTGCCACGGCGGTGGGCGAAAACCCGGAAGCGCCACGGTGGCGGCGGGCAAAAACACGGAAGCGTCACGGTGGCGGCAGGCAAAAACACGGAAGCGTCACGGTGGCGGCAGGCGAAAACACGGAAGCACCACCACCATGGCGCTTCCGGGTTTTTGCCCGCCGCCACCGCGGCGCTTTCAAGTTTTCACGTGCGGTGGCAGCAGCGGTGTCCTGGTGTGCCGCACAAAAACCCGGAAGCGCTGATGGCCTGCTGCCACGCGCACTGTTGCGCGTGGCGGCGCACCATCAGCGCTTCCGGGTTTCTGTGTGGCACACCCCGCAAGCAACACAGTACTGTGTCATGACACACAGTTTGGAAAGCTATGCTCTAGGACAGGGCTTTCCAAAGTGCTGCCGCTGGCGACACACCAGTGGCAGCGGCGGCGCGCGCACGGTGACGGCGCGGGGGGCGTGCAGCGGAACGCGCACGCACGGTGGCGGCGCAGGGGGGCGTGCGGCAGCGCGCGCGTGCATGGCCGCCGTGCACGCGCGCGCCGCCGCTTCCGGGTGGTGTGGCGACACACTTTTGTGTCGCGACATACAGTTTGGAAAGCTCTGCTCTAGGATATCAGGAAATTAAGAGTCGGACGTAGGATAGAAATTACTTCTAGGATAGAAGTTGCTTCTATGGCGAATGAGACATTTAATTTGAACATTTTTAATAGAGAAGAAATTTCTTGCAGTCCTAGAAAATTGCAACTGTGATTGGAATGATCCGGAAGAAAAAAATATAAGCATACAAATACTCATCTGTGCAACTTTTTCATTAGAATAGAGAACCTAATTCTTCATCTTATTAATTAGTTTAATTCATTGAACTTGGGTTTGATGTTAAAGTAGAGAATTTTGAAATAGTTTAAAAAGGTGGGCCTCTGAAGGTTATAAATGCTAGATTTTGCAAAGTTTCCACTTAAAGAAATACTGTTAAGAGCTCTTCATCAGCTTGGTAAAAGATCAGATCATCAGAAAACTCAAAGATCTTTGTCATCATTTCAATTTGGGAATATTTTCAAGTAGCCTTGTGAGAAGAATTTTTTTCTTACTGTGTTTTTTTTTGTATAAATTTATCAAAAAATCCCAAAAGATCTCAGTGTATTATAAGCACTGACCAAGTTTTAAAAGTCTTCAAGAAATTAAAATTAGTACCTCTTACTGACTTAAACAAAGCTGTTGAGAAAAACAAACAGCTGGTAAGGAATTTTCTGGCAAGAACCAGCACAGATCAGATTAAAACAAGCAAGCAAGCAGCAGCACTGAATTTCAGTGCTCAGATACAGAAGAGTGAAAAGATGTTAAGCCAGAGCTTTCCAAACTTTTCATGTTGGCGACACACTTTTTAGACATGCATCATTTCGTGACACACTCTTACAGCAGGGCACAAGGCAGGCACTAGGACCTGCGCAGAATCACAGCAGGTTTGGAGGCAGCAAGGCACAAGGCAGGCACTAGGATCTGCGAGGAATCCTGGCAGGGCAAGTTTGGAGGCAGCAAAGCACTAGGACCTGCATGGAATCCTGGCAAGGCTCGGAGGCAGCAGCAGCCCGGACACACCCAAACACTGCAGCCGACACACTAACGTATCCCGACACACAGTTTGGAAAGCTCTGTGTAAAGCTTTGCCCAACAAGTTGAACAAGGCCTTAAATTAAACAAGTTGTTGGAAACTTGTTCCACTTTCCATTTTGAACTAACAATACAGGTAGTCCTCGCTTAACGACCACAATTGGGACCAGCAACTCCATTGCTAAGTGGTGCAGTCGTTAAGCGAAACATCACGTGACCACGGCAGACAACAATGTCACTCCTGCTGCAGTTGTTGAGTAAATCACCTGCAGTTGTTAAGCGAGACATCACATGACTGCGACTTGCAATTTTACTACCTGTATTTACTATTAGAAGATACCAAATACCATAATTTACTAATATTAGTTTATAGAGGCAGTGGGGATCTATCTTCTTACCTTTTTGTTTTGTTAATATTTATTTTAACAAGTGTTTTAAATGAGCTTTTAAATTTGTAATTCAATTAATTAAATTCTAATTAAATTTTTAATTTTTTGTTGTTTATTCGTTCAGTCGTTTCCGACTCTTCGTGACTTCATGGACCAGTCCACGCCAGAGCCCTCTGTCGGCCGTCACCATCCCCAGCTCCCCAATGGTTGAGTCCGTCACCTCCAGAATACCATCCATCCATCTTGCCCTTGGTCGGCCCCTCTTCCTTTTGCCTTCCACTTTCCCTAGCATCAGCATCTTCTCCAGGGTATCCTGTCTTCTCATTATGTGGCCAAAGTACTTCAGTTTTGCCTTTAATATCATTCCCTCAAGTGAGCAGTCTGGCTTTATTTCCTGGAGTATGGACTGGTTTGATCTTCTTGCAGTCCAAGGCACTCTCAGAATTTTCCTCCAACACCACAGTTCAAAAGAATCTATCTTCCTTCGCTCAGCCTTCCTTATGGTCCAGCTCTCGCAGCCATAGGTTACTACAGGGAATACCATTGCTTTAACTATGCGGACCTTTGTTGTCAGTGTGATGTCTCTGCTCTTAACTATTTTATCAAGATTTGCCATTGCTCTCCTCCCAAGAAGGAGACGTCTTCTGATTTCCTGGCTGCAGTCAGCGTCTGCAGTAATCTTTGCGCCTAGAAATACAAAGTCTGTCACTGCCTCCACTTTTTCTCCCTCTATTTGCCAGTCATCAATCAAGCTGGTTGCCATAATCTTGGTTTTTTTGAGGTTTAACTGCAACCCAGCTTTTGCACTTTCTTCTTTCACCTTCGTCATAAGGCTCCTCAACTCCTCCTCGCTTTCAGCCATCAAAGTGGTATCATCTGCATATCTGAGATTGTTAATGTTTCTTCCAGCGATTTTAACTCCAGCCTTGGATTCCTCAAGCCCAGCACGTCGCATGATGTGTTCTGCGTACAGGTTGAATAGGTAGGGTGAGAGTATACAACCCTGCCGTACTCCTTTCCCAATCTTAAACCAGTCCGTTGTTCCGTGCTCTGTTCTTACTGTTGCTACTTGGTCGTTATACAGATTCCTCAGGAGGCAGACAAGATGACATGGTATCCCCATACCACCAAGAACTTGCCACAATTTGTTATGATCCACACAGTCAAAGGCTTTAGAATAGTCAATAAAACAGAAATAGATTTTTTTTTTAAATTCCCTGGCTTTCTCCATTATCCAGCGGATATTGGCAATTTGGTCTCTAGTTCCTCTGCCTTTTCTAAACCCAGCTTGTACATCTGGCAATTCTCGCTCCATGAATTGCTGGAGTCTACCCTGCAAGATCTTGAGCATTACCTTACTGGCATGTGAAATAAGTGCCACTGTTCGATAGTTTGAACATTCTTTAGTGCTTCCCTTTTTTGGTATGGGGATATAAGTTGATTTTTTCCAATCTGATGGCCATTCTTGTGTTTTCCAAATTTGCTGGCATATGGCATGCATCACCTTGACAGCATCATCTTGCAAGATTTTAAACAGTTCAGCTGGGATACCGTCGTCTCCTGCTGCCTTGTTATTAGCAATGCTTCTTAAGGCCCATTCAACCTCACTCTTCAGGATGTCTGGCTCTAACTCACTGACCACACCGTCAAAGCTATCTCCAATATTATTATCCTTCCTATACAGATCTTCCGTATATTCTTGCCACCTTTTCTTGATCTCTTCTGCTTCTGTTAGGTCCTTACCATCTTTGTTTTGATCATACCCATTTTTGCCTGGAATTTACCTCCGATGTTTCTAATTTTCTGGAAGAGGTCTCTTGTCCTTCCTATTCTATTGTCTTCTTCCACTTCCGCACATTGCTTGTTTAAAAATAATTCCTTATCTCTTCTGGCTAACCTCTGGAATTTTGCATTTAATTGGGCATATCTCCCCCTATCACTGTTGCCTTTTGCTTTCCTTCTTTCTTGGGCTACTTCCAGTGTTTCAGCAGACAGCCATCTTGCCTTCTTGGTTTTCTTTTTCTTTGGGACGTTTTTTGTTGCCGCCTCCTGAACAATGTTGCGAACTTCTGTCCATAGTTCTTCTGGGACCCTATCTACTAAATCTAGTCCCTTAAATCTATTCTTCACCTCCACTGCATATTCCTTAGGAATATTAGTGAGCTCATATCTAACTGATCTGTGGGTCTTCCCTATTCTCTTTAGTCTGATTCTAAATTTTGCAATAAGAAGTTCGTGATCTGAACTACAGTCAGCTCCAGGTCTTGTTTTTACCGACTGTATAGATCTCCGCCACCTTTGGCTGCAAAGGATGTAGTCAATCTGATTTCGGTGTCGACCATCTGGTGAAGTCCATGTATAAAGTCGTCTTTTAGGTTGTTGGAAGAGAGTGTTTGTTATGCACAGTGAGTTATCTTGGCAAAATTCTATCAGCCTATGTCCTGCTTCATTTTGTTCTCCCAGACCATGCTTTCCTGTAATTCCAGGTGTCGTCTGACTACCCACCTTAGCATTCCAGTCTCCTGTAATGAAAATAACATCTCTTTTTGGTGTATTATCTAGTAGGTGCTGCAGATCCTCATAGAACTGATCTACTTCTGCTTCTTCAGCATCTGTGGTTGGGGCATATATTTGGATCACTGTGATGTTAAATGGCTTACCCTGAATTCGAATTGAGATCATTCTATCGTTTTTTGGATTGTATCCAAGCACTGCTTTAGCCACTTTATTATTAATTATGAAGGCTACTCCATTTCTTCTGTGGTCCTCTTGTCCACAGTAGTAGATCTGGTGGTCATCTGATGTGAAGTGGCCCATCCCAGTCCATTTCAGTTCACTGACACCTAAAATGTCTATAGTTAATCTTGACATCTCACCAATAACCACATCCAATTTGCCCTGGCTCATAGATCTTACATTCCAGGTTCCTATGGTGTGTTGATCTTTAGAACATCGGATTCGTCGTTCACCACCAGCACCGTCGGCCGCTAGCCGTCCTTTCGGCTTTGAGCTAGCTGCGTCATCACATCTGGGGCTAGTTGAACGTATCCTCTGTTCCTCCCCAGTAGCATTTTGACCATCTTCTGACCTGGGAGTCCCATCTTCCAATGATATACTGACATATCTTTGGTTGTACTGATCCATTTAGTTTTCATGGCAAGAATACTGGGGTGGGTTGCCATTACCTTCCCCAGGGATCGTATTTAGTCTGACCTCTCTGCCACGACCTTCCCGTCTTGGGTGTCCCTTCACGGTTTAGCTCATGGTTTCATTGAGGTGCTCAAGCTCCAGCACCACGACAAGGTAACGATCTCCTTTGCTGGAGAAATTTTTTATTAGAAATGTAAATATAATTAGAAATAATGGACTTGGTTAAAATGCATGAACCGATGCTTGGAGTGCAAGTAGTCCATAATTTAAGAATTATACATATTGAATGGATGCAGTGGAGTAAAGGATAGAAAGATATAATGAATGGTTTGGTGTAAACTATACTTAGTGGTATTTTTTTTTCTTATGTCTTTAATGGGGTTTTTTTGCTTACTGTTGTTGTTTATTCGTTCAGTCGCTTCCGACTCTTCGTGACTTCATGGACCAGCCCACGCCAGAGCTTCCTGTCGGCCGTCACCATCCCCAGCTCCCCCATGGTTGAGTCTGTCACCTCCAGAATATCATCCATCCATCTTGCCCTTGGTCGGCCCCTCTTCATTTTGCCTTCCACTTTCCCTAGCATCAGCTTCTTCTCCAGGGTATCCGGTCTTCTCATTATGTGGCCAAAGTACTTCAGTTTTGCCTTTAATATCATTCCCTCAAGTGAGCAGTCTGGCTTTATTTCCTGGAGTATGGACTGGTTTGATCTTCTTGCAGTCCAAGGCACTCTCAGAATTTTCCTCCAACACCACAGTTCAAAAGCATCTATCTTCCTTCGCTCAGCCTTCCTTATGGTCCAGCTCTCACAGCCGTAGGTTACTACAGGGAATACCATTGCTTTAACTATGCAGACCTTTGTTGTCAGTGTGATGTCTCTGCTCTTAACTATTTTATCAAGATTTGCCATTGCTCTCCTCCCAAGAAGTAGATGTCTTCTGATTTCCTGGCTGCAATTTCTGATTTCCTGGCTGCTTGCTTACTGTATCTCCTCCCTTTTCTGTACTTTGCATGATATTACTTACTCTGAAATATGTATGTATGTAAATCACAGACTAACCCTCCACACCTCTAGCTCACATTAGGACATATTGATAAAATATTCAAGCTTTTAAAGTTTTGATACTTTTGCTTTGTTTCTTTCAGTTTCTTCCAAGCCAGGGACCTGTGTAAAGGTGCTGACAATTGAACCATCAAGTAATTCACGGTTGCAGGAAGACCTGGCCCTGCTAGCAGAGTGTGCCTTGCCAGCTGAATTCAGGGTAGGAAATAATTCATTTCTTATTTCCATCTCTTTGATGCATTCTTCCATTTGAATAATTTAATAGAATTACATGTCGCTTATTATCCTGCCATGTCATTAGTTTGGCCACCTGTTTATTAGATCCAGGTTTCTCCTGAGTTGTTCAGATGGCCTGGGAGATGACCTTCAGTTAGGTCCTTGCTGTGGTGTTGGCCTGGGATGAGGTGGTGCTTTCAGCCTTGAAAGAAACAGTGGTGTGCCTTCTCCTCAAGAGGCTGTCCTTGGACCCAACAATTCTGGACAATTTACTGTCCTGTCTCCAGTCTTCCCTTTTTAAGGAAGGTTGTTGAGAAAGTGATTGGACTGCAGTTTGCAGAGAACCCTGCAGAAGGCGGGTTATCTCAGTTTCAGTGAGGTTTTGTACAGAGACAGCTTTGGTTGTGCCTGTTGATTACCTTTGGCGGAGCCGGGATAGGGCTTGTGCAACCTTCTTTGTGCTCCTTGATCTTTTAGTGGCTTTCAATACCATCAATAACAGCATCCCTTTGGACCGGCTGTGGGGGTTGGGAATTGGGAACAGTGTTTTATGGTGGTTCCCTTCCTTTCTTCATGGCTGGTTCCAGTCAGTGTTGTGGGGTGCCACAGGGTTCGATGTTTTCTCCCCTTCTATTCAACATCTACAGTACATGAAACCAAGATCATCTGCCACTTTGGGGTTCGGTATTATCAATATGCTGATGACACCCAAATAATATTTGGACCCCAAGCTGGCCAAGTGATGATGTCAAGGTCCTGTCCCAGTGCCTGGAGGCTGTGTGAGTCTGGATGAGGAGAAACTGGCTCCAACTTAATCCCATCAAGAATGAATGGCTGTGGATATTAGGGCCCCCCAGATCCAGGGATTTTCCATCTCTATTCTTGTATGGGGTTGCACTTCCCCATTCAAGATTGGTGTGAAATCTAGGGTCATCTTGGCTCCAGTTCCTACTCAAAGGTCATGTGGGAGCTGTGGCCAAGGTGCACCAGTTGCACCCCTTCCTGTTCAGTCACTCATGTCCTAGTCACCTCATGGCTCAACTACTGCAGTATGCTCTACGTGAGGCTACCTTTGAAAACCACTTTGAAGCTTCAGCTGGTCCAGAAAACACTGGTGCTGGCAGTGATGGGCAGTCCTCGATATAAAAAGGCTCGGAGAGCACCAACGACTCCACAGTTCAACCCTGAGCTACAAATATTCTCTTCGATTGATTCCTCTATATGCCCATGTGACACCATTGTTTCATGAGCTACACTGGTTGCCATTGTGCTTCCAGATGCAATTCAATGTGCAGGTTACAAATCCCACATGGCATAGGGCCAGGTTATTTGAGGGACCGCCTATCTCCATGGTTTCTGCCCGTCTTCTAAAAGCTGGCAGAGTTGGCACACTCCAGGTCCTTTCGATTAAACAGTGCCATCTGTCAGGACCTAGGAAGTGTGTCTTCTCTGTCACAGTATCTGCCCTCTGGAATGAGGTTCCCTTAGCAATTTGTGTGGCTTCCACCTTGATTGCTTCTAGAAGGCCTTGTAAATCTGGCTGTTCTACCAGGCCTTGGATAGAGCAGATGTGGTCCCCTTGCTAGATACGTTTCTGTCTATATTGTGTATTGTTTGGCTGGATGCCGATCTTGTTTACTTATATTGTATTTTTTTATTGTTACTTGTCTTATATTGTGAGCCGCCCAGAGTTGTCTTGGAGTCTGGCGGCACCTAAATCAAATAAATAAATGAAGGCTTTGTAGCTTATGAGATAAAAGCTAAAAGCAGCCAGAATTGCTAAATTAGACATTATCTGTTTTCACTTTCTGCTGGCAGTCATACAAAAACCTTACTACCCTTCACAATATAGTATAATCCCAATCATAGAAAAAGAGAGAAATATAATCTTTGCCAGAGTGTCCTAATAAATTATTCATAAGCAGGGCTAAAATTCCATTACATGTATTTCTATATTAGTACAATAGCACTTGAGCCAGTATTTTGCTGCTCCTAAGCCATATACATCTTTCATATTTTCCTATATCTGCCAACTAAGATTCTAGGAAATAAAATAGTGAAATGCACTAACATGTCCATTTTGCTGATCAAGATATTTGGCCAAAAGGTCGATTATCACACATAATGGTGTTAAGGATTTCATTTTGTTTCTTCTGTCTTTCTGTCCCATAAGCCAAAGACAGTAAAGACTGCAGGGAAAATCCATATAAATGTAACTTTTTATTTACAGGTATATATCAACTAGATCAGAAATTATTACAATGGTTAAGGGGAGCCAATCGCTTTGGGAAGAAAAGTCACCTTAACCAAAATGTAATCTTACAATCTTGTGAGAAAGTAAGTACACCCCATGTAAAGTTTTTTTTTTTAACAAACGTGGACATAACAATATTTTATCTTCATTCATACAGTATATAAAGATAAAGGCAATGTAATTGAACAAAAAAGAATATGAAGAATTGACTTTGCAATCATTTATTCAACAAAAAGTTAACAGACATTTCGTTTCCTTCTGTGGAAGAAGTAAGTACACCCTTGGCTCTAATTGCCCCCTTTGGCAATTTTTGGCAATCCACTTTTGGTGGAGCTTTAGTCTTCTGATAGGTCTTCACCTTATCCTCAAGCACCCTCTGGCACAATGAAGAATTCACAGTGGATTCTGTGTTGGTGAGTTGCCCAGGCCCTGATGCAGCAAAGCAGCCCCAAACCATAACATTTCCACCACCATGCTTTACAGTTGGTATCAGGTTCTTCTGGTGAAATGCTGTCTTCGGTTTTCACCAAATATGTCTTCTGGTACTGTGGTCAAATAACTCTGTTTTTGCTTCATCTGTCCAGAGCACATTGTTGTCCTGGTCTTTGCCTAGACAGGGAGCAAACTTTAGTCTTGCCCTGATGTTCTCTCTGGACAGCAGAGGTTTCCTCCTGGCACACCTCCCATGTAGATCTAATTTGTGCAGCTTCTTTCTAATGGTAGACTCATGCACTTTGACCTCAGTAGTGGCGAGAGCTACCTGTAGGTCATGTGATAACATTCTGGGGTTCTTAGAGACTTCTTTCAGCATCTTGTGTTCTGCTCTTGGGCTAAACTTGCTGGGACGGCCTGGCCTGGCCAACTTGGTAGTTGTTTGAAATCATCTCCGCTTGTAGATGATCTTCTGGACAGTGGAATGATTGATTTCCAGTTGTTTGGCACTCTTTTTAAATCCCTTCCCAGATTTATAGACATCAATAACCTTTCTGAAGGCCTCAGAAAGTTCTTTCGATCTAGACATGGTGATACCACACACTTCAACAACAAAGAGCAGATCAAACTTAAATGTCTGAGGTTTTGATAAAATGGGTTCCTCCCAGATCCTCCCTAACAATGTTCTAATCATTTGCATCTGATTTGGTGCACCTGATTTTAATTTTAGGTCAGTGCTTTCCAAAGTGCCGCTGTTGGCGACACACCAATGGGGGCAGAGACGTGCAAGGCGGCGCCGCAGGGGGGCGTGCATGGCGGCAGCCTCCACTAAAATGCGGAAGCGCTGATGGTGCGCCGCTGCCGCCGTTGCACACACCGCCGTGCACGCCCCCACTGCCCCTTCCGGGTTGTGTTGCGACACACCAAACTCTGTGTTGTGACACACTAAAGTGTCGCGACACAGAGTTTGGAAAGCTATGTTTTAGGTATTTGAGGTAGTGATAAATGTAGGGGGTGTACTTAATTTTTCCACACATGAAATTTGCATTTATGTTTCTTTAAATTACAGAGTGGACTAAAAAATTTAAATGCTGCATGATATTTGTTATATTTCCTGTATCAGTATTGTTGAAATGAAGATCAAATATCTGTATGTTGAAATATGTTTAAAAACTTGAAAAAATTCAATGGGGTGTACTTAATTTTTCACATAACTGTAGATAAATCTGCCCTCCAGATAGAGGAATACTGTAGGTAGCAGTGTGCTACCTGAAGCAGTTTCTTCAAGAACATAGATTGAATTACTTCCATCATGGTAAAATTCTGGTGAAAGCTAAGATGTATAACATATAAAAGTTGATGGCACTTTAGATTCCAAAAGCTTTAAAGGGGCAGGAACATAACTAAGTCCATCTCATTGGGGGGGGGGGAGAACATGGCTGTCATATTTCTTAGGGTAAGCTGAGTTACATAATCTTGATGGGCAGTTCACCTACTCATAACTGCATTTTGACCTCCTGAATTGACAGCCTGATGAAACTTCCCTTTTTTGTAATATCTTGCAAAAGGCATAGGAACTTGACATTGTCAATATTGCCAGCTCAGATAGTTTTATTTCAGGAGCCATTGTATTTTGGTAGAAATGTTATCCTTTTCCATGTCACCGAAAAAACTTGTGGATTCAATCCAGTATTAAGAAAACAAAAACAAAACCCTAAGAGCATGTTTCTGTGCATTTAGATCTTCAGACCCTGTTTCCTCTAGCCTTAGGCATATGAGCTTTGATATTTGGGGTTTGCCACTTCTGAATGCCAGGCTTCATTATTCTCTCCCTTTGAAATATACTGGCATTTTTAGATATAGAAAAAATGTGCTTCTCATGTTATAATAGGTTGCAATGTATAGTAGTGTGAATGCTCTTGTGCTTCATACTGTCCCAAATATATATGAATTTCACTCCTATTCCAAGGAGAAGTTGCCAAAGTTCCCATTGCATATGGGAGAATGCGTAGCAGCAAATTGAAGCATGAGCACATGCCAGATAAATGGAATATATGAAGTTGCATGCATCCTTTGACTGCATGTGGATTATATTGATGAGCATTCAGAACTCAGGCATTATGTGTTTTTAATTCTATGTTAAATCCTTTTCATGTTTTTCTCCAGTCCCCCTGCATTTTTGGCTCAGTTAACAAAAGTAAACTAATAAAACATGGTCCTCATAAAGAACTTTGGTCTATAAATCCAAACACGGGGACAAAATTTTCTGATTTTCTATAAGCAGAAAGTTCACCATAAGTAATTTTTACACCAAATTTCTTGTAAGACAGACAACGTTTATTGTATTGTATTTTATTTGGCATATGCCAGGTGATCTCTCTGCTGGCCCTTGTTATGTATGGTAACTTTTCTGCTAATAGAAACATTTTCTTTTTCATTTATTCCTCCTCCTGTCATTTGTTTAGTAGGAATAGAATGAATTATTAGATAGAACATGTGATAAAGCAAATAGCTTTGAATTATGGCATATTTTGCATGAATATGAAGTTGAAGGTTGGTTGCTGAATACATTAAGAGCAGTATATGATGGAAATAAAGCATGCATGAAAGTAAAAGGAATGCTTAGCAAATAGCTCAACACAGAGCAGGGCTTCAACAAAGATGTGACTGTTTAATGTATTTGTAGATACATACAGTGCATTTGGAAAGTATTCAGACCCCCTTCACTTTTTTCCATTTTGTTATGTTGCAGCCTGATACTACAATCGTTCAAATTCATGTTTTGTCACATTAATAATCTACACTCAGTACCCCATAATGACAAAGTGAAAACAGAATTTCAGAAGCGTCTGTAAATTTATCAAAAAGGAGAAACTGAAATACCACATGCACGTAAATATTCAGACCCTTTACTCAGTACTTTGTTGAAGCACCTTTGGCAGCAATTACAGCCTCGAGTCTTTTTCGGTATGACGCGACAAGCTTTGCACACCTGGATTGGGGGATTTTCTGCCATTCTCCTTTGCAAATCCCCTCAAGCTCAATCAGGTTGGATGGGGACCGTCGGACAGCCATTTTCAGGTCTCTCCAGAGATGTTTAGTAGGGTTCAAGTCAGGGCTCTGGCTGGGCCACTCTAGGACATTCACAGAGTTGTCCCTAAGCCATTCCTGTGTTGTCTTGGCTGTGTGCTTAGGATCGTTGTCATGTTGGAAGGTGAACCTTCGGCCCAGTCTGAGGTCCTGAGCGCTGTGGGACAGGTTTTCATTGAGGATATCTCTGTACTTTGCTCCATTCAGCTTTCCTTCAACCCTGACCAGTCTCCCAGTTCCTGCTGCTGAAAAAGACCCCCACAGCATGATGCTGCCACCACCACCATGCTTCACTGTTGGGATGGTATTGGGCAGGTGAGAGCGGTGCCTGGTTTCCTCCAGACATAACGTTTAGAATTGAGGCCAAACAGTTCAGTCTTGGTTTCATCAGACCAGAGAATCTTGTTCCTCACAGTCTGAGAGTCCTTCGGCTGCTTTTTTGCAAACTCGAAGTGGGCTTTCATGTGTTTCATGAGGAGAGGCTTCCGTCTAGCCACTCTGCCATAAAGCCCAGATCGGTGGAGGGCTGCAGTGATGGTTGTCCTTCTGGAACTTTGTCCCATCTCCACACAGGCTCTCTGGAGCTCAGTCAGAGTGACCATCGGGTTCTTGGTCACCTCTCCTACTAAGGCTCTTCTCCCCCGATTGCTCAGTTTGGCTGGGCGACCAGCTCTTGGCAGGGTCCTGGTTGTGCCAAACTCCTACCATTTGAGAATTATGGAGGCCACTGTGCTCTTGGGAACCTTCAGTGCAGCAGAAACTTTTTTGTAGCCGTCCCCAGATCTGTGCCTTGTAATAATCCTGTCTCTGAGCTCTGCAGGCAGTTCCTTTGA